>OY720354.1:5957167-8457167 GCA_963082945.1 Cerastis leucographa | reverse complement strand
CCGTGCATGTTTAACTATATCGTTTAAAGAATTTCCCTTTCATCGAAGCATTTAAACTGTGTGTAATTATAGTATAAGTGTGGTACAGCTCTGTATGTAACGTGCTCGCTGTGAGTGTCAACTGTTGAACGATTGTATTGCGATACACACATCCGATAAAACGCCCCTTATTTGTGCTTATAGCTATAGTGACAAGTAAGTGCATAAAGGCAAGTTTCAATAAATCGGAAGTGCTATAATCTATAATAATCAAATATTTAAATAATTTAAGTTATGATTCTCCAATATTGTGGAAGATGTATAATATTTTTTACTAATAAATTTAATATTATATTTTTTAGTTTTATTTTTGGTACCTTTGAATGAAACGTTGTATTCAACAATTAAAATAATTTATTTTAAATAATAACATCACAATTTGTAACAATTACAACATGACTGTAAGGCTACATCTAAAACACTGATAAAGTTAAAGATAAAGTGCGTACGCACTGCAGTTTTATGAACAGTAGGCTACGAAAAACTTGAGCATTCAGTTGTAATGAATTGATCGTCCAGCGTCGGTGTTAAATGAGAGATCATATGCCACATGAAATAAACAGGTGTGTTGAAAAAAATATAAATGTCAATGTTTTTTTTTTACAATGATTGCTCAAGTGTAACAGCGCCTTTTGAAACAAGACTAGTAAAGTCTTAAGTTTCTTTTAAAATTAATTTAAGTCTGTTGTGGCAGAAAGTTGAAGTAATAAAACTGCACGTGTAGCATGACAACTGTAGAAACGAGTTTTGTCTATGGAAGAATCGACATAATGACAGATAGACAATGACTATGTGACAGTTTGTCAATTCTTCCGTCGACATAGCCCGTTTGGCGGTCATGCTACGCGTGCTGCAGTGCGTTCGCATCTTCACTGTAGGATTACATAGTGGCTTTATATAAGATCACAGTATTTATTTGTAGAAGCATCGTCTAAAATGTCTAAATATGTATAAACACACAGTCACCCATAGAAGTATCTGCATCTTATACTAATTGCTTTGTGTATTACATTATCAATGAAAAATTGCCATATCTATTTTTGTATATAAAAAAAAAAAGAATTATACAATTGTCTACTTGCGTTAGTCGTATATATTATGTATTTATGTAGTACCAATATAATTTAGCTTATCCTGCACGCATTTCACCCTAAAAAATTATAATAGCACCAATAAATTTATTTGGATATCTTAGTTCAATAGTGATCCCAAGTTTGAGGGTCAAAACAGAGTAATCTGGTTTTAAAAATGTATATTTCGCTTTTTTCATCATCCGGTCATTCTAGTCAAAAATTCAATTCAGTGAAAATACATGGAAATATGAATCTTAACACCTAAACGCGTTTAGTTCAAGTTGTCAAAACGTATAAAATGTTACTTAGGTCACTAGTGAACTAAGGTCTATCAGGTCCATCTATGTGTGAATATAACAAGACTTTGAGGCATCACGCTATATAACATCTATATTCAGTTTAAATTATCTGTGTGCAAGCTTCGATATACTTATACTAAAGTCTATAAATGTATTGAGGATTGAGTAAATAAATATATTCTCTTCTCAATGTGCAAGGGCATGGTATAAAAATAAACAACACGAAAAAAAAACTAACATCAAAATAAAATTCAAGCATTGATGTACTTATACTAAGGTCTATAAATGTATTGAGGATTAAGTCAATAAATATATTCTATTCTCGTTGTGCTAAGTCATGGCATAAAAATATACAATAAAAAAATAACATTAAAATAAAATTAAATAGTAACAAAAATAAAATCTTGAAACTTAATTTTAGCATAGCCATTTGTGTCTAATTCTACATCCCGCAAACTTGCAAAACAATTATTCTAAGAATCTGACTATAGTCATGATTAAGGCCCGATTTACACCAAAACAGAGGAGCAAAGCGGAGTCTTGCAGAAATCGACCAATTATCATCATCTGCCTAACCATTTCCCAACTATTTTGGGGTCGGCTTCCAGTCTAACCGGATACATCTGAATACCAGTAATTAACATCGAGCGACTGCCTATCTGACCTCCACAACCCAGTTAGTACTGGTGATACGACACCCCTTGGAAAGACTGGCTGTCAAACTTTCGGGCCACTGACTATCTGAAACGACTGTCAAATTACAGTCAGGACCAACGGATTAACGTGCTTTCCAAGGCACGGACGTAAGTCGGTATGTTATGGGCAAGATCGACCCGAGCGGCTGTTATTATTTAGCCACGAGCTCGGCCAATCAAGTTGGTTGAAATTCACATTACTCTGTGTAGCTCTCGTTGCTCCTGTGATTAGTCGAATCTCGAGCTCCGCATCGCTCCGCTAGTTATGTGGGAACAAAGCCCAAGGCGCTGCTCCGTATAGCGGTCCTCTGCTAAGCTACGTACGTGGATTTAGCTTCGCTTTGTATCATCCACTGCGACCCACGGCCACTCTAAGCACGGACCACTCTACGAATGGACCTGTGTAGGGCATCGAAACTCTGTTTCGATGCTCTAGCTGTGTCCTCCCCGTACACATTCTACAAAGTAGTAGACGGGCGACTACACTATGGTCTTTTATAGGAAAATCAATGATCCTAACTATACATTTTAATATAAAGTATGGCAGTCATACTCGCACACACTGTTAGCCATTTTACAGCAAAAAAAGTATATTATAATACAATTTATATGTGGAAAACAAGTCATGATTGTTCGAGTGTGTAAATTTGCTAATATTTCATGGCTACGGTGACAACATTTTTGTTTATATATTAGCTAATTAAACTACTTGCTTCAATTACATTGTTCTAGAAAGAGGTAACAAGGTTGCTAGCTATTTTTCTAGCACCACGACCTTACCAATAGCAGACGTCTACAAGCATAAGACAAGGCATTCAGGAACTGAAACAGAACGTAGCCAGAATCCAAAGATAAAAAGATTAAGTACTTTATTTAGCGTCGCCCATTAGAAGGGAAACTTTTCCAGAACTGATTATTTAGTCCTATGTACTCTGGTTTAGCCAAGGGGGCTATCGATAAAAGATAACATTTTATTTGTCCTTCGTCACATGTCACAAAACTGTAACATACAGTTAAAACCCTTTGTACCGAAAATGTAATGATGCCTAGCCTTTCTTCAATAAAGAAAGACGTTTTGTCTTACCCTGGCTACGCTCCCGATAGAAGCCAACACGTTAGGGAACTAAAAGGTATGTCCGCCAATAGCTAGCATGATGTTCTCGAAGGCTATCCAGTTGATGAGCGCCCAGGGTCCCAGCCTCATCCACAGGGGTAGAAAACCTTTGTACACTGATAGTATTCCCTCGTGTTTCACGGATTGCTGCAGACAATCTATCATGCCTTTGTATGACAGGCCCCTGGAAACGGAGAAAATAAAGTTATTGTAATTATGGAATGTAAGACATTATAATAATTATTATCCAGTACCTACGTGATTAGGATTAAATTTATTATTAGTGATAGGTACGTTTTAATTATGGATTGCTCTACTCTACGGTGTGAACTTAAACCCGCTTGCACCGGAATTTACTTAATGTGTTTAATAAAAAATAATTATTGCCTCGTTGGTAGGAAGTGCGATTGCTGAGCATGAGGTCTTGGGTTCGATACTTGAGTCGGCCGTGGGTTTTAACACCCCGTGGTGTTAAAACCGACCACTGCCGACTCGGTATAAATCTGCAGTAGCAGCCACACAGTCTGGATTTGCACCTGGTTGATGGCAAAATAGGCAGGCCCCTGGCGTACATCTCTGTCTAACCCTACATTTTATGAGTAGGTACATGATCTCTGTCCTCTTCAACCGATTGAAAGAAAAAAAAGATGTTTTACATACCACTAAAATATATAATATAGTACTAAAAGCAATGACTGATGAGGTGCAAGCATTCAGTTCTCTGTGAAGCGCGCCAACAACATCATCATTCAGCCTGGAATCGTACTGCTGGGTATAGACCTGCTCTTTCTTCTGCCCCACTTCCCGGTTTTAAGGTTAAAGTAACGCATTTATACAAGGTGTTGTTTTGCATCCTCGTCAAATTCAAGGAGGTAACTATGCTAATGATTCTCGTCCTGAATCAACAATAAAATGAGTAGGTTTTTTTTTTCTTATTTATGAACATCGGTAAGTTTGAACCACCCGTGTTTTAAACGAGGCCCGTCTGATCCTCGCCCTATTACCTCGCTTTCATACATACAAACAATCTCAAACGTTTATTGGATTATTTCTTATTCTCTTAACCACGTTAAGGGGGTTATTCTGAAAAACATAAAAACCAAAAAAATCAGCATTTATTCATAATTTACTAGGTACCGTAATTTTAATTGATTATTTATGACTTTTGTAACATCCTCTTGAATTGACGAAGATTGAAAACAACACCTTGTATATGCCCGTGCTGGTCTAATTATCAGAGACCTAATTGAGTAAATAAATATGAACATAGTGGTCAAGCAATTAAATCATTAGCAGGCTAGCAGAATTTGCCTACATAAAGTCATACCTACTTAGTATATTTATTCATGTTATTGATCGTCTCATGTAAAAATTAAGGTGTCACCTTGTTTCGCAGACAGAAATTTGACAGAATTTCGTTTCCCAGAAAATGTTTCACATAATATTTAGTCCCCGGATTTTTATTTCGAATATTTTTGTTTCGACTACTATTTGTTTGAATGAAAAATATTTTACAGAAACATAATTCAAAGAATTTTACATTCTCATATTTTTATTTGACCAACTTATCAAACAGCAGAATTATTTTTCAACGAATATTGTTTGTACGATGTATGTTTTCATGGTATTTTATTTCAACGAAATTATTAACCTTAAATTAAAATATTGTCTTTAATAGTCAATATGTTGTACTACAAAAGTTAGTGACAGAAACGAATGGCTGCAAAACAGACTCCACGTAGTCTTGTTTGCCCTACCCCTAGAGTGTAATTTAAGCCCGCGTAGGCGCGGAGGGATGAGGCGGCCCGCGAGTTGAGGAGCAAGTGGTTTCTAAAGATCGCCGCCGCGGCTGAGGCTGGCCGGCTTGCCGGCCAGCAAGCCGAAGCTGCGGTGGTGAGCGTTAAAACCATCTGTGACGATAAACTTGCGTGGGGCCGCCGTAGCCCCGCAGCGCTGGAGCCGTGACAGAAACCTTGCCTGTTGCATGTTACATGCTTGCATGCATGCTGCAAGTTGCTTGCTTGCTTGCATGCATGCTGCAAGTCTCATGCTTGCTGCATGCTGCATGCAACAGGCATGAACACCATTAGTGAGAATAACAAGATTGTTTTCCTGCTTGACAATAATTTACCCTCATTATTTTTGTGAACCCGGTGTTGTAATTTTATAGGAGGGTATGCATTTTTCAAAGTTTTCAATTTTAGAAACTGTCAGTCGATTAAAATGTTATTCTTCGTAATAAGTTTTATGTGAAACAAACAATATGTGGATAAATAATATTTGATTTGTTATTCTATGATATGAATATTCTAACATTAAACTTTATTTGAAACAAAAATCGATGATTTAAATTTCTTCAAAGTAAGTATTCTGCCTATTGATTATTCTATGAAACGACAATATGAGAAACAATTTATGTGAAACAAAATTCGATTAAACAATTAGCGATGAAACAACGCACAACCAAAAATTAATTATCCACCATTATAGGAGGCCTGTCTGTCTCATTATTTTGAATAGAATTATTGAGAAGCTCGTCTTCAAAACGACGAAATTATTTATTTGTTTCCGATTTTTTGTGTCCGATCCACCCGCAAGCTAAAATGCAAACTTTTTTGACAAACACAAAAAAAAATTGTATTAGCAAGTACTTATAATGTTTGCATATAAGTTGCTCCAAAACGCAGCACGAACACCGAAAGAATGCATTCGTTCAAAAATAGAATATTCTGACTCCATTCATAACCGTCTTATTTATATCGTTGCGTAGTGCGTTAGCGTTGTACACAGAGTACTATAATATAAAGCGTTGTAACTCGGAATCCGAAAGCGTTCGAACATGCACCGCGTCCTGCGACTCATGAGGCGACTTTGACCTCGTTCCTGTGACCCCGACCGCGTACTTACAGCCGTAACGAACCTATTCACATACTATAAATAGCTAGCCAAAACAACCATTAGGAATTTCTGTACTTAGTAACATTTTTGTGAGGCTAAAACAGTCTCGTTTGTAACATCAGCTATATTGAACAATTCTATTTTGCGGCGCGGTAAAATATTTGAAAAGTCGTTTTCTGCAATCGTCATTAAAAATAGTATATTAATTTGAATACTAAGAATTCAAATAAGTATACTATTTTGAATGAAGAGAATAATAAAATACTTACTAACTTGTAAGTCTTGTAACACATGTTTTAACTAAGTCCGACATCTACTTTATTTACATTTAAAGTGTGCTTGACGACAGAAGGTACCTACCATTGAAATATCAACGCCCACAGAAACAGCTTAGTTAGCATCACCATACCTAATGATTTCCTTACAAAACATGCTGAGTAGTTTTTGCGGGCAACTCAAGAGCAAATAAATGCACAAAAAGTGTAATTTATGCACAATCATTTTGTAAAACATGACTAATGTAACCTACTCGTACCTACCTAATGTGGTTATTTAGCTTGAGTTAATTGATTTGTAAAATAAAAATCGCGTTGTTTATATTGCTCATATTAAAATTAATTAAATAACAGGAATAAATATGACACTTGTTAAAGTTATAATAAGTCATCGTTAATAGGGATGGTGACTCATTTTTTTATATTTGTCTATCGGGTAGATTATTAAAAAGTATTTGACACGTATTTTTTCTTTTTTTACGTAGGTAATCGTAAAATTACGGAGATATTTTGAGTTGAAATGGCGCACGACGTCACGGCACGGCTCAGTACATTTTATACCTAGTTGTGACGTAGTGAGCCCCCACTCTTCAACTTTAATGCGTTTTAACTAAGTATTTTTTTGTTAACTTGATAAAACAAAAAATACGTTTCTAAAATTTTTGTATTACCTGATTGACGGACAAAATAGAATTTCGTTTTCTTTACCCAGTCATCATCCCTTACAACTAAAATGACTAACGCAACGTGGACTTTACACTCTTTGTAAATTGAGGTCAACTATAAAACAGAATACAAAAGATGGACTTTGTACTCTTAGTAAAATATTGTCATTTCCTACTCATATTATAAATGCGAAAGTTTGTGTGGATGTATGGAAGTTACTCTTTCACGCAAACTACTTTTTGATGAAATTTAGCACAGGCATAGATAATACTAATAGTCTAGAATGACACATAGGATATTATTTAACCCGGTAGTACGAACCCGTGGTACAATTACTGAACGAAACACGGGCGAATCTCGTAGGAAATATTTCGATGTGATTAAAACACATAAGTGGTTCTATAATAATATTATGTACTGTGTAATGGTTATAATAGGCAGATATTAAGCCAGTATTTTAAACCACTCTTCCCTTCATTTAAAATAGTGGAACAGGATCGTTATTCCCGTAGGTTATGAAGTATTGATTGCTTTTTACCCCTGTAGCCCTCCGCCCCTCACCCCTTGTTTTGGCAAGGCGGTCGGGAGCAGAGCGGTGAGTGACGGTCCGTAAATTGATTTTAATGAAACCCTAACTATTGTCTAGTCTAGCCGGTCACTGAATAATTGTTAGGAGATGTACATTAATAAAAAGTATATACACGGTGTAAATCACCTCATCACGAAGCCGTCAACCAAGCATTCTGTACATGAAACTAAGTAACTTTACGCAAAAATTATTGCTGGGAAACGAATTTTTTTTGGGGGGTATAAAATCATGTTTTTTGTGTAAAATTCACGCACTCAAAAGATTGTGCTGATGGGCGGATTGAATAGTACGGGGGTCGTGGAGGTGTTTAAAGTAAAAATCTTACATTAAAAACTTGTATTTAAAAAAATACTTGTCAAAAAGTTGGAACTTTGACCCCTAATATCTCCGTAACTAGAAGGTTCCCAGGTATGGTGTAGAACAAAAAAATGATCGCAATGACGGGGAGAACCAGTGCCTTTCGGCTTCGTTAAGAGGTGTTTTACACCCTTTATCTTATTTGTTTCCAATAAGGTAGGGTACCTTATTGGAAACAAATAAGATAAAGGTTGTTTACGTTAAATTATATTCCAAGTAGAACTGCGTTAGCTAAGCTAGCAACTTAAGTAAGATACCATTATCAATAATGATTCACCTATACTAAATAATATTATAAAGAGGTAAAGTTTGTTTGAACAGAGTTTGTATGTAGGAGTAATCTTCAGAACTACTGATTAGATTCCCAATTTCCGAAAAATCTTTCACTAAGGCGAAGCTACGTTATCTCCGAGTGTCATAGGCTACATTTAAAACGTTCCCGAGGGTTAATTTCCCAACATTACGGAAGCGAAGTCGCGAACAAAATCTAATAATAAATCATTGTTAAGGTCTCGGCCTGACTTCGACCACTGGTAGATACAGGCCTTTCCCAAGCTTCGTACAAAAGAACAAATTAATCTCATCTTATCAAATACAGCACTATTATAACTGAACAAACAAAACATTTACAACTGAAACTTTTTCATAATGATTATTTCCTGTTTCTTTCGCAAACAATTCTACTGTTTTTCATCAATGGTAAGGCTTTTGTATATTGTTTGAACATTATAAACAATTGTGATGCAACTTTCTTTACAAGTTTGCACATTTGCTGATTTATGCCAAAGATTTCAGTGCTCTGAGGAAGTGATCATATTTTATAGACGAAGGATCGGCTTGATGAGATCAGACAGACTAATATGTATGTCCATGACGACGCGACTCGTTGTCACGTCGGACTACTTGCATGCATGTTTTCATTGAATGGACACAAAGCTCTTTCGGACCATCTCAAATCGATTCCGCTTAGAAAAATGGCGGCTAAAATACGCTGGCGATGGCGTGACAATTTAGAGGCGTTTGTGAGAGATTGGCCGGAGAAAACCGCACGGAGAGAAGAGTTGAAGGCTATGGGGGAGGCCTTTGCCCAGCAGAGGGACAGTATAGCTACTGCCTTAATAAAAAACCGGCCAAGTGCGAGTCGGACTCGCGCATGAAGGGTTCCGTACCATTATTTATAAAAACAAGAAAAAAATTGCTTTTTTGTATGGGAGCTCCCTTAAATATCTATTTTATTCTGTTTTTAGTATTTGTTGTTATAGCATCAACAGAAATACATAATCTGTAGAAATTCAACTGGCTAACTATCACGGTTCAAAAGATACAGCCTGTTGACAGACAGACGGACGGACGGACGGACGGACAGCGAAGTCTCAGTAATAGGGTCCCATTTGACCCTTTGGGTACGGAACCCTAAAAAGAGCCCTCAACGTTTTCTCACCTCCCATCAGGTCCCACGGGCTGGTTCATAAGCCTGGTCTTCAGTACATCGGCGGGTGTGCCGAGCACGGCAGCAACGAAGCCAGCAGCGAACGCCGCCGCCGCATGCACCACAGCGGTGTCGGCCATGCCGAACTCCCGCATTAAGTACTGTTTGGTGAAGTCGTAGGCTGCTAGGTCTCCCATGTTGACTAGGGCTGCGCGTTGCACGTTGGGAACGGCGCCTAGAAATGAGATTTTGGGGTGATTAGGTGATGAAACTTTTTTATCATTCGATTGTTACAGTCCACTGTTTGTACGTGCATACAGAACATAACACCTGTGTCTCCCTTCCGTAAGAGTAAGGCAAATAGGCAGAGGTGTAACTAAGAAGAAACCCGCAGTTATGTTTAAGTTCCGAGTAATAATGGACGAGTTCATGAGTCTACATAGACTAGTCCACTATCATGAACGAAAGCAAATTCGGACTCCGGGCTGCTACTGAATTTCAGATGGAAAATCCCAAGTAATAGGTAGCTACTTTGGCCGACATAACAATCGAACCCATACATACTCATCAGTACTGGCTGCTGTACATAGGTTTTATTCGAGATTAATTTGTGTATATAAAATAACTACCAAAACTCGTTTCGAAGCAGACCCCTAAAAATGGTCTGCCAGCAACGGCACCGTTCCGTTTGATGATGTTAATTCTAACCTAATACTAAGGTGCATCCAATCATGCCCATAGTGGGCATGATTGGATGCACCTTAGCTTACGGATTTTGGACAGCGTGCTCCGGAGGCAAAAAACCTGGTTTTAGCCTGGTAGTAAGAAGGTACCTATTTATAGTTCGTAATTTCAACAAAATTCTTTCCAATGCTCAAATTACTGTCGAGCAAACAGAGAAATAATCTCAATTCCAGTTTTCATATCAACGAAATATGGGGGTTTAAGTTTGAAAGCTGAACTAAATCAATTTTTTCAGCGGGCACAGTTCCAATCTCGGAATATGACTAGGGATTTCGTAGCAAAAACTTGGGGTTTTTGTTACAAAATCAATACGAAAGTCTAGCAGTACTACCTATTACGATTATTCTGTTATAAAAAGGCTACTTACGGTATAGGCCGTATTTCTATTTCCAAATACAGTAAGTTATGTCTTATAGAAGGCTCGTTAAAAACGACTAAATAAAACGAATTAGTTCTGACCGATATAATGGGTACCTTAATTACTATCTAACCTAACAGATTATGTCAGCGGTCGACCACGGTTGTCCCTAATCAGGTGGCTTACCATGACGTCTTAAAACATTATTGTTTTACACCTTTTCCTGTGTGGGAAAGAGATGGCGCTACACATCTTGTATAGCTCCGTCTCTTTCCCACACAAGAATAAGAGTAAAACAAAAACAATACTGCTTTAAGACGACATGGTAGTCTGTAGGTCGTAATTGTACCTTTTGACAGTAGCCATATTAGTACTCGGTTACATCATCATCAACATTCCAGTAACATACTTACAGTAATTCAACTAGGAACATATGATCAGAATTGGCTTACACAAAAGTGTTTCCACTAGTTAGAAGCATGCTTCACGTTAAAATTTACGCGTGATTACGTCATGTTCGTGAACGGGCGCTATCAGTTGTGCCTGGTCATCTCTTAGTTGCCACGGCTTATTTCGAACTAATTATTTTATTTTTTAAGTGTCTTTTTTGTTTTTACTATGGACACTTTTAACGTGCACGTCTTGCTACATCGTTCTCACATAATGTTCCATCTCAACATGAATGATGTAACCAAGGTTTTTGTAACAAGATTCTGATTTAAAAGAGTGTCCATGGAGTTTCTTGCCCATTCTTCTCCATAGAGATCTACGCTTTGGAATGGGCAACTACAGTACTTTCACAAGTTATTATGTCTTGTGACTGGGATTAGCAATTTTATTATTAATTCTGTAGCTTCATTTTTATTGTTGTTTGACTATTCAAAAGTGCCTGTAACTGGCCTACTTAGAATAAATGATTTTGATTTGATTGATTTGATTTGATTAAGTCTGGGCTGTCGCATACAGACAACTGGTCACGTTTTATGTGTTTCGTGATACATACTAAAAAGTTTAGTTGATACCACAAAAAGGTCAAGGTTCACAAAAAGGTACTAGTTTGTTTACTGGTTCTCTTTACACTTTGTCATAATAATTATACCTACGACTAAACTATCATGTTTATACTACACCAAACTAGTTTATGTACTCTAAACACAATAACATACATGATAGCATCTTTCATCATAAACAAATGCGTGCGAAAGTACAATAAATTAGGAACATCCATGAGTCATCGTTGAATGTAAATTACGGATAACAAAAACAATACAAGGTGACGTTTTGCATCCTCGGCAAAATTCAGGAGGTTGTCACAGGCATAAATAATTCATTTAAATTACGGTACCTAGTTAATTATTAATAAACACTGATTACTTTGTTTGGTTAAGTTAGTTAGTATTTCAGAATAACCCCCGTAACGTGGTTTAGGGAATAAGAAATTATCGAATAATCGTTTGAGATTGTATTTAAGTATTTACGTGTGAAAGCGTGGCCATCAAGCGTGGTCGAGGATCAGACGTGCCGTGATTAAAACACGGGTGTTTCACACTTAACGATTTCCGTAAATAAGAAAAAAAAAAAACCTACTCCTTTTATTATTGATTCGGGTCGAGAATCATTAGTATAAGGTACCTCTTCGAATTTGACGAGGATGTAAAACAACACGTAGTATATTGTTATAGAATAAACACTTCTGGAATACATTGTATTGTATTATTTATATTCATTGTTTTCAATAATTCTATGAATCTCGCGGTTTATTTTATGATCGAGTTATTGTATTGAAGAGGTGCTTCCAGTACTCGAGAATACAAAGAACAACTTAATTTACTTATGTTTACATAAGTAGGAATGCCTCGTTAGTCAAGTGGTCGCAAAGGACTGCTGAGCATGATCGATTTCCTGGTCGGCCAAAATGTACCTAATTGGGTATATCCATCAGGCATTTCTCAGTAGCAGCCACGCGGTCTGAATTTGTGTCCAGTTGATGGCAATAGGCTAGCCCCCTATTGGGGGGGATGACATGGGACTTTAACATAACTGGCAATATGTGGGTATACTATTAGGTACACCTGTGCCTAACCCTTCGGGGATTACAGGCGTGATGTTATGTCATGGTAACCTTGAACACTATTTAATCCCTTGGTACGATCACCTTATAAAAACAGACTAATGGACTACGCTGAAGATTCACATTTTTATGTTGCAATAAAATATGAAAAGGTTATAAGTGTGATTAAGTTGTTCGTAACCGTAAGACGATCGTACCTGGGGGTCTACTCTCTAAGCACGAAACCCGTAGAGTCGGCCGAAGTTACGGTCGTTTCCTACTCCGTATCATTTACAGACATAAGATTCGTTAGGCGACCGAACTAAAAATGAATGACAACACGATTGGACAGTTGTCCTTACTCCCGATGTGTTTTCAAAATGAATCCGAAAATATTAGGGAGTAGGGTACATTTCGAAGTATAAAGCTTACGGACGGATCCGTATTTTCGTTGACGGACTTAGAGAGTAGACCCCTGTCTTGGTCGGACTACGGTTATGTACACATTGCGCGACACATCAAGCTTCCAGCACGCGTAGCATGACCGCCGTACAAACGGGGTATGTCGATGGAAGAATCGACCAACTGCCACATTGTCATTGTGTATCTGTCATTATGTCGATTCTTCCGTAGACAAAACTCGTTTCTACAGTGGTTACGCATGCAGTATAACATGGCCTCGCTTTGTATGGATTTCCCGTGTAACGAGAGATCCACATTAACTGGTATTATTTGTATAGATTGATTAGTCGCCGTGCGTACAAGACGTTGATAATACTATCAACGTCGTCGTCGTCAATTGATATACATCAATGGCAGTTGGTACAATCATATCTTACCTCTCCAGAATCCTTTCAGCCCACTCTCAGCATACAGCATCTTATAACAATCCCTGCAGTTGGAGAACCTCGGAGCCTTGCCCTGCAGCACCCTGCGGCCTTCAGCCTGCATCTGGACCTTCACCAGGTCAGTTGGAGACGCGATCAGCTGCGCTAAGGATCCTGCCGCTAGCCCACCTGTCGAACTTCGTGATAATTATGTTACGTTGTTGCTGAGTTTGTTTAAAATCGTACTGGAATTCAGTTGATAAATTAAGGTGGTAAAAGATCGCACAAGATAGAGAGGTTTGGATGAAGAAAGAGGGCGGCCTATGCCCAGCAGTGGGATACGACGTAGAATGAAGCAATGTTTCAAAAATCTGGCGAACCAGAGTATCATCTGTGAAGTCATTTCCCAAACATGTTGGGGACGGCTTCCAATTTTACCTGATGCTCCTGACTTGTACATGGCGCTACTGCTTATTTGAAATCCACAACAAAGTTATTGGGTAACACGAAAACCCTTGGTTAGATTGCTTGTTAGACTTCCAGATGTTCTGCATCTATCAGAAGTCTTATAAACCATTTTGACCCTAAAAACCTGTAGGCAGGCTATGGACTTTTAGGTCAGAAGTCAGAAGATTCTCATAGAATATTGGTAACAATAACTCAACATTAATGTCGGTAGTATCGCTCGAAGCAGACTCGCAAACTCATAGAAATAGTCTGGCTGTATATTGAGAGATTGCCAAGCTCCGGAGCACCGCAATCTATCTCACTCAACGGGTCGTAGAAATTCATTGGGCCAAGTGCTTCCAAGCTCTAAGATATATTTATATAGAAACTGTCTCTTACTGTGTAGCGCTTTACGGACAAAAACTGTTTGTGTGAAATAAGTCACGCATTACTACTTCACAGGTAGGTATAGTCTGTCAAACCAGTACAGACCTAATGTAGATATGACGCCGAACATCATCTGCCTAGCCTTTTCCCCAACTATCTTGGGGTCGGCTTCCAGTCTAACCGGATACAGCTGAGTACCAGTATTCTACAAGAAGCGACTGCCTGTCTGACCTACACAACCCAGTAACTGGGTAATACGATACCCCTTGGTAAGACTGAATGTCAGACTTTTGGCTTCTGACTACTCGTACGGCTGTCAAAGATCTACAAATGACAGCCGGGACCAACAGTTTAACGTGCTTGCCGATTCGAGGCACGGAGGAAACTCGGTATGTAATTATAGTCACCCGATGTGACTCTGAACACTGACATATAATTAAAAGCATCCCCCAGCACAATGTTTTGAGGGGGTACATTGAGTCCTTTTATTTTTCCGTGATTATTCACCCCAAACACACGGTCTCGGGCACGGGATCGGTCCGTCTACACCTTATAGATACTCTACTCAAATATCTGTCAGTAATCGATGCCCGCAATTTGTCCGTATCACTTTGACTGATCACTTTCTGCATCAAAATGAAGAAGATACAGCTTAAATATCATAAAGAAAGCCTTTCACTACAAAATAAACTGATTACAATTTATTTGGGATCGGCGCAGTATGTCTTCCTACAATTTAAATGACCCGACAGCTTCTAGAGCTTCTAAGTAATTATGTTTCATTTTTGGTGTACAATAAAGTTTTATTCTATTTTAATCATACAGATGCAGCTACCTTCGTAGAAAACATAGGACTTCGAATCCGATGACATACGTTACAATTATTTACAATAGAGATTCTTGGCTACGCAATAACCCCATACAAGGAATACCTACTTATTACATATTAGCCACTACTGCGCCCCTTTATATGTCAGAAGGTCTTCATGGATGGCAACTCTAATGAAAGCGGACCGGCTTAGTTAGACGTAATACGATGAGGGCTAAGACTTTCCAATGAATATTTTATCTCTGGAATAAGAAGATTAAATGAGTCCTGTATTATTCCAGTATCTACTTGGCTTTGTTATGAAATATGGATCGGAAATTGTATTCTAGGGAGGAGAAAAGTCTGTGATATTGGATTTCGAAACTAGTATTCAATTTATTGGTCGTAAGATACTTGCCTTTCACAGAGCCTGAGCCAGAGAAAAGCAGTCTTAGAATTTTCATGAAATAATTTGGTTGGTTTATTACCTATGGGTTTTATCCAAAGATTGAAAACATCGCAATTAGTCTAAACTAATATTATAAAGATGAAAGATTTGTTTGTTAAGATTTAATTCCAAAACTACTGGACCGATTTTAAAAATTCTTTCACCATTAAAAAGCTACATTTTTACCGAGTAATATACCATCACCATCATCATCGAGTAGGATATCATCGGTATTTTTTACCGAATAGCTATATTATATTTTTGCGAACGAATTCGCGGCCGAAGTGCGGGGCGGGTGTTATTAAATGATAGAATAATCGGATACGCTATAAAAAATGTTGATATAATTAGGGAGACATACCTTCACCTCTTTATAGGTTCAGTACCACAGTAAAATACTTATAGCAGCCTGTTACTTGCCGTCTGTCCCACTGCAAGGTTAACAGAGGTTAAGGATGACAGAGACAAAGTCCACGATGGTACGAGCTTACCCAGAAGAAGCCTGTTCACTCTAATTTTGAAGAGATTAGGGTTGTAAGCGTTCAGAAACACAGACGCAGGCAGAGAGTTTCACTACTTAGCTGTGCGCATTATGAAAAACAACGCTTAGTGCGTTTCACAATGAAGTAGCGATGGTAACTTGCAGTGCGTCTAGATGTCCGTGGTAGAAGGGGGCCGGTGGGATGAGGTCGTGGAGTTCTTGGGCACACTCACAGACCGACAAGAAGACCGACAAGCAGGCAACCTTGCGGCGATGAGCCAAGCTGTGAAGCTCGGCATCCACCAATTTTACGTCGTCTTCCTATTGGCCTAAACTGTTCCACTCTTGGGCAAAGGCCTCCCGAAATCCTAAATTACCTAAATATAATCAACCAATTTCCTCACCTACGGAAGCGATTCCTAGGGACACTTTCCCCTTGTCATCTTTGAAGTAATTCCGGAACTGCTCGTAGAAGATGAGCCGGCAGCCGGAGTAGATGGCATGGCGTTGGAACATCGGCATCAGTCCCGTCCAGAGCTTGGTGATACCTTCCTGCTTCGCTATACCCACTGCTGTTTTGATCATGCCGTGGTTTTCTAGCTGTTGGGGAATGGGAATTTGGGTTAGCAAAAGATGTGAAGTCTGTGGTTAGCTTAGCTTGTGTTATACACACCAGCATTTTTTGGTAAATCTGCATGTTCGTAAGCCTAAGGTAGAATTCAGAAAAGTGTAAGTATTTCCCTTAAGACGGAGTTTTCTGAAAATGAAAGAACTCATAACTTTTCTACATCATTGAAGGAATTATATTTGAAAAGAAGATTTTTTGATTTTTCATGGACCAATATTAAAGTGAAGTGTAAATGAAGGATAGCTTCATTTATTTCCATTCATATTTTTTCATTCCTTTTAAAAATTTAGTATACTTATTATAAGACTTCCGAGTACCACCCAAAACCATCTAGCAAACTTAGCGCGACCGTTACACTTAGTGACTGTAGCTACTGCCGTAAGCAGTTACTTGTATAGTGTGGTAACATAAACCGCACAATTAACTCCCTTTCAAAGCGAAAATCGAAGGAGTTCGGTTTCAAGATACGACAAATCAGATATTATTACAGATTAATAAGAACCCCGTATTCCGGTGTCCGTTACTTAGTTTCAAACTGATTTGTTACGGAGAGCTTTCCACGAAGTCGGCCAGCTGGTTTTCCTTTTAGTGAAAGACATTGGCATTAGATTAATACAGTGTCTTGCACTACCTGAGCCCTCTTACAAAGAAGAGGAGAAGGCAGGTCAGGTAATGTAGGGCACTGACTGTACCCATAAGTAGAACACTTTGGTAAAGGTGTTCCGTTAAAAGGGTATCATATGATACTTTATTACTTTTAAAATAGCGGTTGCTTTTCTGTACTTTTTATCTCGAGAGCCAAAAGGTTTTATTATGTTTTCTACTTAGTCTCTGAAAAACGATTGCAATGGACCTATGGAGTATCCACATGTAGGTAAACTACCGAAACCATATCGATTCCTCGTTGTTAAGGTAGCTAAATGATACTCAATAGTTTTAAAATAAATAAGTTGAAAATCTTTTAAAAAGTTTATCAACGAATCTATACTTATATTATAAAGCTGAAGAGTTTGTTTGTTTGTTTGCTTTAACGCGCAAATTTTCCTGAGATTAACGCGTTCCAGCAAACAAACAAACTACTGGTCCGATTTAAAAAATAATTCAGTGTTATAGATAGTCCATTTATCGAGGAAGGCTATCGGCTATATATCATCATGCTACAACCAATAGGACCGTAGCAGCAATGAAAAATGTTGCGAAAACGGGGAAACGTGACGCAGACGAAGTTGCGCGGGACAGCTAGTAGGTACTTAATAAGTTTTGTGTCAATTTCACGTCATAGAAGCCTGAGCTGTTCCAAACTCAAATGAATTAAAAAGTTGGTAGAATACAGGTGTACGTTACCCCAGCAAGAAAGTATCTTCTAGAGTTATATGAGTAGATCGTATAGTTGGTGCCTTATCTGCTGTAAATGTGCCCCCACTTAAAAAATGTGTGCCCCCTGTCGTTTTGGAAAAAAAACGGAAAAACGACTCTTGCTGGGGTAACGTTTTTCTAGCAGGAAAATTCTAAACGAATGATCGGAAAGAGAAAAATTGTGCATGGCCAGAGAGCTTATACGTGTGCCAAAATGTGCCCCCAAAAATAAAATCTGTGCCCCTTCAGATTTTCGAAATATTGCATTTCCTGCTGGAGTAACGTTTTGATGAATCGTATATCTCTAAAACCATTGCATGTGCCCCTGTAGAATAAACATACACGAGTAGCTCTTAATGTGTGCCTCTATGTGCCCCAATTTAGATTTAAGAAAATATTTATAGTTTTCAAGTTATCGCGGTTTTATGAAAACCCGAAAAAACATCGCAGCGCTTAAATGAGAGAAGGTATAAGTTCGCTGAAAACTGTATTCGGTTCTTCTTGACGCTAATAATAACCATACAAAGTTTCAAAACTGTCCATGCATACGTTTTTGAATAATCTTGCTAAAAGTCAAAACGATTGTGTCATAACTTTGACGGCAAAATACAAGGAACTGGCTCAATCCCAGATGTGTCGGTGTAAACCAAAATAGTGTGCCCTTAGTCAAAAATATATGGTGAAAATATTGAGCTAGGAATGTTTCGCATTAAGTAAATATAAACAAAAAACCAAAATATGTAAAAACGGCTGGTTATCCGACCAAATTCCAATGACTACTAAAAAGCGACGGTTTCATACATATCGATGACCTTCTATACTTTACACACGTGTTGTTGTGCCTGAGTACACTGAAGTACAAAAGTAATAAGAAATAAAATAAAGTTGTTATTGAATTATATTCTACTAGCTGTTTCTATGACCTTACACATGATTAAGTACATTATAAATAGTAGCCTAAGTGCTATTCCAAGGTAAGCTATCTTCTCCATTCTAAAGGAGATGGCTCAAAATCCATACACTAAAAACCCAGAATCGACAGCAATGAAATGTTTACCAACGGGTTAATTATAATAGACATTTGATGATACCAAAGGGAAATCCCGGAAATCCGTGGGGTATAGGAGCTATACCATATCATAAAAAATAATAAAACTATTTTGAATTGATGTTGTAATTGTGTGTAATTGTTGATTATTCTGTTGTTTCGTTTTCCTGCCACGGGTTTGGTGTAATAAGTAACAAAAAAAAATATTTCAAACATTTTTATTACATTATATATTTTCTATGTCTAAGCACACTGAATCTAAAAATCCTGCAGGTTGATTCAAGTCGTCTTCATGTCGGGCCCAGGCAAGATAATATACAATGGAAATAATGTGGGCACAACTGCCTAATGTGCGGCGGCCATGTATGCAGCTAAAGCAATAATCGGTGATTGCTTGGCGATTGTATAGTACGTAGCAATAATAAGTTCTTGTTTGAACGTGTCTCGATTTAATTCGGCACCGTACTAACGTATTATTATTTCCTTCTTCGTCATTAAGGTTCAGTCTCTCGGGATGCCTATAGATTTCAATCGAATACACACCGGTTGCTCTGACATGTTCGTAGCAGTAGGATTTTGCCATCTTGATGTGGTACGTTCCAATAGCGAAAATAAGCAGCTCATCGTAAGTCATTCTCGGGAAATCTGCTACGTCTTGTAACGTTGCCTCCATCCTCTGAAATGAAATGTTCCTTTGTGCGTTTAGACGGTGTTGATCAACGTAATCTGCTAGTACATTTGGCCTATTCATATTTCTTTCTATCATTTCTAAAAAACTTTCGGTCATGCGACTGTCGCTGTAAGTCTCTTGGGTTGCGTTGATTAGCGCTGCAGCTATTCGAAAATCTACTATTGCATTGGGCAAAGTATTATTAAAATATCTATGTCGGAATATCTTAAAGTCCCTCTTAATTTTTCCGTTGGTGGTTTCTACCACCCATCTAACGAATGTTACTAATCTTGATTTATTAGCAGCTTCAGTGGACAGTTGTGTTTCGTGTCTGCCTAGCGACTGTGGCGTACAGACCGTAAATCCACATTCTTCGGCATATGGCAATGCATCCCGAAATCCTCTATCTAAAATCATCACGTCATCACTTTCAAGAAACCATCGTATTGGAGCCTCTTCCATGTCAACATTGTGATTATCTAATATCTGTCGTAATATGTTAGCATCCGACGTTCGAGCATCGTAGGGTCCTGTGATTTCTAAAATGTAGCCATCTCCACATACAATCTTATATGGCTTTATGAGATTGTCGTATTTATGTAGACTGTAGCTCATACGCTGAAACAAGAAGTTTGAGCTTTTTTGCACAAATAAGTAAGTACCGTCTAAAACAATAATTGCTCTTGTTTGGTCCTGGGTTCCAAAAATATTATTTGGCAAAATCCTGTTTCTCGCTACAACTTCGTCTCGAGTGATATGGTCGAATCCGAGGTGTCGTGGGAGAAAGTCATTTTCAAGACATAGGTTCACCGCTTCTCAGTTTACATAAATAGATGCCCAACATCGTTTTCCCATTCAAATATTCGTTTAAAGAAGGTGTTTCATTAAATATGGTGTTGAATTGCTGGTGATTTATGCCAGTCCAAAAGTGAAGGGTATCAGGACTCAATTCATCTAGGTTTTCAAAATCGAGCTGACCTTTTTTTTCGAGACATTGTGTATATATCGCTATTATATCATGTATGCACTCGCTACTGAAACTATCTTGCCGTTGGGTGACATGTTCCGGGAAATCCTCCCAAGTCATATTCCTCAAATGGTGTTGACATATATGTTAACAAATTCTTTCAACGATATGTTATTAAATATCGCTGTTTATTATCACTTATTTGGAGTTATGATTTATTTAAAAAAAAACTTAACCCCATTGTTTTTCGAGGAAATAAAATCACTTTTTTAATGTACACATTAAGCCTATTCAGACCGCACATGAGAAGTTTTTGTCGACTCTGGGTTTTTTTTGGGCCATCTCCTTTCATTAAAATACATCCAGTAATTTGCCAAGTCTTTGACCCAAAATTGATTGGTCCCGATGTTTAAAAAAAATATAGTTCATGAAATGGGTGATGCAACTAATAAAAAGAGGTAACTCTTTTTTGTATATAAATAAAAAAGCCCGTATTCGTCTTTATATATATATATATTTATTGATAAGCCGTAGGTTAAAGTAAGTTTTCAACATTATGTAGTTACAGAATTATAATAATCATCAAAATCACCAATACAACCCTCCAAGTTCATAAAGGCGAAGGAACAAAAAAAAAACAGAAAAAGTCATTCCTACAGCTTTATAAACTTAGAGCGTTGTATTGATGATTTTGAGGATTATAATTCTGTAACTACATATGTCTTACAGCCGCGAATAATATTTTAATCAACATACAACCTAGCACTGGCCTGCAAATTGCAAAAAACGTAAGAAAATTTGAGTTTCGCGGTTTGGTTGGAGCATTCACCTTAACCAAATAAATTTCGGTACCTACAGTTTTGAGAGTTGTATTTAGTGTATACCTATAGACATAGTCAACCGCACAATGATCTGTGTTGCAACGTGTTTCCATTTTGTATGTCGTATTATGTACCTATGAGGGATTTATAATTATTAACCAACGAAGCTGATTATGTATTGTCACATAATTTTGATTTGATGGCGTTTTAGATATTTATGTGTCATTCCACAGTCAGGTGATGAAATAAATGTTGTTACGTATATGGGATAAATATGTTTATTTATAGCCAATTACCAGCAGATGATTTGTGCACATTCGATGTTTTCTGTTATATCTTTATGCGGTTTACTATACTAACACACTTTATCTGAATCTATGTATAAGCAAATTACTCGTAAAAAAATTATTTATCTGTGATTTCAAATTTAATATTTTTTTTACACAATATTATACTTAATACTGATCTGTGATTTTTTGTGATGCGAATTTACTAATCATATGTTAGACTTAGATGAAAAACTGATCTGTGATTTAAATGACTACACAACGTGCAAATAATTTCTAATATTTCTAATATTTATAGGTAGGAAATTTGATCTGTGATTTGATGCAATAATTACTTTAAGAATTAAAATTAAGGGAATAAAAATAATAATTTCCACATCAACAAGCTGTTTCATTAATATAGTCACAAGGTGCATTTAATATATTTTTTAATTAGCCCCTAAAACTTTTGAACGCGACTGTACGGACAACAGCTTAGGTATAATACGTCCAATAAAGAAGGTCATTGATATGTATGAAACCGTCGCTTTTTGTAGTCATTGGAATTTGGTCGGATAACCAGCCGTTTTTACATATTTTGGTTTGTTGTTTATATTTACTTAATGCGAAACATTCCAAGCTCAATATTTTCACCATATATTTTTGACTAAGGGCACACTATTTTGATTTACACCGACACATCTGGGATTGAACCAGTTCCTTGTATTTTGCCGTCAAAGTTATGACACCATCGTTTTGACTTTTAGCAAGATTATTCAAAAACGTATGCATGGACAGTTTTGAAACTTTGTATGGTTATTATTAGCGTCAAGAAGGACCGAATACAGTTTTCAGCGAACTTATACCTTCTCTCATTTAAGCGCTGCGATGTTTTTTCGGGTTTTCATAAAACCGCGATAACTTGAAAACTATAAATATTTTCTTAAATCTAAATTGGGGCATATAGGGGCACACATTAAGAGCTACTCGTGTATGTTTATTCTACAGGGGCACATGCAATGGTTTTAGAGATATACGATTCATCAAAACGACTCCAGCAGGAAATGCAATATCTCGAAAATCTGAAGGGGCACAGATTTTATTTTTGGGGGCACATTTTGGCACACATATAAGCTCTCTGGCCATGCACAATTTTTCTCTTTCCGATCATTCGTTTAGAATTTTCCTGCTAGAAAAACGTTACCCCAGCAAGAATCGTTTTTCCGTTTTTTTTCCAAAACGACAGGGGGCACACATTTTTTAAGTGGGGGCACATTTACAGCAGATAAGGCACCAACTATACGATCTACTCATATAACTCTAGGAGATACTTTCTTGCTGGGGTAACGTACACAGAATACAGTACTGGCTGGTCCGCGGTCGGTAGTAATCTAATAAGCATAGACTTTATCACGCCATACTCGTCCGTTTACTGCTTAAAATCCACTTCACTACCGGATAATGCCATCGTATTATATGACAGGGTATCAGCTTCAGATTAAGGTTCGTTAGTAAAGTGCTTCATTTTATGGTTGAGTAGACTTGGATTTTCATTACCTATTAGCTTTTGGAAATGGGTAGTCTTATTCTTTCGGCAGTCTTAGTACTTGTACTTACTTCTTTTTTAACCCTCATTATGAAGTCAAGATTAGTGTCCGACCGAAACTGGTTTTTACGACCGAAACCGAAACCGAATTTCGGCAACGGTCTCAGTTCACAGTCTCCCTACAAGGATATTTAAGTAATAAACAAAAAACAAAACAAAATAAATCTCTTTTATCTTGACTCAACGCACCGAACATAACCGTTCGCAGCGCGAGAACTCCCGAATGCAGTTTCGGTTTCGGTCGTAGTTTCGGCAGGTTTGCCGCCGAAACCGAAACTTAACCGAAACTCGTTTTTTGCCGAAACTGGACTGAAACCGAAACCGAATATTCGGTCGGACACTAGTCAAGATTTAGCTATAATGTGGCTACAGGTCTACAGGTACAGGTAATGTTAAAAAATAACATTAGGACTAAAAAATAAAAACATTAAAAAATTGCGATTTCCATTTACCTTGTATCCATGTTTAGCGCCTGCGACTTCCGATTGTATTTGAAGCCTAGTCTTAGTCAAGTCGAACGGGTAGGTTGCTGCAAGAAAAACAATGATATGTTAATTTTAAGTTTCATGTTAGCATGATAAAAGACTGTTTGAAACGATATTCAGATGAAGAGACTCGGATAAACATTACTAGTGGATTCCGAACACAACATTAGTGTTTTGTACTTATGCAAAACACGGCTTAAGTCTAAATGTATCATATTTCGGTATGGGGAGGCGCAGCTTCTCATTAAATCAGCATCCAAAGTTTGGATTCCAAACGCCTACTGCTAACGTTAATAAGTGTTTTTTTAAAGATAATTTGCTTCCGAGTTTAACGATTGAGTGACAAACCTTCGGGATCTTAGTTCGCGTTAGATTAAGAAGTGTTCTTTTTTTTAATTTATAAAAAAAAAAGAATCATGAGTGAATAAACTGTGCCATTTTTCTTTCGCATTTCAAAGCCAAATTAATTTTAAGATTTTGCCAAATACCAATTTATGTTATGTTAAAAAAAAATCATTCTAAATTGAGGACAAATTGGAAACGCATTCGAAATTTCTGCAACGGATTGTCTTCACTACACGTTCCCTGCCCAGCCCGGGGCCACCAATATGTTAGCCTATCGTGTCAGCCAGTATAGGGTTACATTCCCTTAGGACCGTTCTACATACAGGTAAATTAGAAGACCCATGTTTAGCCGTAATGGATTACAGTCTAACCTGATTTATAAACATAAATGTGTTGTCATTTATTTTAGAACAGGGACATATTTCAAAAATCCGTGTGACATTCCAAAAAAAAAAAAAACGTCATACATTTTCTGCTTTATTAAATCATTTGTCATGAAAATGCAAACACAATTTTTAACTAATCTGTGTAGATTTGTTTTTTTTTTCAAAGAGTTCTTATAAAAAGTATGACACAATCTTACATTTAAATTCATAACCACAGCTTTGCAATCTGTTGAAGACAATAATTTTAATCACACATAAATCTTTAATCATCATCTGCCTAGCCTTTTTTTTTAGCTTGCAGTCTAACCGGATGCAGCTGAATACCAATATTTTACATGGAGCGACTTCCTATCTGACCTCAACAACCCAGTTAGTATTCGGTAATACGACACTCCTTGGTAAGATTTGTTGTCAGACTTCCGGGCCACTCACTATAACGACTGTTATAGGTAATTAATTTTAATCACACATAAATCTTTAATACCTGTACCTGAAGTATTAACTACAATGTAGTCACGAACGGTCGAGTTCAAGAGGATTTTCGCATTAATAATATTATCAGTCGAGCATTAGCACCACTTGAGCATACTTTAAACGTTATAAACTCTGCTACTTCACTGTAACAGCTTTTGAGCTTCATCAACTATTTATAAATGCCTACGATAAACTACCCAGAATTTGGATATAAGTACCTAGGGCACCCTCGAAAGGGCGTTGCTATGAAGAAACATGAAATACGTTAGGGAAACCGCTCTTTTTGTGGGGTAATTTTATTCTTGTACTTTTTGTTTGCTTTTTTAAGCTTGCTTTTGACCGCAACTCGCCTGATGTGAAGTGATGACGTGGCCTAGATCTTGTTCGATTCAAACTTTGAAGAGATCTAGATTATAGGGGTAACCAGGCACAAATACAGCCTTCTCTCCTGGTACTGAGAATTAACTTATGAAAAAACATAATACCATTTTTCCCCGCAGACTAAAACGCCGGGTATACTACAAATGCACGCTATACACCTCACTCCAGACACCTCGACGAAAGCAAGGAAAGCAAAAAGGAGTAACTACACTAAATCCTTTTATCGCCTCTGGAAACAGGCTGTCAACGTGCATAGGATTTAATTAAAAGGTTGGATTGCAGCGTCCGGTTTAGAACATTTAAGGCTGTTATCATACAGAGACCACAATAAGGCGTTATCGTTGTGCTTTTAGCGATATTTGAAAGGGTTTAGAGCAGGAGACAAAGAACATAATATTTTTTTTTTAATTCGGCGAAATTACGACTTATATCATAAATATTCGGCATCGTGTACATTACACCAATAGTACACGATGCTGAATATTTCTGACAATGTTTCCTTCAACCTATTTCCACATACTTGCTATCCAGACTTTGCCACATAATTACTTACCTATGTGTATTTAGAACTTCATTTAACTTATCTGATCCAAAAACTTTTTATTTTTGCAAGTAATTTAGAAACAGGAGACGATTATTTATGTTCTTTGAAGCATGAAAAATCCTATAAGGGTACCAAGGTATTTATTTTTGATGGTGTGAGAACCGTTTGATTTATTTTTTTCCGAATAATGTATGTGGCTGTGGTTTGTGAAATGTAGGTGTATTATAGATACCTACACATCCTTAACCCTTCAGGAATTACAGGCGTGGTTTTGTTGTTAAGATATTTTTTTCCAAAAAACTAAGGCCACCCTCACAATTATCAAGATTGTAAAAACAAGTAACATTTTTGTTGTACAATACAGTATACTTAATTGTTACAACTATCAATGATGACAATCTATCTACTATTATCGGTGGATATTTACCTCCCTCAGCAGCCCAAGAGCCGAGCACAGCCACGGTGTACCTAACCGCGACGGAGTCGGACAGCGCATGCGCGGGGTGGTCGGCGTTGCGTAGTACCGGCATGGTGGATGTTCAGCTAGCGGCGTCACCGGCACTGCCCATAATACCTGAGGGTTACAGGGACATTGTTATGTCAGCCGTTTCGAGTAAAGAGCAACAAAGACATATTTTCAGGGAACTTTGGCCCATATACAGGGTGTGGCGTAAGTAGTGGTCCACCGTTCAGGATTCGATGAACCAGAAATTTTTTTGAAATTGAAATTCGTGGTTGCCAGCCGTGCGGGTGCTCTGCTTACCCACGGTGGCACAGTAATAGTAATGAGACAGAACGGCATCACGCGGCTAATAGCTGATAGGTCACAGAGGCACGCGCGCACGAATTTCATACGGCTGTTGTGTTATTGTGGTAAATGTGAACGAGTATAAAAAAAATGTTTCTTTGGGAAATTTGTTAGTTATAATGAGTACAATCACGTTTTTAAGTATTATTGGTCACTAATTATCAGTCACCCTATATGTATACCTTACAGAATACAATTATAATACATATGATAAAATACAATTTGTGTTAGTAAATAAAACCTTAAAACTACATATTTTAGTATCAATTCACTTGTGTACTATGCCACTGTGCGTAAAATGGTGTAGGACATAGAAATGAAAGTTTTGTAAAAAGTGACTCTGGAACAGTACTTACGTTTCCAGAGTCACTTTTGAACTTTTGGAAGTAGCAAAAGCAGTGCGCTCCGCTATGGAAAAAAGGTGTAAGGAAGTGTGTCTCTGGTTTTTTTTTTAGCGACTGCCTATCTGACCTCCACAACCCAGTAACTGGGTAATACTACACCCCTTGGCAAGACTAGATGTTAGACTTTAGGCTTCTGACTACTCGCAACGACTGTCATAGATCTACAAATGACAGCCGGGACCAATGGCTTAACGTGCTATCCGAGGCAAGGAGAAAACTCGGTATGTAATTATAGTCCACGGACCAACCTCGGCAAGCACGGCTCAACCTGAAAGATCGACCCGTGCGGCTGTTATTATTTAGCCACAAGCTCCTCCAGTATCACATAGTGCCAAATAAAAACCAATACTTAAGTATTGTAGCCAAAATTATTATATTTCTGTAATAGGGATGATGACTGGGTAAAGAAAACGAAATTCTATTTTGGCCGTCAATCAGGTAATACAAAAATTTTAGATAGGTACGTATTTTTTGTTTTATCAAGATAACAAAAAAATACTTAGTTAAAACGCATTAAAGTTTGAGAGTGGGGGCTCACTACGTCACAACTAGGTATAAAATGTAATGAGCCGTGACGTCATGCGCCATTTCAACTCGAAATATCTCCGTAATTTTACGATTACGTGAAAAAAGAAAAAATACGTGTCAAATACTTTTTAATAATCTACCCGATAGACAAATAAAAAAAATGAGTCACCATCCCTATTGATGATAAGTTAGTTGAAATACCTGCTGTAAATCACCTATTATAAAGTTTAAAAAAAATGCATTAACCTCTACAAGTTCATTGCACTATTATGAAAGGCTGATGTACCTTCTTAATAATACTTAATGGCCTGTTACTTAGCTTTTTATAGTAACCAGGCGATAAGGAAAAAAACGAGGCCCCAGATGTACTCCATATGCTATCTAGCTTCACACCGAGTGCCTAAAGCACTATAATATGTGAACATCCTGTGGATTGATTAATGACTGTAAATAAGGTTTCTTGCAGAACTTGTACACTAGTTATTAATTTTACACAATTATGCAGCATGTTTGAATTTCTTTTTGAGATTTATAAAGTTCAAGTTCTTTTTCTGTTTCATGATCAAACATAAAAATTCTGGACCAAAGAAGAACGATCTTCTTTTGTTTTCAAGCTTAAGCAAATAAGCCATGGACAAATTTTAATTAAATTAGTTAGCGATACTCGGCAGACGTTAGATGTTGATATCTACGACAGCTGTGTTAAGCGAAACTCTGCAGACACAGGGTCAAATAACAACAGAATTTCAATTTTAAACGAATTTATAAGCCACTTTCGTCGTTCCTTCAAATATGCATTATTATAAGTACACCGTGGAGTTAAATCGAAGCGTATCGATTTATGAGCGATATTACGACGCAATCGATCATCGCCTCTCGAAGGATAAACTAATGGTTTGCTTTAATGAGAATGTCAGTGAGTTCGGCATAGCAGCCATTTTTCATACTTCTAATGTGGCAATGAACTCTTGGGTACTACAAGACTACTTCGTTTATTAAGAATCAGTTATAATAAGGGTAACATTTTTAATAATCATTTTACTTCAAAAATTATAAAACTTTTGTTTTCTTTTTAAATTATGATATATGAGTTGAGTTTGAGTCCTCCTTTTGGAAGTCGGTTAAAAATTACGGTTTACGGTAGGACTCAAGTAACGCACTCAAAAAATTCTGCATATTATTAAGACTGCATGTATACCCAATTCTGCGTTAAGCTCGCCGATGTACGCATAAGTTAAATATTATTTGTGTGTGTATATCTTTTGATTATGTGTGCAATAAAGAATAAGAATTGAATTGAACAGGGGCAAGGTAAGGAGGTATTTAAAATTATAACATTAAAAACATGATTTAAAAAAAAAAAAAAGTAATTTTGACGTCCAATACCTTCGTAACATGAAGTAGCCGACAGAATTCCTAATCACTTTTTATTCGTGCTGCCATCTTTCACGTCTGTCGCTTTACTTGGCAACCGTTATCTATCAATAATGAATTAAGTAGTCATTGACACGGAGATCAAATGAAAGGTCCTGGAATGGAGCGAACTGACAAACACATTCACATTTAACGTATTGAGTTTTCTACCGTTCGTTGTAACAACAAGGGCGCCAGGCTAATTGACATCGGAAATGCAGATTAGGTTTATTTACGTACGTCCATTGTGTGGCTAAAAATAGATAGAAAAAGCTGCCATTTGTTTGAGTTTATTTATTTCCAGTCTGCTCAGTTACATGAATAATGTTCCCTTGGGTTCATGTCTGGTATTATGACCCATTAAGACACCAGCAATTTGATATTTAAATCAAGTACTTAGGCACACGCTATTGAAATCTTTAATGAAAAATGTACTTAGGTACTACGTACTTAATAAATTAAGTAGCTTCTTAATGTTATGATAACTATGATCTAATCGTGTTTCATCAACCCATTACAGTCTATTAAATTAATGTAAACAATGAAGATAACGCACGCGTGAGTAATAATATTGTAATAGAATGTTTATATACACAGAACTAGAAAATAAGTAGGTAAGTGTGTGAAACTAAAACTTAGCCAAAGAGAGAGTATAATGGGTGTAAGAAAGACCCATAGCGAAGCTGAAATGTACTTGTTCTCCCCGTACGTTACTTGCAATCGTTCCAGAAAGAAAAGAATGCAAGAGCGAGCGGAGCGAGCTCGACAACTTTGGAAGCCCTCCTTGGATAGGTTATTTTAGCTCATTCCTTTAGAAACGAGCATCGGACTAGGTAAATCTGTCAATTTATATTGAATTAGGTTAGTATAAGAAGATATCATTCGAGCAACGTCAGCTTGAAAATGATAGTATTCCGCCTGGGATAGGTTTAGTTTCTTTTTCTCATAGTTGTGCGAGATTGCACTCCCTGCCTACGGCCTCGATATTGGTTACGCTTAGTGTAACAGGAAAACAGATATTTGGCAGTTAGTTATACAAGACGTACTTTTCGAACGGAGCTCGATTTTCAACAGATGTATCGAATTGTTGCCAATTGTCTACGTAATAGAAATTCGACAACGGCCTTACATAATGTTATAGGTTAAAAAACCTTTAAACAAAACAATCCATGGTTACCATGGGTATCTAATAAGGAAATAGTAATTTTTGTACAAGACATCCACAAAAAGAAGTGACGACACCAATCCATCATAGTAAATCAGACCACGCCAACTCGCCAACGCAGGCCATTCGATGCAAAGCCATAAAACCGCTTCTTGATAACGATAGTTCTCAGACACGCTACGTATAAACTACCAACATAAATTGAGTTCTCAACATTCACTACCATCAAGGTCACTGCTGAGTGATGCCATACTATAGATTACTTTGCTTTCTTATTAATTAAGTATGTACTTCAGTTTTTCTGGTAAGCAATTACTATGGTAACTTTAACGTGTCAAGCATGGGCGTAGACAAATAGATCCTGGAAAAAATAAACCTAATCCATCATCATCGATAACCATAATAGGAAATGGTCTGGAATAGTCATCACGCAATTAATCAAAACAATGAATTATAGGACAGTTATTTCTTGTCATTCCGAATGTACTTTTTTAACATCGGATAAATAGTACAGAAAGTGTGAAACGTTAGCAAGCAAAATCTCATAACTCGGTTACTTATAAACTACGGTGACAAACTGCACCTAATCCATCTTATATCATACAATGAACCTTCATATTTCCTTCAAAACACAAAAAGCTCATAAATTTTATGGCTTCCATTAAAAATGACATCACAGAAAAGGTAATTTTAGTTTCTCATTATCAACAAAACTCATTGACAACAGATCTCGCCACTTATCGTAAACTTGGCAATCAATAATTTACTATTGGAGTTACGTAAAGGTCAAGTCGAGTGCCAGAACGTTAACGTGAGAAATAGTAACGTTTGCAGACAAAGTAAATTAATAGTTTCAGAAGGTCACACTAATGTTGATTTAAGACTGAATATTAGAGCTCGTGGTTAAATAATAACAGCCGCACGGATCGATCTTTAAGGTTAAGCCGTGCCGAGGTTAGTCCGTGGATGGGTGACCATAATTACATACCGAGTTTGCTCCGTGCCTTGGAAAGCACGATAAGCCATTGGTCCCGACTGTCATTTGTAGATCTTTGACAGTCGTTACGAGTAGTCAGAAGCCAAAAGTCTGACATTCAGTCTTACCAAGAGGTATCGTATTACCCAGTTACTGGGTTGTGGAGGTCAGATAGGCAGTCGCTTTATGTAAAATACTGATACTCAGCTGCAACCGGTTAGACTGAAAGCCGACCCCAAGATAGTTTAGGCAAAGGCTAGGCAGATGATAATTGTACCGAAGATTTACAAAACCCCTGCAAAATTTGGAAGTAGTGATTGTGGTATTATCATATTCCTTTTCAAACACAATAAAACGTCACGCCTGTAATTCTATATGGTTAGTCAGATTTCTACCCAAATTTTGCCATCCCATCTCACGACGACGATACAACGACTATATTGCTACCAGCTTCAAGGTAGACAAGTTAGACCAATATCTTGCCTAAAGATATGTTTAGTCTACATGAACATGAACCCAATAGAAACGTGATCATTTTGACCTCATTAAAGTACTTTTGTACAAACTGTCCTACATACAAGTTATTTGAATATAGAATCAATTGTGTGAACCACAGTAAATGATTTCTATTGGCTTGTCGATATAAATCGTAACATTGACTGAACTTTGTACTATGTACTTCCAATAAGTGGTTATTTAGAAAGATTGTTTACCTTTTATTGCTAATATGGTCATAAGGATTGTGGTTATGTTACTTGGTAGCAAGGCAGCAGCAGACTATAATCGAATGAAAGCCAAGTTGGATTTACTCATGCGGGTATGCTAAGCACTAGCGTAGGCCCACTGTCTATACGTCAGTTTTGTAACTTGATTACTATAGTTGATGTTTTTTTTTTTTTTTTTTTCAGTTTTGTAACTTGATTACTATAGTTGATGTTTTTTTTTTATTTTTTCAGTTTTGTAACTTGATTACTATAGTTGATGTTTTTTTTGTTTTTTCAGTTTTGTAACTTGATTACTATAGTTGATGTTTTTTTTTTTATTTTTTCAGTTTTGTAACTTGATTACTATAGTTGATGTTTTTTTTTATTTTTTCAGTTTTGTAACTTGATTACTATAGTTGATGTTTTTTTTTATTTTTTCAGTTTTGTAACTTGATTACTATAGTTGATGTTTTTTTTTAATACTATGTGGAGGTGGTGTGTCGATCTATTGATGTTTTGGGGACAGACATAGTCAAAGATCGCATAAACTTGGAAGGTTTAGAAGAAGAATGAGGTGGCATCCAGGAATCAATTAAGGCTCAACTCATTTGTGCCTTGTGCCCTTTTCCAACAATAGTGACGTTCTTCAGAAGCCGAAGACAATACTAGACAGAAGCTGATCTTTTCCCATACTTTTTACATCAAAATACAATTTATACATTGTATACTTAGTTAAATACTGCACTATTTAACTCTACGCACTACTACCCGCATGCCGCGAGTTTTGCCTACGGAAGAATCGACAAAATGACAGTTAGTCATTATCTAGCTGTCATTATGTCGATTCTTCCGTAGACAAAACTTGTTTCTACAGTGCCTCAAGTCTGCTATTTTTATAAACATTGTCATTCCAACACGATCCCATTGTCATTTTGCTAAAAGTCCGTAATCTGCTAAATTCTTAGTGGTCTGTCAAATTCTATGCCATTTCTTTCAATGGAGTGTCAGTGGTTGACCATTGTGAAGTCATAATGACGCCATTATATTAGTAGATTACCAAACTTGTCAAAATCAACAATTATGAAATCAATGATAGGCCATTCTGACACTATTGTAATAGCAGACTTGAGGCCCAGTGGACATGCTACGCGTGCAGGCATGCTAGGTCAATATTTAGAATAATAAACAGAAGCAATAGGTAAACACAAAATCCATATTCAATCGGAAAGGGTACGTCAGTCAGTCGACCCCAGTGACGCAGCGCCGGAACGACTTCCGTGACTAAGTTTCGATATCCGGCCCAGATTTATGAGAGCGAAGCGTAGATGATAAGGATGTACAGTGCTGGATGCAGAAACACCAATAATAAGTATTGTATTTCTTACCTTTCTTAAATTATCAAGAAAACTTTGAACTACGTACATATGCAAATATAGAGATAATTATCAAATAATTGGTGACTAGTAAAATTAAAAGACAAGAACAGGCATTAAGGTTATGCCTATTGAAATACTGATAAAATATGGAAAAGGAGTCGCGATGGACCAAGGAGAGGGGGACACCTTGAGAGAGGGTACAGTATGAACACCTAGGAGTGTCACTACTAAGAAAGAGTAGTCGAGAGACACACAAGAAAGAGCGTTTTAAAACAAATTCGATCTTTTTCTAAGACTCGATGTGGTAGGTTAGGTTATCTGGTTTGCGTGGATGGCTGGTTACGAAGAGAATCCGAGAATCTCTATGCCTAGCCAAAATCCAATTATTATAAAATGTCCTTGAACCTATGCCCATATTCCTACATACATTGAAACATAAGCTAGTAGGCCAACCTTCATAAAATAGATTTTTGTTAAGAGAAAAATATAAAAGAGAACATTTTTCCTAAATCGTTGGCAAGATACGAATATACTCGTAAAGCTGTATAAGATATCTTTGTAAGAACACTGTGACAGTTCTGGAAATAAGCCAAGTACATAACATGTCCCTGTTTAGTTTCAAAACTGTTGTCTGTGAAGAAAAAATAAGGAGGAAATCGTGATAACAATGCATGTTCTTTATTTTCTAGTCGTTGGAGCTCTGCTTTAAATGTCTGTGGAATTATGTTAGCCTAAAAAAGGTGACGATTTGGACTCATTCCTGAATGAATGGCCCGAGAAGGCAAAACACTAAGAGAGTTGGAAAGAAACAGAGAAGCCTTTTGCCCAGCAGTGGGAAAGAATAGGCTAAGTAAAAAAACTCTATGATCTCAATGTAAAAAAAAAGCCTATCTAACTATTATTAGCTTTAGTTTAAAAAAAAAACCTAAATACCCATTTTTTGATAGTATCAACTGGCCGAATAAATAATTATTAGTGATACTTACAAACCAATAAATTCTAATATCTACTAGTACATCTTCATTTTTCAACCTTGATAAATGAGCATCAAGGCTATAAATTCTTAATCACGAGATACGACTGAGAAATCTTTAAAAAAAAAACAGTTCGACCAAAAACTCTAATAAATAAATAATGAATTTCGGAAAATATACAAGTAGGTACTAGTACAAGAAGAACTATGAACTGATGGTAGCTTTACTAAGAAGGCACTTGACCGTATGACCTTAACCTGACACTGCGACAAAAAGGTCAAATAAAAAAAATATTGCGTTTTCCTATTCGAATTCCAAACTGAACCAGAAAATAAAATTCGTTCCTACCTCAGAGTTCGCGGGACTCAGCAACACCAGCGCAGGTGGAGATCGCAGTACGACTGATAACACTGGGCACATGTCACGCATATATCATAATAACAATCAATATCTACACGTATACATGTACGACAATATTGTACATTGGACTTTATAATAATTAACGGTAGAATGCTCTCAATTGGACTTCCGATGCGGGTTCATATTAGGTACTCTTTAATTAACGCCTATTCGCAATTTAAAATATGTTGACGTCAATGGGCCTTTGAGGCCTATATTAATAAATTAAGCTAATGGTTAGACCGTATTCGCAAGTTCTATTTTTATGACTAAAGTTTTGAAAAAGGAATCACAATTTGTCTCTTCAGAATTTTAAAACCATTTTTTGAGATTAATATACGAGCAAAGTCATAGACTACCATTAGTGCAGAAAATTCTATTAGTTTTCTTGGCACTGAAATTGAAATAATAATTAGTCCCATATTCCTCCTCTATGAAACCGTAAAAGAACTCTTTTGAAAACTTGATTAGCACTCTTAAATTGATTTCTGCGCTCCAGCTAGTTGTAATTAAGTTAGAAAATTATTTTGAACGAGAACTTTTATTGGTAGTTCCTTCGAGCTCTTGATTGGAGTTCAGTCTACTTTATGAAAGAAATATGTGGGTTATTCTGTAGGAGAAAATATTAATAGAAAGCCTAGTATACTGTAACTGGAATGGATATCTTATGATATTCTATTAAATATTTTTTATTTGAGGTTTATGCGCTTGGAATATCATAATGCATTTGCATGTGTAATAGCCGTTTAACCGCTTATTTACATTACATATCAATACCAACTAAAAAAGAAGGCGGCTATATAAACACACTTATCTCGAAAATACTTACCTAGAGTAAATAAACTGATAATTGAGTAAATATTTCAAATTCATTCCATTCGGTTCCGGAGACATCCGTTTTGATTCGTTCCTGCGATGTCACTGGCACTGCACAACACTAACCCAATTAAACCGGTGGCTCTATGGACATCGTGCATAACGCGGCCACGATCACGGCTTTTGTCCACAGAAGCTCGAACCAGGAAGAGAGTTGGTTCGTACTACCTGGCATCGGACCAATTTTGTTCAAGATAGCAGCCAGTGATGCGACAAGAGAAGTCGTGGTCGTTTAGGGTGCGAGGTCTCTAATTAGAACTAACGAAATCACCATGACAATTGACAAGGTCTGTTCGTGTCATATTTTGTTCGCCTATAACGGCGCTGCCATCACTAGTCCAGATGGGCCCGTTCCTTTGTCCTTAGGACTTTAATCTATAAATAAAAGGAAATTACAAAAACTTACTTCAACCTTCTAGATATTTCAATCTTCACAGTTTTACACAAAATAACTTCCAATTTTTTTTTAAAGTGGCACAAGCACTACACATTAGCTTAGCAGAGGTTATTTAACGAGGACGCACACAACTAGAGTAAAACGATGCCGCGGTTTTGAAATCATTGTAAATTGACTACACACGAACAATAAGAATTTACATAAAATATCTTATTTATGGTACACTTCACACATAAAACAGACTCAGAAAGTGTCCATAAGTTGATGTTCACATGGCCAGACAATGTCACAAGTTTGCTTGAAAAACGGTAGTACATTATGAACTTAAAGTTCTATACTCGAAAAATACACGCACATTTCTATAAGCCGTGTTTATAATGGAAACGCCGTATAAAGAATGATAATAATGTGTAACTAGGTAACTGCTTTATCAATGTTATCGCGTGTAGGTATGTGTACTGTGGACTTAGAAGATGGCCTAACTATCTGCGATTATAAACGTTCAATTGTTTTTATCTTGATTTTATTCATAGGGCCTTAGATTTTAATCCGGCTGTTGAAAGTCCGTATTAGATAAGAACGGAAAAAGCCTGTACAAAGGCCACCTGGTTTGGTAGACAGATTGGGTAATGCCAGAGGACCGAACGAACTAGAACGCATTTGCCCCGAAAAAACAGTTGACTTTCGGAGAATAAAAGTTACTGAAATGATGTGCTTGATTTTATAGCAGTTATTTCTAATCTGTGTAATCATCCGTTTGTAATCAACCACGAATATCACAAGTAATTATTCAGTAACAAGAGTTTAAATTCGACTTTGTTCTAGATGAATTGAAACCAGTTTATTTGGCATCACAATAAAACGCTTTGACCTCCATTAAATGCATGCACGGTTATAAATAACGAACATTATGCTTGTCTGTCAATATTTTTAATGCATCCTGCAATTACAAAGACTAGGAGGGTTATATTTCAACCAAATAGGTCTGTTGTGTTTTAATTACGTCTTACATTCGATCCTTAGCCTTTAGTGATGTGTTTAATGTAGTGTCTTTTCGATGATACGCTACTTAATGTTCTTTTAATAATCATTATATTTTAACAGCCCGTCTTAAGTGGTGATTATATAAGTGAGTACCTCCCCTTTAAAACGATCTATTCGTTATGAAATTACTGCCTCAATTAGCTACGGGAGGACATTGCTGTCTATCGCTTTGATTTTAACCTCTTTTCACTACATACAACTAAAATGTCTTAACCTAAGCTACAACAGGATGTTCATTTACTGCCATTATAGAAAAATTTAGCGACATCAATTGCGACACGAATGAAAGGCAACAAAAGGCATTTACAACGCCAGATGTGAGTGGAAACGCCGCGTGCCGGGACCCGACGTACCAGGAGCACAAGGAGCATGTCTCTTATCTTAGCAGGTGGCGTTCTGTAATTTCTGCCAATCCCCCAATTAAACCACAAAACTAAATTTTGTACAGAAACTTACAACTTTTTAAGCTGTGAGTTTGTTAATGTAACATGAAAAGAAAAGGTGATAGTGACTTGGATCTCTTTACTTTGTAGGTCGACTGATTGTCACACTCACGTCCGCACCATTTTAGGTCATGAATTTAATACAGTTGATTTGCTTAGGCAAATTAACTACCGTGATTCAAAAGGATCTAACAGCTACCTAACATAGTTTATAGTAAAAGAATAAGGATATATATGTATAGAAGCGGGGATATCGTATTACCCAGAACTAACAGGGTTGTGGAGGTCAGATAGGCAGTCGCTCCATGTAAAATGCTCGTATTCAGCTGCATCCGGTTCGACCGAAAGCCGACACTATTCATATTTGGGAAAAGGCTAGGCTGATGATGATAATGACGTATAGAAGCGCTTCCTCCTTTAACACACGTGTATCTAGAAACTAGAAGTATATATTGGTATAGTAAAAGTTCCAATTTCTCTTGCCATTTACGAATTTCCTAACATGAAACCGGCTTTGGAATTGCATTAGGGGCCATTGAATGAAGCAGCTGAACCAATACCATCTGTGGCGCAGTATGAGCTAACGCTATGAGTTTTAATACAGGTTTTACTAAAAACGGACCCATTTTAGTACACAAGCTAGCGTAGACGACTTTCATTGTTTTTTTTTTTTGCCTTGGGAAAAGACTTGAAAGAAAGGAAGAAAGAAAAAGTATTTATTAGACTCACAAGCAAGCTTTTAAAGTTATTTTTTCTAGCAACTCTAGAATCTTCGAAATGAAACGCATGTGATTAAATTTAATAGTGATGGATACGAATGTTGATGGATGGAGAGGGGAAAAAGGTCAAAGAAAAGATGGATGGACTATGTGAGAAATAATATGAAAGAGAAGAAGTACACGATGCCGTGACGACTGACAGGAGAGAATGGAAGAAAAAAAAAAGTTTTGCGCCAAACCCCAAGTAGATCGGGACGAGGGCAAGAAGATAATGATGTCTCTAAAATCTTCGGTAGCCGTTTTACGGTTTTTGGGATACCTATAGGGAAGGAAATATCTATTTCCATAACTCTGAATATCTTATGAATCTATTTAAGGATTTGCTCTGTTTTCAGCCGCGTTTTCCTCGTGATTCATTGAATTTCTCGCGGAGCAATGTAGTGGGTTTATGTTCATTCGTCATCCGAGTTATGAACGAAGCATTGAAGTGGCTGGGAATATTTACGTATATTCTGACGACTTGTTAACACATTAAGTTTCTCGCCCTTTTGTTTGTGTTAGCTAAAATATATTTGGTGACTTAAAGAATTATCTAAATCTTTGTCCAGTATTGGGACTTCCCATGTCAATTTTTTTTTGTTTTTTCAATCTTTGCATTAATTCTGGTAGGTTCTAATTCTAATGTGATTCTGAACTATGCCTGTATCTTCTTCTAATTAGATTATGTGTATAATATGATTGCGTTCCAGTGAGAAAGCCAACGTTCGCAAAACACAAGGTAGATGGCGCTAGCTGTCGATAAACAAGCCTATCCACATAACAAAGGCCACGTGTTGCGAGACATGATCCCACGCAGATAACTTATCAAAGAAAGGTCATCTTTGGAACGTTCGCGTTGCTAAAGGAAAACAAACTTAATATTCCTATTTCTAAGTAGGGCAATGGGTTATGTGCGATCGTTGTCTCCAATATATGGTGATATTGATGTTTCTATGTAACGTTTTATTTATTTATTTATTTATTTATTTTACTATTTATGTACACACAGTAGAGAACACAGGAAAAAAAACATAAAACATTTGAGTACAAAGGTACTGCTTATTTCATACGAAATTTCTGCCAGCAGACCTGCGAAAGGAAAAATGAAAAAGAAATGTAGACGATAGTGTGTGAGAGAATGAAAAGAAAAATATGTTTATGTGCCTAACCTAACTTAACCTATACTATTACCTAAATATAAATACACATATAACTAAATGTAAATACATAATGCTAAGATATATAAACAAATATAAATACATATATAAATCAGATTTGAGAGGAAAGGTAATGCTCTTTCACTCGGTTTTTGAATAGCGAAATGGTCTTTAAGTCACGAATGTTAGGCGGAAGTGAGTTCCACAACCTTACAGCATGAATAGAGAAGGAATAGGAGTAATAGCTGGATTTGTGAGGATGGGATTTAAGGATGGATCTAAGGTGCGATCTACAAGGTACGTCACTGGGGCGTGCGTAAGAGAAACGCTCGCGCAGGTAAGAAGGATAGGACGGGTTGTGTAGGATATTGAAGAGGAGACATAGAATCCTAGTGTTCCTGCGAAGGCGGATTGGGAGCCACTTGAGTTCTTTGCGAAGGTGAGAAACGTGGTCATATTTACGGAGACCAAAAATAAAGCGAATACTTAAATTTTGCAAGCGCTCAAGCTTATTTAATGGCTCCTCAGTAGCATCCAAGTAGCAGGCGTCGGCATAATCTATAATCGGCTGAATAAGCGTTTGTGACAAAGAAATTTTAGTCTTCAAAGGCAGGAGATTCTGAAGGCATTTCAGCGAGTGTAAAGAAAAGTGTACCTTACGGCTGACCTCGTTGACTTGAGCTCGCCACGACATATTGGAATCTATAGTAATACCCAGATCTTTTTATGTTAGTTTATATGTGATTGCTATGCTTTCCCACTGTTTTGTTGTACATGTTTGGAGCTCCATGTAGTTTCGTCTACATTTGGTTTTATACAGGATGAAATTAAGCAGAGGTGTACAAATATTATTACACTCACATTTCGCCAGTTACGTTTAAGTCCCGGGCACGAATCCAGACTGCGCGGATGCTACTGTGAAATTCCAACTGGAAAAAAACCTAATAACGATTTGCTCGACTCGGGAATCGAACCCAGACTCATACTCAGCAGTCTCTCTTGCCACCACTAGACCAACGAGGCACCTTAAATTAGCTTTGATCACGTAAGGAAACTCCGAGCATAGCCCTCTCCATTGCCCTTTGGGTGACTTTAAGCCTTCTAATGAGGCCCATTGTGAGCGACAAGGTTTCGGTCCCGTCGTTCGTATTGAGACACTGGGGTAAGTTGAACGAGAAGATACCACGCAACTTCCCGAACGCTGCCTAGCCGAGTCGGATTCGACGATCTTTCTCAAAGTTAGACCTACCCAACTGGACCGTTTGTCCCAGGTAGACATAATCGTCTACAACTTCGAGTTTAGTCTCCGATCTTGATAGGTAGTGGGTGTTTGTTACATGGGCATTCAACTTGACTTCTTTGGTTTTGTCCAAGTTCATTTTAAGACCCACTCTTTCGGAAGGTTTACTGAGGTCATCGAGCAATGTACTGAGGTCCTCCATGTTCACAGCCATGACCACTATATCGTCGGCAAATCGAAGGTGAGAGATGTACTCGCCATTGACGTTTTGATGCCCTAGCGAGGGCTCCAGATCCAGTCCAGAATGTTGAAGACCTCTTCTAGTGCAGCGATGAACAGTTTTGGAGATATGACGTCTCCCTGTCTCACTCCTCGCTGCAGAAGGATAGGTTCCGAGGTTTGGTCTTGATGTCGCACTCACAAGGTTGCGTTTTTGTGCAAACATTTCAACACCTAGATTTCCCGTTCTTTCATATAAAATTAGAGGTAGGGTTCTGTAGCCAAATATAAATTTTGCGGCTAGATTTATAATTTCCCTTTCCCTTTAACCAGTCTTTATTCAAACTATTATAAACTCAATGGAAATGGACAATAACGACGAGGTAATCTATTCACAATAAATGAGGCTATTTAATTCACGTCGAACCTTAATAATTGTATACAATTCGTATGCAGTGAAGAGAGAATTGAAAATGGATAAAATTAAATCGTTGCATATGCAAGTAGGTTGTGGGCTTTAAGGTCGAAAGTAGGTACCTAGTGCACAAGTAGAAACAGCAATCAAACATATCGATCGAACGTGTGGTTTCGCTTCGAATGAGGAACCTTTCGCTTCGTGGATAATGTCATCGTTGTCGATTCCAGATATACGAGAAATGCTATACTCATCCTACCAATGGATTTAGTATGAAAATGTTACATTTAACGACGCGGAAAGGTACTTGTTCTCCCCGTAATTACAATCATTTTTTGTTCTAGACCATACCTTTTAGTTACGTAGATATTGGGTGTTAAAAGTTTTACAGTTGTGTGCATCACAATGTTTTGAGTGAGCCACATTGAGTCCTACCGTAAAACGTGACATTCCACCCCAATTTTCGTTACTAAATAATTTTACGTTTCCCAGCAAATGTTTTTGCGTGGTTACTTAGTTTGATGTTCAGAATGCTTGGTTGACGGCTTTTTAAACGACTTTACACCTTGTATAGACGAAGAATACAGACATAACTCAAGTCTTTAGAAGTATTATTCGTCGTCTGCCAAGCCTATATAAACGAGTAACTTAAATGTTATTATGTGAGCTATATTTCACTGCGATGAGCAATCCTAATTTCAAGAGAATTACTTAATAGTGACCGTGAATTCCAGTTTTCAGAGAATTGCTACGGTCTAATTCGCATGCCAACCACGGCCTTGTTTTAATTTAATATAGCGCATAAACGGAACATAGATAGAATTTAAATGTTGATTGAGGAAGAGGAAGACCAAGGCAACGATGGACGGATTGTGTCAGGATTGTATGAGAGAAAAAGGTGTAAATAATTGGGTGACTGTTGACAATCAAGAATGGAAGAAAAGAACGTGTTCCGCCGACCCCAAGTAACAAAGGATAAAGGTAGAAAGATGATGATAGGACATAAATGGGTATTTCTATGTGTATTCGGATTTCTTGTTTACAATTTTCATCGCTTAATTTCAAGTATCATTAGAATAATCGAAATCTACAACACCCCATCTTAGCTCGTAGGAGTAACAACAAAAGGCCTCAACACACCTGGGTAGGTTCGAAAACCACAAGTCAGTGGTAACACCTGAACTACGAAAATCGCCTTTACTGCTATGACATTAAGGCGTTGTCAGTGTCAAATAGTTACCTACCTCGAAAATGTGGTTGACTGTGCTTATAAGATACAGATCAGGATCAGCTGAAGACTTAACAGTGCTACAGAATGAACTCCAATGATCACTTTCGTGTAAAGTCTACTCCGAATTACTTTGTACTTTGTAACGCATATAGAAAAGAGTCTACCACATCCACAACAGTCCACGCCTCTAGCAAACCGAAAAATAAAAAAAAAACATCCGTGCTATACTGCCAGAATTCAGTACAAACAAAATTGACAAATGTCTTTTCGTGTACCACGCATGCCAATCATATGCCAAAACGAACTGAACCGCTGCAAGAAAACATTCGGTATTGAATATTGACAAAACTGAAAACTCATATTTCCCGTTCATTGTTATGTAGTTTTTTTTTTGCTAAGTTAACGACTTTACAGCCGCCATTATTGACTACGATTTATTTTTATCTGCACTCGGAAAATGAAAAAACCGGCCAAGTGCGAGTCGGAATCGCGCACGAAGGGTTCCATACCATTTTTTTTTTAAACGAGCAAAAAATATGAATTTTTTGTATGGGAGCCCCTCTTAAATATTCTGTTTTTAGTTTTTGCTGTTATCGCGGCTACAGAAATACATAATCTGTAGAAATTTCAACTGGCTAACTATTACGGTTCATGAGATACAGCCTGGTGACAGACGGACGGACGGACAGCGAAGTCCCAGTAATAGGGTCCCGTTTGACGGTTTGGGTACGGAACCCTAAAAAAATTAAAACCTCGTCGACTTTGTTTAGATGACTGCGTTATTTTTTTTTAAGTTAATAGATTGTAGTAATGATTAATAATTTTAACGTTATGATTTATTTCACCGATTCTGCGATAAAAAAGATATAAAACTAATCCTAATTAAAAACAGTTTATGCCGACGGCGACGGTCCCTTGGAGGTCATTGCTTTGACTTGTTCTTGACATTCATTAAACGCTCCATAATTACCTATCGTTTAGTTTTCATTATTTAATAGAACGGTAGAAATAGTTATGTTGGAATCGATTCCGACCTTTACCCTCACGTAAATCGATAAACTTGTTATACTGGCTATATAGAAATTGGAATTCCAATTTGATGATTCTAAAATCAAAGTCAGGCCACTTATTTATTGTTGGTAATACTGATGAAATCATGTTGTAATTCACCGACGTTGAGTGTTAGTTGTCAGCTGATGCCTGTTCAGCAGTCAAATGTATGTCGAATGATGAAATTTTAAAGAATTCTTCACACGATAATTGATAACAGTTCGTTTCAAATTGGTTCCAATTTGAAACTTAAAACGTTGTTGTATGATTCTGTCTGTAATTTTAAGCGATGTTGATGATGCATTAGTCATTCAAATTTGACAACAATGGTGTTTACATTTTTATTTATGTAAACAGCAAGATGTCTATGATATCAATGAGACATGTATGGAGCCCTGTTTTTAGTGAAATTGGGCTTCTTTCTAAATTTATTTTGGAATTAACGATGCATGATTTGAACTTATATTTTGTATTTTTATGACATTTATTACCCACCTATACATATACCGTAGAGAACAGCAACAGCATTGAAGATAAGGCCGAGTTATCGCAATTTGAAATGTATGTATTTCTATTCATCACCTGATAGCAGTCACAATGTAAACATTGAACTTGTTACATAAATGACTGTATAAAACCGCGGGCCGAGAGAGAAAATAGCCGAGAGGGACAGGTAGATTAGTAACACGTGGGTTGGTAAGGGAGGGGTATATTTGTGCTTGGCCCAAATTCGCGGTGTAGCAATGAGCCGCGGCGCGAAAGAGCGCGAGGCGAGTGGCGACGAGGATGTTGCGTCCGTCTCACATCGCTACCGAGTTGTGACTATGTACTGACTATTCTATTCAGGCAGGGCAGCTGACGGGCTATTCTCAAAGCGCCTAAAATTAATGATGTCGTGTCGTTATCGCAGACGTATAAAAAGAACTCTGAAATTTTGGACCATTGTTACTTTGTTATTTGAACGCGCTCTCACAGGATCGTTATAGTAAATGTTCGTGGGTTTTATTCGGAGGGCGACTCAAAACTTGATATCCGTTACTGCCAACATTTTATAATAGGGCGTAGTTCAGGTTCGTGCGAGTTACATTGGGGGAATTTATGAACGCAGATTGATATCACACGAATTTTGTAGGTAACAATATCAACTTGAAAATATTCACTAACGATGTGATGCACATTGAATGAACTTGATCCTTTACCAACCCGACTGATCTTACAACTCTAACGTCAACGACACGCTTCCGCGACGCGTCCCCTCATGGTTGTCGAATAACCCCACTAACATCTGACGCAAAAGAAAGAACCCAATAATCTATACTATAAGTACACAGCTGTTTATACGTATAGCTATCTACAACGTAGTGACGTCACTCATTCAAGAAACGGGTTTCGCGAAAACTTCAATGAAATGGTTTCAACGTAATTTAGTTGACGTATATTACCACTATCGTACGTATTTTAGTCCTTGTGTAGGCTAATTACAACTTTATCGGCACGCGGTATTTTTAGCGTGTGTATTTCTGCACTAGATAATGTGTATACGTAATTTGTTACGTTATTAGAAATACCTATATATCATTACGCAACTGTGTTGTCATAACAAGATCCGTCTGTAAACGGTAGACAATTAAGTAACTTATTATTAAAATCAGCTGTCCGATTAAACCAATGTTGCTACATGAAATAGTAATATTCATGCTGAAAAATCCCCTCTCATTAAATGTTTTAAAATTGGATATGGCGTATATAGGTGCCCATGGAGTATTGATTTTGTGTCACAGGCAGGCAAAACTTGCCATGTCCCAATGAGTGGCAGCGAGGTTGAAAGATGTATATGTTGTTCATACTTTTTTTTACGTAATAGGGTAGACTGAGACTGACATGTTTTATGTAAGAGTACTTTTATAACTTGGGATACTATGGAAAAGTTTATTCTACAACGACTGATTAAGTAAAACGTTGCGCTTTAGAGGAAGTAGTGACAAATATTTAAATAAAACCGTTACACTTGAATCTAGAGTCAAGATAAAGTAATAATTTGAGTTTAAGTTATTACCTAAGCAACCAAAGAAAGCAAAGCTAAGAATTCTAACTTTTGACAATTCTTACTTCAAGCAATTATGAAATCGTGTCTTAGGGAATCACTTGGACTTGTTTATAGACATAAATGTAAGTATCCTGAGAAGGTTTGGTAATATGGAGAGGATGAATGAATGACGAATAACAAGAGGAGTTTACAGCGCAGATGTGAGTTGAAACGCCGGGAAGGGACGATACACTGACCTTATTTCTGCTGTAAGGTTTTAAGAAAGGTCAGGTGCGTCAGTACTAAAAGATACGAAGCAAGAGGAATGTGGAAGTGTTCTAGCAGGTGGCGTTCTGTATTTTCTGCCTACCCCAATTGGGAAATAGCCTGACATAAATATAATGGTTAGTAGGATAAACCTGATTGGTTTTTAGGGATCTGTACCCAAAGGGTCAAACGGTACCCTATTACTGAGACTTCGCTGTCCGTCTGTCCGTCCGTCCATCCGTCTGTCACCACGCTGTATCTCATGAACCAGCTGAAATTTCTACAGATTATGTATTTCTGTTGATGCTATAACAACAAATTAAAAACAGAATAAAATAAATATTTAAGGGGGCTTCCATACAAAAAAGTGAGCTCGTTTTTATAAATAATGGTACAGAACCCTTCGTGCGCGAGTCCGATTCGCACTTGGCCGGTTTTTTCTTCTATTATCCCCTGACAGCCATCACGATAATTATCATTTTTCTATTTTATTTCATATCATTCCTTACACAATCCATCCATATTTTCTTACTAATTAATACTTTAAAGCCGTAAGGAATTTTTTCCTTTGCTAGATATTCAGAAATGTTCAGAATGTTGAACACAAGCTGACTTAACTATTGTAACAACATTATGTTACGCTTGTTAAACTTTAGATGACGGATTTGGGGCCGCCGAGACCCTTGACGTAATCCTTGCCGCCCCCTCAAAGATACAACCCTAGCTATCATTTTACAGGGGATCCTCTGATTGTACCTACATAGATACGTACTACCTGTTTATTAGTACAACAGCGTTGTTACCTTAATTGAACTCCAGCATTTTAAAAAAAAAACCAGGTTTACAAAGGGATTCAATCGTTACACTTTTCCTTCCACTGATATTTTTGTAATTCAGAATCTACAATGGCCACTAACCCAAACAGAAAAGCGCCTTAGACCATAGAAAAATGCAACTATATTAAAAACTGCTATTTTAGTTAGATTGCTTTAAATAATAAATTATTATTTATGAAGGTGTGTTTCAGTCAGACTCTGAACTAACTCCTCACGATTGATCCCTGCTACGCCAACTAGACAATCGAGTGAAACAGTGTTTCTTGGCAAAAGGTTGAGGAGGTCAAGTCACTATGTATAATAGGAGCATTATTTAAAACTGATTTATACTGGAAGCGGATCCCAGAATTAAAGGTTAGGTCGACACTGACGTATCCGTTGTGCAACTGGCCATTTTATTATAATCTAGGCTATGCAATCCCGATCGGGTGATGATTATGCACCATGAAGATGAGCAAAAGCAGCATTTATACTCATACGGTCCAAACCACCCCAAGCTGTACTAAAAATACCCACAGATTATTCTAGGCTTAGTACTATTTTATGTTTAGTACTCGAGGAAAAAATACATTTATAAACTGAATTTAGTGGACAGGTTGTTGACGGTTACGTATGTATATAAATTACCCAGCGTATTTAATTTATACAAGGTGTTGTTTTGCATCCTCGTCAAATTTCAGGACGTGGTCACAAAAGACATAAATAATCAATTAAAATTACGATACCTAGTTAATTATTAATAAACGCTGATTTTTTTGCTTGTTTATGTTTGTCAATATTTCAGAATAACCCCCTTAACGTGGTTTAGGGAATAAGAAATGATCAATTAAACGTTTAAATTTTTTTAAATTCAATATTTAACGTATGGTATTTAGATGATGGAACCCTAGGAGGTGATGTTGACACCGTTTTGCATGACCTACAACTCCTCAAACAGAAATTAAAATCTATTGGCCTGGACCTTAACCCCTCAAAGTGCGAAATTTACCTCTCTGACGTGACTGACAGACAATCAACTATAGATAAATTTAATGCAATAGCTCCACACATCCAAATTTTAGAAAAAAGTTCCCTGCACCTCCTAGGTTCCCCTGTTTTAGAAGAAAGTTTTTCATCTTTCATCGAAGACAAAATCAAACATTTTATTGATATTTCGGATAGACTCTCCAAAATTAATTTACATTCGGCTTTCACCCTTATCAGATATTGTTGTTTTGGTCCAAATTTTATGTATGTACTTCGTTCTTCTTCTCTTTGGAGAACTTTTGGACAAAATTGACCAAATTATACGCAACAAATTAACATCTATTCTTAATGTGGCCTTGGACGACCGAGCGTGGCTGCAAGCCACCCTACCAATTCGTTTTGGTGGCCTCGGCGTCCGCAAAATTTCTAGTATAAGTTTACCGGCGTTCCTGTCTTCTGTCCACAGCACTGAAAAGCTAACCAGGGAGATTTTAACTCTCTCCCTGGTTGATTCGGAAGTGCCGTGCTTGACGGACGCAGAGGACGCCTGGAAAGTGGCTTGCCCGGACACGGATCGGCCCGAGAACCCATTCTCCCAGAGTCAGTGGGATGAGCCGCTCTGCAGGTTGGTACGGAATAACCTTATTAATACGTCTACCAATACTGCTGAGCGTGCCCGCCTGCTGGCTGCGGGTGAGTGGGAGTCGGGTCTCTGGCTTCAGGCACTACCGTCACCTAACATAGGCACTATCCTAGGTGACACAACATTACGGCTCGCTACATGTCTGCGATTGGGCGCTCCTAGCGGGGCTCCACATCGCTGTCGATGTGGTGAAGCAGTCGACGGCCTCGGACACCATGGCCTTTCCTGCAGTAAGAGCGCAGGTCGGATAGCGCGGCACGCTAGCATTAATGATCTCATTCGTCGTGCTCTTGCCACCGCCGGGGTGCCAGCTGTATTAGAACCCAAGGGCTTGGCACGTGTCGATGGGAAGAGACCAGATGGTATGACCATAATGCCATGGAAGTTGGGTAGGCCTTTGGTGTGGGATGCGACTTGCGTCGACACCCTTGCGCCATCCCATCTTCCTAGCACGGTGAGCTGCGCTGGTGCGGCTGCTGCAGGCGCTGAAAACCTTAAACGGCGCAAATACAATAATTTAATGGGTAATTATGTATTTGAGTCGTTTGGGGTTGAAACACTAGGGCCATGGGGCCCGAGTGCCCATCTTGTGTTTCGGGATATCGCCAAGCGGTAAGCGGTAAGCGGTAAGCGGTTGGTCGATGCTTCACGGGACCAGAGGGCTGGCCTCTTTTTTGGTCAAAGAATCAGCATTGCCATCCAACGTGGCAATGCAGCCAGCCTTCTGGGCACTTTTTCTGTCGACAGCGATGTCGACGAATTTTTTGACGCCCTGTAATTTTGATGCTTGTACATATTTTATTTTTATTTTATATTTATTTGTAGTCTGTAAATAATGTACATATATAATATAGAAACTATTGAAAAGTAAAAATTAAACGTTTGAGATTGTTTGTATGTGTGTAAGCGAGGTTATAGGCCAAGAACCAGGCGGGCCGCGTTTAAAACACAGGTGGTTCAAACTTACCGATTTCCGTAAATAAGGAAAAAAATAAAAATTACCTACCCATTTTATTATTGATTTGGGACGAGAATCATTAGCATAGTTACCTCCTTGAATTTGACGAGGATGCAAAACAACACCTTGTATAGGCAAAATAAGCACCAGCAACTGGCAATTAGAGCGTTGAAAACAGGACAAAGTAGAAGAGACTGCCGGAGGGCGCATTCTGGTAGAAGGCGGGATATGCCAGACAGAAAACGAATAATCAAGGTTTTATGAGATTCGCTTAATATCCCCTCTACAGAAAAAATCTAGCCGTTCCGGGCCCGCTGTAGTTAAAATACCTCATTACGAAATTGCTTTTAACACAAAACATTATTTAATACCCGAGGGACAGAGGCATTTTAATATTTTTACTTTTGACAGATGGTGCCTAACTGGCTTTACAACTTTGGGTACCTGAGACACAGGTACCAAAACCAAATGCCAGCCGGCCTCAGAGAGAGCGCATCGTTAAAGGCACCTATGTCCATTGTATGCATACAAACATAGCGGACTGAATGTTAATCTTTATTCTACCCGATTTCACTCTCGTAATATTTCAGTCACATGCTTTATGCACTAAAATAAAAATGTGCCGAGCGTCGCTTTGCTTATCATATTTAAATAAAGCCGATTACTGCCAAACGACACGAGCTTTGGAATTCAGTCCGCCAATAATTTATCGTGTTCTTTTTTTATGACTCTGATACTGTTACGTATGTCCATACAGCCAGTATCAAATCCTTATTTGTTGGGTTCGATGACAATTTGGAAGAAGAAATTAAAGGTGCCTTGGTTTTTTTGATTCATCGACTCTTCAGAAATATGTTTATTCATGAATGTTTGCTAAAAACTAAGTTTTTTTTTTTCAGCTATATCCGTCATTGTCATTATTGAGAATGAATGTGCAAATGTGTTGAAAGGGAAAGCATTCACTTTGTTATCCTCCCGTGCATGGACACTTGCATAATGGTGCCGAATTTTGAATTGCCTCTTTGAATTTTCTTATGTATGTATCAAGAACTACCCTGAAGTCCACATAAATTATACTTTATCTCTGCTGAAAACAAACGATCTTAAAGTTATAATTGCATGGTTGCAAACTACGTATGACTTTAATGAACATACTATTTACCTACCTTATTCATTCAACGAGAGCAGTATTGGACGAAAAATGGTTTATCGCGGTGCATATCAGCGAACATTGTCGCCCTGAGCTATTTGAATTCGATAAGATAAAACTTAGGCATTCTCGCTTAAATGTTTATACTGAAACCGGTTCTACAGTTTTGGTTATTTTCGTTGTATTTTTAGTTCAAATTGCAATATAAAATAGAAAATAAGTGCTAAAATTAGGCCATAATTAATTTGTTGTATGTTAGTACAGTTATGCATAAACAGATGGCGTTAGTAGTGGGTACAAGCAAGCATTATATCGCGTGGTTACAAAAATATCTGGTTTCTCCGTATCGCGCCAGGCCGCGCGACCAAGAGCACGTTGTGATTATCACAAGTCACAACTCACTGACCTTGGGGCAAAAAGGAGAAACAATTTTAATTCCAACTGCGGTGTTTTTCTTACTTGAGCATACTAATAAGGCGTTATTCATTCTTAGAAACTTTGGCATACGGATAAGCGATTTTGATTAAGTAGATGTTATTGTAGTTTTGGATTATTTGTTTGTGGGTAAAGTAAATTAGCTGTATAAAATTAAAATTTTATATTTTACGATAATACTGGATGGTTTAAACTTCGTTTTTTTTTAACATACCTATAAATAATAATATTTATGAACTACGGCTATTTTTCATTGAATGTTAACATGCGGTAGCTAATAGCTGTAATTATAACAATTTTGGGTCGTAAACTACACACGCTGTGATATCAACAATACTGCATTTATTATCAAACTAGGTAAATGACATCTATCATTCAGCGTTTATATAAAAAGCAAATAAATAAATAAAATTCGAAAGTAAGGACGCAGCAGCAGTCAGTGATACATTTACGCGCGCTTTCCAGGAACACGGACAAGTGGGCTGTCAACATACCGTGCCGCACACTCAGTGACGCACCCAATTTTAATTCCCGCTATTCAACAACTACCTTAAAACGGTAGTAGCACGTACATCAATATGCGCTGTGTCATATCTGTTTGATTTGTTCGTTCTTCGCGTCGCAGTGATAAGACCTGACAATAAAAAACAAACTATCATTTTGTTGTTTATGGCCAATGTTTATGACAGTTACTATATTTCTGTATTTTGTTTTGATTTTTTTCCTTTGGTACAAAATTATTAAGCAACTGTGCATAGTGGTTACGCACTACTGCAGTAGAACACTGAATGCAAATTATTCATGACTCATAATTAGCTTAGCGGATTTATCTTGGAAGTTACGCTTTGGTTCATTACTTAGTACGCTGTAACTATTATTCGCACATTAATTTAAAAACCGTCTAGTTCGCTAGTGTTCTTTACCATGTAATTTGACTAATAATTAATGTATAGACAAAAAAAATCCTTGTATATTTTTAATCTCAATATAATGTTCTATTCGAAAATTTATTTGCGCACGTTGTATTTTCGCCGGGGCCCGGCCGGTCCCAGCAGGCTGCTAGTTCGTTTATCGAATACAGACGCTATTCTAGTATAAACATAAAAAATTAAACCTCGCCGAACCCTCGTCCGCCCGACGCGGCGCGGTGGCGTTTGTTCCCTTCGTACTTTTTGTGCTCGCGGCCAAACCCTCGATCGCTCACTGCTTTTAGGGCCCGTATCCCTGCATTCAACTGACACCCTATTGAAGCCATATTTTGTTCGAAATATCCCGTCGTAAAGAGCGACGATTCACGATACTGTATTATCGTTAAGTCGTTGTGCGTTAAATAATACAGTGTTCAACAGTTTTTGTTTTGTTATCACGAATTTGAATGTTAAACGCTTTCAGTTTAAGATTTTTGTTCCGAGTAATTTTCTTTTGTTCTTTTTTGTTGAAAATCCTTTTGTTTTGGAATTATTTAACGCATTTTCGTCTTACTTATGGGGTATTTTGGGGTTAGGTACTTGTTTACAGTGAGCGTGTATTTTTCCACATACAATCGAATTAATTGTTATTGCCTGAGACGTCGTTGTTTATAATTTAGTTAGTCGCGAGCGCGCGATCTGATTAATGGAATAATTGGATGTCATATCATATGAAATTATCTCTGCCTATTAGTGAACATAATGTGTGTTTGTTCGCTCTACTTATAACATGTATACCTACGTCTGTTATGTATGTCTCATCTTCCTGCCCTTGTTACTTGGGGTTGGCGCAATACGTTTTTTTCTTCCATTCTTCTCTGTCATTGGTCAAGCTATCATCTACTTCTTTTTCTTTCATATCATTTTACACACAATTCATCCATCATTTCTTAGGTCTTCCTCTCCGTCTCCATCCATCAACATTTATATTCATCACTTTTTTTGTCACATGCGATTCGTCTCTCCTCATCACATGCCCATACCTTGACAGACGATTACTTTTTAACTTTTCTGTAACTAGCGCAACTTTTAAACTTCCTCTAATATACTTATTCCACACTTTATCCATTCTTGTCACACAAGTACACCACAAATCCACCTCAACATTCTCATCTCCACTACATGCAATCTTTTTCATCCTTCTTCTTCACAGACCAGCATTCCGATTCCATACAATACGACAGGTCTAAACACGGACTTGTTTATTTTCCCCTTTACCTTGAGGGGCAACAGTGGGTCGCAAGTTGTTCCAGTGACCTGTCGCCATTTCTTCCATCCTGAGTTGATCCGGTGCGTTTCGTCCCGGTCTGCTTCGCCATTCCCTTTAAGTCACATTAAGTGACCCGAGGTACCGGAAATCGGAACAGATCGGTATGGGCGTTCCGGCAAGGGTTATGGGCACAGGACCGGAGACCGCCGAAACACAGAATAAGTATTCTGTTTTGTGGTAGCGAAATTGCAGAATGTATTTATATACTAACGCCAGCGGATATTCATCATGCAATCATTAAAAATGAACTTTGGAAGCAGTTGTTAGTGGTGCTACTGCTTAGGTTTTGGGTTAGATTCCCCGGCCAGGCCCGGTCGGAGTAGTATGCTATTGTGTTTTTCCACCAGCAATTTCACAGTGGCAGCCCGGAGTTTCGATTTGTACGCGGTTCTAGTATGCCTTCAACCAAAAGAAATGGCAAAGGACATGTGGGTGTACTATAGGTACTCTGCTTAACCCTTCAGCGATCACAGAAAAAAATACAAACATCCGAATTGAGAACCTCCTCCTTTTTTAGAAGTCGGTTAAAAACATAGATGGACAATTAGGTAGGTAGGTACTGTACCAGACTTGCTGGTTGTTTGGTTTGATCATCGTAGTTTATGGCAGTTGATCAGTCAGACTTTGAAGGCTGCAGCATCAGCGGATGAAGTCACACCAGCTACGCAGCTGTGCGACTCCATTAGGTTGATTCGAAGTTCGAAGCAGGTCAACTGTAAAATGCATTGAAATTTGGTTTTATTCAGTCATATCAGGTAGGTTAGGTACAAAACTGGTTTATTACATCTCAAAACCAGATGAATGCGACAGAACTGAAACGCTACTTTGTAAATAACAGACAAACTACGTGGCATCCACTCCAATAAAAAAAAAATTGGGACACACAATACTTTCATAGCTGGTGAGATTCTTAGCGAAGGCTATCTGTTTAGGCACAAGTGAAATTCGACTAGATTATGACTTTGACGTATGGGCACCTGCCTGCTAAAGCTTAAATTACCACTGCGTGTTCGAATCCGATTAGCACAGGCATAGCTTTTGATCAGCTTATAACTGTGATAGCCTAGTGGTGACCATCGGACTGCCAAGTCATATGTCTCGTGTCCGAACCCAAGACACGCACCTCTGATTTTTCGGATTCATGTGCGTATTGTATAATAAATCACTTGCGTCAAAACATTGTGAGGTGAGAAATGAGTTTATAAGAGGAAGTTTGAAAGTGGCGCCTGTTACAGAAAACATGAAAGGGAGTCGTCTGTCTTGGTATGGACATGTGATGAGGAGGGATGGAACACATGTGACTAAAAGAGTGATGAATATAAATGTGGATGGATGGAGAGGGAGAGGAAGACCAAAGAAAAGATGGATGGATTGTGTAAAAAATGATATGAAAGAAAAAGGAGTAAATGATAGCATGACGAATGACACAGGAGAATGGAGGAAAAAGACGTGTTGCGCCGACCCCAAATAAAATGGGACATGGGCCTGGAACAATGACAAAGGAATGATGTCAAAACATTGTGAGGAAACCAAACCAGCTTGCCTGAGAGATATTTCTCGACGCCATGGAAAGCCAAGTCAGAATTCCATGGACGGCATTTTTCGTTCACCGTTTTGAAAACTGTGGTGATGAAAAAAATTACACACAGTGAAGTGCCTGCCTACACTAAGCTCGGTAGATACGGCCTACTGCATCACACAGGAAAGTCCCAGCTGATTGTGAAAGTGTCCGCTTAGGTTTTATCCAACGCCCTACTAAATGTAGGTCCCCAAAAAAAATACACGTTACCATTGCTTACAATCCGACTGGCGTAGCTGGTATGCTAGTTATATCACAAATAATGTAAGTGGGTCTCTTTTACAGCATAGGATGATCACAAACGTATGTATGTAAGTACACTACCTAGTAGGTCAAAGGAAATAATGTCGAGCGAAGTCCATGCGCCTCTATGTAGGTCACCTCAACATGATTTGACAGGCTGCCTGAAAAATAAAATACTTGCCGTAAGAAACTAGCATAGTAAGTGCAGGTCGAATCTAGCAAAGTTAGTGCAGTCACTACATTAGGAAACTTAGGTTCAGTTAAAGTTCAGACTGATATTACACCCAGTTCCCGGAGGGGAAATCAACGACGAGTCAAAATTAAACTCATGTAAAGTGATTTGATTGGCTGTTGATATTTCAATCAACCAGAGCAGCTGACATTAAGCTAGTCATTTCGTTGATTTCAAAGATTGGTTTCGTTCAAAAAATGGGGTGTTAGAAATAGCCAGGAATAGTAACGTAGAAATATCCAGGGATGAAAGTAAACTTCTTTTAATATGAATGTAAGTAGTTCAAGGGATCTTTTAAGTTACGAAAACGACAAAACCGGGTTTTTATTTCTTCAAAACTGTATTGCTCAGTGTTTGTGAAAGGAACTAGAACATGAATCATCTCAATACTGTGGCAAAATGTTGAGAAATAAAATGTTGTAGAAAAAAACTTATGAAGTCTTTGACTAAGTTCTAATTTTAAATTTCGGGTCTTTGGTAAAAGAACTGTGGTGTATTCACTTTTTAACTGCAGAACCTATTTATGAATTAAGTAGGTTTTTACTGACACGAACTATTTGAATGGAAAGTAAGTAGTCAGGTCGATGTGACAAGACAGCACCAATCTACTTCTTCGTAATGAGCTCGGGTTATTCTTGACTTAGCTCGGCAAATATGCATATTAGAAAGAGAAATATTTTTCTTTTTAATGTGATTCTGAAAAGAGATTATCTTGATTTAGCCAACAATTTTAGGAACTAACGCCTACATAGAACCAATGTAGTCAGCCCACTTAGTTTAGAGTCTACTTATTTTATCAAAATAAGTAGACTAACTAAGTGTTAGGTTAGTACTTAGGTTGGAAATTCATTGTTGTGTATTTAAGTAGATTTAGTATCTAAGGAGAGTATCGCAAGTTGTAAGCAATAATTTCTTTAAAAAAAAACCGGCCAAGTGCGAGTCGGACTCGCGCATCGAGGGTTCCGTACAAACCTGTAGGTGTATAAGTAAAAGTAAGTTTAAAATTATTAAAATTATTTTTATTATACCTATGATGTAACTAAAAATTTACGGTTTTCGCAATTTTTTCTTATCTGTGCTATAAAACGTTGCTTCGTACCAAATTTCAAGATTCTGAGTTCACGGGAAGTGGGTTTTGATTCCCTTGCAAGTGTCGAAAATATGCGGAAATTTGCGGCATAAACAACGGCTGTATCTTTTGATTGCATTGGCTTAGAAGTTTGATTTTTTCACAGCTCCAAGAGACAGTAGACTTGAGTATTTGATATAAATTCCAGCTTGATACCTCCACGCGTTCCTGAGAAAAAGGGTCTTGACGGACGGACAATAAAGTGAACCTATAAGGGTTCCGTTTTTTTCCTCTCGGGGTACGGAACCCTAAAACACCGCGTAAGGTTGGAAACTCATCGTCAAATTCAGTTTAAATATCGTTTTCCCATGGCTAATGTTAGACTAGCTTGATTAGGCCTAATTAAGACTTCAGAGGCAAGCAGTTCATCAAGCACTATGAAGAAAACAATTTTTGTGTGTAGGGACATGCTTCGAGAAGGTTCCAAAAGGTAGATCAGAACTGGACATAGTTTAAAAACAGTTATCGTAAAAAATCCCGTATGATTCCCTAAAATGTCTTCAAAAGAAAGCATGAATTTGGGAACGGAAAACCCGCGATTTCATACAATCCGAACGCTACACAGCACACATCTAATCAATGAAAGAAATAAAAGAGCAACATTACAACGAGCTATTAAATAAACAATAATACACCTAAATTAAAGAGGGATCAGAGCACATGGCGATCTATCTTTCGAAACAACAAAGCCGATTGGTGTGACGTTCCACCCCGGTGATATGTACGTCCTACTACCTAAATGCCTTATGTACACCGCTAGTTACTACTTCATGACTACTCCGAGCTCAGTGTGTACTGCAATGCAACGGAAAATATGCGTGTTTACCAAAGTCGTTTCGGTAGAACGGTGTCGTGTGTTGCGTCACGTTTAAGGAAATTGATAGTGCGCCGAGGCCGACGTGACTAACATTATCGTGATTGTGCTCATTTATGCTCAGTTTTTCAAATTTCAATTTGGTATTATAGTGTGGTGCTGTGATTTAACATTAAGATGGAATTTATTTTTTCTCATCCCGTTTCTCCCTGTGGGTGGAGTGGAGGCCAGACATGTCCGACGTTCGACACGCCGTGCGACCGACATAACCTTGTGATGTCGAGTAAGTATATTTTTTGTTACAATCCTACTCAAGCTGGTTTAATACCAGGAATATTGAAGTAAATTGGAATATTGGATCTTTTTCGATATAGTATTATGCCAAATAATAGTTTACAAGCATAAATGCAGACAAAATAAGCATATTTCAAATAATAATATCGAACGTCATTACGAGGTTCACTGTACAAGATGGCGGCGAGTGGGGAGAGGGCGCCCAGTTGGCCAGGTGCTGCCGCCGCGTCGAGTTCGGCGCTATAGCTAAACTAAATACGCAGTGTTGTACATTTAGAACGTTCACAATGGCTACCGCGAAAGACACGTCCACTTTCTTTCTGGAGGCAGATGCAAAAGATTTTGACAGTGTTTTAAAGTTATACCCACAAGCGATTAAACTTAAAGCTGAACTGAAAACAAAGAAACCCGATGAGCTCATAAAATTGGACAATTGGTGAGTACGAACGCCTTTGAAAGGAGAAAATGCGGCCGTGGTGTGTCAATGAACTTGTATTGTGTGTGTATCCGTGCAAACTGATTTGATAGCTACCTCCCTCGCGGACTGCATCTCTAGTCCGCGGACGGCTCATTAAAACCACTGCGTCACGTGGGATCGATGTCAAATTGACACGATCGTTTTTCCTGAAGCCAGTGTGGGGCAAAATATCGCGGCGCTTAGGCGTTATAAAATGGTGGCTGTCCTTTACGTATCATGACTCGTTTTAATGCATGAAACTTTATGTTTAGGATCGTCTGTTTGCTAATTCCACAGATTCCCTGGCTAAATAACACCTCTGATAATGTTTACGATATGTTGTTGCATGTCTGACTAGGTAGTTTGCTAGATAATACAATGGGTTGTTGAGTACAAACTCACAATTCACATCCGTTCAAAATGGTGACTTGCCTTTTATTAAGTTGATTTTTTATCAGTATTTCGACTAGTTTGGAATTTCTTTGATGAATTAGATAAGAAAACTAACGATCCTACATATTTGTAGCATATAAATTAATATATCCTTTGTATTATTGGATTAGATACCCAGCACAATGAGTCATCGTGTACTTCAGTACGATCAACTTTTACCAAACCAGACAGTTTTAGCAAGTTTTTTTACAGGAGTTTAGAAGTTTCCCTTGTTAATTATTTCGACTTTGTTGAACAAAAGATTACTTACCTATTTTGAAATAAAATTATTACCTATGATTATGAGTCAATAATTAACATTTTTACGCACCCTACTCGCCAGGTGGAACACGTTTTTGAGGGCGAACATTTTACGATCCTGTTTTAAACTTTAAAGTACTATTAAAAATTTTCAGAATGAAATTGTTTTGACTAAATTATTGAATACAAGGAACTTGTCTATGTATTTCAATCATAAAAATAATAATTAATGCTGTTTTCCCCCAATGCTTTTATAACGCTTCGCAGTAATTGTGAATAATCTCTTCAATAAGTAATTAAGTAAATTCATTGCTCCTTTTTTAATTATTTATAATAACTTCCCTAGATACCTCCCTGGTACAGGAAAATGAGATAAGAATAATATTTTAGAGCACGAGGAAATCTTTCAGTACCTAGTTAATTAAGTTAAATTAAACATCCCGGTAAATTAATTACGTCCTGTCTAATTGAAAGAATATTCTTAACTATTTGAATAAGAATGTAATATTTTCGTTTTTTTTTTAATAATATATTGAACAGATACTAGTCAAGATTTTTTAAAGTTATTGTTCTTTTATAAAACAATTTAAAAACATCCAGATGACACGAAATGTGTCTCATTTCATCAATCCCATCTTGGGCGTACATTTTTAACAAGCGTTTTACCATATGGCTCCTTTTGAACATGTGCTAAACGCATTCAGCAATAAAACGGACCGTTTCTAGTAATTACCATCTACTTTATGTTCTTCGAATAAGATATTGTAGCGGGGCGAAAATGTATAGCATTCGTTCTCGCAGCGGGATTGATATGTATTTCCATTTCAACCCCCTGAAGGGTTATATTTAAAAATAATGTTCGACTTAAATACAGCTCCATTTCCCGATCCCAATAAATGAATCGTTAAGCCAGACGGGCGATATATACCGTCGGTGTTTTCGCAGAATTGTACACGAGAATGTCATTGTAATTATAAAAATGTTTTAGTAAGAATATCTCATTATGATCTTGATCTCTTCAAAGTTCGAGAGACTCGTTTTCTTCTAGGCAAGCGTGTTCCACCCTAGGCCGCAACATCGCTTCACATCAGGCGAGTTGCGGGCAAATGCAAACCTATTTCGTACAAAACAAAAACCTATATTTGTTCGTTTTATTTACAGGTACCAGAATGAACTGCCAAAGAAGATCAAATCCAGAGGCAAGGACGCGCATCTGGTGCATGAGGAGCTGGTACAACTCATGAAATGGAAACAAGCGGTCAGTACGAGTTTATTATACTAACATGCAGCGAAACCAGTTTCATAACCATCGCATTATTGATATAAACTATTCGCTTTTGCCCTAACTTAGCACTGGAAATTATTTCATTATTGTACGTTGTATTTAATTCAATCACAGAAATAAATCAGGATCTTGATTACAGATGGCCTTAAACTTGGGCTACACAAATTCGTTAAATCAACGTAATTTGCATCCGTAATTACACTGTGAATACAAGTATTAAATTTAAAACATCCAAATATGTCCGTGTTCATTTAAATAAAATAGTTTTAGCCCATTCGCTTACACGAGTACGCACCTCGCGTATATCAATCAAGCGAAAGAATAACTTATCAACTACAGCCAAACGTTTACAAAAGATTTATAAACACTTTGAGCACTTGCAATGCAAACGACCTAGTGGAACCTGACAATGGCTTGAATTTTTTTTATCTTCTATTACAGAGAGGAAGATTTTATCCGCAATTATCATATCTGATAAAAGTGAACACGCCAAGGGCTGTCATGGCAGAGACGAAGAAGGCGTTCCGGAAGCTGCCGAACGTCGAGTCAGCTATGACGGCGTTGAGTAACCTGAAAGGGGTGGGCACAGCTACAGCGTCAGCGGTCTTGGCGGCCGCCAGCCCGGACATAGCACCTTTCATGGCCGACGAATGTGTGCAGGCCATCCCCGAGATGGAAGGAAGCGACTACACTGCCAAGGAATACCTCAATTTTGTAACCCATATTAGGAAAGTCTGTGATAGGTTAAATAAGGTTAGTACACGACCTACATTATCTAACTGCTATACCAAGCAGTTTTCTCCTTCTTTGGCAGAGGGCCGAAGTGCCCTTTTGTAATGTTTTGGCAGTGAGTCTAATGGCTTTAAAATGTCTATGACTATAAAATACCTACACACCTTCATACAATAACACCTTAAACTTTAATTGACCTTACATATTAACGTTGGAATTATTTGAAACTACACATGAAAAACATTTGTGTCAATGAATTAAAATAACGTACAAAACAAATGACTACTGCTGAAAACCCTCTAAATTAGGCCTGATAAAATAACACATATTATAATGTTCGAAGTATCCTCGAATACAATTATTATTGTGAAACCACAGAGCTTATCTTAAATTAATAATAACATGGGACTACCAAAAATATTCTTAAACTGCGGAGTGTTGCAGATTCCCTGACACTGTTATTTAATATTCTTCATCAATATCATTAAATCCAATCCAAAGTCTGCCAAAGTTTCGCACAAAAACTGAAGCGGATAAATCAGTACTTTTTCATATAAATATTAGGACTCTCACGTCACAATTCTAACAACTTCATCATATTTTAGGAACAAAACGGCTGTGGCAACAAGTTTTCCCCACACATGGTGGAGCTGACGTTATGGACGCACCATATATTGTCTGACTTGCAGCCCGAGCTTCTGGGCAAGGAGCCCCGGACTGTGGTACCGGCCAATGGAGGCTCGCCCCTCCCCCCCAGTGACGAGAGCAACCTCGAACCACCCACTAATGGTAACGGTGAGTATCCGAACAAATAAATAGAAATTTCCGGAATAGAAGAGAGCATCACTTTTGAAGAAGATAAACCTAAATAAGTTTAACTTAAAGCTAATTTTATCTCAACAAACATCAGAAGGAGCACAAGTAATTCCGTTTATAGATCTTCATCTCTGACTTTAATTGATTTGAACAATATCAACATTATAAATGAACATCTAAACAATTCTAAAAAATTTAAACTACAGAACATTAGGACCTAGTTGGCCCCATGAAGGTTATCGAAAAATGGCAAATATTGACATTTAAACTGCTATTTGCACAGTCCAGTAATTCACTTGTCTTGTGCTCAATCGAGGCAACTTGAAATGCAGCGCGGTTACTCCAAAAGATTGGAGGCCTGCTCTCATTTCGAAGCCCGTTATTTTGTTTAATCAAGTTCAACATTTCATCGTAAATACCAAGAGTTTCTTTCTTTATCGCGGCAACCAAGTTGTTCTGAAAGTTACTAATTAGGATTGCTGTTCCGGTTACGATCAAGCTTTTAACAACTACAAAAAGGGTGTCTGGAGGAGATAATACAGGAAATAGCAATAAACGTACACAATTTATCATCAAGCCCCTACTGAAATATAATCTTAGATGAGCCTGAACATGTAAACATACAAACATAATCACACCTTTTGTTTATAATTTATAGGGGTGTTTTTATTACACACATCGTACAAATCTACCACATGTATTTCTGAATAAAACTGGTAAATTAAGACGACTATTGTGTAAACAGAACGCGTTGGAAGCACTACATAAGGGCGTTTTTACATTATGCGATATCCCGCATGTTTTAGCCAACGATGTCTATGATAGCCGAATGCGGGGCCGACGAACGAGTACGAGGCATAACGACCACGTTTTATGTTATTGCCTGTTTGCTACCCACAATCTACTGAGTAAACGACACGAACATATTATGTGCTATAGTTTAATTGTGATAGTAAGATTACTAAGCATCCAGTGTTCCCACATAATCGTTATGTATAGAACGCCAGACGCTTTACGCTTACTGCCTAACGAGTATTAAACGCGTAGGGAAATGAGCCGTTATTATACGCTCATAATTTCCGTGTTAGTGGAAATGATCATGAGATTTTTGTTGTTGTTACAGGCAAATTAATTACTGCTGACTCAGTGAACGAGGACACCACGACGTCGTGCACGGAGGATTCGATGGACGCGAAGGCCGCGTCCCCTGCGACGCCCGCCACACCCGCGTCCCCCTCAGACAACTCAGACTCCGCCTTTAGCACGCCGCGCGCCAAACGGTAACTATAACTACACTATAATTACATTGCATTGTTCCAACTAAAACCAGCCTTCCTATCGGTTTTTATGCACACAGTTGTCTCAACATTTTCTTCATATCGAATTGGTTTACTCATTTGTTCCGTTTGTTTGTCGCAGGCAAATAGAGGAGGCGAGCTCAGCAGAAGAGAACTCACTCGGAGACTCACTGGGCGACTCATCAGACGCGTCAGCGCTACCTATCGCTAAGAAACTTCGAAAAGCTACCCACTGACATCTGCGCACTCCCACCAAGCGACCCTCGTGCGCCTATAAATAGCTTTCTAGACTAAAATATTGTACCTAGGTAATTTATTTTTCAATTCCGATTAATTTTAACTTAGCGTTAAGTTTAATAAGAGTACCGGTCGATTTTGTAAGTTTTATAGGGTATCGATATTTGGAGCGCGCACCGAGTGGTCGGGCGCGCTCGGGAGTATGAGATTGTACAATATTTCGATGTGAGTGTATCTTCGGAGTGGCCCGCGAGAGGGCCTAGTGTTAGGTTTCGTTTGTAATAATTTTTAACGTTCGAACGTTCGCATCCAGCGTGACATTCCAGTAATTGTAAAGTTCCGGCGGCGAGGGCGCAGGGCCGTCGCCGCGGAGTTCCGGATGCCTTGACGAGGCCGCAAGGCCACCATTCACACCATTGCCTTATGACACAGTCTGCCCGCAGAGTTTATATGCAACAAGATAATACAAAGGTCGTGTTACCCGGGCGCCGGGCACACGGGCCCACATGTAGTTTTTATTGAACAAATATAAGATATTAATTTTATAATTGGCATTTTTCATTTGTCCCAAATTAAACTATGTTTCCTTACTCAAATACGTTTATTCACATGTTCGCTTATTACATACCCACACTACAGTTAAATCTTCTGTCACAGTGTAAAACAACACAGCATTAATTTTTCACAAAACAAAGAATAGTTTAAAGGCCTAAAACTATCTTAACATCCTACTACAGTTACTTTCAACACAATTCTTAGAAGATATTGCACCAACGCAATCATACACGCCCATATAATGTGCACTGAGACCGCAAGGTACAGCGGCCAGTGCAGTCGAATCACGTAATGTTAATCAGGTGACCACATCCTGAAGTCTATCGCCATACATTTATTCATTTTGTATTAACGCAATAATATGTCTAAATTTCGATATTATAAAATGAAATATTCAGATTTCGGCCTATATTTGACTACAAATATTGATTTCGTATCCACACACCACATTAACCGCCCTGATGTCTAGAGACAACAGTACTTTTTATTAGTACTGTTGTCTCTAGAAATCAGGGCGGGTATTAGTGCCGCGCCGCAATTGCTTTGAACACACAGCATTGGTCCCGGACCACCACACAATACGGGATTTTATGTCGTGTGAGTTAACGGTCATACGAGGGCGGGTCAAATAGTTCGCAGAATTATTATTATTATTTATTTAAACAATTTTTATACAAACTTTCATTTAAAAACTAAGCCCCACAAAACTGTTTTCACAATGAAAGGGTTTAGTGAAGCGAGAAGGTATTTTTTTTAACAGTCACTACTTCTTGACTATAATGGCATACTAAGTTTTAGCCCGACCGGTTCATTAACCTCCCGAAGGTTAAAATAAAATTAACAAGTCAATCGGGAAGAAGCAAAAACAAACAGCAGCGTGTCGGGAGTTCGCGCGAATTTTTGGAGCTGTGTAGTGGGAGCGAAGGCGAGTTATAAACCAAATTGTGACTCGGCATGAAACTTGGGTCCATGATTATGAACCGGACTCGAAAAAATCCGTGCAATGGCACAACAAACTGAGAACCGCCTGAGGAGTTCAAGGTGGATCGAACGAAAATATTATGGCTACAGTTTTTTGGGATTCAGACGTTTTTATTGATCGATTACAACGATAAAGATATTCATATAACGGGACAATACTACGCTCACATTACTACAAAAATTCAAAGAAGCAATTAAGGAAAAAGGAAAGGGAAAGTGATCTCGTGATGAGCTCCTCTCGCACGACAACGCAACCGTTCACAAGAGCCATGTTGCAATGCCTGCCTTACGCAAATGCGGATTTAGCACTTTGAACCACCCTCCCTATAATCCAGATTTGGCCCCTCATTATTGTTTGTTCCCAAAAATGAAAAAAGAGAATCTTGTTGAAAAAAATCACTGATGAGGAAAGAAGTGAAGTCGAACATTTTGAGGGTCCTGACAATTTTTTGTTTTGAAGCAATAAATAAATTATTTGAAAGGTCTGAGAACTATATTAAGCTTAACAGGGACTATATTGAAAAGGAAAAACAATTTATAGTTTCATCCCCCTTCCCTATCATGAAACGACCTTTTTGACCTCCCCTCGTACGTTGACTTTGTTGTTAATGTGGGACCTCCACATCTTGTTGTAACTGTGGGTACAAGGTCGCTACTCGGCCGCCAGCGGTCATGCGTCCCGCGAAGTCAGGCCTCCGCGACGGCCGCGGAGCGCCCAGCAAGGCATCCAGCACGTTGCGCGGAGCCCACACGTCGCTGCTACTGTTGGACCCACCATTGCCCGCACCGACGGGAGATAGGGGCGAGTCTGTCGTTGCACGGATCACTGTGGCTCGAGATTCACCTGTAATTAATTTATATAGAAATATATTACCTGAGAAAATGTTATGACATTGGTTTGGATATACAATGATTAATTGCTGATACAAAGCATTGGGATAGCTAACACCACTGGGGTAAATCTTTTGAGAGGCATACATAGTAAGGTCCAAAGTTTCCGACTTCAACTACAAAATTGAAGATTAATATCCAAACAAAAATGGATTGAAATAAAGGGATATTGATTGTATTGTATAGCGGGCTGGTTTCCGCAACTCCACGTCTAAAGCGCGTATTTTGCGTACGGAAGGGATATTGAACAAAAACATTGCTTTTTACGGTGGATAACTAAAGAAAACTTCAGTAATTTAGTGACATGATAGTTTTGAATTTCTGATGAATGTAATGAGTATAGGCCGGAAATTTTTGGACCTACGTGATATGTCCAACACTGGAGCTATGCAACATGATTTAATAATGACGATTACTGATTAATCAATACTTCAGCTAACTACAAATACTTTCTACTGCATTCAAAATCAAAAGGAATAATAAAAAAAAAAAGAATAAATACTAACTGGTTGACGAATGCGTGATAAGATCATTGGTGGAATAGATGGTCTCTAATTTCACTAAGGAAGTACACCTAAACTACTTGATGAATTTTGATGCAGTCTCCTCATCATTTGGAGAATTTCTTGAGGGTACTTAAATACGATTCATGTGATTTCAAGGATAGTAGAGAACTATTAGACCCATGTACCGTTCCGATTTCTGAACACGATATTAAGAAAACCGTATCCATGCGAAAGCGGGGTGCGATGTTATAACGAAACAAGGAAAACCTGACGTGTTAATAATGAGCATTCCAAATTAAAGACATTGATGTATTGCCGCCGACTCACAAAATCGACACAGCTGACCTTTTTATGCTAATAAGACCGACAAAGAAACTTGATGCTGCCCTTGATCATCATAGTGCATATAATATTGTCGGTAATTACGAAAATCGAAGCAGAACTTCTGTTTTGAGAGAGCACTGGCACCTAACACAGGTCTATCACCTAGCACAGGAGTCAGGGACTTCACACAATTTTGTAACCACTTTCTTGTGTAATAAAGATGTATTGAGCATTATACACAGACGCGTATTGGTACTTCCAAGCTTTGCCTAGCTCAATCTGCAAAAGCCCTAGGGGCTAGTGGGACTTTTGGGGAAGGAGTACCCCATTATTTTCCAATGTTCCTTTCGTGCGTGTGTTTTCCATGATGATGATCGTTTTGTACAGATAACAATTTGGTTAGATTGATTACGGTGGAGAACGATTGTGCAGTGACAACGTGCGAGCATCAATTGACTTATTAGAAAGTTTGTGTTGCATCAAGTTCAATAGATTCACATTGAAAAGGTGTTGATGATTGGACAATGGTCAGGTCAAGAATTATGGTTGTACAGTATAACGGGCTAAGTGAAGGTCTGCCGTGTTTGTTATTTCATGAGAAGCCGTTCGTTATGGTTATAGGTGTACAAATCCGTGTTCAGGAAAAATATAGCCGATGTTTGGAGGGTATATTAACACTTGGGTGCCAAGGATGATTAATTTTCAGTGTGCAAAAAAGTAAGTCAGAACCATTCGTAAAAAATGCTTCACAGTAGACACTTGACTAAAGAAGATGTGGCAGAATGGACTCAGCACTGTAGCACTTTCTAGCCAAGATCAAAATGGAGATCTGATCAATCCTAAAATTTTATTTTATGACAGCATGACGCTAATTAACCAAATAAAAAAGTTACAGCAGTTAAAACATGGAAATTATTATAATAATTTAATTATGTCTTTAACTTTCGCAATTTGGTAAGAATATTTTGTTTTATGTAATGTACATGCATTCTTACGTAACAATTAATGATTATTGACTGCTAATACAGCAACTACAAAAATAAAACATCCAAGATCACTTCCACATGGAGCACTTCTCGATGTTAAATAGCACTGACTTGCCAGTTTGTATACGCATATAGAGCTTGTAACAAAAACAAAATAGAAACTGGTGCTGCAACCAGGATCGTCTCCTGAAGGAACTTCTCAACTGGTAATAGCACTATTTAAGTTCAGGCAATAATGGTAAAAATTGGTATTTCAGAAGTGCTGTATCTTGTTTATTTAATTTATTAGCGTAGTGGTATCATCTAATAGAATGTTATTATTGATTAGACGTTCAATTTAAGATAGGTTAGAAAGTGCTACAACACCATATAAAATGCCTCTTCTTTAAAACTTTTTTTTTAAACATTCGAAATAAATATGGCTGAAGCCGAAATGTTGAATAGCGGTGGTGTTGCTTACCGTCGGAAGGATGGTTGTTATGCGCGCGACAGTCGAGCAGCACGCGCAGCAGCGCGCGGTGCGGCGAGGCGTGCGGCGCGGAGTGCGGCGCGGCGTGCGGCGCGGCGTGCGCACGCAGCAGCGCCTCCAGCTCGGCCCACACCTGGCGCCACTGCTCCTCGCGCCGGCCCCCGGACTTGCCTCTGCTGAACATACTTAATAATAATAATACATTTTTTTTTATATTTTTATTGTTTTTTTTTATTATTATTTATAAGAAATATTTAAAAATGTATTAAAGGAGATGTTTCATTTTCGGCCATAAGATGTACATTTATTGAAAAAGAAGAAAAAATACCACGAACTTAGGAAAAATATTCTTTCGTGAATTTAAGCCTGATTTGCTGTGCACAAAAAGTAATAGTTTTTCACGAAAGCATCGAAAAAAATCAGTTCTGATAAATAATTATTATCAAATAACAATTTCTAGGTTATGTAAACGTCATCTCTACAACCTGTCATGGCTTTCATAACTCTCGCGACAAACGTCAATTTTTTTAATTATGTATATAAAAACCATCTATTACTATTTAAAAAAAATTACTTTATTCTATTCAGGGGATTGTTTCCCACCTTTCCTGAAAGGTACAGGTCATGGCCGGAGTCCCATACAAAAATGAAACATCTCCTTTGTATATATAAATGAATAAAGGGAATAATAATAAAGCCTGTTTATTCCATATTTCCAATTTAAATTTAAAATGTTGTTAGTAGTTTGTTATTATGTTTTCCTTATAATATGTTAGTACTTATGTTAATCTTCTTTGTTTGGAACATGGACCCCTTTTTGGGTAAAGGCCTCCTCCAGCTTCTTCCACACGTCCCTGTCCTTGCCTAGGTCTAACCAATTGTTCCCTGTCACCTGTACAATGTCATCAGCCCACCTTCTCTTTGGTCTGCCAACATTTCTTTGAGCTGAACATACTAACTTAATCATTCACTTATATTGGCCCACTTACCGGGTTAATTGCTTATACTTAAGTTATAGTCCTTTCGCTGTAGGATGGTGCTAGTGATATTAGATGAAACGTTTCTTTTCAATCTTGAAAGTTACCCTCAATACCATAGTAGTAAAATACGGAATCAGTAATAGCTGTCGTAAGTTCATTGAAAAGGAATGGTTCATATGTTGTCACCCGCACCATCCTATGGCGGAAGGACTATAACTACAACACACATAAACTCACGCCTTCTCACCATTGGGGTTGAAACTATAGAACATGACTTGATCATTATTCCTTTTGCTTCGTCCACATTCATAATTTGGTCATACACGCACGCCGGTTGTGAACGCTACGGACCTGACTTTTTTGAAGATCATAATCAATTTTGAGAGTACGTGCTTTCGTATAATACGTATATGTCCTTCTAGAGCGACCTCTCTCTCTTGCACACTACTATTTCACAGCACTTACACATAACTAGAGAAATATGGATGTGTTATGTATAGGTAACATTACTGCCTAATCCTTCGGGGTAAAAACGAGCGTGGTTTATGCCATGAACCACAACAGGGATATATATAATATAAATATGTTTGAAAAAAATATATATATATAAGGTGTTGTTTTGCATTCTCGTCAAATTCAAGGAGGTGACTATGCTACTGATTCTCGTTCCGAATAAAAAAAAAATGGGTATGTAATTTTTATTTTTTTTCTTATTTACGAAAATCGGTAAGTGTCAACCACCCGTGTTTTAAACGCGGCCCGTCTGATTCTCGCCCTATAACCGTGTTTTCATACATACAAACAATCTCAAACGTTTATTCGATCATTTCTTATTCCCTAAACCACGTTAAGGGGGTTATGCTAAAATACTGACAAACTTAAAAACCCAAAAAATCAACGTTTATTAATAATCAACTGGGTACCGTAATTTTAATTGATTATTTAGGTATTTTGTGACATCCTCTTGAATTTTGACGAGGATGCAAAACAACACCTTGTATATATATACTGGGTGGAGATTGTAAAAATAAATGCCTTACTTCATGCAGAGGAACAATTTTTTTGGGTTAGTACAACTACATGCCAATGGTAGCATACTCCGGAAATTCTAGTAATAAACTACTCAGTAGGTGGCTTTGTAAATCGCGGCATAAGAGACGAAAATAGTCTAGTCAGGGGCATCGCAATCATACTAGACTACTTTACATCAACACAATTAGACAAATCAGCAAAAACACATTTTGTGACTAACAGACAAGAAATTCTAAATCTTAGGAAGATTCTGTCTTTTTTTACCTTCGAAACTACAGATATCGAGCATCATCTGCCTAGCCTTTTCCCAGCTATGTTGGGGTCGGCTTCCAGTCTTACCGGATTCAGCTGAATAACCTATGCCTATGTGACCTCCACAACCCAGTTAGTACTGGGTAATACGAGGCCCCTTGGTAAGACTGGTTGTCAGACTTTCGGGCCACTGTCACCTGTAATGACTGTTAAAGATCTACAATTGACAGCCGGGAGCATTGACGTAAAGGAAGTAATTTTATCGGAACCGAAGTCGGAGTTTTTAAATTTGATTTATCGGAATCGGAACCGGAGTAGGAGTCGGAGGCATGGTCAAAAGTGGTAGCAGGAGAGAGATGTGAGGTTTTTATTAAAGGACACTTACGTAAAACAAAAAATCAACCATTTTTCGTTTTGATTATAAAATAATAAATTTACACAGACAATAAAAGTAAAAAACCGGCCAAGTGCGAGTCGGACTCGCGCACGAAGGGTTCCGTACCATTATTGATAAAAACGAGCAAAAAAAATCACTTTTTTGTATGAGAGCCCCGTTAAATATTTATTTTATTCTGTTTTTAGTATTTGTTGTTATAGCATCAACAGAAATACATAATCTGTAGAAATTTCAACTGGCTAACTATCACGGTTCATGAGATACAGCCTGGTGACAGACGGACAGCGAAGTCTCAGTAATAGGGTCCCGTTTAACCCTTTGGGTACGGAAACCTAAAAACAATCGACGATAGAGCACACGTAGCGGGGGCGGGGGGATACTCCCCGTGACATGTATGAACCTATGCGTAGCGGTCAGTGGACGCAGGCCGCTGTTGCTATTTGTTATGCTTCGACCTCCGATTTAAAAGTTTCGGAACCGTAATCGGAACCGAAGGTGTAATAATAATCGGTAGTACCGACTTAACGGAGTCGGAGTCGAAGCTCCGTAACATCCTTGGCCGGGAGCAACGGCTTAACGTGCTTTCCGAGGCACACAGGAAACTCGGTATGTATGGGTGGTCACCCATCTACAGACCACCCTAGGCAAGCACGGCTTAACTTAAAGGTCGACCCGAGCGGTAGTTATTATTTAGCCACGAGCTCCTATACAAGGTGTTGTTTTGCATCCTCGTCAAATTCAAGGAGGTAACTATGCTAATGATTCTCGTCCCGAATCAATAATAAAATGGGTATGTAATTTTTATTTATTTTTCTTATTTACGGAAATCGGTAAGTGTGAATCACCTGTGTTTTAAACGCAGGTCGTCTGATTCTGGCCCTATAACCGTGATTTCATACGCACAAACAATCTCAAACGTTTATTCGATAATTTCATATTCCCTAAACCACGTTATGGGGGTTATTCTGAAATACTGACAAACTTAAACAAACAAAAAAATCAGCGTTTACTAATAATTAACTAGGTACCGTAATTTAAATTGATTATTTATGTCTTTTGTGACAACCACCTGAATTTTGACGAGAATGCAAAACAACACCTTGTATAGAAAACGAGCACCACCTACAAAATCATCAGCTAGAGTATAAAATAAAGTAATAACCTCATGTTGGGAGGTAGCTGCGCTGTCGGGAACTCATGGCGGGACTCCATGCCTAGAAGTGCCAGCAGCACATTTCTGCAAGTGTCCACTTCTTCATCAGTCAACGTCTCTTGAACCACCAGTCGTGTTAGTGGCTCCAGTACCTGTAAAATAATTATATGAGTTTATTTCGGCCTGTTACTTTTCATATTCAGGTGCGAAAAACCGGATTAAACAAAATTGGTGTGTAAAAACCTATGTGTAAAACAAACATCATTTTATTTATACTGAATATTATAAAGCTGAAGAGTTTGTTTGTTTGGTTGAACGCGCTTATCTCGAATAGTCCTGGTACTGATAGGTCACGTATGGAGGAAGGCTATAAGCTATGTAACATAACGCTACGACCAATAAGAGCGCAGCATCAATGAAAAATGTTGCAAAAACGGAGAAAATGTAACACAGACGAACTTGCGCAGGTCAGCTACTAATGTTGCAAGGCTTCAATCATACCAATGACGCTTCGCCGTTGCATTAGGCGAGGCGTGTTTGGTGTGAACAGCATCACCGTTTTCCGTATGAGCCCTAAAATGAATCATTCTAGCATCCCTTTGGCTATTTAGACACTTAGCCTGCCACGATTGGTACGATTGTAGTCGTTCAGTTCGTAAGCAATAAATTAAAGCCATTGCGTACAGCTCAAGTGAGGATGCTGGCTGGTATCGTCATACCAGTCAGAAATGGGATTTGTTTTGTTGATTTATGGCTTCCACTCACGAATACGTCTACTAAAACGGTCACCTGATAAGGCATTTAAGGTGTCTTTATTTACAAAATAAGCAAACACAGCAGTTTAAGCAGAGACAGCCTAGTGACTAGCCAATGGCGTGACCGTCGGACTGCCAAGCATACCTTTCAGTTCGAACTCAAGAACACGCATCTCTGATTTTTCAGAATCATATGCGTATTGTAAAATAATCGCTTGCTTCGGTGAAAGAAAACATCGAGAGGAAACAAGCATGCCTGCGAGATATTTCGCGACGGCATGTAAAGCCAAGTGAGAGACTAACAAAGGGCGGCATAAAACTCTGACACCAGATTAGGCAGTAACCATACGATAAAGAAAGAAGATTTACAATAGTACATTGTTACCCTAGGGGTGAAAGTAACTTATTTAGTCCCGAGACGAGGTTTGGCGCCCGAACTGAGGGCGCCAAGAGTTCGAGGAACTAAATAGGTCTTTAATCCGAGGTAAACACTGTGCTTTTCATTACGAATACAAGGAAAGTAAAAATAAAAACATGAATTAGCTAAACGAAAATTTAGTAAATTTAATTTGACATAAATCAACAACTGTTCCCGCCTATTTTGTTTTTTTTTTCTGTGACTAGCCAGCTATTCAGCCATTATTTTTCATTTTCATCATTGAAAAAATGGTAAATATTTCGCCCAAATCTATGTTATTTTAAAGAAATTGTTTAAACTAAATTATAATAAAGTTATTAAAAAAATATAGATTCTTTAATCAATACTTAACTTTAAGTTATTTCAATTTTACATCGTGGCTGCATAGAAAGTTGGAACATGGTTCAATAAAAATGTGAAAATAGAACTAGTTTTTTTTTTTATAATTTGGCTTCTGTCAGTTGAAAGCGATTCTCCCTAGGGCTGAAAAGTATTACTTTCAACCCGCTCCTGAGGCAACTTCAGACCTACTTTCAGAGTATGAGTAATGAAATAGTACATTGTTACCCTAGGGGTGAAAGTAACTTATTTAGTCCCGAGACGGCAATAGTTCTAGGGACTAAATAAGTCTTTAACCCGAGGTAAACACTGTGCTTTTCATTACGAATAGTACAAGGAAATTAAATAAAAACATGAATAAGCTAAAGAAAAAATGAGTAAAACCGTTTGCCGCTTTCCCGCCTGTTTTGTTTTTTTTTCTGTGGCCAGCCAGCTATTCAGCCTTAATTTTTCATTTTCATCATTGAAAAAATGGTAAATATTTTGCCCAAATAATTTGTCGTTTAAAAAAAAAACTGTTGAAACTAAATTATAATAAAGTGTTTTAAAAATATATATCCTTTAATCAATACTTAACTTAAGTTATTTCAATTTTACATCGTAGCTGCATAGAAAGTTGGAACATGGTTCAATAAAAAATGTGAAAATAGAACTAGTTTTTTTTTATAATTTGGCATCTGTCAGTTGAAAGCGATTCTCCCTAGGGAAGAAAAGTATTACTTTCAACCCGCCCATCAGGCAACTTCAGACCTACTTTCAGAGTATGAGTAATGAAAAATAACTTACCGATCCTAAATTGAATATAAGCGTGGAAGATATCGTGAGCGGCCAGTACGTGGTGTGTCGGTTTAGGCGCGACCTCGCTCGCCCGTTGGCGCCCGCGCCGCGAAGGGGATACAGTCTGTTCTGTTGCATTAGAGCGCCGAATTCTTTTATTCTGTAAGAAACACTCTAACATATAGTACTGAGAGATGTAAAAGGCGTACTTTTAGAATCAAACTTCACACTGCTCGAAATATTTAAGGAGAATTTGTTTGACGATGACGACCTGGCTGGATGCTGGAGGCTATTTTGGACGCGGAGTGTCGAGTAAGAGGACTCGAATGTACATGTTGTGGCCAGCACGCGTAGCATGACCACTGTAGAAACAAGTTTTTCTACGGAAGAATCGACATAATGACAGATTATACAATGGCAATGTGTCAGTTTGTCGATTCTTCCGTCGACAGCCGTTTCTACGGCGGTCATGCTACGCGTGTTGGCTGGATGCGGAAGGGTATTTTGGACGCGGAGTGTCGAGTAAGAGGACTCGACTGTACATGTTATTGCCTGGGCGATATGCCACCGGAAACATCGGAATTACATTTATTTTAGTGTCGATTACCTATTAATTTGAGCGAGCGAGATCCGGTGGTGTATCATAAAGTCACTGTTAGTAAACTATACGCGTAGGTGTCCCGTCCACACTGTTTATTCCAATCTCGGCGAGGGGTGACAGGAGTCCAGGAGCCCATACACAGGGTATCCTAGTTTAAATTCCTGACTCCCACAAACCTTTGTACCTCCAAAATTTATAACATCTGTATATTGTAATTCTACTTTGTGGTAGAAAATTAAAATCGTTATACTATAATGACGTACGGCAAACTAAACTACAAGTATCAAGCGTGATTGATCGTCGTGTGAACGTAATATGGCCCATATATATATATTACGCACGACGACCAATCAAGCTATGAAAACCAAATTAACTGATCTCTCATTGTACGGAAAGCTCATACAAAGCGAGGTCAGGATATACTAGCTACCCCATGCATTGAGGACTTACAACATACCTGTAATCAGTAACTCGTCCACCGGCGCCTTCAGACAAGGCAGGAGGATCGTCGTAAGGAGTGCGCCCTCCGAGCGCGCCGATCCACAGTTCCCCACCCTGCGCAGCTAACACGTGTGACGCGGATCTGCCACCTCCTTTTCTATAAAGTTTTAATTTTTAAAGTCACTTCAATGAATTATTTTTGGATGGTTCCATCAGACATTTCAGAACCACCTTGGAGTCTGGATCTGTTTGGGTTCCTGTGACAAGCATGGGACTTAAAACATGGGATTTCAATGTAACTGGCGAAAGGACCATGGAGATTTTTCTAAGGACTCTGGGCGTAAGACCAACTGAATTGAAATGTTCCTCAAATAGTAGCTTTTAATTAGGGCTTTATTTAATTCTAAAACAACAAGTTGGCGGAGAACAAAAATGTGTGACTTGTTATTCAGAAAATAAAAGCTTGTAATAAATACAATCTTGAAATCAACTTCAGCATATAAGAGATCTGGAGAAACCTGGGAATAAATGGTAAGAGATTTTCTAGATACATTATATTCATATTTCAGCTGAAAACCGTCCACCTCTTCCACAAACAAAATGAATGACAAAGGTCAATCAACTCAAATCTTAGTAATATCTACCTGGGTACTTCAAGAGTGACAGAGCGCCCATTGAGCAGGAAGTTGACGAGACAGGCTGAAGGCCTGGAGGCCACGTCGGCTGGAGTGACACGGTACAGCGAGCCGCAGCAGCCCGATGCCCCGCCCTCCGCCCCGCGCGGAGTCCACCAACGAAGCACCACCTGGTGTCATTTGGTTATGTGAAGTTTTATGTAGGCGTTAGCGCTACCGTCAATGCAAAATGGGGAAAGGAAGAATGTGAAGTGGAGAAAGGGGGATTGTGAAGTGGAGAAAAGGGGATTGTGTAGTGGGGGAACGGGGATTGTGTAATGGGAGAAGGGGTAATATGAAGCGGGGAAATGGAAGGAGAAGGGGTAATATGAAGCGGGGAAATGGAAGGCGAAGTGGAGAACATGGGGAATATGAAGTGGCGAAACGGATAATTCGAAGTGGGGAAAGGGCGAATACAAATTTTGTCTGTAGCTGTTTTGTAATGGTTCATCCGGGTGGTAATTCTTGATTGGCGCGCTAAAGCGGCAGGTGGCAATGTGTGGGCGCCACTGCATATGAAACTAGTGTGAAGATAGACAGATAAAATACTGTTTGGTATGTGCACCATACAAATTACAGGTATTACAATGTAGAACTTATAAATAGGGTGACACAATGGGCGGTCTTTTTGCTGAAGCTGAAGGTACATACGATGCAAGATCATCGAGTCTCAGTAATGTTGAATTTTGTGTAAAATACACATGTGGATGGTCCGAAATTGACGCCAACGATTTCGTGGTCAAGGATTATTATTTTGCCCAAAACCATCCTGGGCTCACTGGCCCGGAGAAGGTTATCCTTTCTCAAAAGCAACTAAAACGGAGAATGCTGTTCCCTTGAGCAGGCGAATGACTGAGCTCTCACGACATATCACTAAGCCTTCCATCGCACAGTTTTCTCAGGCACCGTATCAATTAAGCAGTAACAAGCGATTGGTTTCCTTACCGATTCTAAAGCTTCAGCTGGTGTTTGTGATGCTCTTAGACCAGCGTGTGCGTCTGCTGCGTGAATAATTTCTACGTCATAATTGGCACTAGAACTGGCGTTTTGTTCCTCCTGTAAATTGTCAAATAGTGAAGTTAATATTTTTGCTTTAAATATTTCTGACTTATTTCTTCAAATCGAAATGAAACATACCTTCATAGGAATACCAGTCACAGTGGTGGTGGCAAGTTTATAATGTGGCAACACTAGACGTCCCAACAGATTAGCTAGAGCACTTGCACGCGAAACTATCACTTCCACACCAATCTGTCCACCTGCTATCTGGAATAGTTCAATTGTTTAGCTTTCTTCAACTTCTTCATGGGAAAATAACGACCGATAGGTAGCGTTTGATTTATGTTGAGTCACGGCCGTTCAAAACTGCACTATCAGATTTTGTTCCTTATACTGGGACACAGGCCCCTTCTCTAGGCGAGGGAGTAGGTCCTGTTTGGTTTGGTGGATGTTACTTATGTTAGAATTTTTAGTTTTAGGGCATGCTGGTTTCCTCACGACGTTATTCTTCACCTTTATTACGAGCAGCGATGATAAAAACGAATATATAGCGCCTCTGTGGGTACGAATGTACAAGTTCTACAACTTACAACTCGCGAGCCACTCCACTGGGCTATGGGCTACCGCGCGCTGGTCCATAAATTTCACATGATATAACGCCTGTAATCCCCGAAGTGTTAAGCAGAGGTGTAGCACATCCACATTTGAACCGGGCGCAAATCCGGCTGCTACTGAAAAATTCGTGATGGAAAAACCAAATAACAATTGACCCGACCGAGGAATCGAACCCAAGACCTAATGCTGAGCAGTCGCGATCCTCTAGCTAGACCAACAAGGTAGTAAATTCCACATGAATAGTTAATAAATAATGAAAAACTAATATACATATAATTACCTCTGTGAGTGGCTGATTAGTAACTCGAGTCTCAGCATTCTCTGGGGTAACATTTATGATTACTATTTGACAGTAATGTATCACTAGCGTCCTGAAATTCAAGATACAAATTGTGTTTATGCCCAACTTAACAAGAAGATCCCTATGAAATGTCACAGGGATCTCAAGATAAATTAAATGAAACAGTAGATTTTGCGCTAGCAATATAACTTCAACTTTTAGATTATTAAAATAACAAGAAATTTTTCTTTAAGACTTCAATTTGCCAAAATATTGTTGTAATATCATAATTTTCTGCCATTATGACGTGTTATTTGGGCTCGGCGGCAGCGCATTAAGTTTTCTTCTTCATTTTCGCCGCCAACCGTCTTGCTATCAGGCACAACTTTCTTTGTCCTAGGAGTCACAGATGGCCCACTGTGCAGAGCCTGCATGAGGGAAGACGAGACAGCAGCCCACGTGCTTCTACACTGTCCAAAGGTTGCACCATATAGGGCAAAGTACTTCGGTAAACCAGATACTCTCCGCGAGATCGTCAGCAACACCAAGGAGGGTGGATCGAATAATGTTCCCACTCGCACCGCAAAATACGCGCTTTAAACGTAGAGTTGGGGAAACCAGCCCGCTATACAATACAATATCAGGCACTACCTCTTCTTTCATATTGTTCCTCACGCTGACGCAAATAAATAAAAACAGTTATCAACAGCAATGTCATACTTACTGAGGTGTCGTACTAGTAGATTCTGAAGTACTGGGAGGTTGAGCCAAAGACGCCTTTTTGTTTATTTGTATAATCGTGTTGTGAGCAATATCCTTTAGATTCTTAATAGAATCATTGTCTCTGGCGCTTGTTATGCAAATTACGCGGCCGCTGAAATGTAATCAAATAATGTTTCTGAGTTTATTGTGAATAATAGCCCTATTTTAAGGGTTCTGTACCTAAAGGGTCAAAACCCCAGGGTCCCGCCCTATTACTGAGACTTCAATGTCCGTCCGTTCGTCCGTCTGTCACCAGGCTGTATCTCATGAACCGTGATAGTTGAAATTTCTACAAATTATGTATTTCTGTTGCCGCTATAACAACAAATACTAAAAACCATAAAATATAAAATAAACCCACCAAAAATATTATTTAAAAAACTAGCCAAGTCTCGATGGAGCTGCTTGTTTATCTCTAAAAAGTAATGAAATCTAGACAAAGTCGTGCCAAGTCTAAGGTTCCTTACTGCGATTTCTTTATTATTATAGTTAATGTTGTGCGACTTGCCCGTTGAACATTCTTTATACGTTAGTGGGTACAAGTCAATTTTGTTTACACGTAATGTTATATCTGTTGTAACTACCTAATATGTTTGTTAAGCGAGATAATAGCCCATACTGGTATTGGTAATTGGACGCTAGTGTTTCATTTTAGGCTGTAATTGTTTGTTTCAGGCTCGCCTATACATAAGTATTATTGAAATACGCAGCTTTATCAAGCCTACAATTGACTGGTTATTTAATCAACGTTTTTCAAGAGGCAATTTTCCATCGTCAATGGGTAGCGGTTCTTGCGACAGATTGGTGCAATGGTGTCATGGAGCACCTGGTTTTGTACCCTTGTGTACCCTTCAACGTACCACTCAACATAGCACTCCATCTAGAGGATAGAGTGCTACACCAGATTCCAAAGTAATAATTTTTATTTTTTAATTAATTATTAATTCTATTGGAGTGCAGTAATTGAGTTGCGATTCTTTAAACTTCTTAGTTACTAATGCATTTCACACCAACAATGAGTTCCAAACACCTTTCTTTCTTAGCAGAACTTACCGGTTTTGAAAGTGCCTCTCACTAGGTCTAGAAACCTGATCAGGCGAGGGTTCAGCCAGTGCCTCAATGGCAGCTACGAGTCCCTCTACATCACCTCCTGCGCCTCTTCGTACTGGCCCCACCAGACATAATCCATTCAGAAGCTATGACAAATGGTTTAAGTTAATTTATACAGTTTCAGCATTTCCAAATTTTGTTTTTTATATGTTGCTTCCCCTCACTAAGAATTTCTGCTGTATTGGAAGTGCATTAACAAACATAATTTTAATACACATACACAAACAGCCAGACCCAGACAGAACAACTACCTGTAGGCCATATAAATATTTGTTCCGTGCGGGAATTGTACCAGCGACGTGCAGTGCTGCAGCCAATCGCTCAGCCACTGCTCCAACCGTGCCGCCAATTGCAAGATCAGTAACATTATACAAATAAATAGGACATTAAAGATGCAAGTGAGTGGGTACAAATCACACTCCAGCAAATTAAAATGGCTGATCAAGAACACCACACTAGCCCTGAATGTCGGGTGGATCATAGTAGAAATTCTTAAAATGATGATATAAATGATTTTGTATTACAAAAATTTATCTGGGATCTTTTACTTACATGTGTTAAATTCTGTTGTGCCACAGCCCAAGTATTTAGCATGTGGGCAGTATTGTCACTCACAACAAACCGCAACTGAAAAAAAAAAAAAAATTGTGTTAAATCCCAAACAAAAGTAGTTCTTGTTCAACAACTGACAATAGTTGTGATAAAACTCTTAACATAGCGCACAGTCAGGACAAAAGTGACCAAACTCAGAATTACAGTGAATTGGGTTGAATACCTATAGAGCAGTGATGCTTTGATAGAATTCACGCATGTTAAGAGCTTTACAGCTTACAGGAATTATTATTATACCTGTGATTATCCCACACCAGGCCAGTGTGATGGATTACACGCCACTCCCTCTCATAGAGAGGAAGCTTGTGTCCCAACAGGGTCTATGAGTTAGGCTGATTATGCTTAATCTCAACCATAAAACAACAACATATGCCAGGTAATGTTTTAATCTCATGTAGAAGGGGGCTATAGCCTTTTGGAGGGTGAAAACCCAGCCCTGGGAATTAAACTCAGCAGTAGTGCTGGCGACCACTGAACCAACGAGGCGGAAAATATTAAACTTTTTAGTTTTCTTAAATATTACCACCGAAACATCCAAACAGGGGAACATGAGAGTTAACAGTGAATCGAAATGTGTTAAAGTATTCCGGCACTATTGAATTGAGCAAAAACTATTAATATATTACATAAATTTAAAGAACATTGTTCATGAAAAGGTCATCTAAAGTACAGTTTCAGGTTTAGCATGGAACAGCTAGCAGTCATCAATTAAGTACATAGATACCATATAGGTACTTACTACGAGCAACAGGTGATCCTTACCAATTTTCCTTCAGGAAAGAGGTCCCATACTATACGGCAATATTCAACAGCCGCTTCAACACTGCAGGTCCACAACGACTTGCAGATCGGCGGGACTGGGAGATATCCCCGGTTTTTCGGAACATCGAAGTCTATCGGATTATCTGATGATATACCGAAGTAAGGTGTGTGGTCCAGAACGAATATTGTTTTGTGATTAATGGGGAACATTATAACTTTTTCAATGTTTTAGTTTAGATACATCTTTTACGTAGAATAGAGTAAATAAAACACTATTTCATTCATTTACTCCGATGAATAGAATAGAAATCTATACCGGAAATCGTTTTAGGTAAGTGTCAAAACAAAACAACATGTCAATGTCAAAGTTATTATCAAATTTTATTAGAGTCTTATTAAATACACTATCTGCACCTAATCATTCTTGAGAGGATTTAACAAACAAAAACTTTATAATTATAAATAAAAAACCTGCGTTTAAAATTCTTTAGCGTAATAAACAAAAAGCAAACAACAAAACAAAATAATGACATTGTTTTGACTGGAACTTTTTTTATGCAAAAAAAAAACTAACCTATGTCTAACAGAACTGTTTCAAGCCTATTAAGATTTGACAAAAACGAAGGAATCAAAAACTATTTTAAATCATTTACTATTATTTATTGTTTAGTATAATATCCTTGCTAATATTTTATATTTGCAAGGATATTTAACTTTTTCCCTTATAACATTGTCTATGACTGAATCAAATCGAATCTTTGTGACTCTGGTTGCCATTTTTGGTACTGGTAGCATTATTTTTCACAGATTATAAACTCCCATTCAAATCCAAAACCAAAGTAAAAAACCGATAAACGTAAAAATAATAATTCCTGTTGAAAGGAAAAAGGAATGCAGCAATCAGTCTTTATTAAAATCCCTTTACAAATTACAAATAATGATAAAAGTTACACACTTAAATTTAAATAATCGAATTTTTGGCATCGGATTTGTTTAAAACATAACATAAAATAATAACATAATGCGAATATTTTGTTTTAATTGTATTAATTCATTTGAATGAATATGATTTTAACGAATAGAAACCTATTTCATTTTCAAAATAAATATTAAAATAATCGAAATATTTCAGGACGCGTACAACACTATGGTGAATGTGAGAGAATGATAAAATGGTGCATTCGTCGATCAAACCGGGCCACACATCCGAAGCCAGAAATTAAATTATCATCCACCATTTTGTTTATTTTCGCGAAAATAAGTCTTTTCCCGGATACGTTGTAGAATATTCCTGTTTTACCGCTAAACAACAGAGTGATCTACTTAATCTGGCAATGATTATAAGATTAGGAATGTGCTATTAGCGTTCCTATCTATTATCGGGCCCTTGTGTTGAATTTTGCAGACATCGGCCGCGCCGCTAGTAAACATTCTTTGAAAATTAACAGCATAACGTTGAAGACACGTAAAAACCCAAAAACGCAGGGCACCCGAGTTGATGAGAAAAGTTCGGATAATCACTAAGTTCAAAGGGAGCAATCCCCTAGCGTTAGAGGTACGTGAAGTGCAGTAATCGGGGTTCGGACGTCATAAGTGTGAATAAGCTGTGCCCGTACAGTCTATTCTTATGGTGGAATATTTGTTCAGGAAATAACCAAGAGTAGTGGGCGAGAGTCCCCCGTGGCGCGCCCGGCTAACATGAACCACACGCCTGCTCCGGACAGGCAGCAGCAGCACGACTCTAATGTGAACCAGGTGGAGGAGATGGAGACTCAAGATGGTTAGTGATGTCACAATATTTACGTTGTAATCAACTGTTTCACCCACACACTGTCCAGGTGATCTCTAAAAACACATTGAAATAAACCATTACTCATCATAGCGCATTTTATAATTGCTTAGTACATGAATTTGCAAATGTTATTGAACTTATTTTGCTAACCAGATTACCCTACCTAACCTCGAAACTGTATTCATTAAGTTGACATTGTTAGTTGTTGTGTCTGTTTTGTGACAAATGTTAATCATTGCAGTGTAAAGCAATGATAAAAATGTGTACTTTGGTGTTCACTTAATAGATTTGGAGTGTTGCTTTCTTTGTTTCAAAAGTGCAAGTCGCTGTCCTGAGAGTGAAACGAAAATATCTAATTATAGAATATCTTTGTCTTCATGAATGTTAGATGTGTATAATATTATTGAATTTGGTTTTATTATAATTAAATTAGTGTTTTTGTTTATCATTGTGTCCTAAAAATATCTAGGTTTATACACTTGTATTTATACCTGAGTGCATGCTACCTCAGAGTGTATAAATGTCAATGTGATATTTACATGCATGAACAAATGTGCAGCAGTGCCAACTGGTGAGGAATTATAGAAAACATAAAAATAAACAAAGCTGTCATGTCAAAAACTTGTGATCATGTTGACTTACAAGAATATATATATTGATTATCTTTTTATCATTCTGTAATGTTAGATAAGGATGATATGTCTTGTTCATTCAAATAAATTGATCAGTTTATATATGGGTTCTGATATCCTGTGTTGTCATGAGTACTTAAACTTTTAGTTAGTGTTCATTTTGATAAAATGGTGAATAATAGATTGGTGCAAGTGAATTTTCGTGCCAAGTAAGCACATTGATTGAATTTAAAAACTTGTGAGTAGTGTTGAAGCACTTTGAACCATGTGATATATTTTTAAATACTTTACAGTGCATGAGAACCCAGTGTAATGCATTAGTTTGAGGAATTTTTTTTTTTTTTGTCAGTACGAATCTAGAATCTTGGAATAAGATTACATAGAGTACCTACAATAAAAAAAAAGGTTTTTTAAAAAATACTTGTATGCTGATTGGACTTGGTCCAATGACTTTGTGTAAACAAACTTCTTAATTACTCAACTGAAGTTTTCAAGTTTAAAAAAGTACTGGTTGTTCTATTTTTTTTTCTTCTAATGTTTTGTCAAAGTTGACAGTCTATGTCAAAATTCATATCTGTAAAACAATGGACAGATCTGTTTCTCCTGAATAGTTGCTGTGTTCTATTTTAATTATTAAGGTTACTTTAGCGTGTTTACATCTAAATCAAACAGAGGTATTTTTGTATTACTTGTACTTTAAAGTTTATTTATGTAAAATTAAGTTAGTTTTATAGTATTTTAATAAAAAAAAGTAAAATTAGAAAGCACTCATCAAACACCTATGTCTAAACTAAAACATGTGTTTTTTGTTTACAAAAGCAATGTGAATAAAATATTGGTTTCGAAAGTATTTATAGAGATTTTACACTGAATTTTGCTCACCCACAGAGTTTGATATCATGTGGTCTGATTACAAGATTTCATATCTTAAACAAGTAAATAATTCAATGTCTGAGTTGCAGTGGAGCTTAGAAATAATGAAATTTTACATCTTCTTTTACAGTGGAAACTGTAGACACTGTTACTGACAAGACCTGGGAAGACGATCTTATGAAAGGTCCCAACGGTGAGGTTGTCATGGGTGAGGTTATGAAGAACCAGGAGACCACATCTTCAGACATGCCGGTAAGTAAGAGAGTTGGACCTGTTACTTTGGTGGCAATGCCAACTACCATTGTTCTATTGTAGGAGAGTGATGGTGCTTTGCGTCTTTTATAGCTTGACCTATCACACACTGGATGCTGGATGCTTTAACAGCTAATTCTCGAATGCATGGTCCCAGAGTGACTATAATCTGATGAGCAGTTGCATTGTCAGCTACAGATTAAACATCACACCATAATCAAATAAAATATAGGAAGTTAAATTGTCATTCAGGCAGATATTCAGATTAATTTGACACTACCAGATTCATTTTTTTTTGTTACTTAATTGAAATTCACTTTGTTATAAAAATATGCCTTTTTCTATTCTTTCTCTTCTACTCTTTAATTACAGTCTTTATTTTATTTAGTTCTAAGAGATAAACACAGATGTTGACCTCTCATTGAAAACCATTTTATTGTGGGAAGAGATAGAATCACATTTGAATCTCAAAGGGTCTGATAAACAGAGATTGGGTTCTAATTTTATCAGATAATACTAGTATCACGAATTCGCGTGTTACTGTATAAGTAATTTGCGAATATTTACGATGTTAGACAACATTTAAGGTCATTCAAATGCTATAAGAGTTAGTATGAGACATTTTATCCTGTTAATAACGCCTACGTCGACTAGTCGTATCGTATATGACGATTAGATGATCCATTTGAAAGATAGTATCGCACATTCGCGCCGTAATAGACCATCTGTCTCTTGATATATCTGTCTTCATGACCTACCAACTACTTTTCTTGATAGCTCATAAATTTTACGTCTTTCTTTTTCTGATCTTGTCACTGAAATTCAGAACGTAAAAGTAAAGAGAAAGTATGCATGCATGTAAATATTTTGAAAGTGAATTTAATAAAATTCACTTTCAAAATATGAATCAACATAAGTTCAAAATCAGACATTATTCATGAATTTGAGAATAGTATTTAGCAAGATGTTTACCTCCACAGCTGGCTTGTCTCGATACCGAAATGGAGGATGACGAGGCGCGGTCAGAAACGACATTCCGTTTCACGGTACAGAACTTCAGGAATCTGAAAGATTCTGTTTTGTCCCCGGCGTGCTTCGTCCGAAACCTTCCATGGAAGATCATGGTCATGCCAAGGCAAGCTCCGTCCCCGGATCGCCAACAACAGAAGTCCTTAGGGTTCTTCCTCCAGTGCAATGGAGAAAGCGAATCTTCCAGTTGGTCATGCTATGCAATGGCAGAATTAAGACTGATCTCCCACAAGCCAGAAACAGAACCCTTCTTTAGGAAGATCCAACATTTGTTTTATAGGTTTGTAGATTGTTTTCAGACAAATACTATGTGCTTACTGACACCCGGGCGTAAATAAGACACATGGAGCTTCAGGCAGGAAATGTCTTGTCACACAAGTATTAGACGATCTTTAAAGCTGAACTTTAGCTGAAAGTCGATGTGCCATATTTACGGCCGAAGGCTGAATAATTATAGTTGAGTTTGTAAAATGTGCAAAAGTGACCAAGTGTGCCTTCCCTCAGAGATCTGTAACTATAACAAAACTTAATTGTTTTGCCTTCCTTAAAAGGAACTTAACACTTAATTATTTAACCAGTCGTAAATGATTATTTAATAATGTATTATTCTACTGTATATAAATCAATTTCCTTATAATACCTACAGTAAAGAGAACGACTGGGGTTTCTCCCACTTCATGGCATGGAACGATGTTTTGGATCCCGAGAAGGGTTATATAAAGGACGACGCAATCACGTTGGAGGTTCACGTGACGGCCGAGGCGCCTCACGGTGTTTCTTGGGATTCGAAGAAACATACCGGCTATGTTGGTAAGTTCTTTGTATAAGTACCACAACACTTTCAATTCTGTTCAGGAATTTTCGACTTTGTACGGCTTTACTGACGTGCATACTCCCTTAATAGCTTAGTCGTACTTCGGGTCTCGAAGTTTCTCGACCTCCGAGAGAACTTGTCATAAGGGTGCGCGTTAAAAACAAGTAAAGGGTTAAATCAGCTGTTAAATACTTATGGAGGAGGAGTGTATTATTTTAATTTCTTTTTGGATGGGTTAGTAATTGTTTGGCGTCCTATATTATAATTATCAGCCATCGCGGTTTCCACTGTAGAGCAAAAGTTTTGTTTGTGGCCTGTCGCATTGTGCATCTTTGTATTTTTTACTTAATTCGATGTATATTCGAAGGAGTTCACAATTTTCGTTTTAGTAGGTATTCCGAAATTGTGGTTCAAGTAGGTTTCTAAATATATAATCGTGTTTATTATAGGTCTGAAGAACCAAGGTGCGACGTGTTACATGAACTCGTTGTTACAAACATTGTACTTTACAAATCAACTACGTAAGGCCGTTTATAAGATGCCGACAGAATCTGACGACAGCACCAGGTAAATAAGTATTTGCTTTCGTAATCTAGGAGAGATTATTTATTATTGTTGAACTAAGATTATCCTAATATTTTCCGCAGCTCAATCCGGTAGCAGGACATCCGCATAGTCGGAATTGATTGAAAAATTTGCTTATTTTTAGGGTTCTGTACCCTAAGGGTCAAACGGGACCCTATTACTGAGACTTCACTGTCCGTCTGTCACCAGGCTGTATCTCATGAACCGTGATAGTTAGCCAGTTGAAATTTCTACAGCTTATGTATTTCTGTTGATGCTATAACAACAAATACTAAAAACAGAATAAAATAAATATTTAAGGGGGCTCCCATAGAAAGTGATGTGTTTTGCTCGTTTTATAAATAATGGTACGGAACCCTTCGTGCGCGAGTCCGACCCGCAATTGGCCGGTTTTTTATTATTACTTAGTTTGTTACAATTTGGAGTACCATTTAACTGGACACTGTTCAAGTTCTCACAAGAATCTTTCACAGTACGCCTTAACCGGGTGGCGGATGACTTTAATTATCTGTATGTACTCAACGCGCTAAACCGTCGACCATACTATGGGCAAATTACTCTACATACTGTCGTCGACATATGGGATGCAGCCCAGCCACAAAATAGCTTACCTTCTTCAGCGTATTGTTCAACACAAGCTGTAAAAGTTAGCAGATTTCAGATGCGACTAAATTGTGTTACGCGATAAATCGGGAAACCGAAAAATAAGAGTACCTACTTTAAAAAAATGATGATGCAGGGTTGGCTAATGGGTTCTTTTTCCTCTAGGTCCGTGGCATTGGCATTGCAGAGAGTGTTCTACGAGCTGCAATTCTCAGATAAACCTGTCGGCACAAAGAAACTTACCAAGAGTTTTGGGTGGGAGACACTGGATTCTTTTATGCAACATGATGTGCAAGAGTTTCTTAGGGTATGTGATCTAAAGTTCTGAATATAAAAAAAATATATAAAATAGAATTTACTTACCTGTGGTGCCCCTAGACTGACTGGTATTGCAAAGTCCATTTGTGGCTGTAACCTCTTAAAATCAGGTCGGCCACCAGCTTGGATTTTACGGATACACCAAATAGATGACATTCTTTCCGAGCGACCGAGACTTAAACGTTGTTAGCGTTCTCTTGGATTCTGTTCAAGAGTAAAGTGATCCCTTTTTCGTCCCCTATAGGGGGTGTAAGGGACGCCGACGCGAAAACGCTTACTCCACGCCACATGGAGTACTACTCAGTACTGAAGAAATTTTACATCTAAATTAAAAAAAAAAACATCTGTTCCATACATTTCGACCGTCTAGGTTTAGCACTTATAGGAAACAGCTGTTTTTGTGTTTTTTTTATTTCTATGGAGTGGGTTTCAGAATGATGTACTGAATACGTGTTAAGCGTTTACGCGTCGGTGTCCCTTACACCTTGTATATATTTCGGTGTGAAAAAAATGACGCAAAATTTTGCGGCGCCTGTTTGCTTTATGAGTTACTAGCTGTCCCGCGCAACTTCGTCTGCGTCACATTTTCCTTGTTTTCGCAACATTTTTCATTGCTGCTCCGCTCCTATTGGTCGTAGCGTGATGATATATAGCCTATGTCCTTCCCCAGGTTGAAATCTATCTTCTTGCCAAATTTCATTAAGATCCGATCAGCCGTTTAGTCGTGAAAAGGTAACAAACAAACAAACAGAGTGACTTTCGCATTTATAATATTAGTATGGATGACTAGTTTCCTAGTCTTGATGCATCAAAAAATAAGGGAATGTATGCCATAAACTTTCCACAAAAGGCAACCGACACTACAATCTAAAACTATTTCAGGTATTGTTAGATAAATTGGAAAGTAAAATGAAGGGCACTTGCGTGGAAGGCACGGTGCCTCGTCTGTTCGAGGGCAAGATGACGTCGTACATCAAGTGCAAGAACGTCAATGTGTCAAGTACGCGCGTCGAGACCTTCTACGACATACAACTTAATATAAAGGGGAAGAAGAACAGTGAGTAGACACTAATACGTTTGAGACAAGTTATTATTTTCCGCACTAGGGGGCGCATTTGTATACAAAAATGCCGTTAGAAATAACAATTTTGTCAGATATTCCATCAAAAATCACAGGTAAAATTTGCTCTAGCACTGAGTCCGAAGTGTGTATCACGAGTTCTGGCTTCGGTCGGTCTTTATTTCTGTTGATTTTTCTTTCAATAAAAAGACCACTTTCTTTGAAGCCATCTGATGATCATTAAATCTGCAAGTTTTCAATCTGCTGCAGATTGTCATCTCATTTATTAGGCATACACTAAAATATTTTATATATTTGGCAAATTGTAATTGCAAAGTTCAGAACGGAATCTTCTTACATCTCTTTTAGCCACCCATTCATAATTTCTAAGATAATTTAAGTGTCACTGCGGTTTGCAAACGGTTGGACGGCTTTACCGCTGCAGTTTACAGTCTGTTTTCGGAATGATTCCTTAACAAGCACTTATTATTCCAGTCGATGAGTCCTTCAAAGACTACATCAGTACGGAGACCCTTGACGGCGAGAACAAATACGACGCCGGGGAGCATGGTCTTCAAGAGGCAGAGAAGGGAGTGATCTTCGCTTCGTTCCCGCCAGTACTGCATCTACACCTGATGAGGTTCCAGTACGACCCCATCACGGATAGCTCAGTCAAGTTTAATGATAGGTAAGTGATGAAAAACTGGATAGCCATGACACATAACCGCCAAAAGTGAAGAGATTTGGAAGAGACCTACACTCAGCATTGGGTGGCCAAGGGTTGAAGAAGAGAGAGAAGAGAGTGATGAAGGGTTCTCATTACCTATTATCATCATCAGTTCCACTATGTGGGGGTCGGCTATTATATGGGGCGGTTTCAGTGTAGCGTTTTTATTTGCGCGTATAATCTCGGAACATAACTGGCGAAATGTGGGTGTACTTGTTAAGAACACCTCTGCCTAATACTTTGGGGATTACAGGGCGTGATGTTAATGTGTATTATCTCGAATCGGCTTACACACTACAGCGGGCGCTCGTACGAGTTGCGCGTGTGACAAAAGGCGCGCCTATACATGCCTACACGCTCTTCTAAAACAAGCTAACTGAAACCGCCCTCATAACTCTTTGGCAGATGAGGAGGACCGTCCTATGGTCGTCCTCGACGTAAACGCGATTATGCCTCCAATAAACAATAGCTGTATACATTACACACTCTAAAATAATATTATCTGAGTAATATTTAACCATTTTTATTCAGGTAAACTCGAAAAGAGAAGGTCTATTTAAAATGCCCTTCCAACATATTGGTAACATGTTACTATTTTACGGAACTATAATTTTAGCTATGGGAAGCGGAATGCTGTTTAAGTAAATATTTACCTAAAGGTACTTATTCTTTCCATTTCACGACTATTACACCGTTGAATCCACCCACCCACACTAGGGCTGCGTGATTTGGGCTATGGTCCGTTTCTTCTCATATAGAGGCCTGTATCCCTCCATTGGAAATGTTACAGGATTATGCGACATCATAGAATATTTGTTGTATTCAAAATTAAACCTTCTTTCACACTCCTATAGGTTCGAGTTCTACGAACACATCAACTTGGACGCGTACCTTCAAGAGAAGCCGGAGACGCCAGCTGACTACACGCTACACGCAGTGCTGGTGCACTCCGGAGACAACCACGGAGGACACTATGTGGTCTTCATCAACCCTAAGGGCGATGGAAAGGTGAGGCATTGTGATTTTGGGCGCTATAGTTTACGGAATTTTGTGCTTTTTTTTAAAGGCAATCTTCGAAGCTATGCTGATTTACTAAGGCGCGGCAACCTTCGTTCGTCGGGTGATGGGGTGTCTGGTAACAGCTGAATTGTATTCCGAGAAAACAGATAAATGACGATTACACAAATAGATGTATGGATATGAGAGAACATTTTAAATTGCTTTTCAACGCCCACTCATGTTTCTATTTGTAATTAATTTGTTGACGCGCTGATTCGATACGTTAGGAAAATAAATGTACAGACTGCTCTAAAATCAGTTAATATACGTGGCAGTTTGCCACTGCTACAATAAAGGAGAGACTGCTGAAAGCCCCTGCCTCTCATGATACAAGCAAAAAGAAATAGGAAATGTCTAATGATTACTAACGGTAACGGCACGAATCAATGGTACAAACTTAAAGTTTGCACCATTGATTCGTGCAGTAAGAGTACTCAATAGTGTCTCTCTGCGTTTGGACATATTTTCTTGCTCTTTGGCGGAATTCCAGAGGGTGGCACTTAGTATGTTGTCCACTGTGTAACTTGTGCTTCTATCCAGACTACTTGATTACAATTTATGACTACTGTTGTTAGCTTGGGTCTTACCTGTTAAAACAAATGTAAGTGTTAATGAATAAAATAAATAAATAAACTTGTCTAGTCTTCCCAAAATGATGCGGTCGGCTTCCAGTCTAACCAGATGCAGTAGAATACCAACTTAATATGAGCGACTTCTCGGACCTTCATAATTCACTAGCTGGATAGCACGATTTGCCGTGGGATGACTGGTTGTCAGATTTTCCGGCCATGATAGCTGAAAGTCTTGTGTATCTTTATCTTTACATAGTATAAAATAAAGTGGCTTCCCGCTGTCTGTACGGTTAGATCTTTTAAACTACGCATCGAATTTTGATGCGGTTTTCATCAATAGACAGAATAATTTAAGAGGAACGGTTATATGTATAATTTATGCCTGAAAAACACATCAAAATTTCCATGCGAACGAAGTCGCGGGCAGCCGCTAGTTTCTAATAAATACTTGTTCGTTCCTTAGTGGTGTAAGTTCGACGACGACGTAGTGTCCCGCTGCACCAAGCAGGAAGCCATCGAGTACAACTACGGTGGACACGATGAGGACATGGCGCTGACCGTGCGCCATTGCACTAACGCTTACATGTTGGTCTATATTAGGTGAGTTATGTACACAGTCATCATCATCATCAGCCTATAATGTTCCCACTGCTGGGAGACAGGCCTCCTCTCTAAGATAGGGAGTGGGCTGTAATCTACCCTGTGGGCCCAGTGCGGGTTGGTAGATGTCACATGTCTTCAAATTTTTAGTTATGGACATGCCGGTTTCCTCACGATATTTTCCTTCACCGTTTTTGAGAGCAGCGGTGATGAAATAAATTACACTATGTAATAATAAAATTACAAAAATATGTCACACCTATCAGAATAGTCTCGAAGGCACGGTTTACGAGAGATTGCGGGTAAGTCTTCGAAAGGACTCGTACTGACCTAGGAAGTATAGCAAAAAACCTATGCCAAAGAATCTGTGTTCAATACTTTAAACATAACTTACCGACGCCTAGACTGTCATGGAGGATTGAGAAAAAGTGAGTAAATTATGCCCCATTTTATGAATGCTTCTACCATGGAAAACACGTCCAAAAAACCGAAGGATGTTTAGCGCAAGTGTACGCAATCTGAGTGTGTTATGAAAGTAATGAATGTAGTTTAACAAAACTTGTTTGAATAATAGTATTCATGATGATTTGTGATTTCTAGGGATTCACAGCTGAAGACTGTCTTGCAAGAAGTCACTCAGGCTGACATTCCTACAGAACTGAGCGAGAGACTCGCTGAAGAGAAGAGAATTGAAACTGTAAGTGGATTATTTTTACCTTAATGTGTTAAGGTGAAGTTTCAGGTGTATACAGCGTCTTGTCTGCCGCATAAGCCGGCCGTATCATGCATGTTTGCTATGGGAATGCGCTGATTTTATTTTAACCACTCAGTAATGCGTGACATTATCTTTATTGAATTCCAATGTGAGCGCTCACACTGTCGCCACATGTCTCAAAGGAATCATCGATAGCTCTTAGAATGGAAACCCAGGACTACTTAGCCATTGGTCCCCCGGGCCCTTCTTCAACGCGATGATTTTTCATCGCGCACTGGATTTTCGATTCTCGGTACTAAAGGATCCAACAGATCGCATCCCTTCACGTCAAAGAAACCATGCTGTTAGATTTTAACTTGCTGCACTAAGCTCTTCACAATCGACTGCGCAAAATTAAACTGTATTTGCTGACAAAGGTACATCAACCAAGTTGGTGGTTGTGGTTTTGTCTTGCGTATGTATCAGCTTTGGGTAATACCCAAAACGTTAATCTATCTCCTCCCAAAATGAACAGATCCGTCGCAAAGAGCGTAACGAAGCCCACCTGTACATGAACGTGAACGTAGTCCTAGAGGAAGCGTTCGACGGTCACCAGGGCAACGACCTGTACGACCCGGAGCGCGCGCACTACCGCGTGTTCCGCGTGCGCAAGCAGGCCACCGTCGCCGAGCTCATGGAGATGCTGGCCGACAACTTCAAGTACCCGCTCAAACAGCTCAGGCCGTGGCCTTTCAGTGCGCGTTCGAACCAGGTGAGAGGAGCTAATCGCTAGGAATCAGTTATTGACGATATTAGAACTCGGTTTTACAGTAATACTAACCGAGAGGGGGGACATTTCTTGCCGATTTAGATGAAGCACGCCGAATCGTTTCTAAGGCAGTGTATATTAAGGTATGACAAATATTTTAATTACTTCGGACCCTGTTTGTCTATTATAATTGTATAAGCATTCATTTTGTGAAGATGAAACAAAGGAGTGCACAATGCACGTGGCCTGTCAACTTTGCCACAATGTAACGGGCTACAAATCTACAACCAGCGGATTTGGAATCTTCTGAACTGACTGGAAGCAGAAACATGCGTTTTTTTTTTATATTGTCAAGTATAAAACCTGATGTATGCGCCTATTATATTTTACGCATAAAGAAGTAGTTACTAATTACAAACCAACAATATGAATTCATATAAAAGGTGTAAATGAACCTCGACAACTGAGAATTCTGTAAATCAAACTAAGTAATTCTACTAAATTATTGCTGGGAAACGACTTTGTTTTTTGGGGTGAAAAGTCACGGTTTATGGTGGGACTCATATTACGCACCAAAAATATGCTAATGGATGCATTAAATGGGGGTCAATGGACTTTAGCTATTTACAGTAAAATTATGGTATTAAAAACTTGTTTTTTTTTTAAACTTGAGAACAATACTGAATTTTGAGCTCCAATATTTCCGTAGCGTAGAAGGTTCGCATTTATTGTCCAGAACATCCAATAACGGGGAGAACAAGTGCCTTTCGGCTTCCTTAAGGAGCTTTTTATACCCATTATTACTCTTCATATAACTACATTATCTCCCTACAGACATGCAGACCGACTTGCCTAGACATTGTAAACGACCAGCACAAAACCGTGGGCGATGTGTCTGAGAACATGAACCCTTGGAACATATTCCTCGAGATGTTACCCCCGGACTCCGGCTTCAGTGCGCTCCCTAACTTCGACAAGGAGAACGACGTTGTGCTGTTCTTCAAGTTCTACGACCCCAAACAGAAGCGGATTCACTATTGTGGACATCACTACTTGCCGATTGCTAGCAAGCCCGCCGATCTTATCCCGATTTTGAACAAGCGTGCAGGTAAGATTTTTCTCACAGCCATTTTCAACCTAATACCTACATAGCAAAAGCTCTCTTTTCAGTATTTACATCAGCCTGTAAGTGACCTTGTGCACTACACTGCCACGAACACTACTTGTCGCATAACCGGCTGCTATGCGATATGGACAAAACTGGTCGGACGCCCAGTCGTGCGACCAAACTTTCTTTCGGGTTTCGACCAAAAGTCGTGGTCGTGGCCGCGTAGTCCCTAGATTACATTTAAAGCGATCCTGCTTGACAGAGTACTTCACCTTGACTACATTATGATTGCAGTATGTTGTAGGTCAACAAAATGGCGCCGTATTACCATAAACCCTTGAAACTGCCTTGCCGTTTTAGGCGTCTACAGGAATAAAGCATGCACAATTGTACACACATAAACTCGTAAAGTACAAACATTAACGTAACATCTGCGAAAAAACAATATTTCGGTGTCGTTTGTGCAACGTATGGGACACTCTGACTTGGACCCAAAAGCGCTCATGTTTGTGTGTACGAGTCTAGGTAATAGCGTTAAGATTTTTTCAAGTTAGTTGACTATAATGTCCTCGTCACACGAACTCTGAGTCTACCGATACAACCAGTACCATACCGGTATGTTAGTTCGATGACCTAGCTTCGTGAATTATTTATTTATTAAAACTTTATGCACAAGTATTAAAAAAACACTGTACAAAGGCGGACTTAATGCCTTAGGCATTTTCTACTAGTCCACCTATTCTAGTCTACTATTATTCATGATTTATTTATTCAATTTTGTATTTATACAGGTTGTAACGGAAAGGGTTTATACATACTTAAAGGTGTGCAACAGACCATCAAACTGATCATGTTTCTCCATCGGACAAACATCATAGTGGCGAAAAAATTAGCTGCTGCCCCATACGAAATTTCAACACCTATTTGACCCAAATGTATGGGGCAGGTGATATGTTTTTCGCTATTACAAGTGTGTCCCACCGCGCGGAAGAAGTGAAACTTTGTAATACTACACGCATGCGTTCGAGTGTCACGCATTCACTCTCGTTATTTTTTTTTCTGTTTTCTTGTTGTATTATTTTGATTACATAATTATTTCATAAGTTTATCGAGGTTATTCTACTCATGGAAATTGAGCGAAGGCTGGTCACACCGAAGAGTCGAATGCATGACTGTTGTTTGCACGCTATCTTGCGTATATACCTAGTAGAACTACGTAGTCACAAATCTTGTAATACTGCCATTTCTTAGTGAGTTTTAGAAAATATTCCCCCTCCATGGTAGCGTTAAACTTGTTGGAAGTCGCATGAGAAGTTTCACTTCAAAAATGCGCCGTGTCCAGTAGTACTGCTTTCTGAATCAAGCCCTTGATCCAACTACCAAGCGAAAGATTCCTCAGATGTTGGTCGAGGCTTTTGTGCTATTAAGCCATTGGCCGACACGACTATTAGGCTGTTTGTTATTACCGTGTGTGTTAATAACATTCTGACATAGAAACTCATTGTCCGTCGTTTTATTTTCCTAGGCTTCCCGCCGGACACTCCACTCGTCTTATACGAAGAGATCAAACCCGACTTTGTTGAAAAGATCAACAACTACAGCGAGCCTCTCGAAAAGGTATTATTTATCAGTTTTATCCCAACAAACTATTCACTAGACATAAGCTTTTACTACACAAATATTCTCCCAATAAACTATGTATTTAGTCGACTCTTCTTACTTCTATATAAACTCAATTATCTATATGTGTATTTGACTAATAAACACAATATAAGCTCCTATAATTAGTATTTCTATGTAAAATTATATTATATGTCTCTGAAACCTGGTTATGTATAGTAAAATGTTATGGTCGATTTTAGTTCTAGTTTGATCCCACATTCAGGTATTGCTGGCTCAGGTATAGTATTTATTAGTAATTATTATTTATTATCATGTAAATTTAAATAGCACTGTTCAGATTGTAAAATAGCATTTTTACTTTTCTATTTTCATCACAAGGTATGCTTGCACACAATTCAAGTTCAAAACAAACTTATTTAAAACACAATGTTATTGTTTTGTTCAAATAATAAGTTTTCCTTATTTTTTCTTCTTCCGCAAATAAATCCTCGCTTGAAACGTATTATATACCGATTACCTCAGAGTCGCCAAGGTCACAACTTATTCGTTTTATTTGCGACATTGCCATAACCATCTGTCTTACTCTTTCTAAACAAAGTCTGAAAGGACACGGTTTTTACAAAAACGTCCTTTTTATAATGTTCACTTTCTGAACAGTGCTCTGTTATTTATTGTATATTTATCAGCTTCTCCTCATTTTCATCCTTATATCATTAATATCACACACAGATACACACCACACACACACACACACACACACACACACACACCACACACATACACAAAGCTTTCTCGATTACTTATAGGCGTAGTTCCCACGGCAAGGTAAAATGACGAGCGCTTTCACCTAAACACAGAATAGTACAGGTCGACGCACGCTCATATAGACACGATATACGTAGGTACAGCGAGTGCGAGCGCACCTGCGGTTAGCATTCAGTTTAAATCTTCGTACCCAAGCATATAATTTGTGTTCTTGCGCCGGTTTTCGCTCGCGTTTTCGAGCCGACTTATGGAAATTCTGTATCATACAGATCTTTGAACAGTCATAATAACGGTTCACAATAGCGTTACAACGCACGCTTTGAAAACTAGACATACGATCGCGTAGCGCTCGTCAGATTCTTTGTCTTGGGAATTGAGCCTCGAGCTACTTCAGTGACTCATCAATTATGATCACAAGCTACACGCTGCTTTACTTTGTGTTACATGTATCACCACTTACGTCACCCCTCCATAGGATTGTTTCGTATACGAACATGCGTTAATATAAAGAATATATCCAGTGTCTATTGAACCTTAGAAAGCCTGAAATGGGTATTACCACACAGCTTGTTCTGAGCCCGAAACAAAAAAAAAACTATCTTTGTAGATTGTATAACAGTCAAAAAGTTTTTTTGATTTGAGCCCAGAATCGGATGTATGATTCAAGCTTGTTTGGTTTAAATATTCACTTTTTATAAACATTCATTAGAGAATTTTAATACTTTAAGTTCACACTGTAATTTTACACCATTAATAAACCAAGTCATCACGCGAATGATTCGAAAAGCGTGAGAAAATATTACTACTTGACTAGCCATGAACAAGCTCAATAAAATTTGCACTATCATGATTTAAAACTCAATACATGACTCCAATTCTGACATTTTCCATTAAGAACATACTGTGTCATGAACGAAACAAAACACTAAAAACTGTAAACCATGACACGATGACATATCCACGCATTTTGGTATACGTCACAAACTATGGAGGGAGGGCATAAGGCGGGCTACCCTCGGGTTGAGTCGTGTGCACGCGGCCAGGTATTGGACGAGCTGATGGACGGCGATATCATCGTGTTCGAGCGCGCTGACCATCGACACGAGGATCTGGAGCTGCCCACCTGCCAGGACTACTTCAAGTACATATTCTACAAGGTCGAGGTGCAGTTTGTGGATAAAACCGTGCCTAATGATCCTGGGTGAGTTATGCTCGTTTTCACTCACACTGGCAAATAAGTTAATGTCTGAATAAAACGTACGTTGGAAATTCATCGGATGGCTCATCGTCGAAAGTTCGAAAGCCTCTTTATAAGGTTAGGTAGGTGATCAAATACTGTTTCTTCCTAAGAGAAAAATAGTCTTTATAGATACCCTCCGTTTTGGGAAAACTGAGGTTTATTGCAGACTCCCACTGAATAAAGCTCAATGGGTGTTACAAATCCCATGAGTGGAGCCCTATAATGATCAAAGACAATAGGCTTTCAGTGTATGGAGGTTTCTTTTTTGCAAAGATGTGATTTGAACTCGAATAAAGCTGTTGGCCATGCAAGATCCATAAATTCGAAGGTTGGCTAAGCATTATATGTAGTAACAGTGTCAATGAGATGCACTATACGACTAGATACCTTAAATGGTTATCTTGGAGTAGTAACGGCAACGAATGAATTCCACCTTTTTACCTAACAGGTTGAAAGATAGGCTCAGGGGTTGAGATCAACAATTTTATAAATATTCATGTTTTATTATTATTCATGCTTGTAAAATATAAGTTGCTAAGGTAGCTTTAGTTTTGCTAAGCCAATAAGTGTGTTTCAAGTTTCTCTGAAACGAAGTATGTATGATCTATTCAGACTAAACAGAATTCTGCGCTTTTACTTAGCACAGCATATTTGCATCAGTAGTTGTAGTTAAAGTAGTATAGCGGTCTTGGTTTTTAGATAATTACCGGGAATATAAAATACTTTACGTAGAAATAAGGAGATCAATATTTTGTATGTTCTCGGCAAAACAAAGAAAAAACTAAAACTTTTCGTTTGCGTATGTTTCACAGATTTACAATGGAGCTGTCCATGCAGATGCGTTACGATCAGATGGCGCGCGCGGTGGGAAATAGGCTCAACGTCGACCCTTACTTAATACAGTTCTTCAAGTGTCAAAAGTTAGTGTTTTGAGATGTTACTAGCATTATTATCCAGATAGCTTGTATCCTGCCCCCTTCCTCTCAAACAGAGGAGGACTGTGTCTCGGCATGGGAATGATTTTTTTATCATAGATTTTCTACCAATGAAGCCTTAATCTCACCTAAAAGCTATTCATGTGATCTATGGTGGAATGAGCTCACCCAGTATATGAAAAGAACTCTTTTGTTAATGGTAAGTAGGGATAATATTTTGACATAAAAAGGTTTTATTTAATAAACTCTGGTTAACTACAGCTTTTATTCCATAGTTTAGTCACCAATTTGTCGGCTATAGGAAGTCGTTATTAAACAATTAGTAATAGAAAAGGAAGATGTCTTAGGCCGACCCTAAATAAATGGGGTTAGCAACTTATACTAATGGCGCTAGAATAGCTGGTTCCAAGCATTTTCATTGGTAGAAATTCGGGTAAATTCATTTCATATTTCAAAATAGTTTGACCTCATTGGTCAGATTGGGTCCTAGCTATGGTCGCGCCATCTACAATGAACTTTTAAGATCCTTTCCCATTGGGATAAGGACTAAAGACATATACGTCAAAACTGGAATCTACTTCAAAAGTGACTTGGTGTGATCAACTATTATTTAATTTGTTGCAGCTACAAGGATACGCCAGGCCTGCCACTCAGATACTCTTACGACGGAATACTTAAAGATTTGCTAGTGTACTGTAAACCAAAGTGCCCTAAGAAGTTGTTCTACCAGATATTATCTATTAAAGTTAATGAATTGGATAACAAGAAACAGTTCAAATGTTTATGGGTAAGGTTAACTTTTGTTTTGATTTCTTACGAAGGTAATGTGTTGTAGTTTTCGATTTCTATGTTTGATGTATGTGTTACTACAGATTTAAAGACTATGTTTTTTTTTTTTCAACTTTGCTCCGTACTAGAAATTTCAACTGTATCTTGGATGCGTTTATATTGTAACAAACAGCCAGACCCGGAACAACTACCTGTAGGCCATAAAAATATTCGTTCCGTGCGGAGATCGAACTCGCGACACGCAGTGCAGGAGCCAGCCGCTCAGCTACTGCGCCAATCGCCAATCGTGCCGTATGATGTGTATTATGGGTTGGAACTCATCTATCAGCACGGAATCGCATTTTTCACTGCTTCTATGCTGTTTTCTCTCTGAACCGTCGACCGAGCGCGAGAAACAGAGCGTGCTCCCGAGAACATCGTCGATAGCGCTCTATTGATGTTTCTGAGTGACAGAAAACATTAGATGAGATATTAATAGATGAAGCACAACCCTATCTCTGCTCGCCTCATAAATAAAGCAGATCGTAAATCATGTTACTGCGCGAACTGTTTTCTTCCAAAACGATCCTATTAAATATCCTTCGAAAATAGATTCATTAGAAATTTATGTTTTACTTCTTGTTCAAATTTCCAGGTTGCTGCAAATTATAAAGAAGATAAGGAATTAATTTTATATCCAAACAAAGGCGGTAAGGTGTCAGACATCTTACAAGAGGCAGCTAAAGTCGTCGAAATGGCACCCGACGGTTCTGGGACGTGAGTGACAAAATTTTACTTTATTTGTGCATAAATACAAGATGTAAACCAACCCATCACGAAGCCGTCAACCAAGCAATCTGTACATCAAACTAAGTAACTACGCAAAAAAAGTTGCTGAAAAACACCTTTTTTTTTGGGTGAATCGTCACGTTTTACGGTAGAACTCAATATAACGCATTCAAAACATTGTGCTGATGGATGCATTACAAAGGCTTATGTTTAACATAACACCAGATAAAGTAAATATAACCTTAAAAAACATTTTTATACTGCCTAAAATAGTAAATGATCACCAGAAATAGTAAATGATCACCAGAAATAGTAAATGATCACCAGAATTAAAAACCTGAAAATCACAGCTCCGAACTAAGGCGTAGTCGACGGGGCCCCGCTACGCGGGGCTCCTATTTCTCTCTGCAGGGTTTAAAGTAACCTAACCCGAGTCGGGGTGCCAATATTCCGAGCTCGCTTTGCTCGCACTTGCTTCCTAAGTTCTTCTTGCCACAAAATTTGGTGATCATTTACTATATTTGGTCTTTGAATACAATTTTTTTGGTGTTTAGTATTTTTTTTTTTGGTAACGTACCTTAGGATCTCAAAGTATTTTTTGGTGCTCATTATATTTAATCCCCATTACAAATAGTACGATGGTCTGGAAGGTATTTAAAGTAAAATTACAACATTAAAATTAGAACTTTAAAGGCTGATTATGCTGTGTAATATGCTTGACAATATTGTATCATCCTAGCCTTTTCCCAAGTATGTTGGTATCTGCTTCCAGTCTAACCGGATGCAGCTGAATACCAGTATTTTACATGGATCTACTGCCTATCTGACCACCACAACCCACTTAGTACTAGCTAATACGATACCCCTTGGTAAGACTGGTCATACTTTCGGGCCACTGAATACCTAATGACTGTCAAACATAACAGTCGGGACCACCGGCTGTTATGTTTGACGGTATGTAATGGGTGGTCACCAATCTACGAACTAGCATAGACAAGCTTAGCTTAACCTGAAGATCGTCCCGAGCGGCTGTTATTATTTAGCTACGAGCTCCTCACAATATTGTATATCGTCATAACACTGTATTGTTGTTCAGGCTAAGGATCGTTGAGGTGTCGTGTCACAAAGTATTACCGGGGCCCGACCCGGAGCTGACGCTGGACCAGGTCACCATCTCGCCGCCCAGACTCTACAGAATAGAGGAGATTCCTAGAGATGAGCTCAACTTGCAGGTACGTCACTGCTGTCTCGTTTCAAGTGTTTCATAGTGCTCTGTGGAGGTATCATACGTTTACTGTAGAACAAGGATACTTTCGCATTTGACGTTAGTTGACACGATGCATTACCATCAAGTGAACGCTTTATTAATGTTACAGCATTTCTTGACGCCACACGTTTGCATTGACACTTTTTCGTTCTAATTGACAACAATTTACCTTTAATTTATGTGACATTTAATGTCTTTCATTTGATTTAAAACAAAGTATCTTGCCTAAACAGTGGCCCTTAGCTATCCTTTTATAAGCTCAAAATTCCTTTTATGAGTTCAAAATTTGGACCGGTCTAAAAACTTAACCATTCTTTTAAGTTATTTGTAAAATATTGTAAATTAGCTTGAAGCAAAGTGTACTACTACCGCGCTGACGGTCAAAACATTTCAACTTTATAACTCAGGGCATAGAGGTTAAAAGTGTTGGACCGTCAGTGTGCGGGTTACAAATTAATCTCAGGGCCTAGACAACTGGCAGTAATACAGTGATACTGATGATGGAATAGTACACAATTACGAAAAATGTCTGTTGTAAGTCGTTCTTCTCATATGAAACTCTTCGAAAGCGATTTTCACCTGTCTAAGCTGGCTCTCTCTGCAACGTATTTGAAAGCTAAAGTTTTCTTCAATTGTTTGTAGGAGGACGAGATGATAGTGCCGTGTGCGCACTTCCACAAGCAAGTTTACGCGACGTTCGGCATTCCGTTCTACGCGCGCATCAAACACAACGAGCCCTTCCAGGCGGTCAAGGACCGGCTGCAGAAGAAACTCGATATACCCGATAAGGAGTGGGAAAAGGTGAGCATTAAACTTTCATTTAAACTATTTACTGGCCAAACATATAAAAGTGCCTGGTTCAGACTGGGTGCGGACGTCGGAGAACAGAGTATTGGATGTAGGCCTCGTAGGCAGTCCAGTATTTCTTTGTAATTAATCAATAATCATATTTTCATATTTGTTTCAGTACAATTTCGCTATAGTGACAAATGGCAGACCTAACTACATAAGTGAAGGAGCGACAATAAACATTTACGACTTCAGGCCAAGTAGTAACGCGAGTGAGTATCAACTCCTACTTGTAAAAACTCTTAACATGTTCGCACAAATCTATAGTTTTATTCTATTGTAATCTATTATTTAATCAAAATTACAGGTTACAATAGATCCAATCCTCAAAAGAATGTGTGCTAAAATTTAATCTAGATCTGTCACTTCCAGACGCGACGGCCCGGCCGTGGCTCGGCCTCGAGCACATCAACAAGACGCCCAAGCGGTCCCGCGTCAATTACCTAGAGAAGGCGATCAAGATATACAACTGAGCCGTGAGGTGCGCTCCCTGGTTCGCTTGACGGAGCCTGCGCGCGCGCCGAGCGGCCCGAGCGGAGCCGAGCGGTGCCGAGCTGCGCCGAGCGGGCCCGAGTGGTGCCGAGCGGACCCGAGCGGCGCCGTGCGGCCCGCCCACGTCCTGCGACAGTAACACCGCACCAGCGGACGCGCACACCCGCGCCACACACGAGCGCTGCTATCCCAGTTATACACATTATAGATCATAATTTCGTACTTCGGACCACTCTAATTTATTCGACCTCTTTGATTACTACTAAACAGGTGCACTTCGCTATGCTGTGTTACTATCGCCCGGAAACGCAACAAATGATAGCCTTATCTACATAATTTTGTGCATCGCTAACACCAATATTTGACTTTACCGCCCTATTTATTCTATGTAGGAAACTGACCATAAACAAACGTGTAATAGACACTGAGGCCACAGAGTAGTCCTGCTAGATAAATGCTTTTCTGATCATTTGTTACAGTGGCTTTGTATGGCTATCGTATATTATATTAGTGTTGTCACTGAGCAGGAGGCGTCTAGCCGGTAAAGTGACTCAAGTTTAGTATTATCCATGATATTTTTTCATGTATAGCAATATATATTTTCTTTATTCGGTGGCATTAGTAAATTTTACACTTTGTTTATAACTCACTTGCACGTCGAAAATATACAGTTGTAACTCGGTATTAATTAATTAATTAAACCATTTGTGACTGATGTTAAAACTAAATGCAAGGGCGTGGTCACGTAGTTTAGCCTCGAAGTAGTTAGCATGTACCGTGACACCTGCGTTTATTTCGTGCACTCGTTGTTGCCGCCAGGGCGTTGCTCCGTCAGTGATTTACATCAAAGGTTCTGTGTCAAACACGCCATCATTACCAGTGAGTGAACCACGTTACTTACCTAAAATACTGATTATTGTCCACATGTGTTTTTTTTTTAATGTTAAATGTACTGATAGCTGTTGACTGAACAAGGCAGAGATATTTTCGTCAGGCCCGGCGTCACGACCGGAGCGGAGGGATGTGCAAGGTTCGACCAATCAGGAGAGACTAGAGACATGATGTAGGCTCAATGTGATTGGTCGATTTCAGAACATCTCCTCTCCGCTTAGCTCGTTTCCGCTTTGGTGAAGTCCAAGCTTCAGTGTTGTGTGGAAGGCCGTGCCAACCGCCCCGGTCTCGCTCAGTCGAGCAGCGCGGTCGTTTAGGGTGATTCGGCAATTTAAAGCATTTTCACGGATTATACAAGACAACATTATTTAGACATGAATTTTAATAGTAATAAAATGTGCCTCTGTGTGTTGACGCTTGTTTGATTAACTATATTAACAAACTAGTGTAATATAAAAAAGTATTTACCAGTTAAATTAAAGTGCTTGCTGATCGTTCGTTATGGCAGCAAGTTCAGAAGCTTGTAATGTTAAAGACTATTTTATTATAAATGTTGTTCATAGTAATCGAGTTTGAATGAAATGCATGATAGAAATAATAGTATAAAATTCAAAGGTATAAAATACAGACAATTAAAGTAATTCTTAGGAACATTTTTTGGTGATAAACAATATATGCTTCCAAATATTCCCTACAACTGATTAATTTTGTAACATTTTACATGATACACAAATTAGCTTGACAAGTTTAAAACATACTTCAGACTGCTCAAAATGAACATTATCATGGAAATAAAAAGCAATATTACCATGACTGGCAAATGTATTTGAATTTATTAGTTTGAAAAGAATTCTTTTGTATCTACAATGACCGTATTGTGATAATAAATATTAGTGAAGCGTGTACATAGCTACTACCTTACCAAGCGAAATTCATGTGGTAGGTTTGTGCTTTTCTATAAAAGTTGAATTAAAAGACACTCGCTAAAACTTTCAATGTGTAATCTGTTTTTATAGAAATTATTGGGAGTATATTAAGTACTAAAGTCTAAAATGTTTTATTGATTGTCGAATTGCCAACACCCGGGTGTATGTTTGAGGCGAAGACGATATCAATTAGTATAATATAGAACAGCGGTATGGCGTAGCGGTTAGCGGCCTCAAGTGTACACTAGGTTTAATTGCACATAATAGATTTAACGTTAGCACTGTATTGTTAATTCTGGCTGAAAGCGTCCGAGCGATCTAAAGCGAAGCGGTCTACATGTTACTATTGGATAATTGGTTTAATCAGAATCTTTCCTTGAGAAAATCCATTTTAAAATTATGTTTTGGGGAAAACGGACTTTAATTTTAAAACGTTTTGTGAAATTAATTACTAGTAACAAAGTTGGGTCTGTAGGTAGGTTAACACTTCTAGACAGCTGCTGACAATTAAAGTTTGTCTATTGTTGTCAACCAAGTGGAGATGAATACTCTTTTTCCTCAAAGTATAACTTTATGTAACGTTACTATTTAATTTTTTACTTGACCTGCCAGAGATATGTTACGTTTTAAATAAATGATTATGTCGAAATTATGTATATATATATGATGTAATAAATTAAGAAGAAAATACAATAAGTTTTCGTAAAGATGCCTTAGACGTTTTAAGACATTTTTTGTGGTTTGAAATGGTAGTGCTTAATTTAATTTATACCCTTTTTTTAGTTATTATTTCGTGTCTGGAGAAGGTAATTTCGCGCCTAGATCAGATTATATCATAGATAGACTAAATGAGTGGAAGCGATGTCCCCGCGTAGATTGTTTTCTGTCTAATGTTTCTATTGAACTCGTTAATTTTATGTTAACAATGTGTGTTGGTTGCGCTATTTTCATTAACATGGTTTGAGGTATTTTGAGAGGAACTTAGAGAAATAGTGGCTTAGTAGCTTATACGTGCCGATAATAATAAAATGTGGCAAATGGGATTATACACTATTAGTTGTTTCATCTATTGAGCTATCTTACTAGGTTCGAGCCCGTTGCTTAGGCGAGTCTGTATACAGCTTGTGCAAACATTGCCAGTATTCCAATGTTTGTTATGTTGGATTCTAATGTTTCCCTGAATATAATCCTATATTTGTTTTATTTGGTTTGTTTTGAAAAAGGCTCCCTCGGGACGTACGTTAACAAGTCCGCTCCATACATTAATGTCTGTCTGTTATGATTATATTTAAAAAAAAAAGTGGATTCTTAACCAAATTTAAGGGGAAGTAAATACCTCTTTTTCGGACAGATAGCGCAGCAAAACGGAGTACATAGTTATAATAGTTAGAAAAATTAGAATAATACTGCTTATTGGATGTTTAAATTCGGAATACAGGCAAAAAATAATGAAATTCTCTTTGGTATCAAAATTTTAGATATAAAATTTAATAGTTCCATTTATGCACATTGAGAGCTCGCCAAAAATACAACTGTTGAGGTTTATTTATCAGTGGTGGTAGTAGCAAACAGATCAGATAAATCGTCCTGAGCTTACCAGTCTTGCAACCCTTTACATAAGATACACGCTTGAAAACGATTGGTACCTACTCGATTTAACATCGCACAATTGAAATATTGAAAATCGTAATATTTCTGAGCTCTGTCTTCCTGACTTCTACGGGAACGTACTGCCAGGATAAAAAGTATGTTATGTCCCTAATCAAGGTCATGGTCTATACGTATGCCGAAATTCATTGAGGCGCAATAATCACAGTATGGATTCATCTATCAGCCGTGAGTGCGGCGGTGGCCCAGTGGTGGCAGCCCCGACTTACGAACAGTAAGCCGTGGGTTCGAACCCAGGCAGGCGCATTACTTTGTGTAATTTAACACCGCTGTTCTTAAGACGGTAAAGGAAAACATCGTAAGAAAACCGGCATGTCCTAGAACTAAAATTCGAAGAAATGTGACATCTACCAACCCGCGTGGTGGCTTATAGCCCACTCCCTCTCATAAAGAGGCGGCCTGTGTCCCAGCAGTGGGAACATTATAGGCTGATGATGATGATCTATCAGCCGTTGACGTAAGTTGCGTCAAATGATTTCTAACTCTATACATATTTTGCACCCTTGGAATAGGTACCTTACCTACTCACCTGAGAAATTCATCCACCGAAACGGATCGGCGTGCGCTTGCTATGAAAGAGAAGCCAGGGTCATCAGTTCTAGGAATACCTTGCAACCCTCCATGTGTTAGGCTGAAGCGAAAAAAACAATGAAATGGTGCTTCCATTCCCAGGCGGCATTCGCTTGCCCTTTTATTGTCTTCCCAGTTGTCACCGGCGTGACAATTTGTGCCGACTGTTCCCTTTGAAAACTGACTAGAGGGAACAAATGGGAAGTTGTTTCTCAGTTGTCACCGGGGGGGGGGGGGGGGGGTGACATTTGCTGCGATTCCTTCCTTCCGACCAGAAAAAAAAATGTAATAACCATAGATTTCTGATTTTTTCATTCTTACATAATGTCAACAGACTTATAGACTGGGAAGACAATTCCCAGCTGTCACCCCGGAGGACAGGGCTAGAGGGGACTATTGGGAATAATCGTTAGTGAAGTTGTGATCAGCACGACTGGGATCTCTGGGTTCAATTACCAGATTATGTACCTATTGGGTGTATCAAGAATTCCTTTACTAGAAGCCACGAAGTCTTTTTTTACCTGGTTGTTGATGGGAACGGGGTCGCCACCACATATCCACCGAAGCCGTGCTTGGAGATGTGGAGATTCGTTCGGTAGACCGGAGACCAGTGCATGTGTTTGTATCAGTCTACGCAGAGACTTGCGAAGCGAGAGGAGAAAGAAAATGCTAAGCTATTCCACCGAAGCTGTGCGGAGATTTTCAGGCTATACCGGAGATGTGTATATCACAGGATACTCACGCCTAGTTTAGCCGCTCATGTCTCCGCTGCCGCCGAAGAGGTTGGCCTAAAATCTGAGACATCTCTCTGCTCAACCGTTTTACACGAAAGTTAAGTGAAATATAAAAAAGGGAAATTCCATTGGTGGTTTACAACACATCTCCGGTAGTCTCTCTTCTCTTCGTCTTTATGTAGGTAGGTACACCTCTACCTTGACCTTCGGGGATTACAGCCGTGATGATTTGCGTAAAACTTTATAATACTACTAGGTGTTGCCCGCGACTTCGTTCGTGTGGATGTATGTGTGAGACTGCCTTGTTGGTCGAGTGGTCGCAAGCGCGACTACTGAGCATGAGGTCCTGGGTACGATTCTCGGGTCGGGCAAAGTGTTATTGGGTTATTCCATCAGGAATTTATCAGTAGCAGATACGAAGTCTGGGCCGGTTGAAACAAGACCTCTGCTGTGGTTTTTCACCGAGATATCGGCGAAAACGTGTTTTTCTCCGTTTCAATGGCGCGGCCATGGGTTGGGGTTGAATAAATATATTATTATATATTACAAACACATGGCACAGTTTAAAAAAAAAAAAAAACAACATGGCCGCGCGGGCGAAACGGATACAAGATTCGTTACACCTCAACATGACGCATACAATACCCTATAGGTAGATAGGTACTTAGTTCCTTACACCAACATTTCTACCAGTAGGGACACTGGATTCAAGTGGGCATGGGTGGCCAAATTCGAAACTATGAGGAATAGCGAAAAATACTCAAAGGAGTGTCGAGCTCGATTTTGATGAAAACTAATCGAACACATTGATTTCGGAATAAACACACTACTGTTGCCTACACTATTCGATGGGTTAGTCCCGCTAGCCACCCCCAGCTTTGCCCCTTCCGGTGGCAACAGGGATTTAAAAAAAAAAAAAAAAAAAACCTTCGCCACCGAGTTTAGCGAACAGGGCAAAGCTGGGGGTGGCGAGTGGGACTAACCCCATTCGATCATGTAGCTAATCATCATTTACGAATAATTATCATGAAAACATGGTTTTAAAAATATGTGGCTAGTAGGTAAGAAGGTTGAAGATCTGCTATAATTAAAATGCTCACAACATACCTATCTACAAAAATATAACAAAATATCCTATCATCGACTTCGCTCTCCCGCGCTCCCGATTAAATAGACGATTGGGATCAATCAACGCGAGATGCGTCCGATATTTTAGGATATTGGAAGCCGTATATCATTTCACGGTAAAAGGCTTTTAGGCTTGCCTATAGAAATAAGTAATACGAAGGCGTTACCTTTCGGGCTTTATGATAAGAAGATATGTTTTTAGAACCATCGTCAGGGGAGTATAGGGATACTTCAATATAACTATGCAGATAGGTAGGTACCTACACTGTACTGTAAGATAAACTACTTCCATGAACTCTAGAAGCAAAATTTTTGGTTAAATACAAATTACTATCATACTATACGAGTAGGTAAAAACAGTAACTATACGAGTAGGCAGGGGAAAACGGAGATAATTTTCATAAATAATTAAAAATTGCGCATTTACGCTCACCAAAATCACGATGTAGCAGCATAACTTTGAGACAGACAGCCACAAATGAAGACTTTCATTAGGTATAGTGCCAAGTGTTTGTACGAACCAAAGAGACAGTGTGTTTTTGGCTTTTGGGGCTCTGGACGAGTTGTATTTATTTATCTGTACGAGCACATTCACTTTTCGAAAATATCCTACGCGTATAAGAGTTATCAACTTATGTAAATAATAAAACCATCATCACAATTTAATTTTCCACGTCAGTATTTGTTTTTATGAGCATTAAAGGTTTGAGACATGTTTTTCTTTCAAAAAGCGGCAAAATCTATTAATTAATCTATTACCTATTATTTAAATTAATTAAACCTACGACGGCCGAACGCAAATCATTTTCATTCAAAAATAGAACAGCTGTCTGTATTGGATTTCCCGGGATTAAGAGCCCAATGTAGGAAAATTTACAGCCCGTCGAAATATTCTTTCTGGCAGGTTTACAATGTTTTTTCACTAAAGTTATTATATTGTTAATTGAAGTTGTTTTTAGTACTTATATAGTTTTATTCTAATTATAAACTACTTAGGTGGTTTTTAAAGTTCATATAACTCTTGTTATTAGATTATTTGAGTACGGCATGATGTCAAAGGGGTGCCCAAACGATTAGTTTTTATTTTTGAAGTGTATTTTCGAGTTTTACACACTCAGTCTTTAGCCTTAAATGAAATTCCCGTTTATCATATAGCATTAATTACCGCACGCTAAACAAAGCTACGTGCATAAATCTAAACGATTTAAATATTTTTAATTTATAATTTACAAGCGTCAGGGCGTCCATCGACGCTCGTCGGAACAATGTCGTAATTTCATTTTCACCACTCCCGCACGAAAGAAGTGTTTATTTTCCTCTACGAAAACAGTGAGGAAAATTGGTTTTTCCTCACTGTTTGAACAGTGAGGAAAGTAATGATCCCGTTCAGAAATTAACTTTGCTGGATATTTTTATGTTAAGTTTTAAAGATATTTTCAAAAATAAATAATTTTATGCTTAGAATAGAAATATTTATAAGTTAAGATTAATGTTTTTTTTTATAAAATTTATCAAATTATTGTAAGTGTATAAGTTCAGAAACATTAAAAAAGTTTGATAAAATATTGAAAATTAGGATTATAATTTTTGAACGCACTCCAAGAAAGAAGCCTGTGAAAGAAGGACATTAGAAGCAAAAATTCGAAAAAAGAATTATTTTGATTTGCTTTGTAACTATTTAATTTATTTACCTATGATGACTGAATACTTTCTTGCTGGGAGTGGTGAAAAGTTTTGTATGCAACTTGTGAGCAAGTTCATTTGCTATTCGTTTTGTTGAGTCTTTCGCTTACTCAGGATTGAAATTTATAATCACTCGCTGCGCTCGTGATTCTATTTTTCAATCCTTCGTTCGCTCAAGACTCAAAATCAAAACTCATAGGAAAAACGAACTTTCCTCACATGTTGGATAAATAACTATTAAATCCTCTCTGGCTTCGGCGTACAAATCTTGGCGAAGCTTTCGAAATGATTGAATTTTTATGCGGGGCTCCCTGTCTGTTTTTATTTTGCTACCGTCGCTTTTTTACATTATATTATGCTGGGAATAAGGCCGCTCTTTCATTATACTGATTTTTGTTGGTTTTAATGTAGGCTGAATGACATTCATATAATGTAAAGGAATTAAATCAGAGAAGCAGCCGAAAAGGTGAAGTAAGATTTTATATACATTACTGTGCTATACCTACTTATGCAAAATGATTAGATAGGTACAGCGACTACCTACTTATAGGCACTTAGGTACTGCAATTGTTTGATTGAAGCCAAGGTTACCTAACCCATAATAACAACAGCCGAACAAATAAAGAAGACCCTAAAGTAAATATACCTAACTGCCTAACTATTAGATAATATACTTATTACTATACTTAGTACTCCTAGGTACCTAACTGTGGTTGATTTGGTACAAACAAATAAACTCGCAAACAAGTCCTAAACTATTGGATATTAGTTGAAACTTACGAAATTTATCAAACAATAGCCAAACATCGATCATTGAAATTAATTAGCTAGCGAGTCGGTATTGCTTAACGATAACTAACCGCGTCTGAAATATATATCTGCCACTTCGTCAGGCCCAAAGATTAAATAAGTAATCCAGCTAATCCGAGAGGCAATTGGCTTTGCAGCCATAACCGTAATGACAATTAATTATTAATCGTCGTCGGCGGAATCCACTCGTAATCCTGCCTTCAGTCGACCGACGACGGACTACACGGCATGAAAAACTATAGTAATTAATCCTACAGCTCGGAATTGTACATTTAAAAAGCTTTGTGAAGAGCTATCTGCTTTCTCGAAATTACATTTCTCATTAGGATTCTCCTCGGGGAACGCTAATTTGCAACATCGATAGAGCTTGTGATGGGGAGCCATTGTTTCAATGCAGATATTATGGTCTGAAGAAGTACTTATTTTATGAAACTCATAACTAGGTCTATATCCACTTAGGTGTTCAATAAGGAAACACTTATTCGTTCGATAAGAATGATACGCTAAAAAGCGGCAAAATACGTCAGGTGTCGGCAAGCACAACGCAACGTGCGGCGCACCTTATTGCGGTCATTCCTCATGCATGTCATACACGTATGTGTCCTGATTTTTATTAAAGTGATAAATCGGTCAGGCATGCACGGGAATTTAATGTGTGGATGCTGGGGATCCCAGTGCAACAGTTTATCAGTGTCGCACAGGACACGGCGGGAATGTGGTCGACTGCGGCGGTCATACAGAATGGTGCGTCGTTAGCGTTAATCCGATTCGGGCATTGGAGCATTCGAGTATCCAACGTTCTCGGCATCCCTGCATCCCGCCGCCCTCCAGCGGAGCGCTGCAATGCGAGCTCAGGAATTTGAATGCAAATTGAAAATGCCATTAGATCAGGAAACATTCAGCTTGCCGATCAAACGTTGCATTGTGTGATAGTAATGGAGAAATAATTATCGTAACCGTTCTGCACGCGATTGCATAGAGGTTCGTCCGCAGAGTAAGTGGGTGTTCTGAATTTCTGTAGGTGGTTGTGGTGGTGTTCGAATACACCTAGTGCCCTGTTATTTTATTGTGATATTGTTTTAACCTACCTAGGTACTTACTTAAGGAAGTGTGGTTTGTATACTATTGTTACCTACTCTGTAAAATCCAAAACTATCCGCTGCTACCGCTCTTGGTTTCAGAAATGTAGGTACCAACATAAATAAACGTGTAAAAACGTATGATTTCACTGTGCACTCGCGATAACTGGTTTATAGCGATATAAATTCTGTGCTTAACATTTATTTTACACCGGGGTACCTGTAACGAAGTTAATAAAACACCGAAATTCATATTAAAATGGAAAGTCCTTTTAACATTGCCATAATATTCGGGGTGGTGGTGTTCTTTGAGAGATGTTTATCACCAGAAGCAAATTCTTCTCTTGTTACTAAAACTCATTTAACCACAGCTAAAGTGCGGGATGGTAATATGATACCAAAACCGACCAGGTATTTGATAAGAAAAAGTGTTGAGCCCCTCGAACAGTCCTCAAGAATTCCGTATGGGTTGGGTGTAACAGGTCCCTATAGAAGAGGTCAGTATCATAAGGGTCAGTTCACACCGAGACGCGACGCGACGCGACGATACTTGAAGAGGCCAGTGATTTCGCGCTGCGTCGCTCTACGCCGCGAGGGGCCGCGCGGCGCAGCGCGGCACAGCGCTGCATGGCCCAACGTATTCTGATTTCTACTGAAATCTACCTCACGAGGCCGCTCGACGCAGCGCGACGCAGCGTGACGCAGCGCAACGCTGCGTGGCGCAACGTATTCTGAATTCTCACAACGAAATGTGTATCTTTTTGTGTAGAAAATAAAGTTATATTTTAAATCGCTCTTTAAAAGTGTGTGCGCAGCGTCACGTCGCGTTGCGTCTCGGTGTGAACTAACCCCAACGATAACTATTATTATTCTCCATTTTTCAATAATAATCTTATCAATCCGCTTCGTTCATAGATAACTAAAATTAAAATTAAGTACCGCTTTCGGAATCAAATCCTTGATCCTGCTGCCTAACGAGAGCATCCACAGGAATTGATCGAAGCTTGTTTGACAATGAAGCCATTGGTTATCAAGACTATCTGGACAATGATCGCTGAGTTCAGATCCCACATGTTAATAATTAATTAATTTGCTAATTATTCTCGACCTTTAACGAGGTTCTTGTCATGCGAGACCGTTATGTCAACAGTCATTGGGGGCGTCCATAAATTATGTGAGGCGTTTAAGCAGGGGGAGGGTGTCGAGCCGAATCTCACACAATCTCACGAGGGAGTGAGGGGGGTCTTGAAAAGTATCACGTATTTTTTTCCCCGCATTAAACAGTGTAAAAACTAGGTTTAAGTGAACATGTTTCTCCATTAAAATATGGCTAAATCCTACACAAAAGTAATTAATTATATTTCATAAAAATAATAACAAATTATGTTTTTAATTCAATGCAACGCAATCATGCATAGATTAACGTATTTACACTTAACTGTGCATTTTGAAAAATCTCACGCGAGATAAGTGGGGAGGGGTGAGGGGGTTAAGACAAATCTCACAATATCTCAGCAAGGGGGAGGGTCGAAAAATCGCCAAATTTTGTTCTGTTTTTAAAATTGATTCATACCCTAGGGAGGGAAGCAATTTTGAGTCTTTCTCGCCCAAAGGTGGAAAGTAACATCTTCCACCCGTTACTCGGATCAAATAAATACTAATTTCCGAGTATGAGAAATGAAAAATATATTTTAGTTATAGATTATTTTTAGATAATACTACTGCGCCTAATTGTACAGTTTTTGCAAAAAAAAAAAAACTTTTTTTTAGTTTACACAATAAAGGAAGACACTCTAGACAGTGTATGGAATTGGAATTACTGGTGCCAATTACAACCCAAACATGGTAATTGTTCGGATTATAAGTAAGTTCATAAAATTTCAATTGGTATTTTAATATTAATCACGTTGCGCAACTCAAAACGAAATGGACTTGGGCAGGACACTTAGCAAGGCGCAGGGATGACAGGTGGACTAAAGCTATCACGGAATGGCGTCCAAGAACGGGCAAAAGAAATGTGGGTCGTCCGGCGGCGAGATGGGCAGACGACATAATTGCCATCGGTGGAAAAACCTGGATGAGGCTGCGGTATGACTCATGCAGTTGGGACTGAAGGGTCTCCAGCTCTACACTGCGGCCGCGTAACATGCGGACCTGCGAGGACTTCTGGGCAATTATACAGGCCGCGCGGAGGCCATCTATCGCTTGGGACCACCACTATACCGTTAGCTTTGGGTGTTGCCTTCGGGAGCAAGGCATGGCTGCATCGCATACTGCCGCCATGACGTCGCGAAAGCGGTCAGCCTCGATATCGACCCCCTCTGCTAGAGGTGGCGAGAATAGCCAAGCCTGGACAATGGCTGCTTCCTCTAAGAGGTCCCTGTCAAGCCGCCTCACTGCCCACCGCATTGCCGAGCGTCAGGTCGTGGAGACACTGTTGCGCACGAGGAGGTGGAGACATCCATACAGATGTACAGGTTATCTGATAGAGTCTCCACACTCTCTAGGACCCGCCAACCCTGGACCCTTGAGGCGACAGCAGGGGTGGCAAACGAGAGGTCCACTATTGACCCCCCATGCTGCTGGACGCACGTGTTAACGGAGCCCCTGTTTAAAAGACAGAGGCCCGCAGCTGCCGCCCATTCTTCGACCACCTGCCTCCTGGCATCCGTCCTGGGAGATCTCCACGCGGTGGATTTCGCGTTGAAGTCCCCCACGATGACAGCCTGGGCCCGTCATCACTCGCCGAACCGAGGTCCCTAGGCAGTCCAGGAAGTCCTTGAACTCCGCAAGGCTTCTGTTTGGGGAGAAATAAACTCCGAAGAGAATTACGTCCCCCCAGGCAGCCGCAACGAAGCCCCGACTCTTCTCCCGGATGGTAAGTGAAGCTCAGGACCTGATAATAGCGACGGAGCCATCTATATCCCCTACCCAGTCAGAGCGAACTGAAACTAAGTACGGCTCCGCCACTTCCGCCACACCAATCGACCGCTTTGCCATGGTCTGCAGTACCTGGTCCTGCGCACCAGCCCAGTGGTTCAGGTTTGCCTGGAGAAGAAAATGACCAAGGACCGGGTCCATTTAGTCCGTGATTATTATCGGCCCCTGCGACGGCTCCTCTGGTCGCACCGCGGTCGAGGGCAGAGACCTCAAACCATCCCCGTTGGAACGGAGTGGCGGTTTGCAGTCCTTTCTGAGAGCCTTTTTTTATTCTGCAAAAAAGAGCCATCAGACCCATATATAATCTCCGTAGGCGCGATTCTCTAAGGGAACTGTTTGTCTGAAGATTGTACAACTATATTTGCATTGTATAAATTCAATTTATTTAGTATTAATAATTGCATAGACCATATTGTGTGAGTACTACATAGTACTCAGCTCATCTACAACGTCCTAAGTCTTTTATTGACTTGAATGTGCCTTGGCGGTTGAGAGTATGTCATGCTAACTCAAACGTCACGATGATGGTGGCGCTTGTTTATTTCTCGCGTCATTTATTTCCCTTCAAAATGGTTGAGTTGAATGATGGCTGATCCATTCCTCATGTTCGTGAACGAGCGCTATCAGGGAGTCTACTCTCTAAACACGAAAACTCATGAATTCGAAAATATTATAGAGTACATTACGATTTCGAAGTGTAAAGCTAGTAACGGACACACCCGTATTTTCGTTGACGGACTTGAGAGTAGACCCCCAGTTGTACCTGGTCATCTCTTAGTTACCACAGCTTATTTCGAACTAATTATTTTATTTTTTAGCTGTTTTTTTTGTTTTTAATAAGGACACTTTTAACGTGCACGTCTTGCTACATCGTTTTCACATAATGGTACCATCTCAACATGAATGATGTAACCAAGGTTTTTGTAACAATATACAGATTTAAAAGAGTATCCATGGAGTTTCTTGCCCATTCTTCTTCATAGAGATCTACGCTTTGGAATGGGCAACTACAATACTTTCACAGTTATTATGTCTTGTGACTGGGACTGTAGCTACATTTGTATTTTTGTTCGACTATTCAAAAGGGCCTGTAACTGGCCTACTTGAAATAAATGATTTTGATTTGATTTGAACCAAACCGCCTCCCTGGAACGCGAGGTATGTTAAAAAAAAGACTTGGAGATTGGCACAGGGAGGCCTATACCCAGCAGTGGATGATTTCGGGCTGTGAGTGAAGATGATGATTTCAATATTTAAGTATACAGTACAGTCTCTAGTATAACAACTCATGTGGAATGCGAATTATCCAGCAGCAGGATATTTGGCCGGTCCCGGACAATAGAAAAGTACCAAAGTTATTTGTTTACACGTCAGAATAGAATAAGTGGACCCTTACTGATATACTTTTGTCTGATGTACGTAGGTTTGAAAGATACTATTATCATTCGCTGGTGGACTCCTGTAAGAAATTCACGTACTCTGGGTGCAACGGCAATAAGAATAATTTCAAAACTTTTGATGAATGCGAAGGCAACTGTAAAGGTATGTAACCTAATAGACAACTAGGTGTGCCCCGCGGTTTCACCTGGCGTTCGGATCCTTCGGGTCAAAGCGTGATGTTAAATAACCTATTTATTTAATTTATTTTTACAACTTACTTTTATTCCTTTAATAAACCTATTTAATTTATTCAATGCTAACAGTATGAAAAAATAAAATATGAAAATGTTTAAAAAAGAATTCAGAATGCCTCTGCTTACTTTATTATGCTTTTACATTATTATAATTTTCAGCTGCTTCCCGATATCCCTTAAAAGACACTGTTCATTCAATTTACTGTAACTTGCAACCGAGTGCCGGAATGTGCTTGGCGTTAATGAGAAGGTAAGTAAAAGTCAATTTGTAGAATCTAGTATAGCTTGGATAACAGATACGTTGCATTTTTCTTGCAAGATTGCGCATCCATACGTGGCTACTGTTTCATTCGTTTTTACTCCAAGGGAATTGTTAACACGTAACGTACGCAATTCACCTACATAACCTTTATAGAAGGGGCTCGTGGCAAAATAATATCAGTCGCTCGGTTAAAACTTCTCTGAAGCAACGTTGAAGGGATATTGTGTAACCCTGAATTCGAGTGTGGAGCATTTGGTAAAAAAATCTTGTTTGTTACAATTCTAATTTTTGGGATTATCCCTAGATTCACAGTTCTACGAGACCCTATAGGATGGCTTGGCATACCTTTATTAGACAAAACTAAAACAAGGAGTCACATTCTTGGATGTGTGATAGATGTATGAGCTGACAGGATGATTAATCCGTTCTTGTCTATTTTCCAAGGTATTACTACGATATAGAAACAAATCAGTGCAAGATTTTCATATACGGAGGCTGTGGCGGCAATCAGAACAGATTCGACACCATTGAACGGTGTGAGAAGCGGTGTAAAAAGGGAAATGAGAATAAAAAGTAAAAATAGCACAATGTTTGTATTTCCATGGAGCGTTGCTCCTCCAGTGGCCTATCTAATCTTAGGTAATGGGTTTAATCAACAACCATCACTTAACAACTTTTAATTTATTTCATCACCGCACAGCTTTCACAACGCGCGAAGGAACACGTCATGAGAAAATTCGAAATTCGAAGACACGTGACATCTACGAACGGGTAATATTGGGCTTGCGTTGTGGATGCTGGCTGAAGCCGTCGCACAGATTACATAGACACATATAGGCCATATTCTAGCAATGAGAACGTTCTGATTTTATTGTTTTCGTTCCATGAAAATGGTGCTGTCATCTACTTATTGTGATTTTACACTAACACCCATATAGCGGTTTGTACGCGTGATTAGTCCAACTTAAGTTCAGTTCATGAATTAGAATACCAGTGTTAGTCATGAACTGACCACGCTTACATACCCTGTTTGTTTTTAAGTTGCCATATAAACTTCTACTTTTCATCTGTCAAATTTGAAGTAACGGAAAACAAACAGGGTCGCCCTAAGCCCTCGTACCTCACAGGGGGTGCTCTTAGCGTGTAGTCGCTTAGTTTGTAAGTTTATTTATGCCATGGCTGGAGGCCTTATACTCAAAGCACCCACAGCAGACATATATGAAGTTGTTATTGTGTAATTGCATGAATAACTAAGTAAGAATGTCACTATTATTTCTATAATGTTAATTATAATCGGTTACTTACCATTTAATTATATTATTTTAATTTTAATATGTATATTGCTGTGCCCTAACAGGGTCTATATTGTACTTAGCTCTAAGCATTTTTGTAACACCCTATAAACACTATAGAATGCAAATAAATTGAATATGAATATGAATATGAGCATAGTCCAATTAAGCAGACGACAACCTTTTTGGTTAAACTGAGATATGACATTCGCAAAAAAAAAAAACAACTTTCGGACAGTTGCCCACCATACATAACATTGTCTGGTCGGAGGATCCTCCCTTTACTACTGGGGATGAGAAACTTTACACCCTGCTCCTCATACCCCTAAACTGGTGACCCCGAAATGGACATCACCGCAGCCTTCGCGTAACGTGACGTCATCAATGCTCGTTTCCCACATATTATGTCCTTAGTTGCATGACTTTAGTCATATTCAATACCGTCAAAGTGGGAATACCGATTCCGATTTCCGGAAATAAGGAAAGAAAAATTACATACCCATTTTATTATTGATACGGGTCGAGAATCATTAGCATATAGCGGTGGCAAAAAGACTGAAACAACGAAACAAAAGTCACCGACTTCTGAAACTAAAGTAATTTTTCACTGTTTTGTGTTTTTGAAGTCGGTTTTTTTTTTCCAAAAAAGTTTTTTTATGGGAGCAGGAAGAGATTAAATAACTAAAAAAACATCGGCAGTCGTCTGGGAACGTTTCATTCAGCGTAAGTAATTGTTAGTGACGGGAACATTATTCCTCGGAGATGTTTGATTAAGTTCCGAGTTAGTGACGGATGGCCCTCCAGGATTGCTTCGTTTCGGACAATCGATGGGTAGACGCTTCATTAATGAGTTACGAGCCTGTGATAGCGGTTTTGTTTTCATGATTGAGGAAATGCGTGTGATTTAATATCTTTTAAATGCTATGGTTGTTTGTATTGTTATCTTTTTTTTAAAGATATGGTTATTGATTAGAAAAAGCAATAGAATCAAATTGGAATGACGAAGAGGGGTAGTTTAAACGAATTCTATAAACTTAAGAATATTTCTTGAAGAGTAAAACGTGATTTGCCCGTAGGTACCGTTGGAAGTTAGTTAGTTGGAACATTACAAATAGTGATGACAAAAACATATAAAATACAATTAGTAAAAATATCAAGAAATTAAACTGCTAGTACTTTCAACTGCGGTAACATTTTTTGCCCGTGTCACTACTGTTAATAAGATTGGTAGTAGCACGGGCAAGTCACGGAATAAAAAAGCGTATTGAAGCATAAAATATGTGTATTATGTGGTTCCATAAATTCCGAAAATCTCAGCGCAATAAGAGGATGTTCAGGCCAAAAATAAGACAACATCTCCTGAAATAACTTTATTCCAAACATGCTACTTGGAAAATATATTCAGAAGTTGTACTTTTCATAGTAGAATAAAGTCCCGAATACTCTTCGCAGTCCCAGTCTCTTGTGTAATAGTGAACTACTGGAATGGCTGTGATAGAACTATTTGTTAGTGTCCATGCATTTGGGTCACAGTTTGTTTCGCAAAGCGTGAAGAGTTTACTGAGTCAAATAATTAATGAAATTCCTTGATAAAAGTAAAATTGTCTATGGAAGAAAGGGGGCAGCGCAGGGTAGCCCGCGAACATCAAATTATCTTTGGTTTTTTGCAATTTATAAGTAAGTGTGTTCTGTATGGTAAAAACAATATGATTCGCGACCGTACAAGTATGTATTTTAATTATTATAATCCTGTAAAGCCATATTTTAGGTCCCGAATCCGACACGGACCTGCTAATTGCAAAAACCTAAGAAGATTTGCCATGTTCCAAATAATCATGTAGCTTCTGTACTTTTACAGAACAGAGTCATCATAAAACTCTAGACTTATCAACTCATCGTAAAGGAGGCAGTAGACACGGTTTCCGTGGAGTCGTTTAAATAAAAATAGTTAAAGCTTCGCCGCCGGCAATTACTAAAGTCCCGCCGGCCGTAATCCTCGTTCTGTCGAAGAAAAACTCCCCTAATTAATAGTGCAGCTTCCGGATTAATTAGCGAAGATCTGCCGCCGCCTGACGCTTCTATTATTTGAATTTCGTTACTAATTTTCTGAACTATTCTCTCGGAACAGGAATTATTATACTAGCAACCTGTTTTCAGTAATAAAATCAGAATCTCATCAGATTACTAAGCATATACTTGGAAGTATATAAAACATAACGCGTCTCAAAAATAAATTTTAAACTACAAGCAGATTCTTCTTATTTAAAAAATAGGGCATACGAAACCCGGTTTCGGTTCTAACACCCGAAATTTACTTTGGGACCGAAACCGGTTTTCGATCGCCATGGTCAAAATACCTACGAATGGAAGACGTAGGTACTATCTAAGTATCAAGATGTTTATGAATATTCGACTGAATTGTTAGTCAGATTGTTTTTTTTTACCCTTTTTAATTGCCTGTTATTGTTCCTCAAATGGAATAAATAAGGAACATAGTAGAAACAAAGGTTTATAATTACGTTCAGTTGCGTCTTGGTGGCAGTTTGATTAAGTTGATTGATGTCCCCAGAGACATTACTAAAACAAAGCTGATTGTGATATATACCTATCTATTCTTTTTCTTGTCCCTTTATTGAGAAGACAGTCCTGTTATTTACGACTATAATTTATTTACCTATTCCATTTGTTTGATTAAGTGGAACAGGAGCAGATGACATTGTTGTTTTTTATATTTCACAGAAAGTCTTCGTTCTAGAGATGTTGACGTTGTTTTGAGCAAAATATGATGATAAATGTTTGTTGGAAGTGCGTATACTTATAACTGTGTTTACTTGAGAACTTGAATGTTTGTAGAGACAACAAGAGAAAAGTGTTATTTTAGTACCCGTTACCAGTTAGCGTTCCCGAAGCTTTGTAAACTTACTTGTTCCTAGTTAAACGTGTACAAGTTTTGCTCTCTCCGATTTTCCTAAATAGAAAATGCACAAACATATCACTATGATTGAAGGATATTTAAAAGGGGACGATTGCTATTAGATACTTCTCTCCTAACAAACTACTGTATTTCCTGAAGGATTAGGTGCTGTACGTAATAGTATTTGGACCCACATTTCGCCAGTTATGTTTAAGTCCCACGTAATAGGGGTGAGCCAATTGCCATCAACCGGACACAAATCTTATGTCCAGCATTGGACGTCTTTCGGCAGAAATGATGATGATGATGGACACAATACAGACTCCGTGGCTGCTGCTGAGATATTCTTGATGGAAAAACCCAATAACACTGCCTGACCTTTGAATGGAACCCAGGACTTCATGCTCAGCAGTTCTGCTTGCGACCACTACACCAACTGGTGTAAAATAATTTAATAAAACCTTGTGTAATATAGGTACATTTATTAATTAACGCATTGGCTTAGTTCTTAAATAAAAAATAAAATTCGTTTATATCAGGTCATTGAACTATATTAGTTACACAACAATATAAATACACTTTCGTCAATATTCATGCAATAAAAAAAAAGTTATAATTAATTGATTGATTGTTTAATAAATAAAACAAGTTAATTAAATGACGTAAAATTTGAAATACAAATGAATTAAAGTCAAATCAAACCAATTAATGTAAAAGTCACAGAGCAAAATAAAACAAAACAAAATGAAATAATAATATGACAATGCATTAAATGTAGTGAATTTATGTCAAAAGCAAAAATTATAATATCTTTATGACATGAAATCAATTTATGTCAAAAGGCACAGAGCAAAATAAAATAAAACAGAATTAGATATGAAAACGAATTAAAATATGAAATTAAAGATCCTCGGCCGACCTGTAGACCGTTATTATTTAGATACTCCGTAACGCTGTAAAGACTTTTGTTTTAATTAAAACTTCTAGTGGACCAGTAGTAATTTCATAGTCGTCCAGTTTTATTAAAGTTAATAAAAACTGTCTGAGAGGATCTGGAATTTGCGGGGCTGTGGGAACTGTAATAGGATTATAATTGGTAAAGAATGTTAAAATTTTCTCTTCGCGAGTATTTTTTAAACCAGGGTTTGAAGGTCCAGCTGCGTACAATCCTTCAAAAGTGAAAAATAAATGAGTGTTTCATCTATGTTCGTATCATTCGATAACTAGTAGAAAAAACTTCATAATTGTGTCCTGATTTCAATGTTCCTCACTGAGTATAGTATGTTCCAGTAAACATATGAAATGGTTGGTTGGTTTTTTTTATTGTTTTTTGGGTAAGACCACAATTGCAACCATAAAATTAGCAGTGAGTATTGTAAAACCGACATGTTCCTATTTTGATGTACATTAAAGTATATTTTATTCTATGTTATTAACAATGTTGAATATCTTAGAATGACCCGTTTAGGCGTTTTCAGTTAAGTATTTCTACTAGATTCCTACACTTTGTACCACAATAGTTTTACTTAGAAAATTACAAACTTACTCAATCAACATTAAGGTTTGCGCTTCGCCTGATTAGCCTCACAACTAGTTCTTTCAAACAAATATATTTCGTAACAAAAGGCTAGGACGGTGTTTTAGACTATGTTAAAACAAGGTTAAAACATTTAGTCTGCGAGAAGTCTATCAGAAACAAAGTTTATCCAAATCGGTTCATCCGTTCAGGAGCTCTGAAGCCACAAACGGACACAGAGATACGCACTTCACACTTATAACAACCCTCTTTTTTGGTCGGGGGTTAAAATGGAACTAAATGAAAGCGTGACAGATAAAAATAGAAGAAAAAACCTTGTTGCGCCGATAGGCATGGCAAGGGCAGAAAGATGATGAGTCTGCGAGAAGTCGGAAGAACTAAGTATGTTTAGGTATAATGCAGAGTGGGCGGAAACATAGTGACAAAATTTTGGGGTGCTTCGTTTCCGAATATTCTCAAATCTAGTTGATGTTTTTTCCAGAAGAACGTCAACACAGCACTGTAGTTGTTTTTGTTGTGGACATCCCAAATTCGTAGTACCACAACTACAAACAATGTCAGCGTAGTCAGTAACTGGACTCTAATTTATCGCATGTCGCGACAGATTTACTGCCGCAATGTAAAGCGAAAGGCCATTTTTTAAACACGATGACTGGCTTTGCTAGGTACCACTGCCGAAGGGTACAAATAGTGTTCGTACACCGTTAATTTTATATGCTAAATGCTGCAATGTCTCGTTTGAATGGAATTGCAATTTTTCTAGCGTTAAGCTGGTAGGTTAGTAGGTGACCATATTATGCAGGTATAGGACCTAGACACACTACGCACTACGCCTCGACCAGGATTTGTTACATGACCTGCCGCTATCTTGAACAAAACTGGTAGGACGCCCTGTCGCGACCAAATTTCGTCCTGGTTTCGACTAAAAGTCGCTTCTGCGACCAAAAGTTTTGGTCGTGGCGGCGTATCACACATGGTCTCTAGCCCTGTATATCGAACTGAGACATAATTATTTGATAGTAAGATAAACCTACCTACCCATTAATATACAGTATGTTAGGTTAAACGAGGGACATATTGAGGGAGGGTATTCAGTATTCGATTCTCGTCCCAAATATGTAAAAAACCTATAACGTATATAGAAGAATTTTTAATGTTTTGTTTAGTGCCTAGATATTTTGGACTGTCCTAAGCCAGGTAAGTTTAAAGTATGAAGGGAAAATGGATTATACCTAAGAGTCATTGACCCGCTCACATGTTCTGCGATAGTATTAAGTCGCTAGCGCAAGGGTGTATACACGTTGCGTGACAGTTGCGAAAATTTTGGTGTGGTTCTGTCTGTTATTTATCAGTGTTTTTTTTTTGTTTATATTTTTATTACTATCATGTTAGCATGTACTATTGTGGGTTTGAATATGTCCCCCAAGTAGCAAAAGGTTCTTTAACCAAGGCGTTTTATCACCAAACAGTGAAATAGTAGGCCTATAATGGTAACCACTGTGACAGCTTGTACTATAAAGGTTTTTAACAGAGTGTTTTGGTTCTATAAAATTAAAGAGCATTTAAGTTCTATAAATTAGTTCTAAGAACGTTTATAGGACCATAAAAAAGAATACTTAAAGTGTTGCACTGTAATAGATATGAAAAAAGCGATTTTGGTACTATTTAGTACTATAGGCGATTTTACTGACACTTTTATGTATCTATTTTGCACTAATAATGCGTCAAAAAAACTTTTACAGCACTAGTATTGTAGCAGTATCGAAAACACTATTACAGAATCAATCTGCACTATAAAAGTACCTTGCACAACCGTTAAGTAACCTTTTAGCTTCTTAAAAGCTCCCTCAACATCGCAATGGGGCTAGTTCTGAAAAAGTCATGAAAACTCATCTATAGTACTAAATAGTACCATAGCGACTCCTGGCGCAGTTGCTAAATAACTAAAATTCTAAATAGCTCTATAAGTGAGTTTCTGTTACTGTTACCAGACTAAAGCGTTTTCGGTGAAAATATGGCTGCCGTTTTCTGCTGCTGATGTAACATAAGCAGCACGGCTGGAGCCAATGTGTACTATAGCAGCCATAATCGAGAACTTATTTTATTTATTTAAATTTAATTAAAATTCTAAAATAATGAGGGCGCATTGTCAAATTTGAAATCAGCATACTGATTCAACCGATGCATTTTTTATCGCAAGCACAAGTTATGGCAGAGTTACGGTCCTTGAGTGTTTTGTAGTATGTCATTATTTTAACATGTTACGTTAAATAAAATGGCAAATGTCATAAAGCATAACTTATATAGATATTTCTTTTTTCTTGGGGAACTGGCAAACATGTGTGATAAAAAAGATCACTGGAATCATTTACGTTGCAAAATAGCTCTATACACATGTTTTGGTTACTTTTATAGTGAAAATTTGTGACATAAATGTTGCAACATTTCAACTAAAGAGCTGATTTATCATCGTAAGAGCCTTTATGTAATGATTATAGAATAAATTAGTTATAAAACAAGTGCCTTTTTGGGGTTCTTTAAACGTTTACAACACCATTATAGTACTAATCATGAACACTATTTAGCACGTCCTAAAACGTTCTCAGGACTTTTATAGTACCATATTTTGTTACTTGGGTCCCTCGTTTAAACTAACATACTGTATAATATATAATAAAAAGGTTAATCTCAATCAAGACACTCAAATCCCAGGTTGATTGATTGAAACGAAAAGAAGTACTCCCAAACAACTATCGATAGCAGAAAAGATAAAAAGGTTAATTTAATTGACCTTGACATTAAACAAGTCAAGGCTACGAGGCTTGGAGACGTTGCATTAGTAAGTTTCAGCCATGCGTTTAAGCCTCAGCCGTCTACGCCTGTCTGGCGTGACGTAACGTAATATTAAACTCGACCTGCATACCAAACATGCTGACTCAAGATTCTTCATTTGCATGAAATATGGTACGTTATGGTCTTACAAATATCTGTCTGACGTCGCATCGTAAAAATCTACGAGCTCAAACAGTACAAACTGTTACAGTTTATTATGCGTTGCGAATTCGCATCGCGTCGATTCGCAGTTTTGTGTGCAAGCCCTAAAAAGGGTTCATGTATTTCGCTGACTTCACTCAGCATGGAAAATTAACACTAAAATACCTAACACAATTAACTCGTCATTTAAGATTTGGTCTTCTCAATCTAAAATACTTTTACAAGTAAAACTAATTAAAAAAATACTCGTTGACTTGAATATGGACTGGTCTAAGTGTCGCAAGCACTACTACATAGCTTTGGATTGGACTCTTAGGTCGTGCAACGTATTATTAGGATTATGCACCAGAGAAATTTCTTAGCTGATCGGAATCACGATTTAAAAGGGTAACGTTTCATCCGCGGATGAAATATTTTGCGGATTAGTTGTCACCTAAGTCGATTTCTGCCCGCATGATGGAAAAAACCAATCCCTTACAAGGGACTTTAACATGACCTAAGAGAGTGTCTTCACAACCCTTAGCGGGAAACAAGCACTATTTATGTAATATACACATACTAAAATTATATGTATGATAATACGGTGCAAATGCACGATTCAGATTCTGCATAAATTAAAGCGTCTGAGCAATGCTCCTGGTGTATCAAAGTGAACCGATGAAGCTAAATGCTAGCGCATATTGTAGATACATATTTGTAACCAAAACTTTGTTAAGAACAGGGTAAGGCCCGGATATAAAAAAATGCGTAACAAAGAAAAAAAAAATCTCCAACCAGTAACTTTCAACCCGGAAATGAATTTTACTCCATGTCCAGACTTCTTTTCTTTACAACTCCGTAGCGTGGGCTAGGCGGCGAAAATTTCTTAGGTGAAATAGGTAGCCGATACTACCAATCGGCTAACTATTTCGCCTAAGAAATATTCGGAAGATCTTTATCATGTTCTTGTTGGCCCGAAGGTTTTAAGAAATGAAAGTCAAGTCTCATTTCTGTGAAGACTATTTTCATGGCTTCTGCTTTAAGAGCGAGTTTTAGTAACAGCTAGCTGTTGCCAGCGACCTTGGTCCGCTTGACATTATTATAAAAATATTATTTCCCTATTTGAATCGGATTTCGTTATATCTTTTCAAGGGTTCTAATTTGCTCGGACTAATTCTTTTTCAAAAAGTAAGCTTAAATTATATCATCAGCTATTTGCCAGTAAAAGTCTCGAGATTAGCTGGAACAAACAGAAAGACCGACAGACAGACTTCATTAAAAAAATTAATTGTTGGTTAGGGCTTTCAAGCACCGGATCTTTTCAATACCGGTATTGAACGCAAGTTCAATGAGCACATGAATAAAACTAAAACTAAAATTTGTATTTTAATTTACAAATCAGTCTTTATTGTTCTTATTTATCATAAATACCTTATAAAAATAGCTCTCTTATACAGGTTTACGGTACGACGTATTTCTTGCAGGACGTACTAGTAGGGTTAAAATGCAACAAATTAAGCCAGCAAATGTTCTTCCGAAATTCAGTAGTTTTTGAGTTAGTTGATTTTTAGTTTTTGCATTAAATACCCCAGATTAAATCATTTAAATCCAATTTAAAAATGATTTACGGCGCGACTGTACTTTATCATAGTTGATGAAATTTAAACTATTATCATAGTTGACGCCAAAGCAGACCATTGTCAATAATTAAAAGTAAAAAAATGCGAGCAAACTTTGCAAAGATCAATAAACAAACATTGTTTTTTTTTTTTAATAATTGCTATTCTAGTCTATTGTTCAAAAAATAATATTACGCATGGTGTATATAATGGTGTGTGTGTTATCCTTGTCTTAACTGCTATCTAAAAAGATATGAAACTTAATTCTGAAAATCGTTTTTGATGTAGTACAGGAAGGCGAGAATTTCTAAAAAAAATATATGATGCCGCTGAACAGCCTAATATTAAAAATTGAAAGTTCAAACGTTTTAATTCAGAACACAAATAAATGTTATTTTTTTCATAAAAGTAAATATTTTTTAATCAATATCAATCGATCGATCTTTAGATGAAGCCGCGCTTGCCTACTTTGGTCCGGGAATGGGTGACCTTCGTTACATAAAGAGATCATATTGAAAAAGTGGTGATAACTAGTGAGAGAATAAGACTGTTGTAATACCGTAATCACGGTATTGGGGAGTCAATACCGGTATTGAAAAACGACCATATTAAATCCGTGATCACGGTATTACGGGATCTCGGAATACCGGTATTGAAAGCCCTAGGTATAGGTACCGTACAAAGTTTCATATGCATTCAGTAAAAGACTGTTATTTTCGAAATTACAAAAGAGTCTTCAATTTTATTTATTTCTAAGCATAGATTAGATGTATACCTGATCAATCAAAGTTTACCCCTCATTAACCATCCTCTTGGCAGAGACAAACGTCTGTTATTTTCACAGACAAATCAAGCGGCCCTAGCCATGAATAACTGAACACTTTAAATAAGTAAGGCGTTCAGTGTTCACTTATGTTTCCAACTCCACCACTTTCATTTATCATCGTTTGCTATATTAGAATTCTAATATTGACTGAGTAGAAAATCGACTTTCCAGGTCATTTTTAAAGTTACTTCGAGCGTAGTACAGTCTGTAGGTCTTTGATAGAGTTTTCTCAATTAGCTGTGCAAGCATCTCATTGTGTCGTGCCGTTATACATGGTTCTTAACCATGGCTTATATGGCCAACAGGCTCAGTAACAACGACTACCTTGTCAAAGCCATGTGTCTTGAACATCGCCATACAGTTGCCAGCCTATCGGTTTTTTATCAGTTACATTTACTCCGTGTGTCTATCATCGGACGAGCAGAGATTCGGTGAAGCGTCAACGTTATTTGGTTTTCAAGTCCCACGGACCCGAAGCTCTTTGCTTCCACATTTATTATGTGGATCGGTCTCTGCAAGTCACTGCCGGCTTGTCTGTTTCTCGATCATTATAATCTGTATATCTTCAAAGTTCAAGTTAATCGGTTTCTTCTAGGCAAGCGTGCTCCACCTTACGGCAGGCTAGTTGCGTACAAACGCAAGCCGATTTAGTGTAAAAAAATAAGGCGTGGAGTCCCTCCGCGCGGAAGAAGTGAAACTTCGTAATACTACACGCATGCGTTCGAGTGCCACGCATTCACTCTCGTTATTTTATTGAGCTTCTAAATAATACTTTGTTGTTTTCTTGTTTTATTATTTTTATTACATAATTATTACATAAGTTTATCGAAGTTATTCTACTCATGGAAATTGAGCGAAGGCTGGTCCCACCGAAGAGTCGAATGCATGACTGTTTGCACGCCATCTTGCGTACTACGTAGTCACAAATCTTGTAATACTGCCATCTCTTAGTGAGTTTTAGTAAATATTCCCCCTCCATGGTATCGTTAAACTTGTTGGAAGTCGCATAAGAAGTTTGACTTCAAAAAAGTTTGTAAAAATATTTTAAGATTATAAAATGTAGACCCCAAAGCGAGGCGCTAATCTCCATAAAGTGATCAGGCAAGTGGGCTGGTCTAATCGCATAGTATCTGGGTACCTAGATGTACGTCATCAAGTAATGAATTCAATATTTTGTTAATTTTAAAATAAAATCGGTAAAAATTCGTTACAGCTGTAATCAGCTGGATTGATTGCCTGGCGGTTTGGGTAATATAAGCGACCTACACAACTGTCCATTCTTTGTTATTGTTCGTCATGAAGATGAGCTCCTCGAGTCATGAGTCGAGCTCACGATAACTGACAAATGCTTGCACTGACTGGACAGGTTCACTCAAATATGTGTGGTGCTTTCATCAAAAGCTCACCTCAGGCGAAGTGCCTGCATAGTCCTCATGTTAGTTTACCAAAATTATGTGTGGACCTTAAAAGAGTTCTGAGTTTGTTTCAACTATTTCTTCTGAGAGTAGTCAGGTCCGAAACACCAGCCTCATCTAGTTTTAAAATAAAGACGACGCGTAAGTGTTTGTAAAAACCTATTTGCAAAAAAAACTTAATTTCATCATTGATTTGCATAGAATCAGCGACATTTTACAAAAAAGTTTGAAAGTTTTTAAATTTTGTAGTTTCTTTGGCGGCTAAATAAAAACAGATCTTCGCTAGGTGCCCAAGTTTTAGAGATATAAAATGTGACACGCCGCTCGTGACACTGACTCCATCAGGGATTTTAATTTTGAAAACACAAAAAAATTGTCGCTAATTAGTCGAAATTTGTCGCCAAATATCAGAATTTGTCGGTCACTGGTTCAAAAGATATAAGGGTTTATAGGTGGCCGATCTGGAGAGACTCTCCCCAGCAGGGCCACATTTATATCTCAAAAACTAGGGCACCTAGCGAAGATCTGTTTTCTCCCATATTTTGTCGCCAATTATGTATTAATTATGCTCGGGTCGATCTTCAAGATCTTCAAGCCGTGCTTGCCTAGGTTGGTCCGTGGATGGGTAACCAAAATAACATACCCAGTTATCTCCGTGCTATGGAAATAAGGTTAAGACGTTAGTCCCGGCTGTCATTTGTAGATCTTTGATAGTCGTCACGAGTAATCAGATGCCGAAAGTCTGACATCCAGTCTTACCAAGGGGTATAGTAATACTCATTTACTGGGTTGTGGAGGTCAGATAGGCAGTCGCTCCATGTATAGTACTGGTACTCAGCTGCATCCGGTTAGACTGGAAGCCGACCCCGACATAGTTTGGGAAAAGGCTAGGCAGATGAGATGATGAGTTCCTTTGGCCAGCATTGGGGTGATGCACGCTATCAGTAACAGTATATTTACGCATAGGAACTAAAACCATGAAATAAGTATAAAAATCTCAAGTATTTGAAACAGTATTCAAATTCCTATATGTTACCAATTTGGAACATGAGGTAAATATAGCAAAACAAAGCAACGCTGTTTGCTTAATGGGTTGCATAAGTAAATAACGCGGTAAGGCCGTCTTTCGGTTATCTCGTCAGTGTCTAGGGCCTTGCTTAGCATGCAACATGCACAGGTTTCATTCGTAGCACCGAACAAGGCGAGCAATGTTACGTGGCACTCCAGAGACACAGAATTGTATTACAGAGAGCCGGCTTCATACAACGAACGAAAAAAGGTGCACGCAAACATAGAAAAGTACGTGGGTACGGCAATCTCAACTCTCGTACCTCTATCTCATTCTCTAAGCCATTGCTCAGTGCAGAGAGTTGGTGGACCAGTGCACTTTTTTTTTGGGCCTTGAAAGCGCTTATATTCTTAATGTTCGGCTCAATACCAAGAGTTGAAAATCCAGTGTGTGATAAAAATCACCTGTGTGATCGAGTCGCTACCTCGAACGAATGCCACTCCTTGTACGTAAAGCGTGAATGTGTGCGTGTTTTTTTTCGCTTGTTATTAGGTACCGATCGAAGTTCGATTTCTAGCCAAAGCTGAAGCCGATTATTCGGCAATCGCCACAACCTTTGTTAAATACCGAAATTCAGTTAAATACTGGCTAAATAAATATTTTAAAAACTAAGGCCCATTTGGCCGAAGCGGAAGGTGGCCGAACTCGAAGCTTCGGTCGATCAATACTTGTTTTGTGTGGCAGTGTGCTTTCTGTGTCTATTTATTCCATGGTCCAGTTGGAAGCCGACACCCGAGACGTGTTTCCGAAATAACGTTGGAGTACGCCTAATTAATGATTTAAGAATAGAAGCGCTAGATGGAGGATCTCTTTTTTAATTTGACTACTAGTAGATTAGGTTTTTGTGGACTAATTGGAACACGTCTCACAAACTAACGACCACTGACCAAGTGACCATCTTTAACTAACGTTACAGATGGTCATTTAAACACATGTCTCAGAGAGTAAGTAGAAGATAATTATCTACTGTTTCAGAGACAAATAAAAACATAGGTTAATAAAAATATCATAAATCAAATTATAATTCAGTAATGTTCATTTAATTAGTGTGTGGCGTTTCCTCGTAGCATAATGGAAAAAAAAAACAACACTTAGTCCAGAATATAAGAATAGCAACAATATTCAACTGTATTACCGTCACGCAAAACTTGTATCCGTTATAAATAAATGTACCTAAATGTCAGTTTGTGTAGGTAGGGGATGATCGAATGAATGAGAAACATAGCATCGCGTGGGCAGAAGGATAACTCAAAAATAAACCTAAACAATATCGCAACAAATTTTATTAACAGTGGTACATAAATAATTACAATAAAATATACACAAAGAAAATATATTCAGATTATATAAAGCTTAATTACCTACCTGACAAATTTACTACATTTATCGGTAAACACTCTGTAATAATTTCAAAAACTGTAAAATATATAAAAAAAAACAATTTGGACAGTGTTGTGTGGTCCGTGTCGTTCATTATCTTCCTTTATATTTAGAGCCGGCTAGGGCCTGCAAAGTGAAGAACTGTTTTAGTGCGCTGAATATCTTCGCATAGTACTTGGCGGAGGTGACTGATGTATCAGATTTATATTTCCTGCATCTTATTTTTCTGCCGCCTGAAACGGGCAATGGGTTTGCTTACATAAAAAAAAAGATAAAAAAAGACAAAGTCACGTAAGGTGAGTGTGTGGATTGATATTTACATGTTCTTACCATCTCGTATCGCATCTCTTCGCTGATGCGCTCGCACAGGTCGGTGGGTATGTCTCCCTCCTGGCAGTCTTGCAACACGTACTTTAGTTGCGATGTCCTGTAGAAGACAATACTCATGTAGCATGTAACTAGAGACAGAGATGCTTTAAGCTAGCGCGCAATTGAGCTCGTGATAAAAAAACAAGACTTGGTTGAGCTGAGGCCCTAGCACGAGCGCGCGGTGTAACAATTATCCGGCGGAAAATACAATTATCCGATCCATTTTAGTTTATTGTTTGCAACAAGCACAATCAGTATCATACATAGATATGAATCATCATGTTACTTGGGGTCGGCGCATCACGTTTTTTTCGTCTATTCTTAGTCTGCCATCCGCCAATCTATCATTTACTCCTTTTTCTTTCATATCATTTCTCACACAATCCGTCCATCCTTTCTTCTCCCTCCCCATCCATCAACATTTATATTCATCCCTTTTTTCGTCCCTCCTCATCACATACCCATTCCATGACAGACGATTCCCTTTTAACTGTTCTGTAACTGGCACAACTTTTTAAACTTCTTCTAATATACTCATTCCTCACTTTATCCATTCGTGTCACACAACACATCCACCTCAACATTCTCATCTGCGCTACATGCAATCTTTTTCATACTTCTTCTTCACAGCCCAGCATTCCAATCTATACAATACGACATGTCTAATATAAATAAATTATTAAAATTATTAAAATATTTTATGTCAAACGAGTATTTAAAAAAAAAGCTTATTTACGTTACGTTTACACCGCGTGCTCTTTTGTTAGGGCCCTTGAAGAAATACAGGGTGTAACAGAAAGGGTATATACATCCTTAAGGATGTGCTACAGACCATCAAACTGAACATGTTTCTCATCATAAAAAAATTTTTCAGCAAAAAAAAATATCTACTGCCTCATAGAAAATTGCAATACCTATTCGACCCAAATGTATAGGCAGCTGATTTTTTTTTGTGCTGCAAAAAAATTTTTATGATGAGAAACATGTTCAGTTTTATGGTCTGTAGCACACCCTTAAGGATGTATATACCCTTTCCGTTACACCCTGTATAATAAAAGGCAGAATTGCACACGTAGCTTCTGACTAATTATAGGTACTTAATCCAACACCAATCCACTACAATCTATTGATGTACTTTTGTCTCATCAAAATGGCCTTAAAGCCAAATCATGGAAAATTGAGGCTTAAGCGTCTAGCCAAAATAAGATAAGCAAAGATCTCTTTTTTTTGGTTTGCGATGTCATCGGCGCTAAAAGTAATAAAAGTATCTTACTGTATGTATATCAGCATGTATGCGCTGGTGGCTTTTCGCGCTAGGTGTGGTGCGTCCTCTTTGCCTCCGTAGTTGTACTCGATGGCCTCTTGTTTACTGCATCGCGATACTACGTCGTCGTCGAATTTGCACCACTGTGGAAAAAACAACGAAAAGCCTTTTAAAAAGTATATTATCTTTCGAATGAGACTGCCAAGAGTGACAGAGAAGACGTTCTACAAAAACTTCTTCAGTTGCCGTATTTTTGGTACATTTTTTGTTAGTTCCTGCTAGGTCATCCTTCAGCGGTGAGTAAGAGTAACTATCAAAATAAATCAAATACCCAGTTAGGGCGGGTAAAAAGAATTCGTAAATAAGAATCCCCTAAAAAAGAAAAACTATTAATTTATCTTCTTCTGGAATCTGATCCCTTTATCTATAGATTTTCCTGTCAGAACGAAGGTCCTTATAAGAGTATAAAACGATAAACGCTAGGAGTTTTCATAAGTAGCTATTAAGTTTTCCGGCATACATGTGAACCAAGTGTGGGTAAAAGCTTGAGTTCCATATGTTTAAGGAATCTGACGGTACCGGTATATATATACATAATATAATATCTAACTGCACTATACGTTAGCAGCGCTCACTCGGCTCTCACATTAATGCAAATATATACAAAGTGTACCTAACGTAATGTTCACTTTAACACGCATTATCAAAGCTTCGTAATAATTATTATCTACTGAATATTAAATATACAGTCTTCAACCTTGTGAGAGAATGCATTCCCTCTCCATTTATTTTATAAATTCCTGAAAATAGCTTTCAAGAGTGGGGATAAACTAAATGTATTTGATGTGTGAAGTCTGCCGTAGTCTTGGCACTTAACTCCGTTTTCACTTTGCTGCATAATCAGCCAGTAACGATCTAAATTCTGGGATATAAACCAGCAAGCTAACCCAGTGTGGTCTAGTAGAATGTCACATGTTTTATGTTTTCCTTCACCGTTTTAAAACCAGTGGTAATGAAAAGCATGGTGCCTGACTGGATTGAAACCTACGACACATAGGTGTTTCGGGGCCGTAACTATTGGCCCAGCACTACTCTCAATTAAGCTGACTTGGCATATTCAAGGTGTTAACGGACCCTCTTTACGAAGTCGTCAACCAAGCATACAATTTTTATTTTATTGCTGGGAAACAAACATTTGTTCAAGGGTGAAAGAACACGTTTTACGGTAAAACTAAATTTAGCTCACTCAAAACATTGTGCCGATAGATGCATTGAATAGAAAACGGGTCACGGAGTTATTTAAAGTAAACTCAAACTTAAAAACTAGTATTAAGAAAACTTGGAACTTTGACCTCCAATGTCTCCGTAACTAGAAGTTTCTCAGGTGGACCTTGGAAAAAAATAATTGCAATGACAGGGAGAATGAGAGCCTTTCGGCTTCTCAAGGGACTTCTTACATCCTTTATTTTTACTAGAACATAAATTATTCTCTGTTATGGACTGACAAAAATGAAAAAGCAAAATGTTGGACTAAAACTAGTCCAACATCCTGATATTTGATAGAAGTAACGAGCCTCACCTTCCCATCGCCCTTAGGGTTGATGAAGACCACATAGTGTCCTCCGTGGTTGTCTCCGGAGTGCACCAGCACCGCGTGCAGTGTGTAATGAGCTGGTATCGTCGGTATCTCCTGGAGATACGGGTCCAAATTCACCGACTCGTAGAACTCGAACCTGCAGGATTTAAGGCACATTACGTTTTTTTTTTCCTTTGACTATGAGCAGATTTTTTGTCAAAATAAGTGTCAGACACATTACCAACAACAAAACAAACAATACCTTATTTGTTAATATGGACAGTTCTTAACACGTGGGACATTAAATATGGTGTTTTTTTTTCACAAAAAGATAGTTCAGATTTTCTAATAGTATCGTTCGTTTTGTTCGTTCGAGGAATAACAGTATATTTTATTTATAGATATTTTTGACGTCTCAATTGGGGAAATTTCATAATATCATAGACGTAACATCATTTCAGGGAAATGAAAAATATTTCTTATCATAAGTTGAATATTGGCACTAAAATATCAATTTGGGTCAACATTTTTAATTTTGGCTTAAAAACAACACCTGTGGCAACAAAATCAGAGGATGATGGTTTTGGAAAGAATATTTGCATAAGTCTTATTAAAAAGCGGAGGTATTCCAGTTACTATAAAATAAAATATGCCAAAATGCTTGTTCAGTTAAAATCAAATGGCTTGTACAATTAAAAATTAACATATACTTTGCCGTATGATTCTATTATTATTGATATTAAAGCTAGCCCATACTTTCCCCTCTACTGGGCAAAAGACCTCCGATCATTCTTTCCACAAATCCCTCCATCGTCTTAGTGGTCAGGACTTCAGGAGTGGTCAACATTCTTAAATAACAAACCGGTGAAGGAAAACATTACCAAAACTTTGACACCATGTGGTACCCAATAATCCACACTGCGCCCGTTGGCTACGGGCCTAAGCCTCTTATAGAGAGGAGGTCTTGTGCCTCAGCGGTAGTAGTAGATTATAGGCGGATTATGATTATTTAGTGTTACCTGTCATTAAACTTGACAGACGCATCACTCTGCGGGTCATACTGGAACCTCATGAGGTGTAGATGCAGCACTGGTGGGAACACGTCGAACCTGACTCCCTTCTCCGCCTCTTGGAGACCATGCTCCCCTGCGTCGTACTTGTTCTCGCCGTCAAGTAGCTCCGTACTGATGTAGTCTTTGAAGGATTCGTATACTGGATAGGAGGAAGAATTTGGTGGAAAAACAGGCAATGGAGTGATGTAGAGGTGTTTTGGGTGATAATAGAAGTAAGGATAACGCTGGACCTGAAATACTTGGTTGTATATCGGGCTGGTGTCCGAAACTCCACGTCCAAAACGCGTGTTTTACGTACGGAAAATACTTGGTTACTCTCATGTGTGTTACTTCTGCTAAAATCCTAAATATGCCCCAGTAGCAAATTTAAAACTTCCTCTAGAGCCAATTTTCTTCAAACTCTAACCTCATATGCTCGTTTATACTCAAATATTTCTTTAGAAGACCTAATTTAGATGCAAGCGTCTGCTTTACAGTTATATTTTCAGTGATATGAAAGATTTATTAGCACCTGTTACAGGCAAACGCTCCCGCTACTCGGCCTATAAATAATTTATAAACTGTGACGTTCTAGCACCTCTTTACTAAATGGTAACCAGGAATGAAGGAATAGGACTGGTAATGGAAATTTGTTAAGGCCTTTTAATAAATCACATTTTCAAGTTGCAAATTGGAACCAATTTATTGGTAACGAAATAGCTTCGGAAAAGTAAGCGGAGCATTGATTGTGTCTTATTTTCTCGTCGGTTACGGGGTTGCTATTTTGCAATCTGAGCTGGATTAAAAAGTCGCTGCTGACGGAACAAGTTTTGCGTACAATTTAATGATGATCTTTTTTATTTGTGGTGGAATTGACCTCAATTACTCTTACTTTGAAAATATTCATCGTAATTTTTGAACGGAATACAGGTTACAGTAAAAACTACTTTCTGACCGGTGTCATTTAAAACCCTAAGTTAAAGGGCGTTTTTTATTTTTTTTTGTTGTGAACGCCTCAGTTATAATTATCTAAAATTACTACAACATGATGTTTTTCAAAGGTCACAAATAAAAACCTAATGAGTTTTTAAGTACCTAAATGTTATTTATTATTAAAAAAGTTAAACCGGTCAAAAGTAGTTTTCACTAATTAACAGTTTTGACTGTGACATATATAAGTGATAGCTTACTATTATTCTTCCCCTTGACACTGAGCTGTATGTCGTAAAAGGTTTCAACGCGCGTGCTGGTACAATTCACATTCTTGCACTTTATGAATGACGTCATTTTGCCCTCAAACAACTTCGGCACGGTTCCCTCCACCACCGTCCCTTTCATCTTGTTTTCTAACTTATCTAGTAACACCTGCAAAGAAGCATGCTATTCGTAGCTATTTGATTAAAGACCAGCTTATTCCGCAACGCCTGCTCTGTTGATCGCAACATCGATCGTTAAGTTGCTTCAAAGTAGTATAGCAGTCTTATAGTGCATGGCATGGTTATACGGATGTGTGCTGTTAATATTACTTCAAAGAGAAACAAAGTGTTTCTCTAAAAATCCACTAGTAGGTTTTTAAAAATAAGGTCTGATGATAGGTTCTGAAACATGATTTTTGAAATCTTGCGAACGAAACGAATTTGATATTTTTTGGGGTCAACGACTGCATGTTTTGTAGTTTTTGAAGTGGTCAGTTTTTTTTTCTATTGAGTTTAGTGGAACTCTCTAATCGCTAATTTAATTTGATTCTGTAATCAAATCAAGCGGAAGAATCAATAGTGTAGTAGATGCCAGTATTATAGTACTGTTATACAGATTCTGATGAAAGTCACAAAATATTAGTAAAAAAATGGGGACCTACACAAAAATATTCAAGAGAGATGAGTTTTCACCGGGCAAAGGCTTATAAGCCTTTTATATGCAAAAAAAACCGACGCGGTAGTTATAATTTAAGCTTGCACGTGAAAATGTAAAACCTTTTTTACACATATGAAGATAAAACCAGGTGGAAATTGCCAAAAAACTTGAAGAAACATTAAGCTTGATTAAAACCAGTAAGTTTACCACTCTTTCTAAACCATAGAATTAGAAATAGCGCTAAATTCAGTAAGTTGGTGGCGCCGTAACAAAAAAGATTTACAGCTTACTCGTAAGAATTCCTGTACATCATGCTGCATAAATGAGTCTAAAGTCTCCCAACCGAAACTCTTCGTGAGTTTCTTAGTTGCGACAGGTTTATCTGAAAACTGAAGGTCGTAGAACACGCGCTGAAGGGCGAAGGCGACTGATCGAGAGCTGTCGTCACCGACTGTCGGGATCTTGTAGACGGCCTTACGTAGGACATTTGTGAAGAACAGGGTCTGGAGTAAGGAGTTCATGTAGCATGTTGCTCCTTGGTTCTTGAGACCTGGGACGAAAGACTTTCAATAATCCTAATGAGCCTTTAACTGTTCTTGTCGGTAAAACTGAACTAAATAGATAGTCAATGAGTACAGTAAAAAAAAAGAAAGTCAAAAAAGCTAGTTGCCCATTCTTCATCTTCTTGGAGAAGAGCAGACAAGAACCTTGAGCATCGACTAAAGCCTCATTTAGTCAAAAAGTTGCTTAGAGCGACTTCAAATGCACTCCCCAAAAATATTCATAACAAGCCCTGTATATAAAGGGTGTAAAACACCTCTTAACGAAGCCGAAAGGCACTGGTTCTCCCTGTCATTGCCATCATTTTTTTGTTCTACACCATACCTGGGAACCTTCTAGTTACGGAGATATTAGGGGTCAAAGTTCCAACTTTTTGACAAGTATTTTTTTAAATACAAGTTTTTAATGTATGATTTTTACTTTAAACACCTCCACGACCCCCGTACTATCCAATCCGTCCATCAGCACAATGTTTTGAGTGCGTTACATTGAGTTCTACCACAAAACATGATTTTACACCCCCCCAAAAAAAGTCGTTTCCCAGCAATAATTTTTGCGTTAAGTTACTTAGTTTCATGTACAGAATGCTTGGTTGACGGCTTCGTGATGAGGTGATTTACACGGTGTATAACCTGTAATGATAGTTAAGCTGTTATAAATAAATAAATAAATAAAATAAAAATATCCGTATTATTACGTCTACTGGCGGATACAATTGCTCATTCCCCGTACAAACCCTTTGTCGCGTCGTGCGACACCTATTCGATAAAATCACTAGTTCTATTCACTCGCCCATTGTTTCCGCTCTGATAATTTTCCTCTAACCCTTTGACTGGCGCGTTATGCACTTATGCACTACGGATTGCCACCCACACAGGCTACGGTTGTCGGATAATAATATTGATATCAAAAGCGAATTGAAATTCAAAAGTTTAGTATTTTTGAGTGTTACTATGTATACTTCTGGATGCCCTGAAGAGGCTGGCAGAGTTTGTATGGCTACGATTAACGTTTAAATTCTTACAAGAATCATTGGGTGCTCGAATGACATTGACAGTGGGGCGCAGTCAGTAGGTTTAACTTCTAATTTTGTAAAATGTATTGAAAAAACAAGATGGCAGAAGTTTTGACTTTTACCATGCTCCAAATGATCTTTGTAAAGTACAATACGACCTATATGAGTGGTTTCATTCAGCTACATAATGGTCAAGGTCAATAAGATTATTATTGTCTATACCTACAACCTTACCGACGTATCCCGTATGTTTCTTGGAGTCCCATGAGACCCCGTGCGGCGCTTCAGCCATGACATGAGCTTCTACAGTGATGGCATCGTCTTTAACGAAGCAGTTGTCAGGTTCCATGAGGTCATCCCATGATATGAAGTGCGCGAAACCCCAGTCATCTTCCTTACTATATGGAGATGGACCCAAAATATTAACTTTGCTGCAGGTAACTAATATTTTTGTTTGAGCAAAAGCGGTGAACGGGTAGCGAAAAATGTAGCAAAAGATAGGCTATAATAGAATGTACTATTTAGGTGCAAAATTAGATGCAAATTCGGGGCACTGGTAACAAAGAACAACTTGACAAACTCATTCTATTCTCGCCTTAATAAATCAAAGTTAGCTATCGATTTACAAAGTATCAGTTGAAACTCAACATAAATAATTTCTCAACGTAAATACCAGTGATACATGTGATGTAGTTTCCGACATAATGCTTGACCACCATCTGGCTTGTGGGACAGCAGCTTCAGTTCCCCTAGTCCATAGCACGACCAGCCAGGGGCGTCACAGTCACCATTGCACTGCAAGAACACGCCCAACGCCTTCTGTTGCTGACGTTCAGGTGTTGTTGTGTTCCTCAGCAGTATAAGGATCTTCCACGGCAGGCATCTCACGTAGCAGGCTGGCGAAAGAACCTGCTCCTTCAGTTGACTTATGTTCTGAACTGTGAAACGAAACGTCGCCTCTGGTCGGGCGATGTCGTCGTCTTCTTGTACTTCCTATGGGACATAAGTATAAGAAGTTGTTTTCGAAAATCTGTTTCGAGAGTTTAATATGGCAGCTGCAGAATCATTGTAATAGGAACTAAAATGCCTCAGTAGATGTATGTCCATCTCTTGCCATACGAGCGACCTTTTTGTTTTTGGCCCAATAACGCTAGCTAAAGATAGTTGCTTAAAACAATATTTTTTCAACATTGGGTACTCAGAGACGTACCTAATAGTACGTACCCTCAAATTTAGCCAGTTATTTTTAAAAATGTCATCTCATAGGGGCCGAGCCTATAGCCATTAACCAGGCACAAGTCTGGACTCTGTTGCTGCTACTGAAAAATTCCCAATGGAAAACCCAAATAACACTTGGCCCGAGCTGGGAATCGGACCCAGGACTTCATGCTTAGCAGTCACACATTCGACCAGTAGACTAACGAGGCAGAAACAATTTCTATCATAAAATGTATTGCTATATAGCTACAAAAGTGACCATTGTGTTGGATTCTGTGATATATCGGCTAACCGGATTTCCCGCTGGTGTTACAGCTGTTGCGTTATCGCTGCCAGTTTCAATCATTGTTCAGCAGCAATTGTAGTGCTACAAAAATAAAATAAACTATTTAAGTTTTTAAACTGATATGGTCAATAACACTATCATTATGGCGCTTGCAACAGCTTCAAAATATCGAGAACTCATAACAAATAGTAAACACGGTAAATATCCCGTTTTTAGTGTTAATGATAAAAACTTTATACTTCTCAACATCCAAGCGGTTTCTTCTACTCTAATTCTAGTATCGGACAACAGAAATACATTTACCTTATTTTAAAATATTATACATAATGGTTATTATCAAAACATAAAAAAACTAATTTTGTATTTTTTTTAGGCCGATGGCATACGTCACCTGTGATTTTTTAAACGTCAGTTTGACTATTCGAAAGTTAAAAAAAATTTGTAAATAAAAAGAAATGTGATACAAAAGAGGTTCTAAAAGTGAAGTCAAGAAAAAAGTTTGTATACGTATATTAGAATAAACGAATGGTAAAACTTACATTTCTAGCAATGTTAATTATTTGATAAATTAATGATTACTTACTTACCTGTCTGTTTTATTTGTCGCTGTAGAATTTTCATCCTCAATTGTTTTTAGGTAAATAAAGATGGTTTTAGCTTTTGTACTAAGTAAATAATGATTTATGAAATCGAATTTCAAGGATATCTCTTTCCCTGGCGCGGTAGTTGATTATAATTGAACTCGGCATGATACCTACTGGATAACGGGAATTAATTAAATCACCGAGTCATCTTGCGACGACATTATTCTGTGCCGGTTCAAAGACTGACACTTAGATGCTGGGCCTCTTAATTAAATTGGTGAATAGACTTTTATGAGGTGATCATTCTATTGTTACTTGAAGGCGCCTTAACATAATGACGAGTATACTAGCTAGGTACTTTCGAAATATATTATTACTTTTTATTATGAGCCAAATGTGTTCCACTGCAGGGCAAAGGACCCCCGTCCTTATTTCCATTTTCCTCTCTCTAGAAATCTAATCAATCCTTTAGATATCATAATTTATTCGAAAAGTCGATACAGATTCGTGCCATGGATAGATTAGTTTACGTTATCAACAAACAATTTCTAACTCTTGGATAAATTGTAAAATCTGTTGTTCCATAAGCCCCAGGCCCCCCTCTTTAGTTACCTACATAACTGTTAAAGAATAACACGAGGAAGTGGGGCGCAGGCTAATTAGTGGCTTTGTTTATGTCTAGGCCGCTCTCATTACTTTATTTATTTTATTTTATGCTGTTCGGGAAACTTACAGCTAATAAAAACAATGTTTCCGCATTTATACTCTTCAAACATTCGAAAGAAAAAGCTAGGTACAAAATACGTTCTCTATCATAATCATAAGTCACGAAACAGACCTAACTACAAACTAAAAAACTAAAATTCAATCATTCAATTCAGACACAAACAAATCACTAACCTGAAAAAAATCTTTTCTGTAATAAATGCTTGAGCCGAGAAACACTGGTATTGAAAATGTCCAAATCATTTTCACTAGTAAGTATAATAAAGCTTCTGCTCGCACGGATCAGACATGAATTCTGCCTGTACGCGGACTTGGAGTGAGTTTACGATGACTATTTAATTGTAGTTGCTCCATTAACTTGCTATATCATTTACCTAAGCAAAATCACAGTAAGTTAGTTCAGGATGTCGTTACACGTGGTTCAGTATAGCTCATTTTTATTAGCCATTATTTTAGTACGCACCACGTCAGTTGGTAAAAGTTTTGGCTATTTACGATTACAGTAAATGGATCCGCAAGGAAAGTTTTTAACGATATAATAAAATACGTAGTCTATAAAACTTGGTATAATTGAGTTATTTACTACTTTTACATTAGGAGTACAAAATGGCACTCTAATAAACAGAAACTGTCATAATGCTACTACTTCAGAAAAAAAAACACTATCTAAAAAGTTTATATCATTGGATTCATTGGCAGAATGCGTGGATGTCATCATAAAAAGGTGGGTCCGTCAATTTGCCGCCATTTTGAAATGACAGCGCAATTTTCCGGAAATGTTAGCGAAATAATTAAAAGCAAAACATAAAATGCGAATGGAGGAATAAAAGTAATAACAAATAAGTGCTAATTTTTTCGATAGGGATTAACGCGAAGCAGCGGGATCCAATCACCCATAGAGTTGCGGCGATTAACTCCATTAGCGTTAATGGAAACAAGCAATCCCCAGCGTAACGGCTCATTAGTGAATTATTTGAAATTAGAATCATGATTATAATCCTGATCGTATATTATGAAGGGTGCCTGAAGGTTGAGGTAAGTTGATGATTTTTTTCTTTTGTCAGTTTTACACCAAAACAAAAATAGAAATAGATACAAGTTTAAATTTATAGGTGGCTACCTAAATAATAGGTTAAATTATACTGAGGTTTTGTTGTGAAGGTGACAGGTGAAACACACTCATTGTGCATTGGATGCCAAAGTCTGTTAACTGAACTTCAGTGCAGTAAATCATAAAACATGTTTAAAAAAAAAAACAATTCAATTTAATATTCAATAAAATATCATGCTTAAGAGGAGTATTACAAAAAAACGCGAGATTGCATGGTTTCCTCGATGAAATTGGATATCTTCCGTTAGTTGCATGAAATAACAATTACATGTTACAAATAGTTTGTTTTCTCTACTACAATAAGCTCAGAGTGAATTTTAGATAACTTATTTACTTATTGAGTAATAATCATTCTCCCGATGCATGTTTAGGCAAAAACTCACAGAGACATGATTTGGGAGCTCTAATTTGTAGATTCTATTGAATATTAAACATCAAAAAAAAATTATTTATGTCCCTAATATCCTATACTTTAATAATCACAGAACAAATTTTCGTTATATGCCTTTCATGTAAGGAAAAAAAAATTGTACATAATTCAATTATCGACCAAAAAGGCTGCGAAACAAGCCTCAATATCTCCGAAAATCTACATTATTTTGAAGTAAAATTTACACCAAAATAATCATCAACATTTGCTTAAATTACACTATTTTTTTTACTTTTTAAATCGCTACTATATTTTTTTAATTAATTAAATAAAGCTACCATATATTTCACTGCGCCGGCCATCAGCGATCAGTATTGCGCGAGCGCTTGTCGAGGTAGGATCTATGTCAGTTCATTTCGCGCGCTGCTCGTGTCGATACTATCGTGGTGTGCGTTGAGTGCCGTATAAATGTTGCTTGTGTGTGCGTGCTAGCGTATCGTCAACTACGAGTACTACGACCGCAGCTCTTGATCGTTGTAAGTATTAACTTTCGTATAGTATAATATTTCAATTAGTATAAATTTTGTACGTTATTGTTTATACCAGATAGTTAACTCATCATAGTTATTTTAATTTTTAGCTGAGGTTTCTTACCTGTCGAAATGGGGAAAAATAAATACAAGTATCAATGCGTCACTAAACGTAAAAAAAGAAATATCCTTTTTCTGGAGAAGGCAAGAGAAGCAAGGTAAGGTTTAATTTTATATAATATTCTAATCACATGTTCGGTAGCCCGCTATCATTGTACCTATTCGTAGAAAGTTCATTGCCCCCGGGCGTAATCTAAACATTCATAAAGCATTTTGTTACCATTAATTAATTTAATTGACCTTATACATAATAGAGAACCACGATAGGAACAGATCTACGTGTACAGAAAAATGAGTAGGTATTCATGCTTTATAATTCTTATAGAATGAAAAAACGAGGTACTCCGGAGAATACTGTTGCTTCAACCTCAAGTAATCTCGTCAAAACGATGGATATGGTGAGAGACAATTTTTACCATTTTATCTATAGATGTGGAGAGAATAAGTTCGATAGTTTTTTTAAGTCTTTATCACACTGGAGCCGAGCTTTTCAAAGTGAAAATACTTAAAGTTTAGTTTTTAATCCAAGAAAATATCACTTCTAGGACGAAACTTCATGAATTATCTATGTACAGTTGCGAGCAATGAAATATACACATGCTTTTGAAAGTGTTTTTTTGTGCTTTCACTTACATAATTAAATAACATCTTATCTCAAAGTAGAGACGACAGAGACGAGACGAAGACGTAGTTTCACGAGAAAAACGCTTTAATTTTTTTCTTAGTGCATTACTCTTTATTAGCCGTGCCTGTTTTACCATGCTTGCTTATTTTATTTTTTAGAATCTGGAACACCAGTTTGAGAAGCGAAGAAAAGAGAAGCCAAAAATGCCCGTAGTTTGATGAAGCGAACCAAACGCAGCCGCAAGTGCATTAATTTTGGTCAAAAAGATTATGGTAGCCAATATCAGCGCCCAGATATGAGCGCAGAAGATTATGAGAATGGAAAAACTCTATTTCTGAAAAATCGTCAAGATCAATGTGCAAATCGTCACGAAATAGAACGAGCTACTATTTTACAAGCTGAAAGCGCTTTGTGGCAGGAGTTACGTCGATGCATTGTTACGGCATCAACATTTTCAAAAATATGTAAAAGACAGCCTAACCAAAATTCTGCTCCTATTGTTAAAACTATTTTATATAGTTATAATCTAGATAATGTCTCATCCATCAAACATGGTAGAGACAACGAACCTGTAGCACTAGCCCAATTGAGCAAACAAGAAAATATTGTAATAGAACAAAAAAACTAAAACGTTTTAAATTTTGACGACCAATTTTGGATTTTGAATATGTTACCCAAGTTACAAGCTTTTTATGAAAAGCTCGATTAATGCCGTTGGGGCAAATATTTTTCTAATCTAAAAATGTGGTAATTGACTGTACCGAATAAAAAAAATTGTTTAACATTTGTATGATTAATTCATTAAAACAGGTTGCAACCGTACTATTTATTTATTTACACACACAAAATGTATAAGACAGACATATTTGTTTGTCAAATATCGTTATAGAATGCGATGGTATAAAGGTATTGTTTATTTTTCAAAGAAATTTGATCAAGCACACCTGAATGCTTGTTTCATGTGGTCGGCTTTTACTTTCTAGTAATCATCATTAGTAAATGCGCTGGTATACATTGTTTTACACTTGAGACAGACACCTGAAATCATAAATACTAGAGTGAACAATTAGCGCTAATTAAAAACCTTTATGGTTTGCGCGCAGGTAGTAATGATTCCTGGACCTGGGTGTAAAACACGTGCGTTCGTTTTTGACCGCGTTAGGAAAGTGATATCCAAGATGACTTGAACGAATTTTTTCATTAATACGAACAGCGCTGATTATAATATTCTCTCTCTTTTAAAATATCTCACAAAAGTACTTTCATATTATTGTCTATAGTACCATATAAATTCCATTTCTGTGCTACTGATAAAGTTTAACAATCGATTACTGCGTAACAATTAAAATATTATGTATACATACGTCAACACTAAGAATCTTAAATAATTTAAAATATATCAAAATAAATTAATTCCATCTTTTGAAAACTTGTACAACGGAAGATCAAGATCGTTTAGTCGGAATACTTGCAGTAAAATGGTGCGAGCGAGAGAATAGAATGAAAGAAAGTGTTGCTCGCGTAAGTCGCCGCCCGCTCGGTGCGTAAAATACCTAAATTACCGTAAAGCCGAAATGTAAGAGGGCTCTTAAAAATAATTTTACAGCTCGTGAAGGATTTGAACCTCCGACCACCTCTTAAAATTCATTTAATTGGGCGCTCTGACCGCTGAGCTAACGAGCCGATAACATTACTTGCCAATTTGTTCTTTACTATCTTTTTGGTGACGATTCCGTTGATAAGTAAATGATAAGACCTAAGACAGTGGACGATATGTAGGTTTATAGTTTGATTACATATACAAGGTGTTGTTTTGCATCCTCGTCAAAATTCAGGAGGTTGTCACAAGAGACATAAATAATCAATTAAAATTACGGTACCTAGTTTATTATTAATAAACGCTGATTTTATTGGTTGTTGAAGTTTGTCAGTATTTCAGATTAATTAATACCTTTAAAGTGGTTTAGGGAATAAGAAATTATCGAATAAACGTTTGAGATTGTTTGTATGTGTGAAAGCGCGGTTTCAGGGCGAGAATCAGACGGGCCGCGTTTAAAACACGGGTGGTTCACACTTACCGATTTCCTTAAATAAGACAAAAAGTAAAAATTACCTACCCATTTTATTATTGATTCGGGACGAGAATCATTAGCATAGCTACCTCCTTGAATTTGACGAGGGTGCAAAACAACACCTTGTATTTTATATTATACCCATGTACCTGCTTTCCGTATCTGTAATTAGGAATGTCGAGAAATATCTCTTAAGCATGCTAGTTTCGTCACGATGTTTTCCTTCACCGAAGCAAGTGAAAATAATTATACAATACATAGTTACACGAATCCGAAAAATCAGAGTTACGTGTCTTGGGCTCGAACTTGAGCCATGCGGCATGAAAAGCCAAGTCAGAGACCTATGGGCGGCATAAAAACTCTGACACCAGGTTAGGTACTTATCAGTCTTACCATTAAAAAAATAAAGAAAGACTGTGGAAGAGTGTTATTCTTCTAAACTACACAACGGATTTAAAAGCGAATTAATGGAACTTATTTCAAAGGTTTTATGTTTAGACATACATACTATACTAACATATAGGTACCTGAACAATAAATGTCTATGTTTTGTCAAGGCATAAAAATCGTGCGAAGCCGGGGCTGTTTGCTAAATATAATTATGTGAATCAGTATATCAGCACTATATGTATGACAAATTGATGAGTCAGATGCAATATCTATGCTTGTGTCAACGCTTTCTCAGATAACATTGTCAAACCCAAATATCTATCGGCTTATTGGATTATAGGTAGGTATTAGGTACTAGTTATCGATAGATAGGTACCTTTAGTATGATATTCAATTAACTGTAATCAATAGAGATGTGGCCTCGGATCCTTGGGACTTGGGATGGGTTTGATTCGGTGGTAGATAGATATTTATCGCAGTCAAGAGCTCTTATTCGATCAAAATTATTTTCTAATGAGAAAAAATCCTTTTTACTCAAAACTAAAAAATATTTTAGTTTGGCAGGATAGTTATTTCTTACTTATTTAACAACGTTAACGTTAAATTTGGAATTACTATAAAAGAGGAAGTCTGAAAGTGACGCTGTAGACTGAAAAGTCGTAAGGTAATCGGTTGGTATACATATTTATACATATAATTATATCAAGCCATTTTCACAAAAAAAAAAGTGCTTTGGAAAATACGGAACAAGTAACATCTCCTTATTGGTTTTAAATAGTGTGGTTGCATTTAAGAATAGAAAAATAAGAATATAATTGTGCACATGTATTTGATAGAATAGTACGGGGCTTTTAGGTTTGAACCTTGCATTAAATATAAACAGCGATTTTTTTCTTGAATCGTGTACTTGACCTTAGCTCTCCAAATAATAAAAAAAAATTAAACATTTTCCAAGGCCGGATCAAGGTCAAAAAGACGAAAACGCGTTTTTGTGAATAAAAACGTGGGCAAAATTATTAACAGGACGAATTTAATTATTTTAGGTAAAGAACTGGTGACAGTAATATATTTTTTCAGAATTAAACATTTTCGTCCACGGAAATTTCGATAAAAAAACATTTACGTAATTTTTGGATTGTACTTGAGGCAAAAATATAAACAGCGGTTTTTTTACATAAAATAACTTAAATTAATATATTAAACCTCCGTTAAAAAAATTAAACAAATTTGACTCACGGAAGTTATTAATATCAGTTTTTTTACAATAGCGGTCGGGGCAAAAATGTAACAGGGTTTAATTTTGTTTAACTTTCATCTAAAGGCTATTTCTAACCAATTTACACGAAAATTAAACACTTTAAAGCAAATACTGAAAAAAAATAAAAATAATGTTTACGTAAAATACGTTTGCAAGCTTCATTCTTGTATTTGGTGCAGCGCTTTCATAGGAATTTGATCTTTCCGTAATAGAGATAAGGTGTAAAATCGCGTATACGTAACAAAACACTATTAAGACTTACAAATGTTTTGATGTGTTCCCGGTTGTCATACTTTCAAGTAAATATCTGGTTCCCTAGCACGAGCGCATGGTGTAAACGTAAAATGTCGATGTTCACGTTACGTTGTTCGTCAGAGGCATCCATATATACGAAGTAAATTATGAAATATTGTACGTAATACAAGTATTTTCCATTTTGAAATCGACGTATTTACGATCCGTTTAAATCAGTTTTTAATCAATATAAAACCTGACACTGCTGTGCAAATTGCAAAAAGCGTAAGAAAATTTGAACATCACGGGCCAAATGAAATTTTTCGTCGCGCGCGATATTTTTTTTTTTCATTCATAATGTTAATGACTAGCTTTTGCCCGCGGCTTCGCCCGCGTGAAGTTCGGCAATTGCCCACGTATGCGTTAACCACCCCAAAATAATGTCGAAAATAGTCATTTAAATGTTATAGATAATAGTTGTTGGTCACGGCTTCGCGCGCGCGTAGGTGTAAGTATAGGACACATTTTAATAGTTGTGTAAAAATCTGCGCTTTTCGAAGTAAGACGCCACATAATTCTTTCTGGTTAGAAAAATGTATATTACGGCGTTTTTTTTTTTAAATTTTTTTTTGTGTTTTTAGGGACCTAAATGGGTTGAACCAGAATTTATTTTATACATGTCTTCCGAGTGACGATGCTGTAGCTCAAATGCCCCGGTCATCCATCCACCTAGCGATATAGGTTATGGTGTAAATGAGCTAACTTACTTAACTTTCAATATTTTAAATTTAAAAATTATTCAGATTAAACCAATCTTTTTAACTCCCGGAAAACTACACCGTGTAAATCACCTCATCACGAAGCCGTTAACCAAGCATTCTGTACATGAAACTATGTGACTTTACGCAAAAATTATTGCTGGGAAACGACTTTTTTTTTGGGGGGTGTAAAATCATGTTTTGTGGTAGAACTCAATGTAACGCACTCAAAACATTGTGCTGATGGACGGATTGAATAGTACGGGGGTCGTGGAGGTGTTTAAAGTAAAAATCTTAAATTAAAAACTTGTATTTAAAAAAAAACTTGTCAAAAAGTTGGAACTTTGACCCCTAATATCTCCGTAACTAGAAGGTTCCCAGGTATGGTGTAGAACAAAAAAATGACGCAATGACAGGGAGAACCAGTGCCTTTCGGCTTCGTTAAGAGGTGTTTTACACCCTTTTATACTAATGAATTATCCTAGCTCTTCTGTGTAAATGACGTTTGCGGTGTTTCCTTTTGGGGCTAAAATTACTAAGATACTCGCCGAGCTCACTTCGGAGCACGCAACATAAAACTGCACACGTGAGAAACAGTTATCACTTAAATCAATGCCAGCCATAGCCTAGGGGATATATTATATTATATATTATAGATATATTGAGACATTGCGTATTTTAATTTTTATTATTTGCACCTAGAAAATGAGGTCATCATTTTCGTTATCGGCGACCCTGAAGTCCACAAAAACGACACTTGTGAAAGAAAAACCGAATGTTTTCCTCGCCGTCAATTTGGTCAGCAACCCCAAAAACCACGAAAACGACACCCATGCACGAAAAACAGGAAATTTTCCTCGGGGCCATCTCCGATTTTTTTTTATTGCCAGCGACCCGCTAAAACCACGAAAACGACACCCGTGAAGCCATTGAGTCACGCAATTGTCCAGCCCTCGAGTGTCGGTCACGCAAGTGTCCATGCGCGCAAATATCTTTTCGCGTAAATGGGTTACCGCAAGTGTCCTTCCCACAAATGACCCAGATTCCCTAGAAGTGTGTACTTAAATGAAGTTTTTTTTAGCGTATTGGTCCACACAAACGTGCTAACACAAAAAACAATAACAAAAAAATGCCATCCCTGTTTTCGTCTGAGGGGTGGAATTTTCAAAAAAATAGATACGTGTTTCACGTCAATTCAATCGATAAACACAAATAGTGAATTTCAAGCTGTGAAAAACTTTGAACCCCTATCTCACCCTCTTAGGGGGTAAATTCTTAAAAACTCTAAAATACGTATTTATTTATTTCTAACCAGAAGCTTGTATATGAAATTTCAGCCTTCTAACTTAAAAAATGACGAATTTCCATACAAACTTTCATCCCCTATTTAAGTCCGTTAGGGGTTGAATTTCGAAGAATCCTTCCTTATTCCTTGTCTACATTATAAAGGAAACCTCTGTGCAAAATTTCAGCTTTCCTGGGTCATAGGTTTGGGCTTGGCGTTGATGAGTCAGTCAATCAGTCAGTCAGGACTTCTATTTTTATTTATATAATATAGATATATATATATATATATATATAACTTTGTAAAGCCATTTGTTGACCCTCTAATTGCAAAAGAACAATTTGAATTTCGCAGGCTACCCTTCCACTTCCACCTTAAGTATGTAGTAGCATCTGCACTGTAATGGTGAAATAAGTAATATAATTACCTCACCTGCATTTAATATGTTGGGAAACTGTGTTGTTATCGTCCTTTATAAAATAACACTATTTCTGTATTTTTAGCCAAAGAAAACGAGGTGGGTGCTACATTTTTTCAACCACCCTGAAAATAATCCACTCTTGAAATAATCATTTAGGTTTCGAGATATGGAACTTTTTTATCAAAACTGCAGCAGTAACTTTGTTCATCATTAACATACTATAAAAGAAAAATGATTGTGTGGTTTTATGAAACCACGGTAAAAGTGAAACTTTTTTTCATACTTTTGACATTTATCTAAAAAAAAATGGAATAATATTGCATTAAGGGTATAAAACGCGGAGTACATAAAACCGACCGTCACGCGACATGCAACACACAGATGAAAAAGTTTGAGACGATGTAATAAAACTTTCACTTTAACAAATTTAGTTTTACTGTTGAGTGTATGTTTACAAATTAATTAGCGTTAAAAATATTTTTATTATATTGTTTGGTGCTACGGAACTCGGTGTGTGCGAGTATGACTCGCACTTGGCCAGTTTTCTAAATGAAGATTTAACGTTAATGACGATCATGTTTGTAAACAGTAGGTATGTCGCCACTGACCGACTGATGGCTTGCCGTTTTTATTCCTATGCTTTTACAATTACAGAGTAACACAATAAAACCTACTTGCAAAATAAACATCATTTATCATTTATCAATAAAAACACACCGACTCTTAAAAAAGAACACAGTCATACGCATACAATGAACGCAGCGCTTATCTTGGATACGCACACTAGCACACGCTGTACGCTGCTCGCTGCTTAGCGCTGACGTCACGTTCATCGTAATTTATTTTTTACTTTTACTTTATTAAATAACGCTCTAATCAGTTTAATTTTGGGAGATTAAGGTTTGGATTGATATATATCCCATTATTAAATGAATTTCAGTCCTGTTACATTTTTGCCGTAAGTAGTATTCAAGATTTTTGGATTTTCTTGATTTTCTGTGAAGTCCGGAGCAGAATTTGTTTAATTTTCATAATAATAGTTAGATATGTTGATAACAATCTCTTTAGCACTATTTTTGTCCTGTTAATATTTTTGCCTTAAGTACGAAGTCAAATTATATGATTTTAAAAAAAAACTGATTGTTCCGTGGACGAAAAATGTTTAATTTGCTGACCTACTCGTAGCACTCAATCTGTTCTACAATACTCCAAATAAACATACCTGTTTATATTTTTTTCCACCAAGTTACAACATATTAGACGTTTTCTTAAAAAAAACACATACGCGCAGTTGAACTTTTCGCGGGATACAGCATAACATACTCTCCTGTCCATACCCTACACATTCAATGAAAAAAATCGCTGTTTTTAATTAATGCAGAGTTGGCCTAATTTTCGGCGTAAATTCCCCGGACTAAGAAACGAAAGTTGCGATATTTTGTACGGCAGTGGATCATATAGGGTGACTGGTAGTTAGTGACCGAGACTTAAACACATGATTGTACTCATGATAACAAACATAAACTTTCCCAAAGAAACAATGTTTTATACTCATTCACTTTTATCACAACAGCAACATGAACATCGCGCGCGCGTGCGCCTGTGACCTATCAGCTGTTAGCCACGTGACGCCCTTCTGTCTCATTACTATCGTACCGTGGGCAGAGCATCCGCTCGGCTCGCAATCCAGAATTTCATATGACTGTTGTGTTATTGTGAAAAAATAATAAATAGTAATAGTAAATAATGTTTAAGTATCGGTCACTAATTACCGGTCACCTTATATTTTATTAAATAGAAGAAGAGGTTTGCTTTTACTCTGTGTTTATTGTGGTGATCCTTTTACACGAATAATAGAGATGTATGGAAGAAGAAGACATGCTGCGCTGACCCCAAATAAATTGGAAAAAGGACAGGAGAATGATATAATTAACAAAGTTAACGTTTTCGTAGTGATTCCAATAGCATTTTGGTTTATCATCATCATCATCATCAGCCTATATTGTTCCCACTGCTGGGACGCAGGCCTCCTCTCTATGAGAGGGAATGGGCTGTAATCCACCACGCGGGCCCAGTGCGGGTTGGTAGATGTCACATGTCTTCGAATTTTTAGTTCTAGGACATGCCGGTTTCCTCACGATGTTTTCCTTCACCGTTTTGAGAGCAGCGGTGATGAAATAAATCACACAAAGTAATGCGCCTGCCTGGGTTCGAACCTACGACTTACTGCTCGTAAGTCGGGGCTTCTACCACTGGGCCACCGCTGCTCTTTTGGTTTATACACAATCGTAATATAGTTATACTGAATTGATTGCTTTGATTTGATCTGATTTGTGTTTGTCACAATCAATTCAGTATCACTTATACATAAGAAAGAATATAAAAGGTGATTGGACCAGACTAGATGCATGAGGCGGAGGAAGACTGGGTGTTGTAGTGCAGGTCTACATATGTCCAGCATTGGACTAAGACAAGCTGAGTTGATAGATATTAGCTATAACCTAAAACCTTATCTTAATGATAATGGGTTAAGAGAGAATCGAGCTACGCTTTCGTCACGCACTTGTACTAGGTTCTCGGTTATTTGTCTTCCCTGTAACATTTCGGTAAATGTATAATATTATTGGTAGTTACATAATAGTAATATAGTTAACTTGGACTTCATTAGTTGCGTTATTGTGGTTTTGTATTTGGGCCACTGTTACATAACAGTGGCCCAAATATTATTAGTTATTCAAAAGTTACTATGGGCACATGCCCATAGTAACTTTTGAATAAACCACATGTTAACCAAATAGAATATTGTATTCGGAAGATAAATTAAATTATTTACCTACTGACCTATTGGTTAGTATGTAGTTACAGGCATTATTAAGCGGAAACCTACCTTTAATTACTTACATAAATAAACGGACGCTATTTTTCCATGGGGGTTGGCAGAAACTACAGAAGGCCACTTGCTATAATTTTTTTATATACATCATTGTTGTGACACATGTGTATGAAGTATAAAAGAATATACGCACCTAAAAAGAAAATACTTTAGTATTTATGTCCCAAAAGGTAATACATCCAAAAAGTTCCTTATAGCCGCTCAACTGATTGCTAATAGCAAATATGTTCAGAAATAAATAACAAAATAATGAATTGACGTTCGCCGGTCAATACAACTAGATACAATAATGGTTTGTGATAAATGAGCCGACTTCGGGAAATTGCCTCGGCGGTATCTCCCGAGCCCGGGAGGCCCGGATTGACGTCTACCCTCGAACGAAGCAAAAAAATCTTATCCCATCGGATTCCAATCAGACTCGCTCATTTATTGCAATTGGCTGATGGAACAAGAATTCCGCTGAAATACGAAGCAATTTTACCTACTTTGTTGGTGATTTTTTCCGTTTCGCTTGATTTTTTTTTATCGGATATAAATGTACCGATTTGGTTGATTATTTACGTATACAGCTATTGCATGTTGAGAATGCAGCATGTTTTATTTTTTGTAAGTATATACATCGTATGGCAAGGTAGATAGCTCAATGAGGAGTCATCAGAGGTTTAATGTCCAATGATTGTCAAAAAAATTAAAACAAAATTAGAAAAAAAAACAAATCAAATGAAAATTTATATAAAAAGCTTTCCTGCAGCTCGTGAGGGATTTGAACCCCCGACCACCTCTATTAAAATTAAACGGGCGCTCTGACCGCTGAGCTAACGAGCCGACAGCAAATAAGCCGAAATTGTCTATATTAATCGACTCGATGATGTCATCAGCACTAAAATGGCCGAAAAAAATTCATCCATAATGCAAATAGCAAGGAAAAGTGTACCATATATTGTCTACTATAAAGATAGTATTAGGATGATGTCATCGTTGATAGCTGTGGGTTTGGCAAGGTCATGGCGCGGCTTCGGTGCGGCGTCACTATGTTTATGTTAATCATAGTTTGATCTACCAAAAACTATGATAATAATGGTCTCGAAGAAACCATGTATATAGCAGGGATCGTTTAGCAGTGATTATTCTCTTCTTTGTGACGCGGTATACTTATACTGACTATAGTTGCAAAACTTCTGAAAAATTCGGAATAATTCCGGAATACTTCTGGGAAAGTTTCTTTAAATCGGAATTATTCAAAATGAATTTAATTAAGATTTTTATTTTATTTTCTGAAAAATCGTATTTAGCATCGATCGTCGATCGCCACCGCCGCTACCCCTCTGTGCGCCGACCGCTACCGCCACGCTGGCGCGGGCGCCGCGCCGCGCGCGCTCGACTGCCACGAGTGACGAGTCGTACGTGCACTCGTGCAGGCGATGGCGGTGCGGGGTGCGGTAAGAGGGGAGATGCTCCCCGGAGAAGTGTTCCCCCCCGCGAGAAAGATTCGTACCCCGCAATCGAATATTTCGCCCGAATAATTCAATGGGAATAAACGTGTTTGTTTGGGGTATGGTGTGTGAGTTACTCGTAATTATTGTTCAGTGGCACATACGTTAGTAAAGTATATATGTTTATTTTCTTATAAATGGGATTGATTAAGTATATGTTGATATTTTTAGAGGTAGATATGTTAGCTTGAGTTTAACAGGATTTTTATTCTTTTGTTTTTAGTTAGGTAGGTACCTACTTATTTCGAAATCGAATGCTATTTTTATAAATGTCAGTTGTGGAATAAAAAACCAGGCCTAGCATATTTGATTTGGTTTTTGAAAAAGGGTTAGGTTCCTATGTTTCTGGTTAGTTTGTATGTAGCTCTGTACGCATCGGGAGTATTCGCGAGTCGCATAGGTAGGTATTAATCATTACCTACCTACTTAACGCGTATAATAGCCCAGTCAATAAAAACAAATAAAGGAAACCTTGCAAGCAAACACGTTTTTAGACAGTTGAAATATTCCCAAAGTTTCGGAATATTTCAGAATACTTCCGAAGTATTCGACGGGAATGATTCGGAATTTTTCCCGCCAGCATCTATACGTGACCTACCTCCGTTTTAAAATTTATTTTGACGAAAATTTGGTTCTGTGTAAATTTGGTTTTGTTCGGATAAAGGTACGGTTTGTCTATCAGATAAGTAAACTAGGGGCGAGCCAATTGCCATCAAACGGGCACAAATCCAGACTCCGTGGCTGCTACTGTGAAATTCCTAATGGAAAACCCCATTAACATTGCCGTGCCGGATACTAGAAAACATTCCACAATATAGGGCAAGATGAAGGCCATTTCATTCTATAACTTTTAGTTTCTGCCGAAAGTAACAGGTGGCGCTGAGAACCTGTTGGGTAGGCTAATGAAATGATTTCCATTGCATTATTTAAGTTTTCATTCAAAAAGAGAGAGGTATGAAGAATTTTCAAGATTACTTACTCTTACTTACTATTTTTAAAACATAGTTAAAAAAAGGAAAAAAAAACAACCATATTTTTTAAAATTATGACCACTTACCGTGTCGTATGAAGGCAAAAAACAAAACGGTTTCTCGCCAAACTTTTCGAATGTGAGTAACGTAGCGATTCATAATTAATTGTACTTCTCCAAGCCGTTCATATCATGTCATACCGTTGAACAGAACTTCCAGTATCCATTTAGAGCTAATGAAGTTCGACTAAATTTCTAATTGGCTCAGCTCTGTGATACGAAAGTTTAGCTTTCAGCGTTTAATGGTTTGTGACTTTGTCCTCGGATTTACTAGAACTAATTTCGTAGTCCAAAGTTGGATCTCCAGGGTGTTACGTTTAGTTGGACTTTCACTTGTTGATGGAATTATGGTTGTGTGTGTGTGTGTGTGTGCGTGGTTGGTGTGAATGGGTGTATCGGGTTTGATTCAATCCGCTCAGAGATAAAGTTTTTGGGACTTTTGTTTATTAGTTTTGTGACAGAATATTGTCTTGTGTGAAAGAACCAGAACCAGCACAACAATTTACAACATTCTGACAAATTTATTTAATCGATTTTCAAATTTATCGTTTAAGAATTAGGTTCAAGGTGGTTGTGCGTTGTTTCGTCGCTAATTGTTTCATCAATTTCGTTTCACATAAATTGTTTGTCATATTATCATTTCATAGAATAATCAATACGCAGAATACTTACTTCGAAGAAATTTAAATCATCAATTTTTGTTTCAAATAAAGTTTAATGTTAGAATATTCATATCATAGAATAACAAATCAAATATTCTTTATCCACATATTGTTTGTTTCACATAAAACTTATTACGAAGAATTACATTTTATCGAGTGACAGTTTCTAAATCTCATACCTTTGAAAAATACATACCCTCCTATAAAATTACAACACCGCATTCACAAAAATAATGCGGTTAAATTCTTGTCAAGCAGGAAAACAGTCTGTTTATTCTCACTAATGGTGTTCATGCTTGTTGCACGCAGCATGCAAGCAAGCATGTAGCATGCAAGCAAGCATACAACATGCAGCGTGCAAGCAAGCATGCAGCATGCAACATGCATGGTTTCTGTCACGGCTCCGGCGCTGCGGGGCTCCGGCGGCCCCACGCGAGTTTATCGTCGCAGATGGCATTAACGCTCACCACCACAGCTTCGGCTTGCTGGCCGGCGAGCCCGCCAGCCTCAGCCGCGGCGGCGAGCTTTAGATACCATCTGCTCCACAGCTCGCGGGCCGGCTCATCCCTCCGCGCCTACGCGGGCTTAAATTACACTCTAGGGGTAGGGCAGGCAAGACTACGTGGAGTCTGGTTTGCAGCCATTCGTTTTTGTCACTAACTTTTGTAGTACAACATATTGACTTTTAAGGACAATATTTTAATTTAAGGTTAATAATTTCGTTGAAATAAAATACCATGGAAACATACATCGAACAAACAAAATTCGTTAAAAGTAATTCTACTGTTTAATAAATTTGCTAAATAAAAAAATGTGATTATAAAATTCATTGAAATGTGTTTCTGTAAAATATTTTTCATTCAAGTAAATAGTAGTTGAAACAAAAATATTCGAAATAAAAATACGAGGACCAAATATTATGTGAAACATTTTCTGTGAAACGAAATTCTGTGAAACTTCTGTCTGCGAAACAAGGTGATACCGGTTCAAGGTTGATTGGGAAAATTTGACAGTTTCGGGTAGCTTAAAGGCAATGACTGACTTGCCTTCAAGAATCGATATGTAATAGTACACCAAGTTTTTCCTTTTACCGCGACATTATTAAAGCTTATGATGCAGTGACTTATGATTTCCTTTGAGAATCGACGGTTTTCTGACATGTGTGTCTGATCTTATCTAATACAATTGGACGCTTGACTATAGTTACGCGTTTGACACGCGAAGGTTACACTGTCCCAAATATTCGTTTCGATAAAAACTTGTTTGTTTCGTATAGTTGTCTCAACTCTAAACTTACAAATTATGAACTACCTTTGTTTTTTTTTGCGGACAGGAAATGAGGAAATTATACGAGCTAAAGCATCTACACACAACAAGCATCTACATAATTATGACTTTTCTGACTGTTTGTCTCGGAAATTAAAAGCTAAGGTCAAGGGAACTGATCTAGAAATGTACCTAATGGTTTTAGAAATCAAACACCACGCCTGTAATCCCCGAAAGGTTAGGCAGAGGTGTACCTAGTAATACACCCACATTCCGCCAGTTACATACACGGTGTAAATCACCTCATCACGAAGCCGCCAACCAAGCATTCTCTACATGAAACTAAGTAACTTTACGCAAAAATTATTGCTGGTAAACGACTTTTTTTTGGGGGGGTGTAAAATCATGTTTTGTGGTAGAACTCAATGTAACGCACTCAAAACATTGTGCTGATGGACGGCTTGAATAGTACGGGGGTCGTGGAGGTGTTTAAAGATCGGAAGAAGAAAATTAAAAGCTTAAGTCTGAAAATGTAATGGTTTTACAAATCAAACATCACGCCTATAATCCCCGAAGGGTTCGGCAGAGGTGTACCTAGTGATACACCCACATTCCGCCAGTTACATATTATGTTAACGTCCCATGTAATAGGGGGCAAGCCTATTGCCATCCATCGGGCCCAAATCCAATAAAAAAGAGGAAAATCTAAAAGAAAATGATAGAAAAACCTAATAAAACTTTGTTCAGCAGTTGCCTCATTCTCAGCAGTTGGTTTTACAAATAAATGAATAATACCTCCAATATACTTCGCTAGGAAATAACTGTTACTCAAAACAATACCAAACTATAACAAGCAAAACATAAATCAAAAATGTTTTTCCATTTTTGTATCCACCGTTAAATTGTCCTCGATATCGAGGCTTTATTTGAGGGCACTTACGTTGAAACCTAGTTACTATATCCTGCATGAGCTCCGTTAGTAGGATCTACATCACGAACACAGTTGTTCATCGAACTAAAGTAATTAGAAGTCGCATTTCGCGTAAAATACGTCAGGAAATTTCAATGGTCTTAAGTGCTTTATTGAATAGTGGACTTTTAACTTGCATTTTGAATTCTGAAGTGTTTTTAGAAAGGCATCTTGGTAGTGGTTGAGATTCTTTGTGATATCGTAATTATTTTTATTAAACCCCGACCAAAAAAAAGGGATGTTAAAGTTTGACGTGTGTATCTGTCTGTCTGTCTGTGGCATCGTAGCTCCTAAAAGGATAAACCGATTTTAATAAAAATTGGTTTCGTTTTAAATGTGTTTTAATCGAGAGTGTTCTTAGCTATGCCCAGGAGTAGGACAGTCAAGGCTAAAAAAAAAATGTAAGTTTAAAAATCATAAAATTAAAATTGAATTAAAATTTTTAAAAAACCCAAATTCCAATTAAGATAAATAGACCGCTTAGCACAAGCACAAAACAAAGCGGACCCCCGACGCTACGACGCGACGATTGCATTAACTTATTTTTGTTTTTTGTAAGGTTTTTCTATCGGGGGCTTTTTAAATTTTTAATTTATAGTTTGCCTCGTTCGTTTAGTGATCGCAAGCGCGACTGCTGAGCATAAGGTCCTAGGTTGATTCCCAGGTCGGGATTTTTTTATTGGGGGTTTTTCATTAGGAATTTCTCAGTAACAGCCACGGAGTCTGGATTTATGGCCGGTTGATGGTAATAGACTCGTCGCCCCCTATTACATGGCACTTAAACATAACTAGCAATTTGATGGTGTAATATTAGGTACCTACACCTCTGCCCAACCTTTCAAGGATTACAGGCTTAATATTATGTTATGAAGTTAGTTTGTAATTAAAACCACAGAAATGTAGTACGATTTTTGTTAATTGTTTGGTAAAGGTAAAAAATCCTCGAAAAATATAGAAAACCTGCTAATAATGTTAACATTTGATTATTATAATGTGTAATTTTTGTTAGTTACGACATAAATATTGCTTGCGCTAACTAAACAACGAGACCCATGTGTTACAATTTGTATCAAGCTCCACTCCAGAAGAAATGAAAGATTAGCTGACAGTCATAACAAATGTGGGACACTTTCACGTAACGGGCAATGAGGGTTAGTGCATAATATAAAACCTTATGAAAAATATATGGAAAATAGTATTTTACACACGTTGGGCTTTCTAGTGTAAACTAGCATTTTTATGTTTGACAAAATAATTTTTAAAGTGAGTTGTTTCTTGAAGTGAGTTAATTTCTGTGAATGAAAATCTGCACACAACTATACCAAGTACTTATACAAGGTGTTGTTTTGCATTCTCGTCAAATTTCAGGAAGTGGTCACAAAAGACATAAATAATCAATTAAAATTATGGTACCTAGTTAATTATCAATAAACGTTGATTTTTTTGGTTGTTTAAGTTTGTCAATATTTCAGAATAACCCCCTTAACGTGGTTTAGGGAATAAGGAATGATCGCCTAAATGTTTGAGATTGTTTGTATGTGTGTAAGCGAGGCGATAGGGCGAGAACCAGACGGTCCGCGTTTAAAACACGGGTGGTTCAAACTTACCGATTTCCGTCAACAAGAAAAAAAAAATTACCAACCCATTTTATTATTGATTCGCGACGAGAATCAGTAGCATAGTTACCTACTTGAATTTGACGAGGATGCAAAACAACACCTTGTATGATGTGTAATAGGTGTACATAACATAACATCACGCCTTTAATCCCTTGAAGAGTATGGCAGAGGTGTACCTACTTTATAATACACCCACATTTGGCTATCTATGTTTTAGTACGTGAGCCTATTTCCATCGGACCGGACCCAGATACAGACTCCATGGCTGCTACTGAGAAATTCCTGAATAAAACAAAAACATTTTGCCCGACCTGGGAATTTAACGCAGAAACTCATGCTTAGCAGCCGTGCTTGTAACCACTAGAGGAACGAAGTAGTAGGTATACAAATACAATTAACCGATTTTCGAGGTTTCATAGGAAAAAATCATTTTGTTAAAAAAAAAAAAATTGTGCGTGGAGTCCCTCCGCGCGGAAGAAGTGAAACTTCGTAATACTACACGCATGTGTTTGAGTGCCACGCATTCACTCTCGTTATTTTATTGAGCTTCTAAATAATATTTTGTTGTTTTCTTGTTGTATTATTTTTATTACATAATTATTACATAAGTTTATCGAGGTTATTCTACTCATGGAAATTGAGCGAAGGCTGGTTCCCCCTACATGATAGCGTTAAACTTGTTGGAAGTCGCATAAGAAGTTTCACTTAAAAAAAAAAAGCACAAAGATGGGTACATTATATAAGGCCCAAAAATGTCCTTCAAATCAAAACACAAGACAATATCACTTCCAGACACAGCTCTGCCGTGTGTAACAGAATCCTGCGCAAATGGCCGGTCGTCGCCGCGGTATTGCGTTACACAAGCTACAGGGGACGGCCATTTCCTCGATCCGAGGCGCTAACTCAATCAACGCTCTCAGGATTTTTCCCCTCGGGTTCCCTCGCAGACGGCGGACGTGACCGAGCCACGTTGATGACTGCCTAACTAAGTTCACTTCAATTTTACTTACTTTCAAGCTTTTCGGGGTCTTTGTCCGCGGGCCAGGTATGTTCTTACCTTTGTTCTTGAGTAGTCTTAACGTTGCTCTTGACTGTACTTCTGTATCACAGTAGTAGAGGTACCTAATGATGGCTACATTGAAGTAGAGGAATATTTGCTGCCAATTTTTTGCTTTGTCTTGTTCTACGTTTTGTAGTAAGCAACGACTTATTGTCGGGCCTACGCTGTCGTCCCATACTTAAGCACTAAAGCTGTAACATTCAAATATTGTAAAACCAAATGATTTTAAAAGAATTTCTTGCTGGTTCTTTGCCATAGGAAACGACCAACCCGAAGCGTGCATCTTTTGTCGACGTTTTATAAGTGCCCAGGTAGGCCTTATATGTAAAATAAAATAATTTGATTTGAATTTGGAAGTTTCTACCTACAAAATCTTACCGGATTCTCGGTACAGTTATATAATAAACAGGCTTTCAAAGGAAACCACATAGTCGTTTAATGACATTATCTTTTGCTTTGCTTTAAATAAGTAGTATGATTATATTCCATTATGCCTATTTCTGTACTATATTCTGTACCACAAAGAGAATTATTTTGTAAATGTTACAACGGAAGATTTATTTAAATAGTTCGACATATTTCTAAATTCATTCCTCAGATAATGTTAATGAAAATGGCAACAATGGTCGCTATCTAGGGAAGCGTTTTTATAGAGTTTTCACGACCTTCAATCACAATTTTAGTTAGTTTTTTAATTCTAAACCGGACCTACCTACCTGTACCGATTCCGATTCGAACCTACGCATTTTTGTTTAGGCTCGCAAATTGTATGCAACTACATTATTTTTACTCTGATTGAGGACACTCGCTAAATGAACCATTGGGTAATAAAACTTTTTTATTGCTGTTTTTCAAAACAGTTATGATACATGTATGGTATGTTTTTCCACGAACGTACGTAACAACAAACAAGTTCTACAGAAATATGCACAAAAAATAGAATGGACACAAAAAGTACGTCTTTAGGCTTACTATTTTATATTGGAAACGATATCAATATGGCCAACGATTTGCTGACACGGACTATCGGCACAATGATCGCTGAGTCCACATCCCACATGTTGACAACCTCGTGAGCCAAGTCACACAAGTACTTGATTTGCTTATAATTATTACCAAAACTTTATTAACACTTTTGATAAACAAATTATTAAAAAAACTTCTTGCACAGTTATTGCTGGTATAAAACATTTTTCTAAAAATCAAACGACTTAGTTTATTCAAAGAATGTATTAATGTCTTAATTAAAAGTCATTCAAGTTATTATAGTCGCGGTGACAAAGTGTAAAGGCAGTCAGCTCGGCAAAGGTGTGTAGTTAAAGGCAGCTCGAACATTGCTAATTAGAAGTGCTGCTGCCGGCGCAATGCACAAAGTTACTGCTACCTTAATACTGCTACTGCACTTTGCTCAGAAACATTTTTCCGGCCCGACTGAGGGCAATGCCGACGTTTGCGCCTTTTTGTTCGAACTAGCTAGTTATGTGTGACACACGGGCATGTGAAATGGTGAATGCAAAGTGTTATTCACGAGGCCGTCAGCCAAGCATTCTGTACAACAAACTAAGAAGCTGTACGCAAAAAATATTGCTCGGAAACGATTATTTTTGGGATGAATAGTCGCGATTTACGGTAGGATTCAATGTAACGCACTCAAAACATTGTGTTGCCGGCCAAACCCGATTTTAGGTCAAACTTTTTTGGCCTAACTTGAATGTGGCGCTCGCAAGCTGCTGTCGCGGCACCGCTCGGTCGTCACAGTTCTAACCTTACCTAACCAAACCCATTTTGTCGGGGTGCCCCATGATCGTCCATAAGAGACGAGCCCTAGTTTGGCCTAAAAACAGGTTTGACCCGTAACAGATGCACTGAATAGTACAGTAGTCATGCAGGTATTTAAAGTAATATTACAATTATATAATATATTACAATTATATAATTGTAATATATATTAATTAAAAAGTAAAATAAAATAAATAATAATAAAATAAAATTGTTTTATTTTAGATTTTTGGAATCCATAGAATGTTAGTACAGTAAGAAAAAACTTAAACAATTAGTGTTAGTAACAAAAATGAAAGAATACAAAAAATATACAAAAAAGACATACCAGATAACATTATTTCGTCATATGGGTCCTGACCCAGTGTTGGACGTATCGCGTGTCCAACCTATCTGCTATAACGGCCAGGATGCTGTTGGAGCTGGCGCGCAGCCTGCAGAGCGCTGCGGCATATCGCTTGCGGGGCACGGCGTGAGAGCCATCTACATGCGCGTCCGCGAACATGCCCGAGGCACTGCACCAGCGCGGCAGCCCCAACAACGCCCTGAACGCGTTGTTGTACTGGACGCGCAGAGCGCTAAACGATCGTTGCGTATAATGGGCCCACAGACTGCACGTGTAAAGCGATGTGCAGTGCGCTCTAAAGAGTGTTATTTTAACACTCGCAGCACAACGCTTGAACCTGTGAGCTATCATATTTGCTCTGATCGATAGCGCCCTACGCTCTCTGTCCATGTCCTCATCATCACGTAGGTGTTCAGTGACCATGTGCCCAAGATACTTAAAGCGGGTGACCACCTTCATCGGTATTCCGTTTAAAGTAACGGGAGGTACCTGCTCCGGTGACTTAGTACCCGCCTTGAATATCATGAGCTCACTTTTTAAAACATTATATTTGAGGCCATGCCTCGACGCGTACATTTCACACACATTACTAGTTTCCTAAGGCCGCCGATCGTTGGGCTCAACAAAACCATGTCGTCCGCGTAACTAAGATTGTTTACACATACGTTGTCTACGTGGCAGCCGACATGAATGCTGCTGAGCTCAACGATCAGTGCATTAATGTATAAATTAAACATAAGTGGGGATGACAATCCACCCTGTCTCACTCCACATTGTAATCCATATGGATCTGATAACATGCCTGCCCATTTGACATAGTTAACTTGACTATGGTACCAAAACTTTAGGATAGCAATAGTCTCCGGAGGTAAATTTGTGTCTTTAAGCTTATCCCAGAGTTTGTCATAATTGACAAGGTCAAACGCCTTTGAGAGGTCTAAAAACAGGCATAAATAGGCGTTTTTCTACTGGTGTAATACTCAACAGTATGCTTTAGGCCCAGTATAGCGCTTTCTGTAGAAAGTCCGGCGCGGAAACCAAACTATGCATCGTGTAGGTGGATACATTCCGCCAACTGGGCCTCAAGCACACTGTCCAGTATCTTCGCAACGACTGTCGCAAGCGAAATCGGCCTGTAATTCGATTTCAGCGAACTATCTCCTGTCTTGTTCTTCAAAATGGGAGTAACTATTGTTTTTGTTAGTTCACTGGGTAGGTAAGAGTGTCCAATACACAAATTAAAAAACATCGACAAAAGTCTAGCAATGTGTGGCCCTGCATTTTGCAAATGCTCGACGCTGAGCCCGTCATGCCCCGGTGACTTTTCACCTTTCATATTTGTGATAATTAGTCTTATGTCCTGACACTACGTTTTCACTAACGGGGTCCACGTCTATCATTGCATTACAAACTCCTAATGGAGATTCTATAGTGAAGTGATCTTTGAACAAGTTTGCGATCATCTTCGTGTCAGTGACACCCTCAATGCTCAGAGGAAGGCCAGGCCTCAAATTCAGTTTATTGGTCTGTTTCCAAAATTCACGAAACTTATTATTTGAATGCAGTGTCGCTAGCCGGTCCATTTTTATCTGCTCCTGATGTTGTTGGCACCATTTAAGTTTAGTTTTGAAAACCTTTCTGCTATGACACATTGATTCATAAATGAATCCTGCTTTAGGTTTACCCCACTGCAACCAATTCTGAAAATCAAGCCTGGCCACCCCATAATTTGCCTGTTCTTACCACTTGTACCTACCCTATAGCTAGACTCAGAAGCCTCACTAAGTGATGAGACAATGTCATTATATAACTTATCAAGTATTTGCCTGTGTGCCACAACATTACATCGTTTATCCCCGCAGTCTCGTAATTCTTTAGGAAAATCAATTTGTCTCAACAATTTATTACAAAGGTTTGTATACATACCAATTTGTTTTGGCTTCCTTTCACCCCAGGTCACTTTACTTTTAAGGACTGCTTGACTCACATTTTTAGATTCTATTATCCCCAAATTACATTTAACAGACACAGGATAGTGGTCAGACCAGTAAACATTATAATCAACCCATATACCCATATTCAAAATAGAGGGCCAAGCTGCACTAGTTACAATGACGTGGTCTAACCAACGCTGACAACCATGCGCTTCACTAACAAAAGTATGCGTATCAGAGTCCACCCCACACTTGACAATGTCAGCACATATCCAGTCCATATCCTCACAAAAGCTAATTAATTCCTTATAAAAGTTCTCATTTGGATGCGCATTGAAATCACCAAGAACGTATATACAGTCTATACCACTCTCTTCAATTATAGCGTTAATAGCGCCCATACACTGCGTAAAGTCAATAATATTTTCCGCACAGTCTGTAGGCATGTATACCGATACACACATAATGGGCCGATCACATAACACTGTTTTGATTGCACAAATTCGAGGGTTGTTACAATCAACCACGGTCACAGAGGGGAACACACTTTTACGCCACAATATTGCCGTTCCCCCATGAGGTCTACCACGCACGATTCCTGAAGACGTGTCCACTGCCGACGTTCCCGTATAGCCAAAGTCGGGATTTATGCTACTAAGCCAAGGTAAGTCGTATGGTAGTAGCCACGTTTCTTGGAGGGCAACAATGTCAGACCTCTGCATTAGATGCCTAATATCTTCAAGCGAGCGCTTAACAAAATATGTATATATATTTTTTTCAAAAAGATAGTACTTTGAGCTCTAATAAGGAGGCATGAGAAGTTAAGTAAGTTCGTTCTTGTGTAAGCAAGTTCCAAGTGCGAAATATAAGCGATTTTAGGTTAAAAAATCCATAAATCTTTTTTTTTAAAGGGAAATCTCTAATCCTTTTTAACAAAAGTTTTTTTTTTAAAATTTAGTCCTTCTTTATTCAAATTGGTCTAGTACTAGTAGTTTCACTGGAAAATCGAGCCATTTCCTTATTAATATTTTAAACTAAAAGCTTTTCGAAAATCCGCCTCTAAAGCAGCATGAATATGCTGCGAACAAAAATCCAATATTTTGTTTCGATAAAAAGTATTTTAGTGCGTTCAATATTTCGCGCGGGTATATTTTAATTTTGATGGCTGCCAGGTGTAAGCTCGTATAACTTTATGGCCGTATGTACGTAGCATTTCATACTCCAGGCTACGGGTTGCCTTTCACGTTACCTTTTAGCTTTTACATTGTGAAATTGGTGTTGTTCACGTTAATAAACTTTTTCTTTGTGATCCGTTCACTTAAGTATGTTCTTTGCACACATGTAGGTACGAAGAGGTAACTCGCGCTTGCAGTGGGAGTACTTAACCATTTTACTTTGTATAGTAGTGTTCCGGTTCAGAATTACAATGTGTGTTAAATGACCTTGTTTTAAAATACCAGGTGCCTGAACAAAATAAAATGAAAGTACCTAAAACCATAATTCAAATAAGTATTAGCTATGAAAAACCCTTTATTTTCATTAAAACATTTCATATTTACGAACTCTTACCTAAACATTATATACTTACCTAAGTTATTATTCTACGTAGGTATACTTTTTCATTACACGTAACGTGTAGCTGAGCATGCCATTACTGTAAGTTTTATTATGACTACATCATGAAAACGACTAAATCATGTGTGTATACAGCGTTGCCTGAAAACGGGACGTAGTGTGGGTTATTGCATATTGCGATGAAAAATGTTTTCATAAAAATCTCGCCGAGTTCGCTCAGCGGCGCTCACTGATCTTTTAATCTCTTAATTACATGAGGGCAGAATACGCGGGGATTTCACCAAAATAACCATGCAAAATGGATGGCCACCCCCATCCCCCGCACACCTCGTGAATTTGAATTATTCTTTCGTAGCTACAGCTTGGACGCATATTTACATTTTATATGAGCGCCCACGACGCTCAGCCTGCCCATTTCACTGGGTTAGCGTTTTTGTTGCGCTACGGTTGGATTTTTCGTGAGCGGTAACGTTTTTATTCTATTTTTGGCACGATTCGTTATCAATCCCGTTCACACAGAAGAGGGTATATTTTCCGGTGCCATTTCCACACGTAGATTGCGAAACTCCCACAATACGAGGTTTTATTGCAAATCCATCGCTGAAGACTTCGGCACTTGGGAGTGTCAGTTTATCACGGAGTTCTCCCGTCGAGCCACAGCCTCCACACTTACCTACTTTACGACCATCGCTAAGAACGAAGCAGCCCGCAGTAAAATTTCAATATCCGCCAAAATATGGCATTTCATTTGGCCTCTCGCTGAAATGCCAAGATGGGACGTAAAAATGTAATGGGTTTCTTTCTAATTATTTATGTTCCTAATAGAATGGGCCTGCTCTTTTGATATTAAACCTATAAACCAGTATATTTTTCCTTGCTTGAAAAGCTCTTTTTATAGGCCATGTAATGAAGAAACATTTTTCGAATATCAGAATAAATAAAAACAGGTTGGCTAAGTTTGAATTGTGTGGATACAATGGGAACTTTGAATAATTTAAGATTTGTATAACAATAAGTAGGTAATTAGAAAAATCACGATGTACGGACGGATGCACAGGAGCGTCAGTGAGCCCTCTGTGGGTAGTATCGGTAACACGTAAGTAATATTTAAACTAGAAATTGGTACGTACTGTATACCAAACAGACCAATTCTGGGCATTGCTATGTCTCGAATTGGTCTTTATGGAAATAAGAGAGTTTTTTAGGATAAAAGTGACGACGATTTAGAATTAACCTGTAGGATGCTTAACGATATAATTACTTATTCTTTATGATAATTTCTAGTTAGGTAGGTATAATTTTCACTTTTTTTAGTACACTAATCTATTTTCGATTACCTAAAATGTCCATTATTCTGGCATCAATTTTGTAGATACCTTATTAATTAACTTTTCTAAATATAGTGGCGTTTGTTAATTATAAAGAATATGAAACTTGTTTGTGGAGGAACTCGTGACTAATTAATAACAGCCGCACGGGTCGATCTTCAAGGTTAAGCCGTGCTTGGCGAGGTTGGTCTACGGATTGGTGACCATAATTACATACCGAGTTTCCTCCGTGCCTCGGAAAGCACGTTAAGCCGTTGGTCCCGGCTGTTATTTTTACATCTTTGACAGTCGTTACGACTAGTCAGAAGCCGAAAGTCTGACATCCAGTCTTACCAAGGGGTATCGTTTTACCCAGTTTCTGGGTTGTGGAGGTCATATATAGGCAGTCGCTTCATATAAAATACTGATACTCAGCTGCATCCGGTTAGACTGGCAGCCGACCCCAACAAAGTTTAGGAAAAAGCTAGGCAGATGATGATAAAACGTTGATTATGATCAAAGTTACACGAAGTTAGTGAGCCTAGGAATTTCGGATATTTTTACAGTTACTTTGTACGAGTATATGACAGCTGTAACGGTTTTTGCAGAACAATTATCACAAATGCGACTGGGGATGGCAACGGACACTACTCTCAGAGAAAAGCCAAAAAGGGCAGAACCTTCGGAAAGTTTCTTTGGGAGGGTCGAATGAAAAAGATTACAACCTTCGTTCTAATGACCGCTTGGAATCAACGACTTCAGGTACATCATCATCATCATTTGCCTATAATGTTCCCACTGCTGGGACACAGGCCTCCTCTCCTATGAGAGGGAGTGGGCTGTAATCCACCACGCGGGCCCAGTGCGGGTTGGTAGATGTCACATGTCTTCGAATTTTTGGTTCTAGGACATGCCGGTTTCCTCACGATTTTTTCCTTCACCGTTTTTGAGAGCAGCGGTGATGAAGTAAATTACACAAAGTAATGCGCCTGCCTGGGTTCGAACCCCCGGCTTACTGCTTGTAAGTCGGGGCTGCCACCACTGGGCCACCGCCGCTCTCCAGGTACATTGGTGAAATAATAACTATATCACTATAAATCATCTAGTCGGAGTCCACCACAGAGTACATTTTCATTATGAGTGCGCTAGGTGATCTCAAAATATGCTATTTCGCATTACACAACGCCGAAAGTTAGCAACAACGAATGATATGACGAAGAAAGCACGCAGCACATACCGTAACAACGAATACACTTGAATACAAATTACGGAACCACGAATGCATTTAGACTGTTATGACTCCCATATGATAGCTATACAACCCTTTATTGTGTGTTGCTGTGGGTTGGTCTCGTGGGCTCTCAAGCGCAACTACTGAGTGTGGTCTTGGGTTCTAGTTCCGGGACGGGCAAAAATAAAGTGTTGATGGGTTCTTACATCAGAAATTGCTCAGTAGCTATAGCCGAGTTTGAAAGTTGGTGGTGTGATATTTTATTGCTGTCCCATCGGACTGTATGAGATAAAAGAAACAGAGAGTGCAACTATGTTTACGCACGCATGTGTATTTTAATTTTCCAGCGTACTTGGCTAATCTCTTTTGAGATTCGCTACCGTGGCCGAAATGTAATCGCGAGTGGATAAAATATGGATTCTGTACAATTTTTAATTAATTTATTTAGAACATGGAGGACTTACAGCTAATAAAAACAAACAAGAAAGGGAACAATAGTCACCAGAGAGCCAATTACAAGTCCTCACGTATAGACATAAAGTACAAAATGGTGTAAGCACAGAACAAAAAACACACCGCTTTAATTAAAGTAAAAATAAAAGCACTATGCATACTTGGTTTGAAAAAAAAAAAAAAAAAAAAATTGAGAAAATAATAAAAACAAAAGCTTACAATATAACGTACCGCTACTTGAAAAATTTGAGGCTTAAGCACCTTCTGGCCGGATTCACATTAATTGTGAATGGATCTAAATCAAATTCCTTGCATATATAACTGAAATTTTTGCTTGCACAAGCAATATAACTGTTCTACCTCTAATTCGAAGATGTAGGTATGAGGTACACGTATGGGTGGATTAAACCGAAAAGTTTTACTTGGCACATTAAAATAAAACTTAGATAATAATTCAGGGTTATCAATATTGTTATTGAGGATTTTTAACAAGAATAAACAGTCAGCAATTTTACGTCGATCTGCCACAATTAAGATCATTAATTCTAATTGGTATAAAAGTATCTGTATTAGTGTAATTGGTGTAAGTAGTAGTACTTTTACTTTTCTTTCTTTTTTTTAATTTTCCTTCCGTCGTTGCAATAATTTGTTTAGACCATACCTGGGAATCTTCTAGTAACAGAGATATTGGGGGTCAAAGTTCAAACTTTTTTTACAAACTTTTTAAAATACAAGTTTTTAATGTTGAATGTTGTACCACGGCCCCCGTACTACATCCATCAGGATCCGTAGTGCATCTATGGGCATAATGTAAATTACTTAGTTATATGTACAGAATGCTTGGTTGACGGCTTCATGTAGGGTCCGTTGACCCTGTATAAAGGGTGTAGAACACCTCTTAACGAAGCCGAAAGGCACTGGTTTTCCCTGTCATTGCGATCATTTTTTTGTTCTACACCATACCTGGGAACCTTCTAGTTACGGAGATATTAGGGGTCAAAGTTCCAAGTATTTGACAAGTATTTTTTTTAAATACAAGTTTTTAATGTAAGATTTTTACTTTAAACACCTCCACGACCCCCGTACTATTCAATCCGTCCATCAGCACAATGTTTTGAGTGCGTTACATTGAGTTCTACCACAAAACATGATTCTACACCCCCCAAAAAAAAGTCGTTTCCCAGCAATAATTTTTGCGTAAAATTACTTAGTTTCATGTACAGAATGCTTGGTTGACGGCTTCGTGATGAGGTGATTTACACCGTGTATACAGGGTGTAACGGAAAGGGTATATACATCCTTAAGGGTGTGCTACAGACCATCAAACAGGACATGTTTCTCATCATAAAACATGTTTTTCAGCAAAAAAAAATATCTGCTGCCCCATAGAAAATTACAATACCTATTCGACCCAAATGTATAGGCAGCAGATTTTTTTTTACTGTATTTTTTTTTTATATTGAGAAACATGTTCAGTTTGATGGTCTGTAGCACATCCTTAAGGATGTATATACCCTTTCCGTTACACCCTGTATAGTAAGTAGTACAGTCCTTACTGTTGAACAAAATAATTTTCTTGTTCCAGGTCTTCATTCTTCTCTCAGTAGTTTACAAGTTCTTGCTGCACCTCCTGCTCGCATACTACATGGACACTGACCAAAACACGATAATTCTAGAGATATCATTGTGGATTCCAGAAGTATTCTATTTCATCGATGTTACCGTTCATCTTCTTCACACGTTTTGGTCTCTGGTTCGATTGCATGTTCGAGTTTATCGGAGGAACTGTTTCTTTCTGACTTTCGATGTTATTTCGCTTCTCCCTCTGAGTTTGATTTGTAAGTTTCTTCTAATAGTTAAGTGTAATAAGTAATTTCAAATAATTAGATGAAGTATGCTCTGGTTTTTTTTTACTTAGATAGATCATGGTAACCGAAACCTAAGAACATTCGCATAGTTCGCATCGTGGACCGTAGCTGCAACGCAAAATATGCTACGCGTCGTAGCATCTTCTTCGTAGCGGCCTACGCACACATAAAGCATTGCACTGCCTCGAGTTACAAACGCAATACGTTTGCCAAGCGTTACTAACTTGTCAATATTTCTGGTCTCATTAAAAGTTATTTTTCCGAATAATCATTTTAATATCATATTTGCAGTTAAAAATAGACGCGGCTATGATAAGTTTGTTTTAGCCAGTAGGTGGTTCGAAATCGCACGGATTTACAGATTGTTCCTTTACTTCCGAGAAATAAATGAACATGTAAGTTTTTAATATAAATTACGTCTACCTAAGGTCGCCATGTCTAGTACACGGTCGTCAATGTCTGAGGGATCACTATGGATGCTTGTACACGGTTTCTTCCTTTTTTTTTTCCATGGCATCTCGCAATTCATCCTATGAGGTTGTCGTCTGCTTGACCGGACTATCCTGTGGATGCCTTAAAAGTAAGGTCTCCAGCCAGGGCATAATAACTTACAAACTAAGCTACTACACGCTAAGGGCACCCCCTGTGGGGTACGAGCCTCGGCTTAGGGTGTCGTGGGGGGAGGACTGCATGGGGACAGGCTGGATCTGAATGAAAACGGTCCCGTCCATTCAATACCCTGTTCATATATGGATCGGCGAATCAACCGTCGAAGATCTTGAAAAAAAAAATGTGTATGGACAACAGGTCTAACACCTTGTAAACAATATTGTTAGAAATCTGTCGCTAGGCAACCTATAGGATTGGTAGAAGTATTAAGAATGCGCGAATCGGTGTCGTCGTAACTTGAACGGCTTAGTTTGGTGATATGATTTTTACGCGAAATCTCTGGTTAGTTTTATGAAAACGAGTACTAATTATTCCCTATCAATAAATACCTATCCTGATATTATATTACTCCATTTTCAGATGCGAAAGTCCCGTAGGCTATTGTTCTTTACTGAACAAATCATAACTGCAGTATTGATCCTTCACGCAAGCACTTGTTTATGGTACTCCGTGAACCGGGCGCCAGAATTGGAACACCCTTGGTACAATATGGGATATCCTCCGCACGTAAACGTTAGAAGTTTGAAATTCAATAGGTAATAAGATTATAAAATTGGTAATAATTGTAGCAAAATGTATTTCAAGACAGACATTACTACTGTTTGAATATAAATTATGCTCGTTATTTCCAAATCAAATTACGAAGGGAGTACAGAGCAAAAAAATGGCAGGGTAGTTAAACACATTAAGGAGGAAATCGGATGCAAGAGCGAGCGAAGCGAGCTCGGGACATTGGGCACTCCGACTCGGACAGGTTAGGCTCGAAGGGTATGGCGGGGTCTAGAGAGCGAGCGAAGCGAGCGAACTAAAACCCCACTAACCCCTTCGTGTTAGGTTACTTTAAACCCTGCAGACAGAAATCAAGCGTAGTGAACATACAGAAATAAAGTGTAGTAGAAATAGGAGTAGTCGAGTATGCCTTAGTTTGGTATGTGGTTAGTTCTCTTAATAATCAATATTAATAAAAAGGTATGATATTAAAATCCTAATTAAATTACAAACTTAAAATCCTTCTGGGTTAAAATTATCATATTTGATCATAAGTAATCAGGTTACATTATCTTTTACACACATTGCCGGCTACGCATTCGATATTGTATAGAATATCTAGCCCAAGTACTAAATGGGTAATATTTCATATGGATCCAGCATTCTATACATTGCCTAGGTATTGTATAGAATACCGGATTATACAGATTGCCGGTACCATATACACGCACAGACTCACGTCTTTTGCCCAAGAGGGTGGGCAGTTTACAAATAACGCTTGGAAGGGTCTTTTGGTGCGTTGGAAAATCAGAACTAAAGTTTAAAAAATAAATAAAAAAACAGCAAAATTGTTTATTAACATTCAAGAGACAAGAGAGAGAGAGACATTCAAGCACAAAAATATTCTTGTAGCACTTGACTTAGGTATATCTGAAGCATGACAACTTACTTCAAAGAACACTCTTCCTATCGATTTTTCTTTGATATGGTATGGAGATACTTATATGTTCGGCTGTACTTTAATAATTGTAGGGATACGTTTACCATTTTTTCTTCAATGCAATTCTTCTAATCATTTTCACAATTTTGAATATCAAAATAATGAAAATGAAGATGTCGTTTAAATGATTTATGACTGGGAATAGAGGGAAAACTAAACTTATATTTCATATGTGCATTTTGTTCGAAAATTTTATAACATGCGACACATATGGTTTAAATTTGGCGCAAGGTGGCTGCAGTCATACTCGTAACTTTTGATGCTTAATAATGTAGGTATCCACGATTTTTTGGATTATTTTCAAGTTTATCACTTTTAATTTGCATGTAGTTTAATATTTAAAACTGTTTCTTACTAGCTTATGCCCATGGCTTCGCCCGCGTTGAGTTCGGGAATAGCATGGGGAAAATTAGCCTATGTGCTATTCTAGACTATTATCTATCTCTGTGCCAAAATTCATTCAAATGCGTTCTGCGGTTCTGGCGTGATTGAGTGACAAACATCCGTTCATCCAAACTTTGGCATAATAGTAGAAATACTTTTTATACACGTAGGCCTTTCCTATGGGGTAGACAGAAATTATCTGCTACTAGCCTTTCACAAAGGACGCTTTCGTTTTGCCAGGTTGTCGTAGATTGCCGCAATTGGCCAGTTGTCAGTGAGACTAAAACATACTAGTTTGGTATAATATTAACTTTTCACTTACAGTTACAGAACATGTTGGTACTATTGCACCTGTCGTTTCTTCAATGTCATATTTGGAGATTCGTTTCCTATTGTAAGTTCTGCCTATTTTCTCTATTATCTATGTATTAAGTATGCTTTTTGTTGGGTCTCATGTCCGTAAGTAGAGACATATTTATATAGTTTTAATTGGCTTTTTATTCCAGCGTGATTTGCAAAAGTGGTTGACGTCAAGTCTGATGCTGATCGGCTATGTGTTCTTCCGCTATCGCTTCATAGGCACCCTAGCCTGGGAAATGGTCATTGAAAACACGAGAAGATCCAACTTTGTCGATAGGGTAAGCCTATTTATAGGGTTGGGTTGAATTGATACGCCATCTGTGCAACGTCCCATGGCAATGGTTTGAAATTCCGTATTGTTTCAAACTTACTGGAAACTATTCGTCAATTCAAACAATGACTTCATGAAAGCACTACTCCACTGCCTTTGTAAACATTATTGGAAATATTAATAATAAATTAATGTTTAATAACGATTGAAAATTGATAATTTTTTTTTACAAAAATCCGGAATGAATATACAATCAGATTGCGCGGTTTTTAATCCTAATGAATAATTGTTGGTAAATTGATTAATGCGTTATCGAATTTATTTAATTTCAGTATCATTACATGATGCACTACCTAAAGTTTAGCAAGGCGCCGGCTTGGTTGATTGACCAATGTAAGAACTATAAGTTACAGCTGTGGCAGATGAAGGCAGGGATACTAAGATCGCAGCAACTACAGACGCTCCCTCTTCCACTACAGATGGAACTAATCTTCGACATTAACGTTGGGAATTTCCATAACTCCATGCTATTTAGGGAGACTAGTTAGTGTAACTTATACTATGCATAGTCTAACTTTATATATAGAAGCTTCGAAGTTTGCACTGAATTCAATACCTTTGTAAATTCTCACGAACTTCCTAAAAACGTAGTGGGCGTTTACTTTGGGGGTTTTTGTATAATGATATTGTATTGAAAGGAAGTTTTCGTTAATTAAGAGCCGCTCCGTGCGCATTTTATTAAAGTTTGTTAGTCTGCTATTGTCTGTGTTTTAAGTGGAACGTCTTTGAAGGAAAATCCTTGAGTTTCATGGCAAAATCTCAAGGCTTTCAGTAGTTCTAATTTAAGTGAACTAATATTATACGGACGCCATTTGTAGTTTCGCTGAGGTTGATTGATGAATATTGCTGAACCATTACGGCCAATCTTTTTTTTGCTTATCATCCATATTGTTGAAAAAAGTTCTATTCCGATCTTCTCGACAACATTCCATCATTATGCTGATTTATTATTAACAAAACTGAGTCTTGAATTTTAAAAGTTAACTCAAAAACTTATGTATTACTTAAAATCTTAGTTTCTTTGTTTCGCATTTAACATAATATTTTGCCTTATAAGAGAAAGACATAAATAGCAACGTCAATAAAAAGTTACCAGTTGGGAGTTGGGACGTACCCATAAACTGTTTTCCAAGCGTTTTTTGGTTTTGGAGCCGAATTTTGGAGCGCATTGGAAAATTCCAATTTGTTTTCCTTGCAGAGGAATCATTTATGCGTCAAATCTCTCTATTGATGCGTAATGATCTTTATTTGGCTGGACAGCATATTTGGAGCCAAGGTGTGGTGAAGAGCGGCATGATTTGTATCAAGCGAGGAGTTATCGAAATGTTATCTGACGAAGATGATGAGAGTCCTATGATTGCTTTCAAAGATGGAACTGTAAGTATCTAAAACTGCCGGTGCTAAGCACACCAGTATATCAGTCAAACAATAATGGTTCGTGTGCCCACAACCCGCCTCCCGAGTCGTCGCTATACGTAGCTATAGATGACTTGCATAATAGTAAAATGGATTATTTGAACATAGCAGCGAAAATACTTTTAAGGGTTCCGTACCCAAAGGGTCAAACGGGACCCGGGGATTACTGAGACTTCGCTGTCCGTCCGTCCGTCCTTCTGTCACCAGGCTGTATTTTCATGAACTGTGGTTATTATCCAGTTGAAATTTCTACAGATTTTGTATTTTTGTTGCCGCTATAACAACAAATACTAAAAACATAATAAAATAAATATTTAAGGGGGCTCCCATACAAAAACGTGATTGTTTTACTCGTTTTTATTAATGGTCCGGACCTCTCCGTGCGCGAGTCCGACTCGAACTGGCCGGTTTTTTTTTATGTGGAAAAGGTATTGATAAATAGGTTTCCATTTTAAATGCTTGTTGCTGATTTTTAAGTGTGTATTTGGACGCAGTGACTAGGTACATCACTATACCGTAATTATTTTGCCAATGGATTTGTTAAAGTAATGGTATGACTATCTGCTATACGAGTGCCTGTAGTGCTTATGCACTTTATCAGTAAAATGTGCATTAAGCATAATAAATGAATAAATATTGCCGATAATGGGCGTCGTTTAATAGTTTAATAGCTTATTTAGGTACTAAGTAGTTTTTGAACGCATTATATTAACCAAATATTCTGTAAAAAAACAGCTATGTACACAGAGATATATTTACTAGGGATGCTGAATTCAACGATAAAAAAGAAGTTACACGGTATGAAGAGGCTGTAAGTCTCGATTCTACTGAAGTTCTTTAAAAGTTGTTTTCTAAGTACATCGTCCGGTCACTAATGAAGGTGCTCTCTCAGTAAGTTGGTGAGACAAGCGGTAATTTTGTTTCCAGGTACTTGGCGAGTTAAGCCTCTTCTACTCGATTCCGTCCAAAGTAACTGTGAAGGCAGCTACTTACGTTGAGTTACAGGTCAGTGTCTATGTAACCTGTCCATTTTTTTTTATGCTTTGGGATATTTGTCATTGCGAGGTTTTTTATGTTAATCCCTCTGTCAATTTACCTATCCGATATTCTATGTGATTCTCCCCCAATTGAAAATAGATGGAGATTTATACTAATAATATAATAATTTTTGGTGGTTGTGTTTGTAGTGACACTACAAACAGTACTACAGCAACATTGTACAAAAAGTACTATCGCAATGATTTTACATCTCAAAAGAAATAATGCTACAGGTTTTACGAAGGACCGATTTCATGCGAGCTATTGCAGAGCATCCTACCGTGTTTGAACTGATACGAAGTAAAATAAGACATAGACTACAAAGTTCGAAAACAAGACAGGTAACAGAAAATTGTAGACTTTCTTCCTTCTTTTCTTTTTTTTTAAAACATTGCCCCTCACTAGAATTTTCTCCTGTATCGTGGGTGCGTTAACAAACATTTAAACTCACATACACCAACAGCCAGACCCGTACCAACTATCTGTAGGCCATTTTAAGGGTATAGTATAGATAATCAAACTGAACGACTTTCTCCGGGAGACAAACAAGGGAATCGAAGTTTTGTGCGGGACAGCTGATTATTTTGAATCAGCTGTCCCGCACAAAACTTCGATTCCCTCCATCCATGCTACACACATGCTTTCTGATATATATTATATAATCACGATAAGCGTCTTTTTTCCAATGGGGGCAGGCACAACCTACAGATGGCTAATGGCTGCGATCCTTACATACTCGGAAGGACCAGATCATAGCATTGGCGATCTGTAAAACAACAAGGGAGTACCTTTGTAGCAGCGGTTTCCTTTTTTTAGCCTGCTCTGTCTCGCTCCTGGACAAAGGCATCCCTCCACTCTTTCTATTTCTCACGGACCCGCGCGTTTTCCTTCGAGTTCTGACGGAACCTGTCTTGTTCGTCCCACCATCTCCTTCATGGCCTTCCGCGACCCCGTCTCACTGTGTCAGGGCACCAGTTTCCTGCCCTTTTGGCCCACAGTTTGTCTGGCAGACATGTCCTGCCCAGTCCCATTTGAGTTTGGCAGCATTAAGAGCCACATCAGCGAGAGTGCTTTTGGAGCGCAGTATTGTGTTTCGAACACGATTCGTTAATTTAACACCTAGTATACTGCGCTCCAGCGCTCGTTGGCAAAGATTGAGTTTGGGCTTCTAGATCCTGCTCCGTGGATGACTACTGAAATTAAAAATGCCATAGCTCGTAAGGATAAGGCGAAAAGTAGATATAGGCGAAGACCCACGGAACTCAATCTCACTCACTTTAAAGCTCTGCGTAACCGCTGCAATCGTCTGTGTCGAGATGCCAAGAGACGCTATTTCCACGAATCTCTCGTTGATCGCAACTCCTCTGATATCTGGAGATTTTTAAAGTCTGTCGGTATCGGCAAATCTCCCACGAATACTTGTAAAAATGTCGACTTATTCGCTCTTAACAGGCACATTTCTTTTCCACCTGTTTCTCTGGACCCTAGCATTAAAGCTTCAACTTTGTTTGAGCTCTCTAGTTTGCCGTTACCTCATTGTACACCTTTTAATTTCAGTCCTGTCTCTGAAGATGTTGTCAAAAAATCCCTTCTCTCTATTTCCTCCTCTGCTGCGGGCCATGACAATTTGTGTTCGAGAATGATAATACCTATAATCTCAGAGCTGCTCCCCATCATAACTCATATTGTAAATTTTTCTTTATTCTCTGGTGTATTTCCGTCAGCCTGGAAACAGGCTCACATAATACCACTTCCTAAAGTTAGCAATCCTTCTGCCTTATCTGACTTCAGACCCATTTCTATTCTTCCTTTCCTTTCCAAAGTTCTCGAACACATCGTTCATGGTCAAATTTCCAGTTATCTATCATCTAATACCCTTATTTCCCGTTTTCAATCTGGCTTCCGTACTGGCCACAGTACTGTTACTGCACTCCTGAAAGTTACAGACGATATCCGCTGGGCTATGGACCATAAATCTCTGACTGTTTTAGTTTTACTTGATTTTAGTTGCGCGTTCAACTCAGTGGATTTCGATATTCTTCTTGGGATCCTTCAATCTTTAAACTTCTCTGTCTCTGCGGTAGCCTGGTTTGACTCGTATCTTCGGGGTCGCTCTCAGTGTGTCCGCCAAGAAGAGATCTACTCTGATTGGTGTGATCTCATTGCCGGTGTACCTCAGGGTGGCGTTCTCTCTCCTCTTCTTTTCTCTATCTTCATAAATTCTGTTACCAAAGTTATTACTTCCAGCTTCCACCTCTACGCAGATGATTTGCAGCTATATCGACATTTCTTGCTGGCTGATGCGGAATCAGTAATCAATGCCATGAATCAGGACCTGAATAGCATTGATCAATGGGCTAAGTCGTACGGCTTACAGATTAACCCTTCTAAGTCGCAGGCCATGATCATAGGCAGCAGATTCTATCGCACTGCACTTAACTTGTCATCTTTAACTCCACTTACTCTGGGTTGCTCGACCATTGCCTATGCTGAAACAGCTAAGGACCTTGGTGTCTTAATCGACAGCAACCTTTCTTGGCGAGCTCAAGTGAGTGAGGTTAGTCGGAAGGTGCACTTTTCCTTCCACTCGCTTAAATCCTTACAGAGCTTCCTGCCGTTTAAAACCAAAATTTACTTGGCTCAAACTCTGATTCAGCCAATTATTGATTACGCTGATGCCTGCTATTTGGATGCCACCGAGGAGCTGTTGAACAAGCTTGAGCGATTGCAAAATCTTTGTATTCGTTTTGTGTTTGGTCTTAGGAAATATGACCATGTTTCTCATTTTCGCAAGGAACTCAAGTGGCTCCCTATCCGTCTTCGCAGGAACACTCGAATATTATGTCTCCTATACAACATCCTTTATAATCCAGCCTATCCCAGCTACCTGCGTGACCGTTTTTGTTTTACCCGTTCTCCTGATGCTCTGTGTAGATCCCACCTTAGGCACCATCTTAATTTTCCATCCCATAAAACTGAATTCTACTCTTACTCCTTCTCCGTTCATGCAGTACGTTTGTGGAACTCACTTCCACCTAACATTCGAGACTCTAAATCTTTATTTCTCTTCAAAAAGCAAGTTAAAGAGCATTACCTTTCCTCTATACTGTAATATTCTAATATATATTATAGGTATATATTTACCTTTTTTTTATGTGTATATTTGTATGTATGTTTATTCTATATGGTATATTTTAGTTTTAAGCTCTAATTTAAATTTTCCTATTTCATCCTTTCTACACACTGTGTCTACATTTCTAATCCAACTTTCCTCTCGCAGGTCTGCTGGAAGAAATTTCTTTTGAAATAAGCAGTACCTTTGTGCTCTTCTATCTTAATGTACTGTTCTTTTAAGTATTTTGTGTGTGCATAAATAAATAAATAAATAAATAGTTTTTTTTTATAATAATTTCGCTTGGACGACTGTCGCGATCAACATCTAGTAAGAAATAAGAATAAAGAACAATGTGTCATAATGGGTTATACCTTCTTACAAACATTCAAGTTCAAATAAATTAAAAAGCCCTTTAGCATAAAATTACGAAACAGCCAACTTATTTCGAAATCTGCGCCATTTTAAACAGTTTACAATGTACAATGTTTAAGTTATAGGTTTTAGTTTCAGCCACGCCGGTTTGCTCAGTCCGCTCACCTGCCCCTCCCTAGAATAATAAACTAGTTGTAACTTCAACATTATGAATATTACGATTTAGTATTAAACTTTTTTTCTTTCATTTAAACGATGATGACTGATATTTTAATTAATGTCTGTTATTTAGGTTTAAATAGCTTCATAAAGTCTAGAAATTCTTTATTACCATCGAAAGACAGAATAATTTATTTTGATTAAGGTTAATTTAAATTATAACTGTTATTCGCATTTTATTTTCATTAAGTTTTTAGGTATTATTAAGACTAATAGCATCATTTGAATTATTACTTATATTATGGGGTAAAAAATACATTACTTAGCCAAACTTGCAGACGTCTTTGAAATCGAGATAATAATATGATAGAACTAAAAAAAAAAGCATAACTTTTCTTTGGGTTCTACTACCCCAAAAACCTCTGCGGTGGTCTTTAAGTAAGAGTTACTTTTTTGTTTTATGAGGTTTAGAAAATATGTATCTACCCAATAAGTCCACGAGTTTCACTTGCCAATTAAATTTGACCTTACTTGGATATTATAAAAAAAAAAAGTTTTTTGTTTGTTTATTGTGAAGAACTTTCACACCAGTTTTCTTACAATCCTAGCCAAACACAACTATAGTCAACAATACAAAATAAGTCTACAAAAAGTACATCATAGCGATTTTGTAGTGTCTTCCTATACTACCCTACCCCCACTGGAAAAGGGTTGAGTTATGTATGAATATATGAAAAATACACTGAATAAATTCACTTAAACATTTCTCTAGGAAGCAATAGAGAGATACGATAAAGGGGACTCGAGACTAATTCGTACCCGTTACCGGCCCATGAAAGTCCTTAAAGACAAGTTGGCGGGGGTCGAGGAAGAAGATCCCACTTTTGTGGATGACTCTCACATGTATTACAGAGGTAATAGAATTCTATTTCGATGTTATACCAACTTACATCTTTGGTCCTGCAAAGTTTGCAAGAGTTTTGAATTTGTATGGCTAAAGCGTTCTACGGTGTCTGTGAACGTCTGTCTAAATTTACTATTTATTTCAAAGTCCATTGTTTTTTAGAAGGAATGAAAATAAATAGTAGAATCATATTATATTTAGTAGCTCGTTCAAACCTAGAACTATTCCATCGGTCACGACGATAACGCAAGGTCGTGGACATGGGTAGACTAGTCTAAAAATAAAAAAATAAATGGCTAAATAAAACACATGTTCGGCACATTGACATTGGTATTTCCACATTGGCCTTTAAAACCATCCATAAATGATTTTATGGTCACTCTTTTAAAATTACACCAGTGGTGTAGCTAATTTCTCGTAGCACTCACCTACACCGTAGCCCCTTCGTAGCAAACTTACATAACGTTAGTAAACTTTCCTAGACGAGAACAACGAACGCCAGCCAAAGTTCACGACAGAGTTCCTGGAGCTATATCAAATGTCCAGCAACGTGACCACGATAGATGCACCTCATATTTGTCTGAGATCCAACTTCCCTTGGATACTGATGCCTGACACCGAATTTGTAAGTAAACGCTTTAATTATGTTGTTGGTTTAGCTTGTTTAGTTCCTGGAGAATATAAACGGGTATGTAGGTATAGGGTGTATCGATGTACAGCAACTGCACACTGCGGTATATGTTGGCATTTTGGGGACGCCTTTATTATATTATATTATAGCTAGCCTGTATCGTCCCACTGCTGGGCAAAGGCCTCCCTCCATTCCTTCCAACGGTCACGATTCTGTGCTGAATGAAAAAAAAAAACTGAATGTTTTCCTTGAGAATTGGAAAGAAGCAGCACAGAATCGTGACCGTTGGGGACGCCTTTAAGCTATGTTAATGTTCTGAACACAAAAAAGTATTACTCGCATTATTCCTTACGTATTTTAGTGATCAGTTGTCCATTAGTATGTATTTTTTAACGACGACGATCAGATTAATGTAACGTTGACAATGACCCAAATAGCAGGTGTATTTGTCGTTGTCTTGCTAAACTTTGCATTAGAAAGAGGAGGAGGATGATAACAAGAGTACTTTGTTTATAATTTAAGCATATTCTGCTTAGAACAATAGAGGTTCACTGCATTTGATGCCACTGTAATTTAACCATGGTTTTGTGAACCTCGTGAACGGAATCCATGGCGTTTCTCTTCATCGATTTCGTCTGGGGCACGGGCACATTTTCAATCTCGACTCACCCCAGCCGTGAGGGTCCACAGGAATCCTATCTCAGATAACAAGTGGGGTGTCTGCTTCACGCACTGGTATAACATAAAATAACGTCTGTTATCCTGGAAGGTTATGCAGAGGCAGAGGTATGCACCCACATTTCTTCTATTGCCATAAACCAGACTCCGAAGCCGACTGAGAATATCTTGATGAAAAAAATTAATAACACTTTTCCCGACACGAGAATCGATCCCCTGATTAGCAGTCATTATATTTTCTTTTTAAGTGAAAACTTCTTACCGTTGTGCACTTTTGTGATGGGTAAAAAAAATTAAACTCGCGTCAGGACACGTGACGTGACTAAAAATTCGTAAGACGGATTGTCATTAGGTTACGAAGGAATTTGAACTTTATGACATCTGTCATTGAGTTTGGGTTTCCAAAACTGGATAATTATCTTATGCACAAACAAAACCTTCGGTTTCTCCAAAGAAATAGAATTCGTAAGACGGATTGTAATAGTTCTGAAGTGTTAAATTTTTAATGTAAATTGGCAATGTTACCACATAAATCATTGTACTTTTATACTGATAATTAACTTCGTCCAAAATTATTCCATAGCCATTCCAAAATATCAAAAATGCACAACGTTAATATTCAAGTTTTCACGTCTGACTCCCTGAGTGCAACCCATTTTTTTTAATTTTATTTTTTTATTTGAAACTTTGTCCTTGACTCTAGTCTAGGTCAGAGATGAGAGACTCGTACCATCGTCGACTTTCTTGAAAAGATTAGGGTTGAAAGTTGTATAACTAATTCCAACCTAAACCAACCATTTCAGACGCGCATGTTCGAAATAGGCCACTTCATCATAGTCTTGTACATAAGCTGCATGATCCCGTACTCCGCGCTACAGAACCATCATACGGACACCGAGAAGGTTCTCACTACGATCATGGTCACCGGTCTGCTGCTCAACATCTATATGCAACTCACTACTGCTACCTTTTATAAAGTAAGTTTGGAGTACTTAGTGTAATAACAATAAGGCCATCATCTGCCTAGCCTTTTCCCAAACTATCTTGGAGTCGGCTTTCAGTCTAACCGGATACAGCTGAGTACCAGTATTTGACATGAAGCGACTGTCTATCTGACCTCCACAATCCAGTAACTGGCTAATACGATACCCCTTGGTAAGACTGGACTTCTGACTATTCGTAACGACTGTCAGAGATCTACTAATGACAGCCGAGACCAACGGTTTAACCTGCTTTGTGAGGCACGGAGGAAACTCGCTATGTAATTATGGTCACCCATCCACGGACCTACCTCGGCAAGCATGGCTTAACCTTAAAGATCGACCCGTGCGGCTGTTTTTTTTAGCCACGAGATCATTTAATAACAATATGGTACAGGTATGAAACTATACGCTTAATGGAATTTTCCGTGGGCAAAAATAACGAATTGCTATAATTATAGATTTTCATATTTGACTCCTATAAGGTACAAACAAATTTTTTGCCTTATACCCTTTGTACAATACTTCTTGCCTCTAAATCCAGTGGCCTAGACTGCCGTGTGCATTGTTTATTAATGAATTTAAGAAAATACTACATAGTAAGTTCAAGTCTTATATTTACCACTTTTAAATTATCCCACCAAGGGTTTGAAAAAATATTCTAAACATGTATCACACTTACTCCTGTCATATTTTACTGAATTGAACAAAGAAAAAAAAATAAAACAATGTATAAAAGATGTTCTGTATTAAGTAACAGTACCAACATTAAACATTTGTTCTAACACTAAGATAATTATTAAGAAGACCAAAGTAAAATCAACTCATTACCCTCGAGGGGCATTTAACTTGGGCAATTTACAAAAACAAAAAAAAATTAGTCCTCACAATAAAACAATAAATTTGTCAAAAATTACACCCACGAACAACCCCTATTACAAAACTTCAAAAGGAACGCAATCATTTGCCTTCTGACAAACACAAAAATAAATTCTTGGAAAATGTTTGTGTTTTATAAAAAACGGGCAAAGTGCGAGTCTTACTCGCACACAGGGTCCCATAGCCCTAATTACATAGCGCTACTATATGAAGATCGCTGATGTTGCATCCGCCCCGATATAAATTATTGCTGATGCACCTATGACGTCAATCGGTTTCGCAAACTGTCGTTTGTTCAATAAATTGTAAGAATGATTATTCTATTGTCCCACTTCGACCTGGAATCATCATTCATAGGATTAATTTTGTAATATTAACTCAGTAATTAAATTAATTTAAAATCATTTCGGTTTTTTTTCAATCCTCCGATCGCAGCAAACGTAATTGGCGCAGTCGGTAGGATACTCGCGGGCCGGTTCGCGAATCGCGTTAGAGTCATCTCATATCGATAACCACGATCGCGAGTCACCCGGGCGTCTATCCAGTCACATCACGAGTATCCAGAATCTACGGACCTGCTGCAGACCAGAAGGAGAATCCAGCCATCGATTCACGGAGAGGAACCAGAAATGAGATACCTGTAAGTACACTTGAATCATTCTCGTGTTGCACCCCTTTGAATCTTAAACCTCAAGATTTACCATCCAAGGGCCTCCAGTGCGCGGGAGCCTGAATCACGACAGGCTCGCCAACGTACAGTAGATATAAATAGAGATATAACTTTAGATAGCTTAGAATTAGACAATATGACTCAAGCTCAGAATAACCCAGATACTATCTACAAGGCTCTTCGCCTTATTCCAGAGTTTGATGGCAACCCAAACATTCTTACCCGTTTCATTAAAATTTGTGATTCGTTAGCCGCGCAATATTTAAGTAATACTCCTGGCAGTGAATTTTCCAACTTATGCTTACTAAACGGGATACTTAATAAAATAACTGGGACAGCGGCATGTACTATTAACGCCAATGGAATACCAGAGAACTGGCTAGGCATTCGAACTGCCTTGATTAATAACTTCTCAGATCAGCGTGATGAAACCGCATTGTACAACGACCTCTCTTTAGCTACTCAGGGTAATAAAACGCCACAAGAATTCTATGATCATTGCCAAACGTTGTTTAGTACGATCATGACATACGTGACTTTACATGAGACTGTACCGACTACCATAGAAGCGAAACGCGACTTGTATAAGAAGGTTACCATGCAGGCATATGTTCGAGGGTTAAAAGAACCTTTAGGATCCCGTATACGTTGCATGCGCCCACCAACAATAGAAAAGGCGCTCGAGTTCGTTCAAGAGGAACTTAATGTAATGTATTTGCAGCAACGTGAGACCCCAAAAGCCCAAGCTCCTCCTAAAGTCGCTCATCCCACTCTAACACCAGTAGCGTTTACTCCACGACCTCATAACTTCCCAACACCAGTACCTAATTGGCCATTACCCATGGGCCAGCGTCCAGCGGGACCCGCACCTCAGCCTTTTAAATTCCCTGCTCCAGCACAACATCAACAGCGTATGCCAACGAACACACAAAGAATGTTCAGTGCGGCACCTCCTAACTACAACCCCCGTAGTAACATATTTAGATTAACACCCCGGAATAATGCACCTCAAGGCCCTCAGCCAATGAGTGGTGTTCAACGTTTTACTCCCAAACCTCTACCTCCAACAAATCAGCCAGCAGCCCATGATTGGAATAAGTTTGGAAATCTACCATCATCAAATTATTTTAAAACCCGAGAAATGAATATGAACGAGTGCATGACATATGACGACTCATATTACAACTATTACTGCGAACCGGTGTACAATTACTATACTGACAACAATGACAGTGTCTTTGACCCAAGTCTCGCCGCTGACTCGACTCATTATAACGTGTCAATGAACGACCAAGTATTCGATGAATCGCAAGCGGATGTAACCAACCATTCTCAGCAGGATTTTCAGGAGGCTTCGACGTCGCAAAAACCAAAATAGAAATAAATCTCCAGACACAGAGGCAACTTCCCTATATACAAATTAGAGACCCACCTTTAAAACTTTTAATAGACACAGGAGCGAATCAATCCTTTATTAGCCCCGAAGCTGTCGAAAAATATTTCGCCGAATACCCCTTGAATTTCGACCCTTTTGAGATAACCAACATACACGCAACAAGCAGGAACGACTATTCTATAACCTTGCCGTGTTTTGCGGAATTTAATGACGCCAAAAACATGAAGTTATTCATCTATCGGTTTCATGATTATTTCGATGGCCTCATCGGTTTAGATCTGTTAAATGATTGGGAAGCTCGCATAGATTTGAAAGAAAACATGTTAGTGACTCGATCCGCGATGAACCCTATTGTAATGTATAACTCGTGTAACGTAAATTTATACGAAGATATTATACCAGCTGGAAGTACCAAGGTTATCCGTATCCCCATTGATGTGCCAGAAGGCGACGTTTTTATTCGGGAGCAAATTCTTTGCAATTGCATAATTCATGAATGTATTACTACCGTAAACAATAATCGTGGCTACTTGGAAATCGAAAATCCGACACTAAACGATGTAATATTTTCCATCGATCGCCCAGCGCACGCGGAATTATTTAATATCGAGTGCAGTAGTACTCAACAAACATCGACACGCACTCAGGAAGTAGTATCGCGTTTAAGAACTGATCACCTAAACCCAGAGGAAAGGGCTAACCTTATAGCTCTTTGTTCCCGTTACTCGGATGTTTTTTATATTGAAGGTGAGGGACTAACTTTTACAAATAAAATAAAGCATCGAATAAGAACTACCGATGATGTTCCAGTGCACGCTAAAAGCTACCGGTATCCTTTCGTACACCGCCAAGAAGTTAGGGATCAAATAACTAAAATGCTTGATCAAGGTATCATACGACCATCAGAATCCGCATGGAGCTCGCCTATTTGGGTGGTTCCAAAAAAGATAGATGCCTCAGGAAAGCAAAAATGGCGTCTCGTTGTAGACTTCCGTAAGCTAAACGAGAAGACACTAGACGATAAGTACCCTATACCTAATATCAATGACGTTCTCGACAAATTAGGTAAATGCCACTACTTTACGACCCTGGATTTGGCAAGTGGATTCTACCAAGTGGAGATGCACCCCCAGGATGTAGAAAAGACCGCATTCAATGTAGAACACGGTCATTTTGAATTTCTCAGAATGCCGATGGGACTAAAAAATTCGCCGTCCACGTTTCAACGTGTGATGGATAATGTCCTTAGAGGACTCCAAAATGAGATATGTCTTGTCTATTTGGACGACATCATTGTTTTCAGCACATCCCTTCAGGAACATATAATTAATCTCGAAAAGGTATTCCAGAGACTCCGAGAGTCCAACTTTAAAATCCAGATGGACAAATCAGAATTCCTTAAACTTGAAACAGCTTATTTAGGTCATATCATCAGTAAAGACGGCATTAAGCCAAATCCCGATAAAATATCTGCAATTAAGAAGTATCCGATTCCAAAAACACCAAAAGAAATCAAACAATTTCTGGGCCTACTTGGTTACTATCGAAAATTTATTCCCGACTTTGCCCGAACTACAAAACCACTTACTCAATGCTTGAAAAAAGGACGAAAAATCACCCTTGACTCCGAATACGTGAATTGTTTCGAAAGATGCAAGACCCTCCTGACTAATGACCCCATCCTACAGTATCCAGACTTCAGTAAAGACTTTAACTTGACGACAGACGCTTCGAATGTAGCCATCGGCGCTGTTTTATCCCAAGGACCTATAAATTCGGACAAACCTATCTGTTATGCATCCCGAACTTTAAATGAAAGCGAGATGAACTACAGTACTATAGAGAAGGAATTACTTGCTATAGTCTGGGCTACGAAATATTTTAGACCCTACCTATTTGGACGCAAATTTAAAATTTTCACTGACCATAAGCCGTTACAATGGATGATGAATATGAAAGAACCAAATTCCCGACTGACAAGGTGGAGACTTAGACTTAGCGAATACGACTTTTCAGTTATTTATAAAAAAGGGAAATCTAATACCAATGCTGACGCCCTTTCTCGCATTGAAATTCACACGAAAGAAGCCATGTCCTTAATAGAGGAAATTGATGAACTCAACTCCTTAATGGGTAATCCATCAGAAACCATCCTCGGCAAACCAAACTCCTCAACCGAAACAGTAAATACAAGCGTTGAGAACCCCATCCTAAAAATTCCCATAACTGACGAGCCATTAAATAAGTTTAACAGACAGATATGTTTCACCATTGTAAATGACGTTAAAAAACGACCTGTAGTTACTAGGCCATTTGATACCCATACACGTATAAGTATCCAGCTATCCGAATCTAATTTAGAAGAAGATGTGATCAGTGCCGTAAAAGAGTACGTTAACCCCAAGGTTAAGACAGCTATTTTAGTTAATCCACCTCTAGCAATGTATTCAATTATACCGATTATACAGGACAAATTCAAAAGTTCATCCTTAAATCTTGTTTTAGCTAAATCCGAATTGGAAAATGTCAAAGATTATCTACGACAACAGGAGATAATACGACACTATCATGACGGTAAAACTAACCATCGTGGAATTACCGAGTGTCATTTAGCCTTATCTCGTAAATATTACTGGCCAAAGATGAAGGACCAGATAACTAAATTTATAAATGAATGCACGATTTGCGGTCAGGCCAAATACGACAGAAACCCGATAAGACCCCAATTTAACATTGTACCACCGGCTACCAAGCCGTTTGAGACAATCCACATGGATCTTTTCACTGTACAGGGCGAGAAATACGTAACATTTATCGACGTATTTACAAAGTACGGTCAAGCTTATCACCTACGTGACGGGACAGCTATTAGCATATTACAAGCTCTTTTGCAGTACTGTACCCACCATGGGGTCCCTATAACTATTATCACAGACAATGGGACTGAGTTCACAAACCAATTGTTCATGGAATTTACGGGGCTTCATAAAATCAACCATCATAGAATACTAGCTCATTCACCTAACGACAACGGAAATATCGAACGACTACACTCGACCCTTCTAGAACATCTTAGACTACTTAAGTTACAGTTTAAAGACGAACCAATAATTAATCTTGTGCCCTATGCTCTAATAGCTTATAATAGCTCTATACATAGTTTCACAAGATGTCGACCCTTTGACTTACTGACTGGTCATTTTGACCCTCGAGACTGTAAAGACATGGACCTTACACAGCATCTATTACAACAGTATACGCAAGCCCATAGAGATAAAATGACCCATGTCTATGACATCATTAACTCGACATCACTTGCTAATCGTACCGCGATAATTGAGAAAAGAAATGAAACCCGTGAACCCGAGATAGAATACGCCCCCCAACAGCAAGTATTTATAAAAAACCCTCTTGCAAGTCGACAAAAGACTGCCCCACGATTTACACAGGACACAGTTTTAGCAGACCCGCCGATCCACATTTATACCTCAAAAAAACGTGGCCCCATAGCGAAGTCAAGACTCAAGCGTGTACCTAAATCAGCAAAATTGTTACAGGATTCTACTGATAACGATGCTCCCAATGACGCGATCTCAGGAGATAAGACTTGAAAGCCTCGACGATGGACCGGGACTTCTACCCTTTAAACTCGGACAAATGAAAATTACGACTCATCATCATACCTTTATTCAGTACATACAACTAAGTAATATCGAAAATAATGTTCACTCCCTACAGACCCAACTAACGAACTGTCAAAATCAAATGACTAATGACACTTACGCACTATACGAAATTCAATTGGAATATCTTGCTAGCAAACTTGGCAATGTCTTAAAACAACTACGATCTTTAGAACCCAATAGAGCAAAAAGAGGTCTTGTAGACGGACTAGGTTCAATAATAAAAAGCCTAACCGGGAACCTAGATCACGAGGATGCGCTAAAATATAATCAGGCAATTCAAATCTTAGAACGTAACCAAAATAAATTAGTGACCGAATTCAATGAACATATTAGTATAAGTAAGGAGTGGATGTCTAAACATAATAGCATAATTACACAGATACAAAACCAGAATAAAATTAACATTACCTTAGAGACTATATTACAAAGTAATGCACTAAGTGAGCATAGCTTAATAAAATATGCTCATTTTGCCCAACTACTAGAAGTTATAAGCGATAATGTAGAGGACTTAACTCAGGAATTAATTAGGATAGAAAATAGTTTAGCTTTCGTTCGCGCGAGTAGTACTCATCACTCCATGATAGACATAGAAATACTAGAGTCAATGTTAAGAAAACTTAGGACTACTTACGCCGAAGAGCAAGTTTTAGATCTGGAACTTAGAGATTATTATGATATTATAAAACCGGGATCATATTATGTAGATAAGCAGATAGTATTCGTATTTAAATTTCCAATCTTTTCTAAAAATAGTTACGATATTTATAGACTCTCTGTGGTACCCAATAAACATGCACAAGCTCTTATTCCACCCTTTCCTTTCCTTGCAACTAACGAGATGACACATGTGTACATAGAGGCTGAATGCCCGAAGTTGAAAGACTGGTACCTCTGTGAGAAAGATATTACCCACCAGATTCGCACCAAAACTGACTGCGTCCAGGAGTTAATAACCAACCAAGTTCTACAGGACTCCTGCAGGTTTACCACAATCACCTTGATGAGAGAAGCCATGGAGAAGCTCGACGACCAACATTACGTCCTATCCTTTCCTCAAGAAACGAAGATACAACTAACCTGTAACCGGAAAGACTACACATCGCTTCAGGGTAGCTACCTTGCAACGATTCCTACTGGATGTTATTTGAAAACTGAAGAGTTCACCATTGCAAACGTTTACGACGAAATTAGCGGCCAACCCTTGAAGCTAATGAAGATACCCTATGACGCCAGGAAACAGGCCACCACAGCTACCCGCGTCAACCTGAACTCTATTGATCTCCAAGGACTACACAGCATCCAGGACCAACTGATGATCCAGAATCCTGTTCAACTTGAAAACGTGCACACCGACGCACTTTACCACACCACAATCCCTTTCTATGGAGTACTATTGAGTGCAAGCGTACTCGTTATAATCGCAATGATCCGGCGCTACCTGCGCAGATGTAGAAACACTATGAAAAAGAAGCAGCAACCACCAGCAGCAACCCTGGAAGAGAATGAAAGTTCTGGCGAACTTCCGGCAACATTTTCACTCAACGTGCTAAAATAGTCGCCATTCTTAGGGGGGAGGAATTACATAGCGCTACTATATGAAGATCGCTGATGTTGCATCCGCCCCGATACAAATTATTGCCGATGCACCTATGACGTCAATCGGTTTCGCAAACTGTCGTTTGTTCAATAAATTGTAAGAATGATTATTCTATTGTCCCACTTCGACCTGGAATCATCATTCATAGGATTAATTTTGTAATATTAACTCAGTAATTAAATTAATTTAAAATCATTTCGGTTTTTTTTCAATCCTCCGATCGCAGCAAACGTAATTCCCTAAACAATATAATAACAATATTTTGAACGGTCATTCATTAGTAAACTTCCACTCAACCGCAAAGCTAAATTTGTTTTTCATAGTAACCAATTTGGCTTCAGACCACAACTGTCTACGGAGAGTGCCATACTGTGTCTTAAGCACACCGTCAGATACTATACGGACCGTAGGACCCCCGTATACGCGTGTTTCCTCGACTTATCCAGGGCTTTTGACCTGGTTGCGTATGATATCCTGTGGGATAAGCTCGCGAGCATTAATCTGCCGCACGATCTTGTGGCTATGTTCAGGTATTGGTATACGCATCAGGTCAACAGCGTCAGGTGGGTGGAGGCAGTGTCAGAGCCGTATCGGTTGGAGTGCGGTGTGAGGCAGGGCGGCTTGACCTCACCCACCCTTTTTAACCTCTATATGGATGCACTTATCGTCGCGCTCAGCAGTGAGCATGTTGGTTGTCATGTTGACGGTGTATGTGTCAACAATCTAAGCTATGCTGACGACATGGTTCTGCTGAGCGCGTCGGTTTGTGGTCTGAGGAGGTTGGTACAGATTTGTGAGGATTACGCGGGTGAGCATGGTCTAAAATATAATGTGTCAAAAAGCCAATGCATGGTCTTTGCGGCTAGTGGTGCTAAGTGCCCAGAAACGGTACCTCCGCTTTATCTCTATGGTGTTCCTCTGGATAGAGTGGATCAATTTAAGTACCTTGGGCATTTGGTCACGTCTGATCTCAGAGACCATGCTGACATCGAACGGGAGCGGAGGGCTTTGTCGAAAAGAGCAAACATGCTCGCCCGCAGGTTTGCACGTTGTTCTAATCCAGTTAAAATCACCCTTTTCAAGGCGTACTGCACCTCTTTATACACGTGCAGTCTGTGGGTTCGCTACACACAAGCTAGCTACAATGCCCTCCGCGTCCAGTATAATAATGCGTTTAGGGCAGTGTTGGGGCTGCCTCGTTTCTGCAGTGCCTCGGGCATGTTTGCGGAAGCGCGCACCGACTGTTTCCACGCCACCATGCGCAAGCGGTGCGCGTCCTTGGTGCGCAGGGTGCGAGCCAGCTCCAACGCTGTCCTGGCAATGATTGCGGGAAGACATGATTGTCCCTATATGAGGCACTGCTGTAACCGGCATGTTGTTAAGGTCGACTAGCTATTACCTAGTTTAATTTAATTGATTTGAAATTTTATATATTATTCTCTTTTTAAATTGTAATTTCTCATTTTCATTTAATAATATGAGTATTTCATTTGACATTTATTCTAATTTGAAACTAATTTTAATTTGACAGTTATTGTAATTTGACATTTATTTTTAATTTTACTATCTACTTTTTAATTAAATTCAATAATTTACTTATCTAATTTAACTTTGAAATGTAGAATATCAAGCCGACCAATAATTTATGTTTGTGTGTGAATAATTTATGTGTTTGGATTTTTATTTATTTTTGTTTTATATGGGTCACGGACCTGAAATAAATTATTATTATTTATTATTATTATAGTAAGTTAATGAAAAACAAAGTTACTACTGCAGTTTGGTGAAAAAGTCCCATATCTCAAAAACTAAATATCAAATCTTATTCAAACCAATTTTCATTGAAAGTTTTTTTTACGTTCTACATCCCAATATTTTTTCAGAATTTTTCTCCTCTTACTTTAGAAATTAGAGGGGGGGGGCACACGTTTTACCACTTTAGAATTGTGTCTATCTTTCAAACGATTGACTTTGAAAAAAAATGGTTTCAGAAACCTCAGTGTCATTTTTAAAGACCTATCTACAGACACCCCGCACGTATAGGTTTGAGGGTTTTTTTTTAGTTTCAGTTCCGTGTGGGGAGGGGATAACCTTAATCTATATTTTTTTTGTACAAAAATCGTAAAGCGGTACACAGAATACATCTCCCTACCAAGTTTCTAGCTGTGTAGTCCTAATAGTTTCGGAATATAGTGGCTGTGACATACGGACGGACAGACAGACATGACGAATCTATAAGGGTTCCGTTTTTTGCCTTTCGGCTACGGAACCCTAAAAATGTAATAGTTCATAAGTAGTTCGCTTGGCGGTTAAGCCTACGCCTACATTGGAGACGCCCGCAGGCTACATAGCGAACACGTTAAATGTGTTTAAGGACACGTGCGTGTTCCACTGAAACTCAAAATTCTAGGATTTTCTTTTCTATTTCTTGTCAAAATTATTGAACAGAAAACTACGCCTAGACGTCGCATTATCGATACGTTGGAGAAAATGTCATGTCATATTCGTTCATGTAATTGGAAAGAAATGTTTTTACAAATAAATCTAAGACAAATAACGTCGGAGATTTGTGTGGTCAATAAATAGGTTTTTTCAGTTTTGGGTGTTGATATTATGAGATTAAACCAACGGAATTAGTAAACAATTTGTTACAGGATTAGTAGTCTTCACAGATCTTAAACTCTGTTAACGTTATATGTGAAAAAAGATATTCTCTGCTACCCGTGTACAGCCGAGGTGGGTTACATTTATTTTATATTAACGAGGAACACCTTTATTTTTTTATATTACTTCATGGTTTGTACCTAGGTCTAATATTAATAAATAAATTAGACCTAAATCACAAGTTCCGAAAAAACTAAATAACGAATCCCATTCCATTCACTTTGACCCTAATACGGAAAACAATAAGAACAAATAACAAGTTTTAGGTACAACCAGGTAAATGCTTACTTACAGACCCTATAAACTGTAGCAAATAAAGGCCCCGTTCGCTATTGTAGTTATTATTGTGGCACACAAAGAGCCTGCTTGATTGGATCGAACGGTACAAAGGGAGCTTTGGGCGCGTGTACTACGGATAATTCAAATCAATTAATGACAACGTGAGGTTTGATTCACAATTGGTGTAAACGTTGTCGTATTGCTATGGTTTTGCTGGAGTGTAATGGGAAGGTTTAGGCTGCCTACAAACGAGACCGCAACCGCAGCGTGGCTAGGTCGTTAAACGTGTGCTCTAATGTTAATTGCGTTAAGACCACACCTTAGCAGGAGGATAGATAGATAGGCATGTTATCAAAAAGTATCGCGCCAACACGACTGCTATTCGAGTTGTCAGTGTGACAACTCGAATAGCAGTCGTGTGGCGCGATATTTTTTCTAGACGAATTATTATTACCGTAATTCACATTATTAGGACAATTATATTTAAACAAATGCTTGTCACCGTAATGAAAAAAAATGGTTGTTTTATATACTCTCGATGTAAATAGTCCATGTAATATGATGAGCCAATTTACTAAATACATAATTGTGCCTTGAAAGTATGTCTTGCATATTGTATTGCATCAGAATTGGAGGTCATCATCTGCCTAGCGTTTTCCTAAACTTTCGGGGTCGGCTTCCAGTCTAACCGGATGCAGCTAAATATCAGTGTTTTACATGAAGCGACTGCCTATTAGACCTCCACAACTCAGTGACTGGGTAATACGATACCCCTTGATAAGACTGGATGTCAGACTGTCAGCTTCTGACTACTTGTAACGGCTGCCAAAGATCTACAAATGACAGCCGGGGCCAACGACTTAACGTGCTTTCCGGGGCACGGAGGAAACTCGGTATGTAATGATGGTCACCCTTTCGCACCCAACTCCGGCAAGCACGGCTTAACCTTGAAGATCGACCCATGCGGCTGTTAATGTCGAGCCACGAGCTCCTCGTGTCCACCTCGAGTCGTGTGTACTACATACGTACATATTAAGCGCACAAGTTCTGTGTCTTCAAAATGCAATGCGAATTAACGGTGAGCGTTATTTGTATGGAAAGTGTTAAGAACGCGGCCTCTAGCAGTGGCCGACGTAGCCTCTCAGACTTTCTGTGATCTGTGTTGGAAATTAACGTTCAGCAAAATGCGTAGTTAACCACACAACATAACATCACGCCTGTAATCCCCAAAGGGTTAGGCAGAGATGTAACTAATAGTACACCCACATTTCGCCAGTTATGTTTAACTCCCATGTAATAGGGGGCGAGCCTTTTGCCATCAACCGGGCACAAATCTAGACTCTGTAGCTGCTATTGAGAAATTTCTGATTGAAAAACCCAATAACACTTTGCCCGACCTGAGAATCGAACCCAACCGTGGCTGCGGAAGTACAGTCAGTGAGCAGCATTACCTGACCCATTTGCCTCTTTTTGTCTTTGTGAGATGGGTCAGGTAATGGTGTGGGGCACTGTACTAGTCACTTTTAGACATGTTTCCCTAATTTTTCATGTTCTAATTTTTTTTCCAGAACGTTAGAAAAGAAACTGTAAGAGAAATAGCAGAAATAAAAATGGCATCCTTTGGTTTTTACCTGGACATTATTTCTGTTTTCCCTGTTTCAATCTTCACGGACACTTTGGACCCTTACGGAGAGACGATTGCTGGTCAGATAGCCATGCTGTTTCCTATACTGCAAGTGTGGCATTTGTGGGATTATATCAACAAATGGGCTGAGAATTTTGATAGCCATGTTAAGGTACGTCAGGAGTATTATTTACATATTTATTTATTTATTTATTTATAATAATAAGCACACCAACAGCACAGTCACTTACAATTCAAATATACTTACATATAAAATGGGCATTTTAGTAACCTTGCAAATAACAGGTATGCATGGCATTTAACTAATGAATATTAGAGACAAAAAAAAAACATATATGAAAAAGTGTGTCCAATAGACCTAACTCCAGAACACTACAAAAACAAAACAAATTAAACAAATTGAGCTATGATAGGCAAATTCGTCACATTTTGTCAGTTGTAAATAGGGGCTAGTCTATTGCCATCAATCGGATACAAATCCTGACCCTGTGAAAATCACGATAGCTACTGTTATGATACTACAGAGAGAAAAATAACTTAAAATAGACGTTCCAAAAGGTATAGAAATGTATAGGTACCTATCATAGTAAAATAATGTAATATGATCAACCATGGTAATAACATCAACTGATAAAAACATAATTGTATTCTACTACCGACTCTGACACCCATATTCTAAGAGCCTTGCCAAATTTATTTTTGAACTAATTCGACCTTTGAAAACACCCATTAAATCGTATTCCTAGAATAGGGATGGTGACTCATTTTTTTTATTTGTCCATCGGGTAGATTATTAAAAAGTATTTGACACGTATTTTTCCTTTTTTCACGTAATCGTAAAATTACGGATATATTTTGAGTTGAAATGGCGCATGACGCCACGGCTCAGTACATTTTATACCTAGTTGTGACGTATTGAGCCCCCACTCTCCACCTTTAATGCGTTTTAACTAAGTATTTTTTTGTTAACTTGATAAAACAAAAAATACGTATCTAATATTTTTGTATTACCTGATTAACAAAATAGAATTTCGTTTTCTTTACCCAGTCATCATCCCTATTTCTTGGTCGCAATTGGCCTATTTTTCAATAAGGTACTTCCCGCCCTGTCTGTTTATAAATTGACATATAAACGTCTACTTTTCATCTGTCAAATTATAGTTTAGGTGTATGAGAGCAGCGGTGGCCGTGGTGGCAGCCCCGACTTACGAGCAGTAAGCTGTGGGTTCGAACCCAGGCAGGCGAATTACTTTATGTAATTTATTTCATCACCGCTGCCCTCAAAAACGGTGAAGGAAAACATCGTGAGGAAACCGGCATGTCCTACAACTAAAAATCCGAAGACATGTGACATGTACCAACCCGCACTGGGCCCGCGTGGTAGATTACAGCCCACTCCCTCTCATAGAGAGGAGGCCTGTGTCCCAGCAGTGGGAACATTATAGGATAATGATGATGATGATGATGTATGAGGAACAGGGCGTAAAGTTCCTCAATACTCCATTGAGAAGGGAGGATCCTGCGACCAGACAGGTGTTATGTCTGGTGGGCAACTGCCCGACGGTTGTTGTCGGGTTTTTCTATATAGTCTTAACTCGATGTAAACTGTGCTTGCGCGATGTAGGAAATTGACGTTGGTTCTTCCGTCGTGTCATAGATGGCGCTGTAGTACTTTTTGTAGAAAGTTGCTTTTTGTATCGCTACAATAGATATGGGTGGTATGTTGGTTTATAGAATATGGGTGTAAGAATACCAATGTGAGTGATTTTTTTAGATACCTACTTACCTACTTACTTTTTCTGAAAACGTAGTCATATGATTACACAGCTGGATTAAACCATCCTTCTATACTTACATAAAATCCGTGTAATCCTTTACACAGCCAAAGTCATACTTGTTCAGAAACCACTACAAATACAATTTCAGCCCGCATCCTCTATACGTATAGTAGTTATATTCTCGTTGAATACAGGTTTGGTGTCCATTTTCATATTCGTACACAGTAAGAAGATGCATCAGTCCACGTTACATAATATATACTATGGCAGAGTAAGCGTTACTTACTGTTGGAGAATATTAAATACCCTTCAATATAATATACATAAAATATAATATAAAATTTATAATTAGTTGGTGTAGTTGTGGCAAGGGCTGTTGCTGAGCTTGGAGTCCTGGTTTTCTGTCATTGGGTTTTTCTATTAGGAAGTTCTCAGTAACAGCCCGGAGTCTGGTTTTGAGCCTGCTTGATGGCAATAAGCTCGCCCGTAATATGCCTAGCCCGCACTGCGAAATTTCTAAACGTAATTCTGTAACACAAACAAATGTAAACAGGTGTAACGTTATAGATAATTATATATGTGTGTTTATGTGACGTATAATTTGCAGCTTCTGATCCTGACGAAGTTCTGCCTCATGTTCGTGATATTTTGCTACTGGTCGGGGTGTTTCTTGTATCTATATGCGTGTCCAAGGAAATTGTGTCGTGCGGTAATTATATAAATAAAATATGACAAGTATAAATGTATACTCGTATGTTCAGGTATATTTCACAATGAAACTAAATGCAGTCAGCATATACATTATAGCCACTTTAAGTGGCCAGTTCAAGTTGGCGTCGATGCACAGATAAGTTGGCTTAAGTGTAACACTGCCAGCTCTCGATCGCCAAGCTGAGTGAACGTTACATTTGCTGACTGCGTTCTGTATCTTTGATGAAATCAGCTCTAAGCCACTGTCATTTTATCTTTAGAAATGTATGTAGAAGTTAGTTCAATCAAGGACCTTTACACCCGTCTCTGTAAAGTGATTACTTGACTAAAAATCATTATTTAAATACGATTTTTATGCTGTAGTTTAGTACCTAATTGTTTGTAGTTAGAAAGTTGTTAAAAGTTAGAAAGCATAGCTTTGCTTTCATTGACGGTTCTTACTTCGTTTAATTTTTTGTCAATTGCATAGGTAATTACTTAGGCTCAATTAATTACTTTAGTTTGACTATAGATACAGGGTTGGGTTGGTACCTAGCAATCTACTTCTAGAAAAATACTTTTTTATCTCCACTCACTACTTTTTTTGCTTTTGTCTGTCCGATTGAAACTCAACAGAAAAAAGCGTTCACATGTTTTTTAATAAACTTGTACTTAAGTTGTAAAAAAATCCTGGATTCCTTTTGCACTCTTTTTACTCATTTTCCTATGAAGTGGTTATGATAAATCCATTTATTTCTCGTAGTTGTCGCTTTTGTATCTAGCTTTTTTAATATTTAATAAAATCATTTAGTTTTGTGCTATTCCAATGAAACTCTTTACGCAGAAATACGCGATATAAAGGACACCGAAGTGATAACTACCGCGAATTTAATACATCAAGAATGTTTATGGATTGGGAATAAAAAAACTGTTGTTCCAAACATTTTGACCGTGTATGGCACATGTGTATGAAAAGCAGTTTTGTTCCGACGAAAAATTTCGCTTAGGTAGCTAGAATCATTTGATGAGCTCGTAGTAACAGTTGAGTGTCGAACTGTCGATAACCCTTATACCGCGCATTTGCTAGTCCGAACCGTCAAAAAACTAGGTAATATGCATCAAGCATGTTTGCAAAATAATCACAGATGTAAAACAGCAAAGGGGTGGAACTCTCTGCCTGCGTCTGTGTTTCCGAACGCTTACAACCTCAATCTCTTCAAAGTTAGATTGAACAGTTTTCTTCTGGGTAAGTTCGTACCATCATCGACTTTATCTCTGACCTAGACTAGAGTCAAGAGCAAACCCATCGCAAAAAAAAAAAACCTTTAGGCCTGGGATCACAGTCAACAGTCGAACCAATAATCGAAACACAACATACTTGCTGACTTATGTCAATTGACATGATCGACTGTTGTCATTGCAGATAGCGAATCAGAGCAGCTATCATTAGTTTGACAATTCCTTGGCCTATCAGACGACTTGTGTAACACTTAATGATCCTATTATGCATGAATTTCCAACAGGACTCCTGGATGTCCCAACTGATATACTGGGAGACGAAGGTGTTCATGGCAATCGAGGCTCACCACGAGAGCCCTATGAAGACGTCGTTCCTGTTCGGGACAGCCGTGTTCACTGGAACTGGCAGTTCTACTCTCTCACCTGGTGACCTCGATCTTCTCGTTGTAAGTATAAAAAATATATATTTTGAACTAGTTTAAACCCGCAGCATCGCCGGTTTTTGTTCGAAAATTGTCCCACGGGATCACACTACCGGGATGAAAAGTATTTTATATGCTATTCTAGACTATTGTCAATCCTCGTGCCAAATTTCATCCAACTCTATTCAGTAGTTTTGCGTGAAAGAGTAACTAACAACCATATATCCTTATGTTAGCAGGATTATTGACTATAGGTAGCCATATGAATACGAATAAGGCAGTTTAAAAAATATATAAATAGGAATAAGTGTATTTTTTTGGTTCTACGAGTAATATAAATATAGTCGTGCACATTCGGGTCGAGTGGGTATTGAAGTTTGCATGGGTTGTCTTCCACGGAGAAAGCTGTTCAGTTGGATAGCCAGCACTACATCCTTAAAAAATCCACACTTTTATGAAAACGCTACATTATAAGGATTGCTACTCCTCGGGACTATTTTTATGCTTCCTTAGCATAACATTCAACATTTCATCCGTACCGATTAAACATTACATACCCCATTTTAATAAACGTGGATAACGAAGATTATACTGGTTGTAATTTCACTCCACGTTTATCTATTAATAGGGATCGGGGATTAGTATGAAATAAGATATATTGAACTATGAATCTGTACGTACTAAGCCTTGGTTTGGGACATACAAGTAGTCTGTTCAGTTACAGGAATCTCTACTTGGAAACGGTTGTATGATCTGCAGATGCATACATGTGAATTCCAACTAGCGTAGCTTAGGTATTACGAAGAACTAATTGAATGTTCTATTTAATGATATATCTTCTCTAATATATAAAATTATTTATCAACACACTTGCTCATAAATTGGTTTTATGGTCACCGCAATTAGGCACAGAATGACAGCCATAATCAAACTGTGACTTTTTCATTGCTTTTGAAGGATATGGGAACTACGGGAACTATCGGGAGCACAAATAACATGGACTTCACTGATAGACGTATATTCGGAGACTGGCCTGGCCGGCTTATAAAAAACAAAGACTTACTTCTAAGTACCCACTATTACAAATATATCACAGCTTTAACTTACTAGTGAGTTATAGTTTTTTTTTTTAATTTTATTGGTTGATGTGCTTTCTTCTTAAAAAAGTTTTTATTCAAAAAAAAAATCGTGTTCAATCTATTGCTTAATCATTTCATGCAACTTCTTATTTAAATAGATAATTTTAACTCGTTCGTGTTTAGTAAATAAAACTTTCACTCAAATATAACTTTTGTTTTCTCTGTAATAAAAGAAAACTTTAAATTCCCCATTTTGTAAGTGGCAGAATAAGCGCAAACCCTATGCGCGGAAAATAAAAAAAATCCTCATCCCTTTAGTTTGTGGCTGATCGCAATGCGCGCGCATAGGCAAACTGATTAATTTTTCCCACCAGAATCATTTTTAAAAACTCGTTTTCACTGTTGAAATTATAGTTATTTATTAATTAAAATGTCTACAAGTAACTAGTACCTAGTCACGAGGAAAATGATTTATGTTGTACACCGCCCGATATAAACCCGATATGTGAAGCCTTTAACGTTATGGAAAGTTTACTACCTGAAAACTCCAAGGAAAAATATCTATTATCTACTAAATAAAGTGAGTTTTTATTGTTATTTTATTCACAAGTGTGTTGAAAAACGTCGTATGATACACGTGTGTATTGGTGATTACCGTCCTCGGCTCTCAATGGCGCCTCCGGTAATCACCAACATTACACACTAGTACCATAATGTACTATTGTCGCTGTGTTTGTTACCAAACTCCTTCGAAACGGCTGAACGGATTTGTATGAAATTTTGTGTGCATATCGGGTAGGTCTGAGAATCGGCCAACACCTATTTTTCATACCCCTAACGAAGTCGCGGGCAGCAGCTAGTTATTTATAATAAAAACATCGTAAAACGAGATTACAATGCATGTTCCGATAGATTTCATCTAAGTATTATTAGAATATCGTTTTTCTCTACTTTTGCGTATTTTTATCAAGCAATCAATCATTTTATTATCGGGCAACTAAGGCCCATACATAAAATACACAAAATAGTCTTATACAATAAAAATAAACTAATACATATTAAAAAAAATAACCTTTATGTTGTCCAGCAGTGGACGAGTACAGGCTGATGATGATGATGAAGTTTATATTTATTTTATTCATGTAGTGTGCGAGTAGAATATGTGAGAGAGCTCGTGGCTAAATTAATAATACCAGCCACTTTTATCGACCTTCAGGTTATGCTTACCTAGGTTGGTGGGCCGATGAGTTCGCACTATTTAAACAACAAGTCTGATATTTCTATAAAATTCTAATAAAATATACGAAACAAAGGGGGGCAAAACTATAATGAAAAAAATGCAATGGATCTACCATTGAATTTGCCCCCCTTTATTGAAGAATGGCCAATTTTTAACACTGCCTTTTTAAATATGCCACTATAAATATAAAAGTTCAGTTATCCAGAAAGCTAGTGTAGGTAATCTATCGTGAAAACGCGAACCCTCGCGCCCCATACAAAAACACTTCATATTTTATCCCACGTATGTTTCCCATTACCTCCCCGCACCATAACCATATATTTTTCTCTGAAATTTTGTTCAATGCACAAAAAGTTTTATGGAGTGCTGGGCTCGATTTATTATGGGCCTATGTTTTTTTCCTGTGGTTTCAGTCAAGTAAGATTTACTAGATATTGGAAATATTGGTTTATTGTTGCCTTTAAGAAATGTTGGCACATAAAATTGTGTTTCCTTGTGAATTGAACAGGGAAACCACGGGGATGTGCTATTAAGATTCGTCTATTCATATGTTAGTATGTTTTTTTTTAACTACTTTAGGTACATAACATTCTTTCAACTTTCAGAAATGAAAACATTTTGTTGTACTTAATTATTCATCGCATTTCATTTTGATATTCATTTTTTTTTATCTTTAGGCATATACGGCACAGTGGTGGACTTATCTACATACCTAATAAAAAATAATATTCGTAGGTAGGCACAATAAACTTGTGGGTTAGGTTAAGGAGGCACAATAATTCACTCACGGATTACCTCAGATGCGTTTTTATACGTCCATAATTTAAATGTGTCGTGAGGTTCGAGTTATGACGGGCAACCCGCGGCTAACCCACGCATTTAATTATAAATTCTAAATGGGCGCCCTGAGAGTTTCATGATAAGCGACACCAACCCGCAACGATATAAAGTGGTGACACTTTTATAGACATGCAAATTTTGTATGTAGCTTTAGCTATCTAACAACGTCAATATACCTACCTAATAAAAACTACATAACTTCATACCAGTGTGTGAACACAGTATTAACCGCTTGGTCCCGAGCTACGCGCTGAAGCGACATGCGTATTGCTACTGAGACTGAGAACAAAACACGCTATAACGCTACGAGTTACCGCTACGCGTTATGCGGAATGACGGTACCTTCTCACGCGAAGGAAAGAGTCACGCGTGTATGTCGCGTTGCGATTGCGAGTCGTATTGCCCGGGCATGTGAAGCCCTAAGATCTTGTTCAGATAAAGTGATATACGCGTGTACCGAAGTATGCGTAAAACAATGCGCGTACCTGTATTATTATGTTATAGTTCCTCGTCAAATTCAAAGAGGTAACTGTGCTAATGATTCTCGACCCAAATCAGTAAGAAAATGGGTAGGTATTTTTTATTATTTTTTTGTTTACGGAAATCGGTAAGTGTGAACCACCCGTGTTTTAAACGTGGCCCGTCTGATCCTCATCCTATAACCGCGCTTTCATACGTTTAGGGGGTATTCTGAAATACTGACAAATTAAATCAACAAAAAAAAGCAGCTTAAATAGGTTCCGTAATTTAAATTGATTATTTATGCCTTTTCTGACAACCTCCTGAATTTTGATGAGGATGCAAAAAAACAACTTGTATAGCGCGCAGTAAACAATTGGAATTAAACATAATTATGCGATATTAGAATAACTCTTGCCGTTGTCAGTTGTTACGGGTCATTGGTCTGATAACCATCTTACCAAGGGATATCATAATGTTACATAAGTAGCCTTTGTAAATGTAGCCTTGTAGTAAATGTTTGTTGCAGGTGATGCTTCTCTTCGTTATAGGATCTTACCTAAGTTGCTTCTACACAGCTAGGATCTGCAGTAATTACTTGCTATCCACACACAGGAAGTTAAAATTCAAGGTACGCAAGCAAACACTTTTAATTTAAAAAGTACGGAATCTCATTATTTGTCAAGTGAAAACGATAGCTGCCGATACTGTTAATTCATGCCTTAAACGTGATTAAAAAAGATTGGATATTGTTGCAATTGATCCTTGAATTTAAAAGGATCTTCTCTGAGGAATTTTAATGAAACAAACCTGCCTACATACCTTTAGTTAATCACCATTTAAATAAGAGAAATACGATTTTAATCAGTGTTGGAAAACAAGAACAACGCCCGAATCATCTGAATCAGTGAACATGAATGATAGAAACAGAATTGATTGGATTTGAACTGTCCAATGACCCAGATTTTTATTGGTGTTTAACTATTGTTGTGAAAATCGATAATGAAAATAAAGGTTTTTGGATGTTCTTGTTTACCGATATAACATTTGCCTCCTGAGAGGAGCTCGTGGCTAAATAATAACAACCGCACGGGACGATCTTTAAGGTTAAGCCGTGCTTGCCAAGGTTGGTCCGTGGATGGGTGACCATAATAACATACTGAGTTTCCTCCGTGCCTCGGAAAGCACGTAAAGCCGTTGGTCCCGTCTGTCATTTGCAGATCTTTGACAGTCGTTATGAGTAGTCAGAAGCCAAAAAGTTTGACATCCAGTCTTACTAAGGGGTATCGTATTACCCAGTTACTGGGTTGTGAAGGTCAGATAGGCAGTCGCTTCATGTAAAATACTGGTACCTAGCTGCATCCGGTGAGACTGGAAGCCGACCCCAATATAGTTTGGGAAAAGGCTAGGCAGATGATGATTTGCCTAAGTAAGAGTTAAATCTTTCAGTATAAGTACTCTTTTGTCAGGTATCCTTTTTTTTTTGTTTTTTTTTTTTTTTTTGCGGATGGGAAATCATCAAATGACTTCTGGGAGTGTCAGACTTGACTGACTAAAACCCACCCATGTTCCTTCTTAGCCCTTTGTGTTCCAGGGCCGCGGTATCTCTTTCGAACAACCCGCAGTTGTCAAGTATCCTGGTTTCAAGATTTTCGCGATTTAATGTTATAAATAGCTATAAAAGACGGTCCAATTAGTGTTAACCACGACATTTTCTTCCATCTTCATTATAATGTTAGAGCTAAATATTTTCCTGGACTTTATTTATTACTCCATCCATCTTTCGTAGGAATCCATGAGGGAGTTGTTTTATTTCCTCTCAGTAAATCACGTTAGTGGAAAAATCAAAGCTCGGGTGAAAAAGTTCTTCGGCGTGCAATGGTGAGCGTAGCTTGGATTCATTTTGTAACTTAAAGTGTAGTCTAAAGTGGTTTAAGTAGATAGAAGTCTGGTTTTACCTCAGATTACTTTCAATATTTAATATAATTTTATGTTTTTTCTTCCTCGTTTGACTGCTGAGCATGAAGTACTGGGTTCGATACCCGGGTCGGGCAACGTGTTATTGGGTTTTTCCATCACGAAATTCTCAGTAGGTACCACCACTCGCCGCCTGACCGCCGTCGCGTACGGACGTGCCGCTACCTGCTCGCATTCCCGCTCGCTATCAGTGTGTGTCATCGGTTCGTCGCTTCCCAGTGTCGTGACGTCATCAGTAGTCCCTCGACTACACCCCCGAACAATTGCTGTCTTTTTATTAAGACAGCACTTGCTCATTTGCTTCGGATATTATTCCGATTTAACTTCCTTTGCCCCATCAGGGAAAAGTCCTCAGTTTCGAGGTTCTTGGTGGGAAACCTAACGGTGCCAACGAAACCGAGAGAGGGTGGTGACCCAATCCGCCCGCCTAACCCCTTCAGGGTCTAGGTGAAAAATTGGACTCCGTCGCGAACACATGTGCCGCCGATATACTGTGCTAGTGTTTCCCGTTTTAACAAGTTCCTGAAAGCAAGTTCCTAAGACTGGGGTTGGAGTTGCTACCAAGCCAGGACCTTCGGACTGTGGCTGCGGGAAGGTTGAAACGGGTGAGTCGCTGACCCAGTAAATTCCCTACATAATTGTTCAAGGAATTAGGTTGCTAAGCGCGCTGAGCTTCACTCAAATGTCCGCTAACTTTTAGCCGATGAAATGTCGTCCCTCGACGAGACAGAAAAAGCCCTTTTGCGCTTTTTCTTGCGCATCGTTGCGACAGACCCAAATTTTAAAAAATATGGGTCTGAAATTAATGCTATCCGGCAAACCAGTGATAACGTCACTGACTTCAGTGACGCACTTGAAAGCCCTTTGTCTCCGCCGCCTGCCGACAGAGGCTTACCACCAGCCGTCGCCGCCGCGATTAAGGCTACACCAAGACCCATTGTTGTGAAACCCACTGTTTCACAAACAAAGGCCCAGCCCGCACCTGCGTCCATTGTTCCCGTTTCCGAGAACATGGACAAAGGCTTACCGCCAGCCGTCGCCGCCGCGATTCCGGCTAAACCGAGTCCCATTGTTTCGAAACCTTTTGTTTCGCAAACAAAGGATCAGTCCGAACCTGCGTCCATTGTTCCCGTTTCCGAGAACATGGACACAACTGAGCCAGTCTCCGACTCAGAGTCAATTTTAGACTCGTGTTCTGCCGCCTCGTCCTCTGAAGACGACTATCAAGTCGTCGGAAAGGGCAAGAGGAAGAAGGGCAAAAACTCCCAGGCCGCCATGGCTAAAAAGATCGTCGCGCTCCCTTCTGTCCCCTCTCCCGCGGCCTCCCGTCCCACCTCCCCGGTCCCCGTACCAATGTCCGCCGCTGCTCATACCAGCAGGCCAGCCAGCCCTAAGGCTCACCCTTCAGCCGCTTCTTCAAAGAAGCTGAAACCCCCTCCCCCGCTGTTCATTCAGGACAAAGGGAAATGGACAGACGTGTCCAAAATGTGTGTTGAGCGCCGCATACAATATACAAGCGCAAAAAGCACACAACAGGGCATAAAAGTGGTGGTCCCTACGACCGCTGACTTCAGGGAACTAACCCGTCAGCTGATCGGAAGGCACATAGCCTTCCATACTTACTCCCTTCCAGAGGAGAAGCCCACCCGCGTGGTGATCAGGCGGATCCCGAAGGAGATATCCACGGAGGACATCCTAAATGACCTCCAAGGCCAGGACATCCCGGTCGCAGCCGTCCACCGCCTTCATAAGGCGAGAGGCGGAGCCCAGTACGATATGGTACTGGTCATCTGTGACCCAGTAGAAGGACACCACCCGATCTTCAAAGTGAAGTCGGTATGCTCCCTCACAGGCATCTCAATAGAGAAGCCTTACCGCTCAACCGTAGTAGGGCAGTGCCACCGCTGCCAGCTGTACGGACACAGCCAAGCCAACTGCCATGCGCCGCACAGATGCGTAAAGTGTCTAGGCGACCATGGTACGGCAGACTGCCCCCGTCCCAAAGACAAATCGCTATGCACGGAGCCACCGAGCTGTGTGCTTTGCGGCCAGTCGGGCCACCCGGCTAACTACCGTGGCTGCCCGAAAGCCCCCAAAGGCTCCTCCTCTAAACTGGCGAAGCGTGCAAACGCCCGCCAGCAGAGAGAAAGCCCATCGGTGAGGCTACCAACTGCACAGATGCCGGAGAGACTCAGCCCTCAGAGGCCCTCTCCCTGGACCTCGCTAAACCACCAGAGAGCCTTCCCGGCACTCGGCAAAGCAAAGTCCAGCCCCATTCCCGGGCTATTAGATGCCCCTGTACCCACTCCCGTGGCCCAAGCGAGCGCACCGGCGCCCGCTCGTCCCGCGCCTCCCGGCCCCGCGGCCGCGGTCTCCTCTCCTAACGTAACTTTAGAAACGTTAGCAAAGTTAGTCACCCCCGAAGCAGACCGCATGGCGGCAGATCTCAGGGAGGCTAACACTGACGGTGATAAGCTTAAAATTATCCTCAAGTCCCTAATCAAGTTAGGCGAAGCCTTCAGCGGCATTAATCTTTAATTTCAATGGATAATACGAGATTAACGTGTACCAAACCCCGATCCCTTAAATTAGGGTACTTTAATGCCAATGGCATTAGAGGCCAGCGTGATGAAATCGCCACCTTCCTCCGTGACCATCAAATTGATATCCTCCTCATACAGGAGACCTTCCTCAAGCCCAGTCACCGCGATCCGAGAATTGCCAACTATCGCATAGTTCGCAACGATCGGTCACGTTGCCACAAGGGCGGTACTCTAATCTATTATAGAAAAGAACTGCACTGCATCCCCTTAGATCCCCCTCCCATGGAGTCTCTACTCGAGACTTCAGTGTGTCGACTAGGCATGACCGGTCATCAACCGATCACTATCGCCTCCGCGTACATCCCTCCCGGCGGCACGTCCGAGGAGCACACTCTGTTCACCAAAGACCTTGCCGTCCTCTTCGGCTTGAGTGACTCCGTTATCATAGCGGGCGACCTCAACGCCAAACACCCCGCCTGGAACAGCACGACGACCTCTGCCAGAGGACGTCACGTGTATAACCTGGGTGAGTCCCTCAACTTCGATCCCATCGCTCCTATGGAGCACACTCACTATCCCCACGACCCCGACCAACGTCCGGACGTTCTCGACATAGCGCTACTCAAGAATGTCAACTTTAAGTTGCATTCCATCGAGACTTTACATGAGCTTAACTCAGACCATCGACCAGTGCTCATGCACTTAGTTCCCCGCTCGGGTCCCTCTGACCCCAGCCAGCCCCCGCCAACCCAAGTGATAACCAACTGGAGGAAAGTCAGCGAAAAGCTGAAATCCACCACGTCGTCTCACCTGGAGTCCATCCCCGGCCACATAGTCTCAGTCGCAGACACGACGGCCGCCATCAACTCGTTTACAGAACACGTGCAATCCGTACTGAAGGATTGCTCACGAGAAGTTCCAGCATTGAGCGATCAACGCTGGATACTACCCGCTGACGTACGTGAACTGATAACCGAGAAGAACGCGGCCATCCGTGCCTACAGCAACTTTCCCTGCGACGCGAACAAAGCTCACATGCGTCATTTACAGCGTGCTGTAAAGAAGCGCACTAGTGAGCATCGTTCAGATCAATGGGACAAGACGCTTAGCGAGCTTGAGCCTACCCACCTAGCCTTCTGGCAGCTGCAACGCAAGTTGCGCTCCACCGAAGAGGCTTCGATGCCTCCCCTCACGCGACCCGATAAGAGCGTTGCATTCGACGACTCTGAGAAGGCCGAATGCCTAGCAGACAGCCTAGAGTCCCAGTGCTCCCCCAGCTCTCAACCAGTAGACAAGCGACATCTCGATGAGGTGAACGCATTCGTCGAACGTAGAGCCGCCCTACCCCCTGTAGAAGACCCAGATGATCCTCTGCCTCCGGTCACAGCTGACGAAGTGCAAGACATCATTAATAAGCTTCAACCGCGCAAAGCACCCGGCTCCGACGGAATCACCAATAGGGTGTTTAAACTCCTCCCCGCTCAGCTCGTCGTGTTAATGGCGGCCATCTTCAATGGCGCCCTGAGCAACAACGCTTTTCCCCAAATATGGAAAGAGGCCACTGTCATCGGTTTCGCCAAGCCAGGCAAACCCAAGTCTGAGCCCTCGAGCTACAGACCTATCAGTCTCCTGAACGCACTCGGCAAAATCTACGAGAGACTCATTTATAAGCGACTCAAAGACTTCGCCGAGGCTAAGAGTCTCATCCCCAACGAGCAGTTCGGCTTCAGAACCGGACACTCTTGCATTCAACAGGCCCATCGCATCGTAGAGCACTTGAGCGCTGGCTTCCAGCGTGGAGCGATGACGGGTGTGTTGTACTTCGACATAGCAAAGGCTTTCGACAAAGTCTGGCACAACGGCTTATTATATAAGCTGTACAAACTGGGAGTGCCGGACCGTCTCGTGCTCATCTTACGAGACTTTCTGTCGGATCGCACCTTCCGCTATCGCATCGGGAAGGCACTGTCTTCTCCCCACCCCATTAGAGCAGGAGTCCCTCAGGGCTCCGTCGTCTCTCCCCTTATATTTACTCTGTTCACCAGTGACATCCCCAAGAGCAAGAAGGCTCAGTTAGCCCTGTTCGCGGACGACACGGCCATTTATTACACTGGCCGCAGTCACGACGCTATCTATAGCACCCTCCAAACCTCAGCCAACGTCTTAGGCGCTTGGTTCCGGAAATGGAGAATCGAGGTGAACCCCGACAAGAGCCAGGCAGTTCTTTACTCTAAACAGCGTAAAATTAAGCCACCCGCGCTCAGCCCGATCACTATGTACGGTAAGCCTATCCCTTGGGAGAAGCAAGCCAAGTACTTAGGAGTCATACTTGACAACCACTTGTCTTTCGCGGCGCACATCAAAGCAGCTCGCGACCGAGCTGCGTTTGCTATGGGTAGGCTTCATTTCATGATTTCGGCAAAAAGCAAGTTGTCACTCAAGTGCAAATTGCGCCTTTATACCGCGGTGATCCGCCCCATTATGACGTACGCTTGCGTCGTGTACGCTCACACCAAGCCTAAGTACATCCATAGGATGCAAATTTTACAGAACCGGTTCTTACGTACAGTCACGGGAGCCCCTTTTTATGTCCGTAATGACCGTCTACACGTAGACCTTAGAATGCCCACCGTCCTTCAGTTTATGAAACGCCTTTCGAAGCGTTTCTTCGATAACGCCATTAAACACCGTAATCCCCTGATCGCAGCGGCCGCCCGTTACGAACCCGCGCGCATTAGTACAGTACGCCGTCCTAGGCATACCCTTGTCACTCCAGTTGATGCTATCACCCTCCTCCAGGAGAGTAGCAAAGAGACTAGCACTCTTAAAAAGTTCCGCCTCAAACCGCCGTCTCGCCGTCGAGGTCCGTCGCGACGTCCCGGTCCATGCCCTCCCCGACCCTCGCTCGAGCCAGCCCGCGATGCTGTGCCAGTAGTTTTAAATCAGCCCCTAAATAATGATACAATTCAGATCCAGCCTGTCCCCATGCAGTCCTCCCCCAGCGACGCCCTAAGCCGAGGTTCGTACCCCACAGGGGGTGCCCTTAGCGTGCAGTCGCTTAGTTTGTAAGTTTTTATGCCCTGGCTGGAGGCCTTACTCTAAAGGCACCCACAGGATAGTCCGGTTAAGCAGACGACAACCTCATAGGTTGAACTGCGAGATGCCATTAAAAAAAAAAAAAAAAAGTAGGTACCAGCCACGGAGTCTGGATGTCCTATTTCAGACACCATTCTCTATATAAGATTGTACGTATGTGAACCAGCGCCTTTAATTCTTGATGTCGAGGTAAAATAAAGATTTATGATTAATTGTGCCCGGTAGATGGCAATAGGCTCGCCCCCTATTACATGGGACTTAAATATATATCGTAACACTAGCTAAATGTGGGTGTGCTATACACCTCTGTCTAACCCTCCATGATTTTTAAATTGATAGATCCCACGAAGCTTGTCATTAAACATACATAGGTACATACAACATATACTTAGTCAGCTTATGTTCCCACTGCTGGGACACAGGCCTCGTCTCTGTTAGAAGAAATGGTCTGTATCGGTCACACGGGCCCAGCGCGGGTAGGTATGTGGTTGATGTCACTACAATTATAGGTTACATGCCGGTTTCCTCAAGAAGTTTTTCGTCACCAGTTTGATAGCAGTGGTGGTCAGTAATTACACAATGAAACGCTCTTGCCATGTCTTCGAACCTTACAACGTGAACTTATGATAACACGAATGTCAGGGCCGTTCCTATAAGTCCTCAGTGAATCGATTTTAGGCGCGAACCCTTACTATTCGACCGAACTTAGATGTACGGTGTTTTGTATAACGTTACGTAAATGTTTTTATTTAAAACAGGTACTACAATCACGCAGTCTCCACAGAGGAAATATTTGCAGACATGTCATCGAACATCCAGCAAGAAGTACTTTCTATAGAAATGGTTGAAACATTGCTCTTCTGCCCCCTATTTCAGGTTCGTTGTCAGATTAATTCAGTACCTTTTGCACCTTCTATTCATTTCTGTTCGGATGTCACTTTGGATGTATAGAGATACTATATATGCTTGGCCACGACCTGTAGGTCGAAAGTGTACTTTCAAGCGCGTTATGTCAGCCACTGCGGAGTGAACAAATGAAAGAAATTGCTTAGAGCACGCCACGACTGTCCGCAACGTGATTTGCGGTGCGACGAAACAATTGATTCACGCGCTTGTCGCTTGACACAAGTCATGTCGTAGGTGGCATCACTTTAGGTCGTGAACGGAACGTAAAGTCGAATTTCATGCTTGCCATGTTGATTAAAGCTCCTGAGAAGTTCACATTCCATGTTGCAAGCGTTTTTGCCAAACTTATAATTATCTATTATTATTAGAGATGCAACGGATATCTGGTTGCTATCCGGTATCCGGCCTATCCGACCATTATTTTACTATCCGGCCGAATACCGGATAGTTGCGCACTATGTGGCCGAATACCGGATAGTTGCGCACTATCCGGCCGGATACCGAATAGTGATTCTGTTTGGTATTTAACTTTGAATAATGGTTGGCAATACTGTTTTCTTTCTACTGTCTCTGCCAAAGTTAATTGTTTATGTGAGTCCGGCTGAGCGGGAGCGCTCGTACTTGCAAATGAACTCGTAGAAGGGAAAGTTCTGCTTCCGCCGCATGAAGTAGAAGATGGACCACCGTAAATTTCGGAAAATTTGTCGGGATACTTGCTTTGCAAATGGTTTTTCATTGAAGAAGTCCCTGCCTTCTTCCCTTCGCCACCACGAGATAATTTTAATTTGCAAATTAAACACACTACTTACTTTGCATCGTCTTTTTCTATTTCAAAACAGTTCCACAACGGAGATTGTTCATTTTCCATTATTTTAGACAAATAAAATAAACACAGAATGAAGAACGATTTCACAATTACGTATACACTACTATACACATTAAACACAAAAAAATAACTTATCTATTCAGCAAAATAGGCGGGCGCACGTGTACTGCATACGAAATAGTTCCGTACACTGACTAATAACTCGTTTCTTGCCAAGAAAACGGTCCGGGCGAATTTACAATACGTAACAGGTTGAAACCTGCACGACGCGCCCACCGCGCCACGTTTGGCCGGCCGAATATTCGGCGGCCGGATACCGGATATTCGGCCGGTGATCAGGCCGAATATCCGGTATCCGGCCAAACAACTATCCGTTGCATCTCTAATTATTACATCGTAGAAGCATTGCGGCTTCTACGATATTATGTGATTTTTCATCACACATTCTTTAAGATAAAATAAGTTTTGTAGAAAAATGAAACCAGATATTTTAAAAGCTATCTCGTCAGAAATCTTCGTCTTGATTAAAAATAGTGAACAAAAGCAAGTTTGTATTAAGTAGAGCATCCAAGACAGATGTGGGGCATTTTAATTTGTTTGTAGGTTTGTAGGCAAAGACATTACAATATACTACTACATTTAAATATACTTACGATAGACTGCCTCGTTGGTCTAGTGGTCACAATCGCGACTGCTGAGGGGGGTTGTAGCAGCCCTGGAGATTTGTGCCCGGATGATGGTAATAGGCTCGCCAACTATTAGGTACATGGAACGTAAACATAATTGGCAAAATGCGGGTGTACCTACTAAACACCTCTGCCTAACTATTCGAGGATTACAGGCATGATGTTAGGTAATGTTACGATAGACGGGACAACGCGAACAATATCGTAATTTTTTTGTAAGATGTCGATATGAGTGTCGGTACTAGTGTATAATAACGTGCCAAACATGCTAGCTGTAATCGGAACTGAAGCCGCTTGTTCTTTTTATCACGATTTTATTATTTTCTTATTATTTATTTATTTATTTTCACACGTAGCATCTTTATAACAAATCTTAGAAGTCAAATTTGACCCGCTTCCCGGTTTCCGATTGAGCCGAAATTTTGCCAATACTTTTATTTTGTTAAAACAACGCATTGTTAGCTAAGTGACGTCATTCTAAATTCAAAACGGCGGTTATGTGTTTTTGGGGCTTTAAGATGTTCTGTAATATTTCTTCTTATTGCTTCTCTATAGTATCTGAAATCTCTTCATTTGTAGGTAATGAACCGCGACTTCCTGCAGACTGTGGCCAGTAATACGAGGAAGTTGATACTGCCTGACAATGAGGTAGTACAGCATGCTGCAGACATCGGGCGGGACATGTATATCTTGCAGAAAGTACGTCCTTTTGAGTTCTTAGAAGCTTTAAGAGGCTTGAAATATAATCTGTTACTGACTCTATTGGTGAGGTTCTTCAGAAAGGTCAGGCACTCGCAACGTCTTGTATGACTAGATGTATAAACTAGGACGAGGCAAAAGGAGAATGTAAGAATCGTAGCAGTTTTTTCTGTGGTTTCTGACTACCCCATGGGAAAAAAGCGTGAGTGTATGTATGTTCAGTTAAGCTGGTATGGACAAATTGCTGATACCGGACACTGGTAGACACCTCCATCGTATTCGGAATCATGTCCGTGTGTTTTTCCGAACGTATAACCAAACCTCTAGTTGCAACTTTATCTTAAGAGCGTTTACGCCTTAGGACATTTCATAGAAACTTTTAAGTCTTTATTTTCATGTAGCCTAGCCTTTTCCCAAACTCTCTTGGGGTCGGCTTCCAGTCTAACCGGGTGCAGCTGAGTACCAGTATTTTACATGAAGCGACTGCCTATCTGACCTCCACAACCCAGTAACTGGGTAATAGGATACCCTTGGTAAGACTGGATGTCAGACTTTTTTTGGCTTCTGACTACTCGTAACGACTGTCAAAGATCTACAAACACAGCCGGGACCAACGGCTTAACGTGCTTTCCGAGGCACGGAGGAAACTCGATATGTAATGATGGTCACCCATCCACGGACCAACCTCGGCAAGCACGGCTTAACCTTAAAGATCGACCCGGGCGGCTGTTATTATTTAGCCACGAGCTCCTCCTAGCTCTTTATTTTCACGTAATGTCATACGCAAAAGCAGTATAGGTCAAAAAAGTTACTTAAAACATTTTCGAAAAATAGTGTTACAGCTCAATTAGACCGATTATAAATTATTATCCAGAGAAACAGAAATTTCCAATTAAGACAATTATCTTTTTTTTTAAGTCATTTATAAAGGTTATTTTTTTTTAGATCTTTGTATCCTGCTTATGCGTATGAAGTTTCATTAAAATCGGTTAATACGTTTCGGAAAATTGACAACTTGAAAGTTTGTATGCATTGCCGTAAGGTGTAAACTCTCTTAAGTGCATTGTATTGGCACCTAAATACATCATGTATCCTTGATCAAACATTTAATTAGCTTACGAGAATAATTTTTAATCATGAAGTGGAAAGTTTATATTTTCTTTTTGTTTGAATAAATTGAAAATATGTATTTATAAAGCAATTTAGTCTCATTAGCTTATTAGAAATGTAATAGGGGATCGGACTAGGTAAAGAAAACGACATTCTATTTTGTCCGTCAGACAGGTAATACAAAAATATTAGACACGTATTTTTTGTTTTATCAAAATATCAAAAAAATACTTAGTTAAAACTCATTAAAGTTGGAGAGTGGGGGCTTACTACGTCACTAGTAGGTATAAAACTTACCTACATGTGACGTCATGCGCCATTTCAACTCAATATATCTCCGTAATTGTATGACCACGTGAAAAAAGAAAAAATACGTGTCCAATACTTTTCAATAAACTACCCGACGGACAAAGAAAAAAAAAAATTGGATTATCCCCTATTCTATTAAGATTTTTCCACTCTACATATCTTCTAACACAAAGACACAATATCTCATTTCCTAACTTTCCACTACCGCCATTAGAGTGATCAAGGCTTAAGTACCTAGATCATTAAGGACCAACTAACTGAGGATGCTGTTCCATCGCCGACGATTAGCGAGCTAGTAGTACCTACTAGCAACATATTAAGAAGGAATTTTCGTTGGACTATGAGCGAGTGCGACGGGCGATTACTCGCGCCTAGTAATTTTCCAAGCGCGAGTTTTAGCGAGTTTTCTGCCCGCCAAACGACCAATTTTTTTTTGTATGTCTTTTCGCTGCTACAAATTGGTGGTAATAGAGTTTCGTCAGCGGTTTGAACAATCAGCGATAAATTCATCTGCCTAGCCTTTTCCCAACTTTTTTGGAGTCGTCTTCCAGTCTTACTGGATGCAGCGAAATACCAGTATTTTACATGGAGCGACTGCCTATCTGACCTCAAAAAACCAGTTGGTATTGAGTAATACGATCCTCTTACCCCTTAGTAAGACTGGTTGTCAGACTTTCAGGCCACTGATTACCTGTAAGGACTATCTAAGATCTACTAATGACAGCCGGGATTAACGTGCTTTCCGAGGCACGGAGGAAACTCGGGTATGTAAATGGTCACATCAGCGATCAATGACTAATATCCTATCTCATTTAACTATTGTAGTTTCCGTGAGCGAGAAAATATTCAATAGCCAGTCCTTTGATCGTCGGCGGAGGGACAGGTGCCTAAAGTAATCATTATTTACAGGGTCACTGTTACATGTTGAATAATCTGGGCAAAAGACAAATGATCATAGGACCGGGGACCCATTTCGGTGTTGTGGAAATGCTCTTTGGTTTGCCCAAGGTAAAATGTTATTATAGTAGTATAATATTCAGAATTAAAATGGCTTTTATTAAATAATTTTCGCCCTTATTTTACGAAACGGAATACTGTTTCATTTTACTCAACTTTCATTAAATAATTTCAACAGCTATCCGGTGTATTTCATCAACATCAATAATGTTTTTCCCGGAAGGTTCAGATGTGATTGTAGAATTTATTTTATATAAAATCTTAATTAATGTTTAGAAAACCTTCTCTGTTCAAATAACTTGAGTTTTAACTTGAGTCTTGAGTTTCATCACGAATTAAACGTTACTTTAGTAAGATTACAAAACTGTCACATCATCCCACTGCTGGCCAAAATCCTTTCTAGTTCTTCCTATACAGGCCAAATGTGGATCACCGGTTATTGTTTGTGGTGTATAGCAGTACATAAATAAGTATTTTTCACAAAAACGCCATATTGGTTTTTTTAATTATACATATTCCATCCTAACGTCCTATACAGATCCGCCGACATAGGCAATACTCATTAACATTATCGTAATGAAAATATAATTTGCCCAGGTATACACGGTGGTGACATCAACAAACTGCATATTACTGCATGTGGAATACAGTGCCCTGGTGCAATGCTGGGGAACGTTCCCGGACATTAGTCACCCCATTATCACGGTGATTCATGCACTTAATATTGCAGCACAACAACAGATGAGACGTATAGTAGATAGGTTCAGAAGTCTCATGCAAACGCACGCACACATAGACATGCGTCACGTAGATACAACGAGTGGGAGCGTTCTCGCGACTGCAGCCTGTTTGGAGCCGGCCTTCTTGGAACTATCTAGTATATGTAAGTAGATGTGAGCAAACCTTTGTGTGCAGGCGTCTGTGTCTGATGTATTAGCGTCTGGGTGTGCTGGCGATGTTGTAGGTACAATAGCTGCTTGTTGTTTTAGTTTTATGTAAAACATTTTAGTATGTGGTGTGTAATCTTAGGAAATATGAGAATAGGTGTTGGAAACTTACTCATTACTAAAAACATGAGTGCTATTTGAGTTTTAAGATTGCGATTCTGAAAGACGTTGTCTTATAGTCTATTCATTCATTAATTTTTATTACTCTGTAATGAAATAGGCAGACTCTACTTTTTTTTCTTTTATGTACCTAAATAGGTATTATTATATTGGTAATATTATATTAAATAGGTATTATTATTGGTTTTATTATATTGCATATGTACACACTACAAATAGATACAAAACAAAAATAAAATCTGAACCAGTCTCAAAATTAGAACGCGTCAAAAAATTACACTATAAAATTAAAGAATCTACTTTGACCGACTCCTTGAGAATTCAAAATTGCCTGAAAATTATTTTTAATTAAAATAAATACTTTCAGTCAGAGCTAAGATTAATATTATACTTATTTAAAACCAGGAAAATTACATGAAACCAACCAATTTATGTATATTCTACCGAAAACGCGATATTTATAACCATCATTAAAATTACACTTACAGAAATACAATTTGAGAGTAAACCCGTTTAACGTTTTCTCGATTTTCCTCATCGATTACACGCCCACTCAATTTCCTTTGGCATCTTTCTGTAAACGTTTATTTACGTAGAAGTACGAATTAGGTTAGATAACATTTAGAAACATAATTTTATCGATGAAATTGTAGTTTGTTTAATTAAAGTAATGAGAATTTAGCAAAATTACATCAATCAAAGTTTTATTACGAATCGAGTTTGCGGTGGATTTGTAAGAAAGGTTTTTAGTCCAATTAATATCAATATTTTGTTTACGTTAATTCAGAGTATTTTTTTTTGTGTACGCACGCTGACCAATAACAAAAAAAAAAAAACGAAACACAATACAAAACTGGTTTATGCGGATCTCCCATTGTACGGTAAATCCATGTAAAGCGAGGCCATATTGTACTGGAAATGTACCTGATACCCAAATTCCGCCTACATATTCAGGTTCTCGAACAATCTGAACTACAAAGCAAGGCCGCCGCTTACGAAGATGCAAAGCCTCTAATCGGTCGATTGGACACGAAAACTAACAGAATCACGGTAAGATAACCAAAATAAAAAGCACTGAAAAATACTTCTTTCTCATTGGTCTAGTAGAGGCCACGACCGTTGCTCCAAGATCTCGGGTTTCATTCTAAAGTCAAGCAGTGATAGCCCAGTGTGTGCAAACCAAAGTTCAAACCCAAGACACGCACCTCTGGTTTTTTGGATTCATGTGCGTATTAAGTATAATTATCACTTGCTTCGGTAAAGGAAAACAGCGTGAGGAAACCAGCATGCCTGAGAAATATTTCTCGACGGCATGTAAAGCCAAGTCAGAGGCCCATGGGCGCCATAAAAACTCCGACCAGGTTATGCCCTAACCATACGATAAAAAATATTCTAAAGTCGAATTTTGAAGTGGTTTTTCGTGTTGTTTTTTGTGTGGTGTAGGAAATTTGCTTCTCTGTAGAGAAGAGGTTCTATCTTTTAACGGAGATAGCTGCACAGTTGGGTTATTGAAACTCGTCAGAAACAATGACAGAGTTTTCCTCCCGCATCATGCAGTTATCTACCTCGGCCACATAAAGGGTGTAAAACACCTCTTAACGAAGCCGAAAGGCACTGATTCTCCCTGTCATTGCGATCATTTTTTTGTTCTACACCATACCTGGGAACCTTCTAGTTACGGAGATATTAGGGGTCAAAGTTCCAAAAATCTGACAAGTACTTTTTTAAATACAAGTTTTTAATGTAAGATTTTTACTTTAAACACCTCCACGACCCCCGTACTATTCAATCTGTCCATCAGTACAATGTTTTGAGTGCGTTACATTGAGTTCTACCACAAAACATAATTTTACACCCCCCAAAAAAAAGTTGTTTCCCGGCAATATTTTTTGCGTAAAGTTACTTAGTTTCATGTACAGAATGCTTGGTTGACGGCTTCGTGATGAGGTGATTTATACGGTGTATATTTCTATGAAATTGTGTCTGTAATATTGAAAAATGTTTGTATCTCTATTTCCAATTTTACAATGCAGGGACTGAATAACATTTGGGAACTTAATGACTGACTTAAACTTATACAATTGTAGCTTCAATATTCAACAAACACGTAACAGACGCTTGTAACAGTTACGCGAGCTCAAATCATACAACACAAGACAAGTATAGTTACCGCACTAGTTTCGTAAAGTAAATAATTTGTTCTAGCAAGAGATAAAGGAAAGTTTCGTGGTATTTACCACAAGAGAACAGAGGAGCCATTTCGTGAAGACATTCAACAAGTTAGGCGTATTGAGGTATGTAAGTCTTTGTGCTACAGTTTTATGAGATTAATTAGCCCAATTATTGTGAGAACAATACTTGTTAAAACAGGCGTAGTTGTTTCAACGAGCTTTAATAGGGAACAATTCATTATTAAGGAAAGGTAGGTCTTAATAAACGTGAAAATTTCAAACAAAAAATATCTTGATTCGAGTATGTTACTGAAGAAAACGAACGTTAATTATACATGACACAGAATGTAAATTGCATTGCAAGCGTGCAGTGGTCGCCTATTGATGTCTGGCGGCACTGACTCATGAGTTGACCTCGACATCAGACAGGCACCTTACTTTGTTTATTTTATTTCATCACCACTGCTCTCAAAACGGTGAAGGGAAACATCTTGAGAAAACCAACGTGTCCTGGAACCAAAAAAATCTAAGTTAATACACGTCTACCAAACTGAATTGGGCCCGCTTGGTGCATAACGGAGGATTACCCCCAGAAAAGAATAGTGGGCTTGTGTTCCAGCAGTGAGAACATCATGTGCTGGTATGCTAAATTGCAATGAACAATATGACACATAGAACCTAGATCCTATTCTCTTTCGAGCTTGTTACTTTCACCGTAGACTTTAATTTTATTCCCCATAACATTCACATTGCGTAATTTATTGGCGGATTTCACGTACCTTTTAACATGAAAGCTAATTTACATCACGTTGTCAGAATAAACACCTTTGATACGCAAAAAGCAGGGTTTCAGTCCTGTATTTATTTAAAGGAAACTGTATTTTAAAGAGGAAACCATTTCTAGCTTTGTTCTGGGTGTTTGAAAAACAATGGTCCATTAAAAAGAAAAATATTGCACAAATCCAGATGCATTAGTTGGACTAACAGGAGTTGCATTTAAAACTATTCTGAATGTGGTAAATGGTGGCCAGAATTGTCATTACTCTTACATAATACTGCAGTTTTTAGTCTCTTCTCTTAACTTCTGGGTTTAAATACTTGGGATAAAACAGTTAGCTTCAATATTTTTTTTCATACGTTTACGATATTTTGTGTTCACCATACCGCAACTCAGTTGAGACCGCAATTTTATCTTCTTTTTTTATTTGAGTTAAGTTTGCTCGTGACTCTAGTCTAGGTAAGAGATGACAGAGACAAACTTAACGATGGAACGAGCTTACCCAGAAGAAGCCTGTTCACTCTAACTTCATACAAACAAAGAAACTTACATTCTCACATAAACACCAGAGTAAACTAAACTTATTTTAGCAGTAACACAATTTAAAAATATGATTCATGTGTGGCAGATAACTCTTGTTGTACAGACACCTTAGGTATCTCTTCCTACCTGGATGCATCACTCCCCATGGAATGTTCCTGAAGTTCTGGTGCGCTCTCCGATTCATAGTCGCCTTTTTCTACATATTCGCCGTGCCGTACGATATTGCTGTAAGTTTGCATTTTTATTGTGTTACAGTAGTATGGCGTAGGGAATATGTGAGTTAAAGTTTTGTGAATGGTGTTGAGTATGCTTGCGAGTTTTTATTAGGTTATTGAGGTGAGGATAGTGTGCCGAGTTTTACAAAGTATTTTAGAGGCTCTTCAATGGTCATTGCTCTCAATCAGAAAGTTACAAGATAACCACCCAAGATAAGACAATTTATTGACTGTGCAGCGGTGGCCCAGTGGTGGCAGCGCTGACTTACGAGCAGTAAGTCGTAGGTTCGAACCCAGGCAGGCGCATTACTTTTTGTAATTTATTTCATCACCGCTGCTCTCAAAAACGGTGAAGGAATACATCGTGAGGAAACCGGCATGTCCTAGAACTAAAAATTCGAAGACATGTGACATGTACCAACCCGCACTGGGCCCGCGTGGTGGATTACAGCCCACTCCCTCTCATAGTGAGGAGGCCTGCGTTCCAGCAGCACGTAGGGAACATTATAGGCTGATGATGATGATGACTCCTAAGACATCTTGGCATATTGGTCATCAGGAAACTGGCTTTATGGCACTCCTATCAAATTTTCTTGCTGTTTTTTAACCTTATTCATTTTAGTGCGCTGTGTTTTTAGCCCCCGATCAAAAAAGAGGGGTGTTATGTATAATATGGTTCTAGTTTGACCTCACTTGATGAAAAGCGATGATGTTGTCGAAGACGGTTTGAATCAAGCACGAACGTTTAAACCTAATCTTATGAATATTTCTATACAATTTCAGACAAAACAACATAGACACGGTGGCCCTTACAACTGGTCGGACATAATATTGTACATAGATATAGTCATAATGGCCTATGTTGCGTACTACAATGAGAAATCCTTGCTGGTCACACATCCACTGTTGACCGTATCGAGATATTTGAAGCACGCCTTCTTATTGGACATTATTAGCGTCTTTCCGTTTGAAGATGTGGTGCGTATTCATATAGTTATTTTTTTTTATTTTTAAAGACTGTTTTACTCATGGATCGTAGTTAGCAGCTACTCTATAAAATCCAGCACTGGACACTGGATGGATAATTAATGTTTCGTTTTTTTTTTACTTACTCAATTCTGGTCCATTCAAGAGGAGCTCTTGGCGAAATAATTACAGCCGCACGTTAAGCCGTGCTTGCCGAGGTTGGTCCGTAGATGGGTTACCATAATTGCACAACGAGTTTCCTCCGTGCCTCGGAAAGCACGTTAAGCCGTTGGTCCCAGCTGTCATTTTAGACAGTCGTTACGAGTAGTCAGAAGCCAAAATTCTGACATCCAGGCTTACAAAGGTGTATCGTATTACATAGTTACTGGGTTGTGGAGGTCAGATAGGCAGTCGCTTTATGTAAAATACTGGTACTCAGCTGCATCCGGTTAGACTGGAAGCCGACCCCAAGATTTGGGAAAAGGCTAGGCAGGTGATGATTCTGTCCCATTGTTGGGCTAAGGCCTCCCCCAATGTGTACATAAAACATTTAAATCGTTAGATTCCCTCGATATCGCTTCACAAAATGGTTACGATACTGTTTCGTTGCCAGTCATTTAAATAAGTAGTATTATTTCCCTCACACAAGTGAGGTCACTAAAAAGAGTACTTACTCATTGGGATACCAAATGTGTGAGGTCACTCTTTTCAATGCGAACACCTTTTTGCGCTTTTTACACAAATTCGGGTATTTAAATCTTTGAATTACATTTGGTCAGTGTGACTGGATTCCAGCTGTATATTGTAATCAAGGATCAATTAAATTGATTTATAAATATTAATGATACTTCTCTGTTATTGCAGTTTAATATAGTAAATGACAATACCGATATGGATCTGTATAGACTGAATCGAATGCTTTTGGTAAGTCAATTTTCTTAGTGAAGTTTAGTTTATAACGGTCACAAAGAATACACACGGAAAACTACTATTTATTTTATACCTTGTTATTCAATGTTTAGACACACACACACACATAGAACGTACATAAAGAACTACACAGCTCCGATACAAAATGGATGTTCACACGCCTAGAAAAAATCCTGAAAAAGGTCTGGAACACAATAGAACGCACAACAACAAATAACAAAAGACTACCTAAGTAATCGTATCTAGATACTGTGACGATCTTCACACAATAGTATTCAGTGAACATATTTGTGCAACTGCCTCACAGCCGGCGATTAGCGAGAAGCGAATACAGGTCACAACTAAAGATGCCCTTTTTCCTTAAAAAAAAAAATCGCCTAGCACTAGGAATACACCACCACTAGGCCACTAGGCTAATGTATCGTGGATGCGTTATGTGTAGGCCATACAATAAAATGTTCCTTGCGTTCCTCAGCCACTGCGTCAACCGCACCGTGTTTCTTTCACTGAGTTATTTCCATCGTCGTGGCGCTGTGAACAACTATTTACTCATACATACGTAACATAGTATGTTTCTTACTTACTGACTCGGAACCTACAATCTTTTGTTCATTTCTGGGGAGTCTTGCTTCAATTCTAATAGAGATAATTATGCTAGGGTGTGCAGTAAAGAATGTGCTTGAAACTAACCAATCACATGGCTAGCTTAAGTGAAGCTGTGAAAACATAGCTATATTATTGGTTAGTTTCACACACATCGCACGCTGTGCATCCTAGTACATAACAAAACATCACGCCTGTAATCCCCGAAGGGATAGACAGATGTGTACCCATTGGTGGGGACTACATTTCTCCAGTTATGTTAAAGTCCCATGTAGGGGGTGAGCCTATTGCCATCGACCGGGTACAAATCTAGACTCCGTGGCTGCTACTGAAAAATTCCTGATGGAAAAACCCAGACCCTAGACCAATGAGGCAGTCCTAGTACCTACATCGCTTTTGGAAAAGCAACCTTATCTACAGGGTTATTTGTAAAACACCGACAACCTCTCAGGACTATGTTCTAACATCATAATAAACAACTTTTGTTCTATGACTTTTAAAAATTCGTCATTTAAATGAACGCTCTAAATGTTATGACTATATGCTCCCCTCGCTATTGTACTATCGCTTTCTTTTGCGACGAATTTTTAAAAGTCATAGAACAAAAGTTGTTGATTATGATGTTAGTAACAAAGTTCTGAGAGGTTGCCGGTGTTTTACAATTAACCCTGCATACTCGTTAGCAGTGGGACATGTGCTTTACTTTTTCCAGGTGACGCGAATAACAAGTGCTTTCTCCTACTGGGAGGGCGATATAATGCGAATAAACCCAGCTGTAGCGTTACTGAAGTTCCTGCCTATAGCTGTGACGATTGTCAATTTTACTTCAGCGTTCATTTTTGTGAACGCGTGCGAACCCTACCTTCCTTCTTACTCGCATTTTATTTTGGTTAACTGTTCCAAGGTTTTGATCGTTTCGAGTACAAAATATGAGACGAGATGTAAGTAAACACAAGTTATTGTTTTGTAACACTATTTAATTAAGAAAAAATAAGAATAAATTTATTAAACCATAGTTACAGTAATTTTCTTAGTCTAACATCATTAAGGATATCGGTAACAAGTTTTATTTTAACAAAATTAGATAACAGTGGACCCCAAACTAGGCTGTGCCTGTATCTTGGGGGCCGGAGTTGCGATAACTTTAAATTCAAAACATTTATTTGTAGTTATGCTAATTAGACATTTTGGAAAATAACAAAATATTTTAATAAATTGGATTAACAGAAATTGGATATTTAACAGAAAATTAGGAGACAATAAAAAAATAAAAATAAAATAAGAACAATTCTAATGTTTAGGAATGATGTGTGTGTGTGTGTGTGTGTACGGGTGTGTGTGTGTCTGTATGTTTGCTTAGTAAGCAATGTTTATGTCACAATCAAAACTGTTAATTTATCAAAACTACTTTTGACCGGTAAAAACTATTTTATCAATAACTAACATTTACTTAGAAACTTATAAGGTTGCCAGGTTTTTTTGTGACCCTTTGATAAACAGTACAGTAATTCTAGGTAATTTATAACTGAGGCCTTCTCAAAAAAAAAAATTTTAAATAGAGAAAACGCCATTTAACTTTATAAGAGTTTTGACTGACACCGGTCAAAACTGTTTTTTTCCGCTTAACAGTTTAAATTGGAATATTAATAACGCTAGTCTACGTACGTCAGAAGTTCGTAAAGTATTTGGTTTGCCTCAGCATCTGTGTATTAAAGTTATAATAATTTATTTTTTTAAGGTACATGTAGGTATACTTTATGGCAAAAACACTGAAATAAAAGATATTTATGGCCATAATTGAATCATTCCTTTTTATGTTTTCACAATTTATTGTGGAATCATAAAAAGTTTTTCACACGGTTTGTTCATTCGAACATTGCATACCCATGGGAACAGTTTACAAGGCAAATTAAATTATTTGGTAAAATTCCACAGAATCATTAATGACTACATTTTTTTATAATGTAACATGGCATTACGCCTGAAATCCCCGAAGGGTTAGGCAGCCTACTACCTAATAGTACGCCAACATTTCTCCAGTTATGTTTAAATCCCACGTAATAGGGGGTGAGCCTATTGTCATCAACCAGGCATAAATCCAGACACCGTGGTTTCTACTAAGAAATTCCTCATCAAAAACCCAATAACACTGCCCGGCTTGGGAATCGAATGCCCTCATACTCAGTAGTCCGCGCTTTCGGCCACTAGACTAAAGATTCAGTCAGAGAGGGAGTTTTTTATCTCGTATAAATTATTTTTTTATATTTATTTATTAAAAAAAATTAATACAAACTTTCATTTAAAACTAAGTCCCACAAAACCATTTTTACAGTTTATCTGTGGGATATGTATCGATATCTAAATCAAATCTGTTGAGTTTTCTACCTAATTTAATTTGTCATTAGTTAATACGTCAAATAAACATTCCATATCACTGTCATCGTAACCAACTGTCTTACTACAAACGTGTGGTAACTTTACTTTGTATGCTTGTCCCAGATGCAGTCACCGAATACATATACACGTTCTATTGGGTTTACGAGATATTCGTCGGTTAGTACTCCTTCTAATTGATACTACGGTTACACGTTATATATGGCGCGCTATGTACAGGGTTATGTCAACGACTTACAGTCTGTTCGAATTCTTGTGTACAATTAGTGTGAATGACTAGTTCTGCGTGTTGGGCCGCAGCTTGGGTCTATAGCCAGCTGTGATAGTATAGTGTAGGCTGATTTAATTTTTGTTTAAGTACTGCTAAAACAGACAATAAAATCGGTACAAAAGTAGATTTTTCGATAAACACAAATTTTGTTTACATTTTTTATAACTAACTTGCGAACGCAGTATAGGGACGTAGTATTGGTTCTGATGTATTTAGAATTTACGCGTGGTTGTTTAATTGGAATAATGTCGTTAACCATTTGTTAACAAACTGGAAAGGTAAAGCCGATTAAATAATGCCATTTTTAGAATGTGAAACGGAAAGGAATCTTTACAGGAATCGTATTTTCAGTTAACAAAGTCTTTACCGTGGTAAAAGGTGTAAATATATAAAAAAACAAACTTAAATAAAATTAACTTTAATCACCTACCTAGTCAGTGAAGACAGCGAATCGGCAAACTTGAGGTAGAATTGCCTCAGGCAAGATGAAGCGACGATCTTTGCAGGGTGAGGCTGAGTTGTTCCGGGATGAGATTTTCCGAAAATCAAGTGCAATTGGAGATTCGTGTGACCGGCAATGGAATGCTGTAGGCTGTTGATGATGACCTACTGTATAACTTATAGGTATGGGATGCACTCCGGTTGGTATGCCTAACTCCGTGGACCTATGGTTAGTGATGGCCCTGAAAATCACTGGTTTTATGTACTTTGCCTTCATGTTCGGATATGTTGCCTCCACACGGTCGGCCGAAGCGCACGCTCTGTTAGAACATAATGTAAGTACTATTTTAATAACTTAACTTGTAATTTTACCAAAATAATTCGGATTATATATGCTCGCATGCATTTTTGTTAACGTCAATTGTCAAAATGTCGGATTTCTTATTCATTCCATCGCAAAAGTAGTTCATAATGATGATTAAAACGAGTCCTAAACGAGGTAAAGACTAAACAAAAACTTAGGTTGCTTAATATTATTTCTCACCAGAATCTGATATAAGTTTAGGTTTAAAGTCTTGTTAAAACGGTTTAATATGAAACTCAAGAATAATGCAAAAGCAATTGAAACATAACATCGCACTACGCAGAACCGTAGCACGTAGATCACAGTGCTACGAGCTCGTAGCACATGATCTACGCGCTACGGCTCTGCTACGACGCGACTACTTCATCACTATGTGCTCATTTACGCAGACGCGGCGCGTCGGGCGACGCGGTGCAATAGGCGTCGCGCGGCGTGTCGGGCGTATTTGCCGTTAACGGAGACGTGGCTACGGCTTGTAGCCCAACGTGGGACCATATTCTTTAAGTGTTTGACTACTGTCACAGCATGCATTAAAATAGGACATCTATTTTAAACTAGTCGTCAGTGAAGTAAGTAGCCTGGTGGTACTGCGGCCGGTCTGCGAATTAGAAGCTGTAGGATCAACAATAATTAAGGTTTTTCTTTTTGTGTTTAGTTTTATTTTAATACTGTAATCTATACAATGTATCTTACTTCTTGTAACTAGTTATACTGTTTTACTTCAATGCATTATGTGTTATTTTCAAATAATTACAAAATATGTAGTTTAATAATATATACATAAAGTTTTTGAAAGATTCAAAAGACAGATAAGTAATTGTAAATAACAAATAAAAATTAACAAATTTACGAAAAAAAACACCAATTAAAAAAAAAAAAAAAAATTCGGAGGGAAGGAGGGGAGGAGGGAATCGAACCCGGGCACTGCCGTATGCTTGTTTCTGTCCGTGTGACATAACGCCGCGTCGCGCGTCGTTCGCCTACAACTCAAACAAATGAGCGTCAAACCACTTTTCCGTAAACGTTATCATACGCGCCGCGTCTGCGAAATGAGCCCTTAGGTAATCGAACTGAACCAGTTAATATGTAAATACCAGCTATTTACACCATTATCAGGGAGTCATTTTAATATTTTTCTGAGATCGATGCATACTGTAAAATTTTCTTTGTGATGGAAAGGCAGCTCTGTGTTCCTTACCGCGTCAGCTGTTTGGAGAAGCTTTTACCAAACGACGTCAACAAAATTAATTGATGTTAAAAAAAAAAGAAAAATAAAAAGCCCATTGTCTCGAGATACTGATAAACAATTAAAATTAAGACTCTCGGATTATTCCCTTGCTTACTTGTTATGATTATTTGAATTGGAACAGAAATAATTAATACCTACGAATATGTACCACGTTGTTATTGCCCCCGTTATCTCCCTTTGTGGGCAACTTTAGCTGAAGGTTCTCTTTAGTGGAACATTAACAGACGGCCGCCATTGTTAGTAGCAAATAAAAAGTTATCGCTTTTAGGAGGCCACTTAAAGCCACAGAAATGTTGAAGCCATTTCAAGTCATTTGCCCTTTCACTGGGCATGTGAAAATATCTCTTTTTTCTTATTTTTTGCTGCCAGGATACGCCTATAAGTCCCAAGAAATAATGTAAGCATACTTCAAGAGGAAATTCATTTCATATTGTTTGTTATTATATTTATTGTAAGCAATATTTCGATTGTTTACAAAGCCGATCAAATATCTACAAAGCTAATGAACTGAACATGAAAGGCAATCAATACCCTATTATGAAACGGTTGCTAACAGGAAAAAATATCTTAAATGTTTACAAAACGGATAGTAAATCAGGCAAATACGTTTTTTTTTATGTATAGGTATGTCGCAAACACACATGACTAAGTTTGTAAAATTGCACAATTTTACAATGAACAAAATCTAATTAACCGCCGAGATAGACCATACTGTTAGAGTAGTACTTCGTATTACGGCTAAAGTTCCGTCATTAAAAATATTACGACTTCGCAGTTCCAGTACAGTAATTATATTAGTTTTAACGAGCTCAGCCCTCGTTTGTTTCATAGGAAAAAACAAAGGATCTAGCCAACTTTCTGTATCAAGAGAACGTGGATCCAATGCTCACTGCGAAAACTTTGAAATATTTTGAATATGTCTGGAAGAGAACTAACGGTAGTAATCCACAGGTAAGTCATCTAATCTAATACTATAAATAAAGCTAATATAATAAATAATACTAATGTAATAAAGCTGAAGAGTTTGTTTGTTTGTTTGAACGCGCCAATCTCACGAACTACTGGTCCGATTTGAAAAAAAATTTCACTCTTAGATAGCCCATTTATCGAGGAAGGCTATAGGCTATATATCATCACGCTAAGACTAATAGAAGCGGAGCAGCAATGAAAAATGTTGCGAAGACGGGGAAAATGTGACGCAGACGAAGTTGCGCGGGACAGCTAGTAATAAATATGTACTCTGTTTACAATGTGCTACCAACCGAATGTAGTACAAAATTGTAAACAATGAAAACCAGCAAGTATTTCACTGGTCACGTAGTCGTAAAATAATGTGTTATGCACTTTTTACGGAAAGTACATTAATTCTGGTGAAACGCTGACGGCTGCTGTGAAACACTTTTTATTATGGTAGTGTTTGTTTCAATTTTGCATTTTTATCACGTACCAGATTAACATAGTTTTGGTTGTGATATTCTTTAAAATGTTAAAATTTAAGTCGTTACGAGTAGTCAGAAGCCAAAAAGTCTGACGTCCAGTCTTACCAAGGGGTATCGTATTACCCAGTTACAGGGTTGTGGAGGTCAGATAGGCAGTCGCTTCATGTAAAATACTGGTACTCAGCTGCATCTGGTTAGACTGGAAGCTGTAAATATAACCCCAAGATAGTTTGGGAAAAGGCTAGGCAGATGATGATGATTCTTTAAAATGTTCAATAGGAAAATTTAACATAAAAGTTCAATGTTACAAAGAAATGAAAGTTGGATCTTCGATTCTTTTCATTTTTTTACCATTTTTTGTCTGTGCGAGGCTTATAAGTACTTTTTTCTTTCTTTTCCTTCCCAGTACACTTTAACTTCAAAGCTCAGCAAGAATATCGTTCACCTTTCTTTAAAGTGCCTCGTAATACCGCTGCTGACTCCACCGCATATTACATTAAATCGAATCTCTATCAGTCGTATGACCGCAGGTGGTATTCACTGGTGACAGGTGCGGTGAGCAATGTCGCTTCATCATTTTGTCACTAAATTAGATCCTGGGTCACGATGATATATTATTTAATTAATACTTGAATAATCTGCCCTGTCTTGTTCCGTTGTTGTGGAATTTACAGAGCTTATGTTTTCGGCTAGTTTCGGCTTGTTGTAATTTGTAATACGTGTCTGACCTGTATCATAATTTTACCCAGATTATGTAACACGGTCAACAAAATTTTTAACAAGAAAGGGGCTTAAAAAGGACTAATCTACCTACTCTCATTACAACACTATATTTATTTTGATTTGATCAGCTGGCGTACCATGACGTCTTAAAACAGTACTGTTTTACTCTTAGGGCGGAAACATACTTACGTGTCGTGGCGTGTCGTGTCGCGCCAGAAGCAAATCGGTTTAATACATTTAATATGGTTAGGGACATGTTTGCATGGCGTGTCGTGTCGCAATGATGTATGAAACCGAATGCTTCTGGCGCTTCACGACACGTAAGTGTGTTTCCGCCTTTATTCCAGTGTGGGAAAGAGACGGAGCTATACAGGATGTCTAGCTCCATCTCTTTCCCACACTGGAAAAGGAGTAAAACAATAATGTTTTAAGACGTCATGGTAGGCCAGCTGGTCTAGTTTTTGTGTTAAAGTGACTTCAAGTTTTCTAAAAATCACTCATTAAATTAATAATCAATCATTAAATTATAAAAGATTTTTCGAATAGTTTTTAACTGCTTATTAAGGTATTGTAGTGTAATTGAAAATACAGTCCCTTCATTCACATTTGGGTTCTATCCCGTATATCTGACCGCCCGCGCCGTCTGCAATGAACATGGTAAAAAATTAAAATGTTTTATTTTACATAGGCCTATGCGCACTTATCAAACGTCGACAAAAGGTGCACGGTTCGGGTTGGTCGTTTCCTATGGAGAAGAACCGGCAAGAAACTCCATGGGTACTCCATGGACTTTCTTGCCAGCTCTTCTTTTAAAATCAATTGGTTTTACAATATTTGAATGTTACTGCATTAGTACTTTAGTATGAGAGGAGAGCGTAGGCCCGACAATAAGTCGTTGCACGCTACAAAAGGTAGAACAAGATAAATCAAAAAAAAAAGAGAAAGATTCCACTAGGACATTTTCTTCAATATAAAACCATCGGGGCTAGTGTAGTCCACATTTCCGACTCAAACCGCCGTCCTTCCGACCTCGCCGTCGAGGTCCGTCGCGACGTCCCGGTCCATGCCCTCCCCGACCCTCACTCGAGCCAGCCCGCGATGTTGTGCCAGTAGTTTTAAATCAGCCCCTAAATAATGATACCATTCAGATCCAGCCTGTCCCCATGCAGCCCTCCCCCAGCGACGCCCTAAGCCGAGGTTCGTACCCCACAGGGGGTGCCCTTAGCGTGCAGTCGCTTAGTTTGTAAGTTTTTATGCCCTGGCTGCAGGCCTTACTCTCAAGGCATCCACAGGATAATCCGGTTAAGCAGAAGACAACCTCATAGGTTGAACTGCGAGATGCCATTCACAAAAAAAAAGTGTGGTCCACATAATGTTATGCTCGTAGATTACTGTGGGACATTACAATGAAACCTCTCTGAAGCAAAAAAGATGAAAATCATAAGGGACATTGTTAATAATACTGCAATACCATAACTTTTGTTTTTGTTTACCCTAAACCGGAAGGAGGCATTAGGTTTTTTCTTTACCCTAAACCGGCATTAGGTTTATTAAATTTTCAAATACATTAAACTATTCGTATTTGAAATATTCTACGAGTAATATCATTTCTATTATCAATATCCTCTTTCTAAACATAACTAAATGATTTCATGTTACTGTATACAAAAAGTGATTTTTTGTTGACTAGTGTAATTGAAAGTAACTTGACTATTCAGCAAACTATTATATTAGAACTAGCTATTGCCAGAGAAGAAATTTTATAAAAATATTACTTTCCAATTGAATATGATTTTGTTAACAATTTCATGTTTTTTTTTTTTTTGTACGGAACCTTAATCCTTATTGTAAGTTACTCCTTGTAACATCAGCTATCTGCCGGTCAAAAACGATCCAGTTGTATCGGAGATTAGCCGGTACAAACAAACAGACAGACGGATTATAATACTACGACTACCGTATACACTTTCATAAGAATTAGGTAAAAAAAAATCTAGTATGAAATTACAAACAGACGCTACAATTTTATTTATTTGTATAGAGGATAAATAACTAAGCTCTGTACGCCTTGTGACATTACTATTTAATTTCATTAAAATAGTAATGTCACAAGCACTTATGTGTGTACACGTAATAACTTTTGAAACTGCTTTCTTCCTACTGTAATGATTATAATTGTGTGTTCGAAACCGTAGTATAATAACAAAGGTCTTACTCAAATATACAATCGATATTCGATATTGAAATAGAGTTTTCCAAGTAGGTATACATGTTAGCGCTGGTGACTTTACTTGTATATGCACTGATGTTGTTCATAAATCCTATTATGGATGTAGGTACAAATAAGTGTTCTTTCAGAAAATATGCCGCCGTCTAAACTCGGCTCTAATGGAAGACACGTTGGTGTTCATGTATGAGCGAGCCTTACGCGAAGTACCTCTGTTCGGGAAGGTGGAGAGGTCCTTCATCAGAGTGATTACGCAGCATCTACATGAGATGTACCTGCTGAGGGGAGACACGGTCATACAGTGCAGGGATATACAACCCTTTATCTATATTATATACCGTGGGAAGGTGAGAAAGACCTGCTAGCCTACCGTGACGTCTTAAAGCAGTATTGTTTTACTCTTATTCCCGTATGGGAAAGAGACAGAGCTATACAGGATGTCTAGCGCCATCTCTTTCCCACACTAAAAAAAGAGTAAAACAATAATGTTTTAAGACGTCATGTTAGGCCAGCTGGTTTAAAGTACTAGATTGTATTTTTAGAGAATTATTATGTTTCTTTTTGACTGCGGTTAGATGTTTTTTTAGGAAATTTATTTTTTTGAGAATATATTTACAATAAATAATGATAAAAATATTAAATAAAATATATATAAATATTAATATATAAATATTAAATATAATACTTAAAAGTAACAAAAAAAAGTCATCTTTCGTTCATCCTCTCTCAGAATCTCAAACATCTATGACATCATCTTATCTCGTGGCAAATAAACATACAGGTGTCGATGTCAGTAGATATGGTTGTTATTTAGGTGTAATACGTTTTTAACGCAGAACTTATCTACTTAAACATAATTTTCGTCAGCATTTTAACCATGACTGATGTCCCAGAAATATTCGGCATATTTTTTACAACTGTATTACTAAATCTTTCATTCCAAGTCAGAGATTCATGAAAGAGTTATACAGTATCTTATTTATATTCATAGGCATTTTTTATTACGCACAGAAGCCGCGTCCAGAGTCACTCTTTTAAGTCAAATATCGTTCGAGGTAAATGATCGGGGACGCTATGTATCCCGGAGTCATATACTGATTCACTGAACAGGAACAATAGGGAAATGTTTTTTGATTATTCCGCATTTGCACAACTCACTAAGTTTGTAGTGTAAACATGAAGAAGGATATATACAGACAATGTAAATAATATAATGTTCGATGGGACCCTGACCCTTTTCCCCTTCGTTGACAATACATTTCTTGCATCGGTTCCCATGTTATACTTGAATTAGAATTCTAACTGATATTATAAATGCGAAAGTAAGTTTGTTTGTTACCTTTTCACGACTAAACGGCTGATCGGATCTTAATGAAATTTGGCAAGAAGATAGATTTCAACCTGAGAAAGGACATAAGCTATATATCATCACGCTATGACCAATAGGAGCGGAGCAGCAATGAAAAATGTTGCGAAAACGGGGAAAATGTGACGCAGACGAAGTTGCGCGGGACAGCTGGTATTTTATAATATTGTATTTCAACCCTCAATCTTTAGAACATTCATATTCGTTTTCATAAATTACAGGTGGATGTTTTGACATCGTACAATGAAATGATAACCTGTATGGGCCCAGGTGGAATGTTCGGGAATTTCACAGGTGTAAGTACCTTAATTTGATATATTTAAAGTAAGATTGTGTGAAATTTTTTGCTGTATATTTATTTGAATACGCTGTTTTTCCAGCAATTTGAAAAGTCGTATTCAAGTAATATCTTGCCTCTCTCTGCAACTCACTATTTTCCAAATTGTACACCTTCTTTTCTAGATCTTATGATTGTTTCTTCTCTTAAAAATGTTAAATACCATGGTCAACTTACTGCTACTTTTTCCTACCACGATCTAATTTATATGTCGTATCGCATCCGTGTTCCTAAGCGTAAGCCTCAGCTATTATATCTCCGGAACTACAAAAGCATAGATTTGGAGGCATTGCAGCGTGATGCCAACAATCTCGACTGGTCCCCTCTGCTCGAGAAGGACAGTATTGAAGAGAAGGTGGGTTATTTTAACAAAACGGTTCTCGACTTGTATGACCAGCATGCGCCTATTCGACGTGTTAAAGTTAAATATAACCCCGCACCATGGATTACTGCTCAAATTAAAGAGCTCATGGCGCGTAGGGATAAAGCTAAGAGCAGGTATAAGCGCAGACCGTCGGAGCTAAATCTCTCTTATTACAAATCGTTACGTAATCGCTGCAGTCATTTGTGTCAAGATGCCAAGAGACGGTATTTCCACGACCAACTCAACAACCGTAGTTCTTCCGATGTTTGGAAATTCCTAAAGTCTGTAGGCATAGGCAAATCACCTACAAATCAGTGCAAGGATGTGAACCTCAACGATCTTAATAAACATTTTCTTTCCTTCCCTTTTTTCTCGATTCATCTGCCAAAGCCATGACCTTGGAGAACCTTTCCAGGTTGCCTTTGCCACAATGTTCTCCTTTTAACCTTAGTGATGTTTCTGAGGATGACGTTGAGAAATCAGTCCTTGCAATTAAATCTTCAGCAGTCGGTAACGATAAGGTGTGTTCTAGAATGGTTAACCTTAACCTTCCCTCTTTACTTCCGGTTCTGACTTACATCTTTAATCACTCTTTTTCTTGTTGCTCTTTTCCTTTAGTTTGGAAGCAGGCTTACATCATACCTTTACCCAAAACTAACAATCCTTCCTCGCTATCCCACTTTAGACCTATTTCGATTCTCCCCTTTCTTTCTAAAGTTTTTGAGCACTTAGTCCATAAACAATTGTCATTTTTCTTGACGTCAAACACTCTAATATCCCCTTTCCAATCGGGTTTCCGCTCGGGTCATAGTACTGTCACTGCACTCCTGAAAGTAACAGACGATATCCGCTGGGCAATGGAAAATAAGTCACTTACCGTTCTTGTTTTGCTTGATTTCAGTAGTGCTTTCAACTCAGTGGATTTCGACATTTTGCTAGGTATCCTCAAATCTTTAAATTTTTCTTGTTCTACTTTAGCCTGGTTTAATTCTTATCTTCGGGGACGTTCTCAGTGTGTTCGCCTTGATGAGACTTTCTCTGATTGGTGTAACCTCACCGAGGGTGTTCCTCAGGGTAGCGTTCTCTCTCCTCTTCTTTTTTCAATTTTCATTAACATGGTTACCAGTGTAATCTCTTCTCATTATCATCTTTATGCAGATGACTTGCAGCTATACCGGCATTTTAATGTTGCTGATGCGGATTCCACCATTGCTGCTATGAATCATGACCTGGCTTGTATCAGCGCCTGGGCTAAATCCTTTGGTTTGCAAATTAACCCAACAAAATCTCAGGCCATGATCATAGGCAGCCGATTTGTTCGCACTGCAGCTGTTGTTGCATCCTTGATGCCCTTGTACCTCGATGGTGTACGCATCGAGTATACAGATACCGCCAAAGATCTGGGTGTTACTGTTGACTCGACTCTGTCGTGGCGAGCTCAAGTCAACGAGGTCAGCCGTAAGGTACATTTTTCTCTGCATTCGCTGAAATGCCTTCAGAGTCTCCTGCCTTTGAAGACTAAAATTTCCATGGCACAAACACTCATTCAGCCGATAATAGATTATGCCGACGCCTGTTACCTGGATGCTACTGAGGAGCTATCAAATAAGCTTGAGCGCTTGCAAAATTTATGTATTCGCTTTATTTTTGGTCTCCGTAAATATGACCACGTTTCTCACCTTCGCAAGGAACTCAAGTGGCTCCCAATCCGCCTTCGCAGGAACACTAGGATCCTCTTCAATATACTACACAACCCGTCCTATCCTTCTTACCTGCGCGAGCGTTTTTCTTACGCACGCCCGAGTGACGTACCGTGTCGATCGCACCTTAGATCAATTCTTAAATCCCATCCTCATAAATCCAGCTATTACTCCTATTCCTTCTCTGTCCATGCTGTAAGGTTGTGGAACTCACTTCCACCTAACATTCGTGATTTAAAGACAATTTCTCTGTTCAAAAACAGAGTGAAAGAGCATTACCTTTCCTCTCAGTTGTGATTTATATGTATATAGATATATTCTTATTTGTTTATATATCTTAACATTATGTATTTATATTTAGTTATATGTGTATTTATATTTAGGTATAGTATAGGTTAAGTTAGGTAAGGCACAATAACTCATTTTTTTCTTTTTATTCTTTCACACACTATCGTCTACATTTCTTTTTCATTTCTCCTTTCGCAGGTCTGCTGGCAGAAATTTCATATGAAATAAGCAGTACCTTTGTACTCTAATATTTAATGTTTTTTCCTGTGTTGTCTATTGTGTGTACATAAATAGTAAAATAAATAAATAAATAATGTTTCCTGCAAATAATCAGATTATTTCTAAGGTTTTATGCTACCTCAGAATGATGAACAGATCAGAAATCATCGAGACCACAGCCACTCAATCTCACTTTTAAGATGCATCAAGCATTCGATTTTTTAAAATTTATTTTTTTCACAAAATATAATCGTTTCTACATATTCCACTTCAAATCCGCAAATCACGAAAACTTCTAGAGTATTTGAATTTTTTTTTCAGCAACCAATTTCATGTTCCGAAGTAACAATTTACGCAAGTCGAAGTCTCGATTTACTAGTAATACCCAGTGTAACTTTTTTCAACTTGGTCAAATACTACCCCAAGATCCAGGAGCCTCTGAACAAGGCTTTCGAAATGTCTCGAGATTATATCTTGCCCATTAATATGGAGATGAACGATGATGACTCTTCCGCAGGTGACGTATTCCGCTTTAATTCTGTAAATTTGAGACATCTTACATAAATAAACATAACGCTAGTTTAACCGAAGATTAGGCTGTACTATACAGCCAGATTTCAATCTGGTTATGTTTAAGTCAAATAATAGTGGAACAGCCTATTGCCATCAACCGAGTACAGATCTACACTATGGGCTGCTGAGATATCCTGATAGAAAACCCCAAGAACAGTTAGTGAAACACGAGAATTAAACCCAAGTTCTCATAAAAAAAACAACTCATCATTTACAAGCGGCATTTATGAGACGGCTTGCAATGTTGAACATTACAAAAGTTTGTTCAAGTCTCCGATTATAATTCGTGAAATTAACCTGAATTGAAAGTTCCTGGGACTAGCCACAATGTCGAGTTTCTTTTCAAATTATACAAAATGTAGATTGAGTAGGTTTAATGTTCAAAGTTTATGTTTGAGATAAAAAACAAAACCTTGAAAGTTGGCGTGTCTATATCGAAAAAAAGATGAGACACGAAAAAAACAGGTTTCTGGATTAACTGTAACTTTATCAGTGGACTGGAGAGATTAATAACTTCCGGCACCAGCTTAAGGCGTAAAGTAAAGAAAAGTGTAAAGTAGGTATGGGGTTCAACTCTGCTTAACCCTTCGGGTATTACAGTCGTGTTGTTATGATATTTTAGGTACTGATGAGGTAAAACTTTTTCTTTCACAGAGGATTCAACTTATGATTTGCCGTCATTAGAATCAGGAGCTGATTCGAAGAGCGGCTCCAGTAGGTTTGGCGATCCAGGTATCTTATAATCATCATCATCATCATTAGCCTATATTGTTCCCACTGCTGGGATGTAGGCCTCCTCTCTATGAGAGGGAATGGGCCGTAATCCACCACGCGGGCCCAGTGCGGGTTGGTAGATGTCACATGTCTTCGAATTTTTAGTTCTAGGACATGCCGGTTTCCTCACGATGTTTTCCTTCACCGTTTTGAGAGCAGCAGTGATGAAATAAATTACACAAAGTAATGCGCCTGCCTGGGTTCGAACCTACGACTTACTGCTCGTAAGTTGGGGCTGCTACCACTTGGCCACCGCTGCTCTCTCACCGCTGGTATCTTATAAGAAGGCTTTAAATTCTATTTTAATTCAATGTCCTAAATTCGCCCCAGTTACATTCCAAATACGACAAAATAAGATAAAAGAATGGACAAAGTGTTTAATAGTGTTGTTTAGTAGTGGTTCTTTTAACCTAACAGACAGATGTGTTGCTGGGGAGTTTGTTCCGCCACTTCTTCTTCCCAGCTAAAACACTGGGAAGTGGCGAAGGGCGGGCGTTTTGGGGGACTGTCTTTTGTAATTTTGACGTTCAAAAAGTGCTGATTATCAGCCTAATTTGAATAAATGACTTTTGATTTGATTTGTCAGAATATGTTGCAAAGACACTAGAGTCATAAAAATAGACACAAAAACAACCAGAACAAAACTACTTTAGATATCTGTACCACACAAAGGTGTCTTTTTCCCAAGATAACAGGCCACCTTCGGAGCGAAAGGCAGCATTTTCCGATTGTCATCAAACTATCGTGTTCCTAATCCGTAGGGGTGCTCCCAACGAGTGCGTCACAGTCTAACGTGAGTCAGGCGAAATCTTCTGTTAGCGAGTCCACGTTTCACAGCTACACCCACGCTTCTAATCTGCTGCGGCCTGGAACGCTCATGTTTCAGGTAAATTGATACCGCTCTAATGAGCCCTTGTGGCTTACGATGCGGATATTTGTTTGTATTTAGGAGCAAGGGAGCCTTGATTCATGTAGACGGTGTGCAGATGTACTCGGAAATGTCATGATGACTGATTTATGTTCGTTTGGCTTGGCAAAATACAGCCTTAACTCGCTGTGTTAGGCGTAAATCTTGTTTGTTGATTGACATTTTGATTGAGTGCTTTAGCTCACCGTAAAATATCCACGAAAACACGTATAGCTCTGTCTATATACGAGTTTGATAACATTTTCCGTGACTATAATCACTTCGTTGCGCCTAGCGTAACAGGTAGTATTACCTCGGTTTTCTTGGAACAATATGTGGAGTACGCAAACATATTACGTGCCTACTTATTTCTGCTAAAGCCTTATGCCAACGGGGTATTTTGCTTCTCTATTTGAGGCTTCGCAGGGTTTACCTACAAAATAAGTTCCTATTTATCGTTTTACGCTTACGTATGGGAAGCTTTAAAACTATTTTCTCTTATAATAATTTTATAATAGTGGGATTATTGCCAATAAGAGAAAATTTAAAAACTGAAAGAAAGAAAGAAAATAAGTTTATTGCTAACTGATTCAAACATTTTATTAAGTAAAAAGAAACGTTGTAAAATAATCGCACCCTTACATTACATCCAAGAAAAAACTTCACTCTTTTGTTTTAAAATCCCAGAATGTTTAATTTACAACTGGAAAGCACTTCCTGAAATAAAATACAATGCAGTGTGTTTAATAAAACCTTGTCATAACACAAGACTGGTGCAGTTTACAACACTTCTGTGAATAAGGTTCACATATAAGACTCCGACTCTTTTAAAAACTATATTCTATTTTCAGAGTTTCGGCTATGTTACATGTTCGGTGTCAACCGTACATTATGTGATAGGGTTGTACGACCTGGTGACCCTCAATGATTGCTATATACTGTTCTGGATATACTCCTTATTGGATATCTTCTTCTATGCCAAGATTTATCTTGCAATGCATCAGGTAAACAAAATTTGACAAGCTCAAGATTAAACATAATTATGCTTTAAAGATTCCACTGCAGGCATACTACCTGTGTTTTGCAGGCGCTCCCTCTGAGAATGAGGTCCTGGGTTTGATTGCCAGTTTGGGCAGTATTATTGGATTTTTCCATTTTTTATTTAGTTGCAGCTACGGAGTCCGGATTCATGCTTGGTTGATGGCAGTAGGCCCGATCCCGATTACATTGGACATAAACACAACTGGCGAAACTAGTATCAGATACACATCTGCCTATCCCTTTGGGTGTTACAGGTGTAATGTTATGTAAAGTTATTCTGAAATATCAGTACCTTCTCGTTGTGCACGAACCCTGCACGAAGCCGTCAACCAAGCTCATTGTCCATAAAATTAAATAACTCTACGCAAAAATTATTGCTGAGAAACGCTTCACGGTAGGACTCAATGTAGTGCACTCAAAACAATGTGCTAGTGCATGCTTTGAATAGTACAGGGGTCATGAAGGTATCTAAAGTAAATTAACATTGAAAACTTGTATTTAATAAAAGGAACTTAAAAAGTTAGTACTTTGACCTCCAATTTGACAAATATGATCGTAATGGCAGGGAGCTGGTGGCGTACCATGACGTCTTAAAACATTATTGTTCCATTCTTATTCCAGAGTGAAAAAGAGATGGAGCTATACAGGTCGTCTAGCTCCATCTCTTTCCCACTCTGGAATAGGAATGGAACAATAATGTTTTAAGCGTCATAGTAACCCCCCTGGTGCCATTCGGCTTCGGGGTTCTCTTTACACCCATTTTTGTGTGATATATTGATGGCTGTTGTCTGCAACTAATTACACAAATTAAGGTACAGTCTTCATCAAAAACTCACATATAAGTACACAAGAATAATACTATGATTTCATAAAGTAAACATTTCTTGTAGGGCTACGTCAACAAGCATGGCGAGCTCATATTGGACGGACCCAAATGTCGACGGAAATATTTTAAGCGCAAGCTGTGGTTTTGGTCTGACATTCTGGTTAATACTCCTTTTGAATTCCTCGCCTTTTTCTTTCCGTGAGTTTTGTTTGTTAATTTTATTCAGAGAGTTGTCAAAATAATAATATTAATTTTTATTTTTGACCCCAGCAATGATAACATCACTTGCTGATGCAGTCATAAGATTGTCAAGTACGCAGGTGTCATGTTACAAATACATAATCAGCTCAAATTCACATGATCCTTATCATATCCTTTCCAATTATTTCCTTGTTCAGCTAATCTGAGAACAGCTTTGTGGTCCACAATATTGTATATACGTTTTGTGTAATATTCTTGTTCTATGTTTTCTATTGTAACTAATAACTGTTCCGTTTGCAAATAATAAAATAAATTAAATGAGCATCCATTTTTATAGCAAACATAAGGTATGTTTATGTCACTGAGAGTGAAGGTATTTAAAAGCTCATATCCCAAAATGGATGCTCATTTAATTTATTTTATTATTTGCACACGGAATAGTTATAAATAGTCTTTAACAATTAAATGGAATAGGTGTTGTTCCAAATATAATACTTTATACTTCCATGTATATTAATTCCCTCTTTATTTTATAGGAATCCTCTTAGAGCTATACACTACTTACGCGCCATGAAGCTGTTCAGGCTGAAGTATTTGATTGAATTCTATCGGAATACTTCACGTGAACTTACCAATAATCTGACGACTCTACAGGTATATCTTGCAAAGCTAATAAATTTGTAATAGACACTTATGGTATAAATAAATCATCATCATCGTACAGGAGATAACTACTGGATATCTTGGCACTCTACAATTGCACGCCATTCTGTTCGATTCTAAGCAAATTTCATCCAGCTGCTGTCAGCAACTCTTGAGAAGATCGACAAAGAAATAAATAATCATAATGTTTGGAGCTCGTGGCTAAATAATAACAGCCGCCCGGGTCGATCTTTAAGGTTCAGCCATGCTTGCCGAGGTTGGTCCGTGGATGGGTGACCATAATTACATACCGAGTTTCCTCCGTGCCTCGGAATAGCACGTTAAGCCGTTGGTCCCGGCTGTCATTTGTAGATCTTTGACAGTCGTTACGAGTAGTCAGAAGCCAAGTCTGACATCCAGTCTTACCAAGGGGTATCGTATTACCCAGTTACTGGGTTGTGGAGGTCAGATAAGCAGTCGCTTCATGTAAAATACTGGTACTCAGCTGCATCCGATTAGACTGGAAGCCGACGCCAAGATAGTTTGGTAAAAGGCTAGGCAGATGATGAATGTTTGTAGTTTCACGAAAAACATGTTTGCGTAACTTTGCCATTACTCGCCTTCTAACTGAAAACACTGTAACTAATGTCTTTACATTGTAGTTATTGTGTTCTTTAAAGTGTGGATTGGAGATTTGGACTACTCAATCAACGATTATTCACTCAAGGGTTTTATTTGGCCAGAGAATCAGCATGACCTTCCAAGTTGGCTCTCTAGACAATTTTCTTGTTGACAGCGATCAGCGCATCGATTTTTCGATGAGCAGTAAATTCGTTCCTTTTAAAAAAATCACATTTTATTATTACTGTTTTAGTAAATTTATTAACAAAACTTAATTATTAACTACGTGTAAAATCATCACCATCATTATCCCAATTGATTTGGCGTCGACGCAGTATGTCTTCTTCATTGTCAATATAAAATTGAACTTGCGCAGGCGGCGATGACAATAATAGTGGTAGTGTTGATGATCCACACATTCGCGTGCGTGTGGCTGGTGGCCATGATTGCGACATCTCCTATCAGTGTCATACGAACACTCAAACTACATCTTATAGACGAGTGAGTATCATTCTCCTTTAACTTTCAGCGTTTTATAAGAATAAATTTATTAAACCATAGTTTCAGTCATTTTCTTAATCTGACATCGTTGTGGATATAGGTAACAAGTTTAATTTCGACAAACTTAGATAACAATGGTCCCCAAACTAGGCTGCGCATGTATCTTGGGGATCGGATATACTCGCCTCTTTTTCAATGCCAAACCAACGCGTTCAACATCGGTCAGCGCCGTAACGACTTTTTTATGCGACTAAAAACGGCGGAAATTCTCCAATCGACGCGCTTTTGGAACGAAGTTCCTTATCGCGCGTTGCGAAAGGGGCTAGACAGAAAAAAATACGACATGACTTTTTGCTATAGTTTTAAGCCGTGCGGCGTGCGCATGTTTCTAAGATGTTGATGTTGTTGTTTGATTAAGTTTATATTACATTATATTTGTTAATAATAAAAAAAAATACTACAATTCCTTCACTAATTAATCTGAAGGAACTTCGTTCCATCCGGGTGTCCCTTGACATCTCTCAAGTTTTTTTTTTTATTTATGACCACTCATAACTTTTGTGATTACATCGATCACAAAAAGCGCAATAGCGTTAGTGTGCTTGCAAGTATAGAACAACTAAATACTGCGCCACTGCGCACACAATCACTCATGTAAACGCGTTGGTCGTTGGTCGTACGTAAAATCATCCCAACTTTAGCCGGGATACTCTGGCAGCTTGCGAATAAGTTTAAGCGCTCTAATAATATTACACTTAGCAGCTTTGCATCTAGACATTTGTTGAGTGGTCTCATCTTGAAAAATTGTCAGTGGTGGGACACTTTCATCTATACTAATATTAAAAAGAGGTAAAACTTGTTTGTGAGTTTGTGTACCCTACTTACAAACAAATTTTAAACATCGGTACTTCTGATCAGATTCCAAAAAAACCTTCTACTGACAGAAAGCTACATTGTCCCCGAGTTTTATAGGCTACATTTAATTGGGTAAATTTCCGTACATAACTGAAAGCCCCGAGCAAAGGCTAGTCTGAGATATATCTAAACCTAAAATCTAAGATTTGCTTTCATGGAACGCATTTACAATAGGGGATCGGACTGGGTAAAGAAAACGACATTCTATTTTGTCCGTCAGACAGGTAATACAAAAATATTAGACACGTATTTTTTGTTTTATCAAAATATCAAAAAATTACTTAGTTAAAACTCATTAAAGTTGGAGAGTGGGGGCTTACTACGTCACAAGTAGGTATAAAACTTACCTACATGTGACGTCATGCGCCATTTCAACTCAATATATCTCCGTAATTTTATGACCACGTGAAAAAAGAAAAAATACGTGTCCAATACTTTTCAATAAACTAACCGACGGACAAACAAAAAAAAAATTGGATTATCCCCTATTTACAGAGAAACACCACAGCAACGTTGGGATTACGTCACCTCATTTTACGTGGTAGTATCCACGCTGACCACCACTGGCAGTGACGAGTTCTTCGTCGACGACTTGGTACCTATGACCATCCTCGCCATAGTCCTGGTCTGCGGCAAGATGTTAGCTGCTATTGTCGTCGCCGCGTCCATCCAACTTGCATACTCCACCAAGTATGCATTGACGGCGTATGAGAAAGTGACCATGGAACTTATTGATATGTTGAAGAATCAGGGGCTGTCGAGTAAGTGAACGAAACAGCTAAGTTTTAATTAAAAAATCGTTTTGAAGTTTCTAAAGCGTAACTGTGTCATTTAACGTGGAATTTTGGAGTTTGGGTTTTGATTGAAAACGTTATACGTAACATAGCATCACGCCTATAATTCCCGAATGATTATTTTATTTTATTTATTGGGGAAAACAAACAATTACACATTAAAAATTACAAAAAGATAGGATACAGAAATAATACAAATGTGAAATCAACCACGGTGGTTAGGCAGAGATGTAGCTAATGGTACACCCACATATCGCCAGCTATGTTAAAGTCTAATGTAATAAGGGGCGAACCAATTGCCAGCAACTGGGCACAGATCCAGACTCCGTGGCTACTACCGAGAAATTCCTGATGGAAAAACCCAATACTACTATAACTCAATACTTTGCCCGACCTGAGAATCGAACCCGAACCTCTTGCTCTGCAGTAGACTTGCTACTTCTAGATCATTGAACCAGTTTTTACCCGACTACCAAGGAAGGGTTATGTTTTCTACGCGTATCTTGTTTGTTTTTTTTCTTTATAACCTCGTATCTTCCAAACGCTGCCTGGATGGATATCGGTATATTCATCTTAAAAACCCAAGTGTCCTTAGTGATGGTGTTTGAAAATAAAAAATAAAATGGCGGATTTTAGACGCAAAATAGTTGTAAGTTAAAAGAAAAATAACAAAACCTATCAAGTAGGGTATCAAAATAAAGGGAATCAAATCGGAATTACAAAAATATGTGTAAGTTATGTATGTTTAAAATACATATAATTAGAAATAATAAATTGGTTTAAAAAGACCAAACGCGTGATTTTGATGATGTTTTCGTTAATTGACTTGTCTTAATCTTGCGAGTGTCACTAGATACATGATAGTTATCAAAGTTCACATCATGGAACTGAAAAGCTGGAAAAAATGGGGGGCCCATTGAAAAATAAAATATTAAAACATGGAATTGGTCCCGCCTGCTTCCAAATGCTCTTGTTATTTGCTGTTCTGTCGAGTTTATATATATATTTTTTTATTAATTAAATTTTCCTTTTAAAGCTTCTCACAAAAAGTAGCTGTGATTGTTATTTTACGTGGAATTTTGATGTGTCGATTTAATACGTCTCTGAAGTTAAATTTGTAGGTTGGTTTCCATTCAAAGCTTTGCTTGGTAAAAGCTTGGTACACTTATCTAAAATGTTTGGTTTTATTATAGACTTACTAGCTGCTGCCCGGGGTTTTTTTTTGGTATGAAAAATAGATTTTGGCCGATTCTCGGACATACCCGATATGCACACAAAATTTCATACAAATCGGTTCAGCCGTTTCGGAGGATTGGTAACTAACATTGTGACACGAGAATTTTATATAAAAGATGTTATGTAACCCTACTGTAAACTGCTACAGGTTACCAATTGAAGAAGTTTTGGAAGTACATACAGCAACTTTGGGTAACGGAACGTGGACGACAGGTACCCATTTTATTTTATTTGTAGAACATTCTGAAACATTCTTATATATCAACGACAATATTTTATCGAAAGGAGCAAAAATGGCATTACAAAATTTCCAGTACAAAAGAAAAACATTATAACACGAGGACCTGTTCCTTTTGGTTTTTTAAAGTTTTATTTTAATGGATCACAAAGCATATTGTTTTTACCTACACTTATTTTGATAATTTGCATTTTAACTTATTTTATTTTGAAAGAATCTATTTATTCTTTGCCGCAAGTAAGTAAGATAATAAATTGATATCAACAAAATTACTAAAACAAATTCGAAGTTCATATCTTTTTTCGTAACTGCAAAATCCTTATAAACTTAGTTGCCAGTCCTGCTATCCCAAACGCCATACGTAAGACGCTGTGACCTGATGTCTGCGATGTTCGGCCATCATCTAAGGAACTGTTACATCTTCGCCGAGACCGGAGAAGCGTTCTTGAGACAGCTAACTGTTGCGCTGGACCATACTATCTTCTTTCCCGGTAAGTTTAAAGGGAGAAAGAAAAAACATTGATTAGACTCGCACAAGACAAAAAAAAATGATAAAAAAAAAAACAAAATTAAGCACGTAAAAAAAAAACAAAATAAATTGGAAAGCCTTGGGGTAGGCCTTTGCTAGCAGTGGGATAGAGCTGGCTGACATAAAAAAAAGTCCTATACGAGGCTAAAAGACGCCCATCTCAGCATGGTGTTGTGACATTCATAAGAAAGTTACAGCGCTCACAGCGCAACAGCGTTGATACACTTGTAAGTATATCACTGAATGGTAAAGAACTTCAGGCAGAGGTGTATAAGCCCCATGTAGAGAACCTTTTTACTACCAAGAAATTCCCTTTGGAAAAAATGTCGCACCACCGTTATGTCGATCTTCAGTTTGTCGCACTAGGGTGATGTCGGGCTACAGTTTGTCGCACAAGCGTGCATTCGACCTATAGTGAGTCGCAGTACAGTTTTGTCGCACAAGCGTTAATCGCGCTTCCGTGTGTCGACCTCACGTTATACACTCATTGCATTTCACTCGATCTTGGATTTTATTCGAGTTCTCCTTGATTATTAAAATACTTTTGTGTGTAACGCTGTTTCATAATTTCACGGTTTTGATTCGAATCCAGTAAGTTTGTGATAATTTGTAAGTAGGTAAAACAATAAATCAGAAGTGCCTACAGCTGCAAGAATGGCGAAGAATAATCTCAGTGATTTGTTTCGTAAAGCCATCCTTATTAAATGTTTTTGAATTAAGAGCTGCTAAAGAATCTATCCGAAACGCTAAAAGTTTCAAAAACGGATTGCACTTTGTATAACGCATTCAAACTCACTTTGACAAAGTTTTACGTTTGGAAATCAAAACTAACATCGAAATGTTTCCAATCTAAAATTCTGTATGCCAAGCACAGAGAAGACTGAATGTGGAACTTTATCAAAGATAGTCCCCGTTAATTTCGCGACGAATTGAAATGGTGCGAACGCGCAGTAGTATATCGTTTGCCTGTCCCTGCTACAAACATTATTATGTATTTCTTCTACTTACTGCCGTAAATAAAAGTGAAAATCAATCATTTTTAAATCGGTTTCTTCTAGGCAAGCGTGTTCCACACTAGGCCGCATCATCACTTCAGGCGAGTTGCTGCCTAACGCAAGCCTTTTTTGTGTGAAAAAAAAAAGAATAGCTCTTTGCGATTTATGCTTATCTCCAATCTACAGGCAACTACGTGGTAGTGGCAGGTGACAGCGAGTCTCGGATGTACTGGGTTGCCTCTGGGTCCGTATCAGTGGTGTCCGTACGCGCCGACCTCACTGAGATCACTCACGAGCTGCTCGGTCCGGGTGACGTGTTCGGCATACTGCAGGGCATGAATAGGGGCATTTCACACTGCTTCTCGTACAGGGCTGAGTCGAAGGTAATTAACACATGGTGGGATGAGCTTCATTATTTCGGCGCTTTTCTGGTGGTCGCCACTGTTGATTCTGGCTTTCAGGTGTTGCAGCGGTTTGGGAATAAAGTGGTGGGCTTGTCCCAAAAAAAACCATATGTTGGAGGTTTTTTTGGACAAAAAGTTTACTCATACGCACAGTCATTTAACGATCACTTTAACTCTAACAGCAGCTACCTAGCATGCAGCGGTCACTTGACATACGAAGGGTTTGTTTTTTTTCTTATGTTAATTTTGATATGAATACTGATAGATATTAAATCTCTTATGTAAAGCCCGCATATGCAGAAGAACTTTTAAAATGACCTGTTTAAGCCACGCTATATTTGTTTCATGAGGGAATCGATATCACAACCTATAATCGTAGAAGCCAATTACTCAACTTGGTATTGCTCAGCTGCAATAGAGTCGAACGGCAAGCAATACAAAAGTAATAAAAAAGTTTAGATAGTTTAGCTACACTTTTTGCTTTAGTATCATCAGTCTTTTGCTATTATTAACCCTCGGCCAAAAAAGACGGGTGTTTTAAGTTTACCGTGAGTATCTGTGGATCTGTGTATGTCTGTTCGTGGTATCGTAGCTCCTAAACGGATGAAAAGATTTTGATAAAATAGGTTTTGCTTGAAAGGTGTTTTAATCGAGTGTTTTTACCTATGTTTTGAGAAAATCTGGGGGGCGGCTGCACCACCCTCCCCTCTAAATCCTCGGGGATTTTTTAATTTATAAGTTTTCTTGTTTTCGTCAATTAGCAATAACAGGCGCAACACCGAGAAAACTGGAAGGCCTATGCCCAGGAGTGGGACAGTCAAAGCTAAGACAAAATAATATTATTTTAAAAATCATGAAAAATGAATAACCCAAACGTCGTAACGTCCGGCGAATGCTAAGTAGACCGCTTAGCAAAAGCACAAAACAAGGCGGACCCCCGACGCTACGACGCTTGGAGTAATTTATTTTAGGGTTTTTAAGTTTTTTTGACTTTTTATTTGATGGAGGTTTTTTTATGTGTCACGGAAAGTTTTAAGTATGAATGTAGCTGTAAGAGTAGGAGATCCAACCAAAATGAATGACGAATGAACTGCGTGGACAATTATGTGGCCACAAACAGGATGACTGCTGATGATGTAGGATTATAGAAGAAGAATAAGATGACGGTGGCCTCTCACAGCAATCACATTATTATGAACGGGTGCGTACCATTTAACATAATAACAAAAGTTCTAACGATCACATGACCTAATTTCATTTAATAGAATTTTTCTTTAGTATAACGATAAAATGATATAATGAATTATTGATATAATTTCAGTTAACCTAATTTTAAATGGTTTAATAAACATTTTCTATAGTGCACATTTGAACTAATATTCAGTTAGTATAATATTTAGTTAGTATATTATTCCTGATATATTCCTGCGTTAGAGCCGCTATACACCGTGTAAATCACCTCATCACGAAGCCGTCAACCAAGCATTCTGTACATGAAACTAAGCAACTTTACGCAAAAATTATTGCTGGGAAACAACTTTTTTTTGGGGGTTGTAAAATCATGTTTTGTGGTAGAAATCAATTTAACGCACTCAAAACATTGTGCTGATGGACGGATTGAATAGTACGGGGGTCGTGGAGGTGTTTAAAGTAAAAATCTTACATTAAAAACTTGTATTTAAAAAAATACTTGTCAAAAAGTTGGAACTTTGACCCCTAATATCTCCGTAACTAGAAGGTTCCCAGGTATGATGTAGAACAAAAAAATGATCGCAAGAACAGAGAGAACCAGTGCCTTTCGGCTTCGTTAAGAGGTGTTTTACACCCTTTATGGTCATGTGGGTTAGGTTAGGTTAGAACCATGACCATTAGCGCCAGATCCATTCTATTGTGGGTGAATCATTTGGGTTAGATGAGGTTATAACAGTATGATGTTTTCTAATATTTACTTTTTCACTACAGAATTTGGGCAGAAAATAAGTAAATATGAAAATTAGGTCAAATATAAATTAGGTCAACTGAACGTTATACTAAGTGTTATTAGAGCAAAAGAAGTTTATATGAAATGAAATATTAGATCACATGAAATTAGTTTATTTGTTTTTATAGCATATGAAAATTATATAATGTGAACGTTATTTCAAGTGATAATATATTATCTGTTATTATGGGATATATTACACACCCATTATTAACCAGTAATAAAGTACCACTAATTTTCTAGACCAGTAATACACAAATAAACTTTTCTCGTCTACACATGATGTGTTTTCTGGGATCTTCAGATAGCTTGTCTGTACGTAATGTGTTAAGAAACTAATTTTTATTTCCACAGGTTAGCATTTTAACGCTCGCCTTGGATTCCTGGATCAACATATTACCATTTTTCCCTGAAGCGAAGAAGATTATAAATGATAGATCCGAAGTTTTATTTACACAGATTACTTAGAACTTTGATTTCTTGCTGTTTAGATTTTCTGTATAAATACAGAAGATCTAAACTTATTTTGAGCAGAATTGTGTTGTAATGTATTATGATGATATAGTTTAATAATATAGATATACAGGGTGTTTGGTGCATCGTTTGGCAAATCGAATAGGCCGAAAGGAGAGGTCATTTGCTATCTCTTCACGCCCTATAACTCATTCCATGCCACACCGGTTTTTTTATAACAACTTTTTAATTTAAATTTTGAAAAATTTCAAAATTTACATTTTGAAAAATTCCAAAATTTACATTTTGGGTCAAATAAAAAAATAAAGATTTGTTTAAACTTAAAATTTTCATTTAATTTTGATGTAGTACTGTTGTATAATTCTATCAAATTCAAAATTACTTGCTAGGAACAATAACTTTCTGTTTTAATAGCTCGTAAAGTTTTTGTAAAAGAAAAATAAACTTAACGTAGTGTTGATTTTGGAATTTATAATATATATATATATTTTTAAACATTGCCCCACACTAGGAATTTCTCCTGTATCGTGGGTGCGTTTATAAACATTTAAACTCACATACACAAACAGCCAGACTCGGAACAACTATCAGTAGGCCATACAAATATATTTTGTTCCGTGCGGGGATCGAACCCGCGACACGCAGCGCAGCAGTCGATCGCTCAACCACTGCGCCAACCGTGGCGTCAATATTATATTTATGACGAGTGACTCTCTACCACGCCAATGCGTGGTAAACACGTAGGATTATTTTCGCGTACACAGTGCTACAAACGTAATACTTTAACCTGCCAAGTTAAACACTTTGAATGTTCGAAGGTGGCATGTGCCCGTAGCAAAGGAATGTATTAGAAAATTCCAGAAACTTTTCGTTCCGCGACTGTACATGTATCATAACGTTATTGGAGAGGCACACACACACACGCACTAAACACATTTAACTATTGTACACTCGCACACATAAAGGCACTTCATTCTAGATTGGAAGCCAGTTTAAGCCGCTTACGACAGTTTCGATATTCGTGCCTTTGAAATGATGAGAGCCCAATGGAATCGAATCGAACTGTACACGTGGCGACAAAAGTGATCGGAAAATCGAAATATTTGTGTTGAAATCCACCACCAGGCTTTCCTATATTTTCTCTCCGAGTTTAATTGTTCGACTGAATTTATCGTCATTTTTTGAAAGATTAATGTATTTTAAATTGGGGATGAGCGTGAGTGAAAACTGATTACCAATTATTTATTGCGATAATGTGAGAGGTGATGGCTGCAGGTGCCCAGAATTTCGGGTTACATCTGCCGAGGCTTTACTAAGGGATTAATTTGTATGTAGATTTTATTTTCTCTGGAGCACGCTGTGTTAGCTAGTTTTATTATATTGCCTAAGTATTTGTTTACAAATAAAGTAGCTTTTATTTGAATTGTCTTTGTTTTTATTCGTACACATATTATTATCTTATGCCGTAAGAATATGCGCACGTGGACGTGAATTTGCAAAAAAAAAAATTATCGCTAAAATAGTCTGTTCCGTTTATACCTAATTAATAGTATAGTTGAATTTAATTATCAAAATAGTATCAAGAACTTCCCACCTCTATAATAATATGAAATAGAGATAGGTTCTTATATCTAAGCTCATATAATTAAGCCTAGGTGACGTTAACGTGTGACAAAACTGAATCGTAGCAGTTAAATAGTGATTATGAGCGTATCTCTTACAAAACGGAGTTGCAATGTCTAACAATATCGGTTATTTGCCGTCTATACAATCTGCAGCTAACTTTATGTCAGTTTGAGTTAAGAATGCTGAATTAGGACGTAAAATAATCAAAAGAATAAATAATAAAGCCGTCTAATGACTTTTGTAATCTAAAGTACCTACCCATTGCCAAAGTCATAATATTATTAATGTTAAGCAAACGAGTGTGTCGCTAGCAATGTTTGCTTTGTACAAATTTGTATACGAGCTGAGCAATAATTAGAATATGAAATATGAGGGAGCAGAATCTACACACTGTGTACTGTGTAGCTTCCAAATTACAGATACGGATGCTATTAAAATAATCTTAATTGGTTTATCGTCAACTATACGTTCGAAGTTTCAGAGGAAGCTTCTTTTCGTCCTATTATTTTAATATTACTCGTATTTTCTGTTCCAAAAGTGTCTCCGATTTCTAACAAGGAACGAACATAAATTAAGAGCAACGAAATTTTAGCTGCTTGTTAAGCACAAAATTCTCAATGAACTTTAAAACACATTGCCGTTACTCGGCGCCGCTCGCCGAACTTTCAACAATACCATCTGTATTTGACGCACTATACTGACTAATGTTGCTCAGCTTGCGCAAGCCAACAAGGCAAGAAATTAAAATAAATTCTGTACTGTTATAATTAGGAATAAATGAAATAAAAGCGACGTTCTCTATAGTCGATAATGGCCTATTAAGAAGTTAAAATTGTTCGTTTAATTGGGTTTACTCAGCGAGTTTTACGACGCAAAGCCAACAGAGTTTTGTAAATATTAAATATTTCCGGGAGGAGCGGACGGCGCGTGCCGTTTGGCGGGCGCAATGAAAAATCAGATTTTCATATGTTGAGGTGGGTGCCCAAATGGAGGCAATATCGAAGTGCTGATTTGTCGCTCCGCTGGATATTGGTCTGGCGTTGATTCAAATCGGTGCGAATGTGAGGAACGAGGTAAATTGGCCCGGTTTAATTCCCGGAACAAGATAAATAAGTACATTGCTTTTATTCAAACCTGGTAGTGGTTTCTAAGTAGTGGAAACGTAAATTGAAACATGTCTTTTTGCATAAATAACTGCACATTTTCAGTGCTCTTAAAGTTTTTGCATGCATTTCGTATTAATTTCTCTCTTGTGTGAAGCTGTAATTTTTCCAACACAACAACATTTTTCATAGTGCAAAGAATTTCATATTACAGTCGTGTTAAACGTTACTAATTGTGACATTTGCAACAGCAGATGACTTTGAGGCATGTAGAAGATTAATCTAGGAGGTGCAGGGGACGATCGGGCCACAGGGAGGGAGTGTGGGGTGCAGATGTCCGTGTTATTTAGTTGAGCATTACATCAAGCTCCTGCGCTCGTTCTTCGCTCAAATTAAATCAGCGTTCATTGAAGTGGCTCGTCGCAATCGTTAGTCATTACACTCGACGGTCACGAAATCACATCGCACACTCCTCTCCTCTTTTAAAAAAGGATGAAAGGAAAACGATTCTGAGTTATTGTTATAGCTAGTATTAGGTACCTCGTACCCGACGTTATTACTTCCATTCTACAAAGTTTGAAAAGCTTCGGAAAGAAAGGGCGATCAAACGTCGCCTCGTCCCTTGTAAGGTATCAATTTAATCATAAGGAGTTACGAGCTTCATGGCATTATTTATGTCGCTCCATCTCAAGCAAAATCCATTCGGGATGAAATTAAATTAGGGGTAGATTGAAATATCCTGCCCAAGATGCCAATGGAATACCGCCTTAGCTTAAGAGTTTTTGAACTTCGAAAATTTTGCTCGTTCCTTACAAAAAATATTGATGCCTTTGTAAGTCGTGTTGAGTGAAAACGATGTCAAATTGTCAATAATGATGTAATAACTGGCTTTCTTGACAGGAGTTTCCATAATCGTTTGTAAAAACGGAGTTAGTATTTGTTTTCAGTACATTTTTTTAATATTAAATTCTTAAATCACTTTGTGATAAGTGGTGTGGCGAAAACGTATGGTAATAATATTAATAATGGCTATTTTATTATTTTTACAGAACTAAACAAAGCAGAGTAGAACAGCGGAATAAAACACAAAATGTTCAAAAAGTGCTGATTATCAGCCTAGTTTGAATAAATGACTTTTGATTTTGATTTTGTCGTACAAAAAAACGTGGTCTCTATCTAGAAGGTTTTTGAAACCTGTTTCACAACAATTTCTGGAGGTGTAATATTCAGTGAAAGTCAAACGAAGATGCAAATAAGCCCAACTTGGATCAAGCACGCTCTACGGTACTCCCAAGTATATTGTCCTTTTTGCATCTTTTCGTATATTACTATTTCCTGAACGGTTCGCCGAAATGAAGGTTGGAGCCTATTTTAAATTTAAAACGACATTGAAAAGAATGGTTTTTAGCCAAAAAAGAATCCAATCAGGCACCTACAGTCAGTTAGACCGTAGGTGCCTGATTGGATTCTTTTTTGGCTTTTCTGGGTATTTCCGGTAGAATAGTAGTGTTACTCTTTATTTGGTAAACTATAGAATTACAGACCGGTACTAAATGTAAAAATTGTGCATAAGGTGCGTATGCGTACACAATGCACGGTATTGCCTCAAAACATTTTTTTTTTTAAGTCTGTTTTGATTTATTAAAAGAAGAAGAGGAGACAATAGTGTACCTAGCCTGTTGGTCTATAAGTCACATATACTTACAATAAATACACATATAGGTACATTAAGCAAGTAGCAACTCGGAAGTTTAAATTGTACTCAGTCAATAACAACACTACAATAAAATGGTATCGATAAAGAAAACCATCAAACTGCGTTGAGGCCTAAGTTATATTACTAAACAGTTCCATGACCTACTTCTATGTGATCCATTCAGAATGACCTCAGTTGACCTTCATGATTGCTCCATCAGATACGTCGGTCGTGGAGACCACTTAAAGTTAAGCGAAGGAGACACCGAGGCCACTTAATTAAGTGCCCGTAGACCCGGCCGAGGGCTCCGTGATATGACATTGCACGTAAACCTTACTTCTATGCCTACGATGCTTTAGTGAAAACAAGACTTATTATTTTTATCTCTGCCTCAAAGAATCGTGGACTTTTCTAAATATTTTTGTAGGTTTTGTGTGGAACTGTTTTAGCAAAGTAAGGTATGTGATGATTGTGTTGTAAAAAACATAAAAAAATAATAGGGACCACGTTTTTAAAGGTAGTTGAAAGTAAGTTTACGGGGTGTTTAGTATTAGCTGCTTCGGGGTTTTCAGTGTAGAAGTTCATCTACGTAAATGTAAGTTTTGTAAGTTTTTTCAACCCATCTGCAACCACTGACCACTTTAAGTGTGCAGTTTAAGGCGGCGCTGCTTGTCGGTTTAATTTCTTGGGCAAGAAAGGAGGTTTTCGATGAAATGACAAGTAATAGAGAAGTAAGGAAGAAAAATAAATGCTGCGTCGACTCCAAAATTAAATTGGGATAGGGGAAAAATGATGATGATACTTGTCAAATAAAAAATGCATCGATGTGTCAAACTTGGTGCATTTTTTCAAGTTCTGTGTTTTGTTGTATGTGTTCAGGCGGGGACGCCTGCATTATAACTTGGCTGAAGTGTAGATTCATTTTGCCTTCATACATTAAACCGCCTTATTATCAATGCCAACAATTCATATTATTATTTAAATGTTGATCACTCGCATTGTACATGAATAACGAACTCCGTCCATTACCGTTAGTATGAACTCGCGCGGAGTTAATGTGTGCTGAAATACAGAACAAACATGAACTGGCGTTAATCCAGGTTTTATTTTTAAACCCACGTTAGGTATCGTTCACGGCCCTCATTCTTAAGGGATCAGCAGAAGTTGGAGTGGAGCCAACACGATGTTATACGGTGTCAATTGATCTCGTGCGTCAATAACATTGGCACATGCAGGCTGTAAACGTTGAATTCAGATATAAACAGACGATGCATGGGGATCGGTTTAATTTCTTGGGTATTTACGGTTGAATTTGGGACTAAGTTAACAGTTTTATCTTATGTGCATGTTTTTAAAAGCTCATTGATCGGTACGGATTAAAACTGAACCCTAAATTAAACCCAGGTGGTGCATTTCTAAAACATGCTTTATATAGAGCGATGCCACACGGGCGTTCCCAATACGTTGTGTCGACGATGCGTCACCTAGGCTCTGACGCTTTGTAGTTCTACATGTCAATCTGAACTTCTTACCACACGGTGCTTTGAAACGACATGCAACGGAACGCCTGCATATCGGACAAGGGGGAAGAGGGTAGGGGTGCTGCGGTGAGACGATAGAGCGACAACGCACCAAAGTGCAGTATTTTTCACTGATACAGCCGTTGGAGTAAGCAGCATTACGTTGCAACATCGCAGCGCTCATGTGTTACTCACAGCGTCAAAATTACAGCGCTGGGAAGACGCTCTTTCGTTATAAAACTGTAAAAAGTATCCTAAGGCAATGGCTCAATTGTGCTCTTACCATCTTTGAAGATCAGTTCTAATAAATAGTATCCAGAAGACATTCATAAACATCTTCAATAGTAAAAGAAGTCGTTAAAATCTCTATTTCGATACCCTAAGTAAGCGATATCAAAGTAGAACTGAGTCAGCGAGGTGTCTCCCGGCAGTTTCCGCTCGCCAACCGGTACAGTTCCCAACTCTCCTACTAATGCACTTCTTGTTCAGTAGCTTTTACTGACTAACCTTCAGATATACTAATATATCCAGTTTGCTTAAGCTAAACTTTAATATATCTTAGGGCCTAGACTGCGTATTTTTATTAGAAGAGTAATTAAACAGACTTCTTTTGATTAGCATTTTTGTCGTCAAAAAAAAAAAATTGTCCTCAAAATTATTAACTCAGCCGCCATCAATGTGCATCTAAAAAGTACTATCTCAGCCACCATATATCATCGATGTCAGCTACTGTAAATACATCTCAGCATGGTTTTTATTTTAGAGCATCTATATTTGTGATATATGCATTCAAGCAGTAAGCTTCTAAAATTACCATAAATAACGTCCATAAAGGTTTTCTAGTTGATGCCTGAAATACATTTTTTAAACGAACATACGCAAAACGTAAAATGTTGGTGAGTTGTAAAATCCGTGGCTGAGTTAGTTATTTAGATGGTGATGTATAAATCAAGGAGACAAGTAAAAATAATTGTTTCTCTTTATTTGACGTTTTCTTTGAAATATTTAGTCGGCGTTGTAAAAAAGACAAATCCATACTAATATTATAAATGCGAAAGTCACTCTGTTTGTTTGTTACCTTTTCACGACTAAACGGCTGATCGGATCTTAATGAAATTTGGCAAGAAGATAGATTTCAACCTGGGGAAGGACATAGGCTATTATATATCATCACGCTACGACCAATAGGAGCGGAGCAGCAATGAAAAATGTTGCAGGGAAAATGTGTCGCAGACGAAGTTGCGCGGGACAGCTAGTTTGTTTATAATTTAAAATTCGAGATATGGTTGTGTGGCCAAATATTTTTTTTAACAAGAATGATTTTATGCTTTTTAGTGTCACAATCATGTTTTGGAATTTTTCATATTTTTTGATAAAATGTAGTGAAGAAAGCTTAAGATATGTTGTATATATAGAAGCAGTTGGTGAACCTATTTTAATAAACAAAAAAAAAAAAAAAGTTTTGAGTTGAATATTGATGATCTGTTTGCTAGATGGATAGAACTGGAAAGGGGATAATTACTGAGATGCCGACTAAGGCCGTGGTACAGAAAAAAATATGACCCGCTGACCCCAACTAAATTGTGATAAGGGTAGGTATAATAGATCAATACATGATATACAAGCTGTTGTTTTGTATCCTCGTCAAATCCAAGGAGGTGACTATACTAATGATTCTCGATCCGAATCAATAATAAAATGGGTAGGTAATTTTTATTTTTTTCCTTATACCAAACCACCCGTGTTTTAAACGCGGTCCGTCTGGTTCTTGCCCTATAACCTCGCTTACACACATACAAACAATCTCAAATGTTTAATTGATAATTTCTTAGTCCCTAAACTACGTTAAGAGGGTTATTCTGAAATATTGACAAACTTAAACAATCAAAAAATCAGCGTTTATTAATAATTAACTAGGTATCGTAATTTTAATTGGTTATTTATATCTTTTGTGACCACCTCCTGAAATTTGACGAGGATGCAAAACAACATCTTGTATATTTAGATAACAATTATCATAAAATCATTACAAAATACTGGATGACGTATGGTAGGTATATCCAGTATTTGATACTCAAAACTAAAACAACGATTTTTTTCCTAAAGATTTGATTTATTATTTTAGAATCTTTAATACAAACTTCCAATAGCAATATAAATATCTGTTACTTAACTGTCCTGTGTGATTATAACAGTTATTATCAATTTAAAACGATGATAAGATAACACCCATAACGAAACAATAACACAAAACCATTATAATATCAGTTACATTATTAAAGTAGCTTTGGTTTGTGGTCAAAGGTTGTACGGCCATTAAATCAAAATGGTTAGTAGACATATTGTTGATAGTTATATTACGTTGTTATTAAAAGCCAAGGGGACGCCATTTTTTCCTCCCCTTGGCGAAATCTCTTAATCATCTTTTACGACAACCACGTTGACGATGACTGTAACCCGGTTACACAGATTAATATTACAAAATCGTTTTGATGCAATAAGATTTTTTAAAGGTGTGTTTAAATGTAAATAACATATCATCACGCCTGTCATTCCAGAAGGGTTAGGCAGAGGTGTTCCTTACAGTACCTACACCCACATTTCGCCAGTTATGTTTAAGTCCCATGTAATAAGGAGCGAGCCTATTACCATCATCATCATCTGCCTAGCCTTTTCCCAAACTATCTTGGGGTCGGCTTCCAGTCTAACCGGATCCAGCTGAGTACCAGTATTTTACATGAAGCGACTGCCTACCTGACCTCCACAACGCAATAACTGGGGAATACGATACCACTTAGTAAGACTGGATGTCAGACTTTTTGGCTTTTGACTACTCGTAGCGACAGTCAAAGATCTACAAATAACAGCCGGGACCAACGGCTTAACGTGCTTTCCGAGGCACGGAGGAAACTCGGTATGTAATTATGGTCACCCATCCACGGACCAACCTCGGCAAGCACGGCTTAACCTTAAAGATCAACCCGGGCGGCTGTTATTATTTAGCCACGAGCTCCTATTGCCATCAGCCGGGCACAAATCCAGACTCCGTGGCTGCTTCTGAGAAATTCCTGAGGGAAAAGCTAATAACAATTTGGCCGACCCGGGAATCCAACCTAGGACCTCGTGGTTGGCTGTCGCGATAACGAAAACTAAACAAACAAATTTCACAGTTGTGAGTCTGGTAGTTGGTAGAAACACCCGAGCTCCTCTTAAAGCACGCGAAGTCGTTGATCTTGCGCTTGATCTCTCTCTGGTCATGACGGATTGCTGTCCCATCGAACTGAGAGTAGGTACACCTGTGTTAGCGCACACATATCTTGTGCACTTTCTTCTGCGTACCTATCTATTAATCTATATAATATCTAATAATCTAGTATTCTCTGTTAATATTATTATTACTAGCTTCAGTAGGGCTAACTCTTCTGGGTGCTTGACGAGCTTCAATTTAGGGCTATTGTCATGCACACGTTAATAACTCTGCATGAAATTAAAAGATTTATTATCAATCATATCATTAACATATTATTATTATTTATCTATTCTATTATTTGTTAAGATAATTAAAATTTTATTGTCTGTGTGTGTGTGTAATCACAAAATAACAGCTTTATACTGAATGCATATAAAAGTATATACGTTACTTTAATTAAAAAAAACTGTTTGTTCCGGTTAAGCTCCGAAATGGCTGGACCGAGTTTTACTGGCAGATAGCTTTTTTTTTTTGCGGATGGGAAATCATCAAATGACTTCTCCCGCTCTGGGCACTACTGGCAGATAGCTGATGTTATAAGGAGTAACTTATGTTACTTTTATTTAACATAAAAAACTAGGGTTCCGTGCAAATAAAAATAAAACCCTTGTTTTTTTAACGAAATCCGATTTGAATAGAAAAGCAATATTTTTATAATAATTTCACGCGGATGAAGTTCGCGAGCATCAGCTAGTTATGAATTTAGAAGGTAGTGACTGAAAAATTACTAGTTCAAAGTTAGTTTTAGATTAACAACTCTGCTAACTCACGCCGGAGAATTCCTGCTCCCGTGATTACACTTTAAAATTCACGACAGTTAGTTACTTAGAATTATCCAGGAATCGCCGCGTGTGACAGTTAGATAGCATTCCGGCATTTATGAAATTGTGCTGCGCAGTCGTTTCGCTTGGATACATTATTCAGAGTTCTCGCCAACGCCTCATCTGCCTGTGTGTATGAGTTTGTGCCAGTTCACTCGTACGAGTCAGTTCTGTACGTATTTTTGTGACATGCTTTAATTATGCCTGTATGGTTATGGTTCTTGCTCTGAGAACAACATTATTCGAACTGACATGAACGCGAGTTAACGCAAAGTCGTATTGTATACAAGGTGTAACGGAAAGGATATACAGGGTGTAACGGAAAGGGTATATACATCCTTAAGGGTGTGCTACAGACCATCAAACTGAACATGTTTCTCAACATAAAAAAAAAAAATTGCAGCAGAAAAAATATATCAGCTGCCTATACATTTGGTTCGAATAGGTATTGCAATTTTCTATGGGGCAGCAGATATCTTTTTTGCTGAAAAATATGTTTTATGATGAGAAACATGTTCAGTTTGATAGTCTGTAGCACATCCTTAAGTATGTATATACCCTTTCCGTTACACCCTGTATATACACTAAAGGGCGTGCTACTGACAATCAAACTAAAACATGTTTCTCCATCGGACAAACATCGCAATAGCGAAAAAAATATCAGCTGCCCCATACATTTGGGTCGAATATGAAATTTTGTATGGGGCAGCAGATATTTTTTTGATGGTCTGTGTAGCACACCCTTATTAAGTATGTAAATACCCGTTCCGTTAAACCTTGTATTACATTTACTTGGTTTTAACACTTTTCATACTATGTTTTTTTTAAATATTTTCTCTGCAGTTTTTGCTTAACACCGTGGAAAAAGGCGCAAGTTTTTGAATTTATATGGTATGATGTATGTTTATGCATTGTACTTGTTGCAATTTCTATATTCCGAATTTCCGTATTATTTACGCCGAGCGTTCGTATTAGGGCCTCTGGTTCTTGGCCTATGGGACGAAGTAAAGTAATTCCATTACTAGAATTACTTTCATAACTCTATTATATTTGACAATGTTGAGTCAATACCCATAATACACGAAGTCTATTGTATTTTTTGCGAATCTTATTGTTTTTAAATCAGGTTCGATTATCTGGAAAAAGGTCAACAAGGTTTTCTTTTGTTCATTTCAATCTAGAATCAATATATCAGTAATAGTAAAAGATAAAGTAATATGCTGAAAGGTACGGTACCTACTTTTTGGAGAGCTCAAATTGTGTCCATTTCGCCATAAAAGTCATTAAAAACTTATATAAAGGGTGTAAAACACCTCTTAACGAAGCCGAAAGGCACTGGTACTCCCTGTCATTGCGATCATTTTTTTGTTCTACACCATACCTGGGAACCTTCTAGTTACGGAGATATTAGGGGTCAAAGTTCCAACTTTTTGACAAGTATTTTCTTAAATACAAGTTTTTAATGTAAGATTTTTACTTTAAACACCTTCACGACCCCCGTACTATTCAATCCGACCACCAGCACAATGTTTTGAGTGCGTTACATTGAGTTCTACCACAAAACTTGATTTTACACCCCCCAAAAAAAAGTCGTTTCCCAGCAATAATTTTCGCGTAAAGTTACTTAGTTTCATGTACAGAATGCTTGGTAGACGGCTTCGTGATGAGGTGATTTACACCGTGTATAGTTATGCTTTAACCTCTGAAAACATTATTCTTTGACTTTTATTTTAAAGTTAAGAGCTAGATCATCATCATCATCAGCCTATAATGTTCCCACTGCTGGGTCACAGGCCTCCTCTCTATGAGAGGGAGTGGGCTGTAATCCATCACCACGCAGGCGCAGTGCGGGTTGGTTATGATGTCACATTCGTTCTAGGACATGCCGTTTCCTTCACCGTTTTTGAGAGCAGCAGTGATTAATTTTTTTTTTTTTGGTAGCCTACATAGTTATATAATGATTAAATAAATTACACTAAGTAATTTGCCTGCTTTTGGTTTGAACCCACCGCTTACTGCTCGTAAGTCCGGGCTACCACCACTGGGCCACCGCTGCTCTCAAGAGCTATATGTTTCTTGCTAATTATAAAAACATAGACAAGGATGTAATGTTTCTTTGTAAAGAAGAAATTGAAAAGACAAAGAACAAAATTCCCTTGTGAAAATGTCTAAGATTGACCTTAGTCACAAATAAGTACTGCAGGTATATAAGTAAATAGTTATGGCACCGTCAACTGAACGCCTAATTTCATTATTTGTAAAAATATCTGTCCAACATTTTACGCAACAAGTGATCAAAATGTAAATAAATATGTACTTAATTGACTGATCGCGCTTTATGGATTAATTTTTCTGTGAAAGACCTGAAAACTTTGTTACCTTGAGAGTTATCCTGTGGTAGGTACCTGTTTACAGGCGTTGTGAGTAAAACTATGAATTTTTAATGGGGTTACCAACAACGATATGCTAAGTTCCTCATATTTATTCAAATTGCTTTGTTTTTTGTAATTAAGGTTTGTACTACGTAAATCTTTGTCGTTGGTGTTAATGGTTCACACAGGGATTTGTGAATGTGAAGCGAAAACTTCGCTTTGTTCTTAATTAAACGAGTTTTCTGCACGGATATTTTATTTAAAGAATTTTCCACGGGTTTTCTGCAAGGTGCCTTGATTTTTTCATTCATTAAGAGCGTTTACGATTTACTACATTTTATACAAACTTTCAAGCCCTTATTTTCCGAAATTACAAAACTGATTTTAATGAAACTTAATACGCATAAGCAGGCTACCTAGGTCCGAAAAGTTACCAAAAACAATTTCGAAATTACTTAAAAAAAAAAAGATAATTGGAAAGGAGGCTGGCGAAAATGGACCCAAAGAATTTGAAAATTAACTAAACTCCGTTCCAGTGTAAATATAAAATAATTATAACTACAATTTTATGAGATATTTATTTTTAAAATATTGATTTTTTAGGACACGGGTATCAAAAGTTATAAATAATTTTCAATTTACTAAAATTAAGTAATCGTGCAATTACAAAACGCAACATTTTTCCGATTACGTTCCAATCCAATGACATGTGTTTTTGTTCATGGGTTTATTACGACAAATGGCTCTTTCTCTTAGTTTTTATACATTCAATTATGTCAAAAATTCATAAAAAATAACATGCAAACCTGATATTAAAACGCCAATTAACAATGCAAAAGCATCTAATAAAAATGGAACTGTGGCGATTTTATAGTATTTCTAATAAAGGAACGTTATCAATGATGATCCATTGATTCCCGTCACTACTGTCACTGTCAGATCTGTGATGATCTAGTCCATCGTTATGTTTGTATTTTTGTCTGGGATTTTATGTTTATCATTGCGATTTTGTAGATTCTCGACGACTTGGCCTTTACATCTTGAAATGTAGATAATGCACCCTGTCTTAGACTACCGCATTCTTCTCTGGACATTGGACAATTAGTTGCTTTTGATTTGGACTTTGATTTTAACCACAAACATGCGTTGCGTTAATTTCTTCTTCTCTTACTACTTGCGCTCTTACGGAGGCGTCGTCTCTCTGATGAAGGTGCTCAGAGCTTTGAAAAAGTTCAGAGATGGGTATATCCACGTGATGTAAGTATATTCGTAAAAGAACATGTATTTATATCATGAGTACAGAACTTATTTAGGATATCTATCTGAACAACAAACTAAGATTCGTTTAGCTTTTATATGCATAAATACATACTGTTGTAATCTTATATTAGGCTCATTCTTACTGTTGCCCAATACTTTATCGGACTAAAACAGTATACAGTAAAAGACTATAGCCGAGGTAGCAGTAGAAGTATTGTATTTTACTGAGATGTTTCAGTCATCAAAGTGGAAGATGGGTGGCTGTTGCATTTTGTCTTGAAATATTTATATACCGCTCCACAGGTATCAGAGGTCATATTATCTTTCATATCAAACGACATTTCTGTTTTTCTTTTCGTGGGGACCTGGATACACTCTGCGAGTCAGGCACTTTTGTTACTTATACATGGAACTCTTTATGTTTATTACACTAAAGGTGATTTTTTTTTAGTTTAACATAATTAATTAATTCCAGATAACAGGAGACAACTACCTTTGTCACTCATGTTGGGGCTGATAAGGTGCGACCCTAAAAATGAAACCCGACAGCAACTTGGCCATCGTAACGTCTGTGTTGCATAAAATAAAAACTATGTAAAAATACCAAAAAATAAGATTTATTGCTCATAGTTTTTTTTATTCAACAAACCCTGCTTTTCAATAGCTGTACATAGCTAGTCAGCTCTGGCTGTTATAATTTATGTAAAACAATATTATCTACTCTCAGCGTAATAAGAATCGTTTTACTTGACTATAATTCGCTTATGGATCAAAATCGTAACAACATAGTTTTAATAGTGATTGAACTAATTACAGGGTTGGTAATCAGTTTAGTCTCTAGCTGCAGTCTAGCAGTTTTATGATTCATCAATTAGGTACAGGCAATGAAGTAAAAATTCTGGCTTATGACGAGAAGCAAAACACGTAAAGTCAGAACTAAAACTGCGATGGAAATACAGTAGTTTATTTGAATCTTCTTTTATGAGTCGTCTTAAATATTATTATATTTTGATTCATCTTAATTACGGAGTCATTCCACTGTTAAAAACCTCAATCGTAAGATTTTTAGGTTACCTTGTAAATAGACGTATATCTCTTTTCTCCCAACTTTTCCGTCTTACTTTCCATTTACTTTTCTGATAGTCTTTAGTCGTTTTACAACTACGTATAAGTTGTTATGATGAATGCTACCTCTAAGAGTGGGTCCCAAAATACATGTTGTCTCGCCCGTCTCCTTTCTATATAGGTTTTTGGAAATTGTTTTTTGTTACTAAAAAAGTTTATTTAGTTAGTTGTGTACGATTTCATTGTTTTCTTTCTATAAGGGGACCGGCACTGTACTCCTTAACTTAACACAGTTTAATTGTAGTCTTTGTACTACAATGTTTTTTGATGAATAAATTATTATTATTAAGTATCTCTTGTATCTATTTTATCAGTTACCAACTGCAGATTTAGGTTACATTAATCTGTAGTAACTTACATACTAGCTCATTTATTCAATTAGGTACTTAAATAAACGGTTAATTAATTTACATCGTGTAACTAATCGTAAGATGAGCCCCGTCGTTTACACACAATTCACTTTTAAACGGATCTCATTAACTTAATTAGAAACACAACTTTATTAACATCATTTACTTTGAAATTCTGTAACAATATTACGAGAAGGAATAGCCGTAACTCAACTTTAGTACCAGAGTGTATCTACGGTGCAGAACTTCAAACTGTCAGCAAATTTAGTTAGTAGAATAGAATAAAATAGAATAAAACATTATTGTACACCAAACATCAAACATTAGTGAGTTTACAATCCTGCTAATTTGATGGTTACAACAGCGGTCTTATCACTTATAACGATATCTTCCATAATGTATATATGGATGGACATAATGGAATTAAAATAAAAAGTCAGTGACGTACAACACAAAAATTTTGAAACAAAACAACAACATATCAATTAAACAAAATAACAAAAGTAAAGTTATCTACTTCAAATATGAATGTACATATACATGTATAATATAAAGTCAGTGTAGTTCTTTCTCAAAGAGTACGTACCAAGAACGTTGCCAGCATCTCCATTATTGGTCCTGAAAACTGCTTATTAAAACTCGATCTAGTAAAAATAAGGTTGTTGGCGTGGTTACTATTTTTTGGTTACTATTCACTAGAATCGTATCCAGAAATACACACTTCCTCTTACCAGTTTGGCAACTGTCAATTTGTGAAAGAAACCTCTTTGAGGTGCCAACATTAACCGTGCAAGACTTAATCACTTTAACTATTTAACTTTCTTTAAATTAAAAACAGAATCTTTTACTTACTCATAAAACTAACTCTAACTTAAGACTTCAACCTATAGGTACATTAAGTAAACGTGAAAAGTTTTTTTTTTATAAACTAAAACCACAGAAAAGGTCACCTAAATCCCAGCTTAGAGCGGCTCAAGTTTCACTTTCTGGAATTAGCAGTTTGCAGGCAAACCGCTTATTTGTGTAATGGTGAACTTACCCGCCGAGCTCAGCCAACGTTCACAGTTTGTGTTGTCAGTGTCACCCTTTTTGGACGAAACGCTGAATTATAAATAAATCGCTTAGCCGGAATTTGTAACAGCCTGTGGCTTAACAACTTTTGGATGGAATAAAAAATATGTTTCCGTGGAACGGTTGCGGTGAAACGTGTGTTTTAATTATGAGTTTTTGATTACAAGGTACAGGATTGTTAAATGAGATCGGAAGGAGACGGTAGCTCGCTATGATATGAGAGCAATGATCACAACAAGGTTTGCTGAAGACTTTGATAGTCCCGTTTTTAAGTTGCGCACTGAATTTCTGATGAAAATACGCAGTAGTAGCAGTTTTTTTATTTGCATACACTTAGGTTATGAACGCACTGGTAGACGGCTTGCTTAAACCGTAGAAGCTAGGGGCCAATCTAGGTGTCAAGCGCGCAGTGCGGCCGTTTCGAAGATTTTAGAACGGTCGTTGTTAAGTCATATATAGTTCTTGATTATTATCGCAATGTTGACCAAATCAAGTAAATAAACTGAACAGAATAAAATGCGTAACATTATTAATAATTATGCGTAACATTTATGCCTCAATCATTACTTATACACATTTATTTATTGGGATTATTATTTATGATGGGATAATAAAATATGCAGAGTGTGAGAAGAACGTTGAAAGGTTTAATGAAAGTAATATCATTAACGTAATGCATTTCGCGTCGATATCATTGCAGAGTTTAATCAAGCGGATTTTTTTTGCTCTCCTACCATGTCTTATACCTTTTTAATCCATCCGTTTTATTCTTATCCATATAAAAACTTTTTTACGAAAAAAAAAATAACCTTTTTCGTTATTTTTTTTTCGTAAAAAAGTTTTTATTTTTGCCTTTTCAGTTGTGGACTTGTGGTGTCTCACTATCCTAGTCAAGTATAATTTTTACATTGTAACTAGACACCAGCACATCGTCCATACATACGACAAAGGACAAAATGCATAATGACTCAAAAAGTACCTAAGCAAAGATAATAAAATTCATATGGCTCCACCGGGCAAGCTTTCTTTACCAAATGAATGAAAAATCATCTAAATCGGTCTAGTAATCACGTAGAAATAGGTGTACATACGTGAAAAATGTACATTAAAAAAAATGTTAATAAAATGAAAACTACATGGCCAAACCATATTAATTTTTTATGGAACCAAATGGCAACTATTCCGCATCAAACTAAAGAAGAATTACGCAAATCGGATCATAAATCTCAGCATAATCGGTGTATACACCTGGAGAGGGCATACCGTTACAATTCCAACAAGCCCAAACACAGCTAAGATGAAGCCTTATTATGGAGTTCCGAAGCCCGTCTCTTGGATTCATCATTAGATCTGATGGTAGAATGGTTCTTATTGGACGCAAATGCTTCACTTGTTGTAGAAAATACCAAAATCACTGTACGCCCGACTTGGTGACTATGGGACCATTTGGGAAGTATACAAGGGTATACTTCCCAAATGGTCCCATAGTCACCACCATAGTCACAACCGATTTGGAAAATTCTTTTTTTGTTGGAAAGGTCCAACAAAAAAAGAATTTTCCAAATCGGTTGGCAAGCGACGGAGTAATGCGCGAACAAACATAAAAAAAAAAAATACAAACATCCGAATTTAGAACCTCCTCCTTTTTTAGAAGTCGGTTAAAAATCATAACATGACGTCATAACCTTTCTTTTTCGTGTGTTTAGTGCCTAACCTGCCCCCGTATCCACGAACGCTCGGATTCGATTTCGATTCGGAAAGTCGTATGTCTATCACGCTCGCTCTCGTAATGCCAAAACAAGATAGACATACGACTTAGCGAATCGAATTCGAATCCGAGCATTTGTGTATACGGGGGCTGGTGTCTCTCTCAGGCATTCTGATTTGGTTTCCTCACGATGTTTCTCTTCACCGAAGGAAGTGAAAAAATCAGAAGTGCGTGTAAACCGAAAGACGGTTGGTTACTTTACTAATGACTTGACAGTCTGACAGTCACAAAACTAGGCTATCACTGCTAATAATATTTTATAATTATTATCTGCACATGGATTTCTGGTATTATTTGCAGATAGTTTAAGTCCAGTGAGGGCAAGCCTGTTGCCATCGACCGGAGCGCTACTATCAAATTCCTTATAGAAAAAGCACCTCGCATGGTTAGCACCTACCTATTAGGACCTAATTCTCAATTTAATTGTATTACTTAACATAAAAGAAAATTAATGCATGCTAATATGGATGATTATGGCAGGCGAATAATAATTGCAATGCAAAAGGCTGCTAAGTCATAAGTATTATCATAACAATAACACTACACTTAGTTCGCATTATAGACTGTGACCACTAATTAAAACAACAAGCCAGTATTATAATTATGAACAATTTAATTTATTTGATCCAATATATATAATTGAAAGACATTTTTTGCAGAGGCATCAATCCTATAATGACGTTCAACGAATTTAATTTGCCTGAAATCCATAAAAGTACTTGTCATCAGTATTACTTCGGGAGATAAATCGAAAAATCCCTTTTACGATTTCCAATAACGAAAGGAGGAATCGGTGCTATAGGAACGCGCATGACATAAATCATGTTGGGGCTCGATATTTTATAGGTTTTAATTTTGGTATTTTATGTTGTGATAACATCTGCGGACGTAACGGGCGAGCCAGCCGCGACCCCACGGGGTCTTTACGAGGTCCGGTTTATGACCCCGCGGCTTCTGATCCCCTCGTTACAAACTAAACTCAGCCATTTTTCAACTGATCCGTGACATTATTAGCTACCTAATTGAATGTGTTATTGATGTGTACCGTTCTGTTGCTAGACATTGATAAATCAGATTACACGTTAATTACGCTTGATTTAATTAAGTTTTTGTGTTTTGATATAATATATATAATGTAGAGAAGTATGGACAAAAAAGACATGCAGCGCCGACCCCAAATAAATTGGTGTCTGGGCAGGAGAATATTGATGAGTTAAAGCTTGTGATATCTACACTAAGTAGTCCTGAATATACAGAGTTCATTGAGAAAAAGCCGTACAGCATACCTAATAAAATGAGACTGAAACAATCTCAGTGGAAGACAACATTATTTGCGTTGCGACTGGACAAAATATTTCATCAAAATGCAAAACAGCACCATTTCCCTGCAGCGGCCCGCGCGCTGGAGAAAGAACTGAATTAACTGGACGTTGGAAAACAGATAACTTAATTTGCATAACTCGTTCACACGGGGCATCGTCAGATAACCTAATTTGAGCTGACGGGTTAAAACGGGTGGAAAATGTTGGTCTTTTCATGTCAATTATGTATTAGAGGAAGCCATTGGCTACTATTAGGAGTTTCTTTTTTCGGTCCTTGTTTAGGAAAGTGATGTTTTGTTCTCCGGTTTATTGGTTTAACTGGTATTGTGTATGTGCATACAAATGTGGAATACTTTACATATGTATGCAGTAGATTTATTTTTAGTCTTTCTTCTTTTAAGTATTTTACTTGCATCCTTTGTTTCGGAGTCACTCGACCGTTTCAGACATTTAGGATATGCTATTAGAAAAAAAATGAGTTTGCCGCAGTGAGTTAAATGTTTTTCACAAAATACCTACCCACCTATGTACCAACTTCAGTAATAGTAAATCCACTTTTACTTATTAATACCTCTCCATTTTTAAGCTAAAATGAACTTGTTTCAGTGGCGTAAATCAAATGATAAGAGCTGAGATGAGATGAGAGCAGCGGTGGCCCAGAGGTGGCAGTCCCGACTTACGAGCAGTAAGCCGTGGGTTCGAAACCAGGCAGGCGCATTACTTTGTATAATTTATTTCATCACCTCTGATCTAAAAAACGGTGAAGGCAAAACATGGTGATCAAACCGGCATGTCCTAGAACTAGAAATTCGAAAACATGTGACATCTACCAACCCGCATTGGGGCCGCGTGGTGGATTACAGGCTATTCCCTCTCATAGAGAGGAGGCCTGTGTCCCAGCAGTAGGAACATTATAGGCTGATGATGATAAAATCAAATCAGAGTTTAAAATTAATCAAAACGCGTTATTGCTCTTTTGTCGATGAAAGTTAAAATTACCATAAATTATATTATTATTCGCGATCTGTTGCGAGTTTATGACTTACTTATTACCCCCGATGGACTTGCTCTGGCTGAAAATACCTCTTTACCTTTTTGTATGTATTTATCTAATATTACGTTTATATCTTTGGTCGTAGACGACAATTGGGATGCATTGTCTACCAGGTAGTCAGGAGTTATGTGACTGCTTTAACTTACAAAAATGTAAAGAGTTAAAAAACATAGTACCTATTAATTCAATAATCGCTCTCATTGCGCGGCTTAGTCAAGGGCTTAATTTAGGAAGTATACCTAGACACAGCATAGTGAGAAAGTTCGTCACTCTGGAGCCCTAATCATCGGAAGCCAGGACCTCATTCCTGATGCCGACTACCTTTTGTTATACCAATTAAAAGTTTTTTTTTTTTTAATCTTGTTTTGTGTTTAAACATGTTTTATGTAAACAATATGTACAAATAATAACTGTATGAGAATATAAGAACGTTTACTTACTTAAGATAAGGAACACAGTATTGCCTACTGGCATTTATACGTTTCTTATTTTGCATTCCAACACGCCGAGCGAGCAGTTACCATTAAAAGGTCTGACGTTTGCCCCCAGAGAACTCTTTCATCGCGACGTGTGTATGTGGGGCCGTGCAGCTACGAAACTACCTAGAGACGACATGAAGTTTTCAGAATTCAGAAGTAACAGATTACAGGATTCAAAAATAAGTTGAACTATTGGTAAATGATGCGTGGTAATTTTGTCAGGGAAACATTTCAGGTTACACAATCTTTGGCGGCAAAATTTACGGCTTCAACTATGAAATTAAAGCTAAATATCGAAGCAAAAATAGATTAAAATAAAAGGAGACTGAATTTTACAAAAAAATTACTTTTTACTTCGGTTAACTAGAGAAAACTTCACTAATTTAGTGACATGATAGTTTGGTATCTCTGATTGATCTTATGTGTGTAGGCCGGAAACTTTTCGACCTAGATGATATCAGATAACTTTAAATTAGTATGACCATTCTATTTTAGAAATATCATTTATTCTTTGTTTTTTTCACCTTTAAACTTTCGTACCTCGTGAACGCTAGTGTAAACAAGTGCAGGTCTTGTCTGTGTGTGCGTGCGCGACACCTGAAGATATCCGGCTCACTTGTTTGTGGCTCATTCATCCACTGCACTCCACAGATAGCATACAGATAGCGTCTTTGGCGCTCAGATTGAATTGCTCTTTTATCGCTTGAGCTTTAGTCCACGATAAAGATTTTTTTTGTAGATAGAATGCTTAATTAATGTTGGGTTATTATTCACACAGGTATGTTACAAGCATGTTAAAATATTGCTTTGTTATTAAAGAGAGTAGAATTTTAATCAGTTTGTAAACTCGAAAATGAAATAATAGTTTAGTTTGTTCCAAGAAAAGATAAAGTAAGGAATGGGTATATTAGAGGAAGTTTGAAAGTTGCGCCAGTTACAGAAAAGGTGAAAGGGAATCGACTGTCATGGTATGGGCATGTGATGAGTAGCGACAAAACGCACATGACTAAAAGAGTGATGAATATAAATGTTGATGGATGGAGAGGGAGAGGAAGACCAAGGAAACGATGGATAGATTGTGTGATAAATGATATGAAAGAAAATGGTGTAAATGAGAATGGAAGAAAACACGTGTTCAAGCAGGAATTTAAGTATGTGGCCAAGTTAGTTCCCTTCGCCCTTTTCCCAATTTATTGAAGCAACATGCTATCCACACTTGTATTTAAATTAGTAGTCATTTCAGTAGCTTCACAGCCATTCTATACATGCCATTTTTTTCATACTTAATAAATTGTTTCACTCGTCTTTCTCCCAAATCAAATAAAAACATTGTTTGTCGTTTTTAAAATTGTGCTTTTTCACATGGGCACTACACAGTACTTGTAATATGAGGAATTCATTTTTAAATAAAGCAAACTAAATTATAGTAACTAGTCCCTTACACAAACACGATTGTTTTGATTTGTTTCGCACGGCGTGACGTCATTCAATCGCCCATGATAGTCCTACGCGTTTTCGCGGTAACTTGAAATCAGTTAATTAAAACACAAAATACATAATGTAAGTGATGGTTTTATTTAAAAATATTTTGTTTTTGTGTAAACTAGATGATAAGGTAAAGAATTAACCAATTTTCAAAATTTTGTCAACTAGCCTATTAAAACTTTCGCACAACAAAGCTTTCGAAACTTTACCACTGATGTTAATGTTAACCGCACTCACTGATGGCTGACCACTTTTCATCCTTATTACTCAGGCTATAAGGGTGTCGTAAAATTCTGCTCTGTTGTTAAAATCTAGGTAATAAGTTTAGAGAACCATACTATTTCCGTGAAACTTCAAAAGCTCTTAGCTTTAACAAAATTTTTAAGTCAATAAGTAATATTGCATTGTTAGCATATGGGTGCTTATTATTCATGGCTCTTAGAATTATAGTATATTAAACGAAGCAAGACTAACCCACATTGGCATGACATTATTATAGGGAACACGGAATAATTGAATATTTATAAGATGTTCTTGTAATATAATTTTATTTTTATATTTCAAACGCCTCAAAAATTCAGCCTCACAAAAGAGTTTCTTATTGCACTTCTCGAAACCCGAACAATACTAATTTGGGTAGGCAGCACCTCCCCACTCCAACATCCATTGTGGGCTTTTAAAATGTTCGCATCCACTCACAAAAGCAAGGAACGAATCATCTAATTAGACATTACGTCTGTAACATTTCTGAAAATCCTTTGTATTGCAGAATTTTATGCGTTCTTTGTACCAACGGCATTTTTAAAAGTGTTAACTGTAATGGAGTTTGAGCTCTATGGCTGGAGATGTAAGGTTGTTTTTGTTGATTGGTGGTGGTGGATATTGAGGTGGTGACAATCGCGAAGCGCAGTAGGAGACTGTTCACTAACGAGCACCCCCGCCCCCTCATTTTCATTTTATCGCCGCGCCGCCCTCGACGGCTACTATTTACAGTTCTTTTGCACCACTGTCATAAGGTAAGTATCTCATTTTGTAATATCCTAATGAGAAATTTTAAAAGTCTTTATTTGTACGGCGTAATGAAAGTGTTTGTAGATATGTTGACGTGACTGTTTACCTTCTACATTTAACAAGTGTGTACGATTAATACATGTCGATATTTGGTAAGTAGGTGATGTAAATATTAACCATGAAAAGTATGTTAAAACAGTCTTGACACACTGTCACTTGTTTGGGCTGTCCCGTTGCTATAGTGATCGTAACGCGACTGCTGAGCAGGTCCTGGGTACGATTCCATGGTCCGGCAAAGTGCTATTGGGTTTTCCGATCAGGAATTTCTTAGTAGCAGCCACGGAGTCTGGATTTGTGCCCGGTTGATGGCAATAGGGTCACCCCCTATTTCAAGGGACTTAACATAACTGGCGAAATGTGAGTGTACTATTAGGTACACATCTGCTTAAACCTTCGAGGATTCAGGCGTGATGATGTTATGTTAACAGTCTTGACAGGATTCTGACAGTTCTTAACAATCGGTGATACGACCACACCATATTTTTTTTCGATGTAGTACATCTATTTTTCTATGAACTTTTAACATAATTTTTTTTCCGAAACCAGTTATTCCTTTCAACTTCAGCTGCGCTTTTATATGACACCGGAAAACAATTAGGTTGTCATCTTCTTCGCTGCGGAAGCAGGTTATAAGTTCATGGAATGAGCACTCTGTTTGCTTTTTATTGAATTGGTTCTTGGGCCGCAAAGAATATCGTTGAATAAAACCAGGCAACAAAAAGTGTAGGTACAGTCAACTTAGGGGTGGCTATACCTACACGAAATATTACATATACATAATATTATATATACAGTACATTTGAAGACACGTGTTGATATTATCGTGTGCAGATAAATAGTGGAAATATCTTTCTTTCTTTATATTGTACTTAGTGCTTTGGCTAGTCCCTTACCTGGTGTCAAAGATTTTATGACGCCTATGGGACTCTAACATGGCTTTATTAATCATGTACCTCAATATTTCTCAGGCATGCTGGTTTTCTCACATTGTTTTCTTTCAGCGAAGCAAGTGATAATACAAGTCTTGCATCCTCATCAAATTCAAGGAGGTAACTATGCTAATGATTCTCGTCCCAAATCAATAATAAAATGGGTAGATAACTTTTATTTTTGTTCTTATTAACGAAAATCGGTAAGTGTCAACCACCCATGTTTGAAAGGCGGCCGATCCTCGCCCTATAACCGCGCTTTCAAACATATTTCGTACATTCGTTTATTCGGTAATTTCATTTCATTTCATCATTCTGACAAACTTAAACAACCAAAAAAGTCAGCGTTTATTAATAATTAACTAGGTACCGTAATTTTGCCGTGATTATTTATGTTGTTTGTGACATCCTCTTGAATTTTGACGAGGATGCAAAACAACACCTTGTATAATTATACAATGCGCATATGAATCCGAAGATTCAGAGGTCTTGGGGTTGAACTTGAGAACTTGAGCCTTGACAGTCCGACGGTCTCACCACTAGGCTATCACTTATACGCATTAATGTTATTGGGTGATAAGAAAAGATAAGATAAGAGATATTTATTTGTCAAAAACACGTGTAGGTTTACGATCAGTTGGAACGATTACGAAAAAAAAATGTTTCTACATGTTTTGCGTAGAAAGTCGTACAAATACCATGATACTATTAATAACATTTACTACGGGATATTTAACATGTGTATTATTTGTTTCGAGTTCCCGATATTTCGGCGCTGTTGCAAACGCCATGATCACGGATAAACTGGAGTTACTGCGAGTGGGTGTTTATGTGCAGACAAATCGGTCTACCCTCTTCCTTGTTCGTTTTTTGTGCTCCGTACCACTACCACTGTCACTCACAACTCGATTCTGTTCCCGACACACGAAACTCACTGTGTCCACTCGCGAACTTTTTACGACCCTTTTTCGGTTTTTACACAGTTACCATACCAAAAAAAAATGCCATGATTAATGATGTATGATTGATGGGTGAACACATAACTATGGATGTTGAAGGTGTGACAGTGTGAAACTAAAGGATTTTCTATTAGAAATTCTCAGTTACAGCATGAGGTCTGGCTTTGTGTCCGGTTGATGGCAATAGGCCCGCTCTCTAAAGTAGGTACACGTATAATGAAAATATAAATTAGATGATTTTGTTAAATTCGTGTTCATTTTGGCACAGGTACAGTCACGTCTAATAATATGTATACACGCAGTAACTTTTAAAAGTTATTTCCTCCTACTGTATTGATTAAGGTTTTACGTTTTCACGAACATGGAATTTCGGAAGCCATACTATTACGAAATAGGTCTTATCTCAACGTAGAAACCGTAATTTCACGAGCAAATCACTTTTCAGTTTTGCTAAGTGTATACATATTATTAGACGTAACTGTACGTCATTTTATTGAAATTGTTGATTCATCTTTGATTGCTAGTACCTACCCACGCCAAAATAAGTGAAAAATAAAGGGTAGACATACTTCACTGATACAGGCGAATGCTGACAATGAACGAGAAGGAAAGAACAAGCGGAAATTTCTTTGATCTATATTGGACTAGGTACAATCTCAAAGTACCTATGTAGGTACGTAGATTAGTAGAACATAGTTCGATTCAAACGCAACTATTTACTTTTTCGAAGGGTTATATGGGTACCTACTATGTACCTATTTTAACAAAGGTAGTGCTTTTCTTAATAGGTAGGTCTATTATCAAAGCTTTGAAAAAAGACTAGGACATATTTTCGAATAAATTCGTATTTGAGTCGATTTATCTGTGATAATCATCATCATCTGTCTAGCCTTTTCTCTCTCTGCATATCAGTATTTTACATGGAGTGATGACCTAATTAATAGTGGGTAATACGATACCCCTTAAATTTTGGTTATACAACATGAAATATTTTAGTACCTTTCCATATAATAATAAGTTTTTTGTCTGTTACCATATAATAATAAGTGTTTTTGTGTGTCCAAATATGTAAACCAACATGTATTTTTTTAAATACTACATTAAAACTAGTTAAGGCTGCACCTTTAAGCATCTTTATTTATTTTTCAATAGTATTTTAGAAACAAGGTGTTAAGTTCCTCATCCCCTATAGAAAAGGGAGGATCCTCCGACCAGACGGGTTTCACATTAGTTCTTCAGTTTTATCATAGATGGCGCTGTGGTACTTTTTATATAAAGTGCTTTTTGTAGGTCGCTGCAGTACTAATAGTTCTAAAATCTACTTAATTTATAACACATTATTAAATTGCAATGCTATAACAGTATAGGAAGTGAAGAGAGCAACAACTGACGGCAACATGGACATGTTGACGTCGAGAGTTCCGAACACGTGCACGCGGACAGGACGCGTGCGCACGCAGCGGAGGAGGCCCTTTGTCAGCTTATAGTACTCCTCATCTGGAAAATGATTTGGTGATTAGATACGGCGATGGGTAATGACAGCATGGAGATTTTACCCACATTGTAGGGAAGACCAGGAATAGAAGTAACACTGGATGAACGAATTATGTTGACTGCATTGATGGTTGATTCAACGAAATGCGCCATTTTGGAGCCCAATTCACCGCATTTGCACTCGGCGCTGTGCTGATGTTGTGGACGTAGCGAGTCAGTGCTTTAAAAATACCTCAAAAATAAGTATTAACCGATTTTTTCAACTGCGTTTATTTTTATATTTTGGTAGGTTCTATGTGGTACTTAAGTATCAGTGAAGTAGCGTAACTATTCATCTCTCTACTTTATTGTTTGAAATGGTATCTTTCTAAAGTGGTTTTTAGATTACAGACATGATTAGGGAATTTTTAAATATACAGGCAGGTTTTGCTTGTACAGAGATATGGCCCGTTTATTAACGGGCCATATCCCTGTACAACGTCGACGTCGAAGTCAACGTCCGTAAATACTTGTGTATTCACAAGTATTTACGGACGTCGACTTCTCGCCTAGCTTCGTTACTGATCGACAGTTAGAAGATGTCACTGTTCCACTACTAGGCCCAATCAATCAACAAGTCGTCAGATTTATGCAATGCAGTGGGAATTGCATAAATGTTCATGATCATCACGTGTGCAAGCAATTTCCACTGATGATTTTTTTAGAAAATTGGCAATAATGACTGATACTCCAAATAAGCGTAATTGACCTTCTTGACCTTCTTTCTTCTTTTTCTTAAAATTCACGCTCATTCACTGCTGTGTGCCATAATTGTTTGTCTGATTGAGATCTCATTTTTGACTACGTTGATTATTTTCGAAGATTATTGTGTTTCCTAGAAATGTTTACTATTTTATAAGAATTGTGATATTATTGTGAAACCTAAAAGGCTGATGATGTTGATTATGATAGTCACTTCATTTTTATTTACAATGTTACAAACATTCCCTTACACTGTTATAACCAACCCTAGAGGTAGGAATGCTTGAAACAAATCCTACTTTAAATGTTATTTAATCGTTTTTCTCAAAATCTGTAATATAAATTGCATTTAAGCTGGTGTTAAAAGAGAACTGAAAGACCAATCTATCTATCTATACATTAATTAGGACTAAGAAATTTAGAAATCTCTGTGAGATATTATGAAAAAATCTACTATTAATTTATTTGCCAGCCACGTATTTATGCTATTTGTGGTGGTTGATTGATTTTGCCCACTTAGACACTGATAAATTTATACAAAAAAAGCAACGTGCTTGTTCGTAGTTTAGCCGTGGGCTACTGGAACTGCACCTTAACCGGTGCTTATGGTACGAAAATGTTCAGTTGCAATATTTATTTAAAAATATTAGCGCTACCAAAATCTTTCAATTATTTTGGATTCATGACAAGCTTTTCATCATTATCTTCTGGCCCCTGTCCCTTGTTATTTGCGATCGGCGCAATGTTTTTTTCTTCCATTCGTCACGCTATCATTCATTCGTTTTTACTTCATATCATCACAAGCTTTTATGAAAAGGTATAAAGCTTATAAAGAATTATTGAAACTTTCGTACTTTCAAGTGTGTGCAGAGAAAACTCGCAGAGTTTCTGATGCAGGTCCATAGAACTGTTCTGAATCTTCTGACCACCGCGAGATAATACGAACAGAGTCATGAGTAACAATGTCATGGAAAATAGATAAATGAACAGCAATGTATAAGTCGGAACACCCTGTGAAACAGAAAAGTGTAGGTTAAAGTCGTTGGACACACTATTAGTTAGACAAAATAAGACACAAATGCCCGTTTTCATTTTAACATTTTCAGGTGAGAACCAAAAGAGCAATATTGAATTTCAATAGTCGCCAATAATTCTAAGCCAATCGTTGAAAATTCAGCAGTGTTCTATAAGCATTCATTATCAAAAATGTCAAAGTTTATATTGTATGGAGCGCTTAGTATCTCCCATATAATTCACTATGACATAAAAAAATTCATACATACCTTAACAGTTATTATAGCGATGGTGTACATAATTATAATGTAATACGCGATTACTAACAACAGCATAATAGTCAACTGAAACCAATCATACCGACATCTTAACCGATATAAACTAAGATCGGTCCAAATATCAAAGAAAGCAGAAATATAATATAAATCATTTTAACCCCTGACCAAAAAAGAGGGGTGTTTGTGTAGTGTGGAGTTTTATGTGTGTAGTTTTACGTGTATATTCTAGCTCCTAAACGGATGAACGGATTTTGATAAAATTAAAAAATAAAAGGTATTTTAATCGAGAGTGTTCTTAGCTATGTTTTGACAAAAACTAACAGAAAACAAGCAGTTTTTTTTTTAATTTATAACTTTCCTTGTTTTCGTTTATTAGCGAGAAGAGGCGCAACACCGAGAAAAGTAGGGAGACCGCTAAGTAAACCGCTTAGTACAAACACAAAAACAAAGTGGACCCCGACGATTCTTTGTGTCAGGTTTTTTTTTTTTTCTTTTAAATAATTTTGTACATTACCTGTGTCTTAAACATTGAATTACATAGGTTAGCGCTTTCGGTAATATTTTCGTACGCTTTTACCCATTTGTTCAACTTGTCATGGTTGACGGCTACACTCGGCATATTCTCTGAGCCTTCTATGTTGCCTCGATTTTCTCTCATCATCAATAGTTCACTATCTATTGATCGTGTAATTGCTCTCAGTTGCTCAGAAACAACGAAAAAAATAGAACCCAATACGAAAAATTGGAATAAATAGCGAAAGTCAGACACGCTAATGGTGTACTGATATAATGAAGAAAAAATTAACAACAATGTGTTATCGCTGGAGCTATAATCCCATACGAAAATGTAAGCCGTTATTTTAACAACACTAAAGAACACTATCTGCAATGTTAACCAATTTTTTTCCTTCAACATTCTTTGGTTATATACCTCATCGTCAAAATTTTCGTAGAACGCGTCAAAATTCAGTAGAAGTTTATTGAAACTTTTGGAGTAATATATGGGTGCTATCATTACATATATCGAGAAACAGTGGGACGTAAAAAGATAAAACTGATGAGCTTGTAAAATTTCCGTGGCTTGAATGATGCTAACCACAACGTTAAAGAAGACGTTTAATATGTTAAATATTATCCAAAAGAGCAGAATAATACGAGTCCGTTTTTTGAAAAACAAATAATTTCTGAAAACAGTTAGCGCATTTTCCATGAATAAAAGATATTTGAAAGGAGTGAGATTCATCGTCCCAAGTATGACAAAGAACTTGATCGACCAGAAGTAGAAAACTAGCAATAAACGTGTCCGTTAGTAATAGAACAAATGAGTAATGATACAAATAGCCAGGTGGTGGTGTCGTATGCGTTATTTAATATTCTAATGACAGTGTTAAAGTAATCGCTTAAGTATGTGGAAAATTTCTGTTATTGGATAGAAAAATAAAAATAACAATGATGTGAACATTTTAATAACAATAATTATTATTATTAATTAATAAATTTTTTAAATAATGAACCCACTATACTGTAGAAATTCCTAGTGTGGAAAACGTAAAAAAAAAACGGCGTGTCGGACTTGCTCACCGAGGGTTCCGTATGAATAAAAATGACCAGACTGCAAATATTCAGTTTTCAGCTTTTACCTGAACCTGTGGTATAACACGATATTACTTGCCAAATTTCATAGTTCTAGGTCAACGGGAAGTACCTTATACATTTTGATTCCCTTGAGAGTGTTGAAATATACCTTTTATGAGGCATAAAAAGCCGTATCTTTTTTTAATGTAATTTTAGAATTTTGTTTTTTTTACAACTTCAAGGGACCGTACACTTAATTTTATGGTTTTAATTTCAACTCGATACCTCAACACGTTCCGAGATAAAGGGTCTTGACAGACAGACAACAAAGTGATCCTATAAGGGTTCCGTTTTGTCCTTTTCAGCTACGGAACCCTAAAAAGAATACATATTCTAGTTACTGAGATATTGGACGTCAAAGTTCCAAGTTTTTTACAAGTATTTTTTTAATTCTAGTTTTTAATTTTATACCTGTGCTTTGAATACATCCATGACCCGTTTACTATTGCATGCATCCATCAGCACAATGTTTTGAGTGTGTTACATAGTGTTTTACCGTAAAATGTGATTTTCCACCCCAAAAAAAGTCGTTTCCCAGCACTAATTTTTTAGGGTTACTTAGTTTGATGTACAGAACGCTGGGTTGACGGCTTCGTAAAGGGTCTGTATACACCTTGTATAGTACATATAAACCAAAAAATATTAAATTAAAACTTTGTCCTTTTTAGTACAACAACTGGATATTTTATTGACAAAAATTGGAAGTAGGATCTTTAACAACGTGACGTAGAAACTCAAAATTTTGAAATAGTTTAAACATCCAATCCAAACTGCTATAAACAATAATAATTATATTATTAGTGCAACAACCAGATACAATAGTCAATAATCTACAACACATTATTAAACTGCAACATAATAACAGTGTAGGAAGTGAAGAGAGCTACAACTGACGGCAACATGGACATGTTGACGTCCAGAGTTCCGAACACGTGCACGCGGACAGGACGCGTGCGCACGCAGCGGAGGAAATCCTTTGTCAGCTTGTAGTATTCCTCATCTGAAGAAGAAAGAAGGTGTGTTTATGCACTATTGTTTTACTAATGGTGTCACGAGCGCTTTTGCAGTATCTAATACTAGCAGTCCCGCTCAAATTCGTCTGCGTTTTCCCCGTTTTCGCAATATTTTTCATTGCTGTTCCGCTCTTACTGATTCGTAACGTGATGATATTTGCCTAAAGCCTTCCTCGAAAATATATATATAGAAAATGGGCTATGTAACACTGAAAGAATTTTTCAAATCGGACCAGTAGTTCCTGAGATTAGCTTGTTCAAGCAAACAAACTAACAAACTCTTTAGCTTAATAATGTTAGTATAGATAAGTCTTCGCTGTCCCACTACTGGACAAAGGACTCCCACTAGCCCTTCATTGTTATCCTTAAAATAGGAGGACAACTATGCTCTCAGAGTCTGCTAAAAAAAAGAAAACTAATTGTTTTTTAATTTGAATTAAGTCATTTTGTGTTGTTTTTGTTTGTTGTCTCCTTTATTCGCTCCTCGTTTAACCGGAGTTGGAATCGATTTTGATTTATAAACAGACCAAGGATTTCATAGTCAACAGTCGCGCTTGCGACCACTTAACCAAGGAGGGGCAGTGAATATTTAACAGTAATGAGAAAAAATTAGCACAAACTAACTTTCGAGCGTGTGCACACAGAGGTCGCAAAGTTTCTGACGCAGCTCCATAGAGTTGTTCTGAATCTTCTGACCTTTGCGACATACAAGAAATAGCGCTATGAAGAATACCATAATATTATACACGTTCATGAGCAGTGATGTCAACGTCATAGCACCCTGTGGAAGACAAAAACTATTCTATAGACAGGTCAGGCAAAAGACACTGACCTCAAAACTAACGAAGACATACTACCGAGGCATAACTACTACATAGATTTGACAGTCAATGTTCTTTGAAACTCATTTAGATAATAATTCATTGATTTTATTTGAAAATTGATAAGTATTTCAAATGGAACAGCAATGTTTGAGAAATTACCAAGAAACTAATAAAAGCGTTTCGTAAAGTAATAGTATTCATACGTACCTCAACGGTTGTTATAACGATGGTATACGCCAACATTATGTAATACGCGGTCACTGTCAAAAGCATGATAGTCAACTGAAACCAATCATACAGATATTTTAACTACAATTTTATGGAAACCTAGGATCAACGCATACTGATAAACCTGCATGCGATCTCGTAAAGAGGAGCTCGTGGCTGAATAATAACAGCCGCTAGGGTCGATCTTCGCTTTCCTAAGTTGGTCCATGGACCAGCCGTTAAAAACCGAGTTTCTTCCGTGCCTCGGAAAGCACGTTAGGCGTTGGTTCCGGCTGTCATCAGTAGATCTGAGACAGTCATGACTGGTAGTCAGTGGCCCAAAAGTCTGAAAATAAGTCTTACCAAGGGGTATCAAATTGCTCAGTACTAACTGCGTTTTGGAGGTCAGTTAGGCAGGCGCTCTATGTGAAATAATAGTATTCAGCTGTATCCAGTTAGACCGGAAGCCGATCCCAACAAAGTTGGGAAAAGGCTAGACAGATGATGGCATGATCATTTTACTCACTGATCCCGTGGCCCCCATGGCTCGAGTTGAAGCTATAACAGTGCTGGTAACTGTTTGTTGATATTACATTTAAACATATTATTTTTGTTTCATCTATAAATTACTTACCTGAAAGCTAAACATGGATTTTGTTAAGTTAGAGCTATCGTTAATACTTTCGTAAGCTTGCACCCATTTGTTAAACTTGTCATGGTTGACGGCGACACTCGGCAAATGATCTGTGTGTTCCACATTTGCTCGGTTTTCTTTGATCGCCAATAATTCACTATCTATTGATCGTGTGATTACTTTCAGTTGCTCAGAAACCACAAATAAAATACAATGCAATATAGAAAATTGAAAAATATAGCGGAAGTCGGACATGCTAATGCTGTAAGTAGTTAACGTGGTCAGTATCAACCCCATTGTGTCACTATTTTTGGACACACGAAAGTAAGCAAACGTGGCGATTTTAAAGCAGCAAAACGAAAGTACCGTGGATGTTAAAACTTTTTGTGCTCTTATCATCCTTTGGTTAAAAATCTCCTCATTGAAAATATTGTAAAATACATCAAAATTCAAAAGAAGACGATAAAATCTTTTCGAGTAGTATAAAGATGCTGCCATTACATAGATGGAGAAAGCGGTGGTCGATAAAAAATACATTCTTTGAGCCTTTACGGAAAATTGACCTTTAGAGGCAAAGTTGTACGTAACACTAGCTGTAATGTTGCATGATTCAAAAAGTACCCAAAAAATGGCAATAATACGAGTACGTCTTTTTAAACACCAATAATTTCTAAACACGGTTGTTACATTTTCTATGAACAAGAGATATTTTAAGGGCGTTAGATTCATGGTTCCTTGAAAGTTTTTTTTTTAATTGCTTTATCGAGGAGCAGTGTGACTACGGTTATACGTGACTGGAAGTAATTGAACAATGAGTGTCATGCGATAGTCATCGGCACTTATTTGTATTTAATCCAATCCATAGGGTAGTGGTATGTGTAGTAATTGTTTGCATGGAAAATATAAACTTAAATTACTTATGATGTTTATTTAAACCTTAGTTTATCAGAGAACATTGTTTTAAAAAGAAGCAAGCCTCGCTTGTTGGTTTGTCGTGTAGTATGGCATACAGGTATCAATGTTATGCATACACAGTGTCGATTTACTTATCTGTATCTTTCAAAGGGGTCATGTTTAACAAATTACCCAAAGAAACTCATATCCAATTAGAGAAAAAAAAGGCTTTTCATACATGCATCTAACTAGTCTGGTTTTTTCCTTCAACATTCTTTGGTTATATACCTCAGCATCAAAATTTTCATAGAACGCGTCAAATTTCAGTAGAAGTTTATTGAAACTTTTGGCGTAATATTTGATTGCTATTATTACATATATCGAGAAACAGCGGGAGGAATAAAAATTAAACTGCTGAGCTTATATGGGAATTTCCGTGGCTTGAATGATGCCAACCATAACATTATAAAAGACGTTAATATGTTAAATATTATCCTACAGAGCACAATAATACGAGTCCGTTGTTTGAAAAACAAATAATTTCTGAAAACAGTTAGCGCATTTTCTATGAACAAAAGATATTTGAAAGGAGTGAGATTCATCGTCCCAAGTATGACAAAGAACTTGATCGACCAGAAGTGGAAAACTATCAATAAACGTGTCCGTTAGTAATAGAACAAATAAGTGATGATAGAAATAGTTCGGTGGTTGTGTCGTATGCATTATTTAATATTCTAATGACAGTGTTAAAGTAATTTCTTAAGTATGTGGAAAATTTCTGTTATTGGATAGAAAAATAAAAATGACATGAATATTTTATTATTTTTCGGTTCATCAGAGTTACAGGCCACCGCCGATGTTCTTGTACGCAGCTGCAGAGCCAGACGAAAACAGCGAAACCATCCCAGAGGTGACACAGGCGGTGATGGGCGCGGCCGTATTGCGCCTCCGGGCTAAAAACACTGCTCCGGGCCCGATGGAGTGCATGGCCGCGCTCTGATCCTCGCTATGAAGGAGCTGGAGCCCCCACTAAGAGGTCTCTTCTCGTCATGCCTTGAGCGGGGCCAGTTCCCTTCCCGGTGGAAGATTGGTCTACTGGTCTTCCTCAGAAAAGCAGGGAGCCCGGCGGACTCGTCGTCCGCTTATCGGCTCATAGTGCTGCTGTACGAGGCAAGCAAAATGCTCGAGCGCATTATTGCAGACCACCTCGTCAGCCACTTGTGTACAGAGGGGCTGAACCTGGATGACAGCCAGTTTGGGTTCCGTCGTGGGCGCTCCACGATTGACGCCATCATGAAGGTAAGAGTCCTGGTGGAGGAAGCAGTGTCTCGGGGCGGGGTGGTGCTGGCAGTGTCCTTGGACATCTCCAACGCCTTCAACACCTTGCCCAGGGGTTGCATAAGGGATTCCTGCGCTACCACCGGGTGCCTCTACCTCCGCAACATTGTGGAGGCATATTTGTCGGGAAGGTCTGTCACCTATATGGGACGCGACGGCGTTGGCCGTCTGGGGAGCTCGTACAGGGAAGCAGCGTTACTGGCTACGGCTGCGGTCTCACAGGTGGTGAGCCGCATTCGGCGCCTATGCCTGGAGGTGGCTCTCAACAAGTCGGAGGCCATTGCTTTTCATGGCTCCCGAAGGGCGTCACCGCTGAAATCACACATAGTGGTCGGGGGGGCCCGGATCGCTGTCGAGTCAACTATGAAGTACCTTGGATTGGTGCTCGACAGCCGCTGGAACATCGGCCCCCACTTTCAGCGGCTGGTGCCCAAGTTGATGGGCGCGGCGGGCGCTGTCAACGCTGCTTCCCAATTTGGGGGCCCGAGCACCGCCTGTAGACGGTTGTACGTAGGGATCATGCGATCCATGGCCCTTTACGGGGCCCCGGTATGGGCGATGGACCTGACGGCCCGCACTATCGCAGTACTGCGCCAACTTCAGAGAGCGATGGACGTCAGGGTCATACGGGGATATCTTACGATCTCCTACGAGGTGGCTTGTATACTGGCTGGATCCCCGCCATGGGACCTAGAGGCGAAAACCCTTGCAACACTTGATCAGTGACATGACGACGCCAAGGATCGGGGCGAAAGGCTGGTGCAGTGACAGATAACGCTGCACCGGTCTCAGCTCCGACAGGTCATGGTGGCGGAACGGTGGAGGAGGCTTGACCATGCTTCGGCCTCGACACAATCGAGGCGAACCGGCCAGTAATCGACGACTGGCTCGGAAGGAAGCACAGTTCCCTGACGTTTCAGGCGACGCAGGTGCTCTCGGGACATGGCTGCTTCGGGAAGTACCTGTGTCGCATAAGCAAAGAGCCGGACGCTCGGTGCCATCAATGCGTCCACTGTCTGGAAGATACGGCGTGGCATACGCTGGCGGAATGTGCCGCGTGGGACGAGCCGTGCCGTGACCTCGTCACAGAGGTAGGTGGAGACCTGCTGACCGTTGCTCGCGCGATGGTCGGTGGCACAGAGTCCTGGGACGTGGTGGTGACCTTCTGCAAAACCGTCATGTCGCAAAAGGAAACGCGGAGAGGGAGAGGGAGGTCTCGAGTTCCTTCCCACTCCGCAGCAGACGCACTAGGCGTCGGCAGAGGGAGGATAACGCCCTCTTTCAGCCCCCCGAAACAGGTCCAGGGGCGACGGATTCGGGGGCGTCCGTCGCCTCCATCATAATGAACCTGAGACGGCGGCGCGTAGTGTTCCACGCGCGCCTCTCAAAGACGTAACGGGGGGAGTACACCTCACTCCCCCAGGGACGAGGCCCGCACTGGTCGAGCGGGCCGGCACTTGTCCGGGGCAGCGGAAGTGACATTCGTTCACGCTGCCCCCTGACGCAAGTGTGCGAGGGAACACCAGTGTCGTTTTAGTCAGTACGAGTCTGACAGACCCCTCTGCTTTTCCCAGTGCGGGGGACATCCATCGAGGATTTCGACATCGTCAAAAAAAAGAGATCTGGCTGTTTTTTAGGAGTATGAAGAACTGGGTGTAAAGTTCGTCATACCCTATAGAAAAGGGAGGATCCTCCGACCAGACAGGTGTTATGTCTGGCGGGCAACTGCCCGATAGTTGTTAACGGGTTTCTCTATATATACTGAATTTGATGTAAACTTTGCTTGCGACTTGTAGGATATTGGTGTTAGTACCTCCATCGTATCATAGATGGCGCTGTAGTACTTTTTGTCGTATGTTGCTTTTTGTGGTCGCTACATCACTCCCCCCCGGAGACCGGAGGTCGATAGTCGAATGAGTCAGCTTTTAGGTATTTAGCCGTGCCAGTTGGAAGCCTGTTGCCGCATTGTTCACGGTGAGTCGGAACAGTCTGCGGTGGTGAGGCGAACCCCAGTGAGTCGGGGCCGGCGCTGCGTTTGCTCCGGTGTGTCGGACGTGGTACAGCGTAGCGATGTGGCAGACAGCTAGAGAGGTGTCGACCGGGAGGTAGAAGCTCTCGACCGGCCGACAGTGCAGTGTGCTGTGCCATGGTCGCTTGATGAGAGGCTGAGGGTGCTGACCAGGAATGCGCTTCCGCTGCATGCTGGTGGTCAGGTTTACCCAGTTGAAGCTGGGTGGCTGTGAGACTCGCTGCTCGAAAGCTGGAGGAAGTGATGATGATGATGACGTCACGTTGCTCGAAGGCTGCGCTGACGTCCATTTCGGGGTCACCAGTTTAGGTGTATGAGGAACAGGGTGTAAAGTTCCTCAATACTCCATTGAAAAGGGAGGATCCTCCGGCCAGACAGGTGTTATGTCTGGCGGGCAACTGCCCGATAGTTGTTATCGGGTTTCTCTATATATACTGAATTTGATGTAAACTTTGCTTGCGACTTGTAGGATATTGGTGTTAGTACCTCCGTCGTATCATAGATGGCGCTGTAGTACTTTTTGTCGTATGTTGCTTTTTGTGGTCGCTACAGTTTGTTTATGTGTCTTCAAACGTTTCCAAACGAACCCACGATACTGGAGAAATTCCTAGTGAGGAAAAAGTTTAAAAAAAAAACCGGAAAAGAGCGAGTTGGACTTGCCCACTGAGGGTTCCATACGAATAAAAATGACCACACTGCAAATGTTCAGTTTTCAGCCTTTTACCTGAACCTGTAGTATAATACGATATTACTTGCCAAATTTCATAGTTCTAGGTCAACGGGAAGTACCTTATACATTTTGATTCCCTTGAGAGTGTTGAAATATACCTTTTATTAGGCATAAAAGGCCGTATCTTTTTTTACGTAAACTTAGAATTTTGATTTTTTCCCAACTTCAAGGGACCTAATTTTATGGTTTTTATTTCAACTCGATACCTCAACACGTTCCGAGATAAATGGTCTTGACCTATGTGATCCTATAAGGGTTCCGTTTTGTCCTTTTGAACTACGGAACCCTAAAAAGGATTCATATTCTCGGATTGCAGCAATAACAGTAGCCCTGTTTATTGCTATATCTTGACTATCTATTAATGTTACTTAATTAAATATTAGATACTTTTACTACATCGCGTATAACGCATTTCCACAGAGTATTAATTCTACAGAAATAAGAATGTACTAGACCAGTTAAAAATCTGTAAACTTGAAGAAAAATAGGAAACTTTTGAGTGAAGATTTTAAATTATTAGGGCATTTTAAGTATGGAAGAAGAAATGCTGCGCCGACCCCAAATAACTTATGATAAGGGCAAGAGAAAGACGAAAAATATGACATATTATAACTACAAATCTTGCGGTTTTGTTTTTTGTGCCGACTTTAAAAACGTGATTGTACAAGAAAAGGAGGTTGAAAGCTAACATAAGTTTTTTTTTGTTCTGGAACATACCGGGGAACCTTTTAGTTACTGAGATATTGGACGTCAAAGTTCAAACTTTTTCACAAGTATTTTTTTAATTTCATACCTGTTCTTTGAATACATTCATGACCCGTTAACTATTTAATGCATCCATCTGTACAACGTTTTGAGTGCGGTACATTGTGTTTTGTACACAATGTGATTTTTCACCTCAAAAAAAATTTCGTTTCCTAGCAATATTTTTTTAGGGTTACTTAGTTTGATGTACAGAATGCTTGGTTGACGGCTGCAATAAGGGCCTATTTACACCTTGTATGTACATATAAACTGAAAAATATTTGTTCCTAAATTAAAACTATGTCCTTCTTAGTATTACAACAGGACGTTTTATTTAAAAAATCTCAAAAATCGAAATTGGGATCTTTAACAATGAGACGTAGAAACTTAAAATTTAAAAATAATTTAAACATTCACTCCAAACTATTTTATACAATATCAATTACATTTGTCGTACTGCAGCCAGGTACAATAGTTACAGGCAAAAAGATAAATAATTAATTCGATCTATTAATATATAAAATCTAATAAATCTACAACACATTATTAAACTGCAACATAATAACAGTGTAGGAAGTGAAGAGAGCAACAACTGACGGCAACATGGACATGTTGACGTCCAGAGTTCCGAACACGTGCACGCGGACAGGACGCGTGCGCACGCAGCGGAGGAAATCCTTTGTCAGCTTGTAGTACTCCTCATCTGAAGAAGAAAGCAGGTGTGTTTATGCACTATTGCTTTACTATTGGTGTCACGGATGCATTTGCATACCTATTTCACTAAAAGTATTCGCTGAACCACACCCGGTCAAAGGTCAAGGGCACTAATCCTTCATTGTTATCCTTAAAATAGGAGGACAATTACTAGGTTGTCTATTGTTTTCGGGAATATGATGATTATGGTATATAAATACCATAATCATCATATTCCCGAATTTCATTTAACCGAATTTCATTTTCCCGAATGTTTTGTTTGCCCTAAAAGACATAATATGACATACTGTTAATTGCCCGAAACTTAGACACCATAAGATACGAGTGCCATACGTATTGTTTTTCATATTTTTAAGTACTATAATAATTATTAAACGTAATATTTAAACGCCATAATGATTATTAGACATAACATTTAAATGCCATAATAATTATTAGACAAATATTTAAATGCCGTAATAATCATTACACATGATATTTAAGCGCCATAATAAATTGTTTTCGAATCTTTTTCCAAGCTAGGCATTTGCTCATGATGAAATTGTACTAATTATAATTATATAGTTTATAAAAAAATAACCACGAGGGGGATGGCGAGGTCGTTTAAGCGAGCGAAGCGAGCGAATAAACCTAGTCAAACCTTAAAATATTCTATGCATGGTTGATGGTGGGCTTGGTCGACGGAGCCCCGCTTCGCGGGGTTCCTACTTCTGTGTGGTTTATCAAAAAATAACCACGAAGGGGATGGCGGGGTCATGTGAGCGAGCGAAGCGAGCGAATAGACCCCGCCATCCCCTTCTAACCTAACCTATCCGAGTCGGTGTGCCCTAAAGTCCCGATTGTATCAAGTTTCTCCTGATATAACAACCGTTACATACCCAATGTCGATGGCAAATGATGTTATGGAATATGATAATTATGGCATGTGATAATTAGGACATGTGATAATTAGGGCTTACAATGATTATGACAAATGATGTTATGGTAAGTGACTTTGGGAAACAAAGCCTCTAGCACGTGACTAATATAGCAAATAAAAGAAGGGCAAATGAATATTACGTCGTATAATATTATGGCTGTTGCCTATTATGGCAAATGATATTAGAGTAAATAAAATTCGGTCAAACGGCGGTATACCTAATTACTATGCTCTCAGAGTCTGCTAAAAAGCAAAGGAACCTTTAATTATTTTCTAAGCGATGTCTCCTGTGCAATTTGAATTAAGTCATTTTGTTTTATTTTTGTTTGTTGCCTCTTTTATTCGGTCTTCGTTTAACCAGAGTTGGAATCGATTTTGACTTATAAACAGACCAAGGATTTCATAGTCAACAGTCGCGCTTGCGACCACTTAACCAAGTAGGGGCAGTGAATATTTAACAGTAATGAGAAAAAATTAGCACAAACTAACTTTCGAGCGTGTGCACACAGAGTTCGCAAAGTTTCTGACGCAGCTCCATAGAGTTGTTCTGAATCTTCTGACCTTTGCGACATACAAGAAATAGCGCTATGAAGAATATCATAATATTATACACGTTCATGAGCAGTGATGTCAACGTCATGGCACCCTGTGGAAGATAAAAACTATTCTATAGACAGGTCAGGCAAAAGACACTGACCTCAAAACTAACGAAGACATTATAAACGACGCATACTACATAGATTTGACAGTCAATGTTCTTTGTAACTCATTCAAATAATAATTCAATTATATTATTTGACAGTTGATTAGTATTTCAAATGGAACGGCAATGTTTGAGAAATTACCAAGAAACTAATAAAAGCGTTTCGTAAAGTAATAATATTCATACGTACCTCAACGGTTGTTATAACGATGGTATACGTCAACATTATGTAATACGCGGTCACTGTCAAAAGCATGATAGTCAACTGAAACCAATCATACAGATATTTTAACAACAATTTTATGGAAACCTAGGATCAACGCACGCTCGTGGCTGAATAATAACAGCCTCTAGGGTCGATCTTCGCTTTCCTAAGTTGATCCATGGTCCACCCATTAAAAACCGAGTTTCCTCCGTGCCTCGGAAAGCACGTTAAGGCGTTGGTCCCGGCTGTCATCAGTAGATCTGAGACAGTCATTACAGGTAGTCAGTGGCCCGAAAGTCTGACAATTAGTCTTACCACGGGGTATCAAATTGCTCAGTACTAACTGGGTTGTGGAGGTCAGTTAGGCAGTCGCTCTATGTGAAATAATACTATTCAGCTGTATCCAGTTAGACCGGAAGCCGATCCCAACAAAGTTGGGAAAAGGCTAGACAGATGATGGCATGATCATTTTACTCACTGATCCCGTGGCCCCCATGGCTCGAGTCGAAGCTATAACAGTGCTGGTAACTGTTTGTTGATATTACATTTAAACATATTATTTTTGTTCCATTTATAAATTACTTACCTGAAAGCTAAACATGGATTTTGTTAAGTTAGAGCTGTCGTTAATACTTTCGTAAGCTTGCACCCATTTGTTAAACTTGTCATGGTTGACGGCGACACTCGGCAAATGATCTCTATGTTCCACATTTGCTTGGTTTTCTTTAATCGCCAATAATTCACTATCTATTGATCGTGTGATTACTTTCAGTTGCTCAGAAACCACAAATAAAATACAATGCAATATAGAAAATTGAAAAATATAGCGGAAGTCGGACATGCTAATGCTGTAAGTAGTTAACGTGGTCAGTATCAACCCCATTGTGTCACTATTTTTGGACACACGAAAGTAAGCAAACGTGGCGATTTTAAAGCAGCAAAACGAAAGTACCGTGGATGTTAAAACTTTTTGTGCTCTTATCATCCTTTGCTTAAAAATCTCCTCATTGAAAATATGGTAAAATGCGTCAAAATTCAAAAGAAGACGATAAAATCTTTTCGAGTAGTATAAAGATGCTGCCATTACATAGATGGAGAAAGCGGTGGTCGATAAAAAATACATTCTTTGAGCCTTTACGGAAAATTGACCTTTAGAGGCAAAGTTGTACGTAACACTAGCTGTAATGTTGCATGATTCAAAAAGTACCCAAAAAATGGCAATAATACGAGTACGTCTTTTTAAACACCAATAATTTCTTAACACGGTTGTTACATTTTCTATGAACAAGAGATATTTTAAGGGCGTTAGATTCATGGTTCCTTGAAAGTTTTTTTTTTAATTGCTTTATCGAGGAGCAGTGTGACTACGGTTATACGTGACTGGAAGTAATTGAACAATGAGTGTCATGCGATAGTCATCGGCACTTATTTGTATTTAATCCAATCCATAGGGTAGTGGTATGTGTAGTAATTGTTTGCATGGAAAATATAAACTTAAATCACTTATGATGTTTATTTAAACCTTAGTTTATCAGAGAACATTGTTTTAAAAAGAAGCAAGCCTCGCTTGTTGGTTTGTCGTGTAGTATGGCATACAGGTATCAATGTTATGCATACACAGTGTCGATTTACTTACCTGTATCTTTCAAAGGGGTCATGTTTAACAAATTACCCAAAGAAACTCATATCCAATTAGAGAAAAAAAAGGCTTTTCATATATGCATCTAACTAGTCTGGTTTTTTCCTTCAACATTCTTTGGTTATACACCTCAGCAACAAAATTTTCATAGAATGCGTCAAAGTTCAGTAGGTAGGAGTTTATTGAAACTTTTGGCGTAATATATGATTGCTATAGTTACATATATCGAGAAACAGCGGGAGGAATAAAAATTAAACTGCTGAGCTTATATGGGAATTTCCGTGGCTTGAATGATGCTAACCATAACATTATAAAAGACGTTAATATGTTAAATATTATCCAACAGAGCACAATAATACGAGTCCGTTGTTTGAAAAACAAATAATTTCTGAAAACAGTTAGCGCATTTTCTATGAACAAAAGATATTTGAAAGGAGTGAGATTCATCGTCCCAAGTATGACAAAGAACTTGATCGACCAGAAGTGGAAAACTATCAATAAACGTGTCCGTTAGTAATAGAACAAATAAGTGATGATAGAAATAGTTCGGTGGTTGTGTCGTATGCATTATTTAATATTCTAATGACAGTGTTAAAGTAATTGCTTAAGTATGTGGAAAATTTCTGTTATTGGATAGAAAAATAAAAATGACATGAATATTTTATTATTTTTCGGTTCATCAGAGTTACAGGCCACCGCCGATGTTCTTGTACGCAGCTGCAGAGCCAGACGAAAACAGCGAAACCATCCCAGAGGTGACACAGGCGGTGATGGGTGCGGCCGTATTGCGCCTCCGGGCTAAAAACACTGCTCCGGGCCCGATGGAGTGCATGGCCGCACTCTGATCCTCGCTATGAAGGAGCTGGAGCCCCCACTAAGAGGTCTCTTCTCGTCATGCCTTGAGCGGGGCCAGTTCCCTTCCCGGTGGAAGATTGGTCTACTGGTCTTGCTCAGAAAGGCAGGGAGCCCGGCGGACTCGTCGTCCGCTTATCGGCCCATAGTGCTGCTGGACGAGGCGGGCAAGATGCTCGAGCGCATTATTGCAGACCGCCTCGTCAGCCACTTGTGTACAGAGGGGCTGAACCTGGACGACAGCCAGTTTGGGTTCCGTCGTGGGCGCTTCACGATTGACGCCATCATGAGGGTAAGAGTCCTGGTGGAGGAAGCAGTGTCTCGGGGCGGGTCTCTTTGGACATCTCCAACGCCTTCAACACCTTGCCCAGGGGTTGCATAAGGGAGTCCCTGCGCTACCACCGGGTGCCTCTCTACCTCCGCAACATTGTGGGGGCGACGGCGTTGGCCGTCTGGGGAGCTCGTACAGGGAAGCAGCGTTGCTGGCTACGGCTGCGGTCTCACAGGTGGTGAGCCGCATTCGGCGCCTGTGCCTGGAGGTGGCTCTCAACAAGTCGGAGGCCATTGCTTTTCATGGCTCCCGACGGGCGTCGCCGCTGGGATCACACATAGTGGTCGAGGGGGCCCGGATCACTGTCGAGTCAACCATGAAGTACCTTGGATTGGTGCTCGACAGCCACTGGGACTTCGGCCCCCACTTTCAGCGGCTGGTGCCCAAGTTGATGGGCGCGGCGGGAGCTGTTAACGCTGCTTCCTAATTTGGGGGGCCCGAGCACCACCTGTAGACGGTTGTACGTAGGGCTCGTGCGATCCATGGCACTTTATGGGGCTCCGGTAAGGGCGACGGACCTGACGGCCCGCACTATCGCAGTACTGCGCAAACCGCAGAGAGCGATGGACGTCAGAGTCAAACGGGGATATCGCACGATCTCCTACGAGGCGGCTTGTGTACTGGCTGGATCCCCGCCATGGTACCTAGAGGCGAAAACCCTCGCAACACTTGATCAGTGGCATGAAGACGCCAAGGATCGGTGCGAAAGGCTGGTGCAGCGACAGATTACGCTGCACCGGTATCAGCTCCAACAGGTTATGGTGGCGGAATGGCGGAGGAGGCTTGATCATACCTCCGCCGGCCTCGACACAATCGAGGCGAACCGGCCAGTATTCGACGACTGGCTCGGGAGGAAGCACAGTTCCCTGACGTTTCGGGCGACGCAGGTGCTCTCGGGACATGGCTGCTTCGGGAAGTACCTGTTATAGTATCTGCCTACTACAGACACTTTATACTCACACTTATCATCCATATTCATACTTTTATTGGTTTTCCATTAGCATATTATTACGAATCGTTTTCATTTTTATAAATCTTTTCTTAGTTTTCTTTGTTGTGACATTGTTTACATCGAACTTGTCAGCTATCATTTACTTTTATTTTTAATAGTTGCCAGCCAAATTCTCTATGAAGGTTTCATTTAGATTATATATTACTAAAAATTATTATCATCAATTCGTGAGTTCAATTGTTGTATTTTATAGTTAATTGCGAATATTTGCTGTGTAAAGATATTCTGAGTTATATTTATAAAAATATTATGCGCAAGGTTTTTGACCAATTGTTACTGGCTGCTTTGAATACTGGCAGGTTGCGTCTTACTCGAGCGCAGCAGTTTTGAATCTGAGAAAGAAATTTGAAGAAAGAAACGGAAGATCAGGGCATAAAAGGGATTTCTGACGGATGCCCTGGTTCAGTCTGCAGTTAAGAGTTCGGTTCAGTCTGGAGTTAAGAGATGGGTTCAGTCTGGAGACAAAAAATCAGTATAGTCTGAAATCAAGAAAACAGCTAAGTCTACAGTTTGGTGTCAAGATCTGTCATATCTTGAGTTTTGAGCACAGCCTGGTGGAGTTAAGAAGCGGTCTTCGTTTGGTGCTGTCGTGGCTGCTGCTAGCTGCTGTGAGGAAGCTACTCCGCGAATTGACGAGCCTGACACTCAACTGGGGCTCGGTACGTGTCTGCTGGAAGCTACTCTAAACTGACGAGCCTGACACTGGGGCTCGGTACGTGTCTGCTGGAAGCTGCTCTGCGAGCTGACGAGCCTGGCACTGGGGCGGTACGTGTCTGCTGGTGGGTCCTGCCAAGCCGCCCTGCATCAAGTTCGACGTGGTCAAGCTCATCTTGATCAAGCCAGCTTTCTACAACTGGATGTTTGTCTTGTTACTATCACGCTCAGAGATTTGCGGAGACATTTAAAACGTTCCCGGTTAACCTGCCCTTCACTTTTTTATTAATTTATTGTATTTTTCATATCATCATTTATTAAAATCATTTTCCCCTAATTACTTTTTTAATGTACAAATCTGTTTACTCCTTTCATCACGAGGAGCAAGCACGTTTGTTACACTGTGTCGCATAAGCAGAGAGCCGGATGCTCGGTGCCATCACTGCGTCCACTGTCTGGAGGATACGGCGCGGCATACGCTGGTGGAATGTGCTGCGTGGGACGAGCCGCACCGTGACCTCGTCACAGAGGTAGGTGGAGATCTGTCGCTACCGACCGTTGCTCGCGCGATGGTCGGTGGCACAGAGTCCTGGGACATGGTGTTGACCTTCTGGAAAACCGTCATGTCGCTAATGGAAACTGCGGAGAGGGGGAGGGAGGTCTCGAGTTCCTTCCCACTCCGCAGCAGACGCACTGGGCGTCGGCTGAGGGCAGATAAGGCGAGGGCCTTATCTGCCCTCAGCCCTCGTCCCTGGGGGGAGTGAGGTGTACTCCCCGCGTTACGTCCTTTGAGAGGCGCGCGTGGAACACTACGCGCCGCCGTCTCAGGTTCATTATAATGGGGGCGACGGATGCCCCCGAATCCGTCGCCCCTGAACCTGTTTAGGGGGGCTGGAACCTCTTCCAGCCCCCCTAAACAGGTTCAGGAACCTGAGACGGAACCTGTTTAGGGGGGCTGGAAGAGGTTCCAGCCCCCCTAAACAGGTTCAGGGGCGACGGATTCGGGGGCATCCGTCGCCCCCATTATAATGAACCTGAGACGGCGGCGCGTAGTGTTCCACGCGCGCCTCTCAAAGGACGTAACGGGGGGAGTACACCTCACTCCCCCCAGGGACGAGGTCCGCACTGGTCGAGCGGGCCGGCACTAGTCCGGGGCAGCGGAAGTCACATTCGTTCACGTTACCCCCCGACGCAAGTGTGCGAGGGAACACCGGTGTGGTTTTAGTCAGTACGAGTCTGACAGACCCCTCTGCTTTTCCCAGTGCGGGGGACATCCATCGAGGATTTCGACATCGTCAAAAAAAAAGAGGTCTGGCTGTTTGTTTATGTGACTTCAAACGTTTCCAAACGAACCCACGATACTGGAAAAATTCCTGGTGAGGAAAAAGTTAAAAAAAAAACCGGAAAAGAGCGAGTTGGACTTGCCCACTGAGGGTTCCATACGAATAAAAATGACCACACTGCAAATGTTCAGTTTTCAGCCTTTTACCTGAACCTGTAGTATAATACGATATTACCAGCCAAATTTTATAGTTCTAGGTCAACGGGAAGTACCTTATACATTTTGATTCCCTTGAGAGTGTTGAAATATACCTTTTATTAGGCATAAAAGGCCGTATCTTTTTTTACGTAAACTTAGAATTTTGATTTTTTCCCAACTTCAAGGGACCTAATTTTATGGTTTTTATTTCAACTCGATACCTCAACACGTTCCGAGATAAATGGTCTTGACAGACATACATATAGATAACAAAGTGATCCTATAAGGGTTCCGTTTTGTCCTTTTGAACTACGGAACCCTAAAAAGGATTCATATTCTCGGATTGCAGCAATAACAGTAGCCCTGTTTATTGCTGTATCTTGACTATCTATTAATGTTACTAAATTAAATATTAGATACTTTTACTACATCGCGTATAACGCATTTCCACAGAGTATTAATTCTACAGAAATAAGAATGTACTAGACCAGTTAAAAATCTGTAAACTTGAAGAAGAATAGGAAACTTTTGAGTGAAGATTTTAAATTATTAGGGCATTTTAAGTATGGAAGAAGAAATGCTGCGCCGACCCCAAATAACTTATGATAAGGGCAAGAGAAAGACGAGAAATATGACATATTATAACTACAAATCTTGCGGTTTTGTTTTTTGTGCCGACTTTAAAAACGTGATTGTACAAGAAAAGGAGGTTGAAAGCTAACATAAGTTTTTTTTTGTTCTGGAACATACCGGGGAACCTTTTAGTTACTGAGATATTGGACGTCAAAGTTCCAACTTTTTCACAAGTATTTTTTTAATGTATATATACCTGTTCTTTGAATACATTCATGACCCGTTAACTATTTAATGCATCCATCTGTACAACGTTTTGAGTGCGGTACATTGTGTTTTAAAGTAAAATGTGATTTTTCACCTCAAAAAAAATTTCGTTTCCTAGCAATATTTTTTTAGGGTTACTTAGTTTGATGTACAGAATGCTTGGTTGACGGCTGCAATAAGGGCCTATTTACACCTTGTATAGTACATATAAACTGAAAAATATTTGTCCTAAATTAAAACTATGTCCTTCTTAGTATTACAACAGGACGTTTTATTTAAAAAATCTCAAAAATCGAAATTGGGATCTTTAACAATGAGACATAGAAACTTAAAATTTAAAAATAATGTAAACATTCACTCCAAACTATTTTATACAATATCAATTACATTTGTCGTACTACAGCCAGATACAAAAGTTACAGGCAAAAAGATAAATAATTAATTCGATCTATTAATATATAAAATCTATTAAATCTACAACACATTATTAAACTGCAACTTAATAACAGTGTAGGAAGTGAAGAGAGCTACAACTGACGGTAACATGGACATGTTGACATCCAGTGTTCCGAACACGTGTACGCGAACAGGACGCGTGCGCACGCAGCGGAGGAAATCCTTTGTCAGCTTGTAGTATTCCTCATCTGAAGAAGAAAGCAGGTGTGTTTATGCACTATTGTTTTACTATTGGTGTCATGGATGCATTTACATATTTCACTATAAGTATTCGCTGAACCACACCCGGTCAAAGGGCTCCCACAAATCCTTTATTGTTATCCTTAAAATAAAAGGACATCTATGCTGAGTCTGCTGAAAAGCTATGAAAACTTTAATTATTTTCTCAGCGATGTCTCCTGTGCAAATTTTGTTTTGTTTTTGTTTGTTGCCTCTTTTATTCGCTCCTCGTTTAACCAGAGTTAGAATCGATTTTGACTTATAAACAGACTAAGGATTTCATAGTCAACAGCCGCGCTTGCGACCACTTAACCAAGGAGGGGCAGTGAATATTTAACAGTAATGAGAAAAAAATAGCACAAACTAACTTTCGAGCGTGTGCACACAGAGGTCGCAAAGCTTCTGACGCAGCTCCATAGAGTTGTTCTGAATCTTCTGACCTTTGCGACATACAAGAAATAGCGCTATGAAGAATATCATAATATTATACACGTTCATGAGCAGTGATGTCAACGTCATGGCACCCTGTGGAAGATAAAACTATTCTATAGACAGGTCAGGCAAAAGACACTGACCTCAAAACTAACGAAGACATTATAAACGACGCATAACTACTACATAGATTTGACAGTCAATGTTCTTTGTAACTCATTCAGATAATAATTCAATTATATTATTTGACAGTTGATTAGTATTTCAAATGGAACGGCAATGTTTGAGAAATTACCAAGAAACTAATAAAAGCGTTTCGTAAAGTAATAATATTCATACGTACCTCAACGGTTGTTATAACGATGGTATACGTCAACATTATGTAATACGCGGTCACTGTCAAAAGCATGATAGTCAACTGAAACCAATCATACAGATATTTTAACAACAATTTTATGGAAACCTAGGATCAACGCATACTGATAAACCTGCATGCGATCTCGTAAAGAATAATAACAGCTCGTGGCTGAATAATAACAGCCTCTAGGGTCGATCTTCGCTTTCCTAAGTTGATCCATGGTCCACCCATTAAAAACCGAGTTTCCTCCGTGCCTCGGAAAGCACGTTAAGGCGTTGGTCCCGGCTGTCATCAGTAGATCTGAGATAGTCATTTCAGGTAGTCAGTGGCCCGAAAGTCTGACAATTAGTCTTACCACGGGGTATCAAATTGCTCAGTACTAACTGGGTTGTGGAGGTCAGTTAGGCAGTCGCTCTATGTGAAATAATACTATTCAGCTGTATCCAGTTAGACCGGAAGCCGATCCCAACAAAGTTGGGAAAAGGCTAGACAGATGATGGCATGATCATTTTACTCACTGATCCCGTGGCCCCCATGGCTCGAGTTGAAGCTATAACAGTGCTGGTAACTGTTTGTTGATATTACATTTAAACATATTATTTTTGTTCCATCTATAAATTACTTACCTGAAAGCTAAACATGGATTTTGTTAAGTTAGAGCTGTCGTTAATACTTTCGTAAGCTTGCACCCATTTGTTAAACTTGTCATGGTTGACGGCGACACTCGGCAAATGATCTCTATGTTCCACATTTGCTTGGTTTTCTTTAATCGCCAATAATTCACTATCTATTGATCGTGTGATTACTTTCAGTTGCTCAGAAACCACAAATAAAATACAATGCAATATAGAAAATTGAAAAATATAGCGGAAGTCGGACATGCTAATGCTGTAAGTAGTTAACGTGGTCAGTATCAACCCCATTGTGTCACTATTTTTGGACACACGAAAGTAAGCAAACGTAGCGATTTTAAAGCAGCATAACGAAAGTACCGTGGATGTTAAAACTTTTTGTGCTCTTATCATCCTTTGGTTAAAAATCTCCTCATTGAAAATATTGTAAAATGCATCAAAATTCAAAAGAAGACGATAAAATCTTTTCGAGTAGTATAAAGATGCTGCCATTACATAGATGGAGAAAGCGGTGGTCGATAAGAAATACATTCTTTGAGCCTTTACGGAATATTTACCTTCATAGGCAAAGTTATACGTAACACTAGCTGTAATGTTGCATGATTCAAAAACTACCCAAAGAATGGCAATAATACGAGTACGTCTTTTTAAACACCAATAATTTCTAAACACGGTTGTTACATTTTCTATGAACAAGAGATATTTTAAGGGCGTTAGATTCATGGTTCCTTGAAAGTTTTTTTTTTATTTACTTTATCGAGGAGCAGTGTGACTACGGTTATACGTGACTGGAAGTAATTGAACAATGAGTGTCATGCGATAGTCATCGGCACTTATTTGTATTTAATCCAATTCATAGGGTAGTGGTATGTGTAGTAATTGTTTGCATGGAAAATATAAACTTAAATTACTTATGATGTTTATTTAAACCTAAGTTTATCAGAGAACATCGTTTCAAAAAGAAGCAAGCCTCGCTTGTGGGTGTGTCGTGTAGTACTGCATATATAGGTATCAATATTATGCATACAGGGTGGCGATTTACTTACCTGTATTCTGCAAAGGGTACAGTACAGTACCTAGGCGTCATGTTTAACAAGTTTTCCAATAGAACTCATATCCAATTCGAGAAAAAAAAAGGGTTTTCATACATGCATCTAACTCTAAAGGATACAGGTAACTTTATCTCGACCCTGTATAGTCTTGTGAAAATAAGAATTAATGATTTAAGATATTTTTTAAAGTAACTATATTTTAACTGGCTGCTTTACAAATAACAAAGTCGTAATGAAATAAAACGCTGCCGTTTGCAAAAATATGTAAAAACTTCTGACTTTAGCGGCACTCTATAACTATATAACTTTTTCCTGGATTAATTCTGGAGCTTTTAAATAAAGCAAAATCTTGTTTTATTTTACATATATTTATTTTACTTTATTTTATTTTACATTAATTTCCGTGCGTGCTATTAAAATCTGACTTTTTAATAGCACGATACGTGCATAATACCAAAAAATAGTTAGTGAGAAAAGTACTCTTTGAAATACGTCCTAAATAGGTATATTAAGAAATCTACAACACATTATTAAATTGCAATGCTATAACAGTATAGGAAGTGAAGAGAGCAACAACTGACGGCAACATGGACATGTTGACGTCGAGAGTCCCGAACACGTGCACGCGGACAGGACGCGTGCGCACGCAGCGGAGGAGGTCCTTTGTCAGCTTGTAGTACTCCTCATCTGACAAAGATATTTGTAATGTTTATTATGTGAAAATGAGTGTATTTTCACTGTATCTTCTGTTTAATTTTCAAATATTCTGCAAAAAACAAATATTATTGAAAAAATGTTCTAGAAAATGATGTATTTTGTCGATGTCAATTATACATTATCGCATATATATTATGTTCTTAGTTAATCAATTACAATTGATTACATAATTTTGCCGAAATCGAAATTAGTCCATCAATCGACTAGGATAATGATGAGTATTTTATTCTCATTTATTTATTTCTGTGCATATACTTTACATACTTAAATATTATGTACAGAAATAAATAAATGAGAATAAAATACTCATTATTATCCTTGTCGATTGATGGACTTATTTGATAATACAGTGAATTAAACAAAGTGTGGCACTTTTTGAGTCAATTAGTTCTCCGATATGCTTTGAACAATTTGATGATAGTATAAGAATAATTACGATTAAATTCATAAATTTTTACTTTCCAGTGTGTGCACACAGAGTTCGCAGAGTTTCTGTCTCAGCTCCACATAGCTGTTCTGTATCTGCTGACCAGCGCGGGAGATCACAAACAGTGCACTGAGAAACACCATCATCGAAAGCAGGCTTGGCAGTAAGGATGACAACGTTGCACCATCCTGTTGTGGAGAGACAAAAAATCGGGAAGTCAAATATAGCAGATCGTGAAGTTTAGTGAAACCATTTTTTTATCACTGCATAAAAACCTTTTTATATTGCAGCAATTCGTTTCTGTCACTAAATTTTGTAGCACAACATATGACTTTTAAAGACAATATTTTAATTTTAGGTAAATAATTTCGTTGAAATATAATACCATGAAATACATCGCACAAACAATATTCGTTAAAAATAATTCTTCTGTTTGATAAGTTTGTTAAATAAAAAATTTTTTATTAAAATTCGTTGAATTGTGTTTTTGTAAAATATGTTTCATTCAAGTAAATAGTAGTTGGAAAAATATTCGAAATAAAAATACAAGGATCAAATATTATGTGAAACATTTTCTGCTAAACGAAATTCTGAAATATTTCTGTCTGAAACAAGGTGACACAAGAATAAAGCCCCTGTCGCAGAAGTTTCGATAAAAAAATATATCAAACTATTCCATCTCTGAAGTGGCAGTGTTTTTCCTGTACAAAATAATCGTACTACCTCTACTTTTGAGCTTGATCTAAACTTTGCTCCCAAATAACGAAATAAATGGCACATCATAAGTTTTCATATGTCATCACTGTTGGGTTGAAGCCTACGGCAATTTGCCCATTGCTCTTTACAAGTTGTTCAAAATTATTTTATTTTATTCTTACCTTAACGGATATTATAGCTATGGTATACAGTAATATTATGTAATACGTGGTCACGATGAACAGCATGATAGTCAACTGAAACCAATTATACAGATATATTACTAGAAAAAAGGTTTACAAAAATTATTACATAACCAACCTTTTTCTTCAAGTTTATATTACCTGTATGCTGAACATTGAGTTAAATAAGTTAGAGCTGTCGTTAATGTTTTCGTATGCTTTCACCCATTTGTTCAACTTGTCATGGTTGACGGCTACACTCGGCATATTCTCTGCTTGTTCCACATTTGCCCGAATCATCTTGATCGCAGATAGTTCGCCGTCTATTGATCGGATTATTGCTTTCAGTTGCTCAGAAACAACGAACAAAATACAGTGCAATACAAAATATTGAAAGACGTAGCGGAAGTCAGACATAGTATCGATGTACTGAAATACCACGAAGCCGGCAAGTCCCTTGTCACTCTTACTGCTAGCGACCCGAACGTAAGTGAATGTTAAGCTAAGAATACCACAATACGACACTACTACAGATGTTAAAACTTTTTGCGCTTTCAACATTCTTTGGGTGTATGCTGCGCAATCGAAAATTTTGTGAAACGAATCAAAATTTGATAGAAGATTGTAAAATCGTTTAGAGTAATACACAGATGCTATCATTACATAGATAGAGAAACTAGTGGACGAAAAGAAATAAATACGATGAGCCTGAATTTTAAAATGACCATCAGATAAAACGTTAACCACAGCACCTAATATAATGTTGAAAGATTCAAAAACTACCCAAAGAATTGCAATAATACGAGTACGTCTTTTTAAAAATAAATAATTTCTGAACACGGTGGTGACATTTTCTATGAACAAGAGATATTTTAAAGGTGTAAGATTCATTGTAATATTTTGACCCAGTTAATCTTCTTGATCGAGGCAACACGACTGCGGATTTTTTCCTGACTGTTCGTTGTTGAAGGCTTTTGTGATGATACAATCAGCAACCGTATTTGCTTTTAATCCAATTTACAAAATGTGAAATAATAAAGTTTTTAATTTTCTAATGCGAGGTGGTGACAGTAAAGTGATTGCTTGTGTATTAATGTCAATTATATAAATTCAAATACTCGAGACTTTGATGAGGACAACGACAATAATCATCACAGTATACATTATATTCGCAGGTTTGAATAAGTATACTGGGGACCCGTTTACAGTTAGTCTAAACTACTTATTTCTTAGAAGCCTCTCCATTGAAGACCAACGGCCACGGCAGCTCTGTCCTTATCTCTCAGAATTACTAGGATGACTGACCTGGGAATCGAACCCAGGACTTATTGCTCAGTAGTCCCGCTCGCGACCACTACACTACTAGTTAGCTACAAATACAACCTATTCATATTATAATTTTACTGGAACGGGTTTTTGGAGCTAAAGTTTTCTCCGAAATTCCGAATAATATTTGAAAGTACATCGGGGGTCATCCTCTTGGCGAGAGTGTTCTGAAAACACGTTTTATACCACTTTTAACAGACTAAACTGTTTAATTGTATATACTATGCTACTGAAATTAGGGATAAACGTATGAGTCACTGGAGTTCGGCCTATAATTATTTAATTGAAAGCCTTGAAATAAAATAAAAAAAACATATTTTCAAGTAATGCTTTTACTTAAATGGTTTGGGTTTGATACAAAAATAAATGTATTACAAAGTTTTGGGTCTACTCTCCGTGAAATCCAGTCTAGAAAACTATTCATAGCTCTATTACTTGTTATGTTTTTGCCACATACCTACTCGTGCTGCTCATGAGCTAAAAGATTAGTTTATGATTTTTATTATAAAGAAATCATTGTAGACACACATGGCTACTTATAAAGCTTGTAGCTGCAAAGATTACTAGATAGATTACGTTAGACTCAAAAAATATCATTAAAAAAAACTGCTGAAGGCAATCCACAATGATGAAAACATGTTAAAGACTGATAAGATAGATTACTTAGTAAACAGTTTGTTTGTTTACTTACTACAGCGTTCAGACACAATAAATGATGGACACAATCAGTCGATAAACAAATAACCTGTATTTGTTTATCTATATAATTCTCTTATGACATGACAGACATGACATGATGTTTATCTAATTCTCTAATGACGATGGTGGTAAAGTAATTGTTCGCATATTTTGTAATATTGAAAAGTGCGCTTCCGCAAAAAATAATGACGATGTCAAAACCACAATAATCGAGACATTGTTAATTATTTTAGCTGAGCTCGGTTGAGAGCTCATCAGCTGTGGGGTTGTGGTGCAATATTAATAGCAGCCAGACGTTCATATTGCGGTAGCTGTGAACGCGGTTTAATGGTGTAATATGGTGGAAACTTTGTGAGTGTTAGGTGTAGATAATACGTCACGTTCTCACACAGATTTTGACATAGCAACAAATCGGCTGTCAAAATCAGAGTGTAGACGTGAGATTTTGAAATTACCAGCGAGTCTGCGTATTTTCTTACCAGACTTTTTATGCTGTAAGCGTTTTTATGAACGATCAGTTTACTGTCGTCAGACAAATAGAAATATTTCTAGATTTTCGAGGTTTTATTATTTTTGGCTAGGTCATCTCAGTTTCTCTAGAATTATAACTCAATCCGAGAGGCCATAGTGCAATATTTTCCGACAGCTGCTTTTGCTCTTATTCTAACTGAAGAATCCAAACCAGCTTGTTGGTACTCGCTTAGGTAGTGAGCGAGTCATAAGCTGCTGTCTTGCACCGCTGCAGCGCTGACGCGGCGCTGTCGCGGCTGTTTGCACAGCACTGCACTGCCTGGCATGCGGTAATGGATATTGAAGTGTTCGACCAAGCTGGATTTTTGTTACTCATAAAAAAATACCACAGCTCCCTGGCGTAACTAAAACGACCACAAGCTATATAAACATATGGTGTTTGCTTAGATTTGTTTATTATTTTATTTTGTTAAAATACATTTTTATTTGTATGTTCAAACGCTCGAAAGTTTTCATCGCTTGATATAAAAATAGATGAACTGAAAACTATATGTTGTGTGCCGCAAACTAAACTTAATAAATAGTGGGAAATACTGGGAAAAGCTTCCGTACGTGAACTGCTTGTAGTTTTTTTTGGTTTCGTTTAACAAATTATCGAGTCGAATAATTATAATTAGCGTAAAAGTGATGGAAAAGTTATTAGTGGCTTATTATTCTGACTTAAGCCATTACGACTGTGCAAACGGGTCTTGGAATATGCGTGATTCGGTAACCAACAAAAGACGATTAAATCGAACCTGAAGTTTCAATATAAGGCGTTTTAGTAAGTAATTCTAATGATGTAAAAGCTAATGAGTGAACCGTAAACGTGGTGTATATTAACCCGGCTACAAACAGGCGATTTTCTATTCATATTTTGTATTCTTTAGTTTAGTAGATTTTTATTATAATATTAACTCATTATATTTTTTAAACTTTTACATTTTAAATAAAAAAAAAACCCTACCAACATAACCCTACTTCCCACAAATTTAATAACACAGTCTCCATTCAAATCTCGCTATTTCCAAGAAAGGTCTTACTCCACCACTCAGTTATATCATGCACAATTTCTCTTCATAGCAATAAGAGATAAGTTGGGCTTTACACTGCTACACTGGCGGGAAATAATGTGCAGTGCGGGCGGGATGAGCACAGATATTAGCGCAATTACACACGCGAGCACGCGCACCGACCTAGCGTTGTAAAGGTGTGTCTTCATGTGTGCAGAATGGATGTTAAATTGATATCGGATTGGATGATGATTTGCTTTTTGGTATGCGCTTGTGTACCGACGTGTACTGGTGAGTTTGGGCTTTTATAAATAAATAAATAAATAAAAAGGTTTATTGCAGAAACTTGTACAACTTTTACAGTAAATCTTACATAGGAACCTCCTTTTAAGTAAATTATATACCTGTGCTAGAAGGCCCCGCTTTTGAATTATGGGTAGTTAGTTGGTAGATATAGGTCTACTATTTAACATAGTTGGTTGAATAATTCATAACTGAGATCGATTATAACCGGGTTAGACTCAGAGTTTTATAATAAATAATTCTCATCAATCATTGTTGCATTTACTTTTTTTTGTCTAAATTAATTGTATTCTACAACGTTTTAAGATCTTAATGGGTTAAAGCTAAGGTACATTAAAAGACTATAGGGCACAGAAAAGTTATAAAATTAAAGTTTAAATTAAAATAAATGCTCGATAAGTAGTAGAACTAAAATGTTTTTCAGACACAAAATATATCCATTTAATTGTTTGTGTATAATTGCGTACTTGAAAGACTTGCTATTTCTATTCTAGTATAAAAAGACGCTAAACGTAAAAAAACTACTCTTTCGGGCTCCAACATTGTGAATAAGCACCATACCATCTGGCCAGACATAACAGCTGTGAAGTGTGTGTACACCTTAACGTCACATGAGTAACATGGTGCGGTGTGAGCGGCGCGCCGCAACGCGTCGTGACATGCTCCGCGTAGCGTATCGCACTGGTGGTGTGCAGTCCTTAACAAATTGTGCGCTCAGCAATTTTTATCATACTTGTAGGTTGTTATCTGCGTTGTTGAATGTATGCATTTGGTGTGTTAACTTTAAAGAAAATGATGTATTGCGGGCTGGTTTCCGCAACTCCACGTCTAAAGCACGTATTTTGCGTGCGGTTGGGAGCATTACTCCAACCACCCCAGTTCCCCGAGAAAGGGCAGCAGCTCCTTGGTGTTGCTGACGATCTCGCGGAGAGTATCTGGGTTACCGAGGTACTTTGCCCTGTATGCTGCAACCTCTGGGCTGTGTAGAGTAAGAAAACGATGTTACTGTTATTGCAATAAAATTACTATTTTAACTAGACATGGTAAGGTCAAAAAGTTTCCAGCCAGCACACATTAGATTAATCAGAATTCAGAGATACAAAACTAGCATAACAATTGAATTACTGAAGTTTTCGCTAGTTATCCACGGTAAAAATTAGGTTATATATTACAAGCTTTTATTTAACTTTCAATGTTTGTATGTTTGTTCGGGTGGAATCTTGGAAGCTAAATTAGAACCACTTCCCGATGTCCAATTGAGTTGAAATTTTGCACACACCTTTGTTTCTCTTTGTTTTACAATACATTCTTAAGGCGGAAACACACTTACGTGTCGTGGCGTGTCGTGACGCGCCAGAAGCATTCGGTTTCATACATCGTTGCGACACGACACGCCATGCAAATATGTCCCTAACCATATTAAATGAATGAAACCGATTTGCTTCTGGCGCGACACGACACGCCACGACACGTAAGTAGGTTTCCGTCTTTAAGATACACATCGTCTCCTCAAGAGAGAACTCTTCAACGGTTAATAGTACAGACACAAAACTTTGCATACAGGTTCATATTTGATGGATAATCACGATTTGTATAATTAACTCATCCTACAGCCAGGATCGTCTCCTCACAAGGGAACTCTTCAACGGTTAATAGCACAGACATGAAACTTTGTATAGATACGCGTTTATTTTTGATGAATAAATATAATTCCTGTCGTTACCTGATCCCACAGCCAGGATTGTCTTCTTAAAACTCTTCAACGGTTTATAGCACGGATATGAAAAAAGTGTTGAGATAATGATGTGTGGTCAGAAACGATTACGGCAAAACTAAAAAGGTAAAAATAAAATAATAGTTTTCACAAAAGCTTGTCGCGTGAATGGTAAATGCTATACGCGACAAGCTTCAGTGAAAACTATACTTTATCGTTTTCGTTTATTCCATGATTTATTTTCTTCTTTTCAGTGCACCATTATAAAAGCTTGTTTTTGAAAAAGGTTTTTAACTTATAATTTTGTTCAATATACTCTATAGTCTATTATCTACAGTCTATAGTCTCTGTCTCTATAGTTCTATAGTCTCCCTTACATTTATGTTCGGATATTAATCCTTAATTAAATAGTTGAAGCCGGAAACTTTTGGACCTTACTGATATCAATTTGTTTTTTTTTTTTTTATAAAAAAAGTGTTTCCTTTTTTGTCTGATAGTCGATGTCGATACATTTAAAGCTTTTGTCTTTATTCGCCCGTCAAAGGGTCTACGCATTACTCCAGCAAGTACCATATAACATTGACCCCTGGGATCTATCTGTAGTTAATTGTCTCCCCATGGCACCTAACGACAGCCGGTGGCACTTGAGCAGTTTGGGACAAAATTATCTCATCTATATGCTTTGTGCGATCCAAAAATTATGTTGTTGATACCTATCAAAAAGGGGTGTATTTGTCCATTCACTGGTTACAAAAGACAATCGTAGCGTTGTGCGTGCTACGAAGTTATTGTAGCCGGTTACGGATCAGCTACGCGTTTGAAGCCAGCTACGGATCTGCTACGATTTCGTAGTCGACTACGAATCCGCTACGCTATCTTAGCTACAACAGTTCTGTCATTTTACTTCTGCAAGTTTATAATACCATTTTGGTGTGAACACTTTTCATCAGTAAAAGTAGTGAAGTTGTTAACCTTCGTAAAAGGGCAAATGACGCTCACGATTCGGCAATAAACCTTAGCGTAATGCAGTAACGACCCAAGAGATACTAACTTACCTGACTGTGAGAGAAAGTTAAGGGTTTACTGTAAAAGTTTCTAAACTTACCTACTTTGAACACCATTCATATTTAACATTTTAATATTTAACTGGCTTTTTCACCACATAGATTCATTGGTTTCAGGGCCATTAATTTCCGATTCGTTTTTATTTGCGCTGCTGTCGTATTTACATTAGCGGGAATGAATTTCTCCTATGTTGTTATTTTAGGTAGGTATATCATTGTTCGACGGACAAAAGTTTATTTATTTTAACCGATATTAGGATGTTAATTTAATTTACAATTTATTTATTCTACACATTTCGAATAACCTATAAACAAACTTACTACTGAACTTCTTGCTTACATTTAGTTTTGTTCTTTTATTATATTCGATTGATGGACTGTGTGAAGGATGATTTGGCTGGATAGGAGGTTACTGGTGACATAACGAGTAATAGAGTATTATGGAAGTAGAAGAGATGCTGCGCTGGCCCCAAATAAATTGGCCTTTTAGACAGATTATATCTTAAAAAAACATATTATTTTACAAAAGTATGGCAACAACGCCTAATTGTAATTTGTTTATTAAATTCTATCCACCTCCTTCCAACCATAAGGTAGCATTGCGTAATAAAGTGGTATCCTAAGATAATCTGTACGTATAATACGCGGTTGGTAACATTAGTACAATATTGACTGAGGCAGTCGGGTCCGCGGCCAGCCGTGACTGGGGACAAAGAGCGGTACGAAGTGGCCGATCGACCACCGGCCCGCGTCCCGCCGTCCCGCATCCCACCGTCCCGCATCCCGCCGTCCCGACCGGGCCACTAATGGAGGCAGGGTGGCCGATTACAATTACGACTCACCGAGTGGAAAGTTGAGCTTTCACGATATTACTTAGGTTACGTGCTAAACCCACGTTTTAATACTTTTCTTCAAGTTTTGCATACTACTCCTAATGGAGAATTTACGAGTTCCCACGTTAAGTTACGATGTCCTCCCTCTTTATTCCCTGGTGGCGAGCGCGCTTTAAATATGTCTTGGTTGTAGTAAAATTTATTCTTGTATATGTGCGTTAGTATAACTTATTTTCGCGTTCTTTGTGACTACTTGTATGAGCTCATTTTACAATGAAATTTATGCAACAATTAGGTATATTTAAAAAAAGTCTAGGTAAGTATGTTTATCGCACTTTTTTTAAAAGAATTTGAACCTTTATGATCTTTAAAGCAAGTACTTCACGTAATTAACATTTTTTCAGGCAGAGGTTGAGATTCGACGTTTAAAAGTTGTAATTAAGGCGCATTACAAGAACCTTCTCAAACGATAAGATACATAACAATTTCAGAGGGGAATATTTTCTAGTTTCATACCTTTTTTGTAGCGTTTTTTCAGTAGTAGGGTTTCAGATTTTGAACTTATTGGTACATTAGTTCAATATTGTGATACTGAACAATCACTTATTAGGAAGCTAACTTGCTGAAAACGTTAACACTTTTTTGAATTCAGCCGTGTGGAACAGACCCTTAACTAAACTAGAACCTGCCAAGTTTACTAGCCCCTTTAGCATACTTGTTTAATTAAATGAATCTTGTTTTAAGCTTTCACAGTTTAAAACTAAACTTACACTGTCACTTACTTACTTGTTACATAGGATATCTTCCGTAATTTTCAATTGAAAATCACGGAAGAGATATCTTCCGTAAGTTTCATTCAATATTTTCGTGTAGTAATACCGTTAGTGACAGTGTAAGTTGAAATGAATCTTATTCTTATTCACAATAGAAAGATAGACAATCAAATAATATAGGTACCCAAGTACGCACGATTACCTTTCCACCTTTTAACAGATCACTTTTCTGGTCAAAGGTTAAGTGTCTTTGATTTCATGGAGTCGTGACTCACAACTTGTAACGTCATGACACAAAGACGCAATCATTTCACAAGTGAACAGCTTTCAAATGACTATCTTCCGTAAATGTCGATTTGCTTCAGTGGCCTTTGCCTTTCACACATACTAAAAATAAGTGTATGTACCAGGCAACGATTTTCATTTGAAAAATCATGAAAGACTTGGTCTTAGTTATCATGATGTTTAATTGTATTTGATTCAAGACATAACTATGTATGTATGTGGATACATAAGTAAACTTCAGTAATTAAAAAAAAACTAGATTTCAATTTATGTACTAGCCGAAAGCCACCTTTTTTAAAAGTTTACAAATGAACCATAATATCTCCAAAAACAATTTAATAGTAGGCAAAAACAAAGCTGCTAAAATTCCTTCCAATTAATAAACATTTGCAAAGCAACAGTACGTACTAAATAAACATACACATATTTTGACTCCGAATAAAGGCGAAGTCGGATGCCACACTTGTAGCGTTATGAGAATAAGAGTTTTCAACGTCTTTTACGGAATCGTTCGAACGGAAAATCGCTAATGAGGCTGAACGCAACTCAAAGAGGACATACTCCGAACAAATTTGCCTATTTAGAGTCAATTGGAATATTTCTGTTATTATAAATGCCTTTTATTTCCCTGTACAAGTTGGCTTTAATTTATTTGTTAAAGGAAGTTATTTTTGGATACACATGTTTTTGTTTGTTTAGCGTATGGATATTCATACTCAGAAAAGTGATTCGTTTCATGCTGGCGTGGACGTAAATTTAATTGTGTTTTACGTTTCAAAACATTTTTTTACAAGCACCAATGCTTGACAACAAGATTTACCGCTGTATATAAAAACATGTATAAGTGATTGCTTGAGTAAAAGTCATTTTTGAAGATACGATTTTTATTATGTAGTGAGTAATTGCTTGAAGTTAGAACTGTCAAACGTAGTAATTCTTAGCATATGAAAAAGGTAGCAACAGTCAAGGAACGAAGCCAGTTATCATTTCCCAGACAAATAAATCTAATATCATAATGGTTTAAACTCTTTAGTCCGGGTTGAAATGTTATAAATAATTATAGAAACACAGCAAACTCTCTTAAACAATTTCGTAACCCAATCATTTGATATTAATTTCGTTCCTCCCTCTATTAAACCAACACAGAGTTACGTAGACAATTACGATATTACACTAAAGATTAATAACGAATAATTTAAAAAGGTAGACAATGAATAAATGTTCCTTTTTTCTTGATAATTCCTTCGTGCGGAAAATCGCAAAAGGGTTTTAAAGTGCTACGGATAAAGGGGGGGTGGCGCGGATTAAAAGTAGAGAGGGGTCGGTGTGCCAGGGGGGAGGGAGGCAAGCTCGTTAGCGACAATTTTTCTCAAAGCTCTCGCCAGGGAATTGTCACAATTCCGATTGTGACGAATTACGCCGGGAACAATATGGCGCACTCTTTTTATTTATTAAATGAAATAGAACTTCACGGCTATTTCGAGTAGGAGATCAATCGAGTAGCCTTTCACCTTTTTTATGTCAATTTAATTTCCAATACAATTATATATTTCAAGGAGTGTTTTATTGTTCTATTCCATCTTGGCGCGGGACCATTGTCTTTGTGATTTTTAATGAGAAAGTACCTATTTGTACAAACTTATGAAGCATTTATTTAACCTACACAAGTTGAATGATCGCACTGTATGATTAGAAAGGTAACCCATTCACATCGCACTTCTAAAGCCACTTTTTTCTCCTCGAGAGAGTAGAAGAGACTCCATTTGTAATCCAATAAATTGGTTCCCGGAATCCATTAAATTAATAGGATTATATCGTGTGAGACGTACATACGTACGTAGGTACTACATGCATGTAGGTAAAATGTAGGCTTCGTTTTAAAATATTTCAACGTCGTCGGCCGACTTCATTGCCTATGTAATCCAGCGTGATTGTATTAAATCGTAATTTATTTTAGTTCGCGTCGAAGGCGTGCCATGCGGCTGTTAATTACAAAACTAATTAAAACTGCCGATTCTGTAATTAATCTCCTCGCCGCCGGAGAAGGGGACGTCTGCTAAAAATACCTATCTATACACAAACTGAGGGACATTATCGATGTCCCATTACACAAGTTTTCTTGTTACTTAGGGAATTTGCTTTCCTTAGGGCTTTGTTGGGTGTGGTGTGGAAAGAACTGTAATGTCCTGTCATCTCCCCGAGGTGTGATAAAAGGTGAATTAGAATTTATGTGTAAAAGATGAAATAGGCACTAGAAGACAATCATTATGCGATTACCAATGCGTGATGTAAGGCATAGTACTCCGAAAGACGTACTCCTGAAAGCGTCTGTTCTGTCTATATGGACTGCAAAATAGTTTATTGGACTTTTCTATTGACTGCCGAAGCTCGGCTACGCATTTAGCATAACAAATACATAAGTAGTAGTTTTATTAAGCCATAGTGTAAAAACAAACGGTCATTCCGTTTGATAGTGGTCACCGTTGCCTGTAGATGGTTTTAAAAGGTTATTGACTTATTACTGACCTTAAAAATATCCTCAAAAAAAGCAAATTTCAAGTAACAAAGTGTTATTGGGTTTTCCCGTCAGGAATTTCTCAGTCGCAGCCACGGAGTCTGGATTTGTGCCCGGTTGATGGCAATAGGCTCGCCCCCTATTACATGGGACTTAAACATAACTGTACACCTCTGCCTAACCCTTCTGGGATTACAGTCGTGAATCGTGATGTTATGTAAATATCCCCATGACCCCATAGTACTTATGCTTGCATACAACGGTAAGGTTGTATGCAAGCATAAAGTACTATTCTATGCGTGGGTTACATTTCTTGTGCTACCGTAAACAGTAATTATTCACACCAAAAAATAAAAGACCAATTTATCTATTTTGACAGACAGAATTTTTAGATAACAAATATGTGTGACTTTAATTTAAATAATTGAAATGGACAATACATATTAACACTCGGCTAGAGATAACAGTCAAACATAAATTGTTCTTGTCCTTAGACAAAATTCTATTTTTGATCCATCCAAATTAATATCTAAAACAAATGGAAGTCCTTGCGTTGTACAAATAACAATATCTTTGTAAAAGGCCTTTACTAATACGACACAATAGGGTTTTAATATAATAAAATACTGAGTGGAGATAAAACGTATAAAAGTGAACAAATTGATTGAGAGTCGCTCTGTACGAACGACACCGCATTGCCGATAGGGCTGGCAAACAATTGACAATGATAAATAGGAAATTTTTAGTCAATATTTTGGAAAAAAGCCTCGTTATGTTCCTCTGTAAGTTATAATTTGTGTAAAACAAATATGAATTTACTAGCTGCGCCCCGCGGTTTCACCCGCGCAGACTGGGATAAAAAGTAGCTTATGTATGAATCTTGGGTATAAGCTTTTTACATACCAAATTTCATCCAAATCCGTTCAGCCATTGAGGCGTAAAAGAGTAACAAACATACATTCTTACAAACTTTCGCGTTTATAATATTGGTAGGATTTGCAACTTAAAGCGTTTCACTTTTTGTTTTAATTGTACTTTTAAAAACAGATGTCATTTGTTTTGCGAATCGATATAGCGGGAATCGCCATAGAGGAAATCATCATCTTCCTGTCCTTGTCCCATTTTAATTGGGGTCGGCGATTGCTCCATTCTCCTCTGTCATTCGTCATGCTATCATTTACTCCCTTCCTTCATATCATTTAAGAAGGAATGATTCAATTAAATATTTATGCTACAATAAGGAAGTAGAACCTCCTCTTTGAATAGTCACTCACAATTTTATTTTTACTGTTCACTGCACAACAATTCTATTCTTCTTCTGCGCAGCAATTCAATTAGATTTGATATTTTGTAGCTGGAACATAGTTATTTATAAAAAGCTACCATATATTGCCATGTTTAACCCCCGACCAAAAAAGAGGGTTGTTATAAGTTTGAAGTGTGTATCTGTGTGTCTGTCTGTGGCATCGTAGCTCCTAAACGGATGAACCGATTTTGATAAAATTGGTTTCATTACTCAATTAATCCAAGCGTCGTAGCGTCGGGGGACCGCTAAGTAGACCGCTTAGCACAAGCACAAAACAAAGCGGACACCCGACGCTACGACGTATGGATTAATTTATTTTTGGTTTTAAAGGTTTTTTTGTATCAGGTGTTTTTAAATTTAATTTTTTCAGAACTATGTGAAACAATCTTCCTTAACTACTGAAGTAGATACAGGAATAATAAACATCGTGTCCGTTTAATCAGTTACTTCTGAGAAAACTTAGACACGGCGATACACCATGCAATACAAATCCATAATAACCTGGCCTCGCTTTGTATGAGCTTCACGTACAATGAGAGATCAGCGAATACTGAATTTTGTAGCTTGATTGGTCTTCGTTCATACACGCGTAGTTACAAGTTATCCCTATACATTTCGTTACGGGAAATTACTAAAATCTGAGTATCACTATGTTGTCCATCTTCTAGTACCCGTAGATACTTACTACAGTTGCGTTCTTAGGTAAGTTGCAAAGCGTTTATTTATTTAACAATTTGTGTACACACTTAATACAGAGAAGAAGCAAGGAATAGAAAATAGGTACAAAGGTAATGCTTCTTTCTAAAGAAATCTCTTCCAGCATACCTACAAAAGGAGATATTAAAAAAAGAGATGCAGACATAGTGTGTAAAAGAAAAAGAGAGAATTGAATACATAAAACATAAAGCAAATAACTATTTAAAATCTAAAATACAATATAAAAATATACTAATTACAAAATATATACCTATAAAATAAATACTTATGCAACTATGACGGAATGGAAAGATAGTGTAGCGTTCCTGAGATTGGGTGAGTAAAGGAGACGGGCGAGACTACATGTATTTTGGGACCCACTCTTAGAGGTAGCGTTCACTATAGCAACTTATACATAGTTATAAAACGACTAAAGACTATCAGAAAAGTAAATGGAAAGTAAGACTGAAAAGTTGGGAGAAAAGAGATATACGTCTATTTACAAGATAACCTAAAAATCTTACGACTAAGCTTTTTAACAGTGGAATGTCTCCGTAATTAAGATTAATCAAAATATAATAATACATAAGATAAAGGAAGATTCGAACTACTGTATTTCCCTCGCAGTTTTAGTTCTGACTTTATGTGTTTTGCTTCTTGTCATAAGCCAAAACCAGAATTTTTACTTCATTGCCTGTACCTAATTGAATGAATCATAAAACTGCTAGACTGCAGCTAGAGACTAAACTGATTACCAACCCTGTAATTAGTTCAATCACTATTAAAACTATGTCGTTACGATTTTGATCTTTAAGCGAATTATAGTCAAGTAAAACGATTCTTATTGCGCTGAGACAAGATAATATTGTTTTACATAAATTATAACAGCCAGAGCTGACTAGCCATGTACAGCTATTGAAAAGCAGGGTTTGTTGAATAAAAAAAGTATGAGTAATAAATCTTATTTTTTGGTATTTTTACATAGTTTATAATTTATGCAACACAGACGTTACGATGGCCAAGTTGCTGTCGGGTTTCATTTTCAGGGTCGCAGCTTATCAGCCCCCAGCATGAGTGACAAAGGTAGTCGTCTCCTGTTATCTGAAATTAATTAATTATGTTAAAATAAATAAATTCACCTATAATGTAATAAACATAAAGAGTTCCATAAGTAACAAAAGAAAAACAGAAATGTCTAAAGATAATATAGAGGTCCAAGACCTCTATATTATCTTTAGACATTTCTGTATAAATATTAGGTATAAATATTTCATGACAAAATGCGACAGCCACCCATCTTCTATTTTGATGACTGAAAGATCTCAGTAAAATACACTACTGCTACCTCGGGCAGTCTTTTACTGCATACTGTTTTAGTCCGATAAAGTATAGGGCAACAGTAAGAATGAGCCTAATATAAGATTACAACAGTATGTATTTATACATATAAAAGCTAAACGAATCTTAGTTTGTTGTTCAGATAGATATCTTAAATAAGTTCTTAACTTATGATATAAATACATGTTTTTTTACAAATATACTTACATCACGTGGATACACCCATCTCTGAACTTTTTCAAAGCCCTGAGCACCTCCATCAAAGAGACGACACCTCCGTAAGAGCTTAAGTCGTAAGAGAAGAAGAAATTAACGCAACGCATGTTTGTGGTTAAAATCAAAGTCCAAATCAAAAACAACTCATTGTCCAATATCCAGAGAAGAATGCGGTAGGTAGTCTATGACAGGGTGCATTATCTTCAGTTCAAGATGTAAAGGCCAAGTCGTCGAGAATCTACAAAATCGCAATGATAAACATAAAATCCCAGACAAAAATACAAACATAACGATGGACTAGATCATCACAGATCAGACAATGACAGTAGTGACGGGACTCAATCGATCATCATTGATACCGTTCCTTTATAAGAAATACTATAAAATCGCCATTGTTCCATTTTTATTAAATGCTTTTGCATTGTTAATTGGCGTTTTAATATCAGGTTTGCATGTTATTTTTTATGAATTTTTGACATAATAGAATGTATAAAAACTAAGAGAAAGAGCCATTTGTAGTAAGAAAACCCTTGAGCAAAAACACATGTCATTGGATTGGAACGTAATCGGAAAAAAGTTGCGTTTTGTAACTGCACGATTACTTAATTTTAGTAAATTGAAAATATTTATAACTTTTGATTCCCGAGTCCTAAAAATTCAATATTTTAAAAATAAATATCTCATAAAACTGTAGTTATAATTATTTTATATTTACACTGGAACGGAGTTTAGTTAATTTTTAGATTCTTTGGGTCCATTTTCGCCAGCCTTCTTTTCATTAGCTACTCGTACTTCTTCAACCGGACCCACATTTTGCCTCGAATTGCTCCGTTAGTCGAGTGATCGCAAGCGCGACTGCTGAGCATGAGGTCCTGGTTTCGATTACCAGGTAGGGCAAAGTGTTATTGGGTTTTTCGATCAGGAATTTCTCAGTAGCAGCCACGGAGACTGTGTTGCAAGTACAGTCTATCCGCTCAAATTGTGCCGCGCGTTGAACATCGTGAGGCACGTGCGACGTCGTTAAAAAATATTGTTATTTTATATCGGTCTATCGGTGTATTCAAGTGAAAAGTCAATTATCACATAATTATTTTGCAGTTACATAAAGTTGACTGCCTCCTTTGTGTAGTGGTCGTAAGCGCGACTGGTAAACGTGAGGTCCTGGTTACTAGGTTCTTCTATCAGGAACTTCTCAGTAGTAGCCACGGAGTCTGCTATTTCTACCCGGTTGATGTCAATAGGCTCGGCCCTTATATCTAAAACATAGCTGGCGAAATGTTGATCACTGCCACCTATCTGAAACAGACTTGATGGCAATAAGCTCGCCCCCTATTACATGGGATTTAAACATAACTGGTCAAATGTGGGTGTACTATTAGGTACATCTCTGCCTAACCCTTCAGGGATTACAGGCGTGATGTTATGTGATGTTCTTCCAAAAACTGATTGCCACTTCTTAGTTATGCTCCTTAGCATTTTGTGGAAGCTTCATCTCTGACACCCCTATAATCTCGGGAGCGTTGGTTGCGTATATCTAATTATAGCGTCATCTCGGCGCTCTGACTGTAGACATGAACGCTGTGATCGTGTACCCACTCTGTACGATGCATCTGTGGTGAGAAACGCCTCTTGTAAATGCGTAGATTGTATAACACATTTCCCAGCAATAATTTTTGCGTTGGTTTATTTAGATTGATGTACAAAATACTTGATTGAAGGCTTCATAACCAGAACTTAACAAAACGAAATCATACACGATAAAGATATAACTTTAAGCGTGGGAAGCACCCTGTTCCTATTTGTGAGCACCCTGAATCCACGTGGGAGAAGGCTGAACAAATCTTGTAATCATTTAGATTGTGGTAAGCTGATTTACGCAACCCAATGCAAAAGGTTCCAGGAAAACTTTTATAAACTTTGAATAGCGCTTTTCACTGCGATATGAGTATTAAAAATATGAAAGCATGGCCGACCAAAAGCCGACCACTAGACCACTAGCATTTCATGAAAGTAGTTCAAAGAAATATAATTTTCATAAAATTTCAGAATCTTCAATATTTTTCTGCAAATAATGTACATGCGAATACGGACTTGGAATCTGTTCAAACTTTATTAAAATACGTTTTTCTATGAATAGATAGTGAGAATAAACTCAATGCGAAAAGCTGAGCTAGTAGCATACTTAACTACATCAGCCACTGACCCCCAAACAAACACCTATTCACCATAGGTGTGACAGACAGCCCTTTGTGCAGAGGATGCATGGAGGCGGATAAAACACCACAGCACGTGCTCATGGAGTGCAGAAGCGTGGCAGATCAACGAACACGGACTCTTCAATCACCGGCATCACTCCCGGAAGCCAGCAGCAGCTTGAAAAGGCTGCTAGCTTTCTGGGAGGACCTGGGATGGTTGGAGTAACAAGAGGATTTTAAGACGTACAATGGCCCAATAAAGAGGCTAAGTGCGGAAACAGCCCAGCTAACCAAACCTAACCTATACTACCACATACTCGAACATGCAGGTTAATTACTTATTATATTTTCTTTCAGAACTTTTTCAGCCTTTTTGGTTTAGTGGTCGCATTCCCGACAGCTGAGCATAAGGTTCTGGGTTTAATTCCCGGGTCGGGCAAATTGTTATTCGGTTTTTCCATTAGGAATTCCTCAGTAGCAGCCACGGAGTCTGGATTTGTGCCCGGCTGATGCCAATAGGCTCGACCCTATTACATGGAGCTTTTAAACGTAACTGGCGGAATGTGGATGTACTATTAGGTACACCTAACCAATCTTTCGGGGATTACAGGGTGATGCTGTATTATGTTTCTTTCTTTCAGAATCAGGATCATTATTGATTTATTGTTATGATGTAGTTATATTTTATAGGACACTGGACAAAAGCTTTCTAAACCTCTTAAAATCCTTGTATCTTGCGACCATTTTTACACTCGAAAAGGTCACACCGAAATTATTTTCAAATATTAAGTTAGTTGTGCTTATAACAAGTTCGCGCAACATTGAAAATAGTTTAATTATCATCTCTCAAAGTCTGGGTATTACAGGCTAAGTCCTTATTAATTTTGTTACAAGACAAAGATTGATTACGCCGAATGTCTTCGTTATTTCAGACTTGTTATAATCCTGACCTAAATTCTTAATTGTTTCTCTAAGACTGTGTTTTAACTAGGTAATACTTATTTATTTAGGCAGAATTTTGCGAGGCTTTAACATAGATTTAACTTTACAAAATTGTAATTTGCTAAAATAAATTCAAGGTGAATAGAACCAGTTAATCATGAATTCCGGATGACTGATGGAATGTTTCAAGAGCATCATTAGTAGCATAGCGGAATGACCGTTGGACTGCCAAATTTTTAGATCACGAGTTCGAACCCAAGGCACGCACTTCTGATTTTTCGGATTCATTGCGTCTTGTATTGTTATCACTAGTTTTGGTGAAGGAAAACATCGTGGGGAAACCAAACATGCCTGAGAGATATTTCTCTACGGCGTGTTATGCCAAGTCAGAGGCTCATGGGTGGCATAAAAACTCTGACACCAGGTACTAACCATATGAAAAGAAGAAGCAAAAGTAGCTTTATAGGTGCCGCCGGGTGGTGCTGAGTATGGCGTCCTTTCTTGTGTGTCACACTTACGTGGTGTGCGCGAGTCGCAACCTGGTTGAGATACAATGATAGGATATCCTGATTGCATTAAGATTATAGATTATCCACTAGAATTCGCAATATTGTAAAACAGATTTGTTTATATTTTGGTGCATAATAAAGTATATTCAACTCTATGGTAATTCTTTATAATATCTTGCATAGATATAGAATAGTAAAATCAGTTCCGTCAACATCATGAAGGTATACGAGCGTAAAGATAAGCAAGTCAACCACTGTTGCCACCATTATAAACATATCTCAGGCATAAACCCTCGAGATCGGTGTAAGTTTCCAAACCTGTGATTAATAGCCCTCGAGACGGGATAATCTGCCATTATATACCTTTACAAAGCCAACCGTATCACTTTACAAACTAAAGCAAAATGTGCGCCATTATAACAAATTCTTTACTTACATTTATGTATACGCATATTTGGATAATTATAAGAGGATCCTGGTAACGGCAATTTGATGAAAAGATTTGAATTACGAATGGGTATATAATCCAGCTTTGTGTCCGAACATTTATACAAATGGGCTCAATTACTTATCTGTTATCCTCCACTCAATTTAATGGTTTCCATTACAGAAATCGTAATCCTTCAATCGAGTCCCATACGAATTGAAGTAGGAAGAAGACATTTGAGAGGTTTAACGACATAGTAATATGACGCTTATGTAAATACTAAATTCGAATAATTCCGTCTATATGATAAGGTAATGGAGTCAGTGGGTGCCGTATTTGGGATGTGTTATCAAATCGACCCAAAAGTTCGCCTGGGTCTGCCCCGTCTGATAATACCTACTTGGAGGGACCGTTTTCCATCAGAGCGGATTTTGGGAATAAAATTAGCATACAAACGTTTTATATACGGTAATGTACTGAGCCGTTTTGGAACTACATCATTTTTGCGTAGCTTTTATTTGTAGGTTTATAGTTTTTGTTTGTTTGCTTGTGTTTTAAATTAAAACCTGCACAATCTAGATATCCCATTTAATTATAAACCAAAATAATTTATCTTAAGTTACGATCATAACAATCCTAAATACTTCTCTATGGTTAGTTTGGTTTTCTGCACCGATATGGGGTCGGCTTCCAGTCTAACCGGTTGCAGCTGAATACCAGTATTTTACATGAAGCGACTGCCTATCTGACCTCCACAACCCAGTAACTGGGTATTACGATACCCCTTGGTAAGACTGGATGTCAGACTTTTTTTTTGGCTTATGACTACTCGTAATGACTGTCAAAGATCTACAAATAATAGCCGGGACCAACGGCTTAACGTGCTTTCCGAGGCACGGAGGAAACTTGGTATGTAATTATGGTCACCCATCCACGGACCAACCTTGGCAAGCACGGCTTAACCTTAAAGATCGACCCGGGCGGCTGTTAGTATTTAGCCACGAGCTCCTCGTACGTTGAAGTTCTAGATTATTGAATAAAAATGGTTGCATTATTATTATCTTAAACTCAAAGTAATTACTTTAACTTGACTAAAGATAAGAGTGTATAGATTCTTAGCAATACCCGACGAAAACTTACTAAACGCTCACGAACTATACATATATAATATACTACTCAATACAATAAAAGTTAGTCGGGCATTTTCCCAGCAAATATTCTCGTAGTGCGTGCGACTGCGTCCGAATGTGGGCGAGTGTGGGCAAGTGTGGGCAATTTACTTACATTTTTGTGTGGCCGCCATATGTTGCAAGTGGGCCGCCGCTCTTAATTGCCACTGTCGGAACCCTTCTGCGGGTTGTAGATTGCGCTGCGGTGAAATAATTCACAGAGCAACTTCTGTGTGAATTAGGTCTGCCTATGTGCTGTGTTATTGACTTAGTGCGGGCGAGTTTAGCTATGAGGCGTGGAAAATATTATGCAGTTGCGCTTTGCATTTTGTAGTATTATTTAAGAGATACACGACACGAATTTCTCAGGGGCCGTCCGAAGTCCTGCTTAATGGCAATAGGCTCGCTCTCTATATTTAACTACTTTCGAACATAACAGGTGAAATGTTGTTATTGGGCTTTCCATTAAGAATTTCTCAGCCACGAAGTCTAGATTTGTGTCCGATTGATAGCAATAGGCTCGCCCCCTTTTACATGGGACTAATACATAACTGTGGGTGTAAAATGAGGTTCAACTTTGCCTACCCCTTCGGTGATTCCAGTCGCTATGTTAGGTTGTTTTAAAATACCTAACTTGAAACATATCTTATCTATACAATAGGTATATCTAAGGAGCTCGTGGCTAAATAGTAACAGCTGCCCGGGTCGATCTTTAAGGTTAAGCCGTGCTTGCCGAGGTTGGTCCGTGGATGGGTGACCATAATTACATACCGAGTTTCCTCCTTGCCTCGGAAAGCACGTTAAGCCGTTGGTCCCAGCTCTCATTTGTAGATCTTTGACAGTCGTTACGAGTAATCAGAAGCCAAAAAAAGTCTGACATCCAGTCTTACCAAGGGGTATAGTATTACCCAGTTACTGGGTTGTGGAGGTCAGATAGGCAGTCGCTTCATGTAAAATACTGGTACTCAGCTGCATCCGGTTAGACTGGAAGCCGACCCCAAGAGAGATTGCGAAAAGGCTAGGCAGATGATGAGGTATATCTAAGTAAACCTCCTTTCAACTACTTACTGGTGGCACCCGGATTACGTTAGTTTAATTATGATTAGTTACTTCGCCTATGATAGTAACAGCATCCCTGTGAATAACCCTGTATGGATCATGCTCGCCCTTAATGCTTGTAAGCGGATTACTTACTAATTGATCCCATTGGTTGAGACGAACATTGACTGTCTTGATCCTGGATTAATAGTCGTTTTATAGGTATAATTGTGTTATGTATTAATGGTAATTTCGACCTTGTTGTTATAAGTGATTAAAGATGGGATGTTCGATGGTTTTATTTTTGTTATTTTTTTATCTATCGACTTTATCTATTCAATGGCATTTTTGTTGCTTTTAAAGATTATGTTCTATTTTTGGTTAGGATCCAAATTGAGATTTCATTTCTTATTATGCTGTAACATCATTTTTTTTTTCTTAGTGTATGGTTTGGTTACCATCATAATATACCAGGTTTCCTCCGTGCCTCATAAACCACGTAAAGCTTTTAGTCTTGGATGTCATTTGTAGATCTTTCACTACAGTTACAGGTAGTCAGTGTGCAGTGGCCCGAAAGTGCCAACCAATCGTACCAAATAAGAGTCATCTTCGTATAACGTAGTACTAGCTGGGTTGTGGAGGTCAGATACTCAGTCGCTTCATTTAAAATACTGATATTCAGCTGCACCTGGGTACACTGCAAATCGACTGCAACATAGTTGGGAAAAGGCTAGGCAGATAACGATGAATTAGTTCTTCGTCTAGTGTTTAGTGCTCAATGGTTCTCGAGACGTTATGCGGCACGGACTTTGCCATCGTACTTGACAATTTCAATTTTTTTTACCAAAAGTGCTCGAAAATGTCATCGAAGCGCCAAATGAAATAAGCCGTCTTTGCCGCTCTTTATCGGCAACGAATTCAAATTCTCAACATGTGAGCGGTTACGTAGTATTGCGATCAACAGACCCAAAATAAAATTCAAAAAAGAGTTTTATTGAAGGCCCCCATACAATATTTCGGGCCGTACTCTGTAAAAAAAACTGGCAAGATGCCATTTCGTTTTTTTTCTTAATACTTCTTAAAATATTTAATGGTTTTATTCGAGTTTTTCACAGTAACGGATGGAGTATTGTTAGGGACCCACATTGTGACAACAGACCTGAAATGCATGATTGACGTTCGTAATCTGTGAAAAGATTCATAAGATGCCATGTTTTTTTTTTCAGTAACGGTTCGTCGAAGTATTAAAAGACCTAACATATTATTATGATGGCTATTATTTGGTGGAATTATATTGTACACTAGCAACCTGCCCCGGCTTCGCACAGGTCCAAACTTCCGACTTTCCCGGTGGATTTTCCCAATAAAATATTACAACAAACCTTGTCCTGGCAAATACGAATTAAACTGGGCAAGCCATCATTAAGTGATGCTCCGACATACATGCGACAAATTAATATAGATATTAATAAATTAATTTATATTACTTACATATGGCACAATGGTGAAAACGGGCGTTAATGACGCCACGGTAGTGTCGGTTTTTATTACCACGACGTTGTGCGAATCAAAGCCCGCAGCGGTACTACCTATCTTTTTATTTGGTACAAGTCGCTCGCTTGCGACAAGGATGATATAACTCAAAAAAAATAAATCGATGTTGTTTGTAGTTGAATATAAAAAACTAACGAAAGTAAGTATTAAATTAAGTAACGAAATACGTATCTTTGATTACTATAGATAGTTTAACTTATAAAAGAAAACGCTTTACAGTATTTCTTAATTTTCGAGTTATGTCGTTATTGTAGCAAACAAGCGAGGCATCTTACTAAACCACTAACCCAAGCTTTTTCATGTGTTCCGTGCAGGGCTACTTGCAGGGAAACGATCCCAATTTGTTCGCCTTTTTACAATGAGCCCTTCACAAGGGTACGGTCATAACCTGTTGGACTTTAAGATGGCTATCTTTTGCAAAAAGGACAGTTTCTGAGGTTATTTTCCTGGTTGTAATATTATTTAGTATCAGCCTTTTCTTGTTCTTTTTTGTAGTTCCTATAAAAAAAGTGAAATTGATAGATAATAGGTGCAATAAGTGATATTTCTTCTAAGTGTGTTGGTAAAAATTTGCTGGCAAATTATTTGCTTCAAATACTTTACATTTTATATGAACAAATTCTTTGTATCGTAGCATTCGTAGCAAGCGGCGTACTGTGGTTTCTGCCTACTTCTATGAAAAGACGTGAGTTTTTATATGTATGTAGTTATTTGAACATCACACACGAACTACTCGTACTTCTTCTGCTACTTTTTATTTAATATAATAAAAACTAAATAAGTATTTATCCAGTTTCCAGCGAAAGTCAGATTGAATTTTGATAAGTTTGACTTAGCTTTTTCCATTACCTTGAAAAGAATATAAGTATACATTCTTTAAATCAAATCAAGTGTCTTCTTCTAACAAATTATTTTTTTATGAGAAAAAACTTGCATGTATTTATTTAAAGGAAAATAAGTAACTAAATTCATTTTTATGTGTCACATTATCTTTTTATTGTAAATTTCGGGAAAATGGGTAATATAAAGAAAAACATCGTAATATAAATAGACAATATTATTGTATAAATTTTTGTATACATATTAATATGTATAACCGAATTAACTATATTATTATTACACTGACTAGATATTTTTCACTTAACAATTTGGCAGTTTCGTTTCTCAACTTCCTGAATCTTGTGAGCAACCTGTGGACAAAGAACACATGTTGTTAGTGAAATTTTAATTATCTAGCGAAACCCGGCAGACGTGGTAACTATCGAAGTATCGACATACAGGGTGGCGACGACAATGCGACATTAAATTAAACTGTGCATACGTCAAGACGAACGACGTTTAATCGAAAATAATTATATCCAGTATATTAGTCACAGGAAATCATGTTTAATTTTCAGAATTTTCTACCTAATGTTGAATAGCACGTGCAGGTTACCGAACCCCGCATTGGTATAAACACTAAACATATGCTGCTAACTTCAAAAACCAGCCAAGTGCGAGTCGCACTCGCGAAGGGTTCCGTACCATAATTTATAAAAACGAGCACTTTTTTGTATGGGAGCCCCCTTAAATATTTATTTTATTCTGTTTTTACTATTTGTTGTTATAGCATCAACAGAAATACATAATCTGTAGAAATTTCAACCGGCTAACTACCACGGTTCATGAGATACAGCCTGGTGACAAACGGACGGACAGTTTGGTTACGGAACCATAAAAACCTTTGCCAAATTCGGCCGTCTATTTTTTCCTGTTGCGATTTATATCTAAAGTTTGTAAACCAATATTTGTTTGTTTGCAGTTTGCATGTTTTTGTTAGTTTTTATTTCGATATTACAATTTATTTGGTGAATCAAAAATATTCCTACGAAAAAGTGTAAATGTAAGTAAATGAAAACACTGGTAATACCAGTGTTTTCATTTATTGTCGTATTGTCGTCGCCACCTTGTATAACAAGATGAAACATGCAAGCAAGCTGGTTTCCTCACGATGTTTTTTTTTGACCGAAGCATGTGACCACACATAAATCCGAAAAATCAGAAGTGTCTTGGGTTCGAACTTGGGACCTATGAATTGATTCGTAATTTCTATTAACGGAGAATCGTATGTTGAATTAGATGAATCTCACCGTGGTCCGGGCAGTAATGTCGTCGGCGTCTCCGTCGCCGCTGAGCGTCGCATGCGTCCACGCACGTTTCTTCTGCGTAAAAGGATATAAAAATATTTATTTACACAACCAATTAAAGTAGCTCTAACTGTGTTACCTCGGGTCTTATAATAAAAAAAGAATTAACTTTAATTAGAATTAACCTTAATTAAGAACGGCGATAGACGGACAAGAAGGGAATCTTGTGCCCGGTGATGTAAGTGGCCTATATAGGCCCAACTCTGCCTAACTCTTTGAGAATTACAGGTATGATGTAATGTTTTGTAAAAGTTTATGTTGAAAAGTAGTTGTTGTTTGTGGTCAGGTGATTACCATATCGTCTTAAAGCAGTATTGTTTTAATCGTATTTCAGAGTGGGATACAGATGGCGCTAGGCGTCCTCTATAGCTCCGTCTCTTTCTCACACTGGAATGAAAACTGCTTTAAGATGTTATAATGACCCCCCAGGTGACCTATGTAATGTTTTGTAAAAGTTTATGTTGAAAAGTAGTTGTTGTTTGTGGTCAGGTGATTACCAACCCGTCTTAAAGCAGTATTGTTTTAATCTTGTCTTGTTTAATCATATTTCAGAGTGTGAATGAGATAGCGCTAGGCGTCCTCTATAGCTCCGTCTCTTTCTCACACTGGTCCCAGGTCTCTCACCATCGCAGCAGGCGGGGTTGAGCGGCGGCGCGGCGTCGTCATCGTGCCGCGCGAGTGCTCGCAGTTGCAGCGTGTAGGCTCGTGCGCCCCCCGCCACCGCACCCGGACCCCCCGCGAACGTCGCGTACGGACTTATCTCGTACACATCTGTTAGCAATAGGTATAAACCGTCAAACTTTACGCATTCAAACAGCTGACTAACAAATGTCAGCAAAAAAAATCTGCTGTTCCATACATTTTGACCGTGTAGGGGTTCTGAATGATGTACCGAGTGATAACCGTCTTCGCGTCGGTGTCCCATCCACCCCGTAAATGTGAATGCCAAAATATAACTGCACTAAGTATTGGAATTTCAACAATCAGATGTCAGATTTTATTTAGACATCCATTTCAGTGTCGGTTAGTGTTAGTGAAACTGGCATTAACGAGTAAACTAAACCCCGTCAAAGAGGCTAGGTTTAGTATGTGCAGTTTATGCACGTGTGTAAGAGAAAATGACGCATAACCTAGCGTGAGTGGCTGACTTGGTTCTTGTATATCACTCTAAAGAATGCCTAGAAAAGGGTTTTACGCACTATTGGCAATATAGTGGACAGATGAAAATGTTTGCTTGAATACTAAATAGATTATTCGACTACACCGATGTTATTTGTTTTTGGTAAAACTTGGAACAAGCGAGACCACAAACATTAAGCAAATAGGATAGTCATTGTTAGATATTAGAACCTGGTGTAACTTTGTGTTACATAAGCTTATTTTAAAGTATCCAAGTGTTGCCGAACGTTCATAACTTCTATTAGTAAAACGTTTTCCAAACAAAAACTCCATGTTTATTTAATCGGTACGGGACATACAATATTGATTTCTTAAGGACACGATTTCAATAATAAAATATAATTTGTTCATGCTACGCCGTAGCCTAGGACTTGCTACGCTGGCTACGAGCTCGTAGCAGCTTTATCATTAAATGCCGCCCGGTAGATAACACATTTCTATTTGGAAATATGGGGAAAACATGGTGAGAAAAAAAATTTTTTTTTTCGTTGAAAGCTTTAGTTTATATCAGAGTAATATTTTATCAGAAGATAATGAGCGTATTTTTGAACTTTATAGAGTAGAACGATGTGATATTAGAGCCCTCTTTCTAAGGTTAAAGGGATCTTTTACGAAATTGAAACCGGAGTATTAAATATTAAATCCCCCAGAGTAAGTGTCCTGAAAGCCTGTAAAAGGTTTTCGACGCATAACAATTTCTAGCAGCTTTAATTCTAAAGGTTTTAAAGAAAATTGATAATGAAGAGTATTACTTAGAGCCATGTTGAGCTATTTGATCTTATATTTAGAGCTTCCAAGAAATTTTATTTTAATATACGTTACTTACGTTATTTATTTTGTAATCCCTATATTATTAAACAAGTACCCATAAAAATGGACGGTAACTAACCACACCCAGAAAAATGCATGGTGTTTGAGGTATCAGTAAGGTCCAAAAGTTTCCGGCCTACTCAACTAATCAGAGATATAAAACTATCATGTCACTAAATTACTGAACTTTTCTCTAGTTTGCAACAGTATAAAAGTAATAGTCTTGCCGTCGCCGAATTACACAACGAAGTAGCGTCAAAAGCCAACGTTATCTGGGTCACCGTCGGGTGCATCGAACGTTAACATGCGTCGCAAAACTGGCCTAGATGTATCATCGGCCAGTTTGGCGTCAGCAGTTTTGTCGCCGTCGTCACAGAAAACTGCTGACCCTGCGGAGTTCGCTCCTCGTGCACCCCGCTGCCGCGCTTCCGTCCCTGTGGCTCCTCGCCTCGCCGCCGCTCAACTGTACGACCCGCTGCCTGTTTCTGCAGCGTCTGCAAAATCTCGGCATGATCTTGGAGATTTCGCTAGCGTAGTTGCGGTCCCGCTGGGAAGCACGTACCTAAACCTGTATGGATTTGGGCTGATGTCGGTTTCGTGACGATGTTGAGGAGGTAGCGCCGTCAACGAACCAACAAGAACCGCTTCGGCAAAGGCTCCATCGCAGCCCAACGTGTCTATTCGTGCCGCGAAGCCGAACACTCCGGTGTACACTTCCCTCCTAAACTACACCACTACGGCGGAGGACATCATGAAGTACGTGCGCCAGAAGACTAGGTACGTGGTGACAGTGCAGCTGCTTGAGTCGCGCTGCAAGGTCAAGTTTAAAGCGTCCGTGGTGCGAATACCATCGTGTTAACCGCACGTCGTCTTGGAAAAGGAGTTTTGGCCGCAGGGAGTGGTGTTCCTTCGCTTTCGCGAGCAAGTGCCACATAAACGCACAGTAACAAATTGCACAAGAGAAGTGTTACTAACATATTTATGTAGTTTTAAGGTTTTATTTATTTACATAAATTGTATTTAATCTATGAAAAGAAATCACCTCATCACGAAGCCGTCAACCAAGCATTCTGTACATGAAACTAAGTAACTTTACGCAAAAATTATTGCTGGGAAACAACTTTTTTTTGGGGGGTGTAAAATCATGTTTTGTGGTAGAACTCAATGTAACGCACTCAAAACAAAATCTCAAATAAAAATCTTACATTAAAAACTTGTATTTAAAAAAATTAAATTATCAAAAAGTTGTAACTTTGAACCCTAATATCTCCGTAACTAGAAGGTTCCCAGATATGGTGTAGAACAAAAAAATGATCGCAATGACAGGGAAAACCAGTGCCTTTCGGCTTCGTTAAGAGGTGTTTTACACCCTTTATATCTATGGGCCAAATTTGCCTGAAAATAAATTTATGTTGTTGCTCGTTGTTTGTTCAATACGAAAAAAAAATCAATACATTTTTGTTTGGATCTTTAATTTTATAATTGAAGCCGAAAACTTTTAAATGTTATCATGTATGACTAAAGTTAAAATCTGTTGTTGGGCAATACGTTATTTGTGTGGCAACCAAGAGTTAACATAAAACTGTAGAAGCTGCGCGGACTATACAGAGGCGACGATTTTATTTTCATTCGATTTACCATCAGATCGTCCCGTTCCGGAAATTCCTCGCATCAGGATCCGGTTTGGAGCGCACGTGTGCCATAAACAATGATACGAAACAAAACAAAATAAAACTACTTCCTACTTCCGAAACTGATTTTTAGGCAAACAGATACGTCTGACGCTATTCTATCAAACACAAGTAAAGTTTAGGAGTAGGGCTTCAAGAAAACAAATAACTGTGACTCTAAATGTAAAGGTTTATATCTACGTTCTCCGTTACTAGGTTCCAATATTCTCATTGTATTTTTTCTTAAAGAATAATACGAATTCAGCTAAAATGCCTATCTGACTTCTGACTATATCTTTTTCTATTCTGACCTCCACAACCCAGTTGGTACTCGGTAAAACGATACCCCGTATGAACTTTCGGGCCACTGACTACCTGTAACGACTGTCAAAGATCTACATTTGACAGCAGGGACCAATAGCGGTCACCCATCCAAGGACCTACCCAGACAAGAGCGGCTTCACCTGAAGTTCGATCCGAGCGGCTGATACTTATTACAGTTTCATAGCGTGACATACATATTTTGGCGTGATTAACATTTATGATGCATATTTCGCCCATTTTAAATTGCAAATAATTATCATTATTATTATATTATTATAAGCCTATATTGTCCCACTGCAGGGCAAAGGCCTCCCTTCCCTCCTTCCACTTTTAGCGGTCTAGTGCGATTGTAGGCCAATCCTTAGAGAACGAGTCCAACTCATCCCGCCATTTTTTTCAATTGCAAATAATACTCATAACAAAAAGAAATAAAAAATATTTTATTTGATCACTAGCGGACCTGACTGATGCGTTGCAATGCACTTTTTCCTACCTAGCTACCTACCCTACCCTACCTACCTACCTACGTACCTACGTACCTACCTACCCTACCCTACCCTACCCACCCTACCCTACCCTACCTTTCTTACCTTTTAAACCTTCCCTGGACTGCGACAAACATTTCAAAACCAAAATCAGCTAAATCGGCCCAGCCGTTCTCGAGTTTTAGCGAGACAAACGAACCACAATTGATTTTATATACATAGATATAAAACCTATTCATCTTCAAAAAATATTAAATGGCGTTGACCACGCATGCAAACAATTTGCTAAATGAAACCTATGTATTACCTAACAAGAGTGTTACGCAATCACGCAAGTAGGTAAATAGTATTCTTAGTACATACCTGGCGGGTCCGGTGGTAGCTTAGCTGCTTGGTGTTGTGGCGCCCTGTATGTCCCACAGCTGGGCTTCTCAGCGTTCGTCGATACGCGAGCGACGGCTCCGTCAGTCCTGGTCGAGAAAGTGGTAATTACACCTCTTATGGATCTACACGTCACACATAACATATCATGGCAAATACGCACCGGTTTTTCTGAACCTTTACAGGCAACATAGAGGCTCAACGTGGAAACATGAAAATACAAGTATATTTATGATGGTGTCACTAAGAACCGGTTCTTACGTAGAGTCACGGGAGCCCCTTTTTATGTCCGTAATGACCGTCTACACGTAGACCTTAGAATGCCCGCCGTCCTTCAGTTTATGAAACGTTTATCGAAGCGTTTCTTCGATAACGCCATTAAGCACCGTAATCCCTTGATCGCAGCGGCCGCCCGTTACGAACCCTCGTGCATTAGTACAGTACGCCGTCCTAGGCATACCCTCGTCACTCCAGATGATGCTATCACCCTCCTCCAGGAGAGTAGCAAAGAGACTAGCACTCTTAAAAAGTTCCGACTCAAACTGCCGTCATTCCGACCTCGCCGTCGAGGTCCATCGCGACGTCCCGGTCCATGCCCTCCCCGACTCTTGCTCGAGCCAGCCCGCGATGCTGTGCCAGTAGTTTTAAATCAGCCCCTAAATAATGATACCCTGCAGATCCAGCCTGTCCCCATGCAGTCCTCCCCCAGCGACGCCCTAAGCCGAGGTTCGTACCCCACAGGGGGTGCCCTTAGCGTGCAGTCGCTTAGTTTGTAAGTTTTTATGCCCTGACTGGAGGCTTTACTCTTAAGGCACCCACAGGATAGTCCGGTTAAGCAGACGACAACCTCATAGGTTGAACTGCGAGACGCCATTCATAAAAAAAAAAGGTGTCACTAAGAAAAGCTTTGTAAAACAGACTCCTGAGTAGGTCTGTAAATCTTATGTTTGTCCATGATCTATTACTGTTGAAGTCATAGGTAAAATTGTCTGCCATGTAATTTTTTTTTTTATGAATGGCATCTCGCAGTTCAACCTATGAGGTTGTCGTCTGCTTAACCGGACTATCCTGTGGGTGCCTTTAGAGTAAGGCCTCCAGCCAGGGCATAAAAACTTACAAACTAAGCGACTGCACGCTAAGGGCACCCCCTGTGGGGTACGAACCTCGGCTTAGGGCGTCGCTGGGGGAGGACTGCATGGGGACAGGCTGGATCTGAATGGTATCATTATTTAGGGGCTGATTTAAAACTACTGGCACAGCATCGCGGGCTGGCTCGAGCGAGGGTCGGGGAGGGCATGGACCGGGACGTCGCGACGGACCTCGACGGCGAGGTCGGAAAGACGGCGGTTTGAGTCGGAACTTTTTAAGAGTGCTAGTCTCTTTGCTACTCTCCTGGAGGAGGGTGATAGCATCATCTGGAGTGACAAGGGTATGCCTAGGACGGCGTACTGTACTAATGCGCGAGGGTTCGTAACGGGCGGCCGCTGCGATCAGGGGATTACGGTGTTTAATGGCGTTATCGAAGAAACGCTTCGAAAGACGTTTCATAAACTGAAGGACGGTGGGCATTCTAAGGTCTACGTGTAGACGGTCATTACGGACATAAAAAGGGGCTCCCGTGACTCTACGTAAGAACCGGTTCTGTAAAATTTGCATCCTATGGATGTACTTAGGCTTGGTGTGAGCGTACACGACGCAAGCGTACGTCATAATGGGGCGGATCACCGCGGTATAAAGGCGCAACTTACACTTGAGTGACAACTTGCTTTTTGCCGAAATCATGAAATGAAGCCTACCCATAGCAAACGCAGCTCGGTCGCGAGCTGCTTTGATGTGCGCCGCGAAAGACAAGTGGTTGTCAAGTATGACTCCTAAGTACTTGGCTTGCTTCTCCCAAGGGATAGGCTTACCGTACATAGTGATCGGGCTGAGCGCGGGTGGCTTAATTTTACGCTGTTTAGAGAAAAGAACTGCCTGGCTCTTGTCGGGGTTCACCTCGATTCTCCATTTCCGGAACCAAGCGCTTAAGACGTTGGCTGAGGTTTGGAGGGTGCTATAGATAGCGTCGTGACTGCGGCCAGTGTAATAAATGGCCGTGTCGTCCGCGAACAGGGCTAACTGAGCCTTCTTGCTCTTGGGGATGTCACTGGTGAACAGAGTAAAGATAAGGGGAGAGACGACGGAGCCCTGAGGGACTCCGGCTCTAATGGGGTGGGGGGAAGACAGTGCCTTCCCGATGCGATAGCGGAAGGTGCGATCCGACAGAAAGTCTCGTAAGATGAGCACGAGACGGTCCGGCACTCCCAGTTTGTACAGCTTATATAATAAGCCGTTGTGCCAGACTTTGTCGAAAGCCTTAGCTATGTCGAAGAACAACACACCGGTCATCGCTCCACGCTGGAAGCCAGCGCTCAAGTGCTCTACGATGCGATGGACCTGTTGAATGCAAGAGTGTCCGGTTCTGAAGCCGAACTGCTCGTTGGGGATGAGACTCTTAGCCTCGGCGAAGTCTTTGAGTCGCTTATAAATAAGTCTCTCGTAGATTTTGCCGAGTGCGTTCAGGAGACTGATAGGTCTGTAGCTCGAGGGCTCAGACTTGGGTTTGCCTGGCTTGGCGAAACCGATGACAGTGGCCTCTTTCCATATTTGGGGAAAAGCGTTGTTGCTCAGGGCGCCATTGAAGATGGCCGCCATTAACACGACGAGCTGAGCGGGGAGGAGTTTAAACACCCTATTGGTGATTCCGTCGGAGCCGGGTGCTTTACGCGGTTGAAGCTTATTAATGATGTCTTGCACTTCGTCAGCTGTGACCGGAGGCAGAGGATCATCTGGGTCTTCTACTGGGGAGAGGGCGGCTCTACGTTCGACGAATGCGTTCACCTCATCGAGATGTCGCTTGTCTACTGGTTGAGAGCTGGGGGAGCACTGGGACTCTAGGCTGTCGGCTAGGCATTCGGCCTTCTCAGAGTCGTCGAATGCAACGCTCTTATCGGGTCGGGTGAGGGGAGGCATCGAAGCCTCTTCGGTGGAGCGCAACTTGCGTTGCAGCTGCCAGAAGGCTAGGTGGGTAGGCTCAAGCTCGCTAAGCGTCTTGTCCCATTGATCTGAACGATGCTCACTAGTGCGCTTCTTTACAGCACGCTGTAAATAACGCATGTGAGCTTTGTTCGCGTCGCAGGGAAAGTTGCTGTAGGCACGGATGGCCGCGTTCTTCTCGGTTATCAGTTCACGTACGTCAGCGGGTAGTATCCAGCGTTGATCGCTCAATGCTGGAACTTCTCGTGAGCAATCCTTCAGTACGGATTGCACGTGTTCTGTAAACGAGTTGATGGCGGCCGTCGTGTCTGCGACTGAGACTATGTGGCCGGGGATGGACTCCAGGTGAGACGACGTGGTGGATTTCAGCTTTTCGCTGACTTTCCTCCAGTCGGTTATCACTTGGGTCGGCGGGGGCTGGCTGGGGTCACAGGGACCCGAGCGGGGAACTAAGTGCATGAGCACTGGTCGATGGTCTGAGTTAAGCTCATGTAAAGTCTCGATGGAATGCAACTTAAGGTTGACATTCTTGAGTAGCGCTATGTCGAGAACGTCCGGACGTTGGTCGGGGTCGTGGGGATAGTGAGTGTGCTCCATAGGAGCGATGGGATCGAAGTTGAGGGACTCACCCAGGTTATACACGTGACGTCCTCTGGCAGAGGTCGTCGTGCTGTTCCAGGCGGGGTGTTTGGCGTTGAGGTCGCCCGCTATGATAACGGAGTCACTCAAGCCGAAGAGGACGGCAAGGTCTTTGGTGAACAGAGTGTGCTCCTCGGACGTGCCGCCGGGAGGGATGTACGCGGAGGCGATAGTGATCGGTTGATGACCGGTCATGCCTAGTCGACACACTGAAGTCTCGAGTAGGGACTCCATGGGACGATCTAAGGGGATGCAGTGCAGTTCTTTTCTATAATAGATTAGAGTACCGCCCTTGTGGCAACGTGACCGATCGTTGCGAACTATGCGATAGTTGGCAATTCTCGGATCGCGGTGACTGGGCTTGAGGAAGGTCTCCTGTATGAGGAGGATATCAATTTGATGGTCACGGAGGAAGGTGGCGATTTCATCACGCTGGCCTCTAATGCCATTGGCATTAAAGTACCCTAATTTAAGGGATCGGGGTTTGGTACACGTTAATCTCGTATTATCCATTGAAATTAAAGATTAATGCCGCTGAAGGCTTCGCCTAACTTGATTAGGGACTTGATGATAATTTTAAGCTTATCACCGTCAGTGTTAGCCTCCCTGAGATCTGCCGCCATGCGGTCTGCTTCGGGGGTGACTAACTTTGCTAACGTTTCTAAAGTTACGTTAGGAGAGGAGACCGCGGCCGCGGGGCCGGGAGGCGCGGGACGAGCGGGCGCCGGTGCGCTCGCTTGGGCCACGGGAGTGGGGACAGGGGCATCTAATAGCCCGGGAATGGGGCTGGACTTTGCTTTGCCGAGTGCCGGGAAAGCTCTCTGGTGGTTCAGCGAGGTCCAGGGAGAGGGCCTCTGAGGGCTGAGTCTCTCCGGCATCTGTGCAGTTGGTAGCCTCACCGATGGGCTTTCTCTCTGTTGGCGGGCGTTTGCACGCTTCGCCAGTTTAGAGGAGGAGCCTTTGGGGGCTTTCGGGCAGCCGCGGTAGTTAGCCGGGTGGCCCGACTGGCCGCAAAGCACACAGCTCGGTGGCTCCGTGCATAGCGATTTGTCTTTGGGACGGGGGCAGTCTGCCGTACCATGGTCGCCTAGACACTTTACGCATCTGTGCGGCGCATGGCAGTTGGCTTGGCTGTGTCCGTACAGCTGGCAGCGGTGGCACTGCCCTACTACGGTTGAGCGGTAAGGCTTCTCTATTGAGATGCCTGTGAGGGAGCATACCGACTTCACTTTGAAGATCGGGTGGTGTCCTTCTACTGGGTCACAAATGACCAGTACCATGTCGTACTGGTCGCCGCCTCTCGCCTTATGAAGGCGGTGGACGGCTGCAACCGGGATGTCCTGGCCTTGGAGGTCATTGAGGATGTCCTCCGTGGATATCTCCTTCGGGATCCGCCTGATCACCACGCGGGTGGGCTTCTCCTCTGGGAGGGAGTAAGTATGGAAGGCTATGTGCCTTCCGATCAGCTGGCGAGTAAGTTCCCTAAAGTCGGTTGTCGTAGGGACCACTACTTTGATTCCCTGCTGTGTGCTTTTTGCGCTTGTATATTGTATGCGGCGCTCAACACACATTTTGGACACATCTGTCCATTTCCCTTTGTCCTGAATGAACAACGGGGGAGGGGGCTTCAGCTTCTTTGAAGAAGCAGCTGAAGGTTTAGCCTTAGGGCTGACTGGCCTACTGGTATGAGCAGCGGCGGACGTAGGTAAGGGGACCGGGGAGGTGGGACGGGAGGCCGCGGGAGAGGGGACAGAAGGGAGCGCGACAATCTTTTTGGTCATGGCGGCCTGGGAATTTTTGCCCTTCTTTCTCTTGCCCTTTCCGACGACTTGATAGTCGTCTTCAGAGGATGAGGAGGCAGAGCACGAGTCTAAAATTGACTCTGAGTCGGAGACAGGCTCAGTTGTGTCCATGTTCTCAAAAACGGGAACAATGGACGCAGGTTCGGACTGATCCTTTGTTTGCGAAACAAAAGGTTTCGAAACAATGGGTCTCGGTTTAGCCGGAATCGCGGCGGCGACGGCTGGCGGTAAGCCTTTGTCCATGTTCTCGGGAACGGGAACAATGGACGCAGGTGCGGGCTGGCCCTTTGTTTGCGAAACAATGGGTTTCACAAGAATGGGTCTCGGGGTAGCCTTAATCGCGGCGGCGACGGCTGGCGGTAAGCCTCTGTCAGCAGGTGGCGGCGACAAAGGGCTCTCGAGCGCGTCACTGAAGTCAGTGACGGCAATACTGGATTGCTGCAAGGCAGCGACATCGGACCCATATTTCTTTAAAAAAAATCTGGGTCGTTCAGGAAAACGCGTTTGAAAAACGCCAAAAGGAGTTCATCATCCGCGTCAAGGGCCATATTGTCTGCTAAGAGTTAGCGAACATCTGAGTGAAGCTCAGCGCGCCTAATAACCTAATTCCTTAAACAATTATGTAGGGAATTTACTGGGTCCAGCGACTCACCCGCTTCAACCTTCCCGCAGCCACAGTCCGAAGGTCCTGGCTTGGTAGCAACTCCAACTCCAGTCTAGGGAACTTCGCTTTCAGGAACTTGTTGAAACGGGTAACACTAGCACAGTATATCGGCGGCGCATGCGTTCGCGACGGAGTCCAATTTTTCACCTAGACCCTGAAGGGGTTAGGCGGGCAGATTGGGTCACCACCCTCTCTCGATTTCGTTGGCACCGTTAGGTTTCCCACCAAGAACCTCGAAACTGAGGAATTTTCCCTGATGGGGCAAAGGAAGTTAAATCGGAATAATATCCGAAGCAAATGAGCAAGTGCTGTCTTAATAAAAAGACAGCAATTGTTCGGGGGTGTAGTCGAGGGACTACTGATGACGTCACGACACTGGGAAGCGACGAACCGATGACACACACTGATAGCGAGCGGGAATGCGAGCAGGTAGCGGCACGTCCGTACGCGACGGCGGTCAGGCGGCGAGTGACCTGCCATGTGCCATGTAAATGGACGTTCTGTTTATTTATGCCAACACAAAATTAGCATTTTAAATTAAAAATTGTACGGACAAATTGTCTCCCACAGTGGTTTTAATAAAAACAAGCGTCCCTAAATTATATTGTAATTGTAAATTTCCGCTGATCAAAAAAGATGTAATAGGTTTTACAAAAAAATATGTCCTTGATTTTATGTATACAGTAATTTATAAATACTTGCGAATAATATACTTATATAATTTCAATTAATTTTGAATAGACAACACATGCTTCTGATTTAATTATCGAAATGGATATTGATGATGCATTTCCGAAGTATGGGCGACATTTAACAAGCGGTATCTAGGTCACGTTTAGTTCCAATTCAAACGTTTATATGAAAATACCCAGTGAATATTCATACAATGTAGAGGCTGAATTTATCACGAGTCGATCGTAAAACACGTTTACAACCGCGCCTGTTGACTTACTAACTACTGTGGATTATTTTATGGCCCGTATATTTCTAGTGTTGCCATTGTTTTGTTAAGTTTTGATAATTACTGTGCAGTTTGTGTGCAACAAGGAGGATCATTAAGTCCTGCGCTGCCTGGTAACAACTGCTATGCAGCAAACTCCTTTTTTTCTTCACGTGTAAAATGTTTTACATTTCATTTTCTGAGTAAACTAAGGGCGTAGTGTAGTTCGTTTTTTAAAATTAATTCATGAAAACCAGTTCTTGTTTTGGTATAAATATATGTATATAATCAATATAAATTTTAAATACCGAACGCAAAGAAGGTCAATGGATTAATCACAAACAAAAGACTATTGATGAACTTGACTTATAAATAAGTTATAATAGGCACTTAGGCAGCGTTCCAACAAAGTTGCAAAACATTGTAGTGAAAGTTTACTTCAATGAATAGAGGGATAACTGATATACGACAGGAGTTCATAAAACTTGGAAATTGCTTAAATTTCTGTCACCTTTTTTTTTTTTTTGCTTATGGGAAATCATCAAATGACTTCTCCCGCTCTGGGCGGAGCGGGAGGGAGTGTCAGACTTGACTGACTAAAACCCACCCATGTTCCTTCTTAGCCGAGGCTATTACTAAAAGTGATAAAAACTAGCTAGCTCATAATCTGCCTAGACTTTTCCCAACTTTGTTGAGGTCGGCTTCCAGTCATACTGGATACAGCGGCATACCAGTATTTTACATGGAGTGACTACCTATCTGACCCCCACAACCCCGTTAGTAGTATTAGTAAAATGAAAGGCATAATTATGGTACCAATATGTTGCCGATTTATACGTTTCACACAACAGTCTAGTTACTTTAAAATCCCTACAAAACTTTGCTCAGCAAACGCATGTAAACGAACATATTTGAGATATACAAGGTGTTTGTTTTACATCCTCGACAAAATTCAGGAGGTTGTAACCTAAGACAAATAATCAATTAAAATTACGGTCCCTAGTAAATTATCAAAAAATGCAGATTTTTTTTATTGTTAAAGTTGGTCAGTATTTCAGAATAACCCCCTTAACGTGGTTTAGTGAATAAGAAATTATCGAATAAACGTTAAAGATTGTTTGTATGTGTGAAAGCGCGGTTATAGGGCGAGAGATCAGACGGGCCGCGTTTAAAACACGTGTGGTTCACACTTACCGATTTCCGTAAAATAAGAAAAAAATACCTACCTATTTTATTACTGATTCGGGACGAGAATCAATAGCACAGTTAACTCCTTGAATTTGACGAGGATTCAAAACAACACCTTGTATGTTAATTTTCGCACTACCCCCAAAACTTCACCTCATTTGTCGATCACATACCAAACGTAGATTCTACGTGAACAGACAAACACGTGCCACGTCAATAATTTCCACGTAAAACCTGACGTTGAACGAATCACGCGTGTCAAAGGAACGTTCAAACGTCATGTCACACGTCGACGCTTAAGACTAGGACTGAAAAGGGTCGATGGAGCGACACCCGCTTATGTCAGCACTTTGTCAGGCACAGATCGGGAACGTTAACGATCTACCCTTATTTTTACTAATAATATTTTTCGTGCTCGGCTTAATGATTTGACTTTGATGTCGATATTTTTAGACGTGTTTGACGTCTGCCTTGTGATCAGTTCGACATCGAGTTGTAACTAAATGAGTCAAATAATTAAATAAATAAAACTTTAAAAAATATATTAAGATAAATATTAATCAAATGTGAACAGTTAGGAAGATTCGGAGAATCAATTAATTAATTGTTTTTCCCTTCATATTTTTTTCCTTCAAATTGTGCTATAACTTGTGGTAAATACAGGTTAAACAATTTTGCTTAAGTAGGTTAAAAAAGCTCAATGATGTGGAGATATTGAACGTCAAAAATTCAACCAATGGTTACAGTTGCGTAAGGAAATCTACTAAAGCATTTTTTCGAAGGAGGTTGGCTCATTACTGGCTTAATGAATGTCAGTATTCTGCATCGCTGGTCTAGTGGTCTCAAACGAGACTAATCAGTATGAGGTCCTGGGTTCGATTCTCGGATCACGAAAAGTGTTATAAGGTTTTTCTATCTGGAATTCCTCTGTAGCTACCACTGAGTCTGGATTTGTTGATGGCAATAGGCTCACCCCCGATTATAACGGGCTTAAAGAAAACTGTCAAGTACACCTCTGCCTAACTCTACGGTGATTGTGTGATGTTATGTAATATTTATGTGCAAATCAGTCTCACCTTTTCCTCCTCAACAGAATGGCTAGTATAGTAAGTGCAGCCAGTGAGAGCGCGGCACAGAGCGCCAGTAACAGCGCCAGTTCGCCCGCGGTGGCCGGGAAGGGCGCGTCCACCTCCTCCGCAAGATGGCCGTCAGCCGCTTGCGTCGCGAACTCGAACACTTCGCGCGTCCAGCCGGCCTCGTTGGCTGCACGCGCCGCTACCCGGTAGCGAGAGCCGGGTGATAGACCTAGGGCACAGAAAACGTCATAGTGATCCAACAGCCTGCCTTGTTGGTCAAGCGCGACTGCTGAGCATTGAGCCCCGGGTTCGATTCCCCGGTTAGGTAAGTGGGTTTTGCCATCAAGAATTTCTCAGTAAGAGCCACGGAGTCTGGATTTGAGCCTAGCTGATGGGAATAGGCTCGCCCCCTATTACTTTGGACTTGAAACAACATGCATGATGAAATGTGGGTTTTCTTTTAGGTATACCTCTGCCTGACACTACGCGAATTTCAGGCGTGATATTATGTACGATCCAACATCCTTGTCAATGATACTTTACTTCTGACAGCGGGAACTTAATCAACCTTTCAACCTTATTTGAATGAGAATAAAGGCCAATAGGACTGAAATAGACTTGTCACTGGCAGCAACCTTAAAATAAAGCTGTAATTTTGACAGTGATTCAAAGTCAGAAGTATTAATTAACAGTGAAAGGACTCAAGGACTGTACCAGGTTCACTGGCTTTTCATTTCTGTAAACACAGTTGAAATAATAACTACGGAAACTGTCAAAGTTTGTGTAGTTCTTCTTTAACTTGAAATAGAGTGCAATTTACTTTTACATGGCCCTAATAATATATCATAAAAGCAACAAAACATACTGACTTGGAAAATGAATTAAATCAAAGTTTAACGATCACAAAATTCATAAAAGCTAATTATTATTTGAACTCTCTAATCTAAAATACTCAAAATAAATCAGATAATATAAAACAATATGAAACGTACCTCCCAAAATGACTTCTCCGCCGACAGGCACATCCCTGGCGCCTGCTACTCCTGACCCAGCCCACTCCAGCTTCAAGGCCACAGGGCCACATCCACCATCAGTCCAAGCACTAGTATCAAACCTCGCATGGGTCGCATTAGCTCTGATCCACCTAGCATCTGGAGGGGCAGTAGGGGGACCTCCAGAGGTCCTAACAGCCAGTTCGGAACCCGGAGCTCCTCCGGCGGAACCGTACGCTCGGTATGCGGAACCACATCGCAGTCCAGACAGTGTAACCGGTCCGGGAGTGGCCAATTGTAATCGCCATTCACCCTAAAATGGATTTAAATGTAACGAATACGGCACGTTCTAAGGAATTTCGAATAAAAGTCTACATTGGAAGAGCTTTAAGATGTAAAGTAGGGTGGATATGTACACTTCAGATAATACTTTTGCTAATGGTAAAACGAAAGAGTTTTGAGTAAAAAGTTATATAACGATTTTTGTGGATTTGCTACTTTTACCTACTCAATCGGGGTCCTTCCTCACTGTATGCTAATTCGTAGCATACAGTGAGGAAGGACCCCGATTAAGTACATCATTTTGAGCCTTCCCCGCATGGAAGTTTTTCTAAGGTATTAATGGTATAACGGTGTCCTCTCCCCCTTTTATTTTGTTGAACTTTAAAAAAAACTTTTACATCTAATTATATGAAATATTACAATATCCAAACATCTAAATGTAGTTGGCGAAAAATTAAACTTGGTACTTACCTCTGGTGAAGCCAACCTCCAATGCAAGCTATAAGTCTTAGGGATGGCATGTCCAGGTGCCCTCGGCGCGGGCCTGAGTTCTAGCTCCAGTTCCCTGGACCTGGCCTCCAGGAGGGCCAGCCCGGGCGGCGCAGGCGGTCGCAGTACTATGACGCGCCATGTTGCAGAGTCTGAACCGTGAGGGTTTTCCGCTACGCATGTGTAGTTGTCGGCGTGGGATAGCTCTAAACCTGTTGGGAAATTTTTGATGTTGCATTTGTGATGTTTATGTTGTGTTTTGTTACTCTGGATGCTAAGAATACTGATTGATAAAAGATGGTTTAATCATTTCGTAGTTTCGAAGAAAGAAGAATATTGCTCTGCATTAAAGAGTGGAACGCACCTACAATGCCTTGGAGGCATCAATTGAGCCACCAGCTATTTATCGCAAAGTAACACACAAATAATGAAAATTCTTTCTGATGCAGTTTAATGTTTTGATTTCAGCAACTCCTCCTATTTATTTGAATTTATTGGCCAACCAACAGTTATACAGGGTGTAACGGAAAGGGTATATACATCCTTAAGGGTGTGCTACAGACCATCAAATTGAGCAGGTTTCTCATCATATTTTTTTTTTTGCAGCAATAAAAATATCTGCTGCCCCATAGAAAATTGCAATACCTATTCGACCCAAATGTATAGGCAGCTGATATTTTTTTTTGCAGCAAAAATTTTTTTATGATGAGAAACATGTTCAGATTGATGGTCTGTAGCACACCCTTAAGGATGTATGTACCCTTTCCGTTACACCCTGTATACACTGGTGAAATTACAATAATGTTTTCATATAATCTAGGGTTAGTGTTTTAACTTATTATAGGTAAACACCGCATGCCCCATAAAAGTAAAAAAGAATCATTGTATAAATATTAAAGATACAACTCCAAAGGCGGCCGTAAACCAGAGAAGTAAAACCCAATCACAAGACTTGTTTTACTTAGAAACCAGTCATGTAACTAGGGTCTGTCATATTGCTTTGCCGCTGCTATTAGCAGCTGTCCAGAATGCTGGTACCTCGTATAAGCAGTGCGTCTCCATCAAGATGGAAGGGTGGTCGAGGGTGCAGCGGCATGCCGGCGCGCAGCCAGCGCTTGGCAGGTGGAGGTGCACCCCCCACGACGCAGCGCAGCGACAGCGCGCCGCCCGCCGCGCCCAGTGCCACGCCGCCGAATGACGAGATACGACCAGGTGCTAGAGGATTTATACACATGAGAAAATCCAGCAGACATCGAGTTTTAGACGTAGGCGTAGGTACTATCTCCAAAAGTTGAGTCTGCTCATATTAAAAACAAAATCCCAAGCACACGATGGCCACATCTATCTACCGAGCGGACCAATAGTAGTAACACCAATTTTTGTGCGGGCCAATAATAGTAGACCCAAAAATATCAATAAACAATCTCAGGCTCTGTTAATGGTCACACATGTTTGACCACCCTTTATCGACCAACAGGAAGGAAACAAAAAAAAATACCAAGGAAGAAAAAGTTTGTAAGCGTTTGCGCTGCCAGCTGCAGGAATAGTCTTTACCGCGGAGGTCAGATTCAAGTTTTGGTGACTGTACTTATGATGATGATGATTTCGCTCGTCCGATCATAAGCCTGGATCTCTCGTTCTCCTATAATACTATGTGCGCAACAACATAAAATTGCAATCAATACAGCAGAGAAAAGTTGTATGTTGTTAGTTGCAAAGGAGCTACTGAAGCGTTAATAATTGAGATAACGACTATAAAAATATGAAAGGAAAAATAAAAATAATTTCAAAGAAAAACATCACAAGTAGGCAAGGAGTAGTAGATTTTTCTTTAAATTGCTCAAGTTCTTAGAAAACGAATACTTGACACAGAAACAGCGAAACGTATGCATGAATACAGTGAGAGATTAAGTTTACTCAATTTAGTTTGATTTAAAAAATCTTCAGGGGATCAGGTATGAAAAAGTTTAGCTGATCAGCGGGATAAAGTTCACTTTAGGTTGGCCCAGAAATTGTTCTAATAAGACGTATGCTTGCAGCAAAGATTTTATTTCAACTACTTATGAAGTATGTCATGCTTAGAGTACCATCACAACATTAGTCTTTTCTGTTGAACGCTGCTCGCGCACTACCAACTCGATTGGCCCCATTGAGATAAAATTATGTTTATAATATTTCACAGTCTCTACCTAATCAATTTACACGTTTGATGTCCAAGGCCAAAAGTGTAGATCTATGCCGAACCATCTTGAAACTTTGTCTTACTTACCCAGGGAGCTAGTCTGGCAGGCCACAGCTGGTGAAGGTGGACCCTCTCCTGCGGCAGTGGCAGCGCGTACCCAGGCCTCATAAGTCCGACCCGCGCGGAGACCACGCATCGTTCGCATGCATTCTGTTGTAGTACCCTCGATTTCGGTGCAAGCATTCACCCGGGTGACATTGGGTTCTTGAGACCTATATTTACGTGTACAAGTTAAAAAATAAAATTATGAGTCATTGCAAAAGTAGGTAAACATATAACCCACACTAATTTCCGTATTATCCTGTTATAAATGGATGACTAGGAACAGAAATGTATTGACAATACATCTTTATAGGTCAATTTTAATTTAAAGTTTTAAGCAACTGTATGTACAATTTGAAGATGAAGTCACCAGGCACAATAATCACGGATCTTGAGCGCTGACATTGGGTCACTTTTGTGGTTTGCCTGTGGATCATAGTTCTGTCGCCAAGCGCTTGAGATTCGTTCCGGTAACTGTCTGTATACAGTCGTGAATAGAAGTTACTTTTAGGTGGATCTTGGATGGTCTGCCCAGCTATAATGCGCACTGAATGGCAATTAATTTACTATAATTTTAGTAAAAAAAAAACAATTGTAAGTCAATTCGATAGATGTACAGGCGATTATGTAGTTTCTCTTTGTGAAGGGACTTCTCAACCTTGATTAAGCTGAACTGGAAGCTAGTCGTGTAACTATCACATATAGGGGAAAGTTGATTGTTATCGTGAGTACAATCACGTGTTTAAGTATCGGTCACTAATTACCAGTCACCCTATATACCATCTTCATAGAATATTCCCGTTTCTGACAGCGCAGCGTACAGCTATATAATCTAATATGTGTGCACAAAATCAATGCAGAAATTCAATACTGTTATGCCAAACCCTTCAGTCGTGACTGAAAATCTATAAAGCCGACGGTCCACTACTACGTAGGATTTACACGGAGAGGTTTGCCATGGTTAATTTTTTTTTCATTTTTTCGTACGTATGGTGTCCAATCCCCAATCAGCCCCCAATCGGCTCAGGCGCAAAATGTCTCTTTCGCAAAATGTCTACTGGTAGTAAAATGTCTCTTTCTCATAATGTCGCTTTCGCAGAATGACTCCTTCTCAAAAGGTCGCTTTCTCACAATGCCTCTTTCGCAAAATGTCTCTTTCGCAAAATGTCGCGTTAGTAACATAGAAAAAAAAATGCCTGGTTTAAAAAAATGCTTGTTTTTTTTCTAATTTCTTATTTTTGGTTGGTTCTGTTCTGTTCTTTGTTAATACTTTTTGGCAACGTTGTAAATTCGACTTTTCAAGTGCAATCAAAAATAAAAATACTTACTTTTATTATGAGTTCTTTACAAAATCTGGTACAGTGGTATAGTATTTTTTATAAAAAGGAAACAAATCATAAGTCTTCAATTACAAAAAATGGAAACAAATCATACTCTGCCCAGCCGAGTCAGACTCGACGATTGAATATCTTGTAAAACTTGTAAACATTTAATAAGAAATTGGAAGAAAAACCCCTTTCTTTAAACCAGGCGATTTTTTTTTCTAAGTTAGGTACTAACGCGACATTTTGCGAAAGAGACATTCTGCGAAAGAGGCATTGTGAGAAAGCGACCTTTTGAGAAGGTGTCATTCTGCGAAAGCGACATTATGAGAAAGAGACATTTTACTACCAGTAGACATTTTGCGAAAGAGACATTTTGCGCCTGAGCCGTCCCATCAAGCTATACAAAACCATTTTATGCGGATTTCTCATTGTACGGGAAATCTATACAAAACGAGGTCATGTTATACTAGAAATGTATAGCTTAATGTGTAACAGTGTGTACGTTACGTTGCCGTGTGGGTTGTAGTGGTCTATGCCGTCTACATTTTCAAAGCGAAGCTAGATGACACGCGCTAGTTTAGCCATTGTGAAGCGGAGACTTAAGTCTTGCGAGGTAAGGAAGGCTTTGACCGAACTATAGTTCTGTCGAACCAAAACAACAACGCGAGTTAACAGAACAAACTAGCCCAAGTAAAGCGGTTAGACATGGCTCAATTGAAGCGGTATTTAACTTTGATTGCTGAACAACTTTGGTTACTCCTGCCAGGTCGGGTTCTGTTTCAATTATTTATTAACTCACGCTAACAGCGGTTGAACTATGTAATTGCTTTTGTAATAGCTGGAGGTTATAGTTATGTAGATTTTGGGTAAGGCAAACGTCACTTTATTGTTAGTAGCTTTTGATTAATTTTCACATTTTATACACAACGCAACGCAACGTCAACAACACAACGTCTCAGTATACCAATTTTAGAGCGTATGGCTTAAGAATCATTTGAATTTTATACGTGATTGTTGCTTGAATTTGAGATTACATAAATAGAAATAATATATTCTTCCTATCTCTATTTTTCAATCCACATGAGCAAAACCAAAGCAATGCTAGTTTTCAATTAAAAAACTTTAACTGTCTCTCCGTTTTCTTATTACGCATTAGTGGCTGAACGCATTTTCATGAAATGGCCCACAGAACTTTACGTAAATTAGGACATAAAATACATGTATCTCGGTAGGACATTTCCTTGATGTAAATTCCGACCTCCACGTGAGCTAAGCTGCAAGCAAAAGCAAGTCTTGTATAAACCTAATTTATAGCTCGTAATTTAATAGCAGGATATACCGAAGGAGCTCTCGGAAGCCTCAAGTATTTACCTGGCTGGAACGCTATATCCCTTTCGCTTTGTCACTCATCTCAGTGCGCCCGTCGTGGCGTATAATCTCATTAACACTGCGCTCTGTGGAGCTCCGAGCTATCTATGTGGAACCATCGAACTGTTCTGATTTGTTACCGGTCAATGGCGTTAGAAAGGGTATTTGGGAATATAAATCCTTCAAATGACCCACTAATATCAACAAGCTTCCTACAGACCTTTTCTATACATTTCTAGTTTTTTTTTTTTGTGAATGGCATCTCGCAGTTCAGCCTATGCGGTTGTCGTCTGCTTAACCGGACTATCCTGTGGATGCCTTGAGAGTAAGGCCTCCAGCCAGGGCATAATAACTTACAAACTAAGCGACTACACGCTAAGGGCACCCCCTGTGGGGTACGAGTTTCGGCTTAGGGCGCCGCTGGGGGAGATCAAGGATCTGAATGATATCATTATTTAGGGACTGATTTAAAACTACTGGCACAGCATCGCGGGCTGGCTCGAGCGAGGGTGGGGGAGGGCAAAGACCGGGACGTCGCAACGGACCTCGACGGCGAGGTCGGAAAGACGGCGGTTTGTGTCTGAACTTTTTAAGAGTACTAGTCTCTTTGCTACTTTCCTGGAGGAGAGTGATTGCATCATCGGGTGTGATACATTTCTAGCTTGTACCAAAAACTTTTATAGTCAAATATGTCTGACGACACGGTTGGCGCAGTGGTTGGGCGTTCGACTGCTGCGCTACGTGTCGCGGGTTCGATTCCCGCACGGAACAAATATTTGTATGGCCTACAGATTGTGGTTTCGGGTCTGGCTGTTTGTGTATGTGAGTTTAAATGTTTGTGAACGCACCCACGTTACAGGAGAAATTCCTTGTGTGGGCTAACGTTTAAATTATATATATATATACAAGGTGTTGTTTTGCATCCTCGTCAAAATTCAGGAGGTCATCACCCAAGACCTAAATAATCAATATAAATTACAGAACCTAGTTAATTATTAATAAACGCAGATTTTTTTGGTTGTTTATGTTTGTCAGTATTTCAGAATAACCCCCTTACCGTGGTTTAGGGAATAATAAATAATCAAATAAATGTTTGAGGTTGGTTGTATTTATGGAAGCGTAGTTACAAGGTGAGAATCAGATGGCCCGCGTTTAAAACACGGGTACACGTGGGTCACACTTACCGATTTCCGTAAACAAGAAAAAAAATAAAAATTACCTACCCATTTTTTTATTGATTTGGGACGAGAATCATTAGCATAGTTACCTCCTTGAATTTGACGAGGATGCAAAACAACGCACCTTGTATATATAAAATAGATTCGATTACAAAATATTCGAAATGGTGTCAATTCTCTTTAGACTCTTGATTTGAAGTTGTACTAGAAGATGCTGTAGTAAGCCTATTGGTTATAAAGTCTATTATCTCAGAAATAACGGACCATCACACCTGTAATCCCGGAGGGTTTAGGCAGAGGTGTACCTTTTAGTAAACCCTCATTTCGCTAGTTATGTTTAAGTCCCATGTAATAGGGGGCGAGCTTATTGCCATCAAGTCTGTTTCAGATAGGTGGCAGTGATCAACATTTCGCCAGCTATGTTTTAGATATAAGGGCCGAGCCTATTGACGTCAACCGGGTAGAAATAGCAGACTCCGTGGCTACTACTGAGAAATTCCCGATAGAAAAACCCAGTACCCAGGACCGCATGTTTACCACTACACAAAAGAGGCAGTCAACTATAAGTAACTCAAAAATAATAAAGTAATAACTGACTTTTCACTTGAATATACCGATTGACCGATATAAAATAACAATATTTCTTAACGACGTGTTAGACAGCACGCGCCTCACGATGTTCAACGCGCGGCACAATTTGAGCGGATAGACTGTACTTGCAACACAACTTACCCGGATAGATCCTTGACGTGCAGCGTGTAATGCGTCAGCTTGCCGTTGGGCTCGGGAGGAGGCAGCCACGAGGCCCTCAGCGAGCGCTCGCCCAGTGCTATCAGTTTCATGCCGCCCGGAGCGCTTGGCACTAATCGGAACAATGCGATTTTAATGACTGATTAACAACAGAATCTGTTGCTGTTTTCTTGAAAATAAGGAAAGAAAAACGTTTGTTAAGTTGTTTTCAAGTGCGAATAGTAAAACTACCCAATTCGTTTTCTCGACATCCGATTACGAAAATCCATACTCTCGGAAATAATCAAAACTAAGTACTTCATCGTTATTTTTTGTGTTCTTATTTAGTTTTGTAATTTTAATATTGTTTCTACACTGTATCTGTAAGTTGAGAAATCTGTGGAAGGGTGAATTTCAACAAATGCCATTTTTTTATCATATCGGTGAACTTTTTCATTTATATATTTTTTGTATATTTTTCAGATTTAATGTAATCTTTAAGATATCAAATATCCCCAAATTTAATATCATCAACGTATCATTTAAGACTAAGGAGAAAATTCAGTTTGAATTCTGGTTTCCACCGATATGACAAACCGGCACCGAATTTTTTTTCTGTACACCGGTATGATAAGTTTATCCACCGAAATGATGTACATATCCAGCGATATGATGATCTATCACCCTTTGAACATCAAAAAATGAAATAGTTAGTAGGTACCTATATATTTTTACAAGGGTGACTTAGAACTGAAGACCTGAATTAAGGGTCTTATGTAAGTAGATCACATCCAAAGAGGACTGAGTTCTTAGAAATTCAGTTGCAATATATTTTTTTAAATGATGTACCTATTTTATTATATATACTTTCTTTTTTATCATATTTACTATAGGTATTATGAATTTAAAAAAATGTTTATTTTTATTATCATTGTCTTTGTAATAGTATTATACTTTACTTAATGAAATGATACGGGATCTACCGATATGATAAAACGAATCACCGAGATGATAAAATGATCTAGCGATATGACAAAGTAATCCACCGATATGACAAAACTGTGCGTTGAACATGAATCAAAACACCGATATTAGATATAAGACACCGATTGGTTTTTTCGGTGTAAATTATCACATCGGTGGTAATAAAGACCACCGATTACAGCGATATGAGAACAGCGACGTGAGAAATAATACACTTTTTCAAAAATTAGAAAAAATGCATAATATCTAGGATAAATTCAATAACAGTCAATGAAGCTAATTTACTTACTACTTGTGTTAGAACCAAACACCAAAAATAAAACTACTCATTACACTAGAAAAATGCAACCACCGATACTATAAAATAATTGTCCGGGAGCAACTGAAATGGCGTACTTATGTTATTGGCGAGAATATGCAGCGATTTGACACAAATCCGTCCTGACTGCGCACTAGCACACACTAACGAGGAAAATAAAATTGGGGTGGGGACGCTGTCGGACTCGTCGATGTAAAGTTAGGTTTAAATTACTTTTGTCCAGCGATATGAGACCATTTTGCAGGACAGGTACGTTTGTGCCTCTCAGTAATAACAATCGTTAATTATGTAATAAAATATGCTATATATTAATAACAAAACTAATATTCTATAAAAAAGAATAAGTTATATACTTAACTTACTTATTTCTATTAGTGTATAAGCTTTTTTGTTTGTAAAAAAAGTAGAGGGACAGCACCGATTTGAAAAAAATAGAGGTTTATGAATTTATTTCAACCTTTGTAAATAGTCCTAGGCAAATTATATTTTTGCCACAACCCAATAACTACCTATTTAATACTAAAAAATATAATTCAGAACGATATTCCTTTTTTCAAATACTAATTTCACCGAAGACAAAAACATAAGTCATTTGGGAAATTCACCCGGAAACGTCGTGGATTGAACATTAGCCTACTTTGAATTTGTTGTAATATTGATTATAAAATACATTGTACAATTTTTGTATTCCCTAAATAAATAAATACTTCACGGCAAGAGGACAAAGAGTTTCTCTTTGAATTCATCATCTGCAACATTTCTGTTACAACGATTGAAGTCTTTTTCCCAAAGGTATAACTATTGTCAAGAATCGGACAGGGGACATAGCAGACAAAGGTAACACACCTATTTCGCTGGCAACTGATAGCCTAAGTGTTTGACAGTGTGCTCGACTCACACCTCGGTAGGTACACCCAGTAACATGACACACAGTTTGGTTTTCACTGAAAGTGCTATACTGGCGTTGAAGCATACTGTCAAATATTATACTGACAGGAAAACAACTGTGTATGCTTGTTTCCTGGACCTTTCTAAGGCCTTCGACCTGGTTTCTTATAATGTCTTATGGAAGAAGCTTCTGGAGGCGTACGTTCCTCCTGCATTAGTGTCTACATTATCTTTTTGGTACGACAAGCAGTTACAAGCAGCGACAGCTGTTGGTGTTGAGGTGTTTGTACTTAGTAAGTAAGATCTTCTTATAAGATATATTGTATTAGCATAAGATGAGTAATAAATGGTAACCGATCGGCTCCAGTCGTTCAATAACACTGGTTCCCTACAGTGTCTCGAGGCAGGAATAAAAAAATTCAACATTTGTCCCTCCTGTAAAACTAAATGGTACAGGAGGCTTGCACCTTACTGTAGTGCTAAAGGTTTGTTCGCTGATGCGCACACGATTACTTTTCGATAATGCGGAAGAAAGTTGCCTCAGTAATATCCCGAGTGAGGGAAAGCAGCAAAAGCATTCTGAAGGTGTTTGCAGAGAGGCTGGATGGGCCTACAATCGGGAGGTTTACCTAGCTACATGTTGGCAACAAAGCATTTGTTCTTTTTCGTGTTCCTGCATGTTACTAATATAGTTTTTATGTAAGATGTAATACTAACACCCTATGTATGGGCCTGGATGCCTGACAATAAAATATTTTTTTATATTAATTTTTTATAACGAAAATTTCCTAAAGATTCTAGATTTCTGATAGACTTACCATCTTCATCAGTCCTGCAAACTTGCGGGGCCGACAGAGGCCCGTCGCCGGCGGCGTTGTGTGCCCGCACTCGAATCTCGTATTCGGCATACGGTGTAAGACGCGATACTGTAGCTTCCTCGCCCTAATGAACAGTAAAAAAAAACACAGTCCGGAAGGAAAAACATACTCAGTATAATGATTGTTTTGGTTTTCCTAGAAATAACGTTTTGTTTGTTTATCATTTACAAAATAATTGATTGTATATTTTTCCCTCCGACTTTGATTTTCTTTAATAACAAAAACATCATCTATAAACACTTACTATACAGAAATTACAATAAATATTTATTTTTTTATCATGGCCCGTTGAAGTAACGACGATAAAATTGCTGGAAATAATAATGATATAACTCGAAAAATACGAAATAGGTACGGTCAGCAGCAAAAGTCGCTTCACATAACCAAAATTATAAGACGTATTAGTTTTAGAACGATCCATATTAACAGACTGGAGTAAAAGACATAACAATATTTTCATCAATGGTTACACAAATTCGCAAAACAATATAACATCAGGTCACACTGACCAGCACAAAACTTGGTGTAATATTTATAAGTGTTAACCGACTTTTGATGCTGACTGTACATGATAGCGTTTTTAGTTACGCTAAAAATATTTTCATTTTGTTGCCAATTTTTTTGCAAGCCTTTTATGAAACGAATTAATGTATTAAGTACTTACTTTCGTTAATTTTATATTTAACTACAAACAAAATCGAAATATCGAAATTTTTGAGTTATGTCATCCTTAAATTGTTGCAAACGAGTGAAAGGTAAGAAATCAATCGTACCTGTATCCTTAAATACGCATCTTGTGTCGGCAGCATAGGATCGGCGTCGCGTCGCGTGTATTGAAGTGTGTAGTGGGTTATGAGACCTCCTCGGTTGTCTATGCCCGGCGGTCGCCATGACACCCTGAGTGAAGTCGACCCGCTAGATATGCAGGCCACTCCTTCTGGACTACCAGTTGGTGCTGCATTTGAAACAAATTCCTGCATTACTGGGCCGAGGTAGTGTTTTGGAAACTAATATGACTTGAACTGTATTAAGTTGTGTTAAAATGTTGAATGCACGACAATAAGAATAAAACTTATAACATTTTGTTATGAAAGTTTTGATTTTACTCTCTGGTATTGTTATAGACTTCGCCGTTGTAGCTTTTTGCACGAGGTCACATAATATTATGGTAATTTGGAAAAATATGTTTCAAAAAAGGAACATAAGAATTTATTTGAACACCATTCATAATTATTAATTCACCATTCGAGTTCCTGGACACTAATGAGGTCTTCTTAAAGATAAACTTCCCGAAGAACTGTACTTCCTACCGTTTGTATTAATTTTAGGCACACGGGTTAATAATTCAAACAGCTTTTTCATCTCTTCCAAACGGTTGCAAAGCGATTCCTTAATAAGAATCTTAGAAGATTAATTACCGAAAATCTTGTTGTGCGCACATGTGACTTATTAAGAGCATTAATTAAGTCTTTTCAAGTTGATACTGTGTAATTACTGAGGAAGAAAACATACTTATTTTAAGATTGTAGGTAAATTTACAGGTAAATATTTAATTTCATCGGAAAACATCACTGTTTTATACCAGAGATATATTTTAAACTAGCCACGGATAAAAAGTTGAACGAAATTCTCCTTTATCTGAAAAAGAACACGCCACCGTTCCCCTATCTGATCGATTGCAACAGATGGACCACCGGACGGTTACCTATCATAAGGTCGAAAAACATTTGACCGAATTTCATTGCACCTAAAAAATTTCAACTATTATCGTTTTTTTTTACTTCATCGAATTCAGATCTGCCACTGTATCAGTTGGCCTGTTATCAATTCGACTCCGACGTTTCCTTTGCTCGACCGGCTTCGCTGCCCAGCCTCAGCCGCGGCGGCGGGTCTTCAAACCATCTCATCAGCTCGCTGGGTGCCCCACCCTTCCGTCGGTTTTGCAGCGATTCGTTTCTGTCACTAAATTTTGTAGCACATCATATTGACTTTTTATGACACTATTTTAATTTAATATTGAAAATGCTACTGGCTATAAAGGGTGTAAATGTGCCCTTAACGAAGCGGAAATAAACTTATTCTCCCCGTCCGAAACCTTCTAGTTACGGATATATATATTTGAAGTCAAAGTTCCAACTTTTTCATAACTTTTTTTTCTTTTTAAAGGTTACAAATTTACTTGAAATACCTCAATAACCCGTATACTATTCAATCCGCAATTCAGCTAAATGTTTTGAGTGCGTTACATTGAGTTTAACGTAAAACAATATTTTTCACCCAAAAAAAAGTTTGCCAGGAATAATTTTTGCGTTGAGTTACCTACTTAGTTTGATGTACAGAATGCTTGGTTGAAGGCTTCGTGAAGGGTCTGTTTATACCTTGTATATTTGTGAACAATTAATATTCCGAACAACATTTTATGTTTCGGTATGGTAAAAATATGGCAAACGAAAAGAGTTCAAAAGAGGCTTCGGCCAATAGCAAAAAGTTATTTGTAAATTGGCGAAATATAATAATACTTATGAAATACTGATGACTGATGATACTTCGATGATCTATAAATATTTCTAATAATGCATATAACAAAAAATATGTCGGTCAATAGTTTTCGGTAAAATCCAGCTCGAACAACAGACATTCTGAAAAGTGATCGGTTCCCCCACCGGACAGATGGACAATTGAAACTATATGTCTTTTTGCTTCCCAGATGTAGTGGCCACTTTAAAAAAGAATTGGATTTTTTTGCTTGAAGAAAATAAAAATGAAACAAACGCAGAATACAAAAGTGCCATCAATTTGTACTGAATCGTTTGACCTAGATCGAGAAGGCCACAGTCCAATTAAGCCATTTTGCATTTTGATGGGAAAATTTACGATCGTCGCTTCACGTCGATAGCGCTCAGTTATTTACAACTACGACGACTTGCCTTGACGAAGTTTAAACTTCGATACACTTCTGCGGCTGACTGTTCTGAACATTAAAGAAATCGATCTCTTTCATTTTCCAAGTTTTACGATTTAATAGCGCTTTGAAAGTGATTATCGAGAATAGGAGAATAATCTTTGGGAAGTTGTGGGTAGCGTTGTTCATTATGCTTCTTGGCATAATTTTGTTCTGACAAATTGTGCGGATAAATGCCGCGTGAGAATGGAAGTAATAATTATTTTTGACGAAACAACTCAATTACTTCCAGTGTCTGAGATAAAAATTTATTGATTGTTCACAATTAAATGCAATTTTGCTTACCATCATACCTAACTACATTATTTTATCCTACTTTCTGTAATCCCGGAAGATTGGACAGAGGTGTACTTATAGTAAACCCAATTTCACAACTTATTTTTAAGTTATAGGCGAAGGGGTTGACATCAGGCTACTACTGAGTAATTCCTGAAAAAACAGGCGCTCATGCTTAGCTTGCAACTACTAGACCAACGCTATAAGTAGGGAAAACGAAACTTACGCGATTCCAGTGTGTGCCGATAATGCGGCGGCGACAGTGGTCCAGTCCCAGCGGCATTATACGCCCTGACAGTTATTCCATATCGTGTAGCGGCCTTCAGTCCTCTAAGTGTAGTACTGGTAGCGTCAGCACTGGCCCCGCTTTCAGAGCCGGGTGCGTCGCTCAATGAGCCCTTGCCTTCTTCGGAGACTTCCCACCAACGAATGGTGTAACCGAGTAAGGTTCCGTGCCATGTTTCTCTTGGTGGTGGCTAAAAGAGACGGTAAATTTTACCTTGATGGTATTGTATGACGAAACGTACAGTTAAAAAAAAACTGCTATTTCCATATTCATACTGATATTTTAAGTGCGCGGGGCACGCGGGAATAATACGCAAGGCGACCAATCAAGTTATAATAAACCAGATTATGCCGATTTCTCATAGTAAGGAAAATCTATACAAAGCCAGGCCATGTTATACTGGAAACGTATACCTTGACGTGTCGCCGTGTGTACGTATCTAAATTGACAAAATAGTTATAGTTGTTCATAGTGATTATTCCCGTATTTTCCACCGCAAATACGGGAATAATCACTACAACTTTCTATAAACGCAACTTTCTTTCAATAAACGCTCTTAAACCCCGTGGGATTTAAGAGCGTTTACGCCGTACGGCATTTCATACAACCTTTTAAGTCCATATTTTCCGAAATGACAAAACCGATTTAAATGAATCTTCATACGCATAGGCAGAATACATAGGTCTAAAAAGTTACTAAAAAAGATTTTCGAAAAATAGTGTATTAAGCTAAATTAGACCGATTATAAATGATCCATAAAAACTTCCAATTACCTTTTTTTAAACACGTTTCGAAAAAAATTTTTCATTAACATTTGAAAATGTTTTTTAGTAACTTTTTAGACCTATGTATACTGCTTATGCGTACGAAGTTTCATTAAAATCTGTTCAGTCATTTCGAAAAATAACGACTTGAAAGTTTGTATGAAATGCCGTAAGGCGTAAACGCTCTCTATCGTACAAATATCAGTTACACATAATGGTAATTAGGTTGTCTCGTTCCTGGCTAGTGCTGGTGGTTGTAGTGATGAATACAATGAACCCTTTTCAGATTTAGGTTATTCAAAAGCTAAGCTTGTAGGGTATACAGTAACCATTTCAACCAAGGTAATATGCAGCGATTTAAGTAAATTATCACTATCTCTAGTAATGAAACTTCCTGTTTCTGATCTAAGGAGAACCGCAGCATCTAAATGTATCCGATGCAAATGGCCTTCATTTGCAAACTCAGAACTTTTATTTATAGAAAGTGGGTAAAATATAAATAGATAGCAACTAGTTTTCATAATTTTAACATAATTTAAAATAACCAAAGTAAAAGTTCTAAAAGCGAATTTCATCCTTAAAACTGGGTCGCTTTCAAGAGCTGTCAATGTCTTTATTGCATAGCAATCATGGACACAGTTGTGTTCTAGAACGCAGTTAAATATACTAATCGAGATCAGTTTTGTTGGTGAAATCCCCGAGCGCAAACGGTGTTTTATTTTCAACTCAGAATAAAAAAAAAAAATGCCAGTGCGTGAGATTCCCATCAGCATACACTTCACACCACCTTCAAATAAAGACGTATACTGTATAAATACATAAAAAGTTGTGAAGACACCTACCTGCCAAGTGATATGAAGTTCTCGTGCCCTAAGTGCCCGCACCGTAATGTCACGAGGTGCTCCTCCCGGCGCTAGCAAAAAAAAAACCACTGTTAAAAGCGACACCAACAAAAAAACTCCACCACATTCACTCCCCCATTATCAAAGAACAATCAACTGTTTGATGTAGAAGATAGAGTCTGGAATTGCTTGAGATATCCACACGTTTTTATCCTGTGAACAAAGTAGGAGCACATTCTCATACATCTACACACATTTACGGAGCATCCTGCGGAAATTGCACAGCACTGTTTTTTAATGGACGGGAAAGCTTCAAGTTGCTCTCACTTGGAGCCAACCTTCACGAATATATTAATGATATATCCGCACATTTTGTGTACTTTGTGAGTTTGTGAGCAAATACCTTGGAGAAATGTGTTTAACATTCTTTAGGCTGAGCTAATGTATAGTATGAATGTTTAATTAAGTCGAACAGCTGTTATATTGTTGTAAAGAAATCAAGTTTCTCTCTAATTAGCAACACAACTAAACTAAACTATTGAACGGTTTTGCCAAGTTTTAGTTCAGGGGGGTTACTATGACGCTTAAAACATTATTGTTCCATTCCTATTCCAGAGTGGGAAAGAGATGGAGCTAGACGACCTGTATAGCTCCGTCTCTTTTTCACTCTGGAATAAGAATGGAACAATAATGTTTTAAGACGTCATGGTACGGCAACAAGTCTTAAGTTTGGTTTAACAAAGTTAGGTTCTGGACAAGACGTTGCCCGTTGTTGTTCTTGTTTGAACATAAAACATACTAGCTACGAGCATCTTGGCTCGAGCATTGAAAATGTTGTTATTGTTAGTATCCAAGTACACAATAAATGAATTTGAATTTGACATCATTGGTGGAAACGTATCCTATAATATGTTGGATTTATTATTATACTGTTTGTACATAATTGTTTATTTTATTGTGTTTGGGTGGCTTATTTAATTATTTAGTTTATATTAAAGTAAAAAGAACATCCGACCTCGCTGGCATACCTATGCCGTCCGCCATTTAGAAAAAAAAATGGTTTTGGCCACCAGCGATTTAACAAGTGTCAATTAAGAGTAAGTGATTACAAACAAAAACATTCAGTAATAAATCTCGGAAGTGATACAGTTTCCGAGATATTTAAGTTCAAAAACGTTAAAAAATAAACCCATTTTTTTTATTTACTGGATCAGAATTTTGCGAACTTCCACTCCCACCACCCGTCATATTGTTTGACGTTTGTCATTCGCATTTACTCGGGCGAATTTTAATGTAATCCTTTTTATGAACTCCAATATCTCAGAAACATTATCACTTACGAGATTCTAATATGTTTTGTTTGTAATCACATATATCGATTGACTTTTGTTTCATCGCTGGCGGGATAAACCAGTTTTTTTCAGCAAATCCAAGATTCTTTATTTTGTATGAAATATTATTGCGTTAATTATGGTCTTACAAATAAAAAGGTTTCACATATTTTGCTGACTTTTCAAATTTATCGTGTTAAGCTAGCCTTTGTATAAGCTCGCACGACGGCCAATAGCTTATACTAAGCGAGGTCAGGTTATACTGGAGACTATAGCTTAATGTGTCGCCGTGTGTACGTAGACTGTAGAATATTTTAAATGTTTGTGAAGTGCATAATAAAGTGTTCAATAAAGAATAACAATAAGAAGAGCTTCCTAGGTGGTACAACTCGTATTTAGGAATCCACTTTCATAAACAATATGACAACGTAACGACACTTACCTTCCTCTCTTGTAGTGAAATGCAGCGGCGCAGTGTAAGGTGAGGCGCCGACATCGTTGAACGCAGCCATGCGCATCGCGTATCTCGTGTCAGGAGAGAGTCCCGCCACAGACGCGCCCGCTCGGCCCGGTCCTTCAGACCTAGGTAACAAATATATTTATCACAGATAACCTCCCATATATTCCACACAGGAGGCAAATTAAATGCGTTCAGAGGAAGTTAGTGCATTCAGAGGAAGTTATCTGTGATATTTATTTACACTGTTGTATTTACACTGTTACAAAGTACCGAACCGACTGGTGGATCGACTGTTTGAAGTGGTCACCGCACACTATGAACATTTTCAATACCACATTACTGCAGGGCGCTGCTTAACCAAAGAAGAAGGAATAATCTAATTTCCCTGTAATCGTGGCGCCACACGGCGGTCGTTCAGACTGTTTTAGTCGCAGACTGGGTGGTAGCTAGGGTAAAATGGTGTGTGGAAGTAAAGAACCAGAACAAGTCAAAGGAGCGTAGGTAGGCCACGTGGCAAGTTGTCCGACGACCTCGTCAGAGTAACAGAATGGCCTGGAACCGGGTAAAGAGTTGGTCTATTAACACTAGAAAGACCAAAGTCGTCAAATTGACGATTTTGTGAAGTAAAATGAAAATATTTTTAAAGTTATGGCTTGTTGCAACATGACACTCTGTGACTTTTAATATTTTGTGGTTTTAAACACCCTATTGATATATAACGTTGTTATCTTAATTAGTTCTGGAATTACAATGAGTAATACCTACAAAGACCACTATCGTCAAAATGACTCAATACAAAGGGCTCGGTTAAGTTTGATACTTGAGGGTATTTAGAAATATTTTGTTTACATTATCACTCAATATATTGTTGTGTTAGCTTATTGTTCGACCCGTGTTGAATAGATTCGTTTTAAATAAAATCGATATGAGTGCTCGTAGAAATAAAATCTGAGTTTGAAATACAGAACAACAACTGCAAAATCTTCGGAATTTGCGTAGCTGAGAGTCTAAATCGGGTGGAAAAGACATCCAAATAGAATCACCTTCCACAATTGACGTGGGTCCTAATCGTCGCAGTATCGCATTGAGAAGCAGGCGTAGAGGAGGGCGAGGTCGACGCGGTGGGAATTCTTCCAATCGACAATCGGAACTACCTGCTACAGGTGATACTTTGATCGCAAGTGATGGCACCGAATGGAAGTGTGTTACACATACTCAGAGTAGAAGCCAGACCGGACGGCGTAGTTGTCAAAACGTGCTTCGGGAAATTCAAGGCCCAACCCCCTACGCAAAACGATTCGTTGAAAATGGTAAGGTGATTACTGCTTAGCGTCTATTCCTTGTTGACACAACTCTTCGACTCATAAAGTCGTGCATAGAAACGGAAGAGAACCGTGACAGCTGATGGTACTCGTAGTTGGCCCATGCACATATTTTATAATATTTTAGATATAGCTGTTATCAACTCGTGGGTTATTTACAGAAAAATTACTCAAAATAATATTTCTCGGCACAGTTTCATACTCCAGCTCGTTTCTGAGTTACAAGCCGAACATATAAAAAATCGCCCAGGCCCAGCTCGTCTAATAACTGATCCTGAAAATGTTAGCATGGAAGTAGAAGACACGGAGTCGAATAAAAGACGAACTTGTCAAATAAATGTAAAAGAAATAATACGTCTTACTTTTGTGACACATGCACGAAACCCGTTTGAGGAAAATGTATAGAACATATTTAAAAAAAAAACATAATTTGTACAAAATGTGTCTCTGGTTAAAATAATTAAATGCTTGTAAATAATAACTGTGTTTTCTTTAATACATTTAACAATAATTTGACATCAACGTCAATAGATATCCTAACGTCAATATGACGATCTTGGTCTTTCTAGGTAGAGCACGAATGCCGGTCTTTCTAGTGATAAAGGATACCTCAGTTATTGGGTGAATAAGCTTGAAGAAGAGAAAGTTTTCAATTAATAAGCAGGCGGGGTACCTGATAGTAAGAGTACAACATCGTTTATAAACGTGGCTTCATTCAATACCTACACTTGTTTCATCTGGTACTGCACCTACACCCGTCAAACCGTAACATGGTAACACTACTAAGCGATTGATAAAGAAATGGTAGTGGCACTTTCCCTTTTTTTTTGTTGAGTGGGAAAATCCTCATGGATACCCTCCGTCTGGGGTGAACGGAGGGTTATGTCAGACTCTACCCGACTAAAAACTCACTGTTCCTACTAGGTACTACCGTGTGCCAGGGAACCGGGAGATATGAGTACATTCACGCGCACTCCCGACTAGAAACAGCCCGCCGTGCCCGGTGCGATCGTTAAGCGCCCTTCGACTCCCGGCTGCCCTTCTGGTGCAGGTAGAGTGAGCGGCATGCTCTCTTTCCCCCTCTGATGCATTCTTTTCCTATGTTTCCTTTCCCCTTCTCTTCCTTTTCCCTTTTTTCACTTCCGACCATGGATTGAACTACAACCTGGAGAGTAAGATCACCCGCGCCTAGTGCTGCAACGAGGGCACAGTGCTGCTGAGTCCAAGCTGAGCAGTCCGCCAGCGTATGATGCGTCGTGTTCTCGGGGCAGTCCACACAGTGTTGACAAGCGGGCATCCGCTCCCGAACTATGCGACGCAGGTACTTCCCGAAGCATCTATGTCCTGTAAGCACCTGCGTCAGCTGGAAGCTGAGGGCGCTATCCCGCCTGTCCAGCCATTCCTCCATAACTGGCCTTACCGACACTATTGTGGTGATATCCATCTGGTGGCACTTTCCCTAACAAACTCATTTGCACACATCTCTACATACATAAACAAACCATTATTTCAGGATTTTAGATACTTAGCTAAAATTTTTAATTATTTTGTTAACTGAGTAACAAAATAATTAAAAAACATCCAAAATCTATCTATAGGTGCTCACATCAAAGGAACCTCCAGGAAAATTTTAATGAGCTGTGTTTATCAAGTAATTAAGCAGGAAAAACATACAACGTATTTTTTTTTCAACTTCTGAACAAAGACAAAACCCAAAGAGTACATCAAATTCACAATGATTTGTTTTTTTTTTCAAAACAAAAAAATATTAACTGGCTTCACGAGCCTGACCTTTGAAAAACCTTGACTTTACCAAATTGAATTTACAATCCAAAAGCTAACGTTTGACTTTGAATTCTACTTTGAACACTTTGTGATTCTATATTAAAACTAAATCAACGTGCTTGTAAAGTCTACGCCAACATCGTATTGAAAACTGAAATTAACTTTGCAAAATTTACGGAAACATTAATTGGTTTAACTTGATTTTTTCCTGAGTAGGTACCCAAGTTATACAAAGGGTTATAAAATTTCAGTGCTCCCTGTTGGCCTAAAAGCTATTAAACTCTAAATCCAGAGCAACTGTTGTACAACGTAGCCGGTACTTGTCTTTAAAAGAACTTGATTTTCCAGATCTAGTTTCCCGGGAAATACTTCAATAGACGCTGAAATTAAACCTACATTCCTGGAAAAAGCAATAAGCTAGCTATTTTTTGTAGCAATTTTGTATTTGAAATAAAAAAAAACCGGCCAAGTGCGAGTCGGACTCGCGCACGAAGGGTTCCGTACCATTAAATACAAAATACAAAAATATTTACTTCTTCTCAAACATTGTGTCTTACATAAACTGAGGCAGCCCCAGTAAGTTACAATAGTACTTGTGTTGGGGCTGTCTCGCTCTTCCCTTAAATGGTATCTTAACAATGATGAAAGTGAAGTCAAAGAATGGAATATAAATGAAAAAAAAAAAAAAGATAGTTAAGCTCACAATGTGTGAGGGGCGCACGTATTTTTATGTGCGTGGGTGTGTATTTATGAGTGCATAGGTGTGTATTTTGTGCGTGCGTGTGTGTTTGTGTGCGCGTGTTTGTGTGTATGTGTGTTTGTGCGTGCCATTTTTCATAAAAAAATGAGCAAAAATATCACTTTTTTGTATCCCATAAATATTTATTTTATTCTGTTTTTAGTATTTGCTGTTATAGCGGCACCAGAAATACATAATCTGTAGAAATTTCAACTGGCTAACTACCACGGTTCATGAGATACAGCCTGGTGACAGATGGACGGACAGAAGGACAGCGAAGTCTCAATAATAGGGTCCCGTTTGGCCCTTTGGGTACGGAACCCTAAAAAAGAGCATTTATAAAAAGCATTGCAGTTCAATTACGTTTTCTACTTGTACAAAGTCGGAATACATAAATGTGTCAAGAGATGTATCAATCCACTCCAGTAGATATAAACTTACTAATTAACTTAGTCTGCCAAGTTTGAGACTAAGTTCTAAACTAAGGTAGCTATCAAATGGTAATAAAGTTAGTCTTACACGTCACGTTGTCTCTGAATAGATAATTCGTGACTATACCGTTTGTAGATATCACTTATACCTACTTTGAAACAACGATCCATTCGGTATAAATTGTGAGGGTACGTACAGCTGCAGTACACACTTAAAACCCTGTAATGTAACTGTTAACATTTACGCAACGATAATTCATTGGTTTGCGAGAAATTTTTAGAATTCGTATCTTTGTATCTTGACACACGTACCTGCTCAACAAACTGCTCGTTTCCGAAGACGCTACGGAAACTTCATGAAACGAACAGTAAGTGCGGTCCTTAAATAAATTAATAAAACAGTCTTATTTGAAAGGCATCAATTAACAAGAACTTTCAACGTGTAATCGTTGCCCAGTATATTGAAAAACAGGGATCTGGAAATTTTAATCTGAACAGGTAAATCATTTAATGATAGATTCGACTACTGTGTCTAAAGTCATTTAATTTTGAATTTTGGTATGTCTCATTACTGTGTAATAGCAAGGACAATAAAGTAACAAAATACACCGCAAATCTTTATTGTAACGACATATTAATAAAAAAACAGGCTCATGAATAACAAAGTGAAAACTCACGCAACATGTAGTAGATCCGAATTAGCCAATGTGATGTTGAGGACGTCTTGTGTGTCCCAATTGTCGAGCAGAGCGGGTAGCTGGGCGTCGAGCGGAGCGTGCGACAGATCGCGCGTTAGGGCGCGGTACTGAAGGGAGTAGTGCGACACGAGCGCTCCCCGTGCGACGCGCCATGTTACCCGTGCCTTACGGGACCATACTTCGGAGACGCGCACCTCTTCTGGTACGCTTGGTCGCTCTGTGTTGAAAAGAAGTTTTCTATTATACTTTTGTAGACATTTATTTACTCATACACCCGAAATGTCAAACGCAAATGAAAGGCGCTGTACCTATAGGTACTCCCTGCTGTTCTGTCACTTTAAAGGTGTTTTATAGCTGCAGAAAGTAGTTTTTCCTACCATTTGTTTTTTTCTATTATTAATTTAAAGGAAAATCTTAAAGGTATATGTCGGTTGCAAATTTGGCGGTTAACAGAGTCACGATTAAGATGCCATTTTCAGAACCATGATTTTATTGTTTCAGTCTAAGTACTTTTAAGTCTGTATAAACGTCGGCGCCGAAATGGTATTAGTGTAAATGTATAATAGGTTACATAACAAAGTTATGAACCCCACTTTGTTGAACTTATGACTGAAACTTCTCACACAAGGCTTGGGACCCCAGAGCGGTAATAAATGGCACATTTCATCTAAAATTATAAAGTTACTAAATATATTTTATTTGGTCACACTCTTTCCGCACGGAAAATGAAAATTTTAAACTTGTTATTTTATGTACGCCATGTATGACCATAACCGAAACATCGCGTATCATAAATTACACTTTTGTAAGGGTAGAGGACAACAACGTTGAATAAAGACAGAAGTCCCATTCTATACTATTTCACAGATCACGGGGTGGTGTGCGCGATCAACTATAAAAAACTCCTTACAAGGAACTTAGTTTAAATTTCACGAAACTAGCAACATATGAGGGATGATATGGGCTACACCTCTGCTTAATCTGTTGGGTGTTGGGTTATCTCACGTTAGCTATTTGTGATTGGTTGATGAAAATAACAGCAGCCATACAAATTACTCGACAAGAAAGACAACAAAATAAATCAAATAGGCTTTCAGAAAACGGAAATGAATGAAATTCATATGGAATCTTAAGAAGATCTTAAGAAAGAAGAAGCCTTTTTGACGTAATAATGTTAATGGTTAATGAATGTTGCTTCATCTGATCTTTCAGGCATATGTAAAAGAGCGAACTGGTAAACCTAAACTAAACCTAAATTACTTTTATATTAACTTTTTTAATGTTTAGTCATCAAATAGGTTCATTTTTAACCCCCGACCAAAAAAGAGGGGTGTTATAAGTTTGACGTGTGTATACAGATACACACGTCAAACTTATAACACACAGACACACAGATACACAGGTATCTGTGTGTCTGTGTATCTGTGTGTCTGTCTGTGGCATCGTAGCTCCTGAACGGATGAACCGATTTTGTGTCGTTTGAAAGGTATTTTAATCGAGAGTGTTCTTATATACGTTTTACTTTAAATATACCGCAGCGTCCACCTTTAAAACCAAATTATCCTTCTGTACCAACTTTCGTATATAATGTAACAGCACAGTGGGGCCACGTATTCAGTATTATCGCGGGCACACATTACGCTTTATGGCTCTCGACGCGAGTACATGACGACCGCTGGACGGCACAGAACAACGGCACGGAAGCAACCACTATATAGGTAGTATTGTTTAACTTAATGTTGTTTACATGTTAAATAGGGAGGAATGTGATGTTTACTTGTAGGATTTTGAATAGCGTCCTAAGTGGTGGCTTTGTTTACGATTTCGCGGTGTCAATGTTCAAAAGTATGCCTGTTTTGTGGTCAATGAAAATATTTAGTTTTAAGATGTAAATAATGACAAAGAACTTTACCTACCTATGTAGGTAGTAAAAATTCAGCGATGGCATACAGAATTCATGAATTCTTTTTGTCGGACTGGAATCAACGTACATATTTGCAGTTGAAATGGCGTTCGTGATTTAACGGAAAAAAAAAACAAAAAGATTTACGTTTTTCATATTATATACTTTGCTGTTGCAGATTAAATACACGTCGTTTACCCATGCAAAGACAAATAAATCGACACTAAATATTTGATAATAGTATTAATCGATCAGCACTGTGTATCTAGGCATATTGATACAGACTACGCACCTACAAGCGAAAAATATCGTTTTTGTATTCTACTTCAAACGACAAATTTTAAACTCCTACGTTTTTTGGAAAACGAAACTATTGAACATTCTGTGCTCCGTGAAACGCCAAAATCCCGGATTTTGACATTGGCTTGACAACACCGACTTTATTGATCCAAACTATGAAATGGTTACTAAGTTGATGGGTAAATGATTCCTACCTACCCAACTAATCATGTGAATAATTACAAGAGGCCAATCAGGCCAGGTAAAAAGTATGTACTACTCGACCAAGCTAAGTTTGCACCTCGCGTCGATCATGTCACAATGACGCTTAGGTACGGTTTGCAAAAAAGGATTCGCTTTGACTATAATAAAAAAGTAAACAAATGTTTGTTAGATACTTTGCATTTATTGTTTTTAACATTATATTATACAAAGGTACATAAAAATATACACTACAAAAATGCGAGGTGCAAACTTAGCTTGGTCGAGTTATACAAGTTGTTGTTTTGCATCCTCGTCAAAATTCAGGACGTTTTGTCACAGAAGACATAAATAATAACATTTAAAATTACGGTACCCAGTTAATAATTAATAAATACTGATTTTTTTGGTTGTATAAGTTTGTCAGTATTTTAGAATAACCCCCTTAACGTGGTTTAGGGAACAAGAAATTATCAAATAAACGTTTAAGATTGTTTGTATGTGTGAAAGCGCGGTTATAGGGCGAGAACCAGACGGGCAACGTTTAATACACGGGTGGTTCACACTTACCGATTTCCGTAAATAAGGAAAAATATAAAAATTACCTACCCATTTTATTATTGATTCGGGACTAGAATCATTAGCATAGTTACCTCCTTGAATTTGACGAGGATGCAAAACAACACCTTGTATAATGAAGTATGATAAAAAAGAACATTTTAACTTTAGAATTTACTTCACTTTCAACCTTATACACCGGTACCTACATGTTTCCCTTTTCATATTTACCAGTCGCTACTACATACTGGTACCTATTTTTAGTTTATTCACGAACAAATAGTCTGGACTCGTTGCAACTGTAGGTTACATAGGGGCGCTAGCATTTTCTGGAACTTTATATCCTCATTTTTAATGTTACAACACCACTGCATTTCTTTCTTCGTATTTTATTTGAACTAATAATAACGTGAGTAATCGGTCTGTTTTTGGTTCGGTTTATTTAATCACAGTGAATGAAGATAACTTTATTCACATCCGAATTAAATTAAAGAAAGTCATCGTAATCATCTCACGGCAATTGTGAATCTTGTGTAAATACAAGAAAACCACGGCGGATGTATGAAGTAAATAGTTTATCCTAGGTCTAGACTTCGTTTATTTCTGCGTTTATTTTGTTATGAATCGTTGAGATCTAACATTTATGAGAAAGAAAGAGATAATTAGAATCTAAAAGCATTATGATTTCAAATTAAAGTCTTGTTGTTTTCAGATTTATTGTGGTGCAACCAGGCCACGGTTCATCGATGTCGAACTTTCATATCAAAATTTATTAACGTTCAATTTATGTCACAAAATATGTCTGAATTCGTTGATTGAACGCTCACGGCACTCATATAGCAACAGTTTACGTTTCCAGAGCGTAAAACAAGGTCCACACCATTACTGTTACAAAAGGTAGGATAGGAAGGTAAGATAAACTTACCTTTAACGAACAGTCGGTAGACCAGCTCATCACTTCCATACAGGTTGCGCGCCAGACATCGGTATTCACCAGCGTGTTCTGGCCCTGCATGAGGTATTGTCACTTCTGAGGTCATCGCCCCAGCATTTGTCTCCCTGTTTTCAACACCACCCGTACCACTAAGAGGAGCAAAAAAGTCTTTTAAAATATACTTTCAATATAAAAACAACAATAGGGGATCGGACTGGGTAATGAAAACGACATTCTATTTTGTCCGTCAGACAGGTAATATAAAAATATTAGACACGTATTTTGTGTTTTATCAAAATATCAAAAAATTACTTAGTTAAAACTCATTAAAGTTGGAGAGTGGGGGCTTACTACGTCACAATTAGGTATAAAACTTACCTACATGTGACGTCATGCGCCATTTCAACTCAATATATCTCCGTAATTTTATGACCACGTGAAAAAAGAAAAAATACGTGTCCAATACTTTTCAATAAACTACAAGACGGACATGAAAAAAAAAATGGATTATCCCCTATTAACAATCTTTTTCATAAAAAAATATTACATTTTAATAAAAATTGATATTCTTCGCGATTTTATAAATAATCGATAAATTATTATTGTTATATATATACTGTCCAAGATAAGCATAAATTGATCGGGACGCGTTATCAAAATTCAATATCGAAACAGGAAATTAAATTGTCAAGTCTTTATGCAAAATGATAAAGTTGTGATTTTCTCATAACTTTAATCAACAAATAAATTGCAAGTTTTGATTGAAAATGTATAGAAGATGATGAAATCATAAAGCCTGTCAATCGCAAGAGAACACGACACCCACAATTTCATTATAGTCAAATGCTACTTGACAGGGCCAGGGGAATGATTATTACTACGAAAAAGTCAGATTTGAAGAGACTGTAATTTTGATTTTGTTGCATATCATCATGGATACATCATGGATACATCTTAGACTTTAAAAATATCAATTTTTTGTGATACTTAGGTTCTGTGCGCGGTTTTGCCGGCGTGGTTCCCCGGATAGAGAAGACCATTACATACCACAGAATAATGAAGCTTTTAAATGGTGATTTATAAAGGGTGTAAAACACCTCTTAACGAAGCCGAAAGGCACTGGTTCTCCCTGTCATTGCGATCATTTTTTTGTTCTACACCATACCTGGGAACCTTCTAGGTACGGAGATATTAGGGGTCAAAGTTCCAACTTTTTGACAAGTATTTTTTTAAATACAAGTTTTTTATGTAACATTTTTACTTTAAACACCTCCACGACCCCCGTACTATTCAATCCGTCCATCAGCACAATGTTTTGAGTGCGTTACATTGAGTTCTACCACAAAACATGAATTTACACCCCCAAAAAAAAAGTCGTTTCCCAGCAATAATTTTTGCGTAAAGTTACTTAGTTTCATGTACAGAATGCTTGGTTGACGGCTTCGTGATGAGGTGATTTACACCGTGTATATTGATATTTTTTTCAAACATTTTCCGTAGTTCCGGAGATTACCCTCCGCATATACAGGGTGGAAAGACACCGACTTTACACTGACGACTGACAAATGAATACGGCGTATTCAGTACATCATGAAGAGTTTGTCCATCGGCAATTGAAAAAAAAAAAGCAATGCAACTGGCACGACAATCGCGCGGTGGTTCGTCTATGCCAGGGATGGCGAACCAATGGCACGAGTGCCATTGGTGGCACAGAGCGACTGACTGGTGAGTGGCGAGTGTCTGGTCATCTCTTAGCTGCCACGGTTTATTTTAATTACTTTATTTTTTAATTACTGATTTAATCTTTTACTCTGGACGCTCTTAATTTGCCCGTATTTCTACATTGTTCTCACATATTTTTAATTCTTAACATGAATGATGTAACCAAGATTTTGTAACATATTTTGATTTAAAAGAGTGTCCATGGAGTTTCTTGCCCATTCTTCTCCATAGAGATCTACGCTACGGAATGGGCAACTACAGTACTTTCACAAGTTATTATGCCTTGTGACTGGGACTGTAGCTTCGCGTTTTATTTTGTTTTTTTTGACTTTCAAAAGTGCCTGTAATGGTCTAATTGAAATAAATGCTTTGACTTTAAAAAAAAAAAGAGAGCACAATATTTTGGGCAAGCCTTTGATACTAACCATATTTTCATCTACCTATGGCATGCATTCATTATTTTCCGAGATGATCAACATGATAGATTCACTTAGCTACCATGCATTCTACTAAAAGTAACCTCTTATAACCCTAATTCAGTTATTTGTCATCAAATCTGCAACACAGAAGTCATACTAATGTTACTTTCATTCAAGTTACACGTATAACAGAAACTTTTAATACTATAGTGCCAAAAGTTATTTTTTGGTAGTAAATAAATAGTTTTGAAAATAAAAACTTTAGTTTTCCTAACAATCACTAAGTCAATATTATTTGGCGGCACATCTATGGCCTCATCAAACATTTCTTTGAAAAAAATTGCGTTGATCCCGAAAGGTTCGCCACCCCTGGTCTATACCAAGAGTAAAGGTTGCATGGCACCGCACATAATACCTTCATTTCACTTACTGTAACGACAATGGCCTGGAGTCATGAGTCCAATGCACATGGATCTCCGGCTCTCCTCTGACGGTGCACGATAATCTTGCCGTGGTTCCTCTCACTACCCACCGAGTCTCACCGCTACCGCTTCGACTCAGTCTTGGAGGTTCTGTTATAAAATACAACTAAGTAGGTAAATCATTTATTTAATGTTAAGAGAAGTCTAGGTACCTACAGGGTACACCGACGCAAAAACACGTAACACGGAATCAGTACCTAGCTACCTACCTACAGGGACTAGGTACCTATTCTATGTAGGTAGGTAGGTAGGTACTGAAAATTTTCATAGGAAATAAAAAAAGCAGCTGTTTCTTATGAAAGTGCAATACCTACACGTTGAAAAAGTGTGGAACAGCGGATTTGTTTTTAACCGACTTCAAAAAAGGAGGAGGTTCTCAATTCGACGGTATGTTTTTTTTTTTGTGTGTATGTTACGCGGTTACTCCGCCAATTGTGGACGGATTTTCATAATTCTTTTTTTGTTCGAAAGGAGATACTTCTGAAGTGGTCCCATAGTCACCAAGTCAGGATCTGATGATTGGATCCTGGAGAAATCGAGGGCAACCCTCAAATTTTATAGGAAAACTTACAGCGGTTTTGGTATTTTCTACAACAAGTGAAGCATTTGCGTTCAATAAGAATCATTTTATCATCAGATCTGATGATGAATCCTAGAGACAGGCACCGGAACTCAATAATAAGACAATGTATCTTAGCTGTGTTTGGGCTTGTTGGAATTGTAACGGTATGTAATTTCCAGGTGTATGTACAAGTAATAATTAAAAAAAAATAGAAATCTTTTTTATTTTTTTATTTTAACCGACTTCTAAAAGGAGAAGGTTATCAATTCGATTAGTTTTTGTTGAATGTACACCGATTACGCTGAGACTTATTACTTTACTAACTTCTTTAGTTTGATGCGGAATAGTTGCTATTTGGTCCCATAAAAAATGTTATATAGTTTGGCCCTGTAGTTTTCATTTTATTTTATTTGTAAATTTATCACGTACACCTATTTCTCCGTGATTACTGGACCGATTTACATGAATCTTCATTCATTTGGTAGAGAAACATTTTTTCATGAATATGTACCGCATTAAAATTAAGGTAATCATCCATGGTCGTGCTGAAGAGGATCACACCCCGGTGGGCCCATATGAATTTTATTATCTTTGCTTTGGTGCTTTTTGAGTCATCCCCTTTATTATGCATTTTGTCCTTTGTCGTATGTATGGACGATGTGCTGGTGTCTAGTTACAATGTAAAAATGATACTAGACAAGAATTTAAGTGAGATACCACAACTGAAAAGGGTATAATAAAAACTTTTTACAAAAAAATATAACCGACTTCCAAAAAAAAACAAAAAAGTGCAAAATAATATTTTACTTTCGGAAGTCGGTGGCAAAAAAAAGAAAGAAACAACAACAAGACAACCGACAAGTCACCGACTGACGAAAGTAAAATATTATTTTGCACTTTTTTGTTTTTTTTTGGAAGTCGGTTATATTTTTTTGTAAAAAGTTTTTATTTAAATTTCCGATGAAAAAATTCTGTGTTCAAAATGATGACTGGTGGTAACCGGTTTCGCGTCGGTGTCTCGTCCACCCTGTATACATATTATTATAATGTATTATATTATTATACTGTATACATATTATTTAGTTTTGTACAGCACTAGTAAAAGTAAAAACAAAAAATATGTGATAAAATAAAATGGGACCTTATTTTTTCGGCTTTACTCATCAAATTGGAATAAAAACGAATGGGATGCGATGTAAAGATACTCCGATTTTTATAATCCCAAAAAATACGGTAAAAAATGTTTTATTCTAAAATTAATCCACGTGAACGTTCGTGGATGCAAAAAACGGATTACTGTGAACCATTCTTTGATTTCAATGAATTGTACAAATAAAAATGGAAATAGGTATTGTGACAGTACCCATCCAAAAATTTCGCGATTATTATCATTATGTTCTAATTTTTAGCCCCCGACCAAAAAAGAGGGGTGTGTAGGGCTGTGGATCTGTGTATCTGTTTATCTGTGTTTCTCTGTTTTCGTAAATAAGAGAAAAGTTGAAGGAATGGGGGGAGGCCTATGCCCAGGAGTGGTACAGTCAAGGCTAAGAAAAAATAATATAAGTTTAATAGGCAAGAAACAAAATAAATTTTAAAAAATATGTGTTTGTGTGTATGTATGTTTGGATTGTAGGTAACTTGAGACAAACTTACCTCGAACATCAAGATAAAACGAGTGATGCAAGAAGGAATGCTGCACTCGCGCCGTACATCGATACCAGCCTTCGTGTTCAGGACTGGCGGCTCTCAGCCACACAGTGCCGTCTATCAGTATTGAGCCACCGCTGGTGTCCGTCGCCTCTGACTGGCCCCAGAGTACGTGTCGCCAGTTGTCACCATCTGTATGTACATGAATACAACATCACGCCTGGAATCCTCAAAGGGCATGGTTGATCAGAAGTGTAGGTACCTAATATATCCCATTTTAATTGAGGTCGGCGCAAAATTTTTTTCTTACTGCCTAAATACTATTTTGTACCTTTTGTAAATAAATAGTACAAGTACATAATAACTGAATTTTTAGCTCTCATGGATATATTTTCCACAATAGATAATAAAATTTTATGGAAAGGAAAATTGTGTGTAGTAGTTTAGTACCAGATAGCTTTATTATGTTTGCGAAAATCCGGCTCGAAGGACCATCAAACTGTATAGTTTAGGCTTTGCACCTCACACTCATTGATTGATTGATAAAAGTTTGGTTACAAGGTGAATGAATACACGCAGTATGGATGTGTTGAATATTATAAATTTTAAGATGTCCTTGTGACTACACCAAAAAGGTTAAATTGAAGATGTCTTCATAATTTTATGTTTAGTTTTTTCTCTGTCAGAGTAATGTGTCAGAAAACCCTTGTTGTAAAAGTAATTGTATATATTTTTCTTCAATAAATATCGTAAGAAATCTTATTCAGTTTTACTGAAATATCGTCCAATTCCAATAGGTTATGGGCCCAGGACGCGATAATTAGTACACACATCAAAAGTGTCTAGGGATCAAGCATTTTTATGCGGATTTCTTGAGATTGAGATGTGGCTTTGTAATAAATTTATGATTTTATAAATTTATATGGATCCTTTTTGGTGCATTTCATAATTTGAATCAGGAACTGTGAATCAAATTCGAGTAAAAGATGAAAATCAGCTGTCAATATTTTCCCTATAAAAACATACAACGCATTGAAGACATTATTAGTGCTACTGTTTCCCTACTACTGATTAAAACCAACGTTATTATGGAGCGGCGACGTCATTTAAGCAGGGAAGAAATGCTCAGAGCCGTGGGAATGATAGAAGCTGGTTCCCGGCAACGTACTGTGGCTTTAGCTCTGAATACAAGTCAGAGTGTTATCAGTCGACTTTGGACACGTTACCGAAGCACTGGTACCGTGGCTGAGCGCCATGGAGGACGGTATCGCTGCACCACACGGAGACAAGACCGATACATTCAAATCTTAACTCGAAGAGCTCCAACAATAACCGCCATGATGTTAGCCGTGAGGCTTCATCACTCTTCAGGGAACTTAATTAGCGACCAAACAGTCAGAAACCGCTTGCATGAAGTGAACCTTCATTCCCGAAGACCGCTACGGGTACCACCTATAGCAATGCACAATCGTAGGATTCGATATCAATGGGCTCTTGAACACAGAAATTGGGCAGAAGAACAATGGCGTTTCGTGTGCTTTTCTGATGAGTCTCGTTTTGGTATGAGACCGGATACAAGACGTATACGACACTGGAGAACCCCTGGACGCCAACAGCGATTAAAATCCTGCCAGGAAGTCCATCCTTATAGTGGTGGAACCATCATGGTATGGGCGGGTATTTGGATCGGCGGAAGAACTGAGTTGATTTGGATCAGAGGCAACCTCAACGCTCAAATTTATGCTGAGACGATTGTATCAGACGTCATCGTTCCTCTACAAGTGCAAATCGGTCCCTTATTTCAGTTAATGCATGATAATACACGACCGCACACCGCAAGAGTTGTAAGACAGACTCTCGCCGCAGCTAACATCAATGTCCTGCCCTGGCCTGCTCAGTCGCCAGACTTGAACCCGATTGAGCATGCATGGGATATGCTACAGAGAAGAGCTCTGCCGAATATGGAGGGTATCCAGTCGCAAGAAGACCTTTTTTTGTTGTTGCAACGAACATGGGCGGCCATTCCACAGCGTGATTTGGATGAACTCATTTTGAGTATGCCAAACCGATGTTCTTGTGTTGTTAGTGTTCGCGGTAGAAACACGGATTATTAATTGTTTAAGTTACCCAATAAAATTTTAAAGAAAACTGTTATTTCAGTCTTTTTTTCGAACTTTAATGTTAGTGGTTCAAATGTCAAAAATCCCTTTATTAGAAAATGGCAAATTTCTTTATTAATGCAAAGGTGACTTGGTTTATCGTTACTGTGACAAACGAAAACACTTTATTTGATGGATCCTTAAAGAAAATTTTAATTAATATCAATCAGGAGAAAAGTTATTGCAAAAATATATGTTGATCCCTAGACACTTTTGATGTGTGTATATTTCAGTGTAAAGTTGAGTAAAGAGCAAGATATTTACTGGTGTAAAAATGGGAGTGTTGAATATTATAAATTTTAAGATGTCCTTGTGACTACACCAAAAAGGTTAAATTGAAGATGTCTTCATAATTTTATTTTATGTTTAGTTTTTTTCCTGTCAGAGTAATGTGTCAGAAAACCCTTGTTGTAAAAGTAATTATATATATTTTTCTTCAATAAATATCGTAAGAAATCTTATTCAGTTTTACTGAAATATCGTCCAATTCCAATAGGATGTCTTGTGTTCAATGTAAGATTGCTTGGTGTAGATAAAGTGCTGACATATTGACATGGTAACTGTGTTGTGCTTGAACGCACGGCGAACAATCAAGCCGTACAAAACCAGTTTATGCGGATCTCTCATTGTACGGGAAATCTATACAAAGCGAGGCCATGTTATACTGGAAATCTATAGCTTGATGTGTCGCCCTGTGTACCGTACAGGTCCTTTATTATACAGTTTAATGTAGGTACATATACATACATAAACCTCTACAGCTCCTCACATGTACAGATGAAAAAGTACATTATTATCTGCAAGTAACGAAGCCTTGGTTTTGTAATATTAAATCTCCTCCATTCACGTTACAAATTAATAAAACAATAAGATACTAAGGTTACCTTACATTTGTATTAAAAGTAATCAAAACGCAATATTGGATACGCCAATACCTGAAATTACGTTACCACAGAAATCCGATTACTGGGACTATATACCTAATTCAGTTTTCTGTTTTCGTGAAATTACAAATAAGGGCGCGGTAAGCTTATCTGTTACGAAATATAGTCATTGTTTGGTCTTACTACAAAAGATAATTTAACCTGATCAGAAAGGATCTTTTGTAGAAATTACTGTTGAAAAAGTCAAAAAGTTAAATGCTTTGCTTTACTGCAAACCCTAAAATAAAAGTTTCCTGTACGGTAAAAATGAACCACTACTAGAGCTTCGTCCGAGCCCTGCGATAACAGTAAAATATTTGCATAAAATACTCATAAGATAGAAGTATTTTCAAGATTAAGCAACACTTTCCGAGGTTGGTCAGTTGGCGGGTGACCAAATCAAATCATTTATTTCTTTGCAAACATAGGTAATAGGTACATAGATGTTCGATTATAATAAGGTTCTCCATATTTTACCATCACATGGACATGCAAATACTAGGTTTGCAATTTGAATTTAAAATAAGTGGCATGTCAATGAAGATCAATAAAAATAAAAATGTCATTTGAATTACAATAAAAACTAAAAATGTCATTTAAATTACAATAATAATAAAAATGTCATTGGAATTACAATAAAAAATGTCAACCTGGTCACGGAATAAAATGATGCCAACTAGAACAACAGCGTGTCAATTAGAGTAACAGTAAGTATATTATAAATCAGCCAATAACAGTAGGTGTATAGACCATCCATGGCAACCATTACATACTGAGTTCTCTCCGTGTGTCGGGCAGTACGTTAAGCCGTTGTTCGAGGCTGTCATTTTCAGATCTTTGATAGTTGTTACCAAGGAAAAAAATACATGAATAGTTGAACCATGACGTTATTCACACATACCTGTGGAGTACTCCCAAGATATCCTCGGCGTTGGTTGTCCTTTAGCCGAGCAGGGCAGCAGTAGTGCGGCGCCCGCCGACACCGACGTGTTCTGAGCTCGCCACACCCATGTCGGCGATTCTGTGCGGAGAGACTGCTTTATATGTTACGATGGTCCTCTTAACAGTATAAAAGAAAAAGGAAGAAGGTGAATAAAACTGCCCAGTTTTTTCAGTTTTCTTTACCTCGAACTTACAAAGTAATAGTGATATTTTCGTTTTATTAAGGTTGCTTTGAGTGCTTGCTGTTAAAATGTAAAATAACTGCGTAAAAACCTACTGAAGGTTATTTTTAACCTATTTAAATTTTATCTGACTTTCAAAAAATTTAGTTTGGTGTGTGTTAAGATTAGACAAACACCTGAACTATTAACTAAAAAAGTAAGCATTTCTCTGCAAAAAAAAACAACATTTTATCATAAAAACAACTGACCATGTCAAAAAAAGTCACGTTAAACTGCAACAAATCAAATGGTTTCTGTCTAATGCAACGATATTTTCTGGCCTGTTGCCATAAGAAAACAGTTCTGTATATATAATTGGTACTTAATATTTTTCTTTACCAAAAAAAGCTTTCAAAAGTGCTGCAACTTTGACTGCGATGCAATACTACGCAGAAGTAACGGCACAACAAATGTGGAACCATCACCTGTGCCACTTCAAGTGAAATCTCTGCCGGTCCCCTTTTGCAATACAGTCTTCATGATTATTAAACGCTTTGACGTAAACTAGTACATGTATGACACAACATACAAGGCAGAGTAAACTTAGAGGTAAGACATAAATACCTTTGACAATCAGTGAAGCGCTATGGCTCACTGTTCCGAAGTCGTTTGTAGCTCTGCAGGTGTAGTCGCCGCTGTGAGCCGAAGTTAGGTCTTGAATGATCAGGAGAGAGAAAAAGTCCATGTTTTTCTGTTCGACCTAGTAATAATGGACCATTGATATAGGATTTCCAAATTAATCGAAGTCGTAGACGAAAACAATGTCGTTAGTTAGCGGAATCATATATTGCAGATATATTTTCCCCTCCACATGGCCTTTTAAACATGCAAATTATTGTTTTTATTCTCTCTTACTTTTTGATGTATAGTTTAGATTAGAAGCAAGCGCTGGTTAATGAAATGCAGGACAGTAATTACGAAAAATCAGTGACTGTTCCACAGGCTGCTGAGTTTGAGCGGCTAAGTCGCTCCTGGGCCCCTATTCACAAACGTTCGGATTAGATTTCGATTCGATAAGTCGTATGTCTATCTTGTTTTGGCAATAAAAAAGTGAGCGAGATAGACATACGACTTTCCGATTCGAAATCGAATCCGAGCGTTTGTGAATACGGCTGGTCGGTTTTTATACATGACAAAATGTCTAAGTAGTTATTTTTTTTTAGAGTTTTTTTTAAGCTTATCTAACGACAAGCTCTGCGTCATTAGGAATACATTTTCCCTGTTTTTTGCAACATTTTTGATTGATGCTCCGCTCCTATTGGTTGTAGCTTCATGTATATAAGCTTCCTCGACAAATGGGAAGGCCAAAACTAATATTTTTTCAATTCGAACCAGTAGTTCCTGAGATTAACGCGTTCAACCAAACAAACTAAATCTTCAGATTTATAAGAATACTATAGATAAGGAAGAACTGTTTCTACTTACTTTAAGCGTAGAAGGAATCGGCAAATTATCCTTATGCCATGTGAACTGTATCGGTTTATCTCCTGATATCAAACTACAGGTAGCTTGAGTACTGCCTCCCACTTCGAGTTCCTCGGGAAATTGGAACGGTGCTATTTTCGGTGGCTCTGTTGGCAATAACTCGACTTGTTTAAACATTTCCAAAAAGTTGGAATACTTCATATGAATGTCGTTAAGTTAAGGTTAAGCCGTGCTTGCCGAGGTTGGTCCGTCGATGGGTGACCATAATTAAATACCGAGTTTCCTCCGTGCCTCGGAAAGCACGTTAAGCCGTTGGTCCCGGCTGTCATTTGTAGATCTTTGACAGTCGTTACGAGTAGTCAGCAGCCAAAAAGTCTGACATCCAGTCTCACCAAGGGGTATTGTATTACCCAGTTACTGGGTTGTGGAGGTCAGATAGGCAGTCGCTTCATGTAAAATACTGGTACTCAGCTGCATCCGGTTAGACTGGAAGCCAACCCCAAGATAGTTTGAGAAAAGGCTGGGCAGATGATGACTTCATATGAATGTCCTACAGGGCTTGATCTCTCGGCATATGACTGAACTGTCAGTAAACGCATGTGAAATTTTCTGTGGAGATTGTATTGAGGAGCTCATGGCTTAATAATAATTGCCACACGGGTCGATCTTCAAGCGTAAGGACACTTTTCGACATTTTTTCCATAGAAACTTCGGGGGGGTTTTACTGCACTGTTTGACACTGCACATCCAAAGTAAAACATGATATGGTATTGTCTCATTATTAATTTTGTCTGTACGGAAACAGAATAGGAAAATAAAAAACCGTTAAAAAGTTACGAGCTATCAAAGATTCGTTTTTATTGCAAATTTTAACGCAACTTTTTTTTTTTTTTTTTTTTTTCCGGATGGGAAATCATCAAATGACTTCTCCCGCTCTGGGCGGAGCGGGAGGGAGTGTCAGACTTGTACTGACTAAAACCCACCCATGTTCCTTCTTCGCCCTTTGTGTTCCAGTGCCGCGGTATCTCTTTCGAACAACCCGCAGCCCTGGCAGGCATCGGCCCTTTCGGACCCCTTCTGGTTTGCTGACATCTCCTTGAGGCGTGCGTGGAACACGTACGCGCCGTCGACACGGCCTGTCGTCATGAGACGGACGGACGGTGAGCTAGCCCATTACTCACCGTCCACAGGCTCGCGCCTACGGTGGCCGGGGGCCACTGGTTGCCCCCCGACGCCCGGGGCGTCTCCCGCGGCGGCTGGGACGTGAGGTTCTCTCCATCTCACGTTCCGCCACCTCCTTCGCTAGCATAACTGCTTCGCAGAAGGAGGCGACGGCATCCCATTCCCTCTCGCTCCGGACCATGGATTGAACCAGGGCCGGACGCGAGAGGTCGCCGCCGCCAATCGCCGCTACGAGGACACGGCGGTGCTCAGCCCAAGCGGGGCAGAGCTCCACGGTGTGCTCCACCGTGTCCTCCGGCCGATCCTCGCAATGGTAACACCCGGGCGTTTCCTCCCGCCCGATTCGGTGCAGGAACCTCCCGAAACAACCGTGTCCGGTGAGGACCTGCGTCAGGCGGAAGGTGAGGGCGCCGTGCCGCCTCTCTAGCCACTCCTCAAAGAGGGGACTTATCGCCACTATTGTGGCGTGCCCTGCACGTGGTTGCGACAGTCGCTGTCTCCATGTCGCCATGAGATCACGCCGGAGGTCTGTCCGCTGAGCGATAATTTGCCGCGGCAGCGGAGTTTCCCCCCGACGTAGTGCCTCCGCGCGCCATTCGTGCAGGCGCGCGAGGACTATCGCCTCCAGATCCCATGGCGGTAATCCGGCCAAGAGGCTCGCCGCCTCGCCGGAGATCGTACGGTACCCCCGGATCAGCCTTACGGCTACCACCCTCTGGGGCGCGTTCAGGTAATGGGCGGCTCGCCGCCTCAAAGAACGCGCCCACACCGGGGCCCCATAAAGGGCCATGGACCGCACATTTTAACGCAACTTTGGTCGTAAATTAGTAATAAAAGAAGTGTCAAATTTCCAAAACAAAGTCGGTACCGACACAGCACTATTATCAAAGAATTCAATACATTTTATTTGTAATTGATACACGCAGTGGTTTTTTCATAAAATACTATCTTCCAAAGGACTTTTCGTATTTTTTTTACGCGCGCCTTACTTTTCGGAACGCTGTGTGTGTGCGTACGAACTAGATGTGCGTGCAGACTACCGTCTAACTGCTCATCACTGATACTATCTGATACTATCTCTGTCGGGCACGATGCCAAGTGAGACAGCGTGCTTTTCGGCCACGGCCACCAGTGAGTTCGAGCCCGCGACTAGTTGAACCTTAAGCCGTGCTTGCTAAGATCGATCTATGGATACAAAGCATCTTTTATCCTTTACTCCTGGCTGTCATAAGAAGATCTTTGATAGTCCTTCCAGGTTGTCAGTGACGCGAAATTGTGTAAACCAGTCTTACCAAAGTGTACCGTATTTCTCAGTCAGATAAGGAGTAGATATGGACATGGGTTGTGGAGGTCAGATAGGCAGTCGATCCATGTAAAATACTGGTTTTCAGCTGCATCCGGTAAGATTGGAAGCCAACCCCAATAAAGTTGAGAAAAGGCTAGGCATATGATGATTGTATTGAACAAGGAAGATAGCACAGCAATCAGCATTAGTTCAGATTTATTTACACACGCCAAAAGATCCTTTTTCAATTATAAATAAGTAAAGCCCTTACTATGAACATCAAGGCGAACTGTTCTTCTTGCAAGCTCTCCACTTTCCGCCCTCACTTCACATGTATACGTTCCTGCGGCAGCGCTTCTTACTGCATTCAGTCTTAAAACTCCTCGTTCGTCATTGGATTCTAGTATACTTTCTACTATTGAGCCGTCTTCTCGCTTCCACACTACTTCTCTACAAAAATAACGAGTATTAATTGACTTGGACAAAAAGCTAGGCACATAATGATGACTCGTACTTACTTTATGGGATATCCGGAATATGGGCAGTGTATCGTCACATCCGTGTCAGTCTTTACATGTAACGCTGGTAAATATCGGATATTTGGAGGACCTGCGTAAAAAAATATTAAATTTCATTCTTCACCAGCACAAAACACCAAAACCGATGCCTTAATGAAAAAGTAAACGTACCATAAACATTCAGTCTTGCTTGATGTGCATGGGAACCTTGTGAATTAGTGGCGTTACAGCCGTACCTGCCACCTTCGTCTGCAGTCCTAATAGTCACACTTAGAGTGGACACTATAGTGCCTTCTTCGCTTCCTGGCACTGCCTCTGCCCTTGTATTTACACTATACCTGCAAAGATTACCAGTTTAAGAAGACCTCTGCTTATGATAAATTCTTCAGGTAATCAACCCTGCTTACCACCATAATGGTCAGCTTTTTCTTACCGTGTCGACGGTAATTTAATGTTATAACCTAATATTGTTTTATTCAAGTTGGTCCACGCTGATCAGTGACCATCAGTGGCATTCTTTATGTCATCAAAGATAAAAGTGAACGGGGACTTACGATACTTTAGCAGCATAAGCCTGGACAAAACTCTTTTTTCAGCACGAATAAAATGTGCCTCAATTAGAGAAAGTTTAACCAACCAGAAACCTTCCTATATTTAGCACCGAATCTTATTTAATTATTGTGTTAGTAAAGAGAAAATATGGTACTAACTTGTCAGGAGCAGCCGGCAATGGTCTGTCATCTAAAGTCCACAGTATACGAGGCGACGGGACTCCAGTGGCCGCACATCGTATGATAATGCTCTGTCCGATCCTGGACACCGCTCCACTGAACGTCGACACCAGCCGGGGCGGTCTGTCTGGAAACCAGATTAAAGATAAACGGTTGCACAGATTGAGAAGTTTGAAAATGATGTGTTGTAGTAAGGTGGCCAAGGATTTGAATTCTTCTTTTCGTTTGCTTAACGCCTAACCAGGTGTCAGAGTTTTTATGCCGCCCATGGGCTTTTGACTTGGCTTAGGCATTTGACTAATGTTCAACTATTAAAAATAAATTACTCTATCTGACTTATATGAAATAAAAAAAAACAATCATAGCCGGTGTTCTTAGTGCTGATATAGCCTTGGCTACCTTCCACAACTTAAACAATATTCTATTGTTACCAGCAATAACTAACTCGGCACCAGCAACAGCGGAGTCAGAATGGTCGTGGGCAGTGCACTGATAGAGGCCAGAGTGATGCGACCGCACGGGTCCCAGTGCGAGGCGAGACTGCGGTGCGTGCAGTGGGCGACCCTCGTGCTGCCAGCTCAGTGTGACGCCCCCGCCACGACCCCCCACTACTGAGCAGTTCAGGTGGCCGGAACCGCCGGTGCCTATCATCTATAATAGGAATTACTGGTAAGGAGGAGTTGGAGAGCACTTGAACAAAATAAAAGAAGCAATTTATCTATGTGAGGGTATTTGCAGTCATCCAGAGTACACTATACAGCATGTATTAGGAAGGTGTGGTAATATTTAAGTATGTCGTATAGATCATCAAACATAACTACTTTACCCATAGGACCATCATCGTAATTACAAAAAAACATCAGCTGCTCCATAAATTTGGGTCGAGCAGGTATTGACATTTTGTTAGAGTCAGCTGAATACTAGAAATGGAGATGAAAAAATTGGCTTACTTTGAGGGGCTATACCACATCCTTTAATACGACCAAACCTTTCTGACACATGTTGTATAATGAGATTGAAAAACAAGCCAGTTGCAGAGAGTGCTCATGGATAATAATTATAGACAAGCACAACATAACTTACCAACGGATTCGGTGCCACAGAAACAGACAGCGGTTCATACACAACCAGCTTTATAAGTACTCTCGACGGCGACTCCGGATTGGACGAGCAAGCGTATCGTGAAGCGTGGTGCGCCCGCGCAGATGATATGACGAGTGACCCCCCGCGGACCGTCCCTTCGCCTGAGACTGCTGCCCAGGTGCCAGATGCTTCCTGCCGCTGCCAACTGATGATTTAATTTTGCCACATATAATCTTAGACAAGAATTGGAACGTCGAACAATATCTATCAGGAAAAATACGTAAGCCGACAAAGATTTAAGAACCTGTTGAGCCTACAACTGAAGAATTTTTACTCAATATGCAATCAATATTATGCATAAAGGGTGTAAAACACCTCTTAACGAACCCGAAAGGCACTGGGTCTCCCTGTCCTTGAGATCATTTTTTTGTTCTACACCATACCTGGGAACCTTCTAGTTACGGAGATATTAGGGGTCAAAGTTGCAACTTTTTGACAAGTATTTTTTTAAATACAAGTTTTTAATGTTAGATTTTTACTTTAAACACCTCCACGACCCCCGTACTATTCAATTCGTCCATCAGCACAATGTTTTGAGTGCGTTACGTTGAGTTCTACCACAAAACATGATTTTACACCCCCCAAAAAAAAGTCGTTTCCCAGCAATAAATTTTGCGTAAAGTTACTTAGTTTCATGTACAGAATGCTTGGTTGACGGCTTCGTGATGAGGTGATTTACACCGTGTATACAGGGTGAAAATGGACCCTTTACGAAGCCGTCAATCAAGCATTCTGTATATCAAACTAAGTAACTCTTCGCAAAAATCATTTCTGGGAAACAACTTATTTGTTTGGGGTGTAAAATCACGTTTTACAGTAGTACTCATTGTAACACATTCAAAACATTGTGATGATGGAATCATTGAATAGTACGAGCATCGTGAAGGTATATAAATTAAAGTTAAAACAATAAAAACTTGTATAAAAAAAAACGGACAAGTGCGAATCGGACTCGCGCACGAAGGGTTCCGTAGGTACCATTTTTTATAAAAACGAGCAATATAAATCACTTATTCGTATGGGACCCCCCTTAAATATTTAGTACTTTGATCTGTTTTTAATTTGTTGTTACAGCATCAACAGAAACACATAATCTGTAGAAATTTCAACTGGCTACCTAACCTCCGTCCGTCTGTCACACGGCTTTAAGTATCCCACGGTTCATGAGATACAGCCTGGTGACAGACGGACGGACGGACTGACGGACAGCGAAGTCTCAGTACTGGGGTCCCGTTTGACCCTTTGGGTACGGAACCCTAAAAAAACCTTTTGAAAAGTTTAAACTTTGACCCCCAATATCTCCGTAACTAGAAGGTTCTCAGGTATGGTCTCGAACTAAAAAAACATATCGCAATGGCGGGATGAATAAGTGCACCCGAACCGCGCCGTACCAGCGCCCGACTAGCGCAAGACCCGCGCCCGTCTCGCGCACTCTCTCTACGTGATGTCGTCCATATAAGAACATGAATAAATAAAAAACAATAAATTATAAATACAGATGTCTGACACCCGCGTCAGTTCCGTGTGTGATGCGCTTAAATGTAATACAGACAAACAATGTATGACAGGCAATTAGTATTTTAACCATAATAATATCAGCACAAAAGTAGGTAAATAAATGGAACGATGAAATATTATTACTTACCTCACAGCATGTCCTGTAATATGTCGTAGAATACAGGGTAATACAACAGTGTCCCCGGCGCGAGCTTCCACCGAATTTAGTTCTATATTTTCCAGCCAGCTGCTGTCTACACGAGAAAAAAAGATACATTGAACAGACGAAAATGTACTAAAACGTTTTGAAACTGTCATCATATATTTGCAGAAGTTTACTTTGCTACGGCAAACAAGATACGATGTTTCAAAGCTTCAAAGGAAATTCAAATGTTTGTTTCACTACTAAATAATCCCTGTGCAAGAATTAGTATTTATATCAGCCATGCGTTATCGTCTTTGACGGGTAAGACCAGTCCCACCAATTTCTGCAGAGTAAACTCAAGGCATTCTAAATGCATAAAGCTGATTACTGACCGTCGGTAGTGAGTTTCAAAGGCGGGCTTGGAGTGTCGAGAGCAACGCATGAATATTCCGCCTGTACGTCTGCCTGGGTCAGGTCTAGGCCGAGAAGGAGACCACTGGCTCCTGACACCCAACGAGGTTCTAAAACAACATGGAAGTTTTACACTGTTATTCATAAGTTGAAATAAATCATCCAGTTTAATCAGAATCAGATTTTTTTTTTTTGCAAAGAATGTAAGAAACAAATCATGATGTTGTTGGCGTAAAACAATTGGATCCAGTACATTCTACCGTATGGCATGCAACATATAAGTATTATAATAATCATAAGTAATAAAAATCTACATAATTATATACATCAATAATTATTAGGTAATCAGGTTTTAAGGGCTAAAAAGTTACTAAAAAATATTTTTGAAATGCTTTTAAAAAAATATATTTAATTGAAAATTTCTCTTCTTATAGATAATTTATAATCGGTCTAATTTAGTTATAACACTATTTTTCGAAAATATTTTTTAGTACTTTTTAGTCCTATGCATCCTGCTCATATTGTGTATGAAGTTTCATTAAAATCGGTTTAGTCATTTCGGAAAATAAGGACTTGAAAGTTTGTATGAAACGTCGTAAGGCGTAAAAGCTCAGGAAAATCACGCTTTTTTAACTTGTCACGATTTGACTATGCCTGTTTTATTTTCGTGTATATTCAATAATTGTGCAGAATGCTCCGATAGGGCAAAGTCAATTACCTCACTGCAACAGTTTTAACTTTATGAGCGTTATGCGCCAAATTATCTAGACAAGATTTGCTTCTTGGTCTAGTCGGTTGCCTTATTTCTAGCTTTAGATTGTGATTGAGAAGTAGCAGTTCAAAGTGCAGCAGTGCAGCAGATATTGAAATCCCCGCGTAATACCAACTTCTTATTATTTTTATAACATAGCTTTATAAGCACAGATTCCATCAATCACTCGCAGAAAAAAATAAAATTAGACAACTTTGGCACTTTATACATACATACGATTACTAAGTCTTACTAATTCTATTACCAGAAATCACAAAATGTTCCGTGATGCAGATTATGTCAATGTCTATTTTTTTTCTTTGACAAATCTTGAATATGGATGAGTAATGTGTCTGCTTTGTGTAAAAGTCTAGCTATATTCTTCTGGTGAAGAATGGTCATTTGATTATAATAGAAAAACTCAGTATTATTTATTTATTTAAACTTCATGTACAATAGTGGTACATAGGTGAACTTAATGCCACAAGGCATTCTCTACCAGTCAACCTTTGGGTAAAATACGAAAACTTTGTGATAGGGTACAAAAAAAAACAAATAACTACTAGTTTACGAAAATATATACACATACATAGACACTAATACACATTATACACACACATTATTATTATTCGATGTCGAGCGTAGGCTGTCATTGTCACTATTTGAAATTGTGAGCAGAAAATTATTCTACCATTTGCTGGATAATTGCTTGATAATTTTGAGAACGGAATAGGTCGTAGTCCGTAGTGTATCATAATTTCGATCAAAATCCGATTGTAAATATTTTTCCATCAGTCTTTGCAATTTTCCCTGTATTACCTATATGAATACATCTCATCTCATTTAAGAAGATGTATTTATTTACCAAGAGAATAAAGGCGTAAGTTGGTTATTAAATATCACACGCTATAGCTCTGGCCCGAAAAATCCTAGTCAAAAATATATCAAAAAAAATATTAATATTTTTTTATCTAGGGTTCTTCTTATTTTGGCATTAGGGTTCTTATTTCAATGTACACTAATTGCAACTATCCATGAAACGTCTTAAAAAAACCTACGTCTTTTAATTCATTGTTCTGTTAAATCTTACCACCACTCAAATATCCAGAAGACAGGGGCAGTCCATCTTGCAGCCACGTGATATCCACTAAGCCAACTTGTGGAGACAGCTCACATCTCAACACCACGGAACCGCCAATCTTGGCAGGAATCAGCTGACGAGCAGTGTGGGACAGGACACTATCTTCCACTACACCAAAAGATAAATAGAAGATAGAATATTATAAATAAATTTCAATTAAATAAAAAGAAAACATCTGACATCGCGTGACAAAATGGGCGGGCTCATCGCTAAGAATGTTACCTCACCAATCGATCGATCGTCGATGGATGCCTTCGATCGATGGTAGAATGTAATAGTCGACGTCCATTGATAGTTTCTAATACGTAAACCTATCGATCGACTATCGATCGATTGGTGTGGTAACACCCTAAAAGCAATATTTTCAAGACAACCTTTGGATGGATTAGAGGAAGAGGGAGAAACGATACTGCAGGTAGTTTGTTGGTCTGCAGGCACAAATAAGCCGAAGATAAACATATTTCATTCAAAAGTAAGTAACCAAATAAGAAACAAACATCTCTTATTCAATAATCCCCAGTTGCGTATTACACAAAGCGGTAAAGTTTGTTTGTTTCGGCTAAATAAAATAACTGTACCTCTTTACGAAACGTAAACTTTTCCAAACAAAAATATACCATAATAATGGACTACCTATTTACTACCAAACTTTGTAACTCAAACGTAGTAAAGGAATGAACACAAAAACGGACCTTGTATTCACAATACTTTTACATTTAGAATATTAAAAGTGTTCTTTTATTTATTCCCAGATTGGGGTTTGCTTTAAATCAGACAAAATACGAACAAAAGTTTTTAATTCAGATCTCTCAGTATTTTGTCTACTATTGCAATTATTTTTCTAGGGAAAAGGGAATAGGATATTTTTTCATTTAATTCGCTACATCATAAAAATTCATTTTAATAATGCGAAACTTGAGACTTTCATAACATGGCAAAAGAAATAACGAAACAAAATTGAGATGGAATAATAAATAAAAGAATAATTGCGTCCGACATGGCTTTGTTTGTGAAGCCGTCTTAGGCTTGACTCCGTCAATTCCAAGCTATATTTAAGTTTTGCCTTTTGTATAATTCTTTTACGTCTTATTTTTGTATTAAGTACAAATAAATGGAACTACTGAATAATACAATACGCAAAATTAAATAGGTAAAATGCTGTACCCTTTTACAGTAGATGTTCATAATTTTGAAACTAATACTTGTATCAGATCATCTTGAAGTTTTGACATGACTACGTCGACAAACAGTAGACCTAACTCCTGTGAGATTAACTTATCACTGAAATGAGAAACATAGCAGAACTGAAACAAGATAAGTAAATATCACAATATCAAAGTGTCGAATACTTTCTTCGAAACTCATTTGAATGAGAATAAGCTTCTACTGCGCCCCCATTTGTTGCCTTTCAATTTTCTCTTTGTAGCCAGCTTCATTGTAAGGGAAAATATTAAAATATGGTAAGTAAAATCTGTAAGTTGAGAGCTAGTTCATGAGTTTGAAAGGGATGTTCTTACAACCACTTACGATAGACGATTGTGGAACTCGTTAACGTGGTTTAGTTGTTCCATATTGACTCGGGTTCGTATTGTATCGAAGCTCCGTAACGAATTTCACTGAGCGAGCGCACTCGAGCATTTGTTTACAGAATTGTCTTAACTGGCAGTCTGAACTGATTAATGTGCCTCAAAATATGACAAGAAACAAAACGATCAAGTAATCGAATTTTGTTCATTTTTCTCCGGACTATATGTCGTTCATGTGCCAAAATAATATTAGACATAATAAGTCATGGAACAACAGAACAATCCCTTGAGTACAGAAGCTATATTGTCTAAATACACTTCACTTGTTATAGTCAATACAACGTAAAGTACGAAGGCTAGGCTTACAGAAACAAAATTATTTTCAATAACAGACCGTCGGCTTCGTTATAACAAGGTTATTTTTCCAAGATGAGGGACATAATGTCGCTCAATCTTTAATTAAAACTTTCCGCGTCCCTCGGTGGAAAAAGTAATTGGAGTGAAAAATATTCATCTTTTCAAATACCAAATATTAAGGTCTGAAAGTAACGGAATAGAAAGTGGATGTTATGAATAGTAACTTAGGTTTGAGTTGTTATAGTTGATATACGAAGTTCTCGCCATAGTTCGGTTAAATAAACTGAAGCTTACTTAGTTGAGTTTCAATAGTAATAACCATTTCTAGTGGTTACGTGGTATCTTAGCATTAATTTACAATACCGTAATAGGGGATCGGAATGGGTAAAGAAAACGACATTCTGTTTTGTCCGTCAGACAGGTAATACAAAAATATTAGACACGTATTTTTTGTTTTATCAAAATATCAAAAAATTACTTAGTTAAAACTCATTAAAGTTGGAGAGTGGGGGCTTACTACGTCACAATTAGGTATAAAACTTACCTACATGTGACGTCATGCGCCATTTCAACTCAATATATCTCCGTAACTTTATGACCACGTGAAAAAAGAAAAAATACGTGTCCAATACTTTTCAATAAACTACCCGAAGGACAAAGAAAAAAAAATAGGATTATCCCCTATTATAACGTTACCAGTCTGAACCACACGGCCACAAATTGATTACGAGTTATCATTCCACTAAAGGCTTAGTAAACTAGTAGGTCAAACCGAAATCTTCATTTTATCGCGGTTTAAATATAAATAAAGAGATAATTACTAATACTTAATTAGATTTGTTGATAAATAACCCACTTTTGTTTCTAACGTCCCTGGAAAGTGCCTCCAACTTTCCGACATTCCGTTTTCTTAATGAATGTTCCGAAACTAAGTTGGTAGATTATTTTTCTTTCTTTATTCCTCAAGGGCAGTGAGGTAAGATTTTAACAAGGCTTAATAGAGAAAAACAGCAGTGCTTTGTGCTTATCTATTTACCTAATCGTAATTTGTGCTGTGTTTGAACCTGCCTCGCGGATACTTCGGAAACATAGAGAAAGTTACGTTGCTGGGAACTCACTCTAATGTCATTTTTAATCCCTTAATTAAAAGTTTTCCCGTGTAAAAAAAAAACTCGGGAGCCGTGGGCTGTTTTTCATTTTATTTCATATTTCCCTCGCTGTAACGGAAAGTTAATTGGTCCAACTCAACTCGAAGTTGTAATTTGTTTTGCCCTCTTGCCGTACATCTGTTTATTACACAAGTCTGTTGTTTACAATTTTTATAATTTCCATTAGGGCCTCTGTGTAATTGAGATAGACGCTATATTGTAGATACCCGCCAGCACGTGGAAGCAATAATCAAAATAATTAATATTTTGGGCTCCCAATTATTTATTCATTACAAATTTTGCTTTACGAGGTCAAACCCTCGAATAAATCTCCTTGTTTGAATAAATAACCTTTGTTAGGACAGAAACCGGCTAATTTCGTTTTATAATTATGGTAATAAAGAAACACAAGTAGTTGCAAATTGGGTATATTTGTAATCAGTTGGGATCTCTACAACGTGGGACAAATATTTATTTTATTAATGGGTTTTGGCCAACACGCCTGAGTACAAGCCGGTTAACAATGCCTACATAATTATGTAAACTCGATCATTTTTAAACAATTTGGTGGCTTTTATTAAAACATCTCCTCTGTAGGTCTACATTATCATCAAACAGTATGATTAAGAGAAGAGTAAGGGAAGACTTAAGAATAAATGGATGGACTGTGTGGCAGACAGAACGGAGTGGCTTTCAGAAGCCACTCCGTTCCGTCGTATTATGTTATACTTGTCATTATCTCGGGATAATGACAAGTATAACAAAATACTTACTGCGCCAACGTCAAATAAGTGTAGTAATTCCGCCGAGGTAGACCATGGCGAAGGTGGTCTGAAGGTCTGATCTCGTTTGCGGTCCAAACATGGCCAGAACATCGTTGCCCCACACTTGGAATTTCTCCTGTATCGTGGGTGCGTTTACTAACATTTAAACTCACATGCACAAACATCTGTAGGCCATACAAATATTTGTTCCGTGCGGGGATCGAACCCACGACACACAGCACAGCAGTCGATCGTTCAGCCACTGCGCCAACCGTGCTGTCAAATACCACAAGATATAAAGATTTAGAAGGAGAAAGGGGATGCCCTTGCCCAATCTGGTGGCTAGAAACACAAATAAAAATTAGTTATACGATGAGAATGATGATAAAACTCACCAGGTTGTAACATGACAGGTCTAGAGAGAACTGTGCCTGCGCGGTTGGACGCCCGGCACCTCAGCATCGCACCGGCACCGCTACCAGCGTCCATCAGCGATCGTCTGGCTCCAACCACTAGTCTGCCATCACTTAACACATGCCTGGAGGGACAAATAATTATTTATAAACATCGTATTTACAGGGACATTATATATTTAATTGCCTCGTTGGTCTAGTAGTCATAAGCTCGACTCCCGAACACGACGTCCGCGTGTTCGATTCCCAGGTCGGGCAAAGAGTTAATTGGTAGCCACCACGGAGTCTGGATTTGTGCCCGGTTGATGGCAATAGGCTCGCCCCTCTATTACAAGGGACTTAAACATAACTAGCGAAATGTGGGTGCACTATTAAGTACATCTCTGCCTAACCCTTCGGGGATTACAGGCGTGATGTTATGTTATGTATTTACAAGGGCCAATTAAGAGCGTTTACGCTTATACAAACTTTCAAATCAAAGAAAGGAAAATGTGTTTTAGTAACTTCTAAGACCTATGTATCCTGCTTATGCGTATGAAGTTTCATTAAAATCGGTTAAGTCATTTCGGAAAATAAGAAATTGAAAGTTTGTAGTACGAAATGCCGTAAAGCTTAAACTCTCAATTTTCACACACCCGTTTGGTGGACCTAAATATTATTCAGGATTCCCTTTACACGCAATTAAAGCTCAAAAACCACTCCCCCGTACACTGTGTACGGGGGAGTGGTTTTTGAGCTTTAATGTGTATCTTTATTAGTTCAAAAATTTACCAACTTAAAAAAGAAATTGAATTTAAGCTAGCAATTTTTTTGTTTTATCATTTATAATATACAAGAACTCCAATTTAATTATGATTGTTTAAGGTAAGGCTTGATTTATTATTTTTACAGCTTACAGCTTTTACAGCTTTTTTGCAGCTTATTAATTAGATATTTACCTCCCGTCTATTTAATTTTAAGAGATAACCTTATTTATCGAGGCACACCAATCAATGACCGCGGTATACCAGTGTGAAACGTTCCAGTGGGTTAATTTCAGTACTTAAAGGGAGTGAAGCCGCGAGCAAAAGATAGTATCTTATAAAAGTCTCAAATATTTTGTGAAATTGTACCGTCTCCCGAGCTATTATTCAATAACATATTCCGAAACGTTTCTTGTCTATCTTATTTCCTCATTGTGCAGCCATAGGTATAATCGAACGTCAATCATCTTGGCAAATGTTTGAAGCTGTACGTAGCGTTCCATAATCAATTTATGTCGTACATTTTCGAATATGTACATCATCGTTGATCGTGCATTATGTGAAAGACAGGATATGTGGCTTACATAAAATTTTAACCTTTATAAAGTACATTCTACAGTGGTTTTACCATGTATTTGAAAAAAGGGTTTTTCTCTCGTCTGTGGACTGTTTGCAGATGCAATTTGAGATCTTTGTTTGATTAATAAAAAATATAATTTATTTTAAAGTCGCAGCTCGCGAAGGAGCTCGTGGCTGAACAATAAGTCGTTCGGGTCGATCTTTAGGCTAAGCCTTGCTTACCTAGGTTGGTCCGTGGATGGGTGACCACTCATTACATACCGAGTTTCCTCTGAACCTCCAAAATCGCGTTAAGCCGTTAATCCCGGCTCTCATCGGTCTGGATCTTTGACAGTCGTTACAGATTATCAGTTGTCCGAAAGTCTGACAACCAGTCTTACCAAGCGGTATCATATTATCCAGCAATAACTGCCTTGTGGTGGTCAGATAGGCAGTCGCTCTGTGTAAAATACTGTTACTCAGCTGCATCCACTTATACCGACAGCCGATCCCAACACAGTTGGGAAATGAATGGATGATGAATTTATTTTAAAGTAAATTCTTCACCAGTTGATTAACAATGAAGTTTAAACTTAATTATTTTAATAAAGCAGTCCAGCGACCACGGTTTTTATAAGTTTCTAATTAAAACCGTCTCTGAGTATCATAGCAGTCTATTTCCCTCAGTCAACTCCTTGCGGGAGCAATTACATTTTCTTCCATTTTATTAATTAACAAACGTCCTCAACATGAGAACGCTCTTTTGCTATCAATTAAGAAACGCTATTTACCCTTCGGAAATGGAAGTGCATTGCCCACTCCGACTTCTTGAGTTTGATGTACCTATGGGTTACTGGGTTACCCTGCTCCGCTCCTATTGGTCTTAGCATGATGATATATACCCTATAGCCGTCTTCGATAAATGGGCTATCTAACACTTTTTCAAATCGGTTCAGTAATTCCTGAGATTAGCGCGTTCAAGAAAACAAACAAACTCGACAGCTTTATTATTAGTATTAGATTAGATATCGTGTTTTATTTTGGATAGGTACAATTAGAGTTCATCAAAAAGGAACAAAGCTAATTGCTTAAATCGAAGCAAGCCAATTTTAGCAGTGAAATATTGATGAAGATATATACAAGGTGTTTTTTTGCATCCTCGTCTAAATTCAGGAGGTTGTCACAAAAAATATATAATAATAAATTAAAATTACGGTACCTATACCTAGGTAATTAATAATAAACGCTGATTTTTTTGTGTCTCAGTATTTCATAGTAACCCCCATAACGTGGATTAGGGAATAATAAATTATCAAAAAAACATTTGAGATTGTTTGTATGTGTGGAAGCGCGGTTATAGGGCGAGAATAAATAAGACAGCCCGCGTTTAAAACACGGGTGGTTCACAGTTACCGATTTTCGTCAATAAGAAAAAAAAATGAAAATTACCCATTTCATTATTAATTCGGGACGAGAATCATTACCATACCTCCTTGAATTTGACGAGGATGCAAAACAACACCTTGTATAGAATTTTTAATGTTTTGTTTAGTGCCTAGATATTCTGGACTGTCCTAAGCCAGGTAAGTTTAAAGTATGAAGGGAAAATGGATTATACCTAAGAGTCATTGACCCGCTCACATGTTCTGCGATAGTATTAAGTCGCTAGCGCAAGGATGTATACACGTTGCGTGACATTTGCGAAAATTCTGGTATGGTTCTGTCTGTTATTTATCCGTGTTTTTTTTTTGTTTATATTTTTATTAGTATTATGTTAGCATGTACTATTATGGGTTTTAATATGTCCCTCGTTTAAACTAACATACTGTACATCAATCTTCAGAGTTTACTCTAAACTCTGATCTTATTTATTTCTTTAGGTATGTACATACACAACACATTACAGAAAAAAACAATATACAGACAAAAGAGCACAATGATACCGCTTATTTCATTTAGAAATCTCGGCCAGCGGACCTGCGACAGGATAGATATATACGAAACGTAGACACAGTGTGTAAAAATAATAAATCAAGCCTTACCTTAAACAATCATAATTAAATTGGAGTTCTTGTATATTATAAATGATAAAACAAAAAAATTGCTAGCTTAAATTCAATTTCTTTTTTAAGTTGGTAAATTTTTGAACTAATAAAGATACACATTAAAGCTCAAAAACCACTCCCCCGTACACTGTGTACGGGGGAGTGAAATAAGATCAGAGTTTAGAGTAAACTCTGAAGATTGATGTACAGTATGTTAGTTTAAACGAGGGACATATTAAAACCCATAATAGTACATGCTAACATAATACTAATAAAAATATAAACAAAAAAAAAACACGGATAAATAACAGACAGAACCATACCAGAATTTTCGCAAATGTCACGCAACGTGTATACATCCTTGCGCTAGCGACTTAATACTATCGCAGAACATGTGAGCGGGTCAATGACTCTTAGGTATAATCCATTTTCCCTTCATACTTTAAACTTACCTGGCTTAGGACAGTCCAGAATATCTAGGCACTAAACAAAACATTAAAAATTCTATACAAGGTGTTGTTTTGCATCCTCGTCAAATTCAAGGAGGTATGGTAATGATTCTCGTCCCGAATTAATAATGAAATGGGTAATTTTCATTTTTTTTTCTTATTGACGAAAATCGGTAACTGTGAACCACCCGTGTTTTAAACGCGGGCTGTCTTATTTATTCTCGCCCTATAACCGCGCTTCCACACATACAAACAATCTCAAATGTTTTTTTGATAATTTATTATTCCCTAATCCACGTTATGGGGGTTACTATGAAATACTGAGACACAAAAAAATCAGCGTTTATTATTAATTACCTAGGTATAGGTACCGTAATTTTAATTTATTATTATATATTTTTTGTGACAACCTCCTGAATTTAGACGAGGATGCAAAAAAACACCTTGTATATATCTTCATCAATATTTCACTGCTAAAATTGGCTTGCTTCGATTTAAGCAATTAGCTTTGTTCCTTTTTGATGAACTCTAATTGTACCTATCCAAAATAAAACACGATATCTAATCTAATACTAATAATAAAGCTGTCGAGTTTGTTTGTTTTCTTGAACGCGCTAATCTCAGGAATTACTGAACCGATTTGAAAAAGTGTTAGATAGCCCATTTATCGAAGACGGCTATAGGGTATATATCATCATGCTAAGACCAATAGGAGCGGAGCAGGGTAACCCAGTAACCCATAGGTACATCAAACTCAAGAAGTCGGAGTGGGCAATGCACTTCCATTTCCGAAGGGTAAATAGCGTTTCTTAATTGATAGCAAAAGAGCGTTCTCATGTTGAGGACGTTTGTTAATTAATAAAATGGAAGAAAATGTAATTGCTCCCGCAAGGAGTTGACTGAGGGAAATAGACTGCTATGATACTCAGAGACGGTTTTAATTAGAAACTTATAAAAACCGTGGTCGCTGGACTGCTTTATTAAAATAATTAAGTTTAAACTTCATTGTTAATCAACTGGTGAAGAATTTACTTTAAAATAAATTCATCATCCATTCATTTCCCAACTGTGTTGGGATCGGCTGTCGGTATAAGTGGATGCAGCTGAGTAACAGTATTTTACACAGAGCGACTGCCTATCTGACCACCACAAGGCAGTTATTGCTGGATAATATGATACCGCTTGGTAAGACTGGTTGTCAGACTTTCGGACAACTGATAATCTGTAACGACTGTCAAAGATCCAGACCGATGAGAGCCGGGATTAACGGCTTAACGCGATTTTGGAGGTTCAGAGGAAACTCGGTATGTAATGAGTGGTCACCCATCCACGGACCAACCTAGGTAAGCAAGGCTTAGCCTAAAGATCGACCCGAACGACTTATTGTTCAGCCACGAGCTCCTTCGCGAGCTGCGACTTTAAAATAAATTATATTTTTTATTAATCAAACAAAGATCTCAAATTGCATCTGCAAACAGTCCACAGACGAGAGAAAAACCCTTTTTTCAAATACATGGTAAAACCACTGTAGAATGTACTTTATAAAGGTTAAAATTTTATGTAAGCCACATATCCTGTCTTTCACATAATGCACGATCAACGATGATGTACATATTCGAAAATGTACGACATAAATTGATTATGGAACGCTACGTACAGCTTCAAACATTTGCCAAGATGATTGACGTTCGATTATACCTATGGCTGCACAATGAGGAAATAAGATAGACAAGAAACGTTTCGGAATATGTTATTGAATAATAGCTCGGGAGACGGTACAATTTCACAAAATATTTGAGACTTTTATAAGATACTATCTTTTGCTCGCGGCTTCACTCCCTTTAAGTACTGAAATTAACCCACTGGAACGTTTCACACTGGTATACCGCGGTCATTGATTGGTGTGCCTCGATAAATAAGGTTATCTCTTAAAATTAAATAGACGGGAGGTAAATATCTAATTAATAAGCTGCAAAAAAAGCGATAGATTTTTTTATTTATGGCATATGGTGTACTTAAAAAAAAACGATTTCTATATACTTACCTTGAACACAAAAAGTTTGCGGAACACTGGCCTATAACCAGTCGGGGATAAAGTAACCCGTTAGTGAAAGAATTTTCGGAATCGAATCAGAATTTCCTAAGATTACCACCTACATACAAACAAATCTTACCTCTTTATAATATTAAGTATATAGTAGCTGCTGCCCGCGACTTCGCTCGCGTCGAAATTTCGATGTGTTTAATTACATATGTATAAACCTTCCTCTTGACTCATTCTGTCTGATGGACACCGCATCAAATTCCGTTGCATAATTTAATGATATAAGCGTACAGACGGCGGGAAGCGACTTTGTTTTATACTATGTAAAAACGATGAGTTGAAATTCAGACAAAGCAATAGTGTTTAGGCATTCGCTTAGGTGTCCTTTAGAGTTAGTGTAAACGGGCATAATCCTACAACTACAGTAATTAGAACAGACTATAATATGAGCTAATACATAATTTCAATTAACAGGTAATGAACATCTTATTAAAGCTCTCGAGATTGATGCCACGTTAAATCAATAGCAATTAGGGTCACCTCCTTATTAGATATGGCTTAACATAACTCGCGAACTATGGGTACCTACTGGTTCACCTCTGCCATGCCTCTGCCTAACCCTTCGAGAAATACAGGTGTGACAATATATATGGTGATTGTTTGGCTGTATATCGACACATTTACCTAAAGTCATGTAGTTCCAGCTTTAGCAAGGAACTTTGGTCATCATCTGCCTAGCCCTTTCCCAAATATGTTGGGATCGGTTTCCAGTCTAACCGGATGCAGCTGAAACCAGTATTTTAAACAACCCAGTTAGTACTGGCTAATACGACCTCCTTGGTAATGCTGGTTGTCAAGACTTTCGGGCCACTGACTATCTGTAACGACTGACAAAGATCTAGAACATGACAGCCGGAACCAACGGCTTAACGTGCTTTCCGAGGCACGGAAAAAACTCGGTATGAAATGGCTGGTCACCCATCCACGGACCAACCTACTTAAGCACGGCTTAACCTAAAGAAGTTCCATGAGCAAGGATCTTTGAGGATCGAGCAAAATGAGCAAGGAACTTTTCCCGCCGATAGTATTTCAAAGTAGGTATACATCGCTGTTATAACATTCTATTCTACCTATGCATCACAGTTTGCTTTATTACGTTTTTCAAAAATAACTTGAACGAATTCCATCATAAGATTTCGTTTCCATTCATTTGTCACGAGGTAACAGCCTCGTTTACGACACGTCAAAACTTTAAACGGGGCCGTATCGGTTCCGAACAGCCGACTGCGATGTAACTTGGCTCGTATAAAAGTACGTTATGACGGTAATCGCCTACCGTAAAGATGTAGATACAGCCATTTTGTTAAGTACGAACTTTTCAGTCAACGTATGAAATTGTCGTTAATTTTGAACCTTTTACCTGATACTTTTGGGACTAAGACTGAGTGAGCTGGAAAAAATCTTCAGGAAAATATCTATTCCTGTGATGAGAAAATCTTGAAGTTCAAAGAATAAGCCCGAGTTTTTCTTTGAAATAAGAATGAAAATTATTTAATTATTTACTTCTAAGAATACTGTTCACTTCTGTCACTCCAAAAGAAAACAAAGATTTTGAATAATATTACAATTTCCTTGAAGAATGAGGATAAGATGGAACATTGTATAAAATATTTATATTTTAACTAGCTGAGGCACGATTTTTTACTCGTGTTCTGTGTTTTTGTTTATTTATCGTTCAGAGCATAGGCATAGATAACAAGATTATGTACACATAGGTAGTAGACTGAAGCTTAGGTGCAAAGTCCCTTCACATATGCGAACTATTTTTGCCCCACCAACCAATGGAAATTTCAATTCTCCTCCCTCTAGAACATGCTCAAAGAGCGATTCTAAAAGTTGCTACCTTCCGTCCTTTTAGATTCCCTACACACCTGCTCTACAAAGCATGTAATGAACTTACAGTACGGCAATTATTTATTCTTCACATAATACTACACCAGCACTCTACACTTCCCTATGACCCAGTTCCTTCCGATAGGAGAAGGAAGGACCTAGTTTGCACAAAACCTCAAACTAGACATGCGTTTTCGAATCGATTTTATGTATTTTTAGGACCTTTTCTTTATAATAGACTTAACAAGATACTAAACTTCTATAGTTTAAGTTATAAAAAATGTAGTTATGTAATGTCGGATTATTTAGCGATACTTAATTACTCAGACACAGAAAAACTTCTAGAAGTTGTAGTATGATTATGTCATATCCTCTCGTATCAATTTGTACATATTTACTTAATTAGCTATTATTAGTGTTTTCCTTTATTTTACCAATTTGATTATACTTATAGTTGTTATTGTTAATAGATTAATTTTATTTTATAATTTTACTGTCGTAATTAAATTATGCTATGTGTGATGGCCCGAAACACAGGTTTAAATAAAGATCGGGCAGGTCGCTACCAAACATCTGAATTGAATTAACATCACATGCGATTTTTGAATATGTTTTAGTTATAGTTTACTTATAAGTACTATTTATACCATTGTATGAGAAAAATACTACTGTGCCTAAATGTAAACTTTTTGTAATACTTTTTTAATAAATAAATTATTTAAAATCTTAAAAAAATTAACCAACGCTCTTAAACGACAGAGCGTGGTTACTAGTGAAAAACTATTTAAGTTCCATTGACACAAAAATACAAAGACTAGGTTTGAAGGGACAAAACTTACACATTCATAAAACTTAACAAGCTTTGACTTTGGCTCCGCCTGCGTGCATTTCCTAAATTTTACCAAGGGACAAAACTTCCCAGATAAAAGTATCCCATGGAAAACTTTTAGTTATACGAGTAGATGTTATAGCCCAAGTCATCATGCGGTATACCAAAACGCTATGAAAATTGTTTCATCCTTTAGATTGAGAAAAGGATAATAGACGGACATACACTTAGTCTAGTCTTAAACATGTCCGCATACGAAAAGTAAGATATGGATTATTTTGAACATAATTGTTTGTTTTTAATTTATAATAAATAAATAAAAAACAATTTCTTAAGAAAACTTATAGCTAGGAAACAGATAGTGAACGAGGACCAGATAAAAGTTTTAAAAGTAGCACAAGAAACAGTGGACAGGCAAGAGAAAAGAAAGACAAGTTTTGTCTAATGAAACATACATTGCTATCTGGGGGCACGGTAGTGCCCTCGCCAAGACGAGCCAAGCGAAGCGCACCTAGCTTTTCTCGAAGTGTTTCGTCGTTTTTTTGAACCCTCATAGAGTTGGTTTCCGATGTACCAGATAGTTCATATTCTCAGGATATGATGTACTAAACATACACAGTCTCAATTGAATAGATCTAATACCTACTTTAGATTTTATTAATATCTAAAATACACCAATTTCGTCACTGATACACTCACCGACACACTGATGATCATCAAAATGTTTAGCTACTTCCTGAAGTGCTAGAAAGCTGAAATTTGGTATGTAATCTAAGTTTAGTATACAACCAACAAAAAAATTCATAAGCTTATATCTTTCGCCCCCCATCCCCTAAAATGGGGGGGTGAAAGTTTGTATGAGACTTCAAAATGTTAGGGTACTTCCTGAAGTGCTAGAAATCCGAAAATTGGTATATAAAAAAGAAGAAAAAAATAAACACTAAAAAGACTGCCTGGCAACTTACAAAAAGAACTGAAATCCCACCAAAAACATTTCATGTAAAATGTTGCCAAGACGACCACATAAGGTTTGCCCTGTGAAAAAGATATCTGATCTCATAAGATAAGATAAGATAAGATAAGATAAGATAAGATATTATTTATTTGCATAAACATGTGTCATACATACAAGAAAATACATGCATGCAAGATGGTGAAAACATTATAAGGTACAACCATGTTTGCCACAAGATGTGACGTGCAAATATAAAGTAATTTTATAAATTAAAACATTCTCTTAAAAATGAACAATAATACAAATAATTGAAGTTTAGTAATAATATTGTTATAAATTAAAAATAATAGAAATCACACAATCGAACATTAAAATCAAAGATAAGTTATTAAGATATTACACAATAATCATGTCAACAATAAAGAATAAAAAGAGATCAAAAATAATTAAACTATTCCATTGTAAATTAACAAACACAAAAAAATAATAATAATAATAATCCAATTAAATTAGCTAACTATGTCAATACAAATCTTTCCTCTAGGAACTCGTTAATGTTATAGTATGCTTTATTAAATATGACTTAAGTTTTCTTTTCAAGTGTACATTATTAAGCTCTTTCCAAGTTTTAGGCAACTTATTGTAAACAGTTGGAGCCATATGGAAAACACTTTTGCGCATAAGTGCAGTCCTACAGGGAGGTACGGATATTTGGGTTTGGTCACGCCTGTTCCTGGGAAATTGATCTGCTTTGCGCGGAAATAATTTAGAATTGTTTCTGAAAAACATAACCGTTTCAAGAATATATATGGATGGCAGCGTTAAAATTTTATGCTTTGTAAAATAGGGTTTGCAGCTGTCCGTGGTTTTCAAATGAAACATTGCTCTAAGGCATCTCTTCTGTGCCTTAAATGCTACTTCTCTATTAGTCGAGTTACCCCAGCCCCCCTAGCATGACCGTTCTATCTCTATTCTACCAAGAAACGACAAGAAATCTTTTCTTTACAACTTGTCATTTCTTCTGCCCGAGCATGGCGCGCACCGTCGACTCGCGTTTCTACGAAGACATAGACAGAAATTATTTTAACGATTTCCATAGCAACGGGGACGTTGCTATGGAAATCGTCGAGAGAATCGATCTCGTATTTAGTTTTTATTAAGACTAGTTTGACATTTGTCAGAAGTAATGTTTCTACCCCCAAATGTCAAAAGAAGAAAAAATATGGTCGTCATGCTCGACGTTGTAGACTTGTGTCGACTGAAGAAAAGAAACATTTCTTTTCTACATTCTTAATATCGCCATGCTTGGGACGATAGAAATATCTGTCAAATTGTCGATTCTTCCGTAGACATAGCTCGTTTCTACGGCGGTCATGCTAGGCCGGCTGAAGATAACACCATACCTGAGAACGGATTCCGCCAGACCGTAGTAAGCTGTTAATAACGCCTCCCTATTGACATTTCGTGACAGCAAGTACAACGCATAGGCACTACTACTAATTCTTTTACTCAGACTTTTTTACTTCTTTTTTACTTCTTTTTTTTTACTTCTTTTACTCATGTAGAGCCAAGCTTCTGAATGAAGAATTTGTGAAGTTAGGGTCGGTAGAGTTAGGCCGTGTAGATTCAGAAGCTACCTTTTTCACAGGGCAAACCTTATTTGGGCGTCTTGGCAACATTTTACATGAAATGTTTTTGGTGGGATGTATTTTATCAGGCAAGTAAGAAACAATAACTCAACATCAACATAGCGTCAATCAATCAAAATTAATTCCTTTAAACGCACAAGAATCGTCAGTATTCTTAGCCGGTCTGCCAGTAACTTCATTTACGGGAGTTGCAAACTTCATAGTAACTTAATTTGTGACTCGTTGTAACGATAGGCCGTAAAACCGAGGGTAATGTACAAGAACAAATTACTTTGCCGACTCACAGTCGCGACTCAATCATATTAATTAAAGTTAAGTATTTGATCTTTCGGTTGTTTCTTGTGTATTTCTATGAACGAAAAGAAGGAAACAACATAGTTCTCGTGTTGAGTTTCGCTGGAAGGGATATGGGGAGAAAAGAATGAAGACCTACTGGTCAACTAATTATTGTAACAACTTTAGATATGCTGTTACCAAACAAATAAATCAACTATTCAGTTCATCTATTTGTAATTTTTGTATTATGCGGCTGCATAATTATTTGAAAACAAACAATTGTATGTTTAGTGAAACTCTACTCCAGGGTTTTACAGTAAACTTAGGGTCAGTTCACACCGAGACGCGACGCGAAGCGACCCTGCGCGCACACTTTTAAAGGGCGATTATAAATATAACTTTATTTTCTACACGAAAAGATACACATTTTGTTGTGAGAATTCAGAATACGTTGCGCCATGCAGAATACGCAGCGCGGCGTAGCGCTGTGTATTCTGAAATCACTGGCCTCGGTGTGAACTGACCTTTAGTCAGAATAAAAATCTTATAAGATGAAAACCAGACACGATAAATTCCTCCACATTATAAATTATTTTCACTGCTGCTGATTTTTTCTAGCTTCATTTCTGAGAGCAAATATAGATAAACTGTAGGTTAATGTGATATTTTTCAGTGTTATACTGACTTCATCATCATCATCATCATTTCAGCCGAAAGACGTCCACTGCTGGACATAGGCCTCCCCCAAGTGATGCCACATTGACCGGTCCCGTACGCCTCGCATCCAGCGGATCCCGCAACCTTCACCAGGTCATCTGTCCACCTAGTGGGAGGCCTTCCAACTTTTCGTCTTCCGGCTCGCGGTCCATTCCAGAACTTTTCGGCAATACTGATACGACTTAAATGTAACTTTTCTGAGTAGCAGTGTTTATTCGAGTTTTATGTATCTAATTGCCTATAGATAAGAATTCCAAAAAACATAGATAATATGCATAAATTTCCAAAAAATATGTTTTAACAACGTTACGGAACGTAGGTTACGTAATCATAACTATGAAGAGTCCCATTATATTCAATCTTTTGCCGTCATCTTGCTGTCTTCACCGTGACAGGTTATCTCTAGACGTTCCGATATTCGATCATTGCCAATTTTCCGCTGACACAAACATTCTATACAACTTTTGTCTACCTACATATTGATATGGAAATCTAATTTTCCACTCCAATATTTTGGTTATTTTCGCTCAGTTTTGTGAGGATTTCGAAAGACAGGAGGAAGTTACTTTTTAATAATTTTGTTCAAGTTAATCTTATCTGTTGTGATGCGGAAAATGTTAACGTGGATTTTAGTGTAGTTAATTTTGTTGAGCTTACTTGGGGCTATGTGTCAAGTAATTGGATGGTGGTGGTGTGGTTAATTTATTATTTTTATTTACTGTAAAAATCTTGCTGAACATCAAGCTGAGTAAATCTACGCAAAAAAAATATAGGAAAACGATTTTGGGTGCAATATCACAGTATACGGTAGGACTTAATTCATCAGCACTATGTTTTAAGTGGCTTACATTAAGTCCATTGCTGCGTAGTGCATGGGCCTACTTATCTCAAAGATTGAGTTATAAAAAATGATAGGTTCAGCGGAAAGCATTAGGTGCTCACCGAGCAAACTGGATCAAACACATAAAGGAGCGGAAATTAGAATATTATTTAGAGTTTAAAAAAAATCTTCAATAAAAACAATAATTCGTTCTCACTGGGCTTAAAGTGGTAAGGTGTAGAAATTCTAGGGACTGCTAGTTGTTACAATTTTTTTTAATGACGCCGCCTTACCGACAATTTATATTAGTTTAATATCCTAGCTTTCAACGTTTCTGGGAATGGTCCTGTATCGTGTCAATGTTTTATGATTCATAACGCAACCCCATTTTTTTTTTAATTCTCAGTATCTCAATGTTAAATTAACATGTTTTTTAAAACATAAGCGGAAATTATACGCAACCAGGAAAATACAACGTGATCTGTCCATACTTACTAACCGACAAGTTTCATTCCGTAATGTTAAATCTTTTAACCGCGAACACACACCTATCTTCACAAATAAACCTTAAAGTAAGTTCACAGGTGAGATGTCCAAAGTTTCCAACTCGACGCGAGTAAACAACGCCTTGTTACTACTTACTGCTGACACGAGTTGGACGTGATACGTAACTAACCCAAACTACGTGTATTTTGCCGAACAGAATATAGAAAACGACCCTTATGTCTTCGTGGAGCGGTGTACAAGGTTTAGTTCAGTTACACGCTACTTGGTGACGGTAACTTGCCACACCTACTCAGTATGCTAAAACTTTGCCTCGACATTGTGTCATATCAAAAAGACTATTATTCTTGTGGATTTTAATGCGGCTAGAGGACAAACCTTAATGCTTTGTGAATAACGTTATATCCCCTCTGTTGTCAAGGGACCGAATATAATCACGCCGATAATGGAATGTCGAATCACGTTAAACGAGATCCCTCTTGTCTAGCCACTATCAGCTCGGCAACAATAGATTCCATTAGCGTTCAAACAATCGGGACTGACACCTAAAGTATTAACAGATACTTTATACTAAACCAACCCCTGGCGAATGTGTAACCGAGCTTAAAATGAGTTCATTTATCCAGTGTGGGAGTCGAGGGTGAAGATTTTCCAAGATTTCTTTTAAACAAATAGTTTTTCTACGATATAAGAATGTTACTTGAAACGAGTGCGCTCGGTATCGTTGAAAAAATATGGTGGCGTGTGAACGTGCCGTGGCCATTTATCGCTGCTCGCTCGCTATAAGTCAAGTGTCACCATAATCGTTTGTTTCATGCCCACTTTGCCGTCGCCGGGAGTGGAGTGTATGGCAATTGAGAGTTACTTGCACGTTACACCGAACTGTCGTCTTGTTACGTTTCTGCAAGAATAAGTACCCGACGCAATATTTTACTTGCGGAGGAAGGAATTGTATTAAAATTTAAATCAGTTTTAACGACATTACGTGATACTTTTTGTATTACATTAACAGTTCTTTTTTGGAGTAATAAATCATTGTACTGTATCATTTAACGGAAGAGCGGGAAAGCCCCAACACAAGTACTATTGTAACTTACTAGGGCTGCCTGAGTTTATGTAAGACACAATGTTTGAGAAGAAATGTTTTTGTAACTTTTTGTATTTTTTTAAATAACCTTCTCTAATATACTCCTGTATACCATTCCACTTAACTGGGTAAGTAATATATAATATAATTACAAAACATTAGAGATTTTTTTTTGATTTACAAGATATAACAACTGAATCTATAATTTTATTCGATATAACGATCAGTTAATATAATAAACGATTGATATAATTTTGAAATAACTAATTTTTATAAGCATAACATACATTAAATATAAAATCGTTTTTAAATACCACTCAAAAGACATAAAACTTATTTAGTCTAATATGATAAAACGCCTATAGCAGGTATTATAGGTATACGCAAGCATGCAGCATGCAAACTAGCATGCAGCTAGCATGCAACATGCAGCAGGAATGGTTTCTATCACGGCTCCGGCACTGCGGGGCTCCGGCGATCCCATGCGAGCTTATCGTCGCAGATGTGTTTCACGCACACCACCGCGGCTTCGGCTTGCTGGCCGGCTTGACCGGCCAGCCTCAGCCGCTGCGGCGAGTGTTAAAACCACCTGCTCCTCAGGTCGCGGGCCGCCTCGCCCCTCCGCGCCTACGCGATTTTAAATTACACTCTAGGGGTAGGGCAGAAAAGACTTCGTGAAGTTGGTTTTGCACCGATTCGTTTCTGTCACGCCGCGCCCGCAGCACATTCGCTTCACTCGTTCGCCTTCGCGCGTTAATGGTCACTGAGACCTGGCAATCCGCTTTGCTCCCGCTTGAACCTTCTAACCTAATATAACCTATCCGAGTCGGATTGCTTTGAATTGGGGTATTAATCATAAAGATGGTATCAATGTTAAGTATATATTTTAAGCGAGAAGCCAAATGATTTTCGATTAAATAAACGTTATATCCAATGACGTTATACGAAATAAGTTTTAGAGTAAATAAATGTTATATCTAAAGAAATTATATCAACAGTTGGTATAACTCACGTTTATTATATCTTGTGAACGTTATTAAAATGAAATTATACCAAATAACTTTATATGATATGATAGGCACCCCACTTAACTACCATCTAAATTCCTTTATGTAATTTTCCTTTTAATATGGGTAGTATATATTGGGAACATAATGCGGATTCTGGTCTATTGGTCCCCAAAGGATCCAGTAGTAGTTTAGAACACACTTTTTTAGACATGCTAGCCTTTAATGACCTTCATCAATGCAACACTATACTCAACGCTTCAAACCGTATTTTAGATCTAGTTCTTTGTAGCAGAAACGACAAAGTTCTGGTGTCTCGGGCTTCAGTTCCGCTAATACCAATTGATCCTCACCATCCAGCGCTGGAGATCTCTTTTACATCTAATAAAAGCAATCCTCTTTTGCAAAATAAAACCCCTTACTTAAACTTTTATCTTTGTAATTATGAAGCGGTCAACGCTGAACTAGCTACAATTGCTTGGTCTAATGAATGGAATTCTATAAATAATATTAACGACATGTTGCAAAAATTCTACGTTATTCTCATTCCAATAATTAAACTGCATACTCCGATTACAAAACCACGAGATGAACGCTATCCTGTCTGGTACAGTCGAGCTTTACTAAGAGTCATTAAAGAAAAAGCTAAATATCACAATATGTATAAAAAATACGGGAATCCCAGAGATAAAATTACGTTTGAATGCCTAAGAAAGCGTTGTGGTGAGTTGATAAAAGACTGTTATGCTAATTTTAAAAAGAATATAGCTACACATCTGCGTACCAATCCTAAGCATGCGTACTTAAAAAATAAACGAATAGGTAGCAATTATATTCCCAACAAAATGATTTTGAATAACATGTTTGCCAGGGGAGGACAGGAAATCTGTGACTTATTTTCCGACCATTTTCAGTCCATATATATAGTAAATAGTAACACAAACACTTCGACGCCATTTGAACCGACGCCCTGTAACAATAACACTTTCAGTTTGTGCAAACTGGAAGTAACAGAAGTTTTTGATTACTTGTCTACCCTAGATTGTGATAAAGGACCCGGGCCTGACTCAATCCCTCCTCTCTTTCTTAGAAAATGTGCAGCGAATTTGGCTGATCCTCTGACTACAATGTTCAACTATTCTTTGGCACAAGGTTTTTTCCCTGATCAGTGGAAAATAGCGCATATCACGCCAATCTTTAAATCGGGTCGTGTTGATGCTGTTGCAAATTACAGACCAGTGTCAATTTTGTCCGCTTGTGGTAAAATTATTGAATCACTGGTTCAGAAAAAAATGTTTTCTCACTTTAAAAGTATGTTGGATGATAACCAACACGGCTTTCGTTCCAAAAAGTCGACACTGTCTAATCTGGTCGAGTATGTTTCTTATATATCATCTGCATTGGATGACGGTAGAGATGTTCATGCAATATACACTGACTTTAAAAAAGCCTTCGATTTGGTAGATCATGACTTACTAATTGCTAAATTAGAGAGTATGGGGGTTCATGGGTCGTTGCTGCGTTGGTGCGAATCATACTTAAAAAATCGCTCACAACTGGTGTATGTCAAGGGTTTTAAATCCAAACAATATTACGTACCATCAGGGGTGCCGCAGGGCTCACACTTGGGGCCTCTATTTTTCTTAGTTTTCATAAATAATTTGGGTTGCAAAATTAATTCGGAATATAAACTTTTTGCAGATGATTTAAAAATATATCGCACTGTTCACAACGAATCTGATATTATTCAGCTTCAGCTAGATTTAAATAACGTACACAATTGGTGCATACAAAATAAAATGTCATTAAATCAAAACAAATGTTACTTCATAAAATTTTGCAGAAAAAGGAAAACATGTAAATATTTTTACTCGATTAATAACAGCCCGCTCCAAGAAGTTGAGACTATTAGGGACCTCGGTGTTTTAGTAGATAGTAGTTTAAATTTTAGGGATCATTACGACCAAATTATTAGTCGGGCATCTAAATTGTCGGGTTTCATCGTCAGGGAAATGAAAATTTTTAAGAACCAATTCTGACTATTTCCATTTACAACAGCGTTATTCGTAGTGTTCTGGAATATTGTAGTACGGTGTGGAACCCGTTTTATCAGGTGCATTCTGATCGGATTGAACGTATTCAAAAAAGGTTCTTATACCACTTAACTTTCTTGGATAACAAATGTCGTAGTCTGAACTCGTATCACTCGCGGCTAAGTCATTATAAAATGAAATCTTTGAGTGCACGAAGGAAATCCCTAGATTTCTTGTTTTTGTTTAAACTTATAAATGGTAAAATAGATTCTCCTGAGCTTTTAGAAAAGGTGAAATTTAGTATCCCACGTAGTAGTAGCCGCCTAATTAACCGAAGGACTTTCGTTCTGCCTCATAGTCGAACAAATATAGGTAATTCTTCACCCATTTACCGCATGCTTTCTATTGCCAACTCCATTCGTAGTGAAATCGATGTCTTTACTGGTTCTGTAGCCTCAGTTAGAGTCTTGATTGAATAATATGTTTGTTTTTGTTTATTTATTTATAATATTTAATTTTTCTATCCTAAAACTTTTTCATTCATTTTGGAAAAGTTCACAATTTCTAAGTTTTGTTTAACCACCTTATTTTTTTTTTATATAGTAAATGTTTTACTTAATATGCATGCTAGATTCACATCCAGTAGATGTCAATCATTAATATTGTTTTTTGAACTTCCTTATTGCATTTATGATTGTACATCAGTTTTGTGAATTAAAAAAAAAAAAAAAAGAATGTATTAATGATCCTTGTATCTAGCTATATATACTACAAAAATATACCTATCGGCCAACATCAACAAAACTTGCGAGAAAAGAACATAATCCCTGAGATGGTACAATTGCATACGATCCTCACAATAGGTTAAACTTGTAACATAGTCCGAAGTCCGTTTTATTCAATACTTTGTCGCTACTTTCGCCGAGCTCCATGCAGGGTGAACTTTCCTTGCTTTTGAGCTGTTGCAATGTAACACATAGCACGTCATGTTACCAACAATTTTCGAAATGGAGAACTTTCTTGTAAATTATTGGGTATGCGTCGTCAACAACGCTGAAAATAACATCTAAACTAAATTTAAAAGTATAAAATCTTAGTAACTAAGTGTAAAACTTATAAAATATTTAGTCATGTATTCTTCTATATCCATTCGATGAAGAATATAATTATATAGATATTTCTCTACATAATCAAAGTTATAATACATTTCCTTACGAGCGTAGAATTGCACAACTTTATAATTTCGAATTCAAATGGAGTATGTAGTCATCACGTAATAAGAAAGATGACTGAAGCGATGACTGTATATAAAGGCGTAACCACCAATAAAATCAAACGAATATGTTTTACGAGAGTTACAAGATCGTTTACTAATGTTATTCCAATTACTACTGGTATTTTCACGAACCGAGATAAGTACATCAACGTTCTCATGTTGAGAATTTTGGCATAGCGTGAAGTTAGCGAACACTGAAGACTTTAGTAATTGCGCCTTGGAAGTGTATCGGAGATCGGCAAAGTTTTCAACTCAACACATAGGTAGCTCTCTCACACGTCTTCGCCTCACAACTTACCCCTAACGGACTCTGATCGGAAACTCAGCCAATTTATTACTGGCACCCCGCAGGGAAACTACGAATTAGTTACCCCACACATCATTTTGTGACTGTGTTGTTAGCGCTACATAAAACATTGATTGGGTATTGGATTAGTTTTATTTGCTACTCGAGAAGATGGACATAAAATGAATGTTAGATACATTTTGATGTACGAACGTTTAGCGTTTAAGTGTCTGATTTCGTTAACAGCGTAATTAAAGCGGCTATTATTTTTAGAGTAGACCAAACTCCGTAAGTGTTTTGAAAGATTGGATATAGGAATGTAATGAAGAGATAAGAGAAGCAAAAATAACGCGCCATTAAGAAAATAATCAATTATAGTTAATTACCAATCCAGTACAAACCCTGCTGCCGTAATGCACTTTCAAAATAACTTTAAAGTATTAAAGTAAAATGTTAAGGAACTTTCACTACAGACTTTTAAATGTCTCTTCAGTAAAGTTTGTGAAGCCGGCACACTTACACAAGGGCTTATTAAAAATACAAAACTCGTCGAGTCGCTTGCCGTTAGTCATTAGACACTGAGGAAGCAAAAACTTCGGGACACCCGGTGCTTGCTTAATGTAGATACATTTTTCTTGTGAAATTTCAGTCGAGATTAATTGACACAACTTTGTCATAAGCTTTTAGGGATAGATGTTTTATTTTGCGGAAGCAACGCTGTTCACTTTCTCTTAATTAAAAACAGCAGTATTTTCTTATTTTGCTGCCGGGTAATAAATACATTAATTAGTTTATCTACTAACCAGGATTTATTTTAAAATAGAGAATGGATGATAGCCTTATCTAGTCGTACCGTTACTCTTTATTCATGATGTTTATCGTAAAGCTCCTAGGAGTCGGCTCAGAAGCAGCTTCAGATATTTAATGCATCATCTTCCAGACTTCCAGGAACTGCTCACTCAGCTAGCGAGTTCCTTAATTAATATCTCGGATAAATTCAAGACTAATATTCAACTAGTAGGTACGCGTGTTTCTAAGCGTAGCGAAGGCATTCGCCTGGGGTGCTCGCAGTAAATATTAACTTGCTCACTCCGGTATCGCTTTCTTGTAAAATATAGGTGAAGTTGGAGTAGTTTATTTAATGGAGCCGTCGCCGACTTTGGCCTACAGTTGCTGTACTCCACTAACACCCAATCCCGAAGCTATCTAAAGACCGATCAGACGATCAGTCGTGAACTCCCGAGAACAGAGAGCGCCGTAAAACTAGATACAATATAGCGTTTAGAGAAATGTAGTGAGGATTTTAAGTTATCTTACTGTGATATCTTTTTCAGGTCATTTTGGTTTTCTAAAAAATACTACCTACGTTTCTGTTAGCATAAAATGCAACAAGCAATTTTCGGAGCAGAAAAATCTTTAGCACTTTAAGATGAACAATAAGTAGTGCTCGTAATCCTTACAGAAAAGACTGGGTAAATACAAAATATAGCTGAAAATTTATTACAATCATAGGTTTATTTTAATTTATAAACTAACCGAAAATTATAACTGTAATTATAATGTACTTTGAGTAAGTAATACATAATTATGTTAATATCGTGGTACTGCCTACACAATTAATATTATGTATCCGTAATCACATTAGTATTTCATGCATTATATCTAACACTGAATAAAACGATAATTGGGAATTTGGGTCGAACAATTTTAATGGAAAACCATTTCGTGCGTCATACGGACTAAAATGCTTTGGCGTGTTAAAAATGTAATAGTCCAATGTGCAACGGATTGGTCAATCGGCGAATTGGCAATATGAATACAAAAAGGACAATTTTATTGCGATTGATTTATGGTTTGTTGGGGTTAGCAATTGAGAGAGAAATTGTCATCATCTGCCTAGCCTTTTCCCATACTATATTGGGGTCGGCTTCCAGTCTAACCGGATGCAGCTCAGTACCAGTATTTTACGTGGAGCGACTGCCTATCTGACCTCCACAACCCAGTAACTGGGTAATACGATACCCCTTGGTAAGACTGGATGCCAACTTTTTGGCTTCTGACTACTCGTAACGACTGTCAAAGATCTACAAATAACAGCCGGGACCAACGGCTTAACGTGCTTTCCGTGGCACGGAGGAAACTCGGTATATAATTATGGTCACCCATCCACGGACCAACCTCGGCAAGCACTGCTTAACCTTAAAGATCGACCCGGGCGGCTGTTATTATTTAGCCACGAGCTCCTCATACAACAGCACAACACACACTGCTGATACAACAGCAGTGCATGGTACTTTTAATCGTAACTAACGCCGGGATCTTATTGTACAGCTTAATTTACATATCAATTTTAAAAAGATATCAACAGCACTCTTGTCAATGACATTCAACAAATCGGAAAAAAACTCTCGTACTCGATGGCTACGAAACTCGTAGCACCTGGGTACAAAACTCGTAGCAACCGGCTACGAGAATTGTAGCAAATGTACAAAATGTTCTGACTCGACTTTGGACGCCTTGACTTTACACTATTACATTTTTTGTAGTGTAAGGTTCAAAATTTTCCGGCTTTCACTATAAAATTAAAGATTAATATCCATGAACAAATAAAAATGTATTAAGTTGTTAAAATAGTAATATTAAACAAAAATAATTCTTTATTTTTGTGGGTAACTTGAGAAAACTTGATTATTATTACGTGATTTAGTGCCATGATAGTTTTGTATCTCCGATTAATCTTATGTGTGTAGGCCGAAAACTTTTGGACTTACTCACAAGTATCCATTATATCCGACGACTTGAATTTCTTCAAGATTTTCGTCATCTCTGAAGCAGGTAAAAGCAGTCTAATCTTACCTCAATCCTGGTATAGTAGTGAGAAGTTGCCCTTCAGCGGTGACCCAATGCACGTCCGGGGGTGGGTGGCCAGTCGCCCGACACAATGCGTGGGCGCCGCGTGTAGCGGGCCATAGAACGCGCGCAGGCGGCTCTGTGACGAACCGCGGCCGCTTGTCGCTTGCGCCCACCGCATCTAGCACTGCCACGGTGATGAGCATCCATAGCAGAGTGTATTCTGTAGGAAATGTAATAACATACATTGTAGATATGCGTCGAATCGTTGCAGTTGAATCGAACAAGGCTGTATTAACATCTAGCGCGCGTCATCGGTGCCATGGGACCGTCTATCTGATGCAGGTATTTTTCTACAATTGTACTTTCCAAATATTGTAAGTAGATAAATAAAATTTTATAATCGACTCCATTCTTTGATTAAAGATATAACAATGAAGAGAGCAGCACACAAAGGTAATCATAACTGCACAATGAATGACAGCGCTCATTAGTTTTATTTACTGCAATTACTGATAATTATTATTGATTCGATTAGAAAATTCTAGAACATTATACTAGGAAAAATGACAAATTGCTTGCTGGTCTCTTAGAATCAGAGATTTCTCTTAGAATTGCTGTAAATAGGTGTAGAGAGCAAAGATGCATTCGCTAAATTATGAACATATGTGTGTAAGTAACCATTTAGAACCTATGTTTGTTAGAAAACTTTTGGGACAGATTTCACAGAAGCGTCCATGTTTCTAAAATTTAGCATAGATTTATAGGCATAACGTACTAATTTTGAAAACTTTCTCCAAATGGATTTGACTTGTCAGAATAAATAAATAGAAAACATGCTGTTACATTAGTATTCATAAATGGGTAGGTAAGTATCGGTAAGATCTAATTTCAATAAAATGCAAGAACGAAGCTCAGAGTAGCTCGTGAAGACGGACGGGCGAAGTGAAAATGACAAATTACGAACCGCGTAATTCTTAAATCGTGAGTCGGATTATTTTTAAGCTGGTCGGTTTTATGTCTTCTCTTTTTGGAAGCAAGTATTTCTAAATTAAATGTTTTAATTTAGGTATACTTTTGTTTAAAAAGTTTCTTGACATCATTTCATTCTCACAATAATCTATACCTGTATACAAATAAATAAAATTGAAGTATCTGTTTGTAATTTCAAAATAACAGCTTTTTACTGAATGCATAAGTAAGTATTCGGTACTTATACCCAATAATCTTTTATTTTTGTCTGTCTGTTCCGTCTAATCTCCGAAACGGTTAGACCGATTTTGACGGGACTTTTGCTGGCTTTTGATGTTATATGGAGTAACTTGAGACTACTATTATTTTTAAAACTTGAAATTGTTAACAAATTAGATTCAAATAGGGAAGTAATATTTTTATAAGAATTTGACGCGGACGAGTGTCGGGGGAAATCGCTAGTTTTATCATAAAAATAGAGACTAAATTGTTATTCGAACATCCAGTAGACTTTAAAGAGTGAGTACTAGAAGATTCTCGTTGAAATAAAAACCTACATATTTCATGGGCAAATTCAAATAGAAAAACGATTTAAAAGTACAACAGATGTACCTATTACTGTTGGTATTATTTTTGCGGTTCTATTCTATAAAGTTTACTTAGAATCCCACCCTACTGACCGCACATAACTAATTCCAAAGTTGACTCATTCGTCTTTGAATTAAACAATGGCTGATTTATATATACCTCGACCACTTAGAGATGTTGAAATAATGTTGTTCAAAGAATAATACCTAGTGATATAAGACAACTGCCGTCCTTCAAAGTATTTTGTTTAAACCCATTTATCAGAGAGTTACTAAGAAATAAACAATCCCAAAATAACGAACTCTTATTACAATTAATTGACTAACTTCCAACGTTACATTAATCATAATTACAAACCTGCCAGAAATACGAAAACAGTTACGAAAATGTTTGTTTCAAAAAGTTAGTTTTAATTTCCTTTGGCGCGTTTTAACATTCTGCATCTACGTGGCTCGAGGTCTGAGCATAATCCATCAAATGTGAGGCAGAACGAATCAACTCCGGATCGAACGCCGAGTTGCGTTTTAAAACTTTAGAACAGAACGCTTTGTATAAAATGGTTGCGAGTCAGCAGTTTTCTATGTAGTAAATTGCACTGCCCTTATGATCGATAGACTAGCTATGAATAAGGATGATAATTTGATTGTGCTAGCTGTACAGTTGATATTATGGATTATATGTATCGTATGTTTATTTTGTAAAGAAGTTCCAGTAATGATATTTAGAATCAAAAAGTTTAAAAGTCAAAAGATCTAGAAACAACTGGACTGGATGAAAAAAATAAATCTAGCTGATATAACATTCAGGTCATGGCATGTACATAACACACACTAATTTATTTATTTATTAGGTACACCAACAGCAATACATACTATGAATTACAGGAAACAATACAATTAAAATAAAAGTGCTGGTATGTATGCCTATTACAGGTATATATGCAGCATTCACCATAGTGACAACAACATAAAATTCTAGAATACTAATAATATATCTTACAATATGAATATAATATAAATATAATATAATTTTACTTAATGCTAATATATGTATTTGTTTATTTTTGTACTTAGAAGATATTTTGTGTACTATAACCATGTGCTTTCGTTGCCTGAAAAGAAAGTTTTAAATAAATAAAACGTGTACATGATAATATGAAATGAAAACGTGGTTCAGCATCACAACACTTCTTCTTAGTACCTGTGCTACCGTTAACATATGTTAATTTCCTACGTTTTTTTTTAAAGAATAAGCGTCGGTGTCGTTCATAGTGGGTCATAACATAAATCAGACCGCGTGAATGTCTATCGTAGCTGACGGTTTATTTACTGCCGGGTGCGACCTACTTGCTGGGAATATTGCTCAGCTTTTAAAATTGAGATTTTTAGTTTACACGCTGCTGGTGTTAAGGGGAAATGCAAACTTTGATATGTTTTGGTCAGTGGGTACGTGTGAGTGGCGATAATTTATGTGTCCGACCGTGCCATTTGGAAACTTATTTAAGACTTGATTTGCTTATTATATTACGCTGTTAATCCGCGAAAAAGTAACGTGCGATATTAGTCAACACTTAAGTCAAAGTTACAGTCAAAATTAACAAATAATTCTCGAGCACACTAATGGACAGACAGAAGGAGTGACGTTGTTAGTCTTTCATTTCTATTTCCAAGTTTAGAATATTTGTTTTTAACCCAGTACTTAGGATCTGCTTGCCCCTGGTAGCCAGTACCATAAGGAATGGAAATACTCTCGGACTGTCCAACTAAAAAACTACTTGAATTCGGAACTAATAAGCGTTCAAGCAAATAAATATCATTCACAATATAGCGTTGTATTACTCCACTGTGTAGAAATACAACAGTAAAATTAAACAATATGGTAAGTAGGACATGTTCCATTTTTAGTTCCATCAAATTCCTTGCTCAAAGATTCTGAAGATCAACCAAAAACGAATGTAATATAGATTTACTCTAGGGATTCGCGCTATTCCTGAAAGCTTTCGAATTATGTAAAACTGTTGCAAAGTAAAAAGCGAAAAGTTTAGTTTAGCACTCCTGAGATTTTTGCATGTATTTGAATAATTTTGGCATAAAGTGTGGGTAGTCCAAGTAGGATAACCCACGTATCTTTTTAATATAATGTTTTTAGAGTTTGTACTTTCATGTTTTTTATACTTTTATCTCACTGAAATTGCGTCAAAATAAAAAAAAACGTATCTAATACTACCCGCAGATTTTTAAATTAACTATTAATCCTCCATAATTAAATTAAAAATAACTAACTAAGCTAAAAATATCAGTAACTATATAATTAAAGTTCAAACATACCTTTCATTATTTCCGCAATCACTGAACACCACTGTTCAAACAATCCATCTAAGTCATGGTTACACACTCAAAAAATCCACATGCCTTACAAAGCACACTGCAGTTCCAAAGTCATTTTATTTTCATATTTTTTAATCAAGCATTTCCCGGACTATCGTTCGAAGTTTTCCCTCCAAAATTGGTAAGAGAATGAACACGTGTTGCTTGGGCAGCGTTCGCACGCGGACTGGCGCTAGGGTCTTGAAACCCGCCCCCAACTTGAGTACTCGACTGCTACCAACTGATACGCTTCTCTACTCAACTTAATAGCGACTTAAGTTTGATTTTATGTAGCGAATTGGAACGCCCTCGCGGTCAATCTGCTTTAACTTTTGAATAATTATACTGAATAGTTTGAATACGTAATTAGTAATGAATTTACGTTTCACAACTCGTCAACTCTATTCAGGCCGTTACTTTGATTTCCAAAATTAATTTCAAGGAATAATATTAGTAGTCCGTCGAAAACAGTCGTAAAATTAACAAAGGGCAAATATATAAGTTGATTACACTAAATGTAATAACTTCTGCTGTGGAAAGGTTAATAGAAGTTGGAAAAACAAGGTAATAAATAAAATCGTTGATTTATTGATTGCAGATTTCGCTAGTATCACAATTAAATTGTGATGACATCGCACTACTCTGGGGATTCGGCGTGCGCAATCAACTTGTTTACTAGTGGCACAGCACAAATTACTGCTGAATTGCAGCATCGATGAGTGACCACATTACAATGATTACTTTTAAGCGCACTAAGTTCCCAAAATTATTTTAATTTATTACCTTTTACATTAAGCAAAGATCATTTTCCTGTAATCGCATCTCAATGATGAAAACGAATCATAAAAATAAATTGAATTGAATAATACGTATTGGATGAAATTGCAGCTGTGGTTCCGTAATCACTCTTCCGCAAATCATTGCCAACAAGATTGTGATAATACTCGCAATTATAATCCTATACATATACGCCATAATTTACCTATAAAGTGTGTAAGTGTAGCCTTCACGAAGCCGAAGGGCACTTATTGCGATAATTTTTTTGTTCTGGACCATACCTGGGAACCATCTAATTCCGGAGATATTATTTATTTATTTAAACTTCATGTACAATATTGGTACCTACATAGGCGGACTTAATGCCACAAGGCACTTTCTACCAGTCAAACTGTGGGTAAAATACGACAACATAGTGATAGGGTACAAAAAAATATTTACAAATAACTACTAGTTTTCGAAAATACACGATATACAATATTGAAGGTCAAAGTTCCAAGTTTTTCTGAACCAAGGGTACAGAAAGTTTACCGTGGAACACCTAGGTGAACCACTTGGGTGTTCCACGGTTCAGAAAAGAAAAAAAATACTAGTTTTTAGACTAGAACTTTAAATGCCTTCATGACCTTGATCCATCAGTACAATGAATGATTTGAGTGCGTTACCTTGAGTTTTACCATAAAAAGTGATTTTTCACCCAAAAAAAAAGTCGTTTCCCAGCAATAGTTTTTGCGTAGGGTTACTTTGATGTAGGGTTACTGTGGTTAGTTTGATGTACAGAATGCTTGGTTGCCGGCTTCGTGAAGGGTATGTTTACACCTTGTATTAACTGCTGGCTTGCTCTGTATATCTATATATACAGAGCAAGATCCCGATATTAAAAAACTATACCCAGCCCTTGTCGTTTAAACCACATAAAGGAAAATACTCCCCAAGACCACTTTGAAAGCCATTCAAGGTTTGTCTTATTTCAGTTCGCCATTGAAATGGAAACATTTAATTGCAAACGGGCAGCGGGCACAGTTGCATTCAAATCGGCTCATACCGGTTATTACTGGACCAAACCGCTTCGGGGTTGCAATGTGATTGTAAATGTGGAACGTGGATATACCGTATAAGAAAATTGTGGGTTTCGGGCTTTAGTTTCTAATGGGTTTTGAGTGTTTTGGTTTATTATTTATTGTGAATTTCTCATGAATGTTAAATATTTGTCATTTTGATATAAGTTGAAGACTACTCAAATAACTTCACAACGCAAGCAGGAGTGGTGTGACCGCTGAGCTGTCTAGTCATTCGTCTCGAGTTCGAACCCAAGACGCGTATCTTGGGTTCGAACCTCTGATTTTTCGGATTCATGTGCGTATTGCATAATTATCATACTTCGGTGAAGGAAAACATCGTGAGGAAATCAAACCAGCATGCCTGAGAGATATTTCTCTTCTGCATGTAAAGCCAAGTCTGAGATGGGCGACATAAAAAGTTAGACACCAGGCACTAACATAATAAAAAAAGAAGAAGATTACCTACCGTATCCAAAATAAGTTTTTATCAATAAATTCCTTTTTCAAAAGCAGAGTCACAAAGGAATTTAAAAATAATCTCCCTGAAAGGTAAAATCAGTACCAAAAGGATTGAAACCCCGCCATTATGAATCAAGACACAAGAAAACATACATTTACATTATAACAACAGTATAAAATGCCAAGGTTACTTAACTAAGGGCCGCAACTTTTCTTAATAAACATTTAATTACAATATTCAAATGAGTCCGAAATAAACGGCGTCTAGTAAAGCCTTTGCTAAAATAGATTAATTCTATTAAAAGTGTTCGAGGACGATGATCGCCATTTTCGCTTCGTGCATTAATTTATTGGACCAAGTTAAACGAAAGATTACCTGTTTATTGCTAAGAAAGTCTCTTATTGACAATAATGTCCCATTTAACGCTGTACATTTTTGTAGATGGAGCATAAATGAGAGTTCTTTATGGTAAAAACTTTGTAACATGGTTAAAAAAGAAAATTCTGATTATTTATCTCATTCATCATCGTCTTGTGAATTTTTGTTTCTTATTTGAGAGGGAAAATTCTAGAGCGGAAGGTTATATGGGACTCTAACCGACGAAAAACCCACTGTTCCTACTAATACTTTCAGTGTGCTGGGGCCCGGGAGATACTAGAACATTCACCCACAATGTCTTACCTGATTCTTGATGAGCGTGTAACTTTTTGAGTGAAACAATTTTTAAAATAGTAATATATTTTCAACTACCTCATAGCTAAAAACACTACTGTAAAACATTTTACCGTTCATTTCGATAGTTTGCATTTAGTTTTACCGCCTAAACCTGCAAAACCGCGCAAAATACAAAACTTTTCCCCTATCCCTGCACAGATTAAAAAGCGACCATAGCCAAGATATACAATTTACATGTCCAATCATGTGAATTGTATATCTTGTCTATGGTTGCTTTTACATGATTGGAATCAGTCTTTTCTTTTAAAACTTATTTTTATTTTTCAAAGTTATGAGTATTGTTTACCAACATTTAGCTTAATAAAATTAAAATAAAATCACTTTTATTTTAAAACGAATTAATTCTCATAACTTTATAATTCATTTAGGTTTGACAATAAGTCACAAGAAACAATAAATTCGAAAATTAAAAATTTCTTTTTTTAAATAGTGTTTGCACACAAAATTTATTGAAAGAGGTTTAACTATCGGATTATTATTCCTTTTTTTAATAGAAGTTAGAATCTGTCAAAATGCATTAGAGTAGTTAGCAATATTTAAATGAAGTCATTCAGTCACATAAAACGTTCCATTCTTTGAAAGTTTTCATCATTTTAGATTCCCCAAAAGCAGTTGGGTTAAATCCTGCTGATATCAATCCGCTCCCTGCTCCATCTAATAAGTAGGTATTACGAAGTCCCTCAAGATTATCGATTCCTCATTCAATCCATCGGAAGAGCCCCGATTTGCCCCAGAATGGCGAACAAAGTTGAAAAGCAGAACATTAATTCTGCTAATGCGTTTTCCGTATTCACAGATATTACATTTCACGTGTTATAATACCGAATGTTACTGAGGAATCTCCTTTCATATTTACATTTCACCAGTTATTGAAAACATTCATTTTTGTGTTTTGGTATGAGATACGAAACACATGTTTACAAAAAATATGATGAATGGATGCGTGAATAGTGTTTGAAAAACTGTTTTGTAAATAAACATAAAGTAAATATGTTATTAAAAATGCCTCGGAGTGTTGTTTTGAAATTGTTATATATTTTGGAAACTAACTCGGCCCCGTGACTTCTTGTACAGTAAAACTTTGACTTCGCCCATTTGGCCAGTCAACGGGAGAAGTTTCGTATAATTCTCTAAGCATTGTATCGCTTAATCGCCACGGCAAAGTCCCGCAATCAATTATTAAACCAATCACATAACAGAATCACAGAAATATATATCTGAATAGATGATATTCAATTTAAAAACAAAGCAGAATTAATAGGTGACATCATCATACCATGACAAACGAAGCAATATCATTAAACAACGCATCCCGGTAGCAGGAGACATCAATGCTGTCAATCTACGCTGATGGAGGAAGAGAAACTACAAACAAAGATGAATGGCGATGCGTTCCCTGGTACAAAGCAGAGAGGTAATAGAAGATTCACGATTTAAATACACGCTCATTCTAGCATCGAAGCTCAAATTACACATCACTAGCTCTTTTTTTTTACAGCTGGGAAATCATCAAATGACTTCTCCCGCTCTGGGCGGAGCGGGAGGGGACGTCAAACTTGTACTGACTAAAACCCATCCATGTTCCTTCTTCGCCCTTTGTGTTCCAGGGCCACGGTATCTCTTTCGAACAGTCCCGCAACCCTGGCAGGCATCGGCCCTCTAGGACCCCTTCCGCTTTGCTGACATCTCTTGAGGCGCGCGTGAAACACGAACGCGCCGTCGACTAGCCCTCACGTAACATAAAGAAAAATTAAACCAAATATTTAAAAAAAAGCTCCCGACGCAAATAGCCTCTAAAAAAGGAAAAAATAATATCTAAATATTGTCCCTTCGCGTTTTATGTAACTAGAATATTTTAATCCAAGACTCGTTGCGTCGGCGGACCGCTTTGTTTATCACTTTCTGTGCGTATCACATCTGCTCGTACTAAGCAGTCTATTTAGCGCCCCTTGGATTGGTTATCTTTGTATGGTCCCATAATGTGGACTAAGGCAAATGACACATAGCGACGTGTCTTGAAAGAGTGCGAGGCTGCGGTTATTAGCTTTAAGCCAGGTCTATTGCGCCATGATAAAACAAGACATGATTTGCTAACATAAAGGGCGCGTGGCCTAACATAAAATGTTTGTCGCTACGAACGGAAAACATGTTTGAATAGAAAATGGGCGCAGCGGACATGGCTTAATAGTAACTCATTCCAGGGTCAAGTGACATATGAGTTGTGATAGTGACTGCGGAAAAAACAGATGAAAGAAGTTGCTTAAGTTAGAGCTCGCTGCAGTTCAACTAACTTATTTGTGCAAGCGGAAAAACTTAGAACTAAAATAAATGTACCAAGTTTCACATACTGATGCAAATTTTCTTGACAAGCAACGGCTCCTTGAACAGCTCACTTAAAGTGGTCATACTATACGAGTCACCATGACGTGACTTGCGGAGCGACACGACGCGAGTGTACTCGCTTGAAGGGAACAACTGACGCTTGTCGTAATGTATGTAAAACCCACGTAGTATATAACACATAAACTAATTATCAATTAGTGTAACAGAGTATTATAAAATAACTAGGCAAACTCTAGCCAAATTATTTGCACAGCTTCAAATAGACTCTGACTAGGGTACCAATAAATAATAATGAATAAAGTTTATTTCGTAATCAACAGGTTATAAATGTAATGTTACGGAGCCACTTTCGTTTTATTTATGTCATATCTAAAAAAGTACAGCTCTATTCATCACCTAAACGTAGTGAAACTTCTGACACATTTTTTTATGCGTCACTCTTTATACACGTTTGTAACTCCACGTAATATTTTTTTAATGAATTTCAGTAAAACCCGATGTGATTTAAACAAATAGGTTTATTCTTTAAGTTTAAACCTGACCAACACATTTATATTGACACTGAGCTGCCAATCCAAAATACTAGGTTATTTCTTCCTCACGAAAGCCACTCTTTTAAAGAAAACAACAGTAATTTTGCCTTACTAAACACATTTTATTTTAATATCCCGTTTTACTCTACCCATAACATAACAACACTTTCAGGCTACATACCATAGACTAAAAGGTCTAGGCTACCGGGCGTTCAATTTGGAGGCAATATTCCCGGAATTCCACCCGCCCTCCGTAGACAATGTATCCTCTGGCCTGAGTCAGCGAAGTTTGGTAGATACATAGCCTTCAGGATCGCTACCTCACCATCTACTTTCAATGCGGGTGTGAAAGATTCTCATTCGCAGCGTGAGTGGTTGAAATTATTTTGCCTTATCACTTACTTACTTTTATCCGCTAGATGGATAGATTTTTTGGGAATATTAGAAGGATATGCTAATACTGCTACTGTATTTCATATGTTTTAGCTGGGCGAGCAATAGGGGTGATCCCATTTTTTTTTCTTTGTCCGTCGGGTAGTTTATTAAAAAGTATTGGACACGTATTTTTTCTTTTTTCACGTGGTCATAAAATTACGGAGATATATTGAGTTGAAATAGCGGATGACGTCACATCTAGGTAAGTTTTATACCTACTTGTGACGTAGTGAGCCCCCACTCTCAAACTTTAATGAGTTTTAACTAAGTAATTTTTTGATATTTTGATAAAACAAAAAATACGTGTGTAATATTTTTGTATTACCTGTCTGACGAACAAAATAGAATTTCGTTATCTTTACCCAGTCTTCACCCCTATTATGGATTTCTGTCTTCTAAACATACCTACTCATCAGTACCACAACTTAACATCGCGCCTGTAATCCCCGAAGTGTAAGGCAGAGGTGTACCTAATAATACACCCACATTTCTCCAGTTATGTTTTAAGTCCCCTGTTATAGGGGGCGAGCCTATTGCCATCAACCGGGCACTAATCCAGACGCCGAGGCTGCTACTGAGAAATTCTTGATATAAAAACCCAATTTAAAATCGCCTGACCCGGGAATCGAAGCCTGGACCTCATGCTCAGTGGCCGCGATTGCGACCAATAGGCCAACGAGGCAATCATAACTAGGATAACGAGGTAGTCAGTATAGTTATTGATTTATGTCTACTAAATATAGCTACTCATCAGTACCATATCTGTTATAATTGCTTAGTGCCCACTGTCAGTGTCCGCCATGTTTTCAGGGTGGAATTTGTCATGAAAATAGTTAAGTTACATTACCCAATATTATATCAAGAAGGCTGCAGCAGCGTCGTCGTTGTGTATGCAAATAAACTGAGTTCTGCCATTTAATTATAGTATAACAAGTGTTATTAATAATTCAGGGGTTTCTCTTAGACAATGCCGATGTACTAATCATAGACAGGTCTATGCAGCTACATGTGTCTCACGCTCATGTGATGACTCTGGTGAGCCAATCAGTCACTAACAATTCTTCAATAGTACACAAACACAAAAAATCCAAAACAAAAAGTCCAAAATGCACGATAATACACGACAAACACGTTCGAAGTACAAATTATTAACGATTCCAGCATTTGCGCATGCAATACTGTTTAGCTAGTTAGGCGCAATTTAGCAGGACGTGATGATTCGAACGCGTTTCGCCCGTTTTAGTACGACACACGCTGACAGTACGGTCCAGTTATGCTGTTAATGTCCAATGAATGTGAACATACGCGAACAGTGTTATTCATCCGGTAATATCATAATGAGGGCCATAATGCAAGTGCATGTAGTGAATGGCGAGTGGATATTTTGTTTTAAAAGGAGGAATATGTTGTTGAATCCTGTACATTCGATATTATAGCTATCAGTAGCTTCTTTAAGTTTCTTTAAAATATAGGGTTTTCTCAATGGTTTAGGTACCATTATGAAATATAATACCGAAAAACTCTAGAAGCCGCGCAAATCCATAAATTTTCATCAAAAAAACACGACGATATAGATATTAAAAAACACTTCTCTTAAATCTTTTCGTAATACAATCCCAAGTTCACGACGTTCTTTTAAAGCCTACTAAATTTCAATCTCGTTAAAACTTCAGCTCCGAAAGATGCTATCAAAATTTCAGAAAGTCCTTTCCTTCATGTACTTGAAAAAAAAAAATAACAATAAAGTGGAATGACCAAAAGTCCATTAAAGTTTATTATTTAACAGTGAAGTTGGTCGTCGGGGCGCTAAGTGCAGGTTTATGCAAAAGTTTCCCGCCAAAACTGTAGTATCGTTATTCTTAACTTTGTAAGCAGCTGTGAGCGGCCACCGTGTTCTTGAGCGACATAATTTAGTCGCGGAAAATAAAGTTCCGAATAAAATATTGATCTTAATTTTTCACAAAGGACATAAAGTTTCCTGTTTTATGTTTATTTTTAATATTATATTTATATGTATACCCATTGGGCCAATATTAAGAAAAGCTTTATCAACCAGAATAGATAAATAACAATAAATAACTCTAATTTAGAACTTCATATTATGAAAGCTTGTGAACCTACGTATTGTTCAAAGCTAAATAAAACTTAATCGGTTTTAATTTTTAATAATAAAACTGTGCTTTACTCATTAAAATAAAGCTTAAACACATATATGTATAACAAACATAAAGGCTCCAATAGCAGTTAAGTACTGCAGATTGCAAGCTAATTAGTTGCGCCGTAATGACCCAATTCTGCCCGGCGACTTTTATAGCCTCTGCGGTGAGCTGAGAGAAAAGTCGGCGCCTTTTATTTTTTATTTAATTCTTAATTAAACGGAGACCTTATGACTCTTTGGTTCCTTTTTTATTTAGTAGTAAAAACTGTACAGCCCAAAAAAAAAAGTAATTTACGTCAGCGGGATTTTTAAAAGCCAATAATGTACCATTTTTCTTCCCTTTTTTAAGGTATTGGTACTCCATTGTATTACTCATTCGTAAGACTTCCTATTAATCTGACCTCTACTTTTAACAGTTAATCATCTCTTCCGCAACCAACCCTTTCGTGTTACAAACCTTTACTAAAATGGGCATGAACATTATGATAAAAATCTTAAAATAATTATAAACTCGTCAGATGTTTGGCATCTATATTTACCAGACTGCGCCCAAGTGTATGGCAATGTTTTAACTTGGTTCTATATAATTCAGAACAAACCACCAAATTGGAACATCCCTGGTATACCTAGTAACAAACAAATAGGTGAATACAAACTTGGCACACAATAAACTTCAAAGTACCATCGTGCATTGTCGATATCTAAACCAAATCCAGTAAAATCCGTTGTATCCAAGTCGGAACGAACAGCCAACACTAACGAGAAGTCGTATATTTTCATTTACTTCGGTTTCGCATTCCAAAATTCGCAGGTAAGGACCGGCTTCCATCGATAATTGGCTTTTCTCTGCTTTGTGTTCCAACTGAGGTACACTTGGGATAGAGGAAATACGTAGTAACTGTTGTGGACTCATAAGTACCTATTGTGGGATGATATTATTGTGATTTTTGCTGGGATTTCAATTATCAAGTCCCCTTTGGGTACATATTGTTTATGTTTAAGTACAAAATGAGTTCAAAATTGCAAAATGGTCTTTATGAAAAACTTCATAGTTATTCCTGAAGACCGTTTTGCAATTTCGAAGCAAAGAGAAGCTAAAATCATTATTAGATATTACTATCAGCATATTCAGTGTTACATGACATAGTTATTATGTTGGAAGAAGATTAGACAATGAGGAGACGATAGAGGAGATTCAGAGCCAGGCAGATTTAACGACGGATGGCACATCGAAAACATCCCATTTTTTTTAAATATAGAAGAAGAGCGGTCCCAGAATATCTGCACTTCCTTAATAGAATATCGGTAAAAATATTGCCCCTGTCCAAAGTTACTATAACAAGCTAAAATCAATTAGCCCCCCCCCTTTTCCTCCATACAAAACTGCCTCGCACGTAAGTTATTGTGACACCAACAAAGTTACCTTCTCGTAATATTTCGCGTCGGAACTATGAACGGTCGTCACAAAATTCGCTGCGACTGAGTTACCCAAAACTAAGTTCTTTCAATGTGGAACCAGTTTACCAAGTTTCAGCCTGCAATCATGTTTCATGTAAAGTTCTTGCAACTTTGTAATACAACACATTACGAGGATCGTTTCAAGTTAACACTCCCCAGGTAAGGTCTAGGTACGTTCTGATCTGGCTTTTAAAGAAAAAACACTTCTCTACTTAGTAGCCGTATCGATGGCAATCCTTTTAGTTCGCAACTAAGTACTTTGAGTACTTAATAATGTCGTAGTGAGCATAAATCTTCTACCGGTCTGCATCAGGGTGGCTATCTAGTAACAGTATGCACAGAACACGTAAATGCGTTTATTTTCGAGAAGTTTTTCTAGATACATAAATCTAAATAACGCTGGACGGAGGTGGCTAAGCAATAACAGTCGCACGTGTCGATCTTAAAGGTTAAGCAGTGCTTCCCGAGGTCAGTTTGTGGATGGGAGACCATCTAGTACATACGAAATTCCCTCCGAGTCGCGGAAAGTACATTAAGCTGTTGGTCCCGGTTGTTTTTTTTTTTGTACTTTGACAGTACAAAAAAAAAACAACCGTTACACGTAGTCAGAAGCCTGAAAATCTGACCTACCAAGTGGCTCCTTATAAAATGTTGGTATCTGGTTATACTGGAGACGGACCGCAACATAGTTGGAAAACCTTTTCTCATATGCAGATGATAAGTAAAGAAGTTACTAAAATCTGATCAGAACTCTTTTGGCCTAAAACTATCCAATAATTCTCTGTACTTTAAGAAACTTTTACTTCGTAGACAGCGGTCATTGACCTATTTCAAACGTAAGTTTATCTTATAAACCACAAATTCAACTATCGCCATAATACAGCTAATATTCAAACCACAGTACCTACACCACTTCATACGGTCTAAATTACATCTAAATATTCGACTGTTGCGGCTACAGTTCAGTTCAGGGGCACTTCTCGACAACTCAGTGCAACTCAACGAACTCAATGTAACTGAACTCAGTGCAACTGTCGGCCACTTACACCGTCGTAGTCTCGCCCAACTTTACCCACGCCTGTCAAAGGGCAGCGCTAAGAGGCTTAGTAACAGTGTATTAGCGATATCTACTGTATTTGAGATTCTATAGTTCAGTCAATGTGTTAGTATAGATTCTTTTTAATGCGAGATTTCTTGTTATAAATGTATTAAGAGAAACCTACTTGCTCATCTGCCTAAACAAAATGGCGGCCAATCAAGCTATACAAAACCATTTTATGCGGATCCCTCATTGTATTGAAGATCTATACAATGCGACGCCATGTTATACTGGAAATTTATAACTTAGTGTGTTGTGTGTGTATTTATTTCACTCATCAAAAATTGAATACATTGAAAGATGTGGGATACACCCAATAGACTTTTAGAACATATGTTCGACTAGCTGTCCCGCGCAACTTCGTCTGCGTCACATTTTCCACGTTTTCGCAACAATTTTTCATTGCTGCTCCGCTCCAATTGGTCGTAGCGTAATGATATATAGCCTAGCTATGTCCTTCTTCAAGTTGAAATCTATGTTCTTGCCAAATTTCATTAAGATCCGATTAGCCGTTTAGTGGTGAAAAGGTAACAAACAAACAAACATACAAACAAACAAACAGAGTGACATTCGCATTTATAATATTAGTATGGAAGTATGGATAATGACTTTATCCAGTTTTCTAACTACCTGCTGGCCTACTATGACGTTTTAAAAGATTATTGTTTCATTGTTATTCCAGAGTGGGAAAGAGACAGAGCTATACATGTCGTCTAGCTCTATCTCTTTCCCACTCTGGATTAACAGTGAAACAATGTTTGAAGCCGTCATAAAGACCCCGATGTACTAACTAATGAAAAAGGAGCTCCCATAACCAAATAATTGATTTGATCAGTTAACTTATTTATAAATGAATGTGAAGAAAACCAGCGTAAGATCTTCTAGATAATATTATCCAACTTAAAATGTTTATAAACTCAAGCAATAAGTACTTCACGTTATGCATTAGTTAGGTAAACAAGAAAGTAACAGCCACTGAGAAGTAAGACGTGTATTTTAATATTCATACAAGTATAAAAGGCTCTTCCAGTAAATACTTTGCTGAAACTCGACTCTAGAAACAACCTGACAGAATGTATATGCACATCAAGCTGTAACCATCTGTTATTGTTAAATACATTTTCAACTTTATAGTTAAAGAATTAGGTTCAAAAATGATTGGGAAAATTTCACAGTTTCGGGTAAATTGATTTGCAGAATGTGAACAGAATGTTTTACCATCTGGTGGCGTACCATGACGTCTTAAAACATTATATTTCCATTCTTATTCCAGAGTGAAAAAGAGACAGAGCTATACAGGTCGTCTAGCTCCATCTCTTTCCCACTCTGGAATAGGAATGGAACAATAATGTTTTAAGCGTCATAGTACCCTGGTATATATTAATGCACAGGCATTTTAAACTATACTAACTACTAAAAAAATCTGATACTTCTTCATTGGATTAAAAAGTCAATCAGTCTTCTTCTTTCTTTTTTGTGTGGTTATTGCCTAAACTGGTGTCAGAGTTTGTATTCCTCACATGGGCCTTTGATTGGCTTTACTTGGATTCCTATCTTAAATTATTATCCAAATAAGACTGTGATATGTCTATTTTAGAAGGTTATTATAGATTTCCCTAAAACTTCCCAGTGCGGAAAATAATAGAACGACTTACTTTTCTATACGGGGTGTAAGTGACACCGACGCGAAAACGCTTACGAGACGGAGCTATACAGGATGTCTAGCGCCATCTCTTTCCCACACTGAAAAAAGAGTAAAACAATAATGTCTTAAGACGTCATGGTAGGCCACCTGATCCTACAGATAAAATCAACAGGTCGACATGTATGGTACAGCAAATGAAAAATTTATCTGCTCTACCATACATTTTGACCGTGTAGGTATTGCTCTTTTATAAGAAACAGCAGTTTTTTTTTTAATTACCTATGAAAATTTTCTATGTTCAGAATGAGTACGTGGTAAGCGGTTTCGCTTCGGTGTACACCCCGTATTATATGGTAAATCCACACCATTTATTTCATCGCACAGAGAGAGAGAGAGAGCCGCGGAGGCCCAGTGGTGGCAGCCCCGACTTACGAACAGTAAGCCGTGGGTTCGAACTCAGGCAGGCGCATTACTTTGTGTAATTTATTTCATCACCGCTGCCCTCAAAAACGGTGAAGGAAAACATCATGAGGAAACCGGAATGTCCTAGAACTAAAAATTCGAAGACATGTGACATCTACCAACCCGCACTGGGACCGCGTGGTGGATTACAGCGTACTTCGTCTCATAGAGGCCTGTGTCCCAGCAGTGGGAACATTATAGGCTGATGTTGATAGATGATTTCATTCCACGATGTTAATCTGTAACCAGTATATAAGGAGTAAAGAGATAGGTACACTACTACTTTTCTACATACAAAATTGTTAGTAAGTAAAATGTAATCTCCGTTGCAAATAGAGAGACGCCTCGATATTCAAGACGAAGTTTATTCAGACAACATTTTACACAGCGTTTACTTTATAAAATCTATTAAGCCATTCGCCATCAAGTGTTGCAACTGAGCGTTTTATTCGTGCCGGTACTAATTCCTTAAGGCTCGTCCTTCGTCTCACTAAATCGGCTTTCGGCTTTAGTAAAACAAAGAGCCGCTGGCCATCTCTAAACGCCCTCGCTCTGGAAACGTATCGAGATACTATTTGGAATCTGTGTGACTTAACAGACGATTACTGGGTTGGAATTAATTGCTATCCGTTTTTCAGGCTTTTTATTCTGTTCCGTGACTTTCAACTTTGTGAAAAAAAAATAGTTTTGGGAAAAGTTTCTAGTTTTACGTGATTGTCAGTTAACTGCGAAATGTCTTATTTTTATTTATATTGTGAGATTATTTGACTTTCTTATATTATTCAAAACCTGTTGTCAATTTTTAGAGGCTAGATTCTCCGCAAAAAAAGTCGCTTTTCAGTGCAGATCGCAATATTCCCAAGATAACTTAGGATCTTGAATGCAATAAGGTACATTGTCTCATGCAACTAGCTCGTAGCCATCTATCAGTCCAAGCAGTGGAGCATGTCGTAATCAATAGTTTATCGCTAAGCTGCTCTCGAGCACAGAGCTTGAGTACCTCGGTAGTTTCCTTACTCGGCATGGAAATTTATAATACTCAAACAATGACCGGGAGTTAACTACAACAAACGTAATATATTGTCTCAATCGAGTATATAAAATTCTCGTGTCGCGGTGTTTGTTACCAAACTCCTCCGAAACGACTGAACCGATTTGTATGAAATTTTGTGTGCATATCGTGTAGGTCTGAGAATCGGCCAACATCTATTTTTCACACCCCTACAACCCATCAAAATTTCCACACGAACAAAGTCACAGGCAGCAGCTAGTGATTTTATATAAGTATATGTTTAAATCTGGTCCATTTAATGGAGATTTGGGAAAATGATAATTGCACCATTACTTTCAGTAGACAAACAGTGCTTAAAAAAAAAGTTCTCATGACTCATAATTAACTTAGAACCTTAACTACAAAACAAGCGCAAAAATTTACGTCAAACTCAACATACAACATTTTACAAAATAAGTGTAGTACTTTATTCCCGTATTAGGTAAATCTGGGCTCGATACGTAATGCCGTAATATCGGCCGGTACCGCACACGGCTTACATCCGGCACAGATAAGCCGCACTTGTACCCGTCTCGACGGCACTCAAGCCTGTTGTGCCCGATTATACCCACCGATTCCCTTTAATGCTGCCTACTTTATTGACAATGTATTTTGAACGGTCACACGGTAAAATATCTACACAATATGGAGAGGTTCCCGGTAAAAGAAGCGGAAAGTTTTCTCGTTTGATTTTTCTTATTTAAAGTTATAATGGAGGAAGACGTTGTCCTTTTTGTGAGCCAATCATAAGTGTGTTATACAGTTTTATATTTTCAGAAAAGGTCTACACGTAAGTTGAAGTTTATAGCATCCAGTTTCTGGGACGAGTATTATCCACGGCCTCAATTCAAGCGATGTGCTGTTGATAATTCATTGAACCGATTTACTACTAGAACTAACTCATGTAATTATGTTCATTCTAAAAACTGGTAGCAATACTCGTGTTGTCGAAACTACACAATAAAACACTCACCGCTAAAGCTTCACTTTATATCCTCTTAACTTACACATTCGACCAAATAAACAATACATTATTGCTGTAGGTACAGCGTGTAGTTTAAATCTCCAGCAAAGCTACAATTACACGGTCGAGGGAGTCCGCTCAATGGCGCAAACACACCACAAAGATCAGACTATAAGGAGTATGGAAATGTCTGTTTACATCACATGAACCGGGGACAAGCTGGTAAAGACTGGCGCGCACGTGATCGTTTTTGTGGGGTGTTTTTCTCTCTTTTTTTTTTTTTTTTTTTTTCCGGATGGGAAATCATCATATGACTTCTCCCGCTCTGGGCGGAGCGGGAGGGAGTGTCAGACTTGTACTGACTAAAACCCACCCATGTTCCTTCTTCGCCCTTTGTGTTCCAGGGCCGCGGTATCTCTTTCGAACAACCCGCAGCCCTGGCAGGCATCGGCCCTTTCGGACCCCTTCTGGTTTGCTGACATCTCCTTGAGGCGCGCGTGGAACACGTACCGCGCCGTCGACACGGCCTGTCGTCATGAGACGGACGGACGGTGAGCTAGCCCATTACTCACCGTCCACAGGCTCGCGCCTACGGTGGCCGGGGGCCACTGGTTGCCCCCCGGTGTTTTTCTCTATTGTTTCCTGATTTTCGTTATAAGATGGTATTCTCAAAATTTCTATACTTCGTTCGCTTGTTCGCAGTATCACGTGTTCACTGTGAATTCAAATTCATTTATTTCAAATATGGGTAGTTATACAGGTGGGTTTTTGAAGAACATGAAAGTTGTTAGTGTCACCATATTCTGCACTAGGCATGCAACATTTAGTTCGGAACGTGGTTAGCCACTAAATTACAAATTTAAATACATTATACTTAGTTCAAAATCACATGTCTATTAAATTGTTAATTAAAACTCAAAGTAGATATTGTCAAAGTAATAATGTTAAAGTTAAACTATTATGCTAAAATGTCAAGAATTAATTGTGAAATTCATAATTTATGTCAAACATAAGTAATAAACATTATTTAGAGTTAGTCACACAAATATTCATTAAGACTATAATAAGATTTTTGCAAAAATATTTTTTTTAACATTGTATTTAAATATGCCCATACTTTTTAAGTCTATAATACATGAATGACGGAAGAAAACCTGCAAATGCATGGTCACTCAAGCTCTCCAGAATTGTATGCATTGCCACCCTCCTGCTCCTATGTTAATTATTTTGGTCTTCCCCGACATTAGCCATCAACTCAGTACTCATTCCGCCTTTATTTTTCAGACAATACCTTCACAGTTTTACAGGAACTAGCCATCTCTGCACAAAAAAGTCACCTGATTCTTATCAGTACCTATTTAAAGTGAAAACTATTTAGTGTGCGTTTACCTTCAAGGCGTACAGACAAAGGACGAGTTCACAATAGAGGCGCGATGCGAGAGCGCATCGCAGATGACAGACCCGCGATAATAGAGCACCCTGTTTAGCGAGTGCGTCCGGACCGGCCGGAAATGGCGCAGCCTTACAGACAACCTTCATTTCCTGAGTAGTCCTTTTGCCAGGGCCCGAGGGACGTGATGTTAATCTCTGTTTTTCCTGTCATAATTTTGTATTCTGGCTGTACTTATTAGCTTTTTGCAAGTTGTAAAAGGCTGGTAGGCTTTTGTCTTTTTTCTTCAGGAAGATGTAACAAAGGAAATTTTTACCCTTGAAAATCAAAAAATATCCACAGCATACCGAGGACGAGGGGGTGAAAAAAAAAAAGTAAGTTTATTTTTTCGTTGTTACTGTAATCAATGTTCTGGCTTTTGGAACGAAGTTCCTTGTCGCGCGTTGTGAAAGGGGGCTAGACGGAAAAAATTCTTACGAAAAGTTGTCACGACACTTTTTGCTATAGTAAGCTATTGTAAGCTTTATTTCTTTAAAATAAAGTTGAAATTTCCTTAAATTACGTACAATTGGGGTGTGTATGTGAGTAAGGATAGATATGATTATTATTTTGAGTGACCGAACTACAAAGTACAAATTCGCTTGTGCAGTTAAGTAAGACGTATAGCTTCGAATTAAGGATTAATCTTCCTTAAATTAAATATTTTATTTTTCGCACACTAACTTAAATCTAAAATGTATTGATATTATGTACGTGAAAGGAACTTCGTTCCATCCGGGTGTCCCTTGACACCTCTCAAGTTTTTTTTGTTTTAACGTCAGTTGAATTAATCTCGATACGGCATTATTTTTTTTTATCGTGTAGACCTTTAACATCACCGTCTTAAAATAGACTGACAACCCTAACATGACCACACATTCCAAAAAAAAAAAAACAAGGGCCAAATGTGACACGCATTAAACCCAGAACACATTATCCCAACACTATCAAGAGCGTCGAATAGTTTTTGTTGTTCACAACAATACAGCTGACAACAGTTGTTGTAGTAACAAGGCAACAGGATCGCTAGTGTCGTTGTCACGCGAGTATGGCGCTCAAATGAACGGCGAACATTGAACAACTGCTAACAATCCGTGTCCAAGAATAGACACGGACACTGTACAGTTATCGACGAAAATGGCTACTTTATTTGCTATTGGGATTGGCACACAATGGAAGTTTATTTGTTGAGGGTGTAATTATTGTGACACTGGTAGCGAGCAAGTAGATGAATTTAGGTGTGTTGAAAATTAGACTGAGATATCTTAACTGCGGAGAAGTTTTTAACACTTATGTTTTATATCCTAACACTGAATCGGAACCCATAGTCGACCAAAAGGGCTAGAAAAGTGACACAATGACGGAAAACCTATTTTGGTAATAGTATCTGCATCTGTACATTCTGTACAAATAAATAAAATTGAAGTGTCTGTTTGTAATATTAAAATAAGCGCTTTTTACTACATACGTATGAATGTATAATATACGGTACATATTCCAAATATTTATTTTTTACAATTTTTGTCTGTCTGTCTGTCTGTTTGTTCCGGCTAAACTCTGGAATGGCTGGACCGATTTTGACGGGACTTTCACTGGCAGATAGCTGATGTAATAAGGAACAACTTACTTTTTAAGTTCCACGCGGACGAAGTCGCGGGCACAGCTTGTATGAAATAATTTGAAAGCAATTAGCATTTATTCAAATCACTAGCTGAAAGCATGTAGCGACATAAATATTTTTTTAGTTGCAGTTTAGTTTTGCAGTTTTTGTTTTCATTTAAATCGGGCACTAGACTCCTTTGAGGGTTTTTCGCTATACCTCATAGTTTCAGATTTGGCCATCCACACCCACTTAGAAACTTCCATCCAGTACAGTACAACAGCCCCCGTATTCACAAACGCTTCGATTCGACAAGTCACATGTCTATCTTGTTTTGGCATTACGAAAGCGAGTGAGATAGACATACGACTTTCCGAATCGAAATCGAATCGAAGCGTTTGTGAATAAAGAGCCTGGTCCCACCTACGATCAGTACGCTCAATCGATAGTTTTCAATTTTCCCACACATACTTAATATAGTTATGGAGCTCAACTCTACATCGCCAAGGTTTAAGAGCGAAGTTCTGTTCTTGTTATTCCCATCACACACCAAGTAGTTTTCCACCCACTCCCCTCTTGTCCGCTTCCCGGAAAGACCTCTCAACAATGACTGACATACCTACTAGACAAAAAGGTTTAGTGGCTAAAAAGGTACGTTACGTATTTTTACCATTAGAGGTCAGGATTTTTACTTACGACTTTAGTTTTACTGAGCTTTCTTACGGCACTTACTTTTACTAAAGGAGGAGGTTATCTTCGGGCCTAACGTTTAACTTAGGTTGTACCTGAAGTAAGTACGCGGTGCGAGCGGGCCTTTTACACCCGACAGCGGACGAATGACTCTTGCGACACGTGATTACACGCCTACTTATACACAAGATTTTGTATGAAACAAGATGGTTGACTTGTCTAGCAAAAGTTAAGCAACTCCTCCTCAAGGAATGGAACAAGATGGGTTACTTGTACTAGTATGTTCATGAATTGACTGCCTATCTGCACGCGTAGCATGACCACTGTAGAAACGGGCTATGTCGAGCGAAGAATCGAAAACCTGACACATTGTCACTGTCTATCTGTCATTATGTCGATTCTTCCGTAGACAAAACTCGTTTCTACAGTGGTCATGCTAAGCATGCAGAGTTCAACAAACCAGTTATTCCTATTGTAATAAAAATGACTATTAGATTTTCGTATGCAAAAAAATCAAAACAAATTGCCACATTACTTCCTATAAAATAATAAAAACGCATATATAGGCATCATAACTTTCATAAAATATACAAGGATATAAAAGCCTGGCCGATATTTATGAAAATGGAATAACTAAGGTGTTACAACTCGTGCGTTTTCTCCTCACTTTTCTAAATGAATATATACGAGGGAGATTTACCGTTGATATACTGTTTTAGACAGTGTAAATTTATCATAGGCAATTTAGAAAAATATCTGTTTACATTTTGCAGAATCTTTACAAATAAATAAAATTAAAAAGTCTGTTTGCATTTTTTTTTTGTTACGATTACAGCTACGTTATATAATATATGAATATATACAGTGGTTACAACAAGAAAAAATGTTTGTCTGTTTGTTACAGAAATAGCTGTACCGATTTTGACGGGACTTTTACTGACAGATAGCCAATGTTATAAGGAGTAATTTAGGCAACTTTTATTTTGGAATAAATACTATTTGGTATTAAACAAATGTTTTTTATTAAATTCCATGCGGCTGAAGTTGCGGGTAACAGCCAGATTTATCATAAAGGTTGTCAGACAATCAGTATAGTGATTATTCACATAATTTCATTCAATAACACGCAAAGACACCAAACCATTTATTTGTGGAGACTGCAAACTATCCCACATACGAATCCCGAAGTGTGAAAGCGTGATAAACAAAACAAAATCACTTTCGTATTTATGAAATTAATTAGGATAAATTCTGCAAAATCAAAAACATAGTTTTTCTTATCATCAAATGCTGTCTGCCATATTATATCATCGCTTTTCGGTTACTAATTTCAACGTATTGACTTTTTTTTTTAAACACAGCCTTTCCGTTGCTTACACTATTAGTCGAGTGCAATAGGGGTGAAGACTGGGTAAAGAAAACGACATTCTATTTTGTCCGTCAGAAAGGAAATACAAAAATATTAGACACGTATTTTTTGTTTTATCAAAATATCAAAACATTACTTAGTTAAAACTCATTAAAGTTGGAGAGTGGGGCTCACTACGTCACAAGTAGGTATAAAAATTACCTACATGTGACGTCATGCGCCATTTCAACTCAATATATCTCCGTAATTTTATTACTACGTGAAAAAAGAAAAAATACGTGTCCAATACTTTTCAATAATCTACCCGACGGACAAAGAAAAAAAATGTGATTATCCCCAATTAGATTAAAATACTAATCAGTAATTCCATCTTATGAAGATGGAATTACTGATTAATTATAGTGATAGTGGTCCGATTTACATAGGACTTTTTTTATTGAGTTCCTAGAGGTGTAGAGAAGGAAGTTAAAAAAAATGAACCCTCGCGATAGTTTTTTTGGAATATTTTTTTTCAGTATTTATAACTTGAAATTCGAAGAATACATGGTGGCATAATAGTGTGCCCTGTGTGCACCCATTATCTCCATTTTGGTCAGTTTCCTTGTTCAATGTGGTCGACGAAAAGAATATTCAATTTTTTTTTTGTGAAGTACCTGTTGTCTTCAATTACAAAAGCCGCGAGCATTTCATTTCCACATCTCTAGGAACTCAATAAAAAATAGTTCCTTTAAAATCTGACTACTATAAACTTCGTTCCACCTTATTGTCTTATTGCTCTCGAATGATGTATATCTCATAAACTACATACCTATCTATATAGATACACGTTGTATGCATCCTAGGCGTTAGAGGGAAACTTCGGAATAAAGACTAACGCTGGCTGTGAGCTTATTCAAATTTAACCTCGCAAATAGCTGGAAGCGTTAGGTGCTAGGAGGTTTAGCAGCGAGTTATAGCCTTCAATATTATAACTCTAAGTCTTGGTAATAGATTCTCGGTTATAATCAAAGATCAGAATTAATATTAGAATCAAAGTAGAGTTTATTGGCTAAACTTCAAGGAAGTAAGTAATATAAGGATACTAACAATATACAAGGTGTTGTTTTGCATCCTCGTCAAATTCAAGGAGGTAACTATGCTATTGATTCTTGTCCCGAATCAATAATAAAATGGGTAGGTAATTTTTATTTTTTTTCTTATTTACGGAAATCGGTAAGTGTGTTTTAAACGCGGCCCGTCTGGTTCTTGCCCTATAACCTCGCTTACGCACATACAAACAATCTCAAACGTCTATTCGATAATTTCTTATTCCCTAAACCACGTTAAAGGGGTTATTCTGAAATATTGTCAAACTTAAAAAACCAAAAAAATCTGCGTTTATTAATAATTAACTTGGTACCGTAATTTTAATTGATTACTTATGTCTTTTGTGACCACCTCCTGAAATTTGACGCGGATGCAAAACAACACCTTGTATAAAATCCTGGAATTATAAATGTACGTTCCAAAATAAAGTAGTTAAATTAGAGGGAGGTATTATCTACATGTTACTTACTTCCTTGCAAGTTTAGGCAAATAAACTGTACTTATTTTGATCTCTGGTTTTAATATTATATTGCGTATAGCGTGACTGCTGAGCATGAGGTTCGATTCCCGGGTCGATTTAAGTGGTATTGGGTTTTTCCATCAGGAATTTCTTACTAGCAGCCACGGACTCTGGATTCGTGCCCGGTTGATGGCAATGGGCTCGCCCCCTATTACGTGGGCCTAAAACATAACTGGCGAAATGCGAGTGTTGGTACTATTAGTACACCTCTGCCTAAACCCTTCGGGGATTACAGGATTATGTTTTAATTTATAATACATGGACGAAGTAACAGGAGTATGTTATGTATGATCGTACTAGGAAAATGGCGTGAAATTACTATGTGATTCTGATTATACACTTTAATATTACGGTTTCAAATTATGATGGATGCTTCTAATGCTGTATAAATCATACCCATCACGTCTCGTCTGTGAAGTTTTGCCAGTTAATTTAGTTTGACCTTGAACGAGTATGTCTGAAGTACGTAGGAACAATTACAATTTTATCCATTTTCAGTTCGTCGAAAAAACGTTTTTGGTTCGTTTTGTGCCACATGCCACCTTCTCACACAAAAAAAGAACATGGCACAACTCTAGCCGCTTCATGTTGAGCTACACTCGGCTCCACGCAGCTCGCAGTGGCAATCTGTCATCGTTATAAACTTTTACTACATTACAGCCGTACTGTGTTACCACGTCGCACATTATGTTATTAGATTTACATGAAGCTGAAACTTCGCATGTTTCGTAACCAAAGAACGCGACATCGCAATATTTAAATGAACACTCATCATGTAAATATGTTAATGTTTCGAGTAACATTATACAACTTTTCTGTTCATCACTCGTGTAACCGATACGAAAAGAGACAATCATCGTATTGTAACTTCATCTTGACGCAAAATAAATTGACGAGGGCAACGTTTCTCGAATAAAGTTAGCATAATCAAAATAAAAGGCCTCTTTCAATTCGTTGAACATCAAAATGGTATGATGAGTAGCTTAGTACTTTTGTTGAATGCGGTATGAATATAAAATGGCTGTGGGTATTCAGAATAAGGGCGCAGGTGGACAGCGGCGCTAAAAGCCGAACCGTGTAGCGTGCAGTGTGGCCCGACGCGTATCAAGCATTTATCATTGAGTTTACACGCGGCATACATTACAGTTAACTAAGCACCTTTTTAGTTTCACCTTGCGAAAAAATTGTGTCCGACACGGTTTGGATTTTATTGTGAGTTTTTATGGGTTAGTGGAGTGACTTTTATTTTGTTGTTTTGTCGGGATATTCAGGTGAAGCTTTCTAAAAAAATAAATGCCCCTTTTTTACGAATGGGAAATCATCAAATGTCCCTCCTCCTCTGGGCGGCGCGGAAGGGAGTATCAGACTTGTACTGACTAAAACCCATCCATGTTCCTTCTTAGCCCTTTCTGTTCCAGGGCCATGGTATCTCTTTCGAACAGTCCCAGTCGCAAAATAATATAATTCTTAAGAATTATACAATTCCTGCAACACTTTATCTAACTGATATGTTATAAGCTCATTCCAGCTAGCTGAGGATATTATAAAATAAATGTTAATAAATAATAACAACAAAGTATTTTCGTGTCTTCATACCACAATATTGCATTATTGTATTAAGTCACCTCTAACAGGACTAAAAAAATTATAATTGTAGTATTGAAGAGCTACGCTGAATTCCATGATTATAATTAAATATTCTGAAATATTTTCCGAGAGAAACTAGTTTCTATTAACATTTTGTCTTTTATTCACCGTTGGGGGTTAACAAATACAGTTTTATTTGAGTGTCCGTCATGCAACGTGGTGAATACTTAGCGCTCCACGCATCCGGGTTGAAATTCAAATGGAATTCGTTGGGAATTCAACCCCGCTGTATGGAGTGCACTATGTTACTGGCTACACCCGTAGTGGCAGAGGTACAGTTTTATTGTATCCTCATGTATAGAAGGTGTAGTTTTGCATCCTCGTCAAAATTCAGGAGGTTGTCTCACAAGACAAAAATAATCAATTTAAATTACGGTACCTAGTAATCTATATATATAAAAGAAAGTCGTGTTAGTTACTTCACTTATAACTCAAGAACGGCTGAACCGATTTAGCTGAAAATTGGCAGGGAGGTAGTTTAGAGCCAGGAGAAGGACATAGGATACGGTAGGGTAGGGTAGGGTAGGTAGGTAGGATAGGGTAGGTAGGTAGGGTAGGGTAGGTAGGTAGGGTAGGGTAGGTAGGTAGGGTAGGGTAGGTAGGTAGGGTAGGGTAGGTTAGGTAGGGTAGGGTAGGTAGGTAGGGTAGGGTAGGTAGGTAGGGTAGGTAGGTAGGTAGGGTAGGTAGGTAGGGTAGGGTAGGTAGGTAGGTAGGGTAGGGTAGGTAGGTAGGGTAGGGTAGGTAGGTAGGGTAGGTAGGTAGGGTAGGGTAGGGTAGGTAGGTAGGGTAGGGTAGGTAGTAAGGGTAGGGTAGGGTAGGGTAGAGTAGGTAGGTAGGGTAGGGTAGAGTAGGTAGGTAGGTAGCGTCGGGTAGGGTAGGTAGGATAGGGTAGGTAGGTCGGATAGGGTAGGTGGGTAGTAAAAAGTGCATTGCAACGCATGCTGGGTACAGCTAGTTATTAATAAACGCTGATTTTTTTTGGCTGTTTATGTTTGTCAGTAATTCAGAATAACCCCCTTAACGAGCTTTAGGGAACAATAAATTATCGAATAAACGTTTCAGATTGTTAGTATTTGTGGAAGCGCGGTTATAGGGCGAGAATCAGACAGCCTGCGTTTGAAACACGGATGGTTCAAACTTACCGATTTCCGTAAATAAGAAAAAAGATAAAAAATACCTACCCATTTTATTATTGATTCGGGACGAGAATCATTAACATAGTTACCTCCTTGAATTTGACGAGGTTGCAAAACAACACCTTGTATAAGGAAACATCCCAGTTTCATTACAAAATTTCAACAAAATTGCAGTTTTTTAAAAGCATAATTTGAATTACAAAATGCGTATTCGGGCAGTTGCAAAAGAAGTATACCTATATAAATAGGACGTACCTACTCTAGTATTTAAACAATTTCGCGTCTTCAAAAAAAAACCTTTCTGCCATTGTTTAAATAAATTCCAAAGAGTCAATAGAAAAAGAAATCCACTCTAACTAACCCTTGAACCATTCACCGTCTCAAACGAGCCCGAACGAAATTAATAATTTTCTATTCATATAACAGAACACCTCCTTCTATTTAAGATTCACAACTCGATAGAATACTGACTGACTACTGCCGGGAATTGAATACACTCAAATGAAACTGCAAATGCCGTTTTCAATATCTTTGCCGGAAATAACATTTCGAGTAGGGTTTCAATTTAATAAAGCACGTCGCCTTGTCGGGGTCTTGACTAGTAGTACAACAACAGGATTCCTTGAGAGTGGGATCACGCTGTGAGCCACGCCTTACAAACGAGCAATATGTGCAAGTGCTGCAAATTACTTTGAAAACGGTTTATTTGAAACGTTTGTGTGGTCCCGTTTTTGTTGAAGATTCGATTGATTTTTTTTAAAGGAAAGCTTCATTTAATTGCAATTTTCAGATATAATGACTAAGACTATAAAGTCAAATATTTTAAGTCTATAAGACATGGTAAAACTCTTTTCGTCGCAGGCTTAGACGGACTTCTGACTTTATTTCGCCTACTTTAGTTGGTTTCATAGAATGAGAGGCGAGTATATTGCCATTCGCAGAATATTGTTCCAATTTCTGGATTGCAACTGAATATTTCCTGATATACAACCCCAAGAACGCTTTGACCGACCATGGAATATAACCACTGACTGTTACAGCAGCTTTGAACCAGGCTGAAATCCAAAATAGCGTTCGCATGAAATAAAGTTCCAATACTCAACACAAGACTTTAAAATAATAAACAAACTCATTCTTAAACCAAAATAAAAACAATGAACAGAAAAACCTAAAACAGAATCTAAATCCAATTCCTACTTAGTACCTAGATCCGATGTGTATTCAAAATACGCGCGCCGACTGTTTTGCGGGGCGCAATCTTGCATTGAAAGAGTTACACCGTAGTTCCACGCAGTCTGGCACAAAGAGGCTTTTATCGCGGGCGGTCGCTGAGTGCCAGTGCCGACCGCAAACAAAATCCGACACACGATGAATACCGCTAAGTAGGTTAGATGTGATATAATCTTCAGATTTACGATACTGGAAAAGTAAGTGCGATGTGAAAGTGTTTTTGGTGGCGGAATGTGATTTAGATTGTTGGCTTTATTGTGTTTGTTTTAGTTATCATGAGGAGGAGCGAAATGTGTATGAAATAAACGAAATTATCTTAACTTATGAGAGGTCTTTCAAGGTTTAGAAGGCTACATAATTAATGCGTATAACATAACACATAACATACAACCACTTACATAGTATAGCGTACTTATAGCATAGCGTACCACATAAAACTTGAAAGAATTTTTTCAGCGACAAGATGAATTATAGTAATTAAGAACTGTAAAAAACGAATTAAAATACCATAAAAGCAATATAAGGTGACAATAAGAGATGCACAATCCCGATAACCATACGCAATCTCAACAAATTGAGGGTTAATATAGGATTATGAAGACAACGTTTTAACCGCTCCATTGTGCGGAAAAAGTTTCACAAAATGTTCAGAATACGTATAAAATATGTACAGAATAGTCTCTTGTACAAGAATATCCCATTGAGCTGGCGGTTGAACGTGAAAGAGGTTTTTATCGGGGCACGGCGCGGGCGTGGAGCGCAAGTGGCGAGCAGCACAGATAAAATCTAGCTTTTCTATCCGAGTAAACACGTGAGTGAAACGTGCCTTAGAAATAACCCAGTGGCTAATACCCTCTTTGCTGTGTAGATTTACAGTTAGCGTACGTAACGTGCACTTTAGTATCTAACTCTATTAATTAAAAATGATGGCTTTGTAAAGGAAAAAAATATTACTTTTAATTCTCTACCCGTCTTTTCAACTTAGTTTGCATTTATAATTTTGAGCCGTAGCTTTACAGAAGTTTTCTTCTATATTTCTATACTAGCACTTCGCCCGCGACTTCTTTTGCGAAAATGGTTATATAATAAAGGGTGTAAAACACCTCTTAACGAAGCCGAAAGGCACCGGTTCTTCCTGTCATTGCGATCACTTTTTTGTTCTACACCATACCTGGGAACCTTCTAGTTACGGAGATATTAGTGGTCAAAGTTCCAACTTTTTGTCAAGTATTTTTTTAAATACAAGTTTTTAATGTAAGTTTTTTACTTTAAACACCTCCACGACCCCCGTACTATTCAATCCGTGCATCAGCACAATGTTTTGAGTGCGTTACATTGAGTTCTACCACAAAACATGATTTTACACCCCCCAAAAAAAAGTCGTCTCGCAGCAATAATTTTTGCGTAAAGTTACTTAGTTTCATGTACAGAATGCTTGGTTGACGGCTTCGTGATGAGGTGATTTACACCGTGTATAGCCTATGTTACTCAGTAAAGATGTAGCTTACTAATGGTGAAAAAATTTTTAAAATTAGTCGATTAGTTTTTGAGTTAAATCGTAACAATCAAATCTTTTATTGATTACTAGCTGTCCCGCGCAACTTCGTCTGCGTCATATTTTTCCCGTTTTCGCATCATTTTTCATTGCTGCTCCGCTCTTATTGGTCGTAGCGGGATGATATATAGCCTATGTCCTTCCTCAGGTTGAAATCTATCTTCTTGCCAAATTTCATTAAGATTTGATCAGCCGTTTAGTCGTGAAAAGGTAACAAACAAACCTACTTTTGCATTTATAATATTAGTTAGGATTTACCAACTATTGTGCCATTGGCCCTGGATCGCAACAACTAGAAGTTATGGGGAGAGGCCCAGCAGAGGGATGACGCTGGCTAACAGTATCGGAACTATTGTGTCCTATATAACTGAATAAGCACACAAAGCATTCAAACACACCTCTACATCAAATAAAGTAAATCGTCTACGCTACGGATTACAAAAGATTAAGTTTCCAACGTGGAACTCTCAGACAATGCATTTCCCGACACCCAATAATCCGTCCCACAAAGAAATGAACGTGACAATACATTTCAACAACTCTCTGTATATCGTGCGGTTCGGTGCGATTCCGTACGTGTGGCGGTAACCACAGCCTGTATCAGAGTCGTAACGTCGCGTCGTAAACGCATGAACTCGTGCGATAAATTCGATCGTAGGTTGGTTGGATTGAGCGGTTCATGATGTATCTGGCGCTTATTATACTTTTATTGGTACATTGACTTTAAGTTCAAGGCTTCTTAAGTAAGAGATGAAGTGTGTGGGAAGGATTGTATTCGTGATTATGTATTACCATTTTTCCTTAGTCTAGCGTTACGTAACGCGGTCTAGTTAATAGTAAACGTAAGTAGATTCAATTGTATAACGCTCATAGCATATTAAAAAACTTGAGAAAAATAGTTTATATTTATTTTACAGGAAGGACCTAAATCGCTGTCAATTAGGTAGGTACAATCTAAAAGAGCTAATTGATAATCTTGGTAAAAAAAAAACCTACTAATTTACAACTATAAATCATCTCACCTACTGAAACAAAATTGTAAATACCTACAATCTAGTTGCTTTATATATCTTCAATAAAGAACCTAATATTATCCGGTAAAAGTCGAGAGCTAGTAAAAGTGAAGATATTCTACATAAAACCTAACGCTTGGCAACTTAGCCTCCGTCGTTCTTCTACAAGTTACAGTAAGTTACAACTTACTTCACTCAACAGATACGTCGGTAATGACAGCGTCTGTTAGGCCTGCTGTACATGGAGAGGAAAAAAGGCGAACAGTATAGAAACCGAGGAAGACAGTTCAACCTAGGAATCATCATTATCATTTCAGACACTTATCACTTAGCTCGCTACCATACATTTGATTTGAATTATGATTACTTGCGACTTTTGAATATGTTTTGGTTATAGTTTACTTATAAGTACTGCTTATACCATTGTATGAGAAATAAAACTACTGTGCCTAAATATATACTTTTTGTAATACTTTTAATAAATAAATTCCTTTTATTCATTTTTATAAACAAATTTCATACATTTTTAAATATTTCTTATAAATAATAAAAACATTTAAAAATATAAAAAATTGAAGGAGCGCTTCTTTGGCCGCCTGAGAAAAGTATTTAATAGTCTTTTATCAGGCGGAAATAAGGAGCGTGCCGAAATTTGAAGGCACTTCAATGGTTGGGTCATGCCAGCGTCATTTTTAATAATAATTTATAAATAAATTATTATTAAAAATGATTATTAAAATATTATTATTAAAATAAAATTATCAGCATAGTCCTCACGTGAGTTGGCCAAGATTATGTCTGGACTTTAAAAAAGACTATGACCTCCGAGTTTGTTTTGGCTGTAAGAAACACCGGCCTCAACTAGTTTTTAAAAAAGAAGACGTGTAAACCTGTTTGCAAAATAAACATCATTTTATCATCATCCACAGCCTGAATTCACCCACTGCTGGGTAAAAAACCTAGGAATACCAAGAACCAAAACAAATCAGTTTATTGTAAATATGTTGTACAGGGGTTGGCATAAGATTAGAGCTTAGTTCCAAACATGCACCCTGCAAGAGCAAAAGTATTATATTGTAATTAAATAAATTACAATATAATTAAATAAATTACAATATAATACTTTTCATGTTTATTATTATGTAACTATTACAAAAATCAAAAATATTTATATTAAATATTAAAGAATTAGACGAACTATCAATACAAAATAAACTTAATTAATTCAAATAAATTCAATATGTACACTCCTGCGCACATTACTATATTGCATAAAAGTGAAAATGCAAGAAGCTAGGAAAACTTATGCTATAGCACATATTTACGTTTTCCTAGCTTGTGATATATCACAATTGTGACTGACACCTATCAGAGTTTTTTTAGAGACAATGGCATGCCAGCTACTTGCATACTTTTGTGCAAGTTGCATCGCAAGGTAGCTGGTATCCGTTGCAGGAAAGTCGCCTAGAATTGAGTTATGTGGCGTACGATTAGAGAAGCATATGTCCAGCAATGGACTGTTGTAGGCTAATATTAATGTGCAAGTTACTAGCATGGGCATTCCTGGCTTTAGTTTTAACGATTAAGGCCACTGCATGCATCAATTTTTGGTCAGCCAATTGTCAAGAAATAGGGCAAAACTGGTAGTGTGCAATGGACCTTATAACTACGTTTATACTCAAGTCTAAGTACAAGCTATTTGCTACAAGTACAGATAGTAAAATCTGACCTTTAGATCTAGATTATTTTGCCAAAGGGCTTCTCCAAATAGCTGTTGTTTCGTACACCGTAGTTACAAATATGATGTTGAACTAACAAAGAAATGTACAATAAACATTTGGATAAAAAACTAGAAGGCGAGCCTATAATTGCCATGATCCGGGCACTAATCCAGTATCTGTGGGAATTCTGAGAAAATCCTGATTGAAAAACCCAATAACATTTTTCCCCGACCAGAGAATATAACCCAAGACCTTATGCTAAGCAGTCTCGCTTGCACCCAACAGACAGACGAGGCAGTGTTAAGAGTTAGTATAACCATTATAAGCATATTGTCTACGCCACTGCTTGACCAATCAGCGACGCTCAATATCACGTCATGTCTGCGGCACGCCGTTTGACCAATGACCGCTCCCGAATATGGCGTCATCTTCAACAGCCAATCATCGAAGCCGCAACTCACGCGACATCGTAGCTCTAAAGCGGGACCCACGGTATCAATCGCTTAGCAACCCACGCCACATCGGCATCATTCCTAAAATTACCAATATTCAGTCCAATTTTCTACCTTTCTATATTAATATTATTTCAAGTCTTATTGTAAATCTAACCACCATATTAAACGCCTTAAAATTCAAAACCAAAGTTTTTCTTTTGTTCCATCGCGAACAAAAAGTGGCGACCGTGACAGGACACGATCACTAATCAGTCCGCCTAGTTTGTGTCCAGGAGGAATCAAGACGCTTGAGAAAACTACGAAGAAGGATCGGCTCACCACACCAAAGGGCGTTTTGGAGCAGCCTACACCCCGGAGCGGCCTACATTCCAGAACGGCCTACGACCACGCGCCACGCTGTCATCGTCCCGGAACCACGCTGCGGGCCTATTGCTACCTGCTTCGCACGACCTACCGATCTAACTGTGAGCCCGTTCCTATCACTTTTCCTAGATTGTTCCTCTTCTATCTGAGCTTACTGCCTAGTACGTTCAATGTCGAGTGTTTGGTGAATCAATCTCAATTTAAACTAATTCAAATTCATTTTGCCAAATCACATTCGAATTCCCAGTTATTTTCTGCAATATTATAATTTAATAACTAATTGAATTTGCTAATCTACAAACCCACCTATCTTTTTTCATTAAGTTTACCTTTCTTTCATAATTATCATTTGCAAACTGCTAAAACAACTGCCTATATGCATAAGATACTATAGCACATCGCCCCGCTCGCACGCTTGTTGCTATCAACTGTTCAGTCGTCTAACGGTGCATTTCAGACGATTGCTGCGCTGAGTACATCGGCGGCCGTGCGACGTCACCCATTGTCCACGCGCAGCTGTGCGACCTGTCTTCGCCGACGCAAACCGGTCTCTGCTGTACAACGGACTGCGAAACGAGGAGCGTATCGTATTATTACGTCATTTTTTATTTACGTTAAGATAACTATTTGCGATGACTTCCGAAACAAAGCTTAGAGATTTAATTAATAAACGTGGTGCCGTTAAGGGACGCGTAACTAAATTTAAAACCTATTTAGACTCACTAATTACTTTAGAATCAGTATCTCCCGTAGAAGTGAGTAAGCTTTCAATGAAGTTATCGCGAATCGAAGCGTTACTTATTGACTTCGACGAGTTGCAGAACCAAATAGAAGCTCAAAGTGAACCTAATCTAGCAAATGAGTTAACTAATCGCGATTTAATTGAACAAGAATTTGATAATTGCATTTGTTTAGCCCAAAACTTTATACAAGCGCATAGCTTACCAATTAAAAGGGAAGAAAGTCACGTTTCTAGTTGTTCTCATGTCAATGATTGTCACCAACATAATCATGATAGTTGTAACAGTCTAGGATTCAAGTTACCTATTATACACATTCCAAAGTTCGACGGCACTTATTATAAATGGTTAGAATTTAAAGAAATTTATTGCTCTCTGATTCACGATAACTCAAAAATTAAAAATGTACATAAGTTTCATTATCTCGGATCCTATTTGGAGGGTGAAGCTGCGCGAGTACTGAGTAACCTAGAAGTTTCAGATAAAAATTACAATGAAGCTTGGTCTATTCTCTGCAGTCGTTATGACAACAAAAGGCAGTTAATCAATAACCATTTAAAATCACTTTTCCAAATTGAGGCAAGGCGTGACACAGACAAATCCCTAAGATTTATTATTGACCATGTGAACAAAAACCTACGTGCCCTAAGCACTCTAGGACTACCTACCGATAAATGGGACGCCCTAATCATTCATATCCTATCGGAAAAATTAGACATCGGTACGATTTTCAAATGGGAAGAACACCGAAATACTTTACCTGAAATACTTACTCTCGAAGACTTCTTTTCATTTCTGAAGAATCGTGCTGACGTGTTAGAGATAGTCAATCGTAACAAATCTGATAAGTTCGATAAAAGTAAACAAACAACATCAACAACAAAATCACTTGTTGTAACGTCCAAGGAGACTACTCCTTCTTCACAACATAACTTTGAATGTCCCGTGTGCAAAGGCAGTCATCGCCTCTACGAATGCACGACGTTCAAAACAAAAACGCCCGAAGATAGGAACTCTGTCGTTACGACTTTGAATTTTTGTCCAAACTGTCTAAGGCCTGGTCATAATGTTAAAGCTTGTAAGCTTCCAGGCTCTTGTCGTCAATGTGGAAAGAAACATAATTCTTTGCTACACTTACCTACTACTCAATCATCATGTACTCCTAGCGATACGTCTATATCTATGTCTGCGTTGTCTTCATCAGAAATATTACTATGCACTGCTAGGGTACGCCTATTGAACCCACATACAAATACAAATATTACTGTCCGAGCGTTACTTGACAGCGGGAGTCAATCGTCCTTTATCACGGAAGGTGTAAAGCAAAGACTCAATTTAACTCCTCAGCCATCAAACGTCGGTATTATCGGTATAGGTAACAACCCACTCAACTTGAGCACAGAACGTTGCGCTCTCCAATTACAATCCATTAACACTTCATTCAAAGTTTCTATGTTCTGCCTCGTTTTGCAGACTATTACAGAAAACATACCTAAAATTCGTTTTGATACTAATCGTCTCAACCTCGGTGAGTTTGAGCTAGCAGACCCTAGCTTCAATGAACCATCCCCTATCGATATGCTTATTGGAGCTGACCTGTTTTGGGATTTGATAGGTAATAAACAACATTCCATAGGGGCAAGTAAAACAAATCTCCGTAGCTCTAAACTTGGATGGCTCATCGCAGGTCCTATGCCTATTTCTACTCAATCTTCATCTAACAAACCTATTATTTGTAATTTTTTACTTAAAGAAGAGCAATCTTCAACTATAGATCAACAGTTGACCAAATTTTGGGACTTAGAAAACGTCCCGCAAGCTCAACCACTTTCAGAAGAAGAAACCTTTTGTGAAAGGCACTTTCTCTCTAATACTTTTCGGGAAAGTGATGGTCGTTTTGTTGTAGGTCTTCCACTAAAGGACGAAATAGATTGTCTGGGAGAATCCTATTATACAGCCAAAAAACGGTTCTGCAGTCTTGAGTCTCGCTTTAAGAAAAATCCAGAACTCAGACAACAATACTCCCAATTTATTAAAGAGTATGCTGACTGCGGCCATCTCTCTGAATCTTCAGATCCAAAACCACCAAATTCCTATTTTCTTCCTCATCATCCTGTTTTCCGGGACAAGAGCGAATCTACTAAGCTCAGAGTTGTTTTCAACGCCTCTGAGCCCACAAGCTCTGGTTTTTCTGTTAACAACCTCCAGATGGTAGGCCCTACAATACAAGACTCTTTGTTTAACATCCTATTACGTTTCCGTCAATACAAGTATGTTTTGTCAGGGGACATAGAAAAAATGTTTCGACAAGTGCGGCTAAGAGAAGTTGATCGCGATTTACAACTCATTCTTTGGCGCGACAACGAAAATGAGCCTCTCCGCACACTTAAATTAAATACAGTCACTTACGGTTTTGCCAGCGCAAGCTTCCTTACCACTCGCTGCATTTGGCAGATTGGCGAAGAATGTGACAATCCTATAATCAAAAATATAATACAAAGAGACTTTTATTGTGACGATTTGTTAACAGGTGCTGACACAAGTGACGAGTTACGTTATATTCAGCGCTCAATCGCCACGGAACTAGCCAAAGGATGTTTTCCTCTCAGAAAATACCGATCCAATTTACCTGACCTATTATGTCAAAATCTTATAGATAATGAAAAATCCAATTTAATTATCAGTAATGCCACAAGCACATTAGGCATTGGCTGGTCTCCTTCAACCGATGAAATTCATTTTCCAATTAATTATTCCGATAACCCTACATATACTAAAAGAACAATTTTGTCAACTACTTTTAAAATATTTGATCCTCTTGGCCTTCTATCCTTATGTACAATCAAAGCTAAAATACTTCTTCAAAGGTTGTGGATTAACAAATTAGGCTGGGATGAGCCAGTTCCTAAAGATATTCAAACTTTTTGGACAAAATTTTCTAAACAACTTAACGTTTTGTCGTCTTTAAAAATCCCGAGACAAGTTCTTATCGATGACTTAGTTTCTACTGAGCTCCATTGTTTTTGTGACGCCTCACAGCAAGCCTACGGAAGCTGCGTCTACCTAAGATCTGTCGATAGGGATGGAAACGTGCAAGTCAATTTATTATGCGCTAAAGCACGCGTAGCTCCTATTAAAGCCTGCACTATTCCTAGATTGGAGCTTTGTGGCGCTTTACTAGGCGCAGAGTTGAGTTCTGCTGTTAGTAAAGCTCTAAGTTGCGAACTAAAACGTATAGTCTATTGGACTGACTCCAACGTAGTACTAGGCTGGCTTAGGTCTCCCGACAAAACTAAAACGTTTGTCGCTAATAGGGTTGCCGCCATAATTGAGTTAAGCGACACCGCAGCTTGGCGTCACGTTCCTACCGCTGAAAATCCAGCAGACCTCGCTTCTCGCGGCGTAGATCCACAAGACGTCAACAAATCTGGTTTGTGGTGGTTCGGGCCCTCTTTCCTCAAACAACCAGAGTCAATGTGGCCAGTACTTTCAGTTTCAAATGTAGAATTACCCGAAATAAAGGCAATGCCCGCCGTAGTAACGGAAGCTTCACCTACAATACCAAACTTTCAAAAATTTTCCAAACTTTCCAAGTTACAAAGAGTTTATGCTACAGTAATTAGATTTATACACAATTGTCGACACCCTACAGTTAAACTTACAGGAACCTTAAAAGTTCCAGAGCTTGACAAGGCTTTGACGGTTCTCACTAAAATAGCTCAGTATCAGTCTTTTCCTAAAGAAATATCGTCGTTACAATGTAAACAAGCTTTAAAGGCTAAGACCAACATTTGTTCTTTAAATCCGTTCCTCGATGACGAAGGCCTCCTTCGCGTTGGAGGGCGCATTGCTAAATCTTCGTACTCGTACGACAAGAGGCACCCTATTGTTTTAAAGGCAGATCATTGCCTAACTAAATTAATTTTTCAAACTGAACATTTGCGCCTACTTCACTCAGGGCCTCAACATCTTCTAGCCTCTATTCGAGAGCGCTATTGGCCTTTAGGAGGTAGGAAACTAGCTCGAAACATCGCACGCAATTGTTTTGTATGTCGCCGATTTAAAGGAGAGACTATGTCTAATATTATGGGTAATTTGCCAACTGATCGCATTGAACCCGACTTTCCTTTCAGTACTGTAGGCACTGACTTTGCCGGTCCCTTCTTAATTACAGATCGCAGAGGTCGCGGATGCAAGATAACAAAATGTTATCTCTGCATCTTTGTTTGCCTCCGTTACAGATGCCTACATCTTGAAGTCGTAAGTGACCTAACTAAAGATGCGTTCATACAAACCGTGAATAGATTCATTGCTCGAAGAGGACTGCCTAAAACTATTTACTGCGACAATGGTCGCAATTTTGTGGCTGCCGCAAAGGAAATTGGTAGCTTTCTCAATTCAAATACCGAGCCTATTGGGGATTTTGCAGCTCGCCGGGGCATTGAATTTCGCTTCTCCCCTGCGTACGCTCCTCATTTTAACGGTCTGGCAGAGGCCGGGGTGAAGTCAGCAAAATTTCACCTACATAGAATTTTAGGCCAGTCTCACCTCACATTCGAGGAATTGACCACTGTGTTTGCTCAGATAGAGGCAATCCTAAATAGCCGACCCCTATGTCCTCTCAGCCCGTCACCTGATGATTTCCAGCCCCTTACCCCAGCTCACTTTTTAATCGGTAGGTCACTAACGTCGCTTCCTACGCCGAGCTTCGTGGACTCCAACGTGCATCGCCTCGACCGGTTCCAGCGCCTCGAACAAACAAGGCAACATTTTTGGAATCGATGGGCCTCCGAATATATCTCTGAACTTCAACAGAGGACCAAATGGCAAGTAAAACGCAGGAACCTTCAGCTGGACGATTTGGTGCTGATAAAAGAAGATCAGACACCCCCTCTATGCTGGCGCCTAGGACGAATTAGCAGACTGTTTCCCGGCTCCGATGGAATAACCAGAGTCGCCGATGTCAATACAGCCAAGGGAACAATTCGTCGAGCACTAAACCGCCTCTGTCTACTTCCAACTACAGACGAGTGATTGTGTTGAAAGCTGGAGCTAGAGCTTTCAACGGCCGGGAGGATGTCTACGCCACTGCTTGACCAATCAGCGACGCTCAATATCACGTCATGTCTGCGGCACGCCGTTTGACCAATGACCGCTCCCGAATATGGCGTCATCTTCAACAGCCAATCATCGAAGCCGCAACTCACGCGACATCGTAGCTCTAAAGCGGGACCCACGGTATCAATCGCTTAGCAACCCACGCCACATCGGCATCATTCCTAAAATTACCAATATTCAGTCCAATTTTCTACCTTTCTATATTAATATTATTTCAAGTCTTATTGTAAATCTAACCACCATATTAAACGCCTTAAAATTCAAAACCAAAGTTTTTCTTTTGTTCCATCGCGAACACATATGATTTCGATTTTTTTGAACAACCATTTATAAGAATATTCCAGAGGCATAAAAGGTGTCAAAATAATAAGCTCTAACCTCATCCTAATAACCTCATCTTCATATGATGTAATTTTGAATTAGAATTTCATCATATGAGGATGAGATGTACCTTCGACACATCCATGTTTTAACGAGGACACATCTACTACGTCTTCCTTTCGCATACATTTCGATGTAAATTGAAACATTCGTCGAATAATCATATTATTACTCAAATCTGCTTATGGAAATATCCTAATTTTGAAATCGTATCAAAGTTTCCACCTTATAAGACGTAATCAGCCATCTTTATCAATGTGTGTGTACATGAAAAATATAATCTTATTTAATTTGTCGTTTGCCATAAGTCTCTCAATAATCTCATAAGGTTCAGTAAAAATCTCGAAATAATTTGTCATTTCAATTGAAGTCGACACAAAGTATAAAATATCTTTTTTGTAAAACAAATTCGTTATATATTTTTTTAAACTGACATCGTCATAAACAGGTAAGAAACCCGTTTTGAGTTTTAATGATCAGCTGGTAATAAGTGTTAAATCACTTTTATACATTCAATCTGAGTTAACATGATAAAATATACGAAAATATTTTTGTACAAAACGCTATCAATGTGAAGCATGCTCAACAACACGGGCACGTACTACGTTAACCTTCTCTCTCGTAGCTGAATAGCTACGTCGTAGCTGATAGCTACGCTGTAGCCGTCGTAGCGCGCCTGTTTAGCCCTGTCGTTTGAGATAAGACTAAATTCAAAATTTCGTTGCAAAGATAAGCTAATGAGAATAATTTTTGGAGTGCCTCACTAGCATATTAAGCTGTTTGTGTATTACACTGGGTTATTGCGTACAGGTGTACAATTTTACTGTAAGGTTTAGAGAATGGGATTTCTGTCAGAGGATTTAAAAAAAAGATTTTTGTGATTTTAATCTCGAAAAAATTTTTGAAATAATCTAGATATAATCTAGATTGTTTTCCCATTTTTCAAAGGATAAAATATGTTTGGGGTTTTTAATTTTAATATCCTATTTTGTCCTCAAAAACATTTATTATACAGGACGTTACTAAGTTTTTTATTAAAATATACCTACCCTTTGTTCCACCGCAATACCTTTCCGTGGCAAAACGGTAAATCCTTATAATCCGCAAGGAGCGTCAACATTTCGGTGCAAATATACAAAGCCAACTCTTGTGTGCTTTATCTAAATTTTTCTCCTCCAAAATCTTAGTCTTAGGAATACCGGCGAGATTTATCAGGATGATGAATAAATCTGCTTTAAGATTAAATATTACCTCAACCATTTTAACCTTTTTTTATTTTACTTTCACATTTATATACTAGTCGAGGAGCTCGTGGCTAAATAATAACAGCCGCACGGGTCGATCTTTAAGGTTAAGCTGTGCTAGACGAGGATGATCCGTAGATGGGTGACTATAATTACATACCGAGTTTCCTCCGTGCCTTGGAAAGCATGCTAAGCCGTTGGTCCCGGCTGTCATTTGTAGATCATTGACAGTCGTTACGAGTAGTCAGAAGCCAAAAGTCTGACATCCAGTCTTACCAAGGAGTATCGTATTACCATGATGATGATTTTATTGGTCTAGGTTCCCACGATAAACGCTGCAACGAAAATTGGAGAGAAAATTAATGTCTTAATTATTTACATGCATATATACATTAAAAAAATATATGGTATATTGAACTCCTATTTACAGACTATAATTATATAGACGAGTCAGTTGATTATCTCTTTCTCTCTCACGCTCTCATTTTAAAACAACATATTTAGTTAAGGTCGCTTTAAAATCTGGATTATCACCAGAGCGTGTGAAATTAAGAACACCACCCCTTAAGAAATTATCGATGGCATAAAGTTCAGCATCATCTTCATCATCCACAGCCCGACTTCACTCATTGCTGGGGCCTCTCTTAGCTTGTGTCAAGCTCCAAAGTTTACCTGCGAGGTATGTTTGAAGAATTATTTGAATGACAAAAATGTTTTATTTCACCAGTTAGCCCCCTCGCTAGGAATTTCTCCTGTATCGTGGGTGCGTTTACAAACATTTAAATGCACATATACAAACAGCCAGACCCGAAACAACTATCTATAGGCAATGCAAATATTTGTTCCGTGTGGGAATCGAACCCACAACACGTTGCGCAGCATTCAAACGCTCAGCCACTGCTCCAACCGTGCCTTCAATAAAATCTTCAACACATAAGAAGGGACTCTTTTTCATAATCCTCCTTCAAGTAAGGAGCGACAATTTGAAATCCATGCAACGTGTCGTGTGTCGAGGCGGAATCTAATAACCATCTTACGGTGTGTCACCGTTTGTCATCTCAGACAGGTTATTAAGGTCAGCCGAGGCAGGGTTGGTTATTGCACTACTTATACTTTCTCTCTTGAAAGGTGAATGAACTTTTTTTGCTGAATGTTTCCGTTTCAGAAATTTTATTTTAGGTACTGTACCTTGATATTTAATAACTGAGGAGCTCGTGACTAAATAATAACAGCCGCACGGGTCGGTATTTAAGGTTAAGCCGTGCTTGCCGAGGTTTGTCCGTAGATGGGTGCCCATAATTACATACCGAGTCTCGGAAAGCACGTTAAGCCGTTGGTCTCGGCTGTCATTTGTAGATCTTTGACAGTCGTTATGTGTAGTTAGAAGCTGAAAGTCTGACATCATTTTACTAAGGGGTATCGTATTACCTAGTTACTGGGTTGTGGAGGTCAGATAGGCAGTCGCTTCATGTAAAATACTGGTACTCAGCTACATCCGGTAAGACTGGAAGCCGACCCCAAGATAGTTTGGGAAAAGGCTAGGCAGATGATGATGACCTTGATATTTAATAACGGGGAAAAAAGTTGGTATGTTAAGAAAATACTAATAAATTTCTTGATCATCATTTTCATTCTTTTACCCTTATAAAATTTAGGGTCTGAGCAGCATGTCTTCTTCTCCGATACTTCTCTATTACTCGTCATGTCATCAGACACCTCCTTTCTTGTCATATCATCCTTCACACAGTCCATCCATCGTTGCTTTGGTCTTCCACTACTCTTATCACATTCATACTCAAAACATTTCTAAATATAAACATTAAAGCCCATAACATCCCCATAGGATTGGCCAGAGGTGAACTAATAGTATATGGCTTATGTTTAACATAACACCAGATAAAGTAAATATAACCTTAAAAAACATTTTTATACTGCCTAAAATAGTAAATGATCACCAGAAATAGTAAATGATCACCAGAATTAAAAACCTGAAAATCACAGCTCCGAACTAAGGCGTAGTCGACGGAGCCTCGCTACGCGGGGCTCCTATTTCTCTCTGCAGGGTTTAAAGTAACCTAACACGACGGGGATGTCGGGGTCTTAGTTCGCTCGCTCCGCTCGCTCACTAGACCCCGCCATCCCCTTCGAACCTAACCTGTCCGAGTCGGGGTGCCCAATATCCCGAGCTCGCTTTGCTCGCACTTGCTTCCTAAGTTCTTCTTGCCACAAAATTTGGTGATCATTTACTATATTTGGTCTTTGAATACAATTTTTTTGGTGTTTAGTATTTTTTTTTGGGTAACGTAGCTTAGGATCTCAAAGTATTTTTTGGTGCTCATTATATTTAATCCCATAGTATATTTCAGTTTTATTTTTATTATTTTTAAGTCTAGCTGAACACTTAATTCAAAAATAAATGATGAATGATGTTTATTTTGCAAATAGGTTTTTACAAACACTTTTACACGTCATTTTTCTTTTAAAACTAGATTGGGCCGGTGTTTTGTACCTGACTACTCTGAGAAGAAACAGCCGAAATAAACTCAGAGGTTCTCTGTTAACTTGTTACTCTTTTAAGGTCCTGACATTGCTCAATTTACATGAGGACTATGCAGATTAGTGTCTGAAATGGTCTTTTGAAGAAAGAACCACACAGATTTGAGTGGACCTGTCCAGTCAGTGCAAGCATTTGTCAGTTATCGTGTAGCTCGACCAATAACTCAAGGAGCTCAACGAAATACAAAATTACGAAATACAAAATTATTCACTATTACTTTATTATTTTATTAAACTACAACAAGAGCAACTAACACTATACATTGTAACCCCAGAGCGCTATAAAGTGGTTTTCTGTGCAATCAACTAACCCATTACAATGGTAGTAATAAGGTTCATTATGCATTACATAACTAACAATCATTTGTTCTCTATATATTATTCGATACAGAATTCAAACACTACAGTAATGTCTACCTAATCCTACTAATATTATAAATGCGAAAGTTTGTGAGGATGGATGGATGTTTGTTACTCTTTCACGCAAAAACTCCTGAATGGATTTGGATGAAATTTGGCACTAGGATAGTTTATAACTTGGATTAACACATAGGATACTTTTTATCCCGATAGTATGTTCCCGTGGGACAATTATCGAACTCCACGCGGGCAACGCCGCGGGCATAAGCTAGTTATGTTCATAATATCACGCCTGTAATCGCCAAAGGGTAAGCTAGAGGTGTACCCAATTGTAGTACAACCACATTTTGCCAGTCGAAGCAAGCCTATTGCCATCGTGTACAAATCCAGAGTCCGTGGCTGCTACTTAGAAAATTCCTGATGAAAAAACCCAATAACACTGCTTGACCCGGCAATCGAACCCAGGCCCTCATGCTCAACAGTCAGTGACTCGACTCAACAAGGCAGCCTCATTGACTATAACACAACAGGCAAATGAAATTCGCGCGCGCGTGCACATGTGACGTATCAGCTGTTAGCCGCGTGACGCGGTTCTGTGTTCGTGTCTCATTACTATCGTACCGTGCTACAGTGGGTAGGCAGAGCACCCGCAAGGCAACCCTGAATTTCATATGGCTGTTGATGAAAGTGTATGAGTATAAAAAATATCTTTCTTTGGAAAAATTGTTTGTTGTCATGAGTACAATCTCGTGTTTAAGTATCGGTCACCGGTATCGGTCAGTAATTGCCAGTCACCCTATACATCATGAAATAGATAACTAGATTCAGAACGCGGCTTCACAGGCATGGAGAAAATACAGGCTTTTTGGGCCTCGGAGTCCATTGTGGCAATTATGCTAATAGATAAGACGTGACAATACAATGAGAACTCGACGGCCGCGGCGCTGCGGTTAAAGAGTCCCTGGGTTCCAATAAGACTAGTGTTTTATTTTTGTGGAAATTCAAACGATCTATTTTTTTTAATTGAAGAAGTTATTGGTAAGCTGTCCATAAATAAATGTGTATCATAAATAAACATCTAAAATTAATTAATATGCGAAATTTTCGCTGTAGGAAAGCGACAATTTCACTTATGAAACTAAGTGTGTTATGTAGTTATATACGTAGATAAACACGGGAAGCCAGCTCATTTTACGTCCTTTTCCAAAACCAGTCGATAATGGTGCACTGCATCATTAAAATTTTACGACGCGCGTCATAAGTGAAAATATCGCATATATAAATACGTTCGAGGGCCACAAAATTAGCGTAAACAACGAAACCGATCGTTAATGTGGCCTCTAAACGCTAACCATGCTAAATTAAAGTAACGTTTATTATCATAATGTGGTCCCTAAAAAGCTTTTGCTCGTAGTAACGTTAAAATCACTTTCCCCGTGAATTTTTATAGCATTTTATTGTTTATTCCCGCTCCCCCAGCCTATTACAGCACTTTTCATTTGAATTATTTGGCAACTTGCTTGCTTATACCACCCATTACACGATTTATGTACTCGCCCAAAAGAACACACACCAAATAATACAATGCCCGTTAAAAAATCGTGCCTCGCATGTTTATAGCACTTTGTGAACTTCAACTGTACTTTAGCGAGTGTTTTGCTTGTAGTCGATAGCTCAATTATTAATATTTTATTAACTAAAGTTTGAGGTGGATTTTTTAAGGGTTTACGGCTTCAGGCGCCGTTTAAGCGGTATTTTAATGTCAACGAAAGTTATTTGGGAACTTGGGTGTACCGCGGCGGTAAGCGTAAGCAGGCAGACTCGAGACGACCTCTAAGGACCTGTAAACACGCGCTCTACACTTAAATTCTATAATTAAACATTAAACACCGCTTTATAATTTCCTCTGTATGTTCCTAAGCTTTATGAACCACATACCTTATACTGAAGGAGATTTTGAATCCTCTTAGCGCTCCCACTATATATTATAATACCGTCACAATTTCTTCTCATCATCATCATCATCATCATCAGCCTGTATTCGTCCACTGCTGGACATAGGCCTCTCCCATGACACGCCACTGAGCACGATCCTCGGCCACTCTCATCCAGCTCTTGCCAGCCGCCTTGCAAAGATCATCGCTCCACCGAGTCTGAGGACGTCCTACGCTACGTTTACCGATCCGTGGTCTCCACTCAAGAACTCGTCTACCCCAACGGTTATCGGTTCTTCGGGTTATATGGCCGGCCCATTGCCACTTTAGCGTGCTTATGCGGTGGGCTATGTCGATAACCTTAGTTCTCTGTCGGATCACCTCGTTACGAACTCGATCTTTCAGAGAAACCCCGAGCATAGCCCTTTCCATAGCACGTTGAGCGACTTTAAATTTGTGGACCAACCCTACCGTGAGTGTCCACGTTTCGGCACCGTACGATATGACGGGTAGGACGCACTGATTATAGACTCTCGTCTTCAGACTCTGTGGAATTGGCGATGTAAAGACTCGACGCAGTTTCCCATACGCTGCCCAGCCCAGCTGTATTCTTCTGTTGGCCTCTTTCTCGAAGTTGTTTTTACCCAACTGCATAGTTTGCCCGAGGTAAACATACTCCTTAACAACCTCGAGAATACTGCCTTGAACTGCAATTGGTTCCGGACTGACATGTTCATTGAACATAACCTTGGTTTTATCTAGGTTCATCCGGAGACCAATGCGTTGAGAAGAATCAACTAGGCCATTCAGCATATGTTGCAAATCTTGCAGCGTTTCTGCCACGATGACGATATCATCTGCAAATCGCAAGTGTGAGAGGTACTCGCCGTTTATATTTATGCCGCGCCCCTTCCAGTCCAGCGTCTTGAATATATCCTCCAATGCATTTGTGAACAATTTGGGGGATATAACGTCCCCTTGTCTCACACCACGATGCAAGGGAATAGGCTTAGACTGCTGATTCTGTACTTGGACGGCCATAGTAGCGGCGTTGTAAAGACCTCTCAGCACTTGGATGTATCGCCAATCGACTTGGCATCGCTGCAGAGATTCCAGAACCGACCAGATTTCGATCGAGTCAAAGGCCTTTTCATAGTCCACAAACGCTAAGCACAGGGGCCGATTATACTCTTCTGTTTTCTGTATAATCTGCCGCACTGTATGGATGTGGTCTATGGTGCCGTAGCCCGATCGAAACCCGGCCTGTTCGGGAGGCTGAAACTCGTCGAGTCTTCGCGCAAGACGGTTTGTGATGACTCTCGAAAACAGTTTATAGACGTGGCTCAAGAGCGAAATGGGTCGGTAGTTCTTCAAAAGAGTTTTATCACCCTTTTTGAAAAACAACACGACAACACTCTTACTCCACGCCTCTGGAGTTCTCCCATCAAAAAGAACAGTATTGAAAATGCTCTGGAGCTCCTTCATTACAGGTTTACCACCAGATTTCAGGAGCTCAGTCGTAATACCGTCTTCTCCAGGGGCTTTTCCGTTTTTAAGCTGTTTGAGAGCCATCGCAATTTCGTCTAGGTTGACTTCTGGCAAGTCTTCCGTAAAGTGGCGTGTTAATGTAGCTCGGAACTTCTCATTTTCGGGATCAGGTTGAGATGCACGCGTAGCGTATAGCTGACTATAGAAGCTTTCAATTTCCGAAAGAACCTCCGGCCCGGAAGAAACGACTACTCCACTTGTAGTGGTCAGCTTCGTCAGATGACTTCTCCCAAGAGATTGGACAAACACTTTCGATCCCCGATTTTTCTCAATCGCTCGTTCTATTGAGCGAGTGTTGGAGCATCGGAGATCGCGTCGTACAAGTTTGCCAATTCTCCTGTTTAGAGAATGCCACTCTGACGTAGTGACTGGTGGGTATTCACGTCGTTTCTCCATGAGCTTGAGCGTTTCTTCCGAAAACTTCGACTTCCTGTCTCTACGCCGCAATTCGCAAAATCTCACACCTTCCTCCCTGAGGATTCCGACCACATTCTCAAGGGCCTGGTCAATGTCAACGCTATTTGTGGTTTCCACGGCAGCGAATCGGTTCTCCAAATTAGATTGGAACTTTTCAGATCCCACTATAGTTTGGAGCAGGGTTGGTCGGAGCCTGGATTTCATCAAACGGACACGTTCAAGCTTGAAATCGATATTCAGAGACCCTCGCACGAGTCTATGATCACTTCCAGTATTAAACCTATTGATCACTGAGACGTCTCTGAATATACGCTTCTTGTCCGTTATGATGAAATCGATCTCGTTTTTAGTCATAGTGTCGGGGCTCCGCCATGTCCACTTCCTTTGAGGTTGTTTCTTGAAAAATGAATTCATCAAGAATAGCCCCTCCCTTTCGAGGAAGTTGACAAGCATTTGCCCCCTATGATTCCTGCTACCATAACCATGGGATCCTACTACCGATTCGTTGTAATTCTGTACTCCCACTTTGGCGTTGAAGTCTCCCATGACAACATTGTAGTGGGCCCTGGTGGTGAAGTGTAAGGCCTTCGATATATCTCCAAACACATCTTCCATCTCATCGTCCGAGTGCGTCGAGGTCGGTGCGTAAACCTGCACAACCTTGAGGCTATACCTCTCGGTTAGTTTAATTACGAGGTACGCGACCCTGTTCGACACACTCGACACTTCTACAACGTTGTCACAGAGAGCTTTATTCACCAGGAATCCTACGCCACCCTGGGACAGCTGGTCTCCCTCTCGAAAGTATAGAAGGTGGCCTGATTCAAGAGTTACCGTGTCCTCCCCCTCTCTTCGGACTTCGCTTAACCCAAGAACGTGCCACCTTATTTTCTCGAGTTCGACTTCGAGTTGCGCCAGGTGCTCGTCGAGCCGTAACGTGCGTCCGTTGTACGTCGCCAAGGTCAGTTGTTTTTGGCGGCCTTCCGTAACCCGGGGATTCTTCGCACCCCCTGCCCTGCCGTTACCGTGACCGCCGCCTTGATCAGGAATAGCAGGGCGGCCGGGAACTGGGGGCCGTGGTCCATGTTGACTTGCCATTGGTAAGGGATCGCTCTAATTGCCACGCTGAGCAGGCGGGTTGGCAATCGCAGTAGATTCACACCGGTATCGCTGCTGCCCGACACCGGTGGGACCGATATGTGATAGGTCCCAAAAGTCTCTTAGTCGCCTTTTACGACACCCGCGAGAAGAATTGGGGGAGTGCTATTCTTAAGCCGGCACTCCACAGCAATTTCTTCTAATTATGACATAATATGGCGTGGCGAGACCACTCTTGATATCTAGCACAGTGCCCCGCAGGAAAACACACAAATTCATATTAAGTAAACTAGAATTTTCTTCTTTATGCGCTTGGTTTACAGGTCATAGTTGCTTGTGTATGTTTATCACATGAAACAGCTATTAGTGAGGACGCTCGTACCTTTTTTTATGATAATAATATTCAAGTAGCAGAGTTAAGCTGACAAAGGGACATAAATTATGCGTATGAGGTAATTACACTTAATTGAGCTTTCTACGTATTCCACGTATATAAGCAAATAGAATGTACATAAAAAATTACTATGGTATGGGCACGTTTTATGTATACTTACGTAATAAGTGGGAACGCGACAAGGGCGCTTCTTTTATTGGGTAAACAATGATATATTTTTTAAAGATAACATAATTAATGTCTGCCACAGTTCCATCCGTTACAAAACGTCCTTCGGAGAACTTCAAAACATAAAGATTTTTCTTGGAATGAAAGATAATCCTGTCTCGTTTAGAAAATCTTAGAATAAGTAATCCAATAATTGGGTCTACGAACTAACAATTAGGTGAATAGATGAAATAAATAAGCAATAAAAATATAACGTTTTAAAGGTATTTTATTTCATACAACAACTAAACTTTCTTTAGGTAAAAAAGAACACATGGGGCCAGATAGCCCTTCTATGTGTTTACTCACCTTAGCTCCATATTGAATACTAAGTTCATTGGTACACGATGGTTTCCATAAAAAAAAAAAAACTTAAACATTATCTAATATCTCCAAGGTAAATAAAATTTCATTAGAAAGGTAAAGATGGCAAACGTTTTGCATTAATCTTCATCATTTTCCGAGCTTTTTCTCAACTATGTTGATGATTATTGGATGGTCTACATACTGGTATCCAGCTGGAATACGAGTATTTTACACGGAGCAACTGCCTACCTGAAATCTACAACCCCGTTAGTAGCAATACGATACCCTTTGGTAAGACTGGTGGTCAGATTTTCGGGCCACTTTACACAAACACACACACATTAATGAAACGTTATTAAATTGTTGTAAATAGATCCGTTATGGTGTGTTTACGCCATATTGATCCTCCTTTCCATAATCACCTAATTGGAATTTACGTCAATTTTTCGCAATGAATCGAAGAGCCAACAGATCGTAACTAAGTAATTAATTACATTACGTTCAATTCACAACTGAATTGAATTCGCGCAATTCCGTAGGAAGTGTAAAGTGGTTGTAAATGGTATTCCGATTGAAACATTTATTGGTAAGTAAGGATTGGGGGCGCATTTGCTGTTGCGTTATGGCTGCCCTACACTTAACGGTGTATTTTCCCTTTAAATGTAAACAAAGACGATATAATATAATTATTTGCAAGTTTTTTGTTTTCGCATTTCATTAATGCACAATCGACACAAAATCGTATTGAATGTTTCTCATTCATGAATAATACGCCAGCCTACTTTTTGCCATGTGAGTGGTCATTGATTGGACAGTAGCGTGACCTCGTTCTGTATAGTGTGTACTACAATTTGGCGAATGCATTCCTAGAGCATAAGCTTTCCACAGTCCCAGTCCCACTGGTGAGACACAGGCCTTCTCTCAATGAGGATCCTTAAATTTACCTCGCAGGTCTAATGTGGTTCTATTATGTCACATGTCTTCGAATTTTTTGGTTACGGGGCATGTTAAAAAGGAGTAAGTACGCGTTGACTTAAGAACCTTCTTTTGTTTCGTCGACTGAAAAGCTATTGGAAATTGAAACACAAATATACAATGTATCATATACCCGATATCGTTTTGAATATTCCTGATTCATAAATTATAAGCCAGTCCACTGTTCTCCTTGCATTGTAATGGTCAATGGGCACTAGCGCAGCCTAGTCCCGTGTTGTGTGTGCTGCATTGTGGCGAATGCATATAATATGATGCAATTACGCGGCGCAATGTCGTCTCGTTCACATAACGACCAGCTAGAATTGACAGTTAGCTAGAAAAATTTAACACGTCCTGTATGGCGTAGAATATTTTATTACAGGTGATTTAATATTAAAACAAATACTCTAGTATATGTACTAGAGTATTTGTATTCTGCTAGATGGGTGGTTGCACGTTAAGCCGATGGTCCCGGCTGTCGGTCGTGGATCTTGGACAGTCGTTAGAGGTAGTCAGTGGGCCAAAAGTATGACATCCAGTCTTACCATGGGGTATCGTATTACCCAGTTACGTAGGTTAAGGAGGTCAGATAGGCAGTCGCTTTGTGTAAAATACTAGTACTCAGCTGAATGCGGTTAGACTGGAAGCCGATCCCAAGATAGTTTGGGAAAAGCCTAGGTAGATGATGACTCTAGTACAAACTGCATAAAAGCCACTCCAGATAACTTCTGAGGTATGAACAGCACAGTTTAATTCATGCAGCAATCCTTCAAAAGTGGCGATATAGAAATGTACGTTTTGGTGCATCTAGGCCAGTAACCCCAGATACCATATACCTTATTGTCCAAAATTTTACTTTACTTAAAAGTTAACTGTACTTACTTTACAAAAGTTTTACTTTTGTAACAGAAGTGCTTTTGTTCTTTAGTTTGCCCAGATCCAAGATAAGAAAATCAAAGGCTAGACAGCCTTTGATTTTCTTATCTTGTCTCTGCCAATATTAATTTAACATACTGTGGAGGCTACAAGGACTAGTGACTTAGGCTCTTCTTCCAAGAAAAAATATTTCTTTTGTATTATTTTATGATGTACTTGGCCCACACTCATTCTATCCCATCGATTTCCACTCAATAATGAAGTTTTAAATACTTTGTGGAACTATTACTACTGACTGTACCACAGTAACGAATTACATTTTAATGCCAAAACTATAATGTGCGAAACATAATAACTGTCCGTTTATTATTTAAGTACTGCATTTCAGTTTGTACTTAATTTAATTGACACCGAATGGAAAGCCAGTTCACTATGTTTAATGCACATTCGCTTAAGTCATATATCGCAACAATGGAAATCGAAATATCGGTATATTATAGTGTGTTTTCGAAAAACGTAATAGAATCTATGAACTTGTTTTACTTCTAGACGAATAATAATTTTATTTATTTAAACTTCATGTACGTGGACTACATAGGTGGACTTAATACGACAAGGCATTCTCTACCAGTCAACCTTTGGATTAAACAGGATAACATTCTGATAGGGTACTAAATAATATCTAAAGTTCCATTTAGTATTAAATTTCACGATATTTTTCATCAAACATACATTAAATTTAATATAACATTTCATTAAAAAACAATTGACAACATGATAATCTAAAAATAGCAAAAGTTAAAATAAATCTGCAAAAATCCAATTGCTCCAGTTCTATAATTTCATCCCGCGTCGACTTACATTCTAACTCGGCACCTATTTACTCTCCCACACCTAATCTATGTTTAAACCTTCAAAGAACACGTTTCGTGACGTAAGTACTGTACAGACCTCGTACAGACGTTATGAGAAATGTTTCTCAGTACACCCGGTTGTAAAGTCAGGAAAATTAACTGTAAGGCAAATAGACAACCAACAAAAACTGTCCGTATATTTCAATCACAACTGTCATTCCTTGACAAATAACAAAATGGCTATAAAACGGGAAATTTACGTAGTATAACTTCGTCTGCGTTACATAAGCTAGCGGGGGTTCTCTCCGTTTTTGCAACATTTTTCATTGATTCTCTGCTCCTATTGGTTGTAGCGATGTTATATAGCCTTCCTTGATAAATAGGCTATCCAATTTGTTTTTTCTATCTCGTAACATACTCTTCAGCTTTATAAAATTATTATCTAATATATAAAATTCTCGTGTCGCGGTGTTTGCTACCAAACTCCTCCGAAACGGCTGAACCGTATTGTATAAAATTTTGTGTGCATATCGGGTAGGTTTGAGAATCGGCCAACATCTATTTTTCATACCTACCCCTAAAACCCATCAAAATTTTCATGCGAACGAAGTCGCGGGCAGCATCTAGTTGTATATAGATTAATATCCCTGGATGTACGTAACACGTGCAAAAGTAAGACACAACCGCATATTACATAACCCTCTCGTCACAGTATAAGACTTATATAAGGTTATTAGTTTAACTTGTAACTAATACTTACACACATCAAAAGTGTCTAGGGATCAACATACACACATCAAAAGTGTCTAGGGATCAACATATATTTTTGCAATAACTTTTCTCCTGATTGATATTAATTAAAATTTTCTTTAAGGATTCATCAAATAAAGTGTTTTCGTTTGTCACAGTAACGATAAACCAAGTCACCTTTGCATTAATAAAGAAATTTGCCATTTTCTAATAAAGGGATTTTTGACATTTGAACCACTAACATTAAAGTTCGAAAAAAAGACTGAAATAACAGTTTTCTTTAAAATTTTATTGGGTAACTTAAACAATTAATAATCCGTGTTTCTACCGCGAACACTAACAACACAAGAACATCGGTTTGGCATACTCAAAATGAGTTCATCCAAATCACGCTGTGGAATGGCCGCCCATGTTCGTTGCAACAACAAAAAAAGGTCTTCTTGCGACTGGATACCCTCCATATTCGGCAGAGCTCTTCTCTGTAGCATATCCCATGCATGCTCAATCGGGTTCAAGTCTGGCGACTGAGCAGGCCAGGGCAGGACATTGATGTTAGCTGCGGCGAGAGTCTGTCTTACAACTCTTGCGGTGTGCGGTCGTGCATTATCATGCATTAACTGAAATAAGGGACCGATTTGCACTTGTAGAGGAACGATGACGTCTGATACAATCGTCTCAGCATAAATTTGAGCGTTGAGGTTGCCTCTGATCCAAATCAACTCAGTTCTTCCGCCGATCCAAATACCCGCCCATACCATGATGGTTCCACCACTATAAGGATGGACTTCCTGGCAGGATTTTAATCGCTGTTGGCGTCCAGGGGTTCTCCAGTGTCGTATACGTCTTGTATCCGGTCTCATACCAAAACGAGACTCATCAGAAAAGCACACGAAACGCCATTGTTCTTCTGCCCAATTTCTGTGTTCAAGAGCCCATTGATATCGAATCCTACGATTGTGCATTGCTATAGGTGGTACCCGTAGCGGTCTTCGGGAATGAAGGTTCACTGCATGCAAGCGGTTTCTGAATGTTTGGTCGCTAATTAAGTTCCCTGAAGAGTGATGAAGCCTCACGGCTAACATCATGGCGGTTATTGTTGGAGCTCTTCGAGTTAAGATTTGAATGTATCGGTCTTGTCTCCGTGTGGTGCAGCGATACCGTCCTCCATGGCGCTCAGCCACGGTACCAGTGCTTCGGTAACGTGTCCAAAGTCGACTGATAACACTCTGACTTGTATTCAGAGCTAAAGCCACAGTACGTTGCCGGGAACCAGCTTCTATCATTCCCACGGCTCTGAGCATTTCTTCCCTGCTTAAATGACGTCACCGCTCCATAATAACGTTGGTTTTAATCAGTAGTAGGGAAACAGTAGCACTAATAATGTCTTCAATGCGTTGTATGTTTTTATAGGGAAAATATTGACAGCTGATTTTCATCTTTTACTCGAATTTGATTCACAGTTCCTGATTCAAATTATGAAATGCACCAAAAAGGATCCATATAAATTTATAAAATCATAAATTTATTACAAAGCCACATCTCAATCTCAAGAAATCCGCATAAAAATGCTTGATCCCTAGACACTTTTGATGTGTGTATATTTTTGCAATAACTTTTCTCCTGATTGATATTAATTAAAATTTTCTTTAAGGATTCATCAAATAAAGTGTTTTCGTTTGTCACAGTAACGATAAACCAAGTCACCTTTGCATTAATAAAGAAATTTGCCATTTTCTAATAAAGGGATTTTTGACATTTGAACCACTAACATTAAAGTTCGAAAAAAAGACTGAAATAACAGTTTTCTTTAAAATTTTATTGGGTAACTTAAACAATTAATAATCCGTGTTTCTACCGCGAACACTAACAACACATGAACATCGGTTTGGCATACTCAAAATGAGTTCATCCAAATCACGCTGTGGAATGGCCGCCCATGTTCGTTGCAACAACAAAAAAAGGTCTTCTTGCGACTGGATACCCTCCATATTCGGCAGAGCTCTTCTCTGTAGCATATCCCATGCATGCTCAATCGGGTTTAAGTCTGGCGACTGAGCAGGCCAGGGCAGGACATTGATGTTAGCTGCGGCGAGAGTCTGTCTTACAACTCTTGCGGTGTGCGGTCGTGCATTATCATGCATTAACTGAAATAAGGGACCGATTTGCACTTGTAGAGGAACGATGACGTCTGATACAATCGTCTCAGCATAAATTTGAGCGTTGAGGTTGCCTCTGATCCAAATCAACTCAGTTCTTCCGCCGATCCAAATACCCGCCCATACCATGATGGTTCCACCACTATAAGGATGGACTTCCTGGCAAGATTTTAATCGCTGTTGGCGTCCAGGGGTTCTCCAGTGTCGTATACGTCTTGTATCCGGTCTCATACCAAAACGAGACTCATCAGAAAAGCACACGAAACGCCATTGTTCTTCTGCCCAATTTCTGTGTTCAAGAGCCCATTGATATCGAATCCTACGATTGTGCATTGCTATAGGTGGTACCCGTAGCGGTCTTCGGGAATGAAGGTTCACTTCATGCAAGCGGTTTCTGACTGTTTGGTCGCTAATTAAGTTCCCTGAAGAGTGATGAAGCCTCACGGCTAACATCATGGCGGTTATTGTCGGAGCTCTTCGAGTTAAGATTTGAATGTATCGGTCTTGTCTCCGTGTGGTGCAGCGATACCGTCCTCCATGGCGCTCAGCCACGGTACCAGTGCTTCGGTAACGTGTCCAAAGTCGACTGATAACACTCTGACTTGTATTCAGAGCTAAAGCCACAGTACGTTGCCGGGAACCAGCTTCTATCATTCCCACGGCTCTTAGCATTTCTTCCCTGCTTAAATGACGTCGCCGCTCCATAATAACGTTGGTTTTAATCAGTAGTAGGGAAACAGTAGCACTAATAATGTCTTCAATGCGTTGTATGTTTTTATAGGGAAAATATTGACAGCTGATTTTCATCTTTTACTCGAATTTGATTCACAGTTCCTGATTCAAATTATGAAATGCACCAAAAAGGATCCATATAAATTTATAAAATCATAAATTTATTACAAAGCCACATCTCAACCTCAAGAAATCCGCATAAAAATGCTTGATCCCTAGACACTTTTGATGTGTGTATTTTACGTGTAGTTATTTTAGAAGTACCCAAAAAACATGTGAATTAGTGATTTGCTTGATCAATATAATTTTTAAACCATTATTTGTATGATTTATTGAATTTTGTATTAGTTGAGATGAGATGGTATTTTATTTATGTTTAGTACTGAGCTTGTCTTGAATAAATAATTGTATTACCGGTCACATCTGCAAGCTAACTTTGTAGTCATAAGTACTATTTTATTTACCAAAATCGTGAGAAAATAAGTCCTCGAAATTCACAGCAAAACACAAAAAAATACCATCTTTCTTCACGAATAAAAAAATTGGTTGTCTGTAAAGTCGGTTTACTGACGATAGTTGAACGTGACAACGCTATAGGGACGCGTGCCTCTCACTCGCTCTCATTGTGAGCGCATAACGTGAGCGGAGCGTAACGCAGTTTCTTGAAGTGTCACCCGGCAAACCAATTTATAAGACGTTGTCACGTCAAAAAATCCCGAATTAAAAGTAGGTAACAACCATTTAAAAAAAAACTCTAACGACAAATCAGCGTCACAACCACTCTAAACCAAACAAAAACATTAAAATAAAACAACAAAGACAATGTACAACATCAGTAATGAAGGGTTCAATGCAAATTCCGTCGACAGACACACCCGACTCGACCGCCCGACCTACATGAACGGATCACGACCTTTAGTTAGAGAGTTCGCGGTAATCCGTTTTCCATTATCGCTAGCGGCATGACCCGCTCTCCACACAAATCCGATTCCTGATGGACGCCTAGCCCGGCTAGCACCCACCATTGTGAATATGTAGCCTTTAGAACGACGCCAAATAGGTTATTAACTTGCAAAGCAGCCGGGTCCGTGCGAAAACGTGTATTCTCTAGTAGGTACGGTAATCAAGCTCGAGTGATGTGATGTCATGATTTGGTGACAATCGGGTTAAAATGAAATTATAACGTGGTAAAATAATTCTTATATGACTCACTATAATCAACTTATCAGTCGTGCAAATATTTCGAGTAAGTACATAATTACACATGCTTAATAAAGTTAAAAATTACATAGATGTTACCATGCACATCAAAATTTACCTTTTCTTTATTAGTCTCCTTTATTCATTTTTCATCTCAATTTTTAAATATTTATTATTAATCTTTAATAATAATCAAGTTCAAAGTTCTTAATATATTAGTTATATAATAATGGTTAGCTTATTGGTTGTTTACGGATTACGGACATATATTATAAACGTGTCGAATAACACTATATTATGGCTATGGGTAATATTGTCTGTAAAGATTTTTACTATTTATTTATTTATTTGTTTCTACGACACTTTCGACGGGATTGACATAAATTTCGTAAGCTTAAGTCAATCCGATACACTTTTAACTATCCTATCATTGTTTTTTATAATTCTACACCTACTAGTAGTATAATATTATTAAGAAGTATAATTTGTTTGTATGTATGGGGTAATCTTTGGAACTACTGATCAGGTTACGAAAATTCTTTCACCAATGGGAAGCTACATTATTCCCGAGTATCATAGACTGCATTGACATTTGAAACGTTCCCGTGCGTTAATTTCAGTACATAACGATAGCGAAGCTGCGAGCAAAATCTAGGCGCAAATAAAAACACATAGTCACACTTTGTTATTTGGACGATATCGTCGATGCATTTTGTAAGGTCTACCAACTCCCTCTACCTTTTTCCTTCTGCTTTTTGTGGTTTTTTATGGCATGGCAAAACAGCTGTGCTGAGCACCTACATCTAAATTAAATAACAATTATTTGCAGGCATTTGCAGTTTGATAGTTATACAAGTCACAATTTAATTTATAGCCAATAAATGTAGCTTAAATTTAACAGCCTGTAAATTACCACTGCAATATACTTGGTAGCAAGGCACTGCGCCGCGAAGTTCAAAACCGCATGCCGGAGAGTATACTCTTTACCCAAAGTAAGTACTTCCTAGCTGCTAAAGTGAATAGTTAGTTCGCAGTGGAGCTATTAAACGATATGGCCTAACTGCTACTTTTGAGGAGGTCAATGTACAGACATTATCTTTTTGTTTTATGCAGAAAATGCTAGTTTGATTACTAAGAAGAGGTCAAGAGAGATTGGCTAGAAAAAGCGACGCGGAAGAAGGTAAAAGGTGCCCAGCAGAGGTAATACCTACGTATAGGCGAAAATATATACATCATCAGCCTAGCCTTTTCCTAAACTATCTTGGGGTCGGCTTCCAGTCTAACCGGATGCAGCTGAGTACCAGTATTTTACATGAAGTGACTGCCTATCTGACCTCCACAACCCAGTAACTGGGTAATACGATACCCCTTTGTAAGACTGGATGTCAGACTTTTTGGCTTCTGACTACTCGTAACGACTGTCAAAGATCTACAAATGACAGCCGGGATCAACGGCTTAACGTGCTTTCCGAGGCACGGAGGAAACTCGGTATGTAATTATGGTCACCCATCCACGGACCAACCTCGGCAAGCACGGCTTAACCTTGTAAGATCGACCCGGGCGGCTATTATTATGTCCTCCTATAGGTGGAAATATATACGTCACATAAAAATAAAATTCAATCCTTCCTGAAGTACCTATTATTATTACACTTCTGCCGACTCATCATCTGCCTAGCATTTTTCCAACTATGTTGAGGTCGGATTCCAGTTTGCATGCAGCTGTATACCAGTATTTTACATGGAGCGACTGCCTATCTTACCTCCATAACCCAGTTAGTACCGAGTAAGACGATACCCCTTGGTAAGACTGGTGGTCAGACATTCGGGCCACTATAGCAACGGTTAGTAATGCGTGGTCACCCATCCACGGACCAACCTAGGCAAGCGCGGATTAACCAGAAAATCAACCCAGAGCTTCTGTTATTATTCAGCCACGAAGCTCCAAACACTTCTGCGAACTGTTTGTCAAATATTGTATTAATGAAGCAATTCCTCTGCATCAAATTATTTGGCAAATTTATCGCCTCTGAAAGGACGATGCAAGTTATTGGCCCGTTTTATTTTATAGGTGTGGCGAGTACTCGGAAAAAAGGTCATTTCGTGCAACTGTCGACGAATAAAAAACTTTTTGACGAACCGTTCTGAGTGTTCTGACGAACTGTTATTTCGTAGAAGCGACAATTTTTGAAGGACTGACAATGCAGGAAATACGAAAAAGTTTCGTATGGACTTTATCTTTTCAACTAGGTCAGTCAGCGACAAAAAAAAGCAAAGCTTGCATTATACTTCAACCAAGTAAACTGTTGCAATGTTTATATTTAAAAAAGTGTTGTTAGCTCAGCTGAATTGGCTGTGAGCAGTTGATGAAAACAAACATTCCGACGCGCCATGCGACATAATCCGATTTCCAATTATTATTAACCAAACGAAGCGCCTCCTGACGGACATATTGGATAGGCAATATATGTATGTACGTGCCTACAAAGTACGTATGTGTAGCTTCTAAGTTGCACGAGGTTTAAGCCGATACATAACATCAGAATATAGATCACTGTTGATCACTGTTCAGAGCTTTACTGCATTGTAATGTCATGATCATGATAGAAAGGCAAGCTGAAGATTAAAATTGTGAGGTTTTGAAGTCAAAAACATGCATGGTTTATTTTGTGTTCTTGTTAATCGCACTAACACTTTGCAAGCGACTTCGTGTTCATTACAGGAACTGATGGACGCTGCAGAGAGCGCCAAACTAGTGGCTCAGTTCTGGGCCGATACAATTTAGATTGCCATCGACACGCTAAGAAGAAGAAGCGACTTCGTCCGCCCTTTAATTCCAGTTCCTGTGTTTCGAAAAATCCGAGGTTATTCCTTGTCGTTGTTGTACGCTATAATGGAAACCTCTCCTGTGCTAAATTTTAGCTTTCTAAGTCGAGCAGTTTAGGCTGGGCATTGAGCCACCAATGAGTGTATAAGAGACCAAAATATGTCTTTTTTAATATTATTTTGTAAGAGCGTAAACCAGGACCAAAAAAAAGCAAAAAAAATCCATTTATCAAAACACTATCTTCACATATTTAATTCGTCCGACATATAAGTTGATCCAACACATCATGTGTAAGCGCATAAAATAATGCTAGTCGTACACAGAGCACCATTAAGTAGTTACCCCCCAGCCTCCTCAGTGTGTTGAGGGGTTAGCACATACTAACGCTGTCTGCACCAGAGCATTTTATTTACGACGCCTTGTGGACAGTGAAACGAGCAGGCTCAATGGAAGGGAAATCGACGGAAAGTTGGTGTCCCGACATCGATCGCGCCCAATCACACGAAACATGTACTCGTACGTATTGTTCTATTTGCACTTACAAATCCAGATGCATACTGCCTTTACTGAACCGGTTTTAATGTTTAGGAGAAAATGTTGCATTGTTTTATATCCCTGCCTTTAATGCACCTACATCACGCATATAAGGGTTAGGCAGAGGTTTAGATAATGGTACACCCACAATTCCCTAGTTATGTTTAAAGTGCCATGTAATATAGGACGAGCCTTTGCCATCAACCGGGCATAAATCCAGATTCGATTCGATGATAATCTCTGACTCTGAGTGCAACAGCTTTCATTCTTGAGGCAGAATTCGTGTGTACTAAATATGGCTGACTAGCCCTTAACACAGTAGAAGCGTACTTACCTAACTGATGCCATTGCCATCACATTTAGCTTAATAAAATTGTGTGTCCGATTCAATCATTGATATGTATTACGATTTACACAAATCCATCAATCTATAAACCCGATTACTTAACTGAAATAGCAGTAAGCACTAATCCGATCGAATCATTAAGCAAACAGAGAAAAGTAGGAAAGCAGAATACCAGCTCTTCAACGAAGATTAAAAATTTTACGCTCTCCAATATTTACGATCCATTTAAAGTTTATTGGTATTTGAAGCCGTAAACTGGGGTGTTGTTGATATCTCTTCAATGAAACAGATTTTCATTTTGAAGCCATCGACGCGTAGTTTAATTACATTGTTAAATGATCCAAGTAAGATTCGTACTTACTACCAGGGAGAGGTCCCAGCGCATCGCAGTTTTTTAGCATGTATTTTGAAGGTTCTGAATTGCTTTACTCCGTGGTCACACCAAGGAGTAGAGCGTTTTGCGTCGAACGGAGGCTTATTTTCCTTTTAATAATAGGTACCGACATAAGTGCGTAACCACGAGGAGGTCTTGGCTAAATAATAACAGCCGCTCGGTTCAACCTTCAGCTTAAGCTATACTTGCCTAGGTTGGTCCGTGAGTGACCGCCCATACTTTCCGAGTTTCCTCCGTGGCCGTTGGTCCCGGCTGTGATTTGTAGATCTTTGACAATCGTTAAAGGTAGTGAGTGTCTCAAAAGTCTGACAAAAAGTCTTATCAAGGATAATCGTCTTTCCCAGTACTAACCGGGTTAATGAGGTCAGATAGGGCAGTCGTATTATTCCGATCTGTCACCCCGCTTTGTCCCCTTAGGGGGACAGATCGGAAAAAAAAGTTTGATCTGTCCCCCTGTTAGCAATGAGGGGACATTCGATTCGGGATAGATAAATTCGATTTAAATAAATTAATGGCCGAATCTAACTCTTAATTAATAATCTCGCAACCGTTAACATTTTGTGAACCGTAATTACTGTGGTGGACACTCAAGCAGCCTTCAAGAACAATATTTGTGACCTCGTGCACGAGGAGAAAATTCTACCATCACGAAGCTCTAAAACAAGCTGGACAATCGTAAGTGTTTTGAAACCCTTATTACACCCATAAGTCCTTTCCTATGTGTCACTGACGGAAATACGTAATAATATATATCAATTAAATTCAGCAAGCCAACATCCATATTTTGAGGCAAACCGCAAAATTTAATTTCCCCAATACAGTCCACTCCTAACTGAATATTCCTAGATTTCCAAAAGGATTTATTCAATTTTAGAACCACGCGTCTACTATTTCATCAACATATTTTTTGGTAATCGAATTTATCTGTCCCCCTATCAGTGATAGGGGGACAGATAAAACTTTTTATTCCTGTTTGTCCCCCATAGAATTTAAATTAATTCTTCAAAGTAATGCTACACGTTATAAGCTTACTTTTAAGAATTAAATAAAAGATTAGTGGTTTGGATTATTATAACGACCTGTATTTAAATAAATTATAAATATTTCTTTTGTTTCTGTATCGATCAGTCACACTCCCATAAATCACGTAGTAGGTATTCCAGGTATAATAAGTATTATAACAATCAGTCCTCTGATTTGACTTCATATTACAAATGTTAATTTTTACTAACAATAATGTTAACTTTTAGATGAGGAAATGTTCCTAATAAGAAAATGTAACGTGTTTAGATAAAATCGCAGCTTCTTTTAAGGTAATTCTGTATTAATCAGCAATGAAGTAAATAAATTCAAGTTTTGACGTTTTCATTCCTGTAAGAGTTATCAAACAAAATAAAATTTCTGTCTGTTCTTTGTATGTCAGTACTTTAATATCAAAACTTATTTTGCGATAACAACTTAAAGATTTATAAAATATGGTAGGGAATTACTTGCACTCCATTATTGTTTCCAAAAAAGCTGGCTCTTCCGGGAATTTACTCAGTGCAAGTAAACAATAGATTTCAAAACAAGCAAACAAATTTCGGTTCTCTCTCTCTTTCTTACTCATGGGGCCTTATGCGCAGCCGCAAGTATGCGCATTACTAAGAGAACTAGTGCAAATTTACCATTTTTGAAGGTGAGACATCAGTGTTAAATTGTTTGTTATAATTAATTTGAGTGAAGTGTTTATATTACCAAGTATGTAGTTTTCAAGCGAACTATTGCAGAGTATCATTAAACTGAGAGGAAATTACAGACAGAGGTAAGTTCATATAGTATGTACACTACACACAATACGACTTTTGGAAATTGTTAGCAAGTGTGGCATGAGTTTTAAGAATTAATATATTAAATTCTGTGGGGGACAAACAGGAATAAAAAGTTTCGTCTGTTCCCTATCAGTGATAGGGGGACAGATGAAACCGTTAAGGATTACCGAGAACCGTTAGTTCTGATCGATACAGAAACAAAAGAAATATTTATAATTTATTTAAATACAGGTCGATATAATAATCCAAACACTAATCTTTTATTTAATTCTTAAAAGTAAGCTTATAACGTGTAGCATTATTTTAAGAATTAATTAAAATACTATGGGGGACAAACAGGAATAAAAAGTTTTATCTGTCCCCCTATCACTGATAGGGGGACAGATGAAACCGTTAAGGAGTGAATAAAGTTCGAACTGTCCCCTCATTGCTAACAGGGGGACAGATCAAACTTTTTTTTCCGATCCGTCCCCCTAAGGGGACAAAACGGGGTGACAGATCGGAATAATCCGGGCAGTCGCTCCATGTTAAATACTAGTACTCAGCTGCATCCGATTAGACTGGAAGCCGACCCCAATGTTGGGAAAAGGCTGGGCAGATAATTATGACATAAGTACGCTACCTTAGGGTTAGGGCAATTATTTGAATAATATTTAAAGTTGGTCGTTTTATATAATTATGTGGTAAGATCACCACTTCCTACATTTTCATCATCGATATAATTTCAGTTATAAAAGCATCTCCAACTTTACAAAAAAATATGAATTTATTTTGTTGTTTAGACAAGGTAACCTTCCTACACTAGAACATGCATAGTATTGCGTATGAAGCCTTTTCATACCGGAAAATTAAAACTTTACAGGCAGCCCGAGCTTCGAACACATAGCATCGTACCTAAAAATAGAAGGATTCGCATTTTTTTATAAAATTTCGCCTGTCTTTCGGTACCTACATGTGTGTGTACTTTGTAGGAATACAATTCACAGAGCACAAACATAGATTAGAGCTAGCCAGTGCAGAGGTCACTGTATGAGTGATATAGATTTAATTGCGCCTGAAAAGTTACACACCGAGTCCGAACCCGTCCGTAAATATGATACATAAGTAGAGTTTTAGAAAACGTTCTACTTCGTTCAGCGACTCTGTCACTCAAATCTAAAAGTTCATTATATGTCTATTTAACATCCGGGTACCGCACGCAAAATACGCGCCTTAGACGTGGAGTTGCGGAAACCAGCCCATTGATCGTATGTAAAGTAACTGATAACGTATTATCATCCATAAAAAACCACAAGTTAAACTGAAATTCGATCAAAACTCCGGCTGCAAACAGCTTGTAAAGTTAGATTTAGCGATCAAAATGTGTGCTGCCTACCTTTAAAGCGTATCAAACAAATTGACAGGTAATGAAAATTAAAAATTTTTGATGCATCAAATGAAAGAGAATGCTATATTTATTTATAATCCTCGAAGCGTTGAGCGAAGTGAAGAAGTTATGAAACCTTTGATGTCTGCCGTCATTACTCCCGCCTGATTAACTGCGACATAAAGCTGTGTTGGCTGCAAAATAGAATATCAAGCTCATTTCCCTTGTGTAGTCGGCAGAGATATCATTGAGTGCTATTCAGCGAGTCGGATTAATATTGGCGTTGTTGTTTACGTCTTCTTAAAAAGCTTAGGTGCTATATGTATACAACTTTCAGCGATGTTCATAGTTGATGCATCTAAACATAAAAAAATAAAAACAAATTCTAAAATATTAGCACAAAACTAACTGCCGAGTTCGAACCCAAGGCACGCACTTCTGATTTCTCGGATTCATGAGCGTTTTGTATTATCATCACTAGGGTGAATTTCAACAAATGCCATCTTTTTTATCATATCGGTGAACTTTTTCATTTTTTTTGTACATTTTTTAGGTTTAATGTAATCTTTAAGATATCAAATATCCCCAAATTTAATATCATCAACGTATCATTTAAGACTAAGGAGAAAATTCACTTTGAATTCTGGTTTCCACCGATATGACAAACCGGCACCGATTATTTTTTCTGTACACCGGTATGATAAGTTAATCCACCGAAATGATGTACATATCCAGCGATATGATAATCTATCACCCTTTGAACATCAAAAAATGAAATAGTTAGTAGGTACCTATATATTTTTACAAGGGTGACTTAATAATAATAATAATAATATCCATTTATTATCAGGTTACAAAGACCCATAGATAAATACCTTAACCTAAATATACATACTACTATAACAACAATTCTGTTAGTATATGAAACTTAAAACTACGTTAGTATCGCTTCACTTGCACGATGTTTTGTGCGTTCGTGTGGAATTTGTCCGCGGAAGCGACGGAACACCACATCCTGCGGCCAAAAACTTTCTTCCAACACCAAATGCAGATAACACGTTGGTATGCGCACCACAAACGCCTTGAAATTGACGTTGCGGCGCGACTCCAACAGCTGCACCCTTGGCGTGTACTTCAATTTTTGGCGCACGTACTCCTCGATGTTCTCTGCCTCGGTGGTGTAGTGTAGGCGAGAGATGTACACCGGGGTGTTCGGCTTCGCGGCACGCAGTTTAACGTTGGGCTCTACAGGAGCCTTACCGCAGCGGTTCTTACAGCTTCGCTGACGGCGTTTCCTCCTTTGCACCGTCACGAAACCGTCATCATCAGCTCGGTCTGTTGCCTTTGTAGGCACGGGCTGCGCCGGGAGAGTAGCAGGGGTACTCGAAATTACCACTGGCTCAGGTGGTCGCGTCGGTCGGGCTGCGCTGCGGGGAGGAGCTGCGTGGACGGGAGCGGAGCTGCGAGGCGCGCTTGCGGCGCGCAACGCTGACTCAGCAAACGGCGCCGGCGACAAAACTGCTGACGCGTAACTCGTAGCCGATGCATCGAGGCAGCCGGCTCCCCGGCGCGTGTTTACGTTACTTACACGCGCCGGTGACCCAGTTAATGTCACAGCGTTGCGCAACTCTTCTAGTTGTGAGCGCAAGTCTGCAACGGTGCTCTGGGATGAAGCCAGATTACTCTGCACATTAGCCAAACTAGCCTTTAGGAAGACGATGTCCTTCAGCAGGCTTGTCACGTCGACGTGGTCGAAAGTGACTGGAGGTAATTTATTCAAATCCTTCGCCACAAACGTCGGCACGTCGTCAGGATCGGTCGCTTTCAGCAGCGTGATGATATCTTGCACGCTTTTCCTTGTCCCGTCACGCCTACGAGACACCATCTGGTCGGACTTAGAACTGAAGACCTGAACTGAGTGTCTTATGTAAGTAGATCACATCCTAAGAGAACTGAGTTCTTAGAAATTCAGGTGAAACATATTTTTTTAAATGATGTACCTATTTTATTATATTTACTTTCTTTTTTATTATATTTACTATAGGTACTATGATTTTTTTATTTTTTTATAATCTTTATATCATTGTCTTAGCTTCAGCGAAGGAAAACATCGTGAGGAAACCAAATATGCCTGGAAGATATTTCTCGACGGCATGTTAAGCCAAGTCAGAGGTGATGGAGAGAAGGGTGCGATAAAAACTCTGACACCGGGGTAGGCATTAACCACATGAAAGTAAGAAAAAGAAGCACAAAACTGCATCAAATGTCATGTTATTCAATTAAACAAACTTTCAAAAGATTATTCTTTAATAGGTCTAACTCAGCGTAGAAAACTCTGTACTTCCGCTGAAGCAATGATTTTTTCATAAATATTTTTATAACGAGTTGTTACACTAATTGATGCAATTCCACAACACAGCACACCAATTAAACTCGCGCCACAGCAAAAACGCAAACCAGTACAACAATCAGAACGTGATATCTGCAACATAGGTACGTAGCGAGACCGCGTCATTATTTTAATGAACTCGCAACGCAAACGTGCGTCGGCGTCGCAGATCGACCACAGGCGTGTCACAGCTGTCATCGAACAATGTAACGCCAGTTATTATCCAGCACAAAGCGCCCCACAGCGCACTGCAGCGAACCACAGAGCTGCAAAAGCGGGTACCAACAAAGTGCCGCGCCTATCCCGCAATTATCTAAATGCTCTCTCCAAAGCTGCAAAGGTCTCAGCATAGACAAGGACACAGATGTGCCATGAAATAGATGACAATTGCCTTTGGTTATTATTATTCGATGAATTTATTCGTGCGTTTTTTTTTTCTAATTTTGTATTTTCTTCAATTTGGTTTTGCTCTTCACAAGCATTTTGCTAGCTTATGTACTGAAAGTTGCCATTTCTTCACCGTTGTACTTACACTGCATTAGAAACATGCTTGCCTGGCAGAGTCATCATAATCTGCCTTGCCTTCGGTCGTCGGTCGCCGACCTTTACGCCGACCTTTATTCTGCAGCTGTATTCAGCTGCATCCAGTTGGATGCAGCTAGACTAGCTATTGATAGAGAGACACCTTGCCTGGCAAAGTCAGTATACAAAATGTTATTGTTCAAACATTTAGAATCCGTTACTTCATAATCGGCGAATTTTTGCAGGTAGCCTGCAGCCTGAAATGAATATGCCTCCTATTCTCGTTAAAAAGGCCTCGAGAGAGAGTTTATAAATACATACTTACAAAGACTGACTTTTACTGAAAATACTAAATAATTAATATCAATTACCGATGCGAAATGTGTTATTTATAACTACATTAACTACAATATTACATTCATGTGAATAATTAATTTTATGATTTCTCTGAATATTTCATGTGACACAAACAATGAATTTCATTTGTTTACAATAAATTCCGGCACTGCCAGAACGGTACTTTCTTAATTGACTAATAATAAAATAACATTTAAAAAAAATCTAGATTTGTAGGAAACCGGTTAGTTGGATAGTTCGGTAGCTCTCTCACTATTATTTTAAAACGCAGTCTATATAGTATGTCATAATACATACGTGATACTCATAAAGATAAGCGCTAGAATACATTAGATTCAGAAAGGTCTATTAAAACCAGGATGTTGCAAAATAAATAAAATTCCGTGTTGAGTTTTCCTGCGTGAAGAACACATTTTCCCTGTCCACTCTTCGAATAAAACGAAACTGAATTAAAATCCTCAAAAAGAAACCTTTTTGTTTCATAAAACAAAGTTAAAACTTAATTCCTTATTCTACATTTCTGAGTTCCTTAAAACAATACGTAGTCATTAAGAACGGAGTGTCCTAACTAAAGTCGCTAGTCCCGGTTCCCGGGTACAAGTCCTGGCGGAATTATTCAGACGCCCTTTTTAAAATGTGCTTTTAGCCACCTCGTGTAATGCGATGTCGTTTGCGCAAATTGTAATGGCCGCTATGAAAAGTATTAAAATTTATTACGACATCTTTGTGAATTTCAGAGAAGGCGTGCTAATGAGATGCGAAATTATGGACTTATTGTCTGTTCGTGAAATAGAAATAATTTATACGATTAAGTATTTAGATAGGATGTTTTATGGATTTCGTTTTGTTTCCTTACTTTTCCTAAAGTTTTTACCTAAAAAGTATGTCTAATAAAGACGGGGTCCCATTTATTTTCCGGCAGGATTCTCTTCGGAATTAAGGCCGTCTATTTAACACAAAGGAAACAATCACGTAAACGTACATTCTCACTGCAATTAAGTGTTACTAATCGCACAATCCTCACTGTGTTCATCTGCTTACGAATTAATAAAGACACGTAGATACAAGTAAAGTTATAATTATAGGCAGATAGAGAGCAAAGCCGAGTCTCCGAGATCCCACCGGATTATGCAGGAATTTAGCAGATTAAACCTTCATTACTGTTGTTCGGTAACTTGCCAGGAATGCCGGCCGAGCTCAAAGCGAGATTTATACCGGCTCTATCTAGATTCCGCGATCAAAACATTCGAATACCCGCATAATTTGCTGAATACGAGTGTTTTATGTAAATACAGTAACGCTGGATCTGTGACGCGGCACAGCGCGGCAATATTTTAAATGAAAATGTCACCTCTGTTGCTCTGGAAGAAGCCCGAGGATTCTGTGCGCCTTCCAGATAGCTGTGAATGTCGCATTCGTAATTTACAATGTAAATAAGCATCATACGTAAGCTTTCGTATGTCTGTCTGTAGACACTTGTTATAAATATTTGAAGACGTTAACACATAAATGTACAACGTTCGTAGGTACCAAGTACGGTGGATTTAAGTGCGGAGGCATTAGTATCCAGGGGGTCTACTCTCTAAGCACGAAGTCCGTAATTTCGGCCGAAGTTACGGTCGTTTCCTACTTCGTATCACTTACGGAAATAAGATTTGTTAAGGGCCCGAACTAAAAATAAATGACAACACAATTGGTCAGTTTTCCTTACCCCTAATGTGTTTTTAAAACTCATGAATTCAAAAAAAAGGATTGCGTGGTTTTCTGAAACCACGGTAAAAGTGAAACTTTTTTTCACACTATAGCGCGGAGTAGGGATAAAGTGAAAGGTGTGACGAGCGCCTTTCACTTTATCCCTACTCCGCAGCCGACCGTCAGCGTCACGCGACATGCAACACACAGACGAAAAAGTTTGAGACGATGTAATAAAAGTTTCACTTTAAAATATTAGGCAGTAGGGTTAATTTCGAAGTATAAAGCTAGTTACGGACAGACCCGAATTTTCGTTGATGGACTTAAAGAGTAGACCCCCAGCTGTATTAGCCAATCCGACGTTTGCGGCCTGTAACGGGCTATACATTGCGCAATACATTACGGTACCTAGATACTTCACATAGGCAGCCGATACAGTGCCAATATTAATATCCCTTATCGAATGTTCGTGTAGCGTCGATAAATGTGACCAACATATTCGTCAAAAATTGCAGTTTTTGTATTCAAGCTATAACGGTGACACGAATATTTGCCAACGCCAAAAAGTGTGGCGAAAATTTTAAACCACGCATCGATGATCCATATTCATCGCACGAATCCAATCAAAATTTCATGATTAGAAACAAATCATGCGTTCCGAAGATTTAATCCTAAATAAACAATCAAAATCTCCGTCCAATATGTCTTTGTGATTGGTTTTAAATCCGTTGAAAGTTTCAAGGTATTCCAAATCTTTATTTGCTTTCGAGGCGAGCGGTTTGTGGGTATCTCGCTAATGGCGGGGTAAACGAAAATGCTGAAAAATGGAGCTATTTCCAGTGCTCAGCGGAAGTTCAGACATCGGTAATACTCAGTTATCGGCTGAGAATGGAAGATAAGGATTTTAAATTATTTACTTTACATCACTAATTTTATGGCAAGATATGAAGAGTCAATTAGTTCTGTTTTAAAGTTAATTTAGTATTTGAATAAAACTGTATTTAAAATATCAAATTCCATGAACAGTTTTCTAAAATGTCAGAAGTTTCGAAAATTGTAGCTACTTTCAGTTAGATATTAGTCAAATTATTAATGTTAGTCCGAGAACTATCAATTAAAAGCTCGGACGTTAACCGCCACTTCTCATTGTTCTTTGTTCTATCTCTCAAAAGGTTATAAAGGATACATTCAACCTGTAAATAACAGAGTCCATACTGCGATAGACTATTAAAACTTCCAGACTAAAAGCTAACGCGTAGAATATTAAACACGAATGTCATGTGAATATTTACTGAACAGTTATTATTTATCACAAATGCTGTTATGTTGAAAAAGTGGATAGTGTTGGCAACAGTATATTTACGTCGAAACGAGCGAAGAATCCTCGCTAAGCCGCTATGGGTGGCCCACCGAGTCAAACTCCAACGAAGCGACAATGTCTTGGATAAAAATGACATGTGGGATTTCATTGATATTTTATATTTCCGCGGCGATATTTTTGCGGCGTGTCGTATCAATCTATCGTTCACTTGTGCAGGTTTTTCTGGCGGTTCTCTGTATGTTTCGTAAATTGAACCAAAAAAAAAAAGGTCTGCAGGGTGTAACGGAATGTGCGGGTGTAATACATACTTAAGGGTGTGCTACAGACGATCAAACTGAACATGTTTCTCATCATAAAACATGTTTTTCAGCGAAAAAATTATCTGATACCCCATACAAAATTGCAATACCTATTTAATTCGACCCAAATGTCGAACTAGTGGCAGCTGCAAACGCATAAAAAAAGGCAAAGGGCAAAGTTCCAACTTTTTTACAAGCTTTTTTAAATACTAATTTTTAACTTTTTAACTGTACTTTAAATACATTCATGACCCATTTACTATTGCATCCATAAGCAAGATGATTTAAGTTTTACCGTAAAAAGTGATTCCCTCCCCCAAAAAGTCGTTTCCCAGCAAGAGTTTTTGTGTACAGTTACTTAGTTTGACGTACAGAATGCTTGGTTGAACATCACCTTGTATATAATAGGTATCATCATAGGTACGTGCTATCACGGTGCATGCCTACAACATCGATATTTTATGAATACGAAATTAATCGCTTAATCTCCTAATATTTTTTGCGTACCGTCGTTAATCCCGGCTGTTACCAGGGTCCCAAGCTTTTCCAATTTTCCCGGTTTACATGGATAGACCCGTGATTTATTTTTAATATTCTATTAATATCCCACAAATCTCATTAATTAATTGAAACAAAGTGGCGGCAATGTATTCGCCATATTACTTCTGTGTGGTCGATACAAATTCATATCCTTTCGATCAATATTCGATGCCCGGGATAATTGCGATGGGGAAGCAGTTTTAATGCATTACATTATTCTGCTTATCATTAGCAGGACTTATGTACTACATGTTGGTTCTGTTTTTTTTTTTGTTAATCTTAGGTCGTGGCTAGATAACAACATCCGCTCCAGTCGATCTCAGAGTAAGTCACGCTAGCTTAAGTTGGTGCATGGATGAGTGACCACCCATTACATACCGAGTTATTTCCGTGCCACGGAAAGCACGTTAAGTAAGGCAATGGCAGTCGTTTCAGGCAGTCAGTGACCCGAAATTGCCAGTCGTTTCATGTAAAACACTGATATTTAGCTGAATCCGGTAAGACTGGAAGCCAACCCCAACATAGTTGGGAAAAGGCAGATATTGAATAAAATTAGTCTTAGCGATATAGGTACATTTTTTGGGGTTTGGTTCAGGCGAAAACCGACATAGGTACATCAAAAGCCTTGCATAACGCTATGTCAATTTGCCCAACCCAGATACAAAATTGAAATGAATCCCGAGCCTGAAAATACACTGGCATCCATGGGTACCTATCGTCCAGGTGGGTTAGAATCGCTACATAGTGGGCGCCTGAAGACAGCCGTCGTCACCGAGGCAGGCCCAAGAAACTATGGCTCGGCGATTAGGAATCGTTCCTGACTGATTGTCCAGACAAGGCAATCCACCGGGAAAGTTGAAAACGAATGGGGGCCTTTGCCCAGCAGTGGGAAAGAACAAAAAGGCATGCTAGGCGTATTGTGTGAGGACTTTTCCAAACCTGCTGTTTTTCAAAGACTACTGTTTAATTAGTTCTTTAACTTCTTCCCTACCACACCTATCAACAAATCACAAAACAAGCACGCACATCACAACCCTTAATTCACGCTCAATTTAAAATCTTTAGCCCTATCCAGTCTCTCTGAATCCCGGGCGTCTACCATATGAATTTCAAATGAACCTCTTGAGCCAACTGCAGGCGCTTCAGAATCACACGCTCAGCTATTCATGCATTCCTGGGAAATTAACTATCAGTACTTATGGCTGTAGCACCAGCAAAATGTCGCGATTAACTACGAATATTGCGTACATTTCATCAAACTTTCATGTATGATGGTAAACAGAGTTCTGTTTGTATATGAAGCTTATATAGGCACCTACCTATATGTGTTAGGTAATAGTGAGTTTTGATATTATTCATGAAGTAACAACAAACAAAGGTAGGTTTTACATGACAATCCGCTGAAAGAAAAATAGTGAGCTATTTTTTTTTTGCTTGCTTTATCTCGTGATTGTTTTGTTGTTGTATTTAATAAACTATTTATGACACGGACTACTATGCCCACGTATCAACAGTGTATCATACCAGAGTTTATAACGGGTTTAGACTGGTCATCATACATGTTAAACCCTATATTCTTTGTATTGAAAAATATGCCCACTTGACCGTTCCGTCAACGTCGCATGCCATGTACGGAGCGTTGGAGAGAATATTTTGCCGATACGCTACGCGCATGGCATCCGACGGTGTTGGTCGGTGATGAAAACGATCTAGTGGGCATAGTCTCATATATTTTAATACAAAGAATAATTGTTTGTCTGATACGTTCATAGCACGGTCACGTTATGGTACGTTGTAGTGGGCAGAATACTTAAATTACCAAAGTTTTTTGTTTGATTTCATCCAATTTTCAACGTTTCCTTTTTTGTAGACACTTATTTCCTTTAAGTATTTATTTAAACACGTAGTTAACTCATTATGTCCAACAGTTGGGGGACAAAAGTGACATTTTATCCCTGCTAAAGAAACTTATTAAACGTGTCTCATAAAACAATTCCTAGTCACAAACTTTGTAAAAGATAACTAATTAGTGCTAGTAATTGCCAACACAACCGGAGCTCTTAGACATTAACAATTTTCTTGATTAATCTCCCTTATGTGAGTTGCGCATTGGAGGAATTTCATTATTCTCCCACACATTTTTCATCGTTTGTTCTTTTATTTGTTTGTATCATAAAAAGAAAAAGATCGACGATGCAACTTTGTGTATAGAATTTAAAAATTTATATGTGCATATGTTTTTTTTTAATAGCCTTTACTGTCCCACTGCTGGGCAGAGGCCTCCCCCAATTCCTTCCATGAGCTTTTTTCCCATGCCTCCTCGAACCAGCCCTCGTGGTACGCGTCCAAATCGTCTCGCCACCTCTTTCAGGGGTCGGCCTCCGCGGCGTCATCCGTCTATCGGCAGCCATCGTGCGGAGACTTTTGCCCAGCGGTCATCGTGCATGCGGCTGACGTTGTGACATATGATGATACGCCAATAAAATTCCTAATAGAATAGTGTCCGTTTGTTTATTATGCAATTACTAAACCTTTTAAAGCATTATTTGGTACAGAGATTAAACAAGACCTGGAGAAGAACCTAAAACTTTCATAACAGAAAGTTATAGTAGTGGAGTAGTTTTAAGGTTTTGCAACTTGATTAAAACGTCGTGAATTCACATCGCGATCTATCACGACCCCATTACAACGATCAGCCAGCACAACTAAAATTACATTGATTGTCAGCATTGAAACTCGATTAGCTCGCGCTTAATTTTGATTGCGATATTTTCTGCAACGAAAAATATCGCAATGAAAGGATACAACTAGGCCACCTATATTAATCAAGATTCACTCACTAATCAGCATTAATTCACACATAAGATACAGTAAACAGCCCTTAAGTTAAGACCAAAGGAGTAAGCTACCCCCAACACGAACAGTAAATCATGCGGTAAGCAACAAAGCTCCATCGAAGGTGGTCATGCGTGTCACATCGCGATGGCGACTGCCCAACCAGGCTGTTTGCGAACAACGCGCCGGATTAATCGATTCAATCGTCCGAATGATTCGAATGCATCGCTCGTTGGACGCTGGCTGCATGAGTGTCTACTAGGTTGCCTTTGCCTACCGATAGGCGGGAAACTATAAAACTGATTCTTGGTTCTTAGTACCAAGCTTTGAACAAAATAAGAGTCGGGTTTATTAAATGTCACTGAGTATCTGAGGTGTTGTTTAAATGGCACTTATTTTGTTATTTTAACAGAATACTTGTATGTGTAATTTACACCGTTTTCTGGATTTTGGATGTCAAGCTTGTGAGGCCAAAGAGGGTTTTAAATAGGAGAACCACAAAAATACAGTTTAAATAATAATAATAATAAATAATAATAATAAAAGTTTATTTGGAACAACTTAAGTTTACAGATTACACAGGAAAAACGAAGATAGCTACAAAAGTAAAGTACTGTGGCGCAGCTATCAACGCCCAATTCTAAATAAATACAATCATAGACATTGTTCCAGATTAACCTAAAAGAAGTAAAATTATAAATTAAGAATTATAAAAAGAAATGAAAAAAGTACAAACAAAATAAATAGTACACTAAGTGGTTACTATGTTGTATGATGTGAGGATGAGGTGTGTATTTACGTGTGTATGTAAGTGTGTGTTTGTGTGTGTATGTGTGTGTGTGTGTGTGTGTGTGTGTGTATATGTGTGTGTGTCTACCGCGTTTATGACACCATAAGTTGCTCAGTCTCATCGTAGGTCAAGCTCTTAAGCCAGTTGGTCACATTTCTCTTTAATACATTCTTAGTCATAGGGTATATTTTAATTCTTGTATTTATGGCATTATAAAGTTTAGAGCTGGTGTGAGTGAAGTGGCGACTGACCATCGCTAACCTGCAGTGTTCAGTCTTACAGACTCTGTCGGCACGACGCTTTTTTGGAAGGGACTGAGGTTCGTATGGGAGAAGTAGGTGCTTCCTAATAACTGTTTGTAGCACGAACAGCTGTCTCACTGAGAGTACCTCACAAAGTGAATAAAGCTCAGAAGTCGGAAATCTAATAGGTTTCTTTGTGAGTACTTTTAAAACTGCTCTCTGAGCCCTCTCTAACCGCAGCATGGTAGTCTTGTGCGCTCCCCCCCACGTGGTTATGCAGTAACCGAGAATTGATTGAACGAGTGCAAAGTAGACCATTCTAAGGCATTGGATATCAGCAGCCGCTCGAAGTTTTTTAAATAGGTATATTAATCTTCTGATTCGAGCCACAACTGAGTTAATCTGTTTCTTCCATGTCAAAAGATTGTCTAATATTACTCCAAGGTATTTTATGCTATCAGAACGTTCTATTTGGGCACAGTTACAGGTATTGGCGACTGGGTTAGTACAGACATGGGTCCTTATCTCAAACGACAAAGGCGGTTGGCTAAGAATACTCGGGGTGAAGGGGATAAACTTAGTCTTGGAGATGTTGAGTGTGAGCACGTTAGAGGTTAACCACCTCATAACCGTGCTCATTGCCAATTCTGTCTTTTCACGAACCTCAGACCAGTCCTTGCCATGGATTATAAGAGCTGTGTCATCCGCATACGTTATAATTTTTGTGTTTGGAAGAGATAACTGACACAACTCATTGACATATATGAGGAAGAGGGTTGGTCCTAGGACACTGCCCTGAGGGACCCCATAGAACAAATTTTCTTCATCACTCATAAATGGTCCAACCTTCACAACCTGTTTACGCCCCGATACGTAGCTACGAAAGATTTCGAGGGTAATTCCACGTATGCCAATCCGTTCCAGCTTGTCAATCAATTTGGAAACAGAGACGGTGTCGAACGCCTTCGAGAGGTCTAGGAAGACACCAAGAGACTTCTGGTTATTATTAATGTGAGCGACTATTGTACTTGTGAGCTCCAAGGTAGCGTCCTCTGTTGATTTCCCCGCTCTGAAACCATATTGATTTTCGGCCAGGATACTAAATTTAGCTAAATATTTCACAAGCCTCGCGTTGATAACTTTCTCAAAGATTTTTGAGATGGTTGAAAGGACGGATATAGGCCTGTAATTGGAAACAAGATCCTTGTCTCCTCCCTTGTAAATAGGGTGGACTATGGCAGTTTTGAAAACATCTGGGAAAATACCAGAGGATAGAGAGAGATTAAATATGTGGGCAAGGAGAGGGATGATTGTATCTTTTGTGGCCTTGATAATTGTGGATGGTATTCTATCATAACCGACAGCACATTCATCTTTGAGATTTAAAATAATGCTTTCAATTTCGGCTTCATCGACGTCGAACATGACCATCGATTCCAGCGGGGCTTTCGTAGAAGAGCTAGCTACCTGGGGTGAAACGTGAAGGTCTGAACAGTTATTTTGTGATGGAGAATTCGAGAACTTGGATGCGAGCGTGCTGCCCACATTTGCAAAGTAACGGTTTACCTGATTGACAGAGAGAAGAGGGTCGTTTTCACATTTTAGTAGCTCTGAAGAAAAAGTTCTACCCTTGTCTAAATGGGATATTTCTTTAATGACTTTCCAGGTTGCCTTAGGGTTTCTACCTGCCTTCTGGAATTCTAACTTTTCATATTCGCGTTTGAGCTTCTTTAGTAAATTATTGCAGAAAGTTCGATAGCGAAGATAAATAGTTTTATGGGTGTCGTTTTCTGGGTGTTTCTTGGAGGTTTTATGTAATTTATCTCTTTGTCGAATACATCTGAGGAGGCCAGGGGTAATCCAAGGCTTGATGATGCGCCTTCTACTAGGAATGACCGAGGAACTTGTATGGAGGTTTACTGAAGAGGATATTAGAGATACGAAAGTTTCGGCAGCAAAATTTGGGTTAGTTGAATTAAGAATTATAGAAAAGTCTGCATTTTCAATGTCTGATTTCACTTTAGCAATATCAATTTTTGTGACCGAATGTTTTTGTGTATTTATTGTGTTATCAGGATTACAAAACAGTACAACAGGAGAATGGTCAGTTATGTCGCATTCTAATACCAAAGTTGTGGCAGTGTGTGTCGACTTCAGCAATACATGGTCTAGACAATTAGCAAGCCTGGTAGGGAAAGAATGTGCGGGAAGCATAGCGTGTGATGCAGCAATGTTTAAATATTCATCACAATTTGGATCCACACTCGTAGATGCAATATTAATATTTATATCTCCGATAAGAGAGATAGTCTTGAATTTTCCTAAGTGGTGGAGCAACGCATCTAGACTGTTGAGAAATGGATTGAGATCTTTAATCGAGGGTGATCTATATACCGCGACAATTGCAACCTTGTCAGAGAATTTCAGTACCAAACAATTTGCGTCATTAACCGAGGGAGTTTCAGAAGAGTATTGTAAATCCTTTCTGACGTAGGTGACTACTCCATCGTTTTGGTTTTTAAAGGAAGTGGTACAAGTATTGTAGCCTGATAGAGGGGGAATATTCGGACATTTGCTCAACCAGCATTCAGACAATACAATAACATCCAGCGTATAACTCAATCTGCCTAATAACAATGTCAGATTGTCAAAGTTACGCTTGATGCTTCGAATATTGACATGTAGGATTTTAAGTGTGCATTCGGGTTTACTCAAATACTTAACACTTGCCTCCGGAGAGCAGACAAAACTTTCTGAAACAGAAAGTTTTTCGATCTCTGTATTAATTATGTTTAGATCATCCATAATGATTATATGAATTTAAGAAGGAAAGCCTTTGTAGGGTCAGCTCTAAGCTTATATCTGTGCAGGGTATGGATTTGAATTTATTTTGAAGAAACTTGGTTGTATATTGAATAGCTTCAGGATTAGGTAGTATTGTAATACAGTAGAGGGCAAGACAGTGTGTCATATAATTGTCAGACATACGGTATGTGAAATGTAGTGTTAATGTAAAATTATAGTAAAGGAGTTGTGTGTCGCGTAATGAAATAGTGTACAACTGATTGTTAATAAAAATTATGGAGTTAAACAATATTAACATGAAGAAATACAGGTAATTAAAATAACTAAAAAACATATGGAACAGAAAACAGTAATAAACACTAAACGGCAATGCGGGTAATTTGGTTATATAATCCGAGATTGGGTATAGTCATGCGGACTTCAAAATGGTAGAAAGGTCCGCATCAGTTTTAACTTCGAAGTGTTTGTATCCTTCTCTCTCGCGTACAAAGATCTTGCCATGTTTAATCCAGCAGAATTTGTAATCGTTGCATTTAGCCGCTTCACGTGCCAGGTAGTATAGTCTCTTTTTCCTGGGTATTAGATTTTCAGAGACAAAGATTGGTTTGGCAGGGCCGCTGATTTTAAGGTGCTCCGTTGTCAGCTTGAAAGAGTTTCTGTTGTGCTTACGGAAGTTTTCCAAGAATTCGTCCTTGCGTAGAACTGATGTAAAATCAACTATAATGGTTTTGTTAGCCGGATCTTTTGTTTGGACACGGAAGACATCTTTTATTTCATGAGGTTTAATTTGCAAGTGGATGAGATTTCCTGTATCAGTCACGGTTTTCAGTAAGGTTGACTTTGTCTCAGATTTTGCCACTGGGATATTGCGTATCTCTATACAGGTGGATCTGGAACTCTGCTCAAAATTTTCGAGTTTTACCTCCAACTTATGTATGTAGGACAAGTTTTCCTTACGCTCGGTTTCCAACAACTCAACACGCGAAGTTATTTCGTTGAATTTAGCAGCCATGATGTCAACGGTGTCCCGGATGTCATTCACCATAGTGTAAAGCTTGTTGAACTTATCATCTTGCTGTTGGTTGAACTCGCGAAACATTTCTTTTATTTCTGTCATAGTCGCAGACAGGCTGCATACCTCGTCACCTTCTAAGCGTAAACGCTTTGCATTGCGGAAGGTTATAGCTGGTGAAATATTGTTATTTGGCGAATCCAGGTTTACATTTAAATTCGGTTCTGATGAGCTATGAGGCGTGAGTAGACCAGGCTGCGGTGTGCTGAAGAGCGGCGTTGTCGGCGGCTGAGCTTTTGGGGTAGGCGGTGGTGGCGATCGTTGAAGGGGCATATTTACGGAGTATGTATTTTTTTTCCCAAAAGTACCAGGCGCTCAAGCGTTACGAAGAGATAAGAACACGAAGAACTTCTAATAAGTATCGGTGGCTCAGGTTAGAGTGGGCGCTATCGACAGATCCGAAGAAAACAGCTTTCCGTCCAAAATAACTTGACCTCTGACTATCTTGCTCGCGCAAATATGTCTGTCTCTGTCGTGTATTCCAATATTAGAGAGTAATTAGTGCAGAGTTCATTAATAAAGTGTTGGTGGTTTACGCACGGGGGCGGGGTCATTAGTAAATTACTATGCTTGTTTTGTGACTCACGCGCAGCGTTGGTGTTGGTGGACGTTGCCGATTGTTGTCCGGCGCGGCGACCTCTCATAAGTTTATGCACTCCTATTTTTTTAATACTGATTAATTTTCGTTTTTAAATAAAATGATTATTAAATTAAACTAATTTATATAAGGTCTCTTTAGAAACACGTCTGAACTGCTCAGAGGTCCGGGGGGAAGGGCAGTTTAAAGCAAGTCTTCCAACACCAGTCGATTCAATCGTCTGAATAATTCGAATGCATTACTCGTTGGACGGTGGCTGCGTGACCGTCTACTGGTTGGTATTTGCTTATCATAACGTACGAAATCAGTGTATTTTTTTTTGCTAAGTGTCGGAAATTCAGGCTTATGAATTTCGAGATTTTAAGGTAACACACTATTTTTGATAGAGTCAAAGTATTCACGCCAATATACAATCATATAAAATGTACCAACTATTCATAGTGAACTCGAAGTCCTGTAAATGTACGTTACATTTATAATTATTCCGATTTCCAGAAATGCTTTTGCACATTTTGTTTTTTGCTGAAAACATAAACACAATAAAAAACGACCGACCCACGCCACGGTCTGACACTAGTAAATAAATAAAGTGTCACGCATAATTGCCGGTACTGCCAGACATTAATTCATCGATTACAGCGCGTGCATAAATCGTGGTAGGAGCTCGCTTCGCCACTGGCAACACAGGGCTGCCGCGGAGGGCTCTCATGTCGCTTTGTACAACCCTTGTACTACATACGCCGCAATTTGCCATATTCTCCAGAGGTGTACGGTAAAGGGAACTGTTTCTTAAAGGACTAATTTTTCACTCCAGTTCTTAGCTGTGACGAACCTCACGGAAGGCTTCTTTCGAAATAAAATGAGAAATGTCGGGGAAATATACATACTTACAGCTGTATTCATTGCAGTTGCTTACAAATAGAAAAATAATAATTTTGAATGCATATATCTGTACAATTAAGAGCAAGCCTTCCAAAAAATCATCGACAGCACTCAACCTACAAGAAAAAATAATAATTGGATGGGCTGTAATGGATCCTACGTCGGATACGAACAGTACCATCGATTGTTTAAAAACAATATCTGATTGCATTGTTATACGGAGAATATATCGTGGAGATAAGTATATACGATCACAAAAGCTCTACAGTGAAGTAGTACACTGGTACACACTGCACACAATACAGTCGAACGATGCACGGTGGCTCGAGTGCCTGTGTCACGATTCTTGTAATATCGAGTGGCAATTAACCGGCCACCGATTGTCAGTTTGTTTGTTTTATTCCACTATAGTTAAATTACAAATAAATGTATTGCATTTTGTTTAAAAGCACCGTTGAGTACAATTATCTGAGCGAAATTAGTGGTCCGCATTTTGTCACCAAATGGTCACTGCTATTAAGTCGGGAAATCATTTAATGATGCACGGTAATTAACAAATAAAACACTGATCGCCTGTTAATAAAGACTCAATTTAATTGTAGTCATACAACTTTGCCATCGTTTCATTCAAGACCAACTTGTAATACACCTTTATGTTTAATTCATTGTATTCCAATTTGGTTTAAGTGGAGATTATGAGCAGCGTCATTAATAATGGCTCTTCATTAGCGAGCGGATTATCAGTCAATCTATTTTATTGCTGAAGCTCTGGCATTAATCAAATAACCATTACTGGTAGTGGATGCATTTCTCTCGGTCCTAGCTTTGTGCATACCCTCTTACTGTGTAGTGCGGCGTGCCTTATCTGTTACAAGCGGTCTCGTCGTGGACTACTTCGATACTACTTGAGGAAAGGTAATAAACGGAACACAAACTCCTTGCTTTAAGACCACATGCTTCCTCCGTACAAGTTTATTTGTTGGAGCAAAATAAAATAGTGAGTTATTTAAATATTAAACAGCGTGCAATATACGAGTACATCACTCGTGGTGGCACGGGCGCGTGAATGAACATGTATGAGCTCTAAAAGCGCCCTTATTGCAATTTCCACTTTTCCTAGTAACCCCCACATGTGGCTCGCGCTGCACGTTACACGTAATTTTGCATATTTTCGCGCTTAAGTACCCTGTATAGTAATTTATGTGCATTAGTTATAAGCTTCAAAGAATTGCGGAAATGCTGAATGGCGGTAACATGCTCTACAAATAATGACGCACTTAGCTCCTGAGTAAAATTCACTGCTCCATCATCAAGTACTAAGCACTTATTCGTATTTGCAGTTTATTATTAAAGCCATTTAAGCAAATTATAAAAGGACAATTTTGATCCGCGTACTGTTTACAAAGCTGATGCAAATCGCCTGCCTGATCAATGGAGGAACACGTACCAAAGTTTCCAACTGGGTGCATCATTTAATACCCTACTCAGGGGAAACTGCAGAGACGTATAGAAAATTATAACACTGTCCCTCGTACTTGAAATCTTTTGTCACCCAACAGCTTTCAAGGGGCGCGTCTAAACAGAATTTAATACGCTGCTAACAATCGAGTATTGTGACATGTAGTGAGAGTAGTCGAGAGGGCGAGACAAAGCACTTGATTCGAGCACGCTCGGCGCGTGAGACCACGAGGGTGCTCGAACAGTCTTACTAATGGCCACTCGCGGAAACCGATCGATTCCGCAATTTGTTTCTCCGACACGTTCATCAGATAATAAATCATTACCCACGTAAACTGTATAAACAGCTGTGATTCCGAAACGCCGCTTCTGTAAATAATTTATACTTTTGAATCTTTAAAAATAAAATAATCCGACTGCAGCTTTTAAAAAATTCACGATCTACATTTATTTTCTCTCGTTCTTTTTGTTTTATTCGATTTCCCGTATTTTTTATTTACTATTGCGTTGTCACTGAAACGTAAATCCTTTGAGCGCTACGTTCATTTTTGTGACAAATCATTTCAGCCGCAGCGCAACGTAAAGACCAAACATCGCAAAAATATTTTGTAACCAATTTAAAATTTTGGTGCGCTGTGCTTTCACGGTGTATGAACAATAATGAGGTTGACACGATATAAGCCGCAGTCCCGCATTTTTTACGGAATATTTTGGTAACAAGTTTGAGCACAAAAAATGACTGAATTGATGAATATGAATGAGTCGGGTGAGTTTGACGGGACGATCCATCTTTATGGCTGAGTTTAGCCGGTACATAATCATATCGGGCCACAAATTTTGGCAAGCGAAACATATTACTGAACGAAGGTCCACGATTGCGAAAAAGACAAGCTCAACTCGCACCGTTTTCAAAAACACCTTTTTTACTAAGTACTCTAAATATCTCAAAACATTAAGGACTTAGCTTCCAAAGTTTTAACTCTCAGATTAGCGCACATGCCTAGATATAACATGAAGGAGTTATTATCATAATTTGAGGCACACACGAGGCGCCTCGCCGAGGCGTCGACACAAAGCGTGCGCACTACAAAAGGCAGGTCACAGAGACTGCGCCAGCAATCAGCTAAAATGGAACCCGACGACAATTATTTAAACAACTTTATATACGACTTTTGTTTAAACTGTTTTTGCTTTTCCTAGAATTGCTGGGATATGAGTTTTGCGAGTGTTTCCAAATATTTATTGTATAGTCTAATCCATACTTATGTTATAAATGCAAAACTAACTCGGTCTGTCATCTTTTCACCCCTATCCAGCTGAACGGATTTCAATGGTCTGCCTCATCCTAACCCAGGTCATATCTATCCATATAAACCCTGACATCGTTAAGAAATTGGATCAACCCTAAAATCCAAATAGATAGAAATAAGGCAAGTGCTACCATCTACCTTATCCTATTAGAAGACCTAACTGCGACGTAGGTTTTCAGTGAAAAATCGTCTTATTTATTTAGTTACTATTTCTGTACACGACACAATAAAACAAAGGAAACTAAAATGAAGGAAATAAGAAGTAGAATTAATAAAGTATTCTTATTGTTGCTTATTCAACTACTACAATTGCCTCATGTAGTCTACATATTGCAGCGTTCGGGAAACGTAATAATTGTTCATTATTGGAGGTTATTAAACAAACTGGCTGGCAGTGGCACAGCGCTGGAACAGGAAGCGTGCGATGCAGCGCTTCGGCCGGAATCGGACACGTTCCGGAGCGTTATCCGCACGAGCACTTCCGGTCACTCGACTATCACTTGTTACTACCATGCCACTGCGATCCGCGCCCATTGTAAACTGCACTGCTTAAATTTTTCACTGAAAATTGCTATCGTTTATTTGAAAATATATCTGCTCTCCAAAAATTTTAAACATTTATGCAAACCAAATATTGCAATCGCATCGGAACGGATATCAGAGATTTTTTTAACGCGGTTTATAAAATTTATACAATGGACAAATTACGCAGAAAATGGTTTTAAATTTTTATTCAGGAATATTTTCGCCGCTAGTTGTTGTTTAACTTCATAGAGAAAAAACAAATAAGAATAAGAATAAGAATAAATTTAAGAATAAGAATAAATTTATTAAGCCATTGTTACAAACTTTTCCTTAATCTAACTTAGCGCTATGAGTAATCGTAACAAGTAATATTTAATATAGTTAAAAAAAAAACAGAGGAACCCAAACTAGGCTGTGCCTGTATCTTGGGGGCCGGAGTTGCGATATCTTAGAGTTAAAACACATATTTGTTGATGTGGTAGTAAACAACGCATAAGTAGGTAATTGGGGATTACCTTTGAACAAAAAAATAAAAATAAAAAGATATAAAATAAAAGTACTCTAAAATTCAATGATGTTGAGTGAGCGATGTTGAGTGTGTGCGTGCGTGTGTGTATGTGAGTGTGTGTGTGTGTGTGTGTTTGTGTGCTGATATGTATATTATTAGCAGTTATTTCATGTTTTTTAGTTTAAGTGTTTTAAGATTTCTTCCGTCTCTTCATATGTTAGTTTCGCAAACCATTTTATTAAAGTTTTCTTGCATGAAAAGTTGTTCATGTCTTTAATGTCGTAGCTTTTGCTGATTTTATTATAAATATGGATATGCGAGTAAAACGGACATCGTCTGGCTAAGAGGCTTTTTGCTTCGGGAATGGGAATGTTGAAGACGCGTTTAGAGACAAGTTTGTTATAATCGGATCTATTTTTTAGGGTTTTGTGAACATGCAATGTTGCGTTTAAGATAAATAATTGCCGCACTCTTAAGACGGCGAATTCCTTATGGATTAGATCTGTTGGGTAGCGGAAAGGTTTTCTTAATGCTACTTTTATAACGGCTCTTTGAGCTCGTTCCACTTCAATAACAGTGCTTTTCCCTGCTGCACCCCAAACAGAAATCCCGTATTGAAGTACAGACTGACACAGACCAAGGTAAATTGTACGTAGAATTTCAATGGGTGTACAGTCACGTAGTTTTTTCATCACGTATATCAGCTTCCTAACGCGTCCAGAAAGCAGGTGTACATGTGATTTGAATGAGAGGTTTTCGTCTAATGTGATTCCAAGGTATTTAATTGAGGCAGTGTGATCTATAACTGGACAGGTACAGTGTGTAAGCGTTGATGTCTGGTAGCTGAAGCATGTATGGTATTTAAGTATAAGATGACGTGGAGGTCGAGAAGCTATTGTTTTGTAGAAGGTTATGAACTTAGTTTTCTTTATATTCAGAGTCAGGAGATTCGCGTCAAGACACTCAGAAACAGTTAGTAGTCCTTTCTCTGCAAGAGGGTACACTTGTTCCCAGGTTTTTGCGTGGAAAATTATGACCGTGTCATCAGCATAGGATATTATTTCTGCGTCGTTTAGTTGAGAGTTTAGAATATCATTCATGTAGAAGGTGAAAAGAGTTGGGCCGAGCGTGCTGCCTTGTGGAATTCCAAAGTCGATGGGAAGCACGTCACTCGAGTGTTCATCTACTTTGACTAGCTGTTTGCGATTCGATAGGTAATTCGTGAACCAATCAAGTGCAGTCCCTCGTATACCTGCACATTCTAGTTTCCTCAGAAGAAGTGCAACTGATATTGTATCAAAGGCCTTTGCCAGATCTAAAAAAACTCCTATCGACTGTTCTCCATTTTCGGTGAAATTAGCCACTAAGTTAGTTAGTAATGTAGCCGCATCTTCAGTTGACCTTCCTCGTCGGAATCCGAACTGTCTGTCTGATATTAGTTTGTGTTTTTCAAAATAGTTCGCTAGCCTGTTGTTAACCAATTTTTCCAGTATTTTGGACAAAATGGATAGAAGTGCGATTGGTCGATAATATTCAGGTAAGTCTGTAGGGCCGTTCTTGTGTATCGGTCTAACGGAAGCAACCTTCCAGCAATCCGGAAAGGTCCCAGATTCCAAGCTTAAATTATAAATGTGGGTGAGTGGTTTAAGGATTGCATTTTTAATTTTTATTATAAATCTTGTAGTGATACCATCAAGTCCTGGTGCAGTGTCAATTTTAAGTTGGTGGATATATATAGTTATTTCTGCTTCGTCTGACGGGTGAAGAAAGAAAGAGTGTGGGAAGTTTTCACAACGTTGGTATTTTTTTACTAGAGATTCCTGAGTCTCATTGATTCGTGATAGTATTTGATCAGATAGATTTTTTCCAATCGAGGTGAAGTACGCATTACAATTGTTAAGTGAGTTAACGGGATCCTCCGAATTGGAAATTAGCTGTGATGAGTCACTTCTTTCATTATTTGGGCTATATATAGATTTGAGAGTGTTCCATAGTTTTTTAGGGTCCTTTCGGCTTTCAGTTATTAGCTGGCTATTGTGTTTTGTTTTTAGGTTATGTAAAAGATTGTTGCAAGAATTCCTGTACCTAGTATAAATCAGTCTTTTCATCTCATCGTCTGGGTTGGAATTTGACGCTTGATGAAGACAGTCTCTGTGCTTAATGCACCTCATAAGACCTGGAGTGATCCATGGTTTAAGTGTGAATCTACTTCTGCTTATTTTAACTTTGTGTGTGTGTTTAATTACTAGATTAGTTATAATAGTTGTTAGTGTGTTTGTAGAGGTGTTGGCACAGTTAGAATTGAGAATATCAGACCAGTCGATGTTCAGTAAGTCCTCCGCGATTGCATCATAGTCAGTTCTGTTTGTCCATCGGGATCTTTTATGAGATTTAATGCCATTGTTTTCTAGTGAAATGACAGCCAGAGCCATATCGTGGTCTGTTATAGAGCATTTGCTGATTATTCCTTCGGTTCTGTAGCTTGACTTAACAAAGATGTGATCAAGACAAGTACGCCCCCTGGTAGGTTCAGTGATAGCAGGAAGAAACCCATGTGAGGCCATAAGGCTCAAGTATTCGGCGTGATTTGAGATAGTAGTATTAATTATGTCGATATTGAGGTCTCCGGCAACTACAATAGTTGGATATCTTTTTATTTGAGCTAAAGCAGTGTCTAGAGATTCAATAAAGTTATTTAAATTTAAAAAAGATGGCGACCTATAAACTCCTATTATAGCTACTTCATTGTCAAGGATAAGTGCGATACTGTCAGCTTCTGTAATGGACGACTCTATCACTTTTACATTTCTACTCATTTTGGTGTAAATAATGACACCTCCATTTTTGTTCGATTGTGATTGAGAGCGAGAAACAGAATAACCTGGTATTGGCTCCAATATTGTCCCTTCATTTAGCCAACATTCTGTCAAAACAATAGCATCGAATTCAGCGTCTAGTCGCTTTAAAGCTATGCAAAAATCGTCGAAGTTGCGCTGGTAACTTCTTATATTAAACGTGAGTATTTTACAGTTATTATTCTTCGCTATGATTTTCCTACAGTCTTCTAATTGGTCGTATGTGTGACAAGCAATATTTATGTTTTCGTCTATATCCTGTATAACATCAAGTAAAGCCATAGGTGTAAATTATGATGTAAATTAGGATGTTGTTTTTCTTTTCCATTTTAGTTGCTGTCACTATTATTGATTTTTGCAGGTTTAGAGAAAATCGAGTGTTATTATGTTTGTTTAATTGATCAATGGTTGTTTTATATAATATGTTTAGTGTAAGAATTCCGTGATAATTAAGGTGTAGGAAGAAGTGATAACTATAATGTGAGTGTAAGTATGTTTTGGTGAAAACTTTAGTATTAAAATGAGTGTGTAAATGTGTTTCGGCAGAGGTTTGAGTGCTAATGTGTGAATGTAAACACGTTTTGGTAATAACCTGAAAGCTGAAACGTGAGTGTAAGTGTGCTGTGGTTGTGATAGAGAGGGAAATTTGATCTTGAGTTTGCATGTTGATAAGAATTACTTGATTTATGGCAAAAGTGGATTGGGTAAGTTGCGAAGATGTTTTTTTCGTAAATTGTAGCGAATGTGTGAGTGCAAGTTTTATGTTTTTTGACTTGTGACACAGTGTGTTTAAGAATTTAAAAAATACAGCAAAGAAGTAGAATGTTAAAATAATATAAAACTTAAAAATAGAGTAAAGTCTAAAATTATAATGAGATCTAGAATTAAAATGTAATCTAAAATTATTATGAGTTTCAAAAATAGGAAATCTAGGAATAATACAAATTTTGTACTGTTTGTGGTTCGCTAACCGTTTCCGCAGACACGTGATTTCACTCAGGGGTCGTTGAACCCAGGAGACTTTCCAAGTATTCAGTGTTGCGTATATGGATGGAAGGGTTACCCTCTTGCTTACGGATGAGAACTGCACCGTTTTTAATCCAGCAAAACTTGTAGCCGTGTTCCTTGGCAGACAGTTTGGTCGCACGAAATAACTGCCTGTTTTCGTATGTTAGGCGTTCGTTTACATAGACATTTCTTACTGCACCAGCTATCTCGATGTCTGTAGAAGTGAGCGTCCTTCTGATTTTAGCGGCCTTCAGGAATTCGTCTCGCTTGTAGCGCCGTACAAAGCGGACAGCAAGTGTGCGCGGTGGAGAATCGGCTGAGTCTTTGGGTTGTTGCCGGCGAGGTCCTGCTCTTGTCACGTAGTCCAAGTCCTGTTCCTCAATGGAGACACCTATTTTATGAGCAAGTACGCGCACAATATGCAATGGGTTTTCTGTTTTGTACTCGTTGATGCCAGATATTTCTAGCTCATTTTTCATCGAGGACTGCGATTGTGAGTTCAACTGTTCGCGGAGATTCACTATGGTTTTGTTGAGGACAATTATTTCTTCTTCACGTTTCTCTAACGATTTTATTCTATTGTCATATTCATCGAGACGCGTGTAGCATTGTGTCAGATGGTCGGTCAGCGATGTAATATGTGACTTGATATCTACTACGTCACCTCGTAGCAATTTTATTTCGGAACTGAGAGTGCGTAAAATCTCTGAGTCAGTTAATGTGGTGGAGGGTGAATCAAGTGATGAAGCAGAGTGGTAGCGATCCGTTGATTCAGGCGTTGTGATGACGGGCGGCATTGTCACTACGGGTACCGGGGTGCTCACGGGGGTGGTGACTCTCTTTGCTGCCTTGGTGTGGCAGGATGGGCAAATCCAGCTAGATTTCGCTTCTCCTGTTAACTTGGTCTGATTCCCAGCATTAGCACATAAGACATGAAACAGCAGATCGCATTTGGAGCATTTTATGTTAGAAGATCTCAGTGCTTTATTACAGCACGCGCAGTTGTTGACCATTTTTATTATTTACGAATTTCGTTATCATATCGGCGACACAAATTTCCAGGAATCTGAGCTAGGCGCACCTGCGTCGACCTGTGACGCAATATTCGCGGAATTGAGCCCGGCACACTTATTTATTTATTATTAATATGCACTGAGCTTTGACACGAATGATTACACTGATAGGGTTCAATATTATGTAGCATTAATTGTTTTTTGTTAGATTTTTTGTTCTTTTATTTCTGCACTGTACTTTGACACTTATTTTGTTAGCTTAGGGTTCAATATAATTTAGGATTATCTGTTTTTAATTGTGGACAGTAATATTTTGTAAAAAATCACGTCCGCACATCACCAGTCTTACGACGCAACTCCTCTAATAAAACAAACCTTGTTAGAATTAAATCCATCGACTACTTCTAGTGGTTTTGATATAAGACCTAAGGTGTGGAAATCCATATATATATATATATAGCTAGCCTGTATCGTCCCTCTGCTGGGCAAAGGCCTCCCTCCATTCCTTCCAACGGTCGCGATTCTGTGCTGCTTCTTTCCAATTCTCAAGGAAAACATTCAGTTCGTCCAAAATCATAAATAAATAAAGGAAATCCATATTCTAGAAAATTCTAGCTGCAATCGCATTGATTCAGAGCTTTTTCAAGCCTTATTTTTTCCATAAATTTTACCTTCGTTTCCTCGGAACGGTATTTGCATTTTCATGAAAAGCACACTTTTTCGATCATAGTTATTCTCGAGACTGAAATTCAAAATGTACTGTTGTACAAACTCTCGTTTTCATAACAATCATTAAAATTTTGAACGTCGCTGGGGAAACTATATCTTTAGTGATTTCAACTAAATCTATTTCAAACAAATGCTTGCTTAGGCATTATGTACAATTAATGCACCAATTATAATGTAGGTAACGTTAAAGTCAAAGTCAGACTCAAAGTATTCAATAGATTTTTGGTGATACATTAGGTCCTATAGTTAGGTTGTGGTAACTCAAAAAACTACCCATTAGACGTACATACACTATTTTACAATACGACGTAAGTTACAGTATTTACAGTATTACAGTTACAGTTACACAATATAATATAAGTTTAAAGTTAATATAACTGCTTCTTATGCGCAAGCGTGACTGCTGAGCATGAAGTCCTGCGTTCGATTGCCGGGTCGAGCAATGTGTTATTGGAATTTTCCATCAGGACTTACTCAATAGCCACTTAGTCCAGATTTGTGCCCGGTTGCGTGTTTACAAAGGCTATACCATTAGAGTGAAAGTGCAAACTGAACTGGCTTAGCTTTTGTTTGACAAAAACTTGCCAAAACCCTAATCCATTCTAGTACAGAAATTGACCGAAACCGCGTAGACTTTGTTAGACAAATTCCTTCTAATATTGCAGCAACAAATGCTATTCAATTTGATACCGATATTTACCAATCGTTAGCTTCAATAATAGGCGGATAATTACGTGGAAATTGGTATTATTTTGGTAAAAATCATGAATTCTTTGGCAGGCGGAGGGGGGTGAGGGGGTGTGTACCCCTTTTCCCCTGGGACCACTCCCGTTAAAAGGTAATGCACCGTTCTTGAGAAAAACTAATTATTGTAACCTAACCTCAAAAAAATTTATAGTCGCTTATAAAGCATAGTCGACGTAGCCCCGCTACGCGGGGCTCCTATTTCTGTCTGCAGGGTTTACAGTAACCTAACACGAAGGGGAAGCCGCCACCCCCTTCGAACCTAACCTGTCCGGGTCGGGGTGCTCCAAGTCCAGAGCTCGCTTCGCTCGCTCTTGCAGCCAAATTCTCCTGGATACGTATGATACAGTACTAGGTTTTGTCCGTGCATTTTCTTTGAAAATATCCAGGCCAAAAGCTAATCTATTTGAGTCATTTTTTTTACTGAGATAGATTAGGTTTTGGCGAGTAATGTGCACAAACAAAAGCTCATCTATTAGAGTCTGGCTCGTGACTCAAATAGTATAGCCTTTGTAAATTCGCTGCCCGGTTGATGGCAATAGGCTGGCCTTTCATTATATGGGATAAAAACATAACTTAGGTACTCTGCTTTACCCTCCTGGAATTACAGGCGTGGTGTTATGTTTTGTTTGCAACTGCTCCTAAAAGGTTATGTAAACAACATTAGCTTATAATTAAAGTCGGAGTTATTATGTGAATATAAATCTGAAACAGAACTGAATATTAAGCAAAGAGGTAGATTTTAATGAACCTCAATAATTCTGGTGCGAAAATGCAGCGAGCGAGGCAGGCGTGACATGAAACTGTGAGCTACGAAACATACAACACAATATTTATGTAGGTATGAATATTTAGTTTTTAGAATTTTAAAAACGGCGCGTTATTGATCTCTCACCATCTAGGAACCTGATGAAACTCCCAAATTCTTTCTGAAACACTACCCACCAACAAAATTTTACAAACTACAACGCTCATCATCTGCTTAGTCTTTTCCCAGCTATGTCGGGGTCTGCCTATCTGACCTCCACAACCAGTAACTGGATAATACGATACTCTTTGGTAAGATGGTGGATATCAGACTTTTGGCTTCTGACTACTCTTAACGACTGTCAAAGTCTACAAATGACAGCCGGGACCAACGGCTTAACGTGCTTTCCGAGGCACAGAGGTAAGTAATTATGGTCACCCATCCACGGACCAAACTCGGCAAGCACGGCCTAACCTTTTTTTAAGGTTTCCACCTTCAAAATACAGTCGATCTTTTGAGATAAGATCGACGAGTGAACATTTGTTTCTTCACCAAAACGCCATTGGCCATAATCAGCAGGAAAGTTGCCATTACCTTTTAAAAGGCCGATTTAGAACTCCCTCTGTGCACTATATCTTTACCTTCTCCATATTCTTCGTAGCTCAGCAGCTCGCGAGCGCGTCTGACCCACCAATTTGACGGTACGCATGCTTGCACTCCGTGCAGCATCATTCGCCGATATAATTGTTAACGTCGAAATTCACTGCAAATATTAACATACTAACTACCTAGTATGCTTGTTGAATTAATTAAAATTGGTCTGGAAAGTTCTGTGGTTTTTATTTTAAAAATTAAAATTTTAAATATTTTGTAAAAACATACTCGTGAGATAATATAAAAAGTAACTAAATGTACCCACCTACTTTAATCTATATGTCATTGTGATCAACTGATCATAGAAAATTGAAAAAAAAAACAGAATGTGATATTATTAGTTTTTAGTCAATCTGAATAATTGGCAAAGCATGGTTGACTCATTTTAGTTTTCAGATGGTGATTATGACTGATTTCTGTCTGGAGTTTTCTGTTGTTCTAGTGGGATTACAAGACTGCTGATTGTTATATCTTTAGTAGTTACACGTTTCATCCAGTCCAAGGACCCCTTTGATCCCCTGCGTCAGACAAAGCAATACGATACTTTCGCTTAACGCCTTAGTGATAAGTTTGCCTTTTTTAAACAATAAAACTATGGACTTACACTGTCACTTATTCCCATAAGTGACAGTGCAAGTCCATGGTTTTACGAGTATTATTCACGATTTATAACTAAACTGGGAGTTCACAATAGTTGAAAATCGCGGAAGATAGTGATATCTGATATAATTATCATCAATACAATCTGTTTTTTAAACAGTGATTGGAATGGGTAGAGCTAATTTAACTACAGTTCGAGGAAGGAAGCAACATAGAGTTGATAATACCTCATCTAAAATCCCGGAATTATAAAACACAAGCTTATGCCCGCGGCGTCGCCCGCGTGGTGTTCGATAATTATCACACGGGAACATACTATCGGGATAAAAAGTATCCTATGTGTTAATCCATGTTATAAACTACCCGTGTGCCAAATTTCATCCAAATCCATTCAGTTGTTTTGGCGTGAAAGAGTAACAAACATCCATCCATCCTCACAAACTTTCGCATTTATAATACTAGCTTCTGCCCACGGCTTCGCTCGCGTTTTTTCGGTAATTGTCCCGCGGGATCACAATACCGGGATAGAAAGTATTCTATGTGCTATTCCAGACTATTATCTATCCCTGTGCCAAATTTCATCCAGATCCATTCAGTAGTTTTTACGAGAAAGAGTAATAAACATCCATCCATACTTACAAACTTTCGCGTTTATAATAATAGTAGGATTAGTAGGATGAACTGGACTTTGAGTAGGTATAATTGCTTATTATTGATTTGAAGAATCATATACCTATTTTAAGGATTGTGTAGGTACTAAATTTGTGTCAGATTCAAATAGTTTGTTTTAAATAGGTGAATTAAGACTAAGTTGACTTTGTTTACGTGGATATCCGATAAATTTTAAGTTATGCCCTAACCTTTGAGACCCTTTTTATTACAATATAATCAGGTACAACAGAAGTACTTTCAAGAACTAACTTTGAGTTGAGTTTGTATGTAAAACAAAGCTTTTCAATTTAACAGTTTTAGTACGGAACTCTTAAAACATAACAAATTGCTAATAATAATTTAGTACAATGTATTCAAAGCGCAATAAGTAATTAGTAATTTCATAAATCCCGGGAGTTAATCGTCTAGTAACTAGTTTATGATTTCGGGAATTTAGACCAGGTATTATCAACTCTATGTTACTTCCTTTATCGAACTTTAGGTAAATTAGCTCTATCTATTCCGATCACTGATTATTATAAACCGTGAAAGTTTCAAGCAATGCTTAAAACTATGGAGTTAGAAAACCTTTAAATTGAAACCCCAACTGTTTTTTCCTACGCTCAAGTGCAAACTAACCACACACAAACAGCGCTGTGTAGCTTTCCAAGAGGGTCTACAAACACGAGCTCAATCCGATCTCTTTTTAAAAAACACCGGACGTTCCCTGGACAAAACTAGGACAAATCCGGGCGAAACCGGACGGACACTTGATTCATGTTTCCAAACTGAAAGGGGTAAACCCACTATATTTTTCTTTCATCCCTCTCATGCTGTTGATAAACTATAAACGTATATAAATATTTCCCAGTAATGTTGCCAGCTCATCCCGGACGCGACGGCGATAACGCAACGGATCGCGCCACTTCCGGCTCGCGAGCGACACCTTCCTCTACTTCCGGCGCGTTATCTATGGTCACGCCACCCTCCACTGGCTCTGAATTATCCATGTATCCTGTGTGGTGTGCTATTGGATGATATGTGTAGCCTATATGGCAAGTTGCTGTCTTCCAATGTAGCTATATATCTGTGTCTCCTATTCAATTTCTCTTGCTTGCATAATGGGTCCTATAAGATTATGATAAGGGCTTGTCCACTATTGAAAAGACGTCTCTTGAGCACCATCGGGTAAACTCATTTAATTGGTTAACTAATATTTATATATGTAGTCGTCCTTGACCGTTTTCGGTCACGGCGGCAAATCTTTGTGGAGATTAGCCATCGGCACGGGAGATATTATAGTGCACAAGTGTGTACGCTGCCACAGGTGCACTCTCTGTTCCTTCACACTCATAATCCGAAGTGACGGCAATCCGACACAACCGGAGAGAGATCAGACGCAGAACCAACGGTTTAAATGCTTTCCGAGGCACAGGGGTCACGTATGCCTATTTCCAAACTCCGGGCAACTACTGAGAAATTAAAAGAACCCAAGACCCAACGCTCAGCAACTAATATAAGGAAGGAAGAAAAGTAAAATACCATCAAACATTAAAAGGAGGCGAGGCCGAGGCAGGTACTCGCTGTCTATTAGTCGTTACTTATTATATCTTTTATTTATTTCTTTACACATTCATTACATTTTTAAATATTTATATCTAAAATAACATAAATAAATCGAGAATAAGAGCCGAGCTCGAATGGTCAGGGCTTCTGAGAGAGGAACAGCTCCTAAAAATACGCGCCTCAAGCGTGTTCAGAACTCCAGAAGTACTGCTTTCTGAATCAAGCCCTGGATCCAGTTGCCGAGCGAAATCCTCCTCAGATGTTGGTAAAGGCTATTCAGTCATTGGCCGACACGACTATAAGCACAATGATTGTTGTGCTCGAGATAAGTTTATTATTACGACACTATTTTCAGCCGTACCTTAAAAGGAAAACGGAGCCTTCACAACGTCACGTTTAACACGTACTAAGTATTCACAAAATTCCCGGGTTTTGGTACCACCACTCGCCATCATCCATCACTAGGGTCTTGTGTGTATTAAAACAGTAGCTACAGTTTTTAGTAATGTATCATTGAAGGATGAATACTCGAACCGCATGAAACATCGTATATTCTCGCTGAATGGCGTGCATCGGAAATTATTTTCTGATCTTTTCTATTGAGGGGAATGCTTTTAGTATCACAGTTTCACGTGTTATATGCGTCTTTGTCCGTCGGGTAGTTTATTGAAAAGTATTGGACACGTATTTTTTCTTTTTTCACGTGGTCATAAAATTACGGAGATATATTGAGTTGAAATGGTGCATGACGTCACATGTAGGTAAGTTTTATACCTACTTGTGACGTAGTAAGCCCCCACTCTCCAACTTTAATGAGTTCTAACTAAGTAATTTTTTGATATTTTGATAAAACAATAAATACGTGTCTAATATTTTTGTACCTGTCTGACGGACAAAATAGAATGTCGTTTTCTTTACCCAGTCCGATCCCCTATTATAGAAAACCCGACAACAACGGGCAACTGTCGGGCAGTAGCCTACCGAACATAACACTCGTCTGGTCGGAGGATCCTCCCTTTTCTTTGGAGCAATGACGAACTTTACTACAAGATCGTGGCCGAAATTCTGTCGAAAGATTTTATATCCTACGAAAGGATAGGCAAAGGACCCTGTAGCTTATTGTCATCCAAGCCTCATCTATGAATTGAACGAGATAATCTTAATGTAACGTTAATTACGAAGATAATTCATTTGAGTAATCCGAAGGCATTGATTTGAGTGCGCCGCGGTGAGCGAACAATCACCGTGATTTGATCGACTGCCGCAACTCCACAATAGGCTTACCTGGATTGTGTACCGATATTTGATAACGCCGCCAATCAACTGATTAATAATTAACTCTCTACTTAATTAGGTAATGGTTAGTTTATACCTACTTATCAATAAGTGTATGATTGGAGGTTTCCAACAGCAAATCGACTTCCTTGTAGGGATTTACGCAAAAGAATTATAAGTTGTTAAAGCTGTACAAGTATCTATTGGCGCGTGGGCAAAATCGCTACCTACCAATGAACATTTCAATCTTGTTTTTCAATAGTGAAAATAATTTTACAATGTAAGGCATAGAAAAAGGGCTCATGGAAGGAATCGGGGGAAGCCTTTGTCAAGCAGTGGGAGAGGCAGGCTAAAAAAAATGTCCTCGTGGCGAAGCTCATTCTAATTTCTTCTGGTATCAAACGGCGATAGCATTTCTCTTGTAAAACCTCAGAACAAAGTAGCTTGCAACGAAGTTAGGTGGTTGTTGATGTTTTTCGCTAGCCGCATTCTGACTGAGGAATACATCTTCTTTCTCCACATTTGATAGATTCGATCGAGTTGACTCTGTTAGCGAGGTCACAAATAAACAGTTTTTTTTTTCTTTTGATAATACATATAACTCTTTGGCAGACTAGGATGCGACCCAGCAGGTTGCAATTTGTAATGTTGGGAGTCCTAAGAGGTCGTAGAAAGGAAACAACCACCTTGTTCCAGTGCCATTTATTAAGTCTTCCAATTACTATAAGAATAATGCGCATTAGGAGTAAAGTAAGCATACTATATGATAACAATATAAAGGAGTGTTCACAGTGGATGAATTGCACGTAAAGAACATTAACACTTATTTAAATAAAAACTAACAGCGCCGCTCTGTCAACCCCCATAGATCCTTGTAGAGCTATAAGTTTTTTTTTTTTTCTTTTTCGGCCAAAATTACTCAAGATCTTCAACCTAACTCGCTCAATACATGTTGTTTATTTTAAAAAAAAAGTAGCACCAAAATGACCGATAATTATAACAATGTTAGGTACCTAAATTACATAAACTGCAGGTAATCCTTTATACTTACCTAGTCGAGTTCAATGATAAAAGAAACAATTGCAGTACAATAAACCTTGTTGATCTGGCAATTAAAGATAAGCATTGACTGATAACAGGTGCTTATCATTTAGCAGAATTTGTTGGAAATGTTATTTAGAGTGCGTTTTTAACTTAAAATACGAATAATAAATAACTAATAATATTATCCAGGTCAAAGCTTTTTCTAACTAGTAGTTCTAGAAGTTGTAGTATGATTATGTCATATCCTCTCATATCAATTTGTACATACTTAATTAGCTATTATTTGTGTTTTTCTTTATTTTACGAATTTGATTATACTAATAGTTATTATTGTTAATAAATTAATTTTATTTTATAATTTTACTGTCGTTATTAAATTATGCTATGGAAAGTGATGGCTCGAAACACAGGTTTAAATAAGCCTAGATCGGGCAGGTCGCTGCCAAACATATGAATTTAATTAACATCACTTGCGACTTTTGAATATGTTTTAGTTATAGTTTACTCATAAGTACTATTTAAAATACTACTGTGCCTAAATGTAAACTTTTTGTAATACTTTTTAAATAAATTTATTATTATTATTATTATTACTAGCCTGTATCGTCCCACTGCTGGGCAAAGGCCTCCCTCCATTCCTTCCAACGGTCGCGATTCTGTGCTGCTTCTTTCCAATTCTCAAGGAAAACATTCAGTTCGTCCCGCCATCTCCTTCGTGGTCTGCCGCGACCCCGTGTCACTGTTTCAGGGCACCAATCCTGAGCTTTGCGGGCCCACAGCTCGTTCGGCATGCGACAGACATGTCCTGCCCAGTCCCATTTAAGTTGGGCAGCCTTTTGAGCCACGTCAATGATTTGCGTTTTAAATAAATTATCTAATAAAAATTATCTAAAAAAAAAAGTTAATAAGTAAATCGGACAGATGTTCCTAGTTAGGTTAGTTAACCTTTGCACAGAAATTTTCCTAACGATTTTAGGTTCGGCTTATAGTCTAACATAACATCGTTTATTTGAGGCTACAATGGCCCATAGATACCTTATAAACTTACATAATATATAAAGTAATTACAATCTCATGTTAATAAATATGACTTAAAACTATGATAATAGCACTTCACTTGTTCACACTTCACTTGTGCTGACTGAGCAGTGGAACTTGTCCGCGGAAGCAACGGAACACCACGTCCTGCAGCCAAAAGTCTTCCTGCATCACGATGGGCAGATAAAAAATCGGTACTCGCACCACTAAAGCCTTGAAATTGACGTAATGGCGAGTAATAGGATGCGGCCGATATCAGTATTCACATGGAGTGAATGCCTATCTTAAATCCACAAACTAACCTGGGTTTCTAGCGATTTTTTGCTCCATTATAGCTAAGAAAATGTTCATGAATGTTTTAACTACGAAAACTTTGACTTATACATCGGGGTCATTAGAAACCTCATACAGCTGCTAGGTTGAAATAGAACTGGGCTGGTCACATCTGGCGCATGTCGGAAAGACACTGGCAAAAATAACCATTTAGTGGAAACCAAATAAAAAGAACAAAAACGTGGCAGGCCCAGAAGGAGCTGACAGGATGAGCTGAACTCTTTCTTAAAAGATTGGCCTTCAATAGCATTAGATTGCAAACAGTTGAAAGAGGGAAGAGAGGCCTCTGCACTGCAGTGGGACAAAATAATATTATAATAATAAATCGGCTACTCGGATACAGAATTTGTGAGAAAATCCATATATTCCTATCAAAACCTTTCACTAAAAATCTCGATAATATTATAACTCGAAAATGTACTTTACTACCTAAGTAGCCTTGATGACTATCAAGAGACTTAAAGCTCGACTCACCGAAACACAGTAAACCTTTGTATTGCCACTCAGTGCCAGTGTTACGCTGAAAACTTTATCGAGAAACTCCGCGGACACGAATACGCTTTTAGGGCCAATCGCTGCTCGAATGCATCCGATGTGGCCAATGTGGCTGGAATACTGTACATGCCACGGTTTACTTTAAAACTTTTAGCGTGAAGTTTGAGTAAACATTGGGTCTTTGAAATATTAATGATGTTCTGGGAGGAGCTCGTGGCTAAATATAATGACATCCGCACGGGTCGATCTTTAAGGTTAAGCTGTGCTCACCAAGTTTGGTCCGTGGATGGAAAACCATAATTACATAACGAGTTTCCTCCGTGCCTCGGAAAGCACGTCAAGCCGTTGGTCCCGGCTGTCATTTGTAGATCTTTGACAGTCGTTAAGAGTAGTCCGAAGCCAAAAGTCTGAGATCCAGTGTTACCAAGGGGTATCGTATTACCCACAGTTACTGGGTTGTGGAGGTCAAATAGGCAGTCGCTTCATGTAAAATACTGGTGCTCAACTGTATCCGGTTAGCCGACCCCAAAGATAGTTAGAGAAAAGGCTAGGCAGATGATGATGATGAAGGTTGGGAAGGTGATTTAGGAGTTAATTTTGGTGAGAATGTTGGATAGAAAGACTTTTCGGAGAACTCGCTAGTTTTCTAACCCATACTAAAATTATGCCTCGTTAGTACTTCCTGAGGTCCTGGAGTCTGGATTTGTGCCCATGGGAATAAAGCTCACCCCCTTTTATATGGGATTTAAACGTAGCCGGTAAAGTGAAAGTGCACTTTTAGGCACACCTCTACCTCACCTTTCGGGAATTACAGGCGTCATGTTATATTACTAATACAAGATGTTGTTTTGCATCCTCGTCAAATTCAAGGAGGTAACTATGCTAATGATTCTCGTCCCGAATCAATAATAAAATGGGTAGGTAATTATTTACGGAAATTTGTAAGTGTAAACCACCCTTGCTTTAAACGCGGCCCGTCTGATCCTCGCCCTATTGCCTCGGTTACACACATACAAACACTGTCAAACGTTTATTCGATAATTTCTTATCATCTAAACCAAGTTAAAGGGGTTATACTGAAATACTGACAAACTTAAACAACCATAAAAATCAGCATTTATTGATAATTAACTAGGTACCGTAATTTTAATTGATTATTTATGTATTTTGTGACCACCTCCTGAATTTTGACGAGGATGCAAAACAACACCTTGTATTATGAATGCGAAAGTCTCTGTCTTATGTTTGTTAGCTTTACAGTCCCGAACCTGGAGAAGGACATACTACTTCATCCAGGACATCGTTCTTTTAATCCAAGATGAGCCCGAGGTCATCTACTTGTAAGTAAAAGCGTACTGTACATCAAACTAAGTAACTCTACACAAAAAATATTGCTGGGAAACGACTTTATTTTCGGGGTGAAAAATCATTGTTTACGGTAGGACTCAATGTAATGCACTTAAAACATTGTGCTGATGGATGCAATAGTACAGGTTTTAAATTTAAAACTATTTTTTTTACATTTTGAAAATGTCTCTGTCTGGACCTGGAGGCAGGTATGGTCTAGACTAAAAAAACTGGCCAAGTGCGAGTCGTATTCACAGGCACACAGGGTTCCGTAGCACCAAACAATATGTTTTTTTAAGACTCATTCATTGAGAGCAGCGGTGGCCCAGTGGTGGCAGCTCCGACTTACGAGCAGTAAGCCGTGGGTTCGAACCCAGGCAGGCGCAATACTTTACTTTGTGTAATTTATTTCATCACCGCTGCCCTCAAAAACGGTGAAGGAAAACATCGTGAGGAAACTGGCATGTCCTAGAACCAAAAATTCGAAGACATGTGACATCTACCAACCCGCACAGGGCCCGCACAGCCCACTCCCTCTCATAGAGAGGAGGCCTGTGTCCCTGCAGTGGGAACATTATAGGCTAATGATGAAGGCGCATTCATAATATGTCGTATTGTATTACATACAGCAAAACTAAATTTGTTTTTCATAGTATGTTATTGAAAAACAAACTTACTTCTGCAGTTTGCTGAAAAAGTCTCATATCTTAAAAACTAAACATCAAATTTTATTTAAACCAATTTTCATTGAAAGTTTTTTTTACGTTCCATAATCCTACATTACGAGTATTTCAGAATTTTCCTTTTCTTACTTTAGAAATTAGAAATGGGAATTTACCACTTTTATGTGTCTATCTTTCAAACGATTGACTTTGAGAAAAAATGGTTTTAGGAACCTCAATGTAATTTTTAAATACCAATCTTTTGTCTTAAAGACTTGACATAGAGGTTTGATGAAAAAAAAAACAGTATCAGTTCGATGAAAAAAAAAATCGTAAAGCGGTTTACAGAATACATATACCTACCAAGTTTCAAATGTGTGGTCTTAACAGTTTCGGAATAAAGTGGGTGTGACATACGGACGGACAGACAGCCAAACATGGCGAATCTATAAAGGTTCCGTTTTTTGCCAGTCGGCTACGGAACACTAAAAAAATCGCGATGGCGGGGACAACAAGTGCCTTTCATCTTCGTTAAGGGCCTTTTTACAGGCATTGTAATCGATTACTTATCCAACCTCAGTGTGACACGGTATAGATATTTGATAGATAACCAAAGTAACTATAGAATGACCTTAAGAAAACTTCAGACGCCGTTAGTCTATACAAACTGTTGGTAGGTAAATAAATTCTCTTCACTCAACGCTTCTCGGTAAACAAGGTAATTCAATATTGACGTACCAGTAATGCACAATAAATATTTAAAGCCATTGAATAGGTTGTAAGAATTCAACAGGGAACAAAAGCAGTTCGTTTGCGGCAAACTGGCAAGCAATTCTTCAGGCGTCAGTTTTCAGCGCGCTTTGTGACAAAGGCAGTAAAGGCGACGGCCATTTTGTGAAGGGTCGCTATTGCAGCGCTGCAGCGCTATACAGCATTGTGCAGCGCTGTACGATTCCCACGATTATGTTTGTGTTTGAAAAAAGAATGTTTCGTACTCGCTTGCAATTAACTTTCGTGTTCATCCGGGTGTGAGAGAAAAATGTTGTCCTCAATGTCGCTTGGAGAATGGAGTCTGTACCTCGGCGATGTTTTTGGTAAACGCATATTCTTTTATAAGGTTTGTGTAACTAGGTTAGATATCATAGCACCTAGTAGTGCCTGAAAGGTATAGTTTACTAGGAGATAAGATATCCTTGAAAGTTTCAAAACTGTCTCGATGCTCTAGAGGTTGCAAGCGCGACTGCTGAGCCCTGGGTTTGATTCCCAGGTCGGGCAAAGTGTTATTGGGTTTTTCCTTCAGGAATGTCTCAGTAGCAGCCATAGAGTCTGAATTTGTGCCCAGTTGGTGGCAATAGGCTGGCCACCATGGGACTTAAACATAACTGGTGAAATGTGGCTGTACTATTAGAGACATCTCTGCCCAACCCTTCCGGGATTGCAGGAGTGATTTTGGTTATATTATGTAATGTTTCAAATGACTAAGATCAAAATCTGTAGCAGGCTCTACAGGCTAGACTCAAACAGGCTAAATTTCTTAAATCAAATAAAACGTTTTTAACTATTCATTGAAATTACCTCTATCTGGCAGATCCTTACAAAATCCAAAAGACCTGTCTCAAGTCAATAAACCTCTTCCCCATCACTTAACCGCCCATCTCATAAACACTAACCCAAATAACTACCATACATATTTGAAGACGGTGTTTTCTGGAGTATTTCCCCTGGTACCCAGGCACTGCGGAAACGCCCTGCTCGGCTGAGGCGGGCCTAATGGCCTCTATTCAGCCACCGACAAGTGACACTTGGGAGCAACGCGTATTGTTGCCGCCAGGGGTCGTTCCTACGCACAGAGTACTGAGTGTCGAGCCGTGGAACCACTCGTCAGCTAAACGCGCGAATGTAAACAAAACGCCGTGTTGTTATAGATTTCTTTTTAGATACGAAAATGTTGGGGCGTCAAAAAGTGTCAGGTGTGTGTTTACTTACAACTATCTTTGTTTTTCTTGAGGGTTTGAAGAACACTCCTTTTGAAAAGGTAGAATCTGCAAACATGGTGATGAACAAGCTACAAATGTATGTAATTAATTAGACTTAAGTAAGTATTCACTACACCCTCATTATTTAGGTATATTTCGTAAATCATAAATTCAGCTGCCGTGCGATGGTCTTGCAAAAACTCGAAAATGGCTCGTTTGTATTTTTTTTTTAAATCATGTTGTGTTCGTAATTGTCCGGATAAGGTTTGGAGTTTATGTATCTCACCAACAGTTTTTTTTTTATGTGTGTAAGTACATCGAATACCCTGGAATTATCGGGCCGATTTACATGATTCGTTTTTCATTCGGTAGAGGAAGCCAGCCCGGTGGTTATTCACGGTGTAGTCGATCGCAATAAAGTCAATGATTCAAACAACCAACCACCAACCACCAACCACCAACCACCAACCACCAACCTACCAACTTATGAAAATGAAGTTTTTTTTTTTTGTGTGTTTTTTTTGGATACCTACTTATTACAATTTTATTTTTCATTTTTTTATTTTTTTTTATTATACCTTTATAGATAAGATACCCCTCAAAAACTCAATTGGTCGCTAGTCGTTTGATAAAACTTACGTTTCATGACAATAATTTTAGATTTACCTATCCTAACAATAACCTCCTTAAATAACACCCAACTAAGCTCATACTAACAAAACACAGATGTCAACGCTAAGCCAACATCCTCCACCTACATCTATAAGTCTAAAACCTAGGATAATAATGTATTCAGAACGTAGATACAAATTGAAACAATTGAATTCGCTCGTGCCTGAAATATTATGTAAAATTGGCAAGTGCGCAGGAACTATTCGCAAAAACAGGGTAAGAAAATTATCTACCTGCTTTAGAATCAAGATTCGATATACCTATGTATGTAAAGCTATTGATTAATCCAGCAGTTTGATAGGATAGGAAATATCAAGCATTCTTACCAACAAAAAGCATGACCTAAAAGTTTCTTTGAGCAATGCGCTATGAAATATTTTTGAGGCCGATATTATAGCAGTCTGTAATAGTCTACAACTAATAGACTGTCTTGTAACAAAAATAAACAAGCTCCTAAAATAAAATAAGCTAAAATCCTTGAGGAGATTACGTAAATTCAACAATAAGGCTCATTCACTCAACCGCATAATCACGCTAAGTGCCTTAGAACTAACCGAACTCAATGCGAAAAACATTACATGGACTTGAAAAAGATTGCCCTCGTTCCGTTCCATTCCATACAATTTCTTTAATACAATGCCTACTTATTTGGGTAATACTACTTCAAAAAACCACCAGAATTCTTGAATATTTTCACCCGGCACTCACCGAAACCCTCCTGGGAACATAAAAGGGAGGGCGGGCTCTTTTTACTACAGTTCGCGGCAACCTTTGCAAGTTCATAGCTGTACATTTTCAACTCTGGTTTTAGATAAAGAGGCAGGTATATTATTACTTCCTCTGATACTGAGTGAGCGCTTTTTAGACTTGTTTCGTACTTGTAGTTTTTCTCTTGATTAAAAAGAAGATGAATAACCTTTGATACGGTTTTTAAAATAAGTGGATTAAAAATTGAAGCCGTATAGAGGGAGTATTTCGTTTATTTAAAACCAAATAAACAGAAAAAAATACATAACATAAATAGGCAAGTAACAAAAGGCTTAGGTAGTTATAGAAGGTTTTAAAACAGTTCTGCTCCAGCGCGGCGGTTGGTCGAATTCTTGGCGGAGCAAATGTATTGAACGAGAATTTAGTGCGGTGGACCGTGTGTAGAATACTAAAGCCTGTGCAGCTTTAATTACCTCCACCGAAACTATTCAGGCAAATATCGGTCGTATATATGCCAAGCATCATTATCAACTTTAAACATCAGATAACCAATTGAAAATGCAAAATTGCGTCGTAGCCGAACAATTTTCAATGAATATGACGGTGGCTTGTTCTTTTGCGCCGTGAGTTATTGCCAATTTTCCTCTATTTCACGAAGTTACTTATTGTTAGAGAATGAAGTACTTGCGCTCTGCATTTTTACGAGCTCCAATGGATTGTTCCGAAAAATCGTTCGTGTTTCGCACAAACTTCAGTAATAAAAGCGACGGTCCACTTGCATTCAGAAAGGAAGTATGGGAGGATGGGGAGGTGGAAAAGTGAAAAATAAAAAGTGGCATAACCGGGGAGTGTTCGACCGTACCGCGCAGACGAGCCAGAATTTAAATTAACCACTTCATATTCCGGTCTGTATGCGATGAAATATTTATACGGGCGCACGGCACACACATCACCCCGCCATATTAAAATAACAACGCAATGTCAGACAATGAACCATAACTTTTTTACCGAATCAGATTGATATTGTTTTGGTTCGTCGCCTGTGTTCGTGTTCGCACGGACGCTCTAATGAATCTCGTTTGTACTTGATATTTAAACATACTTTTAGACTGTTTCCTTCTAATATCTTATTTCGTTTACTATTTATTTAGGAGGGAATAAATAATTTCCAGGAAAAACCTGACATGGACATCAGATTCCTGGTAGTTCTATGTTGGTTTTTTTCCTCAGTTATTTAATCAATCCCACTTCTTTCCACAACGTTTTAATAAAATTTGAACAATCACGCTAATTTCAATAACCCACCATGAAAATGTTTTCGTAAAGCGATCGCGTCATCACAATGGTTTGACCAAATATTATGAAACTAGTCTATTATAAGTTTTTAAACTGACATGGTCACTAACAAAAAAAAAAACTAAAAAAAAAAAAAATCGGGAATAGAAATATCGGGAACTCGAAACAAATAATACACATGGTAAATATCCCGTAGTAAATGTTACTAGTCTATTATACCACGTGTTACTATAAATAACTCCACATGCACTCATGTCATAAAGATAAACACGGAAAAACCATCTGGAATTATTTATTTTCTGACTTAAGAGCCGTTACTCCTTCCGACATTTTATACAAACTTTCAAGTCCTTATTTTCCGAAATGACTGAACCGATTTTAATGAAAGCTAATACGCTAAGCAGGATACATAGGTCAAAAAAGTTACGCACAAGATATTCTCCAAAGATCTATAGGTATTAGGTATCTGGCTAGTGTTTGCCCGAACAGCACAAAGTGTTCGTAAAACGAGAGTTTTCTTCTCGTACCCTTATTTGTTCTTGATTTTATCCATATTTTAACACCGCTTTCTGGTGATGTTGATGCTCATCCTTCCTGTACAGATGCATTTGATATTATTTACTTTCATTTCGTGCCAAAATTGAAAGTGCATCCTTTTGAGATTATAAAGATGTTAATTTAATTACAAACTGGACTGAACTTGGAAGAAAATATTAGGTTAGGTACTTGTGTCCTCATGTAAAGGTCAAGACACCCTTCCAACGACTTTCTGTACAAAAAACGTTTGACGTAAGTGCAATATTTAGCATCATACGTTTACACATTGTGGACACTTTTTTTTTGCAAAAAACCACCATCGCGTATACGTTAAGATTTGTATTTACTTTACATATTTTGGTAGGTATAAATCTATAGGCCATTGCTGTCTGAAATACATTAATGATACTATGTTATACGGAAACGTCAAATACGACTATACTATAATCCATACTTCCATACTAATCCATACTTCCATACTAATATTATAAATGCGAATGTCACTCTGTTTGTTTGTTACCTTTTCACGACTAAACGGCTGATCGGATCGTAATGAAATTTGGCAAGAAGATAGATTTCAACCTGGGGAAGGACATAGGCTATATATCATCACGTTACGACCAATAGGAGCGGAGCAGCAACGAAAAATTCTGCGAAAACGGGGAAAATGTGACGCAGACGAAGTTGCGCGGGACAGCTAGTAAATAGTAATACTAAAATAATAGTTAATGTACTCCTCGATGCGGCCTGCATTGTAAGGAGGTTCCTGTCTCTGCAGCCCTAACTACCGGTAGCTTGGACCCTGTTCCCGAAATTGGCGGTAACCTGTTTTTTTACATTTTTAAATGTTTTTTTAAGAAATAAGTAAAAATTTTACAAATGAGAAGAAACATGAATAAATGACATAATATTTAATTTAAATTCTATTATAACCTTTCTATTCTTCTGCCGCCAGCGCCGGAAGTGAGGGTCAATATGCGAGCCCATTTCGCTCCCTGGTCAAGGTTGTCTGACTACTGAACCACTGACTGAAACCACATGGTACCTGATGGTATTTCACGTTGTTTCAGCCGACTCTTTTACCCGCCACGGGCGGGCTAAAGAGTCGGCTTTACTGGTACTGCAGCCTCTGACTGACACAAAACGAGACTCCTCCTCCTCGACACTCCTGAGTGACGATGAATGCAAGAGCACAACATTGAAATTTTGTAAATTCTTTTTTTTTTTTTGGTATGCCCATGATACCTGTTGTGCAGTAATTAATCACTCCATAAGCATAAGCCTATAACGCCCCTACTAATGCCCGGTTCACATTATTCCAGTATCATCCCAGTATTCCAGTTCAGCACCGGATTGCAACTGGAATAAAACTAAGCCCTCACTGGAATGCACTGGATATAGTAGATCCGGTCTAGTATGGATTGGCGGTCTACTTGACAATCCTGCGTGCTAACTCCAGGGCAATTGGAATAGTGTAAACGGCCAATCCAGTGCTGGATTAAACGTTGAACAGTGAACAGTACCAAAACGAATTGTTATTTTTTGTGTTTTATGAGCTAGACTGGACCATATTCCACCACGCGGGCACAGTGCGGATTGGTGGTGCCTTTTAATCTATGCGAAGAGCATGTCAAAAAAAAATCGGTAATGTACCTAAATGGTCCGTGAATCCGTCTGTCGACTATGATGACTTAGACCAACCACAAATTAGAGCACTTAGTGCCTTTTACGGGAAATTGCTTAGGAATATCAATGTTGGGAATTACAAAGACATGTATTATCTATTATTACACTGCAGACAAGATGAGTCAAGAAGCCATCAATTAGCATGTTTGATCGAGGTACCTATATTATATGGACGCCCATACATTTTCTATCAGTCGTTTAGGAAACACACAATAACATGGTTATCAATGTAAGTATTTTAGAGAACTATTTAAGTAGTTTGTTTTTAAATCTTGTTTCGATGTATTATTAAAAATATTGTTTAATGCTCGGTGGTCATGCAAAACGAAACGTGATCCAGAAGGATATTAATTAATTGATGTGTAGAACACCAGTCAAATTATTGTGTGACGTCCATCGCATCGTAACAGCGTAATAACACGCTAAAATTAACTCTAATAAAATGTCATCAATCAATAAAATCCAAATCAAATAAACGAATGACCAATGTTATGCAATAATCTATCAACACATGAAATTAATTGATTAATTGTCACAGCCGCATCGGGTTAATGGAATCATCGCTCATCACCCGTTTATTACATTATTTTGCTTTCAGAATGTCGGTTTAACTATTCTCGTCATATTTCTGATGAGAATACAAGAAATTCGTTCCACAAAAGAGGGACAAACAACACAACAGTTGGAAGAAAAATCGAATCCATTAACGAATCTAATACTAAACGAAAATGAAATTGGAGATGTCAGCGGCAATGGAGACCCAACAAAGGAAACTTCATCGAGAGTGAAACGACAATTCTATTATGACCCATATTACTATCCATACTACCGCAGGCCAGGCAAGTAATGCAACATTTCGATTAATTAGGGAGTATGAGATTCTAATTAGGTAATAGGTGGATAGATATATTTTAAATAATTAATTTACTGCGTCCTTGATCTAGTGGTCGAAAGCTGAGCATGAGGTACTGGACTGGGTTTGATTCCTAGATCGGGCAGTGGGTTTTTCCATTACGAATTTCTCAATAATAGCTTCGGATTTAAGTAGGTTGATGGTAATAGGCTCGCTTCCTATTACATGAGGCTTATTCATAACTGCTGAAATGTGGGTGTACTTTTGTAGAGGACCCCTCTGCCTAATCCTTTGGGGTTAAAAGGCGTGATTTTATGTTAATTTTATCATAATCATTTCAGTGCCTGTCCCAGTGCCTATAATAATTGGTGGAGGCGGATTTGGTGGATATGGCTACGGCCGTGGCTTTGGAGGCCGAGGCTTTGGAGGCCGCGGCTTTGGCGGACGAGGCTTCGGTGGACGAGGGTTTGGTGGCAGAGGGTTCGGCGGAGGCCGAGGAGGTTTCGGCGGATTTGGTGGTCGAGGCAGGGGGTAAACACGTTTGGTTGCGCTTATGATATTGAACTGTTGTATTTTTTTTAAGTTTTCTAAGTAAATTATTTTATTAAAATGTTTTTTTTTTTTTATAATGACTATTGCATAATATGCATGTGTATCAACCTACTGCCGTATTGTTTTTTTTTTTTTTTTTTTTTTTTTTTTTTTTTTTTTTTTTAATACGTTGCCCCACGCTAGGAATTTCTCCTGTATCGTGGGTGCGTTTACAAACATTTAAACTCACATAAACAAACAGCCAGACCCGGAACAACTATCTGTAGGCCATACAAATATTTGTTCCGTGCGGGGATCGAACCCGCGACACGCAGCGCAGCAGTCAATCGCTCAACCACTGCGCCAACCGTGCCGTCGAAAATTTTTCTTTTTGTTCGGTTTAATCAAGTTTTTTTTTTGTTCGGTTTAATCAAGTGGCCCTACTCATTCAAAAACTTATATACCATAAAGTCATCAATAGATTAGAATACTGCGCAATCGTACACAGCTGGTAACGAAGCAGGGCTTTGTAAATATATGAGCAAACATATATTATTTTTCACTCCTACCTCACATTGTTTCTAACAGGAATTATTAATCTGTGGTAATGTTTATTAGGTCTCTGACAGTGACAGTTTAGGTATCAACAAAGATCATCTGTCAGTAATGTCAGTAGTGTTAGCTTAGCGACGCAAGGTCGCGAGTAGCGAGTTTTTGTGCATAAAATTTAATTAAATATTCGGTCCGACACGGCCAATGCGAGAAGCCATAATAGGTCAACTTCTAATGTGCTCGTTGATACATCAAGTTTATAGTAATTTTCTATATAATATAACGCCACAATGGATGGTACCTACGACGAGATCATCTCAGATAACCCATTCTTCGTTGAGTTAAAGAATGAATACGTTAATTTGTTTCAACATTGTATCACACAATCTTGGGTAATATGTGTGCCGCGGATCGGAAGTTTAAGTACTCGCGTGTTCACCGTCGAGGACTTTTGTGCTCATATACTTGTGCCAAGTGACGAGTTACCGGAGACACACTACAGTACGCTCACCGAAAAACAAGTGTCGGTCACCAATAAAGTAATCACACTTGAAGTCACCAAAGGCCTGCCCCTGCAAAGCCATATCCTATTTGAAGAAACATTCTATACAGAAGACTTCATCAAATACAAAGTGTGGTGCATAGAAACTCCCCTTGAACCCACTGTCAATTTCAGCGATAACACAATATCTAAGGAATATCTCACATCTATCAATGACTGCATTGACTTGCTCTGGACTCAAGCAGCTGGACGTCAAGTGTTGGATCAAATAGAACACAGTGTACAGTCATTTCTGAAGACTCATCCTACACTCCCTGTTGCCGTGGCACCTCTGAGAGACACAGTAAGTGAACTGTACACACATTGCCTTCAAATTGCCTTGCAGAACAGAAGACTCAGAGACAAATCAAAGTCTTGTAAACAAGTGTTGGAAAACATCAAGTTAGCTGTAGAGTGTTACATGCAGCATTTACTATTTGATGCTTTGTTTAAGCCAATCTGCACTTGCTGTGCATATGAAGATGCACACCTCAATAAAAAGATAAGGAACATGTGTGACATTCAACTTAGAGATCTGGACATCAAGAAGGAATTATACCATGCAGTGCCTAAAGCTAAACAAATCCTTTCCAAGATAGACACTTACAACACAGTGTTAGAAAAGGTTTTATGTCTGAAGCAGGCTTTAAATGCCATCAACAAGAAGGATGATAGCAACAATATAGTTCTGCTAACTGCTGATGACCTATTACCAGTTTTTGTGTTCTTAATCATCAAGTCTGGGCTCCCAAACTGGTACAGTCAACTAACATACATGAAAGAGTTCCGCTTCAGCAGCGTGGGTAAGGGTGATGCTGATGAAAGTGCCTTTCTCATTACTACTTTGGAAGCTGTTATAGAGCACATACAATCGGGCGCACTCACTGGATCTCCAGACCCTGAGTCCTATTATTATGAAAGTAATCTCACAGAAGAAAACTTGAATGGCAGTAGAGAAAGAAAGAACAGTTTGACTGAGTCCATTTCTACTAGTGACACCAACAGCAAAGAAGAAACTTTGGAGTATATTTTTGAGTTAATAAAAGCAAATCATTGTGAGCAAGTGCAAGCAATATTGCAGAAAAATCAAAAACACCTTCAAACTATGCATCTAAATCAAAATAATGTTCTCAAAATAACTATGGAAAACAATTTGACGGATGATGACGATGATGACAGTGATACAGAAATATATCAAAAACTCTGTCATCCATTGTGTAACTGCAAGAAATGTTGTTGCAAAATATCTAAGAATCTTTTGAAGACTTCCCCAACAGTTACTTCTAGGGACAGCCATGGGCTGACAGCACTGCATGTGGCTTGCATCCATGGGAAGGCCAATATAGTAGAATCTCTTTTTGAAATGGGTGCAGAGGTGAATGCAACTGACCTCAATGAATGCACTCCACTGCACTATGCATCCTCAAGAGGCCATCAAAATGCCTTACTCCTACTTCTACATTCTGGTGCTAATATCAATAAAGCAAACATTGATAAGAACACACCACTCCACATGGCTGTGAATAATGGCCATTTGAATTGTGTCAAAGCACTTATATACTTTGCAGAGCACAGTAGAAGGAAGATTAAAATAAATTGTGCGAATGAGAGTGGCAATACCCCATTACATCTGGCCTCTAAGTGGGGCTATGAAGGAATTGCTAGATTGTTAATAGAAAACGGAGCTGAGCCATCTTTACAGAATAGACACAATAAAACAGCATTTGATTATGCACACAATTTAAAGATATTACAGGTCCTTAAATCCTGCACTCCCAATTTGTATGAATACATACACATCACGAATAATGAGGTCAAAACTTTGAACTGCAAACCTGACGGTCCCATTGCTAAGTTACAAAAGCTTAAACTCAATGAAAATAATAATGTCTCAAAAGCAGTGGAAAACCTCAAATTAATTGACAGGATATTGAAAGCCATATCGTATGGAGATGTGAAATTGGCCTGCTTCTACATGAACATCAACTATTCCGCTTATGTAGATATGAAAGATAAGCCTTATACTTCACAACAGACCGCTCCCTGCCACCCATTATGTGGATGTTCAGTCTGTAAGAAGAATAGTGAATCATATTCATCAGACTTTGATATTAATTTTACAGACACAAATGGTTTTACTGCCTTGCATTATGCAGCTAGATATGGTTCAGATGAGCTGTGTAAAATATTGATACATAACAAAGCGAATGTGAACTGCATTAATAAGAAGAATCAAACTCCTTTGCATATAGCTGCATTGAATAATAAAACATATGTTATTCGATTACTTTTAGACAGTGGCGCGAATATAAACGCTATTGACATGGCAGGGAATACGCCTTTGCACGATGTCTGTGCAATGGGCAACATAGGGGCTGCAAAAATGTTGCTCAGTTACAACCCAGACTTATCCATGCTAAACGGGGCAGATAAAACTGCTCTGACTGTAGCTAAGGAAAAGGTTCATCTTACAATTATAGATTTGATAGATAAGTATACAAATGGAATGTAATAACATAATAAGAAATATTTTTTATCTAGAATAGGACCAAAATATTAATTATAAGAAAAATGTATTTTATAGCTTTAATTTTGTACCAATTTATGTTGAATCATCCAGCATTTTCCAATACATTCCAATTATGTGTATCGTGATGGTTTTGTGTAAGTCACAATATTATGATTTTGTGTTCATTATTATAATAATAAAATACGTACATGCGTAAACATTGTAGGATGAAGCATTGTGTCGTTTCTGCCCCCAAGGGAAAGTAGCGTATATTTTTATTCCATATAATATTTTGAATTCTAATTTATATCTGTATCTCTTCCAGTTTTTTATCAATTATATATTTATTTCGGTTAAAAGCAGGTTCTGCATGCTTCTCGGAGGTTCCATTCGACGGTTACTGATCTAAAACCTGTTGCTATGTTCAACTCATGCTCAACAGTCACCGACAGGACCAATCTAGTTTTTTTTTTTTTATATCTGAAAAAATCACTACAGTTCAAACTCAAATTAATTAATCATTGTCTTGCTTTAATTAATGTAATTTGCTATAATTCCTATAGTTTCCTGTTGGTGTACTTATGGGTTTTACTATTATGTTGCCATTTTCATGAACACCAGGGTCTCAACTATCTGTGCCATTTTATACTAAATCTCTTACTATCCACAATTACATTTTACAGGACTCCTCTAAGACTGATTATTAACAATAGTATTTTTAGGTTTTTACTAAATATCATTGTTATTTTATTTTTAAGATTTGACTGACAATAAACTTTATAGTGAAGCATACATCTTACTTTTATTTTGCTAAATAAAATAAAACAATTATTTTTATGTCTGTATGTAGTACATCTTTATTTGATATTTTAATAAATATAATATGAACAATTTGAGCATCTGTTTAATGATCAATACAAACAGGATATTTATCAATAATATATAAAAAAAAAACATTACAATATCACTTGGTAAAATTCTTAGTATTATCTACGTATAAAATGCCAATCTCATTATATAATTAGGTCATTAGTTTCACTTAATAATTATCTTATTAGGTACCTATTTGTTGCGATCAACGCTTAATTAAATCATTACATAAATCTAAGTACTTAACTGAATATTTACAAGTTACAGGAACATCATTCATGCAATCCGTGAGTGATTCATTACGAGTCATTATTATTTATAGTTAATTGATTCCTTCCTTATAGACAGGACTATACAGCGCTGATAAGGGTTTGATACCCATACATTTTGTAACCAAACAAAGGAATTTACTACTTTAACTTTTTTTTATTTTACTACTTTTTGCAGCAGCGAATATTACTCCATACTTAGTATGGCAAAAAATTTCAAATAGCTTTGTCCCAAAATTCAGCTAGGTGCACGTAATCCGCTCACATATGCAGCCAATATGGTAATCAAGTGCGTAGGTGTCGGGGCTGTTTTTTCAACGATTGAAAATAACATTTCTAAGGAACCTTATTTATAAGGAACCTGCGCTTCAAGGTTAACAAGCCAACATTAGTTTATTGACCTTTAAAAGGTTGAGACATGAGCATGCGTAATATTGCGCAACTAATTATGAATCTTGAGTGTATATTGCGAAATATCACTTCAGATTATACATTTTCAGACAAACTTTTCAATATCTGAGATCCAACCAATTTAATTTCAATTTCTATTGATAGTGTCCAAGAAGTAATACCGACATTTTATTTTAAATCTGGTTGGTAACACGGACACCCACATTATTTTAAACCAGGCTCAGACGTTGATAATTAGCATACAAACAGGTTTTAAAACTTACATTTCATTAAAAAAAAAAACGATTGGTTAGCTAGTTTTCGAACGTTAGATTTCGAAGATTAAATTATGGCATGTTTTTTTTTAATATTAACTAAATAAGCTTCCTGACGAAAAGAAGATAAACGCGCTTCGGGTGGGTCGTGGATACGATTCCCGTGTGCATTTTTCTGGGTTTGTGCACGCAAGATTTGTGCTAATAAACGAATCTAATTTTAACAGAAACAATCCTTACTTCCCAACATCACTACTGGTTCAACTCTAAAAACATTGAAATTCCGCTTGCGACAAATACCTAATACAACAGTATCGTTTACAAAATTCAATCGTTCGCTAACAACCGTGTCCAAGCATAATTACACAGAATGTCAAACACACGAATATCGAATTACGATCGAACATTTGATAACACACCTGCGGTTCTGTCCGTCAGTAGCAGAATGAACCAATCACGACTTCGGGTTCCTCATTTTATTTTGATTAATAAGTATCCAGCTTTAAAACTGTCACATCAGAGATATTCTACAAACACTAAAAATAAACATAACGTGACATGCCGGTACCTTCTCGAAGGAGTCAGAGACAGAGGTGGACTTATAGTATTTGCACTGACATGCAGTTCAGCTTAGTCAACCGCTGCTACGTAACTCAGGACTACAACTGAGAAAGCACCATGCGCATTTTTTCAAGAACTCTTGGCATGTGGCGACCAACAGCATTAGAATATATTTCAAATAGCCATTTTGATCAAGACCCTTTAATTTGGTAAACTCCAATAACACAGCCAGACCTGGGGGCTTGAACCAAGGGAAATGGTGGATAAACGTGCCCATATTTTTCGTGACTTGCCCGAGCTGTTTTGAAACCCAATGGCACGCGAGACGATGGCAACAAACATGATTGTGTCAATACTCTTGCGAAATCATATCTTTCAAGTTCATCGCGGTGTACTGACGCTGCCGCTGCGGTTGCAGAGAACCTCAAGCGGCGTAAATATAAGTAACCTTTGTGAACAGTATATTTTCGTCCCGTTTGGGTTTGAAACTCGGGTCCGAGTGCTCACAGCCTGTTTAAGGAAATTTCGAAACGCCTAGTTGACGCTTCCCTTGACTCAAGACTTCTACTTTGGCCAGAGGCTAAGCGTTGCCATACAACGGTGCAACGCCGTCAGTGTCTTGGACACATTACCAACACGGGCAAGACACGATTTTTTTTTTTCTAAAAGAAAGTTTTTTTTTCTGGGAAAGTACATTTCTTTACTTTCTGCAACTCGATGCACCCATATTTAGAGCTGAGCACTGCACGGAGCATTGGAAAATAATCTTCTGCGGTTACTTTCCATGTTTGTCAGCCGTATAATGAACCGCTCACGACCTTAATAGGTTCCTAATTCTATTGTGATTTACGTCTAGCACTATCTATTAATATTTGCATGTTTCACACATTTACATAACACTCCATATTTACATAAGAATCATAGCACCAGAAACGCATCTCATTTCGAAAATAAATAGTAAATTAGCTTTCTATTGTGGATTTGTGATATTTCGATAAACAAAACGAATGTTGCAGGAAATATAAAATATTATAATATGTATAAAAATAGATGTTTTGTTCAGTATTTAAAGGATAATGTCAGAATTATTAAGTAGGTAAATTATCCTTTCGGAAAATGTTTGAGGAAATCGATAACCTAACCTAATCACTTAATTGGATTCATAAAATTTTGTGCCGAGTTCTAATATTATAACTAGACCGGTTTATGTTCGGCCCACTATAGAATTCTATGTGCATTAACATACATGTTACTGGTTTTAGAAACGCGTATGATAACGCCATTCAAAGTATGTAAGTTAAGAAGGAGATCTGTAAGTAGGCGTCACCAAAATCAGCTTTAATATTTTTTAAACACTGTTTTGACAGTTAATTCACGGGATATCGTCCGTGATTATCCCGCGATCATGGCGTTTGCAACTGCGTCGAAATATCGGGAGCTCACAATAATTGAAAGTCACGGAAGAGTGTACCCAAGTTTAAAACTTTTTTTCTACCGTTTTTATCAATACGACAAAACTACTATTGAGTGTACCAGCGACAGCAATCTAGGGTCAAATTACGCCCATTAGCTATTTGAAATGAAAATTTCTGCATTGAGCCGACCTACTGAGTATATTATGTCGAATGTGACATTCATCGAGAACGGCCACACAGCACTCGATTATCATAAAATTATACAAAATTTAAAAGCATCATATTTGATGTTCATTCATAATTTATTTATCATTATTTATTCTCTGCTATTTTCGTTTTAGTTTGATAGTAAATGATACTCTAGAGCAGTGATCGGCAAAGTGTGAGCCGCGCCACACTGGTGTCCTTGGCCATTAGTTTGTGTGCCTCGAAAAAATTTGGTTATCTCTTAAAATTCAATACACAGACGGCAGAAAAATACCTACTTGAATAGCCACTAAGCACGCTATAGATTTTTTTATTTATGGTGTACCTCCAAAATATTGCTCTAGAGATTAGAGCAACATTCGTAGTATTAGATATGTTTTTTTTTTTATAAAAATGCATAATAAATAGTGGAAATACACAAAGTAAATATTTGAAAACTGTTTTACAAAAAAAAAATCTAACGTACACAATAGTTTATACCGGCTTAAGTGCCACATTAGGACCTCACCTATGAACTATGGATTAACATTTTATAATTTTGAACTTTCTACACACGGCGACCCATCAACCTATAATATCCAGTATAACCTGACCTCGCTTTGTATAAGCTTCCCGTACAATGAGAGATCAGTTTAATTTGGTTTTGCATAGCTTGAGTGGTCTTCTCGTCGAAATTATGCTCACTAGTTAAGTCGAAAACGTAAACTTTATTGGTTCAAATCTAAAGACTTTTGTGCATTCACACACATTTTTGAGCATCTAATATTCCCATATAGACCTGTGACTACCAAGTGACTATAAAACTAGTATTTTGAATTATTGTTTCAAAATGAGATAATTTTGTATAAATGTGGCATCGAAGTACATTTGAAAAGTACAGTCATGTATCTTTCCTTTTGGTCCCAACCTCTATAATATTATTTAGCACTATTTAGTATTAACTATTACACAAAAAATGCTAAATATAACCTAAATCATTAGAGATCTCTTACAAAGTACTATCATTTCATTTTGTGGGATATATTAACTATATTAATTAACCTTAAACATATATCAATAAATTCATTTAAATAAATAATCATCACAAAACCGATAATTTTGTGCATTTTAAATTAGATTCTAACCACTACAACCTGACCAGAAAAACAACACTTATCTAAAATTAGTAGAAATAAACTATCAAGATTTAATCTTCAATGATTTCTAGATAACGAAGTAGGCCTATAAATAATAAAATAGCCAATAAACTTGTCAAATTATATGAAAAAACATAATTATTTTAAGTAATACTTTAACATTTCCACAGCTGGGAATTGACACATGTCATTTTTCTAACTAATCACTACCGTTCTTCCAAAGTTTTTTTTTTCCTCTTACATCAATAATCCAATATCAACTTTATAGTTGAATACGTGAATAAAAATCATTTAGGTTTTGACAGACGTGGTTGTAGCAGCAACCAAACGGCAACCTTATTTAATCGAGAATAAAGATTACGGTGATTTTGACTCTGATGACCAGAAAAAATAACTATGAAAGAGAAATTATGTATGGAGATATTATGTATGAAAGAGACAATTATGTATGAAGTAAAGGAGTGTCTGTACACTCCTTTACTTCATACATAATTGTCTCTGCCCCTATTTTTCACAGACCGATGGCGTCGCTTCATGGTAATACAAATAGAATAATGGAGCGATTACACTTGGTCGCTAGCCCGTATTCGGGCGTTCCAATCTTTTTAACTTGAATTATTGCACCCGATGTATTATAGTAGTCATCGCAATAGAATACGAGCTAACGACTACGAGTAGTTTGAATGAAGTCCAGTACCTGCACCTGCACCCAAAACGATGAAGCCGGACGAAATTGCCCGAAGACACGTGTATCCGACCCCGTTCATTACACTTGGTCGTTTGCCCGAATTCCTTAAGCTGTCGAATTCGGGCAAACGACCAAGTATAATCGCGCCATAATTCTAAATCAGAACACGCTTGCACATCGCATTTATCATAATCGCTACCTACCGTTTACCGACTGTATAAAGTTCGATACAGATATCGCTAAAACTATCTTACCCGATTACTACTCCCTGTGACTTCTGGTCAAGTAAAAACTTCTATTAAAACTACACTTCACTGCGGAGGCAATGTCCAAACCGGGATCTCTTCCCGTTTCTTTTCCTTCTTCTTGTAATGATGTCTATCTCTAAATCTCACATCGTCCTGTCTCGTCCTCTCTAGCGCGTCGCTCCTCCAATCGGTTCGCTTTCTCGGCGACCCTTCTTTTCTATACCTAGGCTGTTCTTGGTTGTCGTCGAAGAATACTCGACTTTTGACGAAAAGCACGTTCTTGCTGGGATCCGTCATTTCGACGGGTATTTCATCTTCGATTTCTCCTTCTTCGTCTAGTTCTGTTACGTCTTCTCGGTTAAAAGTGAAGGAGTGAGGGTAGTATGCTTGAAGTATGTCTTCGTGACGGTATGCCTGCATTTGCAGCCAGACGTGTGGTAGTAGGAGCGGGAACCTTCGTAACCAGTACGTTATGAACCCGTCAGGTAACTTGCCTAAGCTGTCTCGGACTTCAGTTTCTAGTTCTCTGTAGTGATGTTTCTGTTGGAAGAATATTTCGTTTTTAAAAGCACATCGCTGTGGCACATTTTTTTAGTGTCCTCTTAATTTATTTATTTTCATTATGATTGACATCAAAGATTTTATAGAAAAAACATTTCCAAACAGTTTCCAAAGTCTAATAAAGTTGGATTATTTTAAACGCGTTGTGTAGTTGCTTAAGAAATCAAGAAGCTCTACTAGAGCTTTAGGTTGCTTTAAGTAGAAAGTGTGGCCGCCCCTAATTTATCGGCGCTTGCCGCAGGCAATCCGCGCAAGCGGTTTTTCCTAGTCTTCATACTTCTTGAGTAGAATTTTAGATCACTGCCGCCAGATTTAAACCTGAATGTAGCCTTAGCCTTACTTTACACTTATACAAGCATCACAGCCTTCGTCATCGTCATGGCACATACCTTATTCCGTATCGCCCTGAGCAGATGCGCGGCGCGGTCGCCTCTATAGGTGCGGCGCGCGCGCAGGTCGCTGGCCACGGCCGCGCACACGCGCGCGCGCCAGTCGCCGCGCACCACCAGCCGCGCGCCGCGCTCTAGGGCCGCTTCGGAACCACCGCCCCCGCTTTCTACTTGGTCACTTACATCCTGTGGAAGAAATGGGCCTTTGAAGCTAGGGATGTTGGTTGAGAGTTTGAGGTCTATGGTAACGGGGACCAGAAGCAGGCACGGCGTCTGGATTTGTGCCTGATTGACAACAATAGGCTCGCCCCCTATTACATAGGACTTAAACATGACTGGCGAAATGTGGGTGTTGCTAGATACACCTCTGCCAAACCCTTGGGGATTACAAGGCGTAATGTTATGTTTTCTTATACCACCACGTCTGTAATCCCAGAAAGATTAAGCAGAGGTGCCTTCCTATTGTACACCTACATTTCGCGTTATATCGCAAATTTAAAAAAATAAGGGGTTTTTTCTATTGCCATCACCCGGGCACAAGTCCGAAATCCAGGCTATTGTGATTAATGCTTAAAACTACATTACTAGAATAAACTTCTTCAGTTACAAAATCTGCAGATTATTCATTCATTACCCAACTAAGGCAAAACCAAAGAGACTTTAATTTAAACAGGCTATGTATAGATGTATGTTCTATTTCAATATCAGTAACGGTTTGGATGCTTCAATAAAAATAAATGATATCATTTTACACTACAAGGAAAATAATAATAAATTATGAAAGTGGGCAGCGATTACTGCGATGTTACACTAATAAAAGAGGTAAATGACTCTTTAATGAGCAGTAGGTATTTATTTAGTGCTTACGTACGCAAGAGTCACGACGACTAATCAACCAATACAAACCCTAATTAAGATGATCTCTCGTTGTACGGGAAGCTCATAGAAAGCGAGGTCAGGTTATACCAGATATGTATGACGTGATGTCACCGTGTGTACCCCTACCAAAACCTTTTTTCAAAATCATGACAGACTCATTAAGCCTCGCAGATGGCCTATCATGACGTCTTAAACATTATTGTTTTACTCCTTTTCCAATGTGGGAAAGAGATGGCGCTAGACATCCTGTATAGCTCCGTCTCTTTCCCACACTAGAATAAGAGTAAAAGAATACTGCTTTAAGAGGTTATGGTAGGCCAGCTGATCTTTCTTTCTGTACTTTGTTTAGCGTCTCATTCATGTTTAACAAACTAGAGTTCATGCATCATCTGCCCAGTCTTTTGCCAACTACGTTGGAATCGGGTGCCAGTATAACCGGAGCTGACGACGAGTAATTTACCTGGAGCGACTGCTTATCTGATCTCCACAGCCCATGACCCACACCTATAGCAAGATTGCTACCCGTTACTACAGTCAAGTTCATTAATGACAGACCAGGTGGCGTACCATGACGTCTTAAAACATTCTTATTCCAGAGTGAAAAAGAGACGGAGCTATACAGGTCGTTTAGCTCCATCTCTTTCCCACTCTGGAATAGGAATGGAACAATAATGTTTTAAGCGTCATAGTAACCCCCCTGGTGGCCTATCATGACGTCTTAAAACATTATTGTTATACTCCTTTTCCAGTGTGGAAAGCACTGCCCCCCTAGCATGACCGTTTTATTTCTATTCTACCAAGAAACGACAAGAAATCTTTTCTTTACAACTTGTCATTTCTTCTGCCCGAGCATGGCGCGCACCGTCGACTCGCGTTTCTACGAAGACATAGACAGAAATTCTTTCCATAGCAACGGGGACGTTGCTATGGAAAGTTAAAAGGTTACGTTTAGTTAACAAAAAAAAGTTGCCAATTGTACGAGTTTTTCATTTTTCGTGGGCGGGATGGTGTTGCTGCATCCTGGATCCAGGCCTGGATCTTTTTCGCAATATTAAACCTAAATATTTTACATAACATTTCAACCTTTTGAACGTAACTCAACGCAACCACGAAACGTATTTCTCGTATTTAGTTTTTATTAAGACTAGTTTGGCATTTGTCAGAAGTAATGTTTCTTCCCCCAAATGTCAAAAGAAGAAAAAATATGGTCGTCATGCTCGACGTTGTAGACTTGTGACGACTGAAGAAAAGAAACATTTCTTTTCTACATTATTAATATCGCCATGCTTGGGACGATAGAAATATCTGTCAAATTGTCGATTCTTCCGTAGACATAGCCCGTTTCTACGGCGGTCATGCTAGGCCGGCTGGAATAGGAGTAATACAATGTTGCTTTAATAGGTCATGGTAAGCCACCAGGACCAACTTCTTAATGGGCTTTTCGAAGCACGGAGTTGTCTCGTTATGTGTTATGTTGTTAAATATAAATCAATGGGCAGCTACAGGTGCAACGGAAAGGGTATTTACGTATTTATTTATTTAAGGATGCATGAAAGATGACTTTTATGTTGTTGTAATTTTAAGTACTTTTTTTATTATGTTTATCATACTTTATTCTAAATATGTTTCTTTTTACTGTACATTTAATAATAATTCATTAATTAGGAGGATGCATGAAATATGACTTTTTTTTGTTGTAATTTTAAGTATGTACTTTATTTAAAATGTTTTATCATACTTTATTCTAAATATGTTTCTTTTCACTGTAAAATTACTTGGATTTTCTGTTATATTGTACATGTCTTTTCAAATAAATAAATAATACTTAAGGGTGTGATACAAGCCATCAAACTGAACTGATGTTTGTCCGATGGAGAAACATTCTCCATCGGACAAACATCGTAATAGCGAAAAAAAATATCAGCTGCCTGAAATTTTGTATAGGGCAGCAGATAACATTTTTTCGCTATTACGATGTTTGTCCGATGGAGAAACATGTTCAGTTTGATGGTCTGTAGCACACCCTTAAGTATGTGTATACCCTTTCCGTTACACCCTGTATATGCTCATACGCTATTAGTCCTCGGGCCTCTGTTACAGTCGGTTTTATACAAATTTAAATGTTAATGATCTTAATTTTATATGCGCTTGACCCGATTTGTCACAGCAGTTCCGAGACGTACATAATTTATGCGTAGACGCAGGTTTGAGTACACATGCCCTCAGTTGTTTTATATTAATCTGCAGTTTCTTATCGCGTGTGAGCATGATTCAACCGTGTTATGACATTAATACTTTAACATATGCAGCATAACGTGTACATACATATGTCGTTTTTAGTCGTAAATAGTTATCATGGAATAGCAGGCGTACACACATTGAAAGTCGTAACTAAGGAAAACATAGTTTTTATAAGTTATTAATTTTTAACCGATGAGTGGGTGGGTGGAACTCGTGGTTAAACAATAACAGCCGTACGGGTCGATCTTTCAGGTTAAGCCGTGCTTGCCGAGGTTGGTCCGTGGATGGGTGACCATAATTACATACAGTTCTCTCCGTGCCTCGAAAAGCAAGTTAAGCCGTTGGTCCCGGCTGTCAGTTGTAGATCTTTGACAGTCGTTACGAGTGTCAGAAGCCAAAAGTATGACATCCAGTCTTACCAAGAGGTATCGTTTTACCCAGTTACTGGGTTGTGGAGGTCAGATAGGCAGTCGCTTCATGTAAAAAACTGGTACTCAGCTGCATCCGGTTAGACTGGAAGCCGACCCCAAGATAGTTTGGGAAAAGGCTAGGCAGATGATCATGTGGGTGGTTCACAACTCGACGAATATATTATTTTTATGTTTGACCACGCATAACCTTTACAAATAAGTTTGATTTTAACAAATAATCAAGGAAGATCGTTCATGCTAAACATCATTGTATTGTATACCAGGCTGGTGACCGCAACTCTACGTCAAAAGCGCGTATTTTGCGTACGGCTGGCAACATTATTCGATCCACCCTATTTCTCTGAGAAAGGCCAACAGCTCTTTGGTGATACTGACGATCTCGCAGAGAATACCTGGGTTACCGAAGTACTTTGCCCTGTATGAGGCAACCTCTGGGCAGTGCTAAATTTTACGCTATAAGTACGTAATTAATTTGACTGTGTATTTGCGCTGCCAAATTTTCTTACTTGAATTCATTTAGAACCATAATTTGACTTAAAAAAGAAAGAATTGAAACTAAAAGGATTTTTATTTTCGGCTTTTTAGTTTGTTTTCGTTGTGAATTAAGTCAGTCTTATGGATTGATTTACTCGAATTTGAGTTGACTTTATTGACTTATAGGAATAATAAAACTAACTTAGAGCGTATTTTGCCAGCGCCAGATATTTTGATCCGGGGAATAATATCAAATGGTTGGCCGTTTTTAATAAAAAAAACTGTTAGAAGTAAATTCTATTCCACGAATAAAACATATCTGACGTTTGATAAGCCCTTAGACATGATCATAACAAAAACTGACAACACATCCGATTCTGAAAGTTAAAGTCTGCAATACATATTACAATAAATGATAGTTTTCGCCTTAAGAGGGAACAGGGGCTGCGAACTCCATACAAATGTAGTCCCCTTTTGTCTTCCAGAATAATGCCCCTAGAGCAAAAGCAGACCCTTATTTTTCATAAAATCATGGTCTGCTGTAGACACGTCCCTGTCATTTCTTTTCTTTCAGCAACTACTCTTAGTTAAGAAAATATGAGCCATTAAAATTCGAAAACTTTTTAAGATAAAAGAAACCACATTGTAAAAAAGAGAACAAGACATGCTTCTTCGTAAAATGTTAATGTCAAAATAATTGAATCGGCCCACGTTTCGAGGAGAAAAAAAGGGGAATACGAAACATCGATCTACGTCGATAAACGGTCGGTTAAAATGTTTGTGATATATCGGTCTGAGCTGCAGCTGTCCCTATCGCACTCTCTGGGGGCAGGCAGTAGCAGCGCGACGGTAGTAGTTTATTCAAATACATATTTTTCAATTCCTCGCAGGCACTGCTTCCCTCTTAAGAGCGTTAACGCCTTACGCGATTTCATAAAAACTTTCAAGTCTTTATTTTCCGAAATGACTCAACGAATTTTAATGAAACTTTATACGCACAAGCAGGATAAATAGGTGTAAAAAGTTACTATAACTGTTTGTATGGATAATTTATAATCGGTTTAATTTAGCTGTAACACAATTTTTCGAAAAAGTTTTTTTTTTAATTACGTTTTAGACCTATGTATTCTGCTTATGCGTGTAAAGTTTCATTAAAATCGGTTTAGTCATTTCGGAAAATAAGGAATTGAAAGTTTGTATGAAATGCCGTAAGTCGTAAACGCTCTTAACAGCTTAAGTAATATTATTACCTGTAAGAAGTTGAGTATGCTCTGCTTGCCCCAGAACATGGGGTACTTGAGCACAGTCTCACAGGGCGGCCGCGCACTAGGACGAGCTGATATCATCGCGCGGATGAGGATCTTCGTTATCAGCACTTCTTCTTCGGCCAACACTTTACTGTGGACAAAACGGACACTATTATTATAATATCTGAAGATGGTTGAAGAGGTTATAAATTGGGCATACTGTCATTACATCTCTGTATTAATAGGAGGATAAAATGTATTTCAGAAGGCCTGAACCATCTTTCTTTCATTTTATCAGAAGGGTGCGTGTTCATATCACGTCGGTGTCACCAGTTTAGGGATATGAGGAACAGGGTGTAAAGTTCCTCGGTACTCCGTAGAAAAGGGAGGATCCTTGGACCAGACAGGTGTTATGTCTGGTGGGCAAATGCCCGACAGTTGTTGTCGGGTACTTTCTAAATAGTCTTAAGTCAATGTAAACTTTGCTTGCGAGATTCAGACCATATTAGTTCTTCAGTTTTATCATAGATGGCGCTGTAGTACTTTTTGTTATAAGTTGCTTTTTGTAGGTCGCTACATCTCTAATTTTGCCAAACTCGAATGTGAAGACTAGCATTCGTCCGTTAACAAACCTGACCAACGACTTGATCATACAAATATATCATCACCCCTGTAATCCCCGAAGCGTTAGGCAGAGGGAGGTACCTAATAGTACACCACATTCAGTCACTTATGACCAAGTCGCATGTAATAGGGGGCGAGCTTATTGCCATCACCCGGTCACGGCGGTCACAAATTCAGACTCCATGGCTGCTACTGAGAAATTCCTGATTGCAAAACCCAATAACAGTTTGTCTGAGCCGGGAATCGAACCCAGGACCTCATGCCCAGCTGTTACACAACTAGACCAACGAAGCAATCAACGACTTCATCAGTCATCATAATCATCTGCCTAGCCTTTTCCCAAACTATCTTGGGGTCGGCTTCCAGTCTAACAGGATGCAGCTGAGTACCAGTATTGTACATGAAGCGACTGCCTATCTGACCTCCACAACCCAGTAACTGGGTAATACGATACCCCTTGGTAAGACTAGATGTCATACTTTTGGCTTCTGACTACTCGTAACGACTGTCAAAGATCTACAAATGACAGCCGGGACCAACGGCTTAACGTGCTTTCCGAGGCACGGAGGAAACTCGGTATGTAATCATGGTCACCCATCCACGGACCAACCTCGGCAAGCACGGCTTAACCTTAAAGATCGACCCGTGCGGCTGTTATTATTTAGCCACGAGCTCCTCAGTATTTAATAAATTTACATGATTTGGTTGCTAGTCTTTTGTTCAAAGATTCAGAACAGCTAGTGTTAGCGGAAAAGACTTTCATTATACATGATCTGTAAATCTAGTGTATTAAATAAAGCAGTGACGTAAAATAAAGCTAAATCAAAACTTACTCTAGTTGTTCTAGATTATATTCCCCAGTCAAGATATTTGCCTGTCTTCTGAGCATGTCACCGAACGGATGCTGTCCGTTTGACAATACGTAGTAGAACACGCATCCCAGTGAGAATATGTCTACTGAAGTAGTCTGTAACAAAGAAACATTAAATTTAGATAAATGAACAATTTTTTTTTTGGCTTCTTTTTTAACCGCCTTCTTTTACGTTTCATTATTGGAATGTATGTTGTGTGTATTTGACTACACATTCCTGAAAATTGTCTTTTAAAATCATGACACGAAAATGTTACTTAGCTTTTACAAAAAAACATGATTCGAATAAAAGGAAGGCAACAGAGCCTGAATCCGTTCAGGCTCTGTTGCCTTCCAAAAGAGCCATGCCATGTATCTATACTTATAATATTATAAAGCTGAAGAGATTTTTTGTTTGTTTGAACACGCTAATCTCAGGAACTACTGGCTTGAATTGCAAAGTGTTGGATAGACCATTTATTGAGGTAGGCTATAGGCTATATAACATCACGCTATGACCAATAGGAGCAAAGCATCAACAAAAAATGTTGCAAAAACGGGGAAATGTGCCGCAGACGATATTGCGCGGGTCAGCTAGTAACACAATATCATTCAGGGATCCTTAGATCAAAATTAAATCATCGAACCAACTCACTACTAATACGTTTCAAGTCTACTAACAAATTCGTCTATCCATACGTACCGTTCTCTCCCCATTGATCATCTCAGGTGCGATCCACCCATCAGTGCCAGTAATCCCCGACCGCCTGGAGAAGCTCATTCGTCCCAGATTCAGCTTCTTCGACAGGCCGAAGTCAGAGATCATGGCGCGCACCTCTCCGGCACCCGTCGGCATTGACAGGAGCACGTTGTGAGGCTTTATGTCTCTATGAACTGAGGACATGCAAATGTATGCTAGTTGAGTTTTAGGATTATTGCAGAATTACCGCTTTACACACAAAATGAGAGCAGCGGTGGCCCAGTGGTAGCAACCCCGACTTACGAGCGGTAAGCGTGCGTTCGAAACCTGGCATGTGCATTACTTTGTGTAATTTATTTCATCACCGCTGCTCTCAAAACGATGAAGGAAAACATCGTGACGAAACCGGCATGTCCTAGAACTAAAAATTCGAAGACATGTGACATCTACCAACCCGAGCTGGGCCCACGTGGTGGATTAGAGCCCATTCCCCCTAAAAAAGAGGCCTGTGTCCCAGCAGAGGGAACGTTACAGGCCGATAATGGTTATGCTATTGCAACACAAAATGAGCAATGGAACCCGCCTTACGAGTTATAAGTCGTGGGCTCGGACCCGCTCGGACTGCTCTCAAAATGAAAATGACGATGACAGGTTTCAAGCATTTTTATAAAGCGTATACAGGTTGTAACATAATAAATGTAAAACCTCTCTTGTGGTGTCTTAAACCACGAAGCTGAACGACTTTTGTTTCATTACTTGTTTTTTAATTGATATTTGTACAGAAAAATTACTTGTTTTTAGTTATAGCTACCATACACGTTGATCAGCTGATCACGACAGTGCCTATAGTAAATCTAATTACAGTCCATTTTTCGAATTTCAAGAACTCGTGGACCATAAGTTGTTCAGGTTCAAGGTTTAATCTTTTGAACGCCATTGTCGCATATACGTGACAAGCAAGCGCGTGCCCTGTACACCATCATCTGCCTAGCCTTTTCCCAAACTATCTTGGGGTCGGCTTCCAGTCTAACCGGATGCAGCTGAGTACCAGTATTTTACATGAAGCGACTGCCTATCTGACCTCCACAACCCAGTAACTGGGTTATACGATACCCCTTGGTAAGACTGGATGTCATACTTTTGGCTTCTGACACTCGTAACGACTGTTAAAGATCTACAAATGACAGCCGGGACCAACGGCTTAACGTGCTTTCCGAGGCACGCAGGAAACTCGGTATGTAATTATGGTCACCCATCCATGGACCAACCTCGGCAAGCACGGCTTAACTTTAAAGATCGACCCGGGCGGCTGTTATTATTTAGCCACGAGCTCCTCCCTGTACACCAACGACACAAATATCCTTAATTAATATTATAAATGCGAAAGTCACTCTGTTTGTTTGTTAGTATGTTTGTTTGTTTGTTTTCACGACTAAACGGCTGATCGGATCTTAACGAAATTTGGCAAGAAGATAGATTTCAACATAGGGAAGGGCATAGGCTATATATCATCACGCTACGACCAATAGGAGCGGAGCAGGAATGAAAAATGTTGCGAAAACGGGGAAAATGTGACGCAGACGAAGTTGCGTGGGACAGCTAGTGTGACATAAAATGTGGTGCACTATTACACGAAATAAGTAATTTAAATCATTAATTTTGTGTGTGTTATTTAGATATCTTTAAAATGTGATCTATACATGTTAAATATTAAATGTCTTATCAAGAAGTTAATAATATTTTTGAAATCCCATTTTTTTATTTGTAAGCATTTACGGTGATATTGTGGCATGGCGTGGTGGGCACGCGCGTGCGTTTATGCTTTGGCGTTCAAAAGATAAAGACACCACACGAGAGGTCTTGCGTTTATTATGTTCAACCTTTTTAAAATGACCACATTATTATGCGATACATGTGTAAGAACCAGTTAAAAAAACCAGTACCTGTTCTAGGTATTGTAATTTTATCTTACATACCAACTTGGTGCACCTTTAAACACAACCACGGAACTCATATAAGCAGGCTAGTGACTAAATACTTGTATGCTGTTGAAATAAAACAAGGCATAAAATATTAGTAACTATTGGTACTGAAAACACGACGACACATCAAAGTATACAATTCCAGTATAATATGATCTCGTTTTGTATATATATCCGGTACAATGAAAGATACGTTTAAACTGATATTGTATAGCTTGATTGGTCGTCGTGCCTACTATTTGAGGGACTTGCCCCAGTCAATAGATCTGCGACGTCCAACTTATCTTACCACGGACTATCTGTAGATTGTTAACTATTTCGTTCACAGTTCTTGCTTTGGAGTCAAAATTAGAGCATTTATTTTAAGAATGCCAGTTACAGACACTTTTGAATGGTCGAAGAACAAAGACCACATAAAATAAAGCTACAGTCTCCGTCCCAAGGCATAATAATTGTGAAAGTACTGTAGTTGTCCATTCCAAAGCGTAGATCTCTACAGAGGAAAATGGACAAGAAACTGCATACAAACACTTTTAAATCAGAATATTGTTATGTTATAGTCAAATCTACTTTAAACTTGGTCTTGACATGGAAACTGATGACAATGATTAATTCTAACTTGCAACTCAAATAACGAAACGTACTTTAAATGTCACTCTCCTTTTGACATCTTCAAATGAAAAAAAATAAAGTTCAGAAACAAAACGATTTTTTAAATTCATTAAGCGTGATATGTGTTTGTGGTCCATAAAGCTTTCAGAATCTCAAAACTATTTTATAACCTATTTTTCTATTCTATACCTAACCTATCTATTTTAGAACTCTACACACTTTAGAAAAACGGTGTTGCCCAGATCAATTTATGAACGTTTGGTCTTCACATAAAATACTTAATTCGATAGCATTCGTTTCCAATCCTCGCAAAAAAAGTTGAAATAATCCTGTGCAAATATTTACAACAAAATAACGAGCAGATAGAAAGAAGAATGGAAATTATGAACTATACAAGCCAACAATAAATAACGATCTTGGATACAAACTTCCAATCCTGAAATTTTAAAAATCCTTGTGCAAAAACTCAAGCTTCTAGACTCAATGGTTTAAACTGTGCATATTATGATAGAAAATTTTATTATGTAGATAACTAACTAGTAAACTCTTCATAATTTTAGGCATTTAAAATATTAAAAGCCTTACCTATATCCATGAAATGTAAGTGCGAGAGTCCCAACGTTGCCTGCCTCAATACTTCTACGGCGTCTATGGTGCACTCGAAGTTCAGTTTCTTCTCTACGTAGTCTTGTAATGTCGCCGAGCATAATTCTAATGCTATGTATCTGGAGAAAATAAATATGAAGTCATTTATTATGTCAAAGATGCACTATGAATAAAGAGAGATGAATGTAAGTTGTAACTGACAGTTTACCGATAGAAGTGAAGTATTTTTACCCGACTGAGAAAGGGTAATGTGTTTATCAACCTATACAAGGTGTTGTTTTGCATCCTCGTCAAAATTCAAGAGGGTGTCACGAAAGACATAAATAATCAATTAAAATTACGGTACCTAGACCTAGTTTATTATTAATAAACGCGGTTTTTTTTGTTTGTTTCTGTTTGTCAGCATTTCAGAAAACCCCCTTAACGTGGTTGAGAGAATAAGAAATTATCGAAAAAACGTTTGAGATTGTTTGTATGTGGGGAAGCGCGGTTATAGGGCGAGAATCAGACGGGTAGCGTTTAAAACACGGGTGGTTCACACTTACCGATTTCCGTAAATAAATGAAAAAATAAAAATTACCTATCCATTTTATTATTGATTCGGGACGAGGATCATTAGCATAGTAACCTCCTTGAATCTGACGAAAATGCAAAACAACACCTTGTATAAGGTGGAAGGGACACCGACGCTAAAACGCACGTACACGTATTCAATACATCATTCTGAGCCCCAGCACATAGGCATTTTTTATCGGTTATTAAACAAAAACAGCTGTTTTCTACAAAACTGCAATATCTACACGATCAAAATGCATGGAACAACAGTATGGTACGACATGTGCGTACGTCACCTCGCGATCGTTAATGTGAAGTATTCTGGTAACAAACTCTTTACAACCGGCATACCACGCAATTAAGATCTCTACGTTCTATATATTAAGTACCGAAATTATTTCTGTGCAGTAGTTACAACATGTGCGTGCGCATCGGACTCGCGCAGCAGCCCCACCTCGCGTTAGGCGGACCTAAAACATTCTGATAGGAAACTCTTCACTGTCTGCGCTACACGCAATTAAGATCGCTACATCTTATATAATACGTACCGGAATTGTTTATCCCTTTCAGTACAGTAGTATCGTACGACATGCGCGTGCGCATCGGACTCGCGTAACAGCGCCACCTCGCGGTCGGCGAACGTAAAGCATTCTGGTAACAAACGCTTCACTGCCACAGCGCGCTTGTCGAATGTGCCTCTGGAAATAAAATTAAGGACACTTTAAGTTTAAAACCATATAAATCGAGTGTTGAACGAGGAAAAGTTTATTAAAAGTTAGCGATATAATGAATTAATGACATAATATTAGATGAGTCGTTTTCAGATACCATGGAATTCACAACTAAACTGCCTTTGGTTAAAAGACATTTTGTTTTTTTTAACACAATTTAGCCACAATCGCCTTTTGAGTCTACGTTGTTTTACAATGTTTTTGACAAATACTTTACTTTGACTTTGAAGATGTATGTATGTGAACCCAACCCTGAAATTTAATCTACTGGCAACCCGACGCTGATTCGTAAGGTTTTTACGGGAAAACATCGAGATGTCTTAAATAGACGTTACTTTAATCATATATAATATAAATAAACTTTTCGATATAAATGCTCTAAATAGTGGTGAAATCTGCATCAAAATCGGTTGCAAAAAAACTACATTAATTTATAATATATAGATTCTCATGGATTTCTGAAACACAAGACCATCTTTTTTTAATTGATTACTTTTGTGATATAGTCTTAAAACTTACTTATAAACAAAGGTCCCTTCACATCCTTTCCCGAGCACTTCATCAGTATTGAAGGTGATCCTCCCAATCCGGACCTCCCCACCACCGACCTCCACCAACTGACCGGTAACTTCACCACTAGATGATGTGGAAGCGTTCGAGGTACGAGAACCTCCTTGGGATAGCTGCTGGAACTCACGGGCCTATAAAAAAGAAAACTTAAGGTTACACTAGTCGGTCATTCTCCCATACAAACGTAGTATGGTGATTACTTATCTTTTTGACGGTGTAGGTTCAAAACTAAAGATTGTATCAATTGGTCTTGTCATTATCTAGCCCTGTATGGAAGCAGAGTTGGAAAAAAAATATTGGTTTGGAAGTTATAAGCGTCGAAACTTCCATATTTCAACACTAATTTTTACTCATCTTTGGGCGTGAATAAATAACCTATGTAGTATGATAATGGAAAAACTGAAACCATACAGGGATAGATAATTTATTCATAAGTTCAAATAATTTATTTTGAGTAACTACATACAGTAGTTTTTCCATAATATCTATACGGCCAAAACTCAATTTATGAAATTTCACGAGCTCATTTTCGTTATAAATCGTCGTATATTTCACTAAATAAATATACAGTATGTTAGGTTAAACGAGGGACATATTGAGGGAGGGTATTCAGTATTCGATTCTCGTCCCAAATATGTAAAAAACCTATAACGTATATAGAAGAATTTTTAATGTTTTGTTTAGTGCCTAGATATTTTGGACTGTCCTACCTAAGCCAGGTAAGTTTAAAGTATGAGGGGAAAATGGATTATACCTAAGAGTCATTGCCCCGCTCACATGTTCTGCGATAGTATTGAGTCGCTAGCGCAAGGGTGTATACACGTTGCGTGTCATTTGCGAAAATTTTGGTATGGACCTGTCTGTTATTTATCAGTGTTTTTTTTTTTGTTTATATTTTTATTAGTATCATGTTAGCATGTACTATTATGGGTTTGAATATGTCCCTCGTTTAAACTAACATACTGTATAAATAACTAAATAAAGACTAGAAAAATGATGATGAAGAAGAATGATGATAACCAAATAAATTAAACTAAATAAATTAAACACTTTACTAAATGCATGCATATTAGCCACGCCCACCAACCAGTTCGAGCCGTCGACTTGTTCACCCTTAAGGATAATTATTATACTTTCAGTACGTTTATATATGTACATATAATATCACGCCTGTAATCCCCAAAGGGTCAGGCAGAGATTTCGCCAGTTATGTTTAAGTCCTCTCTTCTCCTCGGACTCCTCTCTACTCTTCAACTCCTACGCCTACGCGTTGTCAGTGAGTTGTCCTGGGCGTGTTTTCTATGCAAATTGAGATACTTGCTTACAATATTAAAATCTGTTGCCCCGCGCTACGCGAAGGATCGCGGTGCAGTGAGATAATCGCCTTAAAGCTTACAACCAACCTTAAATTAGGCAGGCTGCTTGTAACTGCTTATATTTAGGAAAATAATAGATTGTATGATGACACTGGATTGTCAGTTGAATTTTATTCTTATAAAAGTGTGACCCATTTTGTAAAATATATAGCTAATGACAGTGAAATCCGTTTTATTTGAAGTAGGGTGCCAGCTCGTAGACCTGTATCTTACAGTACTTCCCACATTACCTATTTACTAACATTTTTTTCATTAAAAAACCTTGCCTAACAATAGGATTTATAGAGACACATTACATGAACAAACAATATGGTACTTACTGTAAAGTTTAAATATCTCCTCTACAGTCTATTAAATTTATCTTCAGACGCTGCTTATTTCGACTCTATAAGTTGGGAATTTCCTAAGCCTTATAACATTTGATCTTCGCAAAAAATATAGCCCAGATAAGTGTGCAAGTCGTGACCTGTTATCAATTGTGTTGGTTTTTCTTAATAATTTGGATTTTTACTTCAACGAATTTGCCAATAAACTGACCAACTGATAATGTAAGCAATATTTACTGATAAGAAATGATATTTTCAATAGCAAAAGGTCGTAAGACATTTCTCTCAATCTCTGAAGGGTTGGACTTAGGTGTACCTAACAGTCAGCTCACACCGAGACGCGATGCGACGCGACGCTGCGCGCACCTTGAGAACACACAAACGTTCACAACGAAATGTGTATCTTTTCGTGTAGTAAATAAAATTATATTTTCAATCGCTCTTTTAAAGTGTTCGCGCAGCGTCGCGTCGCGTCGCGTCTCGGTGTGAGCTGACCCTAATAGTACACCCACATTTCACCTATGTTTAAGTACCATGGTATAGGGGGCGAGCTTATTGCCATCAACCGGATACAAAACCAGACTCCGTGGCTGCTACTAAAAAAATCCCGATGGAAAAACCCAATAAAATTTCGCCCGTCTTTGGCCAGGCCCAGGTCAGAAACCTCATGCTCAGAAGACGTTTCTTCTGCAGTTTTTATCATGACTAACCTCATGTCATAATAGTACTGCCAGCAATTGTGATAAGAACCAACAAAGTAGCTACAACAACGATAAAACCTGGTATTTACGTTTCTCTCTGTGTTTTTAATCAACGTAGAACAATCAATTCCTTTTCGATTACAATTTTGACTCAAGAAAAACTTGAGGACTTTAAAAGTTAAAATATCTTTTCTATCTTTCTAGACACTTCTAAACAGTACGATCACGAATATTCTTGATAGTGTTTATCAAAAAACGATAGTATCGCAATTGGTAAAACACAACATTTAGCCCCAAAACATGACCTTGGGATTATTTTTATACAAACATTTATATTTGACAGTTGTTATGCCAATCTTATTAATTGTAAAATGTAGATTAACAGAATATTGAGGAGATGACGTATCCATGCTCTTACATTCCAATTGTACAAACAAACTAAGGAAATTTGCCTTTTCTCATCAGCAGTGGTATGATACGAATTTGAAACAAGACTTGTACTACATATAGGCAATTGTACAAGATAAATCAATATTGACATACAGCCGCGTGGCCGATACTATAAAACTTTAAAATAAATTAGTAGTATTATATTATACAATGATATTTGTGTGGTATTGTTTGTTTGGTTGAACGCGATATCGGAAACTACTTGCATGAATCGATTTTTTTTTGTGTTCTATAGCTGACTTATCGAGGAAGGCTATAAGCTATATAACATAACGGTACGGCCAATAGGAGCGGTGCATCAATTGAAAAAAATGCAAAAAAAGTTGCGCAGGTCAGCTATCAATTATATGTATAATGATTGTGCTTTTACAGTCCCGACCTTTAAATATTAAAAACGAGACCTTGACATTTTTCAATAATGCATAGGTCAGTAGTGATCGTCATAAATTACAAAGTAAATGCCATAATCTACATACAATTAAATAAATGCATCTAACGAGAACCACAGTAGTAACAAAATCAATCAATTTTAAACAACTTCATCTAATTAAAAGTTAAATACACCGTTATATGAAGTAACCAGAATTCTAACATCGATCCGTCACCAAAATTTCAATGTCAATATTAATAGCATACAGCCATGTATGATAAGAAAAATAAATGCAATACATACATAAATATTAATCACGTTGGAACCGGCGTGTTGGCTCCAACGCGGCGGCAACGTGGCGATAACACCACGCATTTTGTTTTCTAGATATTACGCTACATAGTAATCTAATATCGCTTACCTGATAACGAAGATACCAGAACATGGTGATCACCAATCCCACTAGAATTATCAGCGCAACTTTCAGCACTTGATTCTCTTGCTGATGAAACCACAAATACGCTCGCTTGTACCATAGATCAGGTCTGAAGTCGAACCCTTCGAACAAGTCCTCTGTCTGCACCGATACCGAAATCGAATTAGGATTCGAATTCGACTTCAAATTGGTTTCATTTTCGACATCATTCTCCCCTTCGGAATGGACTTGACCGTTAATCAGTTTGATGGCACTATTCTGTGAGTTATGCACGTTTATGAAGTTCGAATTCGGTAGCTGAGGCAGCCATGTCGTGGTCAGTTCGGGCACTTTGTAATGGCCGAGTAAGAGGTACGGCGCTGATACATGGATGTTCAAATCTTTGAGCTTGTAGTGCACGTTTTTGAAAGGCTCGTATTCGGGAGTTTCTGATTTGACCTCGGCTTCTGACGGACCTTCCAGGAGTAAAGGCTGTGTATGGCCGGTCGATATTGTGATGGTATTTTTGTCTACAAGCGATGATAACGCGTAGAGGCCGTGGTTGTGCTCGCCGACATATAATGTAGGGCTGAAAAAAAAATATAGAAAGGGTGTTTTTTAAAGAGGAATCGGTATATGTTCAGGATTAAAGCCCTTATCATACAAGCAATAATGTGCTCATCTGCGTGCCTGACATAGCAATGTTAACATCGTAAACGCGTGTTATAATTGGAATGCAAATGAATGAAACAACAATTACGCTCAACTGAATGCACCATTAATTAAGAAAATAATTGGTAAAATAACATTTGTAATTTACTCTGTATTGTTTTGTTTTCCACTAACTTTTGACCAGAGTAAGGTGAACGATAATTTAATTAATAGATGTGGTTTAATCATATATGTTTATGTTTTTTATATTATTTAAACCATCATTAAAAAAACTATATAGTTTTCTTCGAGTAGAAACAGTAAATATGATTAAAAATACATAGATTTTTACATACAGAAGTTTCACAACAAATCAACAAAATCCAAATGCATTTTAACGCGGAATTAAAATCAGTGATGCGTAGAAATAAATAATTTTCAATGAGATTGTTGCGAAGCCTTTCAATGAGAGCAAAATATTATTTAATTATGAATCTTACTATGGTAAGCATTAGAGTTGATAATAGAATGGGGTTTACTTTTACGAAAGTACTTGTTTAGTAATTAATGCGTTATAATCAAACTAACAAGCTCTTCGGTGAGCGTATCATCAGCCCCCGTTTTCACAAACGCGTAGATTCGATTTCGATTCGTAAAGTCGTATGTCTATCTCGCTCGGTTTCTTTATGGCAGAAAAGGATAGACATAGGACTTTTCGAATCGAAATCGAATCGCTGGTTTATTCGGTACTAAAAGGCCAGGTCTGTAGTACCTACTTGCAAAAAGCTTGTGTAGGTATGACCAGATGTATGAACGTAGACGAGGCAAAAGGAGTAATGATCTTAGCAGGTGGCGTTGTGGTTTCTGCCTTCCTCTATGGGAAAAAGGCAGGAGTTTATTTGAGACTAGGAAATAATATTTGATGCCATATTATTTTGCGTTTATTGAAATACTTCGATGACCTCTGTAATTATCCTCTATATCGTATGAATCCATAAATACTCCATAATAGTCTTTCAGTTGCATGCGATCGTTATTCTCGGCGTCGAGTATTCAAAATATATATAAAGGGTGTAAAACACCTCTTAACGAAGCCGAAAGGCACTGGTTCTCCCTGTCATTGCGATCATTTTTTTGTTCTACACCATATCTGGGAACCTTCTAGTTACGGAGATATTAGGGGTCAAAGTTCCAACTTTTTGACAAGTATTTTTTTTAAATACAAGTTTTTAATGTAAGATTTTTAATTTAAACACCTCCACGACCCCCGTACTATTCAATACGTCCATCAGCACAATGTTTTGAGTGCGTTACATTGAGTTCTACCACAAAACATGATTTTACACCCCCCAAAAAAAAGTCGTTTCCCAGCAATAATTTTTGCGTAAAATTACTTAGTTTCATGTACAGAATGCTTGGTTGACGGCTTCGTGATGAGGTGATTAACACGGTGTATATACTACGTAAGTACTTGAGGTAAACGCGTAACAATTCATGAATACATAGCGTAAACATCGATATCAAAAATATTTTACAAATACATAACCTCACTCACGCCTTTTTCCCGTGTGGAGTAGGCAGAAATTATCGAACACCACCTGCTACGATGTACATACCTACTCCTTTCGCCTCCTCCACATTCATACATGCACGCCAGTTGCTTGTAGTCTTCATGAAGAACATGACTGATAAAGGCAGTGTATGTTCTTCAAGGGTTCACATCTGCCATGTACTTTGTTAGTGGCCTTTAATTCATCCACTCAACATGACCAAACTACCAAAAGATAACTAACTAATATCGGTACTTAAGCCTTCCTTTGAAACGTAAACTTTTATCGCTTGTAAACGAGGTTTATCGATTCGATTATATCGGTATGGCTAAACTATGAGCCGCAAGTGTCAATCATTACCATCGTATGCACGACGACCAATTGAGATATACAAAACCAGTTTAAGCGGATTTAACATTGTACGGGAAATCTATATACAGCGATGCCATGGTATTCTGGAAACTATTGCTTCATGTGTCGCCGTGAGTGTCGAATGTCTGGCACGCAATGTTGATTACAATGCTCAAATAGTTTCCTACGAGTGATATCGGAAAATACACACACACGTAACCTAACGGCTGTATATCCTCGCAAGGTTAGGCAGAGGTAAAGAACGTGTTTTTTAATTAAACAAGCCCGCCACACTCTTTCCAAACCACTTCAGCTCCTGAAAGCCAGAATCAACAGTGGCGACCACCAGAAAAGCGTCGAGATACATAATGATGCTCGACGAAGTCCCAAGGAAACAATTTAACTGTCCTGGATCGCACAACGAAATTAATCATAAAATAATAGCGAAGGAGAAGGAAAAAGATAATTTCCACTTCCCTCCATATCAGCAAGAGACAGCACTAAACAAGGCCAATACACACAAAGGGACGTCAAATGGGACGAAGTAAAGTACGTCTATGGGACGCCCATGATTCGTAAGAAAAAAACCGACCAACAACTGCCTGTTCACTGCGGGGAATTTTTTATCACTATAGTATTCCCTAAAGGTTGGGAAAGAGGTTTACATCCATATTTCGACAGTTATGTTTAAACTATCACTTAAGGAATATCTTCCATGATTATTTATTGTTTTGAGTTCCCGATATTTCGACACTGTTGCAAGCGCCATGATCGCGGGATGAAAGGAGAATGAGATTGGATGGAAAATAAATAATTCATCTTCATTATGCGTGGTGGATTACAGCCCACTCCCTCTCATAGAGAGGAGGCCTGCGTCCCAGCAGTGGGAACATTATAGGCTAATGAATAAATAATTAGGAGCACACAAATCTATTTACCCTCTGTCTTTGTATTTTGCTACGCGAAACACTGGCACTCGATACAAAGTCACGGCAAAACACACTGTGGAGTCCTTTTTATGACGTTGGCTATTTTTTTTTAGTATGCCTATCACTGGATAGTATGTAAATAAATCTAGGCGTATTTGACAATAGGGGATAATCCATTTTTTTTTTCTTTGTCCGTCGGGTAGTTTATTGAAAAGTATTGGACACGTATTTTTTCTTTTTTCACGTGGTCATAAAATTACGGAGATATATTGAGTTGAAATGGCGCATGACGTCGACATGTAGGCAAGTTTTATACCTACTTGTGACGTAGTAAGCCCCCACTCTCCAACTTTAATAAGTTTTAACTAAGTAATTTTTTGATACTTTGATAAAACAAGATATACGTGTCTAATATTTTTGTATTACCTGTCTGACGGACAAAATAGAATGTCGTTTTCTTTACCCAGTCCGCACCCCTATTAGAAGTTCCCTCTCGATTGATTTTTTTGTTATTCGTCATTTCAATTGTTTCTCTTGTCAGCCTTGGTATGTAGTACTTGTCCGTTATCATGGAAGATTTCCCGTAAGTGATATTATAAGTTCAAATAAAAATCGTAAAAGTTTAAATCTACTAAGTATCAAGTAAATGTCCATGGTCGGGATAACTGGTTAAATCATTAGTCTATCTGTCCTAATCATGAGGTGTCTCGGGTCTCGTCAAAAGATAAAATTATTCTATGGTGAAGGAAAACTTAACAGTCACACTGACCCATAGATCAGATATGGAAGTTTAAGTCCAAGAAATGATGGTTGAAAAATTCAGGTAGAGCTGTTTTCTTTTCACGCCTAAAGTGCTGACCGGATTTGAAATAATATGAGGTTCATCCCGAGGGATAATTTCCGTCATTCGCGCGGATGAAACCGCGAGCAAAAGCTAGTAAACTAAGCTAGTAAACTAAGCTAGTAAACTAAGCTAGTAAACTAAGCTAGTAAACTAAGCTAGTAAACTAAGCTAGTAAACTAAGCTAGTAAACTAAGCTAGTAAACTAAGCTAGTAAACTAAGCTAGTAAACTAAGCTAGTAAACTAAGCTAGTAAACTAAGCTAGTAAACTAAGCTAGTAAACTAAGCTAGTAAACTAAGCTAGTAAACTAAGCTAGTAAACTAAGCTAGTAAACTAAGCTAGTAAACTAAGCTAGTAAACTAAGCTAGTAAACTAAGCTAGTAAACTAAGCTAGTAAACTAAGCTAGTAAACTAAGCTAGTAAACTAAGCTAGTAAACTAAGCTAGTAAACTAAGCTAGTAAACTAAGCTAGTAAACTAAGCTAGTAAACTAAGCTAGTAAACTAAGCTAGTAAACTAAGCTAGTAAACTAAGCTAGTAAACTAAGCTAGTAAACTAAGCTAGTAAACTAAGCTAGTAAACTAAGCTAGTAAACTAAGCTAGTAAACTAAGCTAGTAAACTATAATACTTACTACAACTCAATATTAGAATTCTTGATCCCCTGTCCATTGCTCAAAGTCGTAGCATCCTCCATGATATGGTCCAGCGTATCATCACCGATAGAGTTGAAAGGGACAGTGATAAGTCCGTCTCTGTCTAACAAGTAGGCGGCGACAACTGGCGTCTCGAAGTTGTGGGACCATACGAGATCTCCCGTCTTACGGTCGAAGGACATCACTCGGCCGTTGGAGGTCGATGTGAAGTGGATAATGCCTGTTGAATAGAAAAGAATACTCTTTATTGTGTACACTATACTAGGTGTAAAAAGACCCCTAACGAAGCCGAAGGGAACTTGTTCTCAACGTAATTGCGATTTTTTTTTTCAACCATTCCTGGGAACCTTCTAGTCATATTGGAGGTCAATGTCCAAGCTTTTCACAAGTTTTTAAAAAAAAACTTTACTTTATTTACATCCATTACCCCTGACTATTCAATGCCTCCATTAGCACAATGTTTTGAGTGTTTTACTTTTTATCACAAAATTGGTTTCCCAGCAATAATTTTTGCCTAGAGTTAGTTAATTTGTTGTAACTACATAATGCTGACGTTTTCATGAAAGGTCCGTTTACATCTTGTATTAATTAACAGATAAAATAGGATACTACGGTGACTCAACGAGCGGTCTTCGGTAAAAGCGATTGACAACCTTTGGGTGGATTAAAAGGAGAAAGAGAGGGGAGAAGATGATAGTGCAGGTGTGAAGGTCCTCAGTGGAAAATATTTGACGGATATTTATGGAATGTTAATGTCAATGTTATTAAAATACACCGTTAAATAAAAGTAATCCATGAATGAGATGGTTGTTTTGGTGTCACAACAGTAAGTGCAGTGTAAGTTGTATTCAAATTCATGTTTTCAATTAAAGGTATTATTTCCACATCGGCATAATTGTATCAACTGTATTCTAGTGAAATAATTTTCTTTTTTTTTTCTTTTTAATTTTTTTTTTTGTCGCAAGGATACAAGAAAATTCAAGAAAATGAATAAACGACAAACGTACAACGTATAACAAATATTTATAAGTACAACATGACGGAACAAAAAACTTTGACAGCTTGCACGTCGTGACTGCGACAAGCAGGGAGCAACCACTCAACATGTGTGTTTTGCAAAATAGGGTGTTCCAAAAATGAGCAAGTGAAAAAAAACTCTTACCGTAATCATTTAGCATCTCCTTCCCCATAGCCAAAGACGTATAATCAAAAAACGTCACATTCCACTTATGGTTCTGATTCTTAGAATCATGCATCAGTATATTGTACTCAGTTCTCGCAACATAGATGCCTCTCTTTTTGTCCGGAGTGCATGTATTGTCATCAGAATTCTTGAAAATCTTCGACTTGTCAAAACCTATAACAGAGGGAGAAATGTAAACTTTGCATAGTGGTACAACAACTGGGAAATGTGGCTAATTGTTATCAGAAAAGGTTTGTTGACGAATGATTTGTTTATACGCCCACAATAGGGATGGTGACTCATTTTTTTTTATTTGTCTATCGGGTAGATAATTAAAAAGTATTTGACACGTATTTTTTCTTTTTTCACGTAATCGTAATATTACGGAGATATTTTGAGTTGAAATGGCGCATGACGTCACGGCTCAGTACATTTTATACCTAGTTGTGACGTAGTGAGCCCCCACTCTCCAACTTTAATGCGTTTTAACTAAGTATTTTTTTGTTAACTTGATAAAACAAAAAATACGTATCTAATATTTTTGTATTACCTGATTGACGGACAAAATAGAATTTCGTATTCTATACCCAGTCATCATTCCTATTTGATGACAGATAAAAAGGATCTGTGGAATTCACTGCCGGTTTCTCTGTTCCCTGATAATTATAATATGGATCTATTTAAATTTCGAGTGAATTGGTTTCTTCTAGGCAAGCGTGCTCCACCCTAGGTCGCAGCATCGCTTCACATCAGACGAGTTGTGGCCAAACGAAAGCCTATTCAGTGTAAAAAACCAGCTAAGTGCGAGTCGGACTCGCGCACGAAGGTTTCCGTACCATTTTTGTATGGGAGCCCCCTTAAACATTTATTTTATTCTGTTTTTATTATTTTTTGTTATAGCGGCAACAGAAATACATAATCTTTAGAAATTACAACTGGCTAACTATGACGGTTCATGAGATACAGCCTGGTGATAGACGTACAGCGAAGTCTCAGTAATAGGGTCCCGTTTGACCCTTTGGGTAAGAAACCCTAAAAAAAGGATGGGTAAAATCATTCATAAAAAGTTGGAGAGGCATTTTATCCGAAAATCACAAATTCACAAAATCTAATCAAGTTTAGCATGATCGAGCAACACAATTTGGAATTGTGCAAAAATAGAATCGGGAAATACACGAATCCCTAGTTTTGTCTCATCCCTTAAAAACCGTTGTATTTTGTTAATCCGTAGTATTATTTTTCCTGATGAGATAAGCTTATAATGCCTCTCTCTCTCTTTATATGCCTTAACTTGCATCGATTTTCGAAATATTTATTTCAGTTTAAAGCTTGTTGTTCGAAATTTTCGAGTCAAATACAATTGGTCGACTATTACTCGTAAACTTGTAACGTCTACTTAAGTGTGATAGTTTTCCTTTAAACTTCGTTATACATATATAGGTACTACTGCCGTGACATTTGAATTTCTAACTACAACCGTTTATTTGGTGGAGGGGGGGGACACTTGACTCCAACGAAAATTGGTACTTTAAAGCTCACGAACGGTTTACTTAATCAAAAAACGGTCTTCCCAAAACCTTTTGAAAGAACTATTCAACGATATCCCACACTATGGAAAGGGCGAAAAATAAAATTATCATCCCCACTTTACATGTAGGGGAGGGACCCTAAATAATTGTTTTTTTCAACATTTTATTTTACCACTTTTTCGGCGTCATTAACGTGTATACTCATGCCAAATTACAACTTTCTTGTACTATTTTTTTTTGAGCTAAACCGCGGAAAGACAGACAGACGGACATAGCGAAACTATAAGGGTTCCTTGTTGACTACGGAACCCTAAAAACTGAAAATTCAGCAGCATCGTTTGTTGCAATAAGATCGCTATTACATTATTATTTATGTCGTCACACAAAAATGCCATATTATCTAACTCTATGTGCTGATGAGATGTCTTGTATCAATATTTAGGTGATAAGAAATGTGAGTCATGGGTCAGTGAACTGAGCAAACGTCTTAGTTTGATGGTATATCATACTACGTTGCGAAATTGCAGTGACTCTCTTAAAAGAGACAGTTGTCAGGAGTTGAAATTGAGTGAAATGGTTAACACTGATGACTGATTATAAATCGTTGATGATGATTTATAATCATATAATAAATCATTATCAGTCTTCATTCTCATTTATCGTAGTATTATACCATTAATTTCTGTCGGAATAAAACTATCGATGAAATCGGTATTTATACAATAATTACGCTTATTTTGCCTGAAGTGTTAAGCAGAGGTGTGCCCACATTGGGAATGGGCATTCCCACACACAGCTTATCGCCATGAAGAAAAACAAACACTCCGGATAACTACTGATAAATGACCTGGTGGAAAACCCAGTAACAGTTTACCCGATCTGGGAACCGAATCTCAAATACAGCAGTAGCGCTTACAGCACTAAACCGACAAGATAGCATTCAATAAACTATTTTTGGGAAATTCGTCCCAATAGCGAACATTCTAATTTCAAAAGTAGTCTTCGAATTTCAGCAAAAAGTTTTATTCCATTTAACTATGTCACTGGCTGTAAGTTGCTTTCGAACGCTTGAATTTCGAACCATCCGTTAATTGTTCATGACTACTATTTTACACTTCGGTAACTTTTGCCACAACTTTTTACCGGATCAACGCGTTTAGAACAAAGATGTATGTTGAAAGGCCCTTTTGGTCTAAATTAAAATGCAACTTATGTCATAAATGTGGAAGTAAGTTTGTTTGTCATACCTTACCGCCTGTTCTTGATACCTAGACCATGACCTAGGTTAGGGCATAAGATTATTTTAAACCCAGTAGGACGTTCCCATGGGATTAGTTTGAACCTCCAAGAGAACCAAATCGCGTCGCGAACAAACGCCCACATAATTTAGCAGCTTCAGATTTGATGTCGAATATCTACAATTTTATCTACATTTTGATAAAAACACGTCATTTGGACCACATGTCCGTACCCGCACCGTAATTACCGTTCGTCGATAAGCCTACACATAATTATGCTGTTCTAGTGTATGAAACCGTAGCGTATATGTTAGTTTATTACGGAAATATATATAGACGAGCGAGGTCAAGCGTGCAGCAGAATAGACAGCGGAAGAAAATAGACGGACTATCTAGTATCGTATCTTCATTAAATCAGGTCATCGTTTAGGCAAACCTTAACAATTTGGAAACCAAAGTGTCAGATTTCCCCCATCATCGTCAAACAGACAACGATGCCTTACCTCACGAGTAAAGCTCCTTAAACTGTTCTAATAACCATAAAATAAAAGATAATGCTTAAAATATACCTGAAACTTGTTCTCTCGACCCAGTCAAAGGGTCCAGCATAAACCACGTGTCACTCTTCTTCCCGGTATAAAGAATACCATCAGTAGACCGACACGGCGCGTTCGCGACCAGCTCCGGTATGGTGAATGGCAATTTCTTCAGCATCTGCTGGTCTTCTCGAGGCCCGTACATGTAGAGGGTGCCATGGCGAGGGTCTGGGAGAAACTGGGGCATCAGGTCTGCATGTTGGGTCGGGACTTTTACTACCGGTTCTAGAGAAACAGAGAAGAGTATGATAAGCGATGCACCAGTTGGGTTGTAAGTGCCCTGTAAATAAACATTTTTTAAATCAACCTGTCCATACAACTGGAAAAAGTTCTCAATAGTTTTCCACTATTCCCTGTAAGCTGCTTTCTCCAGACAATAACCGCTCGAAAGCTTAGACCCATAAAAGCTTTTGCGTTTACAAGGTCTCCCTCGGCGACGACAAACTTCTTCTAGCAATAATTCCACTAATTCAGCTTAGCAGACTTTATAATCTAGATTTCGCAACAAAAAAAACTGTCCTTTATTCTTTTGCAACATCAGCGAATCAGGTTTTAGTTATGTCATTTTCATTTTTATTTAATCTTAAAGTTCTATTTTTAATTTCGGTATTTTGGCAATCCTAGGCAAGGCTTTCATAGATGATGTTTTCCAATACGAAAACATGCATGGCATTTAGACAATACAAAGAGTATAGAGACAATCCCGAGCAACGAACCAAGGAGGTTACGTAGTTGCGCTACTAGTGCGATGAGTCACTTTACCTACTTGAAGTTTTAAGAGGAGAAAGTCTATAATCAAGCTCACAGGTGATTCAGAATTGTCATCAACATTTGTTTTGTACGCTTTACGTAAATACTCAATAATATGTCGTAACTCAAACTAAACATGCGAGGGTTTATTTATAACCTTTTGTATTACTGATACAAAACACACATTACTAAAATCACGACTGGTTACCACGTCAAGTAAACAAGTTCATAACATTATCATCACACCTTTAATCCCCCAAGGGCAGGGGTAGGGTTGCGGGTCTGTTCGAAAGAGATACCGTTACCCTGGAACACAAAGGGCTAAGAAGGAACATGGATGGGTTTTTGTCAGTACAAGTCTGACACTCCCTCCCGCTCCGCCCATAGCGGGGGGAGTCATTTGATGATTTCCCATAAAAAAAGGGTTGGGCAGGGGTGTACCTAATAGTACACCCACATTTTACCATATGCCACTTTATCATCATCATTTCAGCCGAAAGACTTCCACTGCTGGACATTAATAGGCCTCCCCAAGTGTCGCCGATCCCGTGCGACTCGCATCCAGCGGATCCAACCTGCACCAGGTCATTGGTTCACCAAGTGGGAGGCTTTCCAACGCAATGTCTTCCGGTTCGCGCTCGCCACTCAATAAGTTTTCGGCCAGTGGAAGGGCGCGCAATTTAAATATTTATGATACAATTTTATATCTACTACTTACTAATCTCGGGAAATACTGGTTCAAATTGAAAAGATATTTTAGTGTATATGGCTATATAACAACAAGCTACGACCAATAGATAGGACTGGGGCATCAATGAACAATGTTCTCAGCTAGTTACTAGACATTAATGGTAGCAAATGGAGACAAGGGTAGAAAAGATGATACTGATTAATCATATTATCATATTAATATAATTATCACTCTGCTGATTATAACTCACCATTTAATTTTAAAGTATAATAACAAAAGAAGATACTATTAACACCAGATGCTTCCACACAAGTCTAAAGCATTCCAACATAGGCATGCATTTGCAAAGAAATAATTATTTTCCACAACTATTTACTGATAACTTTTTAATCTTCATACGTCTGGCACACACAAGGTGATAATATTTCTTATCTATGACCCATTAATACATATTCGAACTTTTTAATCTACTTAATCACTAACCAAGCAACTTTCATACACTCACTGTTATCTATAAATAGGAATTGTAATATTCATTAGTCAAGATAAAATATGAATATGTATGACAGATGGTAACTTATAATGAGTGTATAATTTGCCCGCAGAACAGGCATATTCCTCATAAAAAGTTTGAATTTATTAGAACTGTACTATATTCAATAAAATAATGCCATCATGAGTTAAAATATCACAGCAAATGGTTAGGTCCTTCGAATAAGACTTACTGAATCGGATGCGGGAGGGCTAGTAAAAAAATATATACATTAAATACATTTTCTACTCTAATGCCATAGTACTTAAGAGGGGACTCTAGTGGGCCTTTCTCCATACAAACATATTCTGCTGTTTTCTTCGTGGATAATGCATATCTAGACCTAGAGCAATGATATTTTTACATAAAATCTATTTCTTATTAATACATGCCCCTATCATTTACTTTTTTTCAAAACATAATCTCTAAAAGAATTATGACAATCCAAAAACCCCAAAAAAAGCCCGAAACAACTATCAGACAATTAGATAAGTTTTTAACAAAAAAGGAAAATAACAGAAGTATAGATATACTTTTCATCAAAATTTTGATATAAGAATTATTTAGATCAGTTTAGTTTTGAAGAACAAAATAGAGGAATACAAAACATCTTTTGGTCAAGATTTTTGTAGGTAAAATCAGCCTGAGCTGCAGTTGTCCCTTTCGCTCTTTACCGGGACTTAGTCAAGCGCAGCGTGGCGGCAATGGTTTCTTCAAATTCCTCAGGGCTAGAGTCCCCTCTTAAAAATAGAATTATGGTTTAAAGTGATCTTTGCCATCAACTCAGTACCAATCTACTTACTTCATTAAAAATTGTATAAGGAAACCCATCTACACTCATTAATCATTACTTACTGATAAAGCCACTAGTTGTGGCAATAATACATTTAAAATATAAAAAAAAAACTCATGTCATTTAAAGTTCCCAAGCAGTTTCCCGAGTTTTATTTGAATTCAAAGTAAATTAATTTAAATGAAACATTTAACTGTTTCTAAGGAAACAATTGAATATATTGTCTTTGATTATCTTAATCTTTTTATCTAGGCCTCGGAAATTTGATTTTCAAAAACAGAATTAATAGAGGATAAAATCCTTGTTTACTGTGATATGGTATTATTTCTTATCTTTTAATCAACTAAGTAATATTTAATCATAATATATTGAAGCCATGGAAATAAACCAAGTGTTAAGTAATGATTGTAATTTCTTAACTTTAATTTAAAGTTCCGCACAGATCTGTTCTTCGAAGTAAACTAATAAGTGATAAAGATCTGATGGAATCATTACTGATAATGAGTGAAAACATGCAATTAATTAGCAAACTTATTGAATGTTGTCATAACAATACTTATTAAACAGACATAGAATGCTTTAAATGTTTATTTTAAGCATAACTTTAAGAAACACTATCCACCCACAATAGTAACCCTTAATTTCCAAGGACTTAGAAAGAAATAAAGCAATAAATACTACAACATAATACAGATAAATAATTAAAATCAAATACTACAAAATCCTTTTATTACATTCTGTTATCCTACAAAACAAAAGCCGTAAATGAGCTTAAAATCACCAACAATAATAATTTTACTCACCATCTTTTAGTTTCCATATAATATTGCCCGCCAAAGGCTCCACCGCGACCATGCCGCCTCCTAACGTGGCAAACAACAGAGGCCGGTCATCGAAAGCACGAGACAACTCCGTACTTTCCTACAACAACAATAACACCGCTCAACACTTAGCTAATATAACCTTGTATACACATAATTCATAGCTCTATCAATAATAAATGCGGCGCAATCGATGCAATCTCACCTTTCCACCACTATCCACAACAGAACCTGCACCGTACGAATAAAAAAAGAACAATATCACAAATAAGTACTTCATGTTTCTCACTACACTAAACGCACTTTGTATTTAATCATATGTGTAATTTCCATTATTTTTGATGCAATGAACACATATATCAAAACACTACAAAAGAACCCTCGCGAATGTTACTTTTGACAGGAGGTCGACTGGTGCCAGTGTCACACAGATTATACTGAACCTTATCGTTATCCTTAGTCGATTAATATTCGATCACGGAGTGATGTGTGGAAACCTAATATTCGCTGTTGTTGAAAAACCGTTGGGGGACATTAGACTATATTTTACTCACCACGCTCTGTACAGTCCTACTACTGCCAACGCCCCAGGGTGGAATCGACAATGTAGCACATGAAATTCAAATTTTGCGATCTATGGACTCTTGGGATGTTGATGTTGATTAAAATATGGTTCGTTGCAGTATAACGTATGTATATACAGAATAATTGTAGTCAGATCATATAGATTTAATCCCATTGAATGATTATTTCAAAAATTAAAAAAATATTTAATGGGATTACTTGAACTTGGAGGGAAGTATTGATAATTTTAATAATTCATCATCATCATTCTCTTGTCCTTATTCCAATATATTCTTGTCTTCTTCTTCCATGCTTCTCTATTTTTGAAGTGAAACTTCTTATGCGACTTCCAAAGTTTAACACTAAGCTAAGTTTAAATGCGCCCCTAAGACGACCCACTGACCCAAATTATCACTTCTTCCACGCGGAGGGACTCCACGCACTATCTTATTACTTTAAAAGAGAGACTTGCATTTTTACATGCAGTACTAGATTGTAGAAACTTCGATGATATAGTGTTCCCGCTGACCATCTGATATACGGTTACCGTCCAACATCTTATAATGTATCTTGCATAATATCTACATCACACTGAGTCACTATTTTCTAACGAAAACCAAACCTTTTTACCCAACTTGGGCAAAATCCAAAAGTAGGGTTACGTGTACGACTTGTATGTGGTTATAACCATGCCTTTGTTCGCTTCTAAAGTAATAACTAAAAACGGATGAACCGATATGGATAAATAACACGTCATTAGATTCGTGTTATATTTTTCATGACGTGACGATGAAAATTTTTAAATTGAGTCAAAGTTTGGCGACGAGTTTGGTGTTGATTTTTTTAATTTGGTATGTCTTTCTCATCTATATTACAATACTCCTTGGTATTTCTGTAATACGTGTATGAATAGCATGCACTATGATAAAAACCAGTTAATTACTATGAATTACATGTTATTGATAACGTTACTTGATTTGGGGAATTAAAAATGTAGTGTTAGCATTTTTAATATTGTATTACGCTCTATTCAGTGATTTCAGACCAATACGGATGAGACAGATAGCACCAACCAGGTGCGGTCTTATGTCCAACAGTACTTTAGATAGTCTTCGTTTGTAAGTTTGTCAGACTTAACTCACCTCTTAATATTTAAGAGGCGATTCAATCACATCGCCTAAACCATGCCTTAGCACGCATCGATTTCGCAAGTAATGACATATAAAATTTGACAACTTGACGTAAGTTGAGGAGTTGACTGATTGACAGTTGTTGACTGACAAGAAAATCCTAGTTTTGATTCAGCGAGTGGAGCAAGTTTTATTAAAATTAATAGGAAATAGGCTCTAGACGATAATTTATGATATTTATAATAGGAGTTTGTTGTGATTAATGTGAATAAAAAAATGGTTCTAAATTAATAATTGTTATCAGTAATTTGATAAAATGGAGATCTCTGGAGTGGGTATGTGTCGAATTTATTTGCTAACAGCTTTAATTAAATAAATTTAGCATACGGTTGTATTTCCAGGATAGGAAACTTGTTTACTTAAATAAACATTATACGTCAGTCTCCGTTAAGGCCGGTTGTTATTCAGCATAAAGATTAAAATGTGCAAGTTTCGGTATTGGATGTTGTTCCTCTGACAACAAAGACGATAACACAAACAATCAGCCACAAATTGATCGCCACTTCGCCGCACCAATCGTGTTTCGTTACAATTCTTAAGCTTTCTGCGTTCTTGTGGTTTATTTTTAGAGTGTGTTTTATACAATGTTAATTTGGTTAGACTTAATATAGAATGGGTACACGAAAATTTATAATAAATACGTGATGTTTTGTAAAATGTTGGGATATAGCAGTAGTGATATAACAGTATTTGTACTTTCAGGTAAATCACCAAATTCATCATTATCATTTAGATATAATGCTAATAATGAGGAGTTAGAGGAGTTGTATCATGTGTGTGATGATGACCCTCCAACCCCACAGTGTGACCCTCCTCCTGGCACACCTGTTGAGAATGCCAGCCCCAAGAGAGGCGAGAGGTCATCATCCATCATAGACAAATATTTTAAATCAATTCGTTCCGAAAAGGTTTTAGAAAAGCTTGACGATGCCAAACTGAATGATCCTAAACAAGAGGACGTAAAGGCTGCTGTGCCTAAAGAAGTGACATCATCTCCAATGAAGGAGTACTTGAACCGCTTGGGTAAACGGAGTACGCCTGACATGACTCCTGATGTGAAGGAGGGCAGCAATGAAACATGGAAGATATTCCATGATTTCAAATTTAAAATTGCCCAAGCAGTTGAAGATATGAAAACTCGTTCCGTTGATGGTAAGAATCAATCTATTATTGTCACTATAAACTGCACTACTTTTGAAAATGCCAAGTGTTGCAATTAAATAAAAGACAACCATTTTGTAATGGGATTACATAACAAAATGTAATAAGTGTGAACAGCTGTTATTGCACTTCTCATTGTTCTCTTATTGCAATGTTCCTTTCAGTCTAGAGCAGTTCATTAACAGAAATAAAATATTATTCACCTGTTTATATAAACATAGATCATCTCTATTATGCACTCCATATTAACCAATACCATTTATTTGTTATGAGAATACTTCCAAGTGAAAGTATTCTTTTATTTTATGCTGATCTTTCCCATTGAATATTTATCAGTTTATTTGTCCATACTAATATTATAAATGCGAAAGTCACTCTGTTTGTTTGTTTGTATGTTTGTTACCTATTCACGACTAAACGGCTGATCGGATCTTAATGAAATTTGGCAAGAAGATAGATTTGAACCTGAGGAAGGACATAGGCTATATATCATCACGCTACGACCAATAGGAGCGGAGCAGCAATGAATAATTTTGCGAAAACGGGGAAAAAACGCAGACAAAGTTGCGTGGGACTGTTAATCTAGTTAATCATATGTTACTACTATTATAAATAAGAATGTTTGTGAGGCTGAATAGATGGGTGTATCTTACTCATTCATATACAAACAACACAGTTTATAACCTGGATTAAGACATGGTGCAATTTTTATTGCCTTAGTACTATATTTTTTTATTATTGCAAACACTACTAACATTACAGGGAATTCCTAATGCATTACTGTGGTCCGTAATCAAACTATCCTATATAACTATTAACAAAAATAAATTGGAGTGTGGAGTCAGATATTTAATTAAATATCTAACTCCACATGCTAGCAAAAGCTAGCAGTTAAAGAGTTAGCTGAATACACTAATAGATAGGGACAAATCAAGTTTCCTTATAGACACCAAATACTTTCAACAACTATAAATGATGAACACGCCACTTATTACTTAATTATTATTACATTAATCTGATATCTACACAAGTTTTTTATTATTGCTGTCTTGACACCACTTTACCTATCATCATCAAGCATTGTAATTGATATCTGATTTTTTGTTTCATTAATAAAGGAGACAATTTATTGCCTATGATACTCATGTTATGATAAAAAATATTAAAGCCCAGTTGTTGTTGGTACAGTTGCATCTTATGCAAATAACAATGCAAAAGAATTATAAAATGACTAGCTGTCCCGTGAAACTTCGCCTGCGTCACATTTTCCCCGTTTTCGCAACATTACGCTCACGCTCCTATTACTCGTAGCGTGATAATATATAGCCTATGTCCTTCCCCAGGTTGAAATCTATCTTCTTGCCAAATTTCATTACAACCGATCAGCCGTTTAGTCGTGAAAAGGTAACAAACAAACAGTGACTTTCGCATTTATAATATTAGTATGGATTTATAAATTTTGTAACAATGGAATTTGATGTCCACCATACAAGTTCTTCCATGGCTATGTCACACGGTAGGAAAGTAACTTAAATATTGTGTACTAGCTTCTGCCCGCGGCTTCGCCCGCCTTTTTTCGGTAATTGTCCCGCGGGATCACAGTACCGGGATAAAAGTATCCTATATGCTATTCCAGACTATTTTCTATTTTTACTAACTACCTCCTATTATACCAACTTACCCTACCTACCTACCTACTCTACCCAACCCTACCTACCCTATCCAACCCTACCTACCTACACTACCCAACCCTACCTACCTACCCTACCCTACCCAACCCTACCTTTTTTTTTTTTTTTTTTTTTTTTTTTTTTTGTCGCTGGGAAAAAATGCATTACGCATACCCGTCCATCGGGGGATGGGCGGGCTATGTGGGACTCCCCGGTCTGACCCGGTATACCCACTAAAACGACCCAGCGGCATTCCCGCTTCGTCCTAGTGGCGGGGGGCTGGGAAACCGGCACAGCCTTTACTTCCAGTCCTCCGCCGACGATGACCCGCACAGCGGACCTCACGCCCTCCCCGTGGGGGGGGGGCGGGCCCGGGAATGACAGACGAAGGTGGTGACGGGTGCAATGCGGGCGAAGGCGCCCCCGCGCCTGTCGCCCGCCCGTCGCCACCATGAAGAGGGAGAAGACCGCGTCTTCTCCGACCTCTTCTTCTTCTGCGGAGCGGCGCGAGGCGAGAGGGTCTTCCTCCCGCGCGCGCTCCGCCGCCTCCTTTTGCGAGACTACGTCCTCGCAAAAGGAGGCGACCGCTGACCAGGCCCCCTCGCTCCCCAGCATGGCGTTGACCACACCGGGAAGCGAGAGGTCCTGTCCGATCTCCGCGATCAGACTGCGGCGCGGCTCGGACCAAGCTGGGCACACTTCGAGGGTGTGCTGCGCCGTGTCCTCCGCCGCGCCGCAGTCGTGGCACGCCGGGGCTTCCTCCCTCCCGATCCGGTGCAGGTACGTTCCGAAGCAGCCATGCCCGGACAACACCTGCACCAGACGGAACGAGAGGAAACCATGGGACCGCTCGAGCCAGGCCCGGAGGACCGGACCGAGCGCGTCCAACGTCCGGCGGCCAAAGGTGGCGGTGGCGAGGTCCTCCGTCCAATGGAGGACGATGGCGTCCCTCGCCTCCCGCCGCACGGCCTCCCGCTCTTCGGCGACGGGGCGCTCCCCGAGCGCCCTGCGATGCGCCGTCCACTCATACACCCTGGCCAGCACCCAAGCCTCCAACTCCCAAGGAGGGGTGCCGGCCAGAGCGCACGCCGCCGAGAAACCCACCGACCGGTAGGCCCTCGCCACCCGCAGTGCAATGGCCCTTTGGGGCTTGCGGATGGCGGTCGCGTTCTCCCTCCTGTGGTGGGAGTCCGCCCAAATGGGGGCCCCGTACAGGGCCATGCTCCGCAAGATGCCGGCATAAAGGCGCCGGCATTTCGCCTTGGGCCCCCCCAGGTTCGGGAGGAGCCACGAGAGGGCGTCCGCGGCCTTCAACAGGCGCGTCGACAGCCCGCTGAAATGCGGGCCGAAGCGCCACCTGTCGTCCAGCACTAGGCCCAGATATTTCATCCGGGGCTGGACCTCTATACGGACGCCCTCCACGACGATGTGGGCGTTGGGTGGGCAGCGCTGCCGAGGCCCGCGAAAGAACACGGCCTCGGTCTTGTGCAGCGCCACCTTCAATCCCAGGCGGCGGATCCTCTCTGCAACCAAGGATCCGCCAGCCGAGGCCAGACAGGCCGCGTCCGCGAATCTCCTCCCCCGTGCAGTGAGCAGAGTGTCATCCGCGTAGCAGATGACACTCGTGCCCGGGAGGAGGGCTCCCCGCAGCAGCCAATCGAACCCGATGTTCCACAGCGGGGGCCCAAGCACCGACCCCTGTGGAACACCGGACTCTGCGCCGTACCGCCTCACTGTGGCCGTCTTGTCTACGAGGAGGACCTCTCGGTCCTCCAAGTAGCTGGCCAGGAGGCTCCGCAGATATTGGGGCACTCCGTGATACCGGAGCGCCTCCAATATCGTCGAGTGGGGCACGGAGTTGAAGGCATTGGCAATGTCGAATAACACCGCCAGCACTCCGTCCCCCCGCCTCGACTGCCTCCTTCACCTGGCCCTTGAGTAGGGCCAGCGCGTCGATCGTCGAACGCCCACGACGGAAACCGAATTGGGCGTCCGACAGATCCGGCCCCACATCCCGCAAATGGCGCCCGAGCCGGGAGGCGACTATCCCCTCGAACAATTTACCGACCTCATCGAGCAACACGACGGGCCGGTATGCCGAGGGGGAGTCCACCGGGCGTCCCGCCTTTCGGAGGAGGCAAAGCTGCCCCTCCTTCCACAGTTTCGGGAACTTCCCAGCCGAAAAGCACGCGCTGAAAAGGTCCCGAAACCTGTCCTCCATCTCGGAGGCAGCTATTGCCACCACCCGTGCGGGGACGCCGTCCGGCCCGGGGGCCGTCTTCTTGGCGCGGAGGCTGAGTACCCCCGCGTAGATCTCCGCCGCCGTCACCGGGGGGACCTCCTCCTCCGGCGAAGCCGCCCCTTGCGGGGGATCCATTGTTGGTGGGGCGAAGTCGGTCCTGCGCGGAAACAGGGACCGGACCACCCCATCCAACAGTGCTGGCTCGAGGGTCTCCGACAGTGGGGGACCATAGGGGCGGAGCTGGTTCCGCGCCGCCTTGTATGGCCTCCCATAGGGATCCCTGTCGAGACCCTCCAGCATCTCGGCCCTCGCCGAGTCTCTCGCAGCGCCCATTGCAGACTTGAGGACCGTCGTCGCCTCTCGGTAGGAGGCGTATAGGCGGTCCTCTTCTGCCCGGACTCGGTTTAGGACGCTGCGCCGCCGGCTGCGCGTGTAGGCCCTTCTGGCCGCCACGCAGGCGGTCCGAAGCCCCTCCAGCTCCTCCGTCCACCAATAAACGGCGCGACGGGGAGGCGGACGGCGAGACCGAGGCATGCTGGAATTGCACACCTCGGTCAGGGCCCCTCTGATCCGAACCGCTGCGGCGTCCACGTCCAGGACCTCAACAGGGGGCGACAGCCAGTCCTGCAGGAAAGCCGCCTCCCTGGCTGCCTCCCGGTCCAGGCGGGTGAGTGCCCACCGCGGGAAGGGAGATTGCCCAGCGCGGGCCATCCCCCCCCCCTGGGTGGAGATGTCGAACCGCACGTATCGGTGGTCCGACAAGGTCTCCACCATCTCAACCCGCCAGTTCACGACGCGGGCGGCCAGCGCGGGGGTGGCGAACGTGACGTCCACCACCGACCCACCCTGTTGCCGCACACACGTGTGGACCGTCCCCCTGTTGAGAAGGGACATACCGCTTGAGGCCGCCCAGAACTCAACGGCGCGTCCCCGGACGTTGCACCCGGCGGCCGGGTTGCCCCAGGCCGCCGACTTGGCGTTCAGGTCGCCCAACACCACGACCTGGCGAGGCGCCGCCCTCCCTACGACTGCAGTGAGGACCTCCAGGAAATCCTCAAAGTCCGAGAGAGGGCGGTTTGGGGAGAAATAGACCCCGACCAGGGCCATGCCCCCCCACGCGGCGGCCACGTATCCCGGTCCCCTCTCTAAGAGCGAGAGGGGAGGGGAGTCCGTGGAAGACCGCGCCACCAACGCCACCAGGCCATCCCGGTCACCCAGCCAACGGCCAGGGACCGAGTAAGGCTCGGCGACCACCGCCAAGTCCACCAACCACTCAGCCATTGTCTGCATCAGCAGATCTTGGGCTGCCCTGCAGTGGTTGGCGTTAGTCTGAAGGATGCGATGTTCGACTATATCCATCAGTCGGACATCGCACCCTCCTCCGCAGCCGCCGCAGGAACGGCGGTACCGGCAGCCGCAACAGGCCCGGTTGGCGCCTGTACTTTGCCACGCTTAGGGGGAGGATTGCAGTTCCTCCCCTTCATCACGTGGTCCGCTTGGCAGCCACTGGCAGCACAGACCGAGCAGTGCGGCGTGGCGACCTCACAGGAGGCGGTTTGGTGGCCCCCCATGCCACAGCGGTAGCAGGTGTCTGACCTGTCTACCGCGGACGGACACAGAGCCCGGGTGTGGCCGATGCCGAAGCACCGGAAACACCTCAGCGGCTGGTCCTCGAGTGCCCTGACCGCACCCGAGCTGAAGCCGGCCGTCAGCCGGCCCTTCGCCAGGACGGCTCTGGCAGCGGGAATCGGGCACTCAAGGCGGACGGTGCCCATGCCACCGCGGCCGGGCCTTATGTCCCGACTCTGGACCGCCGCGACGTCGCAGCCCCCTAACGCTGCGACCGCCTCCACCACCTCCTCCTTGGTGACGGAATCGTCGAGATCCGTCACCTCGAGTGTCACCAACTTTACCGGTCGGGCCACCTTGGCGGAGTCCGAGATGACCTCCTGCAGCTTAGCTGCAAAGAGGTCCGCGCGGGCTCCCCCCTCTGCCCCCGGGAACTCGAATAATCGAGCCCCGGCTTGGGTCCGCCGGCAAGACACACTGCCGATCCCCAGTTGAGTGGGATCGGCATTGCTACGCGCCCGCACCAAAATGGACGCGTACGTCTCCCCTCGCTCCGCTGCCTCCGCGGTGAGGGTCACCACGACGGCCGCGGTTTTTGGGGAGACTAGCTGCCCCTTTCCCCTCGCTCTACCTCTACCTCCCCGCTTCCCCCCCCCTCTGCCGGTCGTCTGCGACCGGCTGGGAGCGGGGACGGCTGGGGCGGCAGCCGCCGACTTTTTGGCTTTGCCCTTCCGTCTCCCGACCACTTCCGTCCACTCATTGGACGGGGTGGTCGAGGGGAGAAGGGCGTCCTGCTCCGCTGCCTCCGCGGTGAGGGCCACCACGACGGCCGCGGCCTTTGGGGAGACCTGCTGCCCCTTGCCCCTCGCTCTACCGCTACCTCCCCGCTTCCCCCCCCCCTCCCCCCCTCCCCCCCTCTGCCAGTCGTCTGCGAGCGGTTACCCAACCCTACCTACCAACCCTACCCAACCTACCTAACTACACTACCCAACCCTACCTACCCCTACCCTACCCTATTCCTTCATTTTTTAATGTAGGTAGGTAAGGTTACCACGCTCAACTATCTCCGGGTAAACTATGTTCTCCTAGTACCTCAATCCCGATCACGCCGCCCCGGACACGCTCGCCAAGAACATAACGCGCCAGGGCATCACCAACTCCACGCTCAACTATCTCCCGGTAAACTATGTTCTCCTAGTACCTCAATCCCGACCACGCCACCCCAGACACGCTCGCCAAGAACTTAACGCGCCAGAGCATCAATCATCAACTCCACGCTCAACTATCTCCTTGTAAGCTATGTTCTCCTAGTACCTCAATCCCGAACACGCCGCCCCAGACGCGCTTGCCAAGAGACTATTATATCAAACTGCGCCCCGCAGCTTTTTTTTTTCGGATAAAAAGTAGCCTATGTGTTAATCCAGGGTATAACCTATCTACATACCAAATTTCAACCAAATCGGTCCAGCCGTTTATGCGTGAAAGAGTAACAAACATCCACACATCCATTCTCACAAACTTTCACATAATAGGTATTAGTAGGATAGAAAAGTTTACTGACAGAATACTTCATTTTGATTTATATAAGAATATGAAATGTGTTCAAACATTTTTTAATAATTGCCGCTTTAATCGGAATTGAACCCGCCAAATGTGAAAAAACAACACATTAAAATACATGTGTTTTTTATATTATTTTTTTTATATATTATTGCATCCTAAATAAGAGGTAGACCATGTTTAACAACATAAATCTTTCTTATATTTTTAAAATCTTAATGAAGTCTTCATATTGTAATATTTCCTAAATACAACATTTAAGGTCCTTCCGTGCGGCATAGCCATGGGACGCTCTGTATATACTTACAGTACCTAATTCTAAACATCGCACATTCTGTATTTAAAGTGGCTATAATATGAAGTAATTAATAACAATCTGTTCTTTCAAAGTAGGTGCAAGGTCATAATATAATCTAAGTATTTCTATTTCATAATGTAGGTTACCTACACATGCATATCTACAGACCACAATAAGTACTCATTGTGTACTGGACCATGTATGCATTTAATTGTTCATGAATTTTGTATTTATCTAGACAAGATCATCAGTAATTAATTTCCTTTAACAAAAAAGGTCATTATTATAAAAATTGAATTATGTATAACTAGGCTATGCCCGCAGCTTTGCACGACTGGAGTACGGTAATTATCCCACGGGATCGTACTACGGGGATAAAGGTATACTATGTTTCAATCCAGGTTATCAACTACCCGTGTGACAAACTTCATCCAAAAAGAAAAAGAGATACAAGAAAAGATTCGCGTGAAAGAGTAACAAACATCATCCATCCATGAATTCTTCCAACCATCCTCACAAACTTTCGCATTTATATTATTAGTAGGACCACCTGATACCTTCTGAACATTTTTTTTTTTTTAATAAATGAAACTTGTTCTTTCGAAAAAACTTAAAAAGGTATTATGTTTCTTTGATTGAACAATAATGAGTAATAAGTTACATAGCTGCTGTTTTCGTTTCAACTCATTCGAAACCTAATCTAAAGGGTTCCAACAGTTTCTCGCCATCTCGTTCTCGCACTCGCCTGTTCTCCATTTGGTGTCGGATTTTTTCCCGCTTCAAAGGTTTCCTCAGGTGAGAAAAGAGAACGGTATCACATTCTTGTTGTCTCGGCAAGAAGGCTCGCTTGACTACTCCCGTGAAACTGTAGGGCCTATAATAAAAAACGTAACCCAACAAAACCGCTAGTAATGAAACAGATACTTAACTATATTTCGTTTGTTTTATTAGATACAAAAGAGAAATCAATACCAAGAGAAAACTCAATGTCAGATTCAGAAGAAAATTCTGCAACCAAGGACTTGGATCAGCAGAGTGTAGGAGATACTGACAACCAGGTAAGTTGGCCAAACACTCTGTACACATTGGTCGGCCAACATCGTCCAACTTCTAAGGATTCACATTTGTCCTTAACTAGTATACAAAGGGCCTATTATACGCTTGTTGTATTTGGAACAGTTAGCCGACCGACGTGTGACCTATTTACTTCAGTGTATTCTTTCTTACCTGTTTTATTTGTAAAATGACGATTTCGTAGGCGACTGCAATGACAGCAACACAACTGGTTTTAAACCCTAGACACCTCTTATTTTTCGAATTCATGTGCGTAATGTATATTATCACTTGCTTCGGTGAAGGCAAACATCGTGAGGAAACCGAACCAGCGTGCCTAAAATATATTGCTCGACGGCATGTAGGTAAAGCAAAGTCAGAGGCCCATAAAAACTCTGACGCCTGATTATGCACTAAACACACGAAAAAGATAGAAGAAGTGATTTCTATATTACTTTAAAAATGGATACCGGTGGTAAAGTTAGAATCTACGGAATAGTTACAGAGTAACGTAGTCGTGTAGCTGTGGTCTATATTCGCTATCGAAATTGTACTTTAACCAGTCGCAATAAGGGGCCGTCCTGCAATCACGTGAGGATTTTTTATAGATCCCCTGCCCCTTGATGATATGTCGTGATGTTTACGGCTCTCTCCCTTCCCCGAATCACGTGTATTTTTAGGAAGATTCGAAGAAACTATTAATAAAAAAGACGGATACTTTGAGATAAAACGCTTGTTCGGGTTTGTAATTCATTATTGGTAAAAAATATTTTATGCGTCACACATTACCTCACGTGATTAAAAGACGACCTCTAAGCCATATAAGAACAAACATTCACATTCATAACACCTTGACAAGTACCTATCTAAAGTATTGTATTGATGACACTGCCATAGCCCACCACGATCGACGCTGAAGACCATGTAAGTGATAAACAGAAGTTCCTGCATACAAGCATTTGTCAGTGTCTGTATTTGTTTAGGTATTTAATATGAAAACTTTAATTATCCCTAAGAGCCGGCGCCGGCGCAGACGCCTTTATCTAGCGAAGCACTGCGTAGTTCTAATGGCAAACAAATATCAATCTTGCGCTCATGGCCGCTGCAGGGTGCAAAAAAAAAAACAAAGTACATAGAATAGATTTAGATAAAAAAAATACTGTGTGTAAAAGTTTCTGTCCAAAGTTGTTGTTACTCCTTGAGCGAATTGACAAACGAAACATATCCGAACTGGAGTGCAAAAAATTGCGAGCTGTTTTCATAGAACGGAAGAGGCACCTACCTGGAAATGGTCATTTAAAAGTATTGTGTCGCCACCTATAACTGAAGATCGTTTACATACGGGGTGAAAGGAATATCGACTCACAGACGATTACCAAATGTTTAGTACATCGTTCCGAACCCCACACAGGGGCCACAGCGAAATTATTATTCACAGGTAATTTAAAAAAAATGCTGTTTATTACAAAAGTGCCTATACATAAAGCAGCTATACGGTCAATATGTATGGAACAGCAGAATTTTTTAAAATTGACTAAGAAACATTTCTGTGTGAGAGAGGCGGTCTGAATGATGCACTGAACACGTGGTAACGGTTTGTGCATTGGTGTATCTTCCACCCTATATATCTTTCCATGCGTGCTCACTCTTCTGAATGTGTAAATTTTTTCACGAGCCCTTATTGAAATCGATTGATTTGCCTTTGGGTAGGCGATTTTTAAATAAAGTGGGAAATCCATATCATAAATATGGATTTCCCACTTTATTATTAAAAATGCCAGGTTTATATTTGTTTGCCAATGCAAACCGCGCTTTACAGCGCTTCGCCAGGTCTTCGTGCCGGCTCTCAGTTTTCACTGCATCCAGCGCATTTTGTCATATACCTATGAATGCTATTGCTAATAATATTTAAGCTAGTTTGTCCGTTTATGGCCTATGACTGGCTTACCATGTCGTGCTTATGGAATAAAGCCTGAATATTTAACTTATAATATAATATTTTTGTGTGATGCTAAACTAATTCATTTTATTAAAAAGAACCTTATACATGGTGTTGTTTTGTATCCTCGTCAAATTCAAGGAGGTAACTATGGTAATGATTCTCGTCCCGAATCAATAATAAAATGGATAGGTAGGTCATTTTTTTTTCTTATTTACGGAAATCCGTAAGTGTGTGTGTGTGTTCTCGCCCTGTAACCGCGCTTCCACAAATACAAACAATCTCAAACTTATTGGATAATTTGTTATCTCCTAAACCACGTTAAGGGGGTTATTCTGAAATACTGACAAACATAAACAACCAAAAAAATCAGCATTTATTTATAATTAAAACTAGGTACCGTAATTTTAATTGACTATTTATGTATTGTGTGACAACCTCCTGAATTTTGAGGAGGATGCAAAACAACACCAACAACTTCATGTATTTCTATAAATAGCACTTAATTTACTGTACAACGTTCGCCTCGCTTTGCCCCTAATTGCTTAGGATTATCTAATAACAAAACTCACACTTGTAACCTATATACTCTTTACATAAACTCGTCTTGCGCACTATTTGTATGGCTAAACTTCAGAACTCGACCATTGCCTACGTAACAAAAAGTTGTATTTCACGATTTTCTCTCATTGTAATTTGTACCTTAAGCTAGAGCTAAATGAAAAATCGTGAAATGCAGCAACTATATGACGTGATTATTGGTTTTTAAGTCGTGTTTTTCTAACAGGTATCATCTCTAGACAGCAGTATGCAGAACTTATCGGAAATGACGCAACCCTTGACGGCTAAGGCCACTGAGCGAGACCCAAGTGTTCCTTTCGATAACAAGAACTCAGATTCCAGTGATGATACACATAAGAATTTTGGTGAGTAAGAATTTGGCTTGTTACTAAGCTACTAAGCACTTAAGCCATTATTTTACGGGTCTGGTAAAACTTCATCGTAGTAAAAGTAATAGTGCAATTTTTTTTTTGTTTTTTTTTTTTACCTTTTTAGTTGTGGTATGTGACACACAATTAATTTTAAATTGTAACTAGAGGATATAAGAAAGAAAATAAGATAACTCATAAATTACCCAAGCAAAGTCAACTTTGCTTGGATAGTTTATGAGTGCGAAGTGTGCGAATCTCCTCCACAATAAAGAATCACGTAAATCAGACCAGTAACCACGGAGAAATCGGCGTACATACACACATGAAAAAAAAAGATGCAGGTGGAATACATAAGCTACTCCTCTTTTAGAAGTCGGTACAAAGATTAAAGTCGTTAATTACATAAAATCTGAAGTGTAGCAACCATATTGACAATTTTTGTCGGAAACGACTAGAAGTTTGCGAAAACTTGGCGTTAAGGAGCCCTATTTTACTGAACCTTACATGATTTTCTTATCTTCTGCATTTTTAACGTCAACCTGTTTTTAGCGAACTACAATGAGCTGGCTGAAGTGACAAAAGACTTACTCAACGACACCCAGATGGAAGTGGAATCAGGGGTCGAAGCTTTAGAAGATAACTTAGACGGTTTTAGCGATGTCAATGAGACTGACCCTCCTTTAGCTACTGGAAAGCCTTCAGAAACACACTCTGAAAAACGACCAATAAGCCGTGTGTCCTTCGGCTCGCCCCCAAGCAAAAACAATATGAAAGACAAGAAAATGGAAAGCAGACCTAACCATTTCTGCGGTTTCACCATGTATTTTCTCACATTCCTCGTTTTTATAAGCTACATCCTGTATCCAAAGGCTAATATTTGGAGCGGTTTTGTGCTCGGCCTATGGGTCTTTTATTTCACCAGCTGTTTGAAGAGCTGGCTGCTAGACACATTCTTTAGTGATAATGAGCCGAGCATTCCGAGCATGATCCAACTTAAGCGAAGTAGCGCTATGCCGCCTTCTTATACAATACCGTCTGTGAAAGAACATACGCCTATAAAAAAATACGAGGTAAGTAATACTGCAACTTGCTAATTTCAGAATTACTGTTACCCTATGTCATCTTATTGCTGGGCAAAGGGCCTATGTCTTCCATTTCGATCCAGGGTTGATGTGGACTCAGGTTTAGGTTAGTTGGTTTTGTCACTGCTGGATTATTTTTTTATGTTGTATATGTATTTTTTTTTTAATTTTAGGGTTGGATAAACCACTATAGAGCTCCGGATTACAATCCGATAACGTACCACATCAACAAGACAACGACTGCATTTATGAAGCTCGAAGGTGAGTCACATTATCCTACACTTTCACTATCACTTTGATAATGAGGTATCGGGAACTTATTGATAATCACGCAAGATGTCCCCTAAGTGACAGTAAGTTTAATCACTTTGATAGTTCTTCGCAAATAGCAATAAATCTTTTCGGGTAAATATTCGCATACAAGTAATGTTCGTTTAGCATGTTTGTACATGACTCGGAAGTTATTAATCCTGTTATCTTTCACTAATTATCGCATAATAGGGTATGATCACATTTTTTTTTAAAGTGAAACTTTTATTACATCGTCTCAAACTTTTTCGTCTGTGTGTTGCATGTCGCGTGACGCTCGGCCCCGTTTTATACGTTTTATACCCCTATTGGAATATTATTCTAAAATTTTTTAGTTAAATGTCTACGAGTATAGTGTGAAAATAAGTTTCACTTTTACCGTAGTTTCATAAAACCACACAATCCTTTTTTTTTAAAGTGAATCTTTTATTACATCGTCTCAAACTGTTTCGTCTGTGTGTTGCATGTCGCGTGACGGTCGGCCGCGGAGTAGGGATAGTGAAAGGCGCTCCCAAAAATTTATAGTTAAATGTCTAAAGTGTGAAAAAAAGTTTCACTTTTACCGTGGTTTCATAAAACCACACAATCCTTTTTTTCTTTGTCTGTCGTGTAGATTATTGAAAAGTATTGGACACGTATTTTTTCTTTTTTCACGTAGTCATAAAATCACGCAGATATGTGTTGAAATGGCGCATGACGTCACGTGTAGGTAATTTTTATACCTATTTGTGACGTAGTGAGCCCCCACTCTCCAACTTTAATGAGTTTTAACTAAGTAATTTTTTGATATTTTGATAAAATAAAGAATACTTGTTTAATATTTTTGTATTACATGTCTGACGGACAAAATAAAATGCCGTTTACTTTACCCAATCTTCACCCCTATTGTTTTCTTATCATAGTAATTATAGCTGCCTCGTTGGTATTATTGTCGCAAACGCTAATGCTGAGCTTGAGGGCCTGGTTTTGATTCCCGGGTCGGGCAAAGTTTTGTTGTGTTTTTCTTTCAGGAAATTCTCAGTAGCAGCTGCGTCCTATTACACGAGACTTAAACATAACTGACCAATTGTGGGTGTACTATTACACCTTTGCCTAACCCTTTTTGGGATTACGTTAAGCATAGTAATGATCCCAGGTTTTTTTTGTAGGATGCAATCTAAGGATATCGTATACTTCGACCAAGATACCGAAGAGGGCGCTATGGGACGAGAAAATAGATAAGGTGGCGTTTTATCAACACAGGCTGTACAATTTGACTGGAGCCAGGGTTATGTTGATGCCTCAAGGATTAGTTAAAAGGAGGTAAGCAAACAGACTATTTATAAAAAATTCGTCCAATAGCGAATCGGGCTTACACGTTGTTCTGAACCAAATCAAACCAAAACATAAACCTTCGTTAGTTCATCAACTACATCTAAATGTAATATAGTAGTGTCAAGGGAAAAAATCTGATCTATGGCGCTGTGCAAACGTGTGTGTTGTGTCGAATAAAAGCTAACAATGAATATTTGATTTCTTTATAAACATTATGAAACCATCCACTCCCTGTGCAGACGTAAACTGTGTCCGGTGGCCGCGTTCTGTGGTAAAAGGTTAGATTTTTTTTGAACTTCAAATCCTAAAAAACATCGCTATTCGTGTGGTTTTCTTGATAAGTATTGGTCTGGTGACATAATATTTGTCTACGGATTTGTTCGCTAAGATAAGGTGCGTTTTTAAATCGCTGGTGACGATCGTATACAGTGCGTAACTGGTTTTATCTTTGACTAGCTGTGCCCGCGACTTCGTCCGCGTGGAATTAGATTTTTTCTAAAATAGATTACACCTTATTACATCAGCTTTCTGCCAGTAAAAGTCCCGTCAAAATCGGTCGGTCCAGAGATTAGCCGAAACAAACACATAATAATTTATTTATAGAAATTTCCATTTTATCAGCAAAAGTGTTATTTAAGGATAATATATTCCGCCATCCATTCGCCTTGTGGTTGATTAGTATCGAAACGATATTTGACTTCATTATAATAAACGTCACACTCGATCAGCCGTAGTAATAGTGCCGCAGGAAATATGCTAATCATGTTAGTTCCTCTTAAATGAACAAACATTTTAATAATAGTCTGCCATTCTATTTAGGGTCAGTGGTTAGGTAGGTAGAACCTCAGCAATTGGTGTATTGACGTTGTAGTGTGTGTCAGTACTTTGCCCCAGCCCCCCTAGCATGACCGTTCTATCTCTATTCTACCAAGAAACGACAAGAAATCTTTTCTTTACAACTTGTCATTTCTTCTGCCCGAGCATGGCGCGCACCGTCGACTCGCGTTTCTACGAAGACAGAAGAGAAATTCTTTCCATAGCAACGGGGACGTTGCTATGGAAAGTTAAAAGGTTACGTTTAGTTAACAAAAAAAAGTTGCCAATTGCACGAGTTTTTCATTTTTCGTGGGCGGGATAGTGTTGCTGCATCCTGGATCCAGGCCTGGATCTTTTTCGCGAAATTAAACCTAAATATTTTACATAACATTTCAACCTTTTGAACGTAACTCAACGCAACCACGAAACGTATTTCTCGTATTTAGTTTTTATTAAGACCAGTTTGACATTTGTCAGAAGTAATGTTTCTACCCCCAAATGTCAAAAGAAGAGAAAATATGGTCGTCATGCTCGACGTTGTAGACTTGTGTCGACTGAAGAAAAGAAACATTTCTTTTCTTCATTCTTAATATCGCCATGCTTGGGACGATAGAAATATCTGTCAAGTTGTCGATTCTTCCGTAGACAGCTCGTTTCTACGGCGGTCATGCTAGGCCGGCAGCACGTTTTTTATTTTCAAATAAAGGCGGAAACAAACTTACGTGTCGTGGCGTGTCGTGACGCTCCAGAAGCAAATTGGTTTCATATGGTTAGGGACATATTTGTATGGCGTGTCGTGTCGCAACGATGTATGAAACCGAATGCTTCTGGCGCGTCACGACACGCCACGACACGTAAGTGTGTTTCCGCCTTTAAATTCGTCATCACAATGGTAAAATATCGATACCACCACTTGACTCTGCAAAACGCCCGTGATAACAACATCTGTTGCGTCACACAAAGGCAGTGGTTTCTCTTCTATCTTACCATCTAGCGAAAAATTCAGATCTATCTAAAACTCGTAAATTAGAAACAACTAGAAGCTACTTACGTCTTTCTAGTCCCCAGTTTAAGAACATACCAATATTCAATGATTAGTCAATCTGTGAACTACGACAGCCTTAATGGAATAAAGACTTAACAGTCTCTTGCGCAGCTCTGCATGAACTTGTTCTAGTCACTATTCATCGTTTATAATATAAACTAGTACATAAATAACTGTCGCACCGCACCTGCTTCGCTTTTAACAACTTCACAAAATAATGTTGTCAAATAATATCGAAAAATTTGCTCGCTACCTATATAAAAAAAATATATAGATATTACCCCTGTTGTTTGTCTCTGGAATGGTAGGCATCAACACGTTAGAACTGAGACGTAAGTGTGCGCTGTTGATGCACTACTATCAATTACTAAATAATAAAATTGACGACGCGACTACTCTAGCTCGTTGTTCATTGTTTGCTCCGGACCGGCTGCGGCGGTCGCGGGCCTGTTTCTCACGGGGCTTGTTCGCGCCTCCTTCTGTGCGTACCCAAACAGCTCGATATGCGCCCACAGCCCAGGCGATAAATCTGCTTAACGCCTTGATTGCTCAGGAACCGGATCTCGATGTGTTTACGTGCAGCAATAAGGCTATGCTGAATTATTCTGTAAATTTCTTTAGTTAATGTTATGTTTTTGGCTTGCTGCACGCTTTGGTGCAAACTGTAAGTGCAGCGAGTACTTGTATAAATAAATAAATATGGAGTTTTCTAAATTATAAATATGTATGAATTAAACACATTAAACTTCTGATAAAATTACTTTAAATTAAAATTAAAACCGCAAAACAAAGACAAAAAGCAACTTTAATGTATAATTAATTATGTATAGATGTAGACATGATGAGTGACGTATTCTAATGTATGAAGTAATTTACGTCTATAAAGGTTAATAACAAACCACTGATAAGCGGTTGACATAGAAGGGCCTTCGTCATGCGCACGACTGCAATTGACCAACAATTGGGTTAATGAACGCACAGTGTGGCGCTTGCGCTGTTCGTATTCATACATGTATATAATATGACGGGGTGTAAGGGACACCGACGTGAAATTTTTCATCGTTATTTTTTTAAGTGAAACTTCTTATGCGACTTCCAACAAGTTTATCGTTCTAATGGAGGGGGAATATTTTCTATTACCCACTAAGAGACGGCGCTATTACAAGATTTGTGACTACGTAGTTCTACTAGGTACGCAAGATGGCGTGCAAACAGTCATGCGTTCGACTCTTCGGTGTGACCCGCCTTCGCTCAATTTCCATGAGTAGAATAATCTCGATTAACTTATGTAATAAAAAGTGTACAACAATAAAATATTATTTAGAAGCTCAATAAAATAACGAGAGTGAATGCGTGACACTCGAACGCATGCGTGTAGTATAACGAAGTTTCACTTCTTCCGCGCGGAGGAACTCCACGCACAATTTTTTTTTTAAATCAGCTGTTCCATGGATTTGACCGGCTAGGTATTGCAGTTTCGTAGGAAACAGCTGTTTTATTTTTTAATTACTAACGATAAATTTCTATGAGGCGGGATTCAGAATGACCTACTGAGTATGTGGTAAACGTTTTGGCGTCGGTGTCCCTAAGGATCGGTTCATATCTGACTGAAAATGCGTTAGTATGACCGACGTAGTATAACGCATCATCGGTTGTGTGTGAACGGTCAAGTGTCTTTTTATACATTTGTCTGTTCAGTACGTCTACCAGTAGTTGTCATAGTTAGATTGCTTGACGTAACTGCAATAGTTCCGTCAATAAGCAAATACAATAGTTAGCTTTTTCAATGGTACCATGAGCTGTGTTGGTGCTTAGTACCAAATTCTAAGCAAATGAAGCCCAAACTTGCAGTCGCTGTAGTTTAGTTTACTACACGGTGACGTAGGATAGATAACTATAGTGACTCATACTGCGCATTTTAGTACCCAACTATCCGCTAGAGGCACTGTAAAAGTTTTCATATATTTATTATTTTTTTAACTACAGACGCTAGCGAGTATAGATTGTTAAAACTCATGGTAGACATACTGGTGTTACGCGCCGTCAGATATGAACCTTCCCTTACTCCCTATTTATATCAAAGGTCTGTAGTAACATGATCAAATATTATAATTGTCGTGACGTATATTTGATTTGTTCCTGGTTGTAGCTAATAGGCTCGCCCGTTATCACGTGGGATTTACCAATACATAATCTGCAGATATTTTGTGATTACTTAATTTTCGTACTTATTTAAGGTGTAATGCTCCATTTTCATCAAAATATAGTAAATGTCTTGTTTGGTAAAACGGAATTCCAATTACACGTGTTTACTTTTTGAAGCTGATGTTATGGCGTTATTAATGTAATTAAGCTTATGTGTCTCTAAAAGCAATAATATTATGACGATAGTACTTATTATACTCATTGAATAGGTACCATATAACATACCTACCCAGATATTTATGATCTAAAATCTATTCTAGATAGATGGATTTGATTGTAGCTTTTGATCCGTTTGTGTATCTGTGGTAAATACTTACTTTTTAGGGTTCCGTACCCAAAGGGTCAAACGGGACACTATTACTGAGACTTCGCTGTACGTCCGTCTGTCACCAGGCTGTATCTCATGAACCGTGATAGGTAGCCAGTTGAAATTTCCACAGATTATGTATTTCTGTTGATGCTAAAACAACAAATACTAAAAACAGAATAAAATAAATATTTAAGGGGGCTCCCATACAAAAAAAAAATATTTTTTTCTCGTGCGCGAGTTCGACTCCCACTTGGCCGATTCTTTAATAGACACAAGCACAGAACCTACTATCGAATGACACCAACAAGGTTTTACTTATCACATAAGTATTCAAGAAAATTGGATTTTTAACCGACTTCCAAAGAGATTCTGTATTAGTAATAGTAGGATGCAAATTTTGTTAAAATTGTTATGAGGAAAAGCGTCTATCGACCCTCATAAAATGTGAAAAGAGTGTGTAGTTTACATGTTATGCAAAATATTTAGTATTAATTCCGCGAAAAACCGCCGAATTATATCACAAATTGGCATGATTAAACCATCCGTATAGTTATGAAAGTGAACCAAGCTTCAAATGTTTCAAAACAAAGATTAGATGCATACTTACTTACGTACTCAAATATGCAAAAGAGTACACACGGTGGACACAATCAAGATATTTATTTCCAGTAAAACTTGGCCTCGCTTTGTATAGATTTCCCGTACAATGAGAGATCCGCATAAACTGGTTTTGTATAGCTGTGATATGTAGATTTCCCGTATAATGAGAGATCCGCAAAAACTGGTTTTGTATAGCCGTGATATGTAGATGTCCCGTATAATGAGAGATCCGCATAAACTGGTTTTCTATAGCCGTGATATGTAGATGTCCCGTATAATGAGAGATCCGCATAAACTGGTTTTGTATAGCCGTGATATGTAGATTTCCCGTATAATGAGAGATCCACATAAACTAGTTTTGTATAGCCGTGATATGTAGATTTCCCGTATAATGAGAGATCCGCATAAACTGGTTTTGTATAGCCGTGATATGTAGATTTCACGTATAATGAGAGATCCGCATAAACTGGTTTTGTAAAGCCGTGCGTGTGCCGTTTGTAGCCGTGCGTACTACATTCGCTCAATATTACAGTACATTAGGATTTCCTCCTTTGTGATAAAGTTAATTAATAAAAATATTGGGCACAAGTTCCTGATGTTATGCGGTATTGTGTAATAGATTAGATAAAATTAAATTACGTAGTGGTATATTTGTGTTAGGAAAATAACATTTTTTTTGTACCCTGTTTGATATTATTCACATGTAAAGTTTTTTTTTTTTTTTAATGCAATGCCCCACCCTTGGAATTTCTCCTGCATCGTGGGTGCGTTTATAAACATTTAAACTCACATACACAAACAGCCAGACCCGGAACAGCTATATGTTGGCCATACAAATATTTGTTCCGTGCGGGGATCGAACCTGCGACACGCAGCACAGTCTGAATTCATCCATTGCTGAGTATATGCCTCTCTTTTTTGTGACAATCTCCACATTCCTATGCCATCCTCCTAGGTTTCAAAAATCTATAACCATGTGATGTCGATTAAAATCGATTTAGATACACAAGTTGCCATTTAAAAATATTGCAACTTTACTGGTTATGGGCAATAGCTTAGCTCAGCTCATTCGTAGAATTCTTTTTCTTAATCAGTAGGCAAACTTACCGGTAGATTATTTTATAACACATCAACAAACGTGAACTTTCTGTGGTAACTTCCGAGCAGTCTCATTCCACCGAAGATCTCATCTAGCACTTTCTACCGAGATTGAGGTCAAGAGCAGAGCGGGCCCTTGGGAAATTAAAAGAAAAAGATATCGAAGACAGTAGTGACACACTACTGACGTAAAAGTTCCAGGAACACGCAATCAAAACATACTCTTACGAGTATCATATCAAAGCAAAGTTGGATATTATATAACATAAAATCCAACTGTAATCCCCGAAAGGTTAGGCAGAGGTGTACCTACTACCTAATGTTTAAGTATTATACAGGGTGAAATTGAACAGATGCGACAAATTTAAATATACAATAATACGTGTTGTCAACAAAATTTAGAACATATCAAATGTAAAATTAAAAAAGATTCTAACAGTGTTACGAAAAACGTTAAAATAATTAAAGTATCAAAGAATTTCGCGTACTACCGTTTTCGCGTAATGGGCACGATTTAGGTATACATTCTCGCTATGAATGAATCGCGCCGCCCCCGTCCGCCCGGCCGCCCGCGCATCTCTTTCCCGCGCGCACGATTAATAAAAATTTTGTAAACCTTTCCCTTCATACTTTTGTCGGCTGAGGACGATCAAAAATACAATAAAAGTAAATAGTAAAACAATGTTTTAGTAAGAGGTATACCTAACCTGAATAATGTTTGTTACAACAACAAATCAATTATTGTATTTTTGGCGTATTTAAAAAGTTGGAATCACAGTATTTACAATAATTATTAAGTATTTACACTAAATCAAATCAGTACACTTACGTGTATTTTAACAATTGTTCAAAATATCCACCTCAGTTTTGTAAACACAATTGAGCACGGCACCGCAAATTGTCCTTAAGTTTTATTAATTAAAGTTTGTGATTTTACAGTTTCGAATGCATTCCTGATTTTTTGTTTTTTAGCTCGTCTGTCCAGCATGTTTTGAGTGATTCTTAGAATTCTTCCCAATGAAGGTGGGACATTAGGATATCTTAGCCGAAATCTTCGCTGCGTTTCACGTAGATTTCTTACGGTGTTGTACCACACAACAATATCAAGATACTGTACGTTTGTTAACGGTTCACAACTATTTCGTCTCGTCCTAGGCATTGTTATGACAAACACAAGACAAAAATACTAATTATTCGCAATACGTAAAGTGGGATTTGCGGAATGCGCGCGCGACCGTGACCTACAAACGTTTTAGGACGACTAATGAAGATGAACTAAGGAAGGGTGGGCGGCGCGGCGGCGGGGCGGTCGCCGGGAAGGGATGTCGGCGCTGGCGCTCATGCGAGGTTTGGCAACGTCGCGCGATACTTACACTAGAAAATAGGCAAAATTAGGTAAATGACCGCTATGAACGGCAACGGGATTATTGTGCACTGCGATGAGTAGGACGAGATTTTTTGATACTTTAATTTTTCTTATTTATTTTGCATATTAATTTATTTTGCTGGAGTACCGATAATTCGTACTTAAATAAAGATAATAACATCAATGGACCATTTTAAAGCGATAATCACGTAATTTTTTTTAACGATTTGGATTGTAGAAAAAACAGTTTATAATTACTATGTTACTGTAACTGAAGCTCCCATTTCTTTTTGTCGCATTTATTCAAAGTCAGCCTGTATAATAGGGGGTGAGCCTATTGCAGTCAACCGGACGCAAATCCAGACTCCTTGACTGCTACTGAGAAATTCCTACTAAAACCCAATAACATTTTGCCCGACTCGGGGATCGAACCCAGGACTTCATGCTCAGCAGTGGTGTTTGCGACTACAAGACTAACGAGGCAGTAATCCATACTAATCCATACTTAATATTATAAATGCGAAAGTCACTCTGTTTGTTTGTTTGTTTGTTACCTTTTCACGACTAAACGGCTGATCGGATCTTAGTGAAATTTGGAAAGAAGATAGAATTCAACCTGGGGAAGGACATAGGCTATCATCACGCTACGTCCAATAGGAGCGGAGCAGCAATGAAAAATGTTGCGAAAACGGGGAAAATGTGACGCAGACCAAGTTGCACGGGACAGCTAGTTTGATATAAGTCTAAAAATATCAATGTTGTCTTCGAAACAGCGTTCCAGTGACACAAAGAATTGTCATCTGGCGCTCGATGCATCTTTAAAAAGTCCCCGAGCGGAACAGACCGTTTAGTACTGAGTCACAGTAATATCAAAGATCACCTTTGTAATTTCAATCGTAAAACAATAGGCATACATACGCATCACACATTTAAAGAAAGAGACTAGTAAATACATTCACTAATAGGTACTTCATAAAGTTAAGTAAGGTGCTACTAACTCTGGCTTATCCTTCGGGGTATACAATCTCGCTATGTGATAAAGATCTACGATAAAACTGGGATATGAATAGACGCTTGTGTCGAGATCTTTGCAAACAAGCTCCGGGGATGTATCTACCGCGGGCGACATGTTTGTTTTCATGGCAAGCCATATTGTCGTGGGTCATCACAAACTCATAAAACTTTAGAATGTTTTCCCTCAAATCAAACCTTGACATCTAATATATTTTTCAATGTTTGATAACATCCCATTTTGTTAAATGTATCTACAGAAAAGTTGCAATTTACCTTAAATTTCATAATGGTTACACTGGTATTACAACGCGGATTTCTATTTATGTCATACCTTACCATATAATAAAGTTTCTCATACTGTGGGAAGCATGCCATCAAAAAAAAAACTTAAACGAGATTTCGCATCTAATGATTTTAACATTTTGATAAGAATCGTAGTAACCTAATATTGATTATAATTATCTGATAAGCTCACTATTATAACTACCTACTACAGTCTACAGCATTATAACTAAACGGGTATGGAAATTTGAAAATAGACGTAGGAATGTATCTGTTTCAAATTTACTACCAACCTTAGTACAACTACTATCAAGGTCTTGACTAATAGAGTGCGTTCATTACGTTCAAACGTACATTGAGTATGCATTCCACGTGTTTAATTATATTATTCTTCTTCTACTGGTTACTCTCCAATTACTGGGTTAGCTATCATCGCCTGCCTAGCGTTTTTGAGGAGGGCTTACAGTCTAACTGGATGCAGCTAAATACCTGTATTTTACACGGAGCGACTGACTTTCTGCCTACCAAAACGCAGTTAGGACTGTGTAATACGACACCATTGGTTCTCACCAATGGTGTCGTATTACACAGTCCGGTCGTCAGAGTTTCGGGTCATTGACTACTGGTAACGACTGTCAAATTTCTTCAAATGACAGCCTGGACCAACGGCTTAACATGCTTTCCGAGGCCAATGTTTAAAGATATTTTTCTCCGACCAACACGGAGTTATGTTATTAACTATTTATTAATTTTTATACTCTAATGTCTAATGATATCGATAGAATTCTTGAGCATTTCGAGATGGTCGTAAACCTATATACAACGTGTTGTTTTGCATCCTCGTCAAAATTCAGGAGGTTGTCACAAAAGACATAAATAATCTATTTAAATTACGGCATCTAGTTAATTATTAATTGACGCTACTTTTTTGGGTTCCGTAGCCGAATGGCAAAAAACGGAACCCGTATAGATTTGTCATGTCTGTCCGTCCGTATGTCACGGCCACTTTATTCTGAAACTATACAGCTGAAACTTGGCAGGTAGATGTATTCTGTGAACCGATTTTAGCACAAAAATAGAAAAAAAATATAGATTAACCTTTTGACCGCCACAGTCGTGTGTAGACGACAAACCAAAATGTGCCCAGCACGCCACGGTCGCGAATGGTTGACAGAATTTTACAGAATTTGTCATTAAACAGCATTGTTTTGTGTTTTTCCCTTGTTAATTATTTACCTTGACTCTTCTTCATTTATTTGAAGTGAACTGCTTTCATTAGATTTCATCTGTAGTAACATAAGATGACAAAAAAGAAAACCAGTTAAAAAGTTCGTGCCCTCAAAGCCACAGTCACCTCAACAGGACACGTAGTGATGTAGGCAGCAGTCAATATAACAAGAATATCGACCTCGACGGCAACCTACGTTATATTTGATTTACTCTGAATTCTGCATTATTAAACAAATAAAACATTTGATATTGAACTTTCATGTTTGAGAAATCAAGAAAATTTTATAATACTGAACTATGCGCTCTTTAAAAGTCGAGTGTTAATAGATTATCGATTGATTGTAATGACTGCAATGCCCATCCCTATCACCCAATGTATTGTCTGTGCCGGGAACGCCACAGTCGTCTATGATTGACAGTCCCATGACGTCAAACGAGGAATTTTTTTGAATAGAGTAGTTCTTTTGCTGTTATTATTATTGTTAACTGTATACATGATTAATAATGGATAACTATAATATGAGTAGTGAAGACTTATTAAGTATATTGCAAGGAGTCGATACTGACACGTTTATAATGGTTTTTTTTAATACTATCCTACCTAAAAATACATACGTATATCGATATAAATCAATATACAATTGTTGAATTAAACTTATGTTGATTGTCTTATACATATTGAACGGTATATAATGTGTGAAGGTATTAAAAATGGTGTGATTGTTCTACCGATTTCTACCACCCAACTTTTTAATTAAAAAACTGATTTTTATAAAATGTTTTATTTTATCTTTTGTGAACTTCATGTTTGTGACGCTTAAGAAACTTTGTCCAGGTAGGTACCATTATTCCTCATTATTTCCTATTCATTACAGTCTTGTAAATTGTCTACATTCGAAAGTAAACAACACTAACACAGTAAACGGTATTCACTTCTGCACTGATGTCATCAGTGACTGGCGTTATACTAAAGCATTAATATTGCTTGTTCTTCCAAAGAAACTTAAATTTTATTAGTTGACAATGTTAAAAGTACAAAACGAACAATATAAAATATTTCGATATTATTAATAAGTATCGGTGTCGCACCTCTAGAGAAGAAGCGAGCAATTTCAAGAAATACGTGCCAACTGCGCCACTGTCGTCTTAGGGTGACAAGAAATTCGTCATGATGGACAATAGTGCTGTAATACTATTGACTTAGTTTTATCGATTGTTGTTTCTATTTGTGGAATAAACGTAACTGTGACACAGATTATTACATTAATGTCATAAAGTACAAAGCGCGATGAAATAAAACTCAACACAAGGATGGTATAATAATCTTTATTGAAATTAAAACCCATGTAAAAAAATGTTGTCAGGTTTCTATGAGCTTTATCGATATAATTTCGCCCTCACTATTATTTTGTAGGTATTAAATTATGAATTCGGAGCTTGGCGCTGAGGGCACGCTTTTTCTTTTTTGACGTGGCGGTCAAAAGGTTAAGGATTATATACCCTCCCCACACGGAACTGAAACTAAAATAAAAACTTCTTCTTCTATAACATTTAAATATGACTATTTTCGACATTATTTTGCGGGGGTAGCGCACACGCGGGCGAAGTCGCGGGCCGAAGCTAGTTTCTCAACATAAAATATGACCTAAATCGCGGTCTAGTGATCTTAAGCGCGATTACTCAGTTTAACATCTAGAACTTCTCAGTAGTTCAACATTTTATATCTAAACGAAAAATGTAACTTGCGGCATAAAACTGGGTATACAATATCTAAATATAAGTTATTATTTCCTTATTTGTAGACAATGGAGCAAGAAATATCCGATATGCATAGTACTAAATGACAATGAAAAGATTCAAGTGTTGGAGAAGGAAACTTTTTCAGCAGAAAAGAAAGCCGCCGAAACTGCTTTTGAAAAGAAGAAGGAACAACATGAGATGGAGACCGAGACCAATGCCAGCCCGGAAAAAAGGAGAAAATTTGTGTGGAGAAGAAGAGAAAAGAGGTTGGTTCAAAATGACAAAACAAAGTTGTTTTTAAAGTGAAACTTTTATTACATCGTCTCAAACTTTTTCGTCTGTGTGTTGCATGTCGCGTGACGCTCGGCCGCGGAGTAGGGATAAAGTGAAAAACGCTCGTCAGAGCGCCTGTCACTTTATCCCTACTCCGCGTTTTATACGTTTTATACCCTTAATGAAATATTATTACAAACATTTTTAGTTAAATGTCTAGTGTGAAAAAAGTTTCACTTTTACCGTGGTTTCATAAAACCACACATTCCATTTTTTTATAAAATACTACTACAATTTATTCTTTTTTTTTAATAAAATATAATTTCTGGTTTATAAAATACTACTACTTTTATTTTTATTTTTTATAACTCTTATTTTTTTTTCTCTCAGACATTTGGATCTGCTATGTCACGAAAGAATAAAGTGCGAATGGTATTTTTTTTTTCAATGATTTCATCTGATTATTTTTCGTCATATTTAAGCCTTCATTATTATTACTGTTTGTTTCAGTAATTCGCATTCTGACGGGGAAACAGGAAAGGAAGGTCTAAGGCATAGACTCGTTAGGAAAATGCATAGAGGTGAGTGGGTATTTTAATATTTTCATAAAATTACGTCAGCTGTTTGCTTTATCTTGTGCAATAGAGGATTTGTACTGTGAGTCATATCCATACAAACATTGGTGTCTGTAACACCGTAAAGCATTGATAGGTATATAGCTTAGTCTACGTTTATACGTATCGTTCATAAACGGTAATTTATACAAGTGCATATTAAGGCACATAATATTACTCTAGACAACAAGATCTACATATATAGGATGGCAGGGACACCGACGCTAAAACGTTATCACGTATTCACCATTCTCTTTGATGCCACGGCTTATTTCGAACTAATTATTTTATTTTTTAACTGTCTTTTTTGTTTTTACTATGGACACTTAACGTGCACGTCTTGCTACATCGTTCTCTCATAATGTACCATCTCAACATAAATGATGTAACCAAGGTTTTTGTAACAAGATTCTGATTTAAAAGAGTGTCCATGGAGTTTCTTGCCCATTCTTCTCCATAGAGATCTACGCTTTGGAATGGGCAACTACAGTACTTTCACAGTTATTATGTCTTGTGACTGGGACTGTAGCTTCATTTTTATTGTTGTTTGACTATTCAAAAGTGCCTGTAACTGGCCTACTTGAAATAAATGAATTTGATTTGATTTATTCAGTACATAATTCTTAACATATAGAATTTTGACGTTGCTATGTTTTCAGAACGATGTATTGAATATGTGATAACCGTTTCAGCGTCGGCGGGGGGGGGGGGTAGCTTCCACCTTGTATAATAGCCTACGAGAAACACGACGAGATATAATATACAAGGTGTTGTTTTGCATACTCGTTTTTTATATTACGGTAAACGCTGATTTTTTTGGTTGAATAAATTTGTCAGTAAAAGAATAACCCCTTTCACGTGGTTTAGGGAATAAGAAATGATCGAATAAACGTTTGAGATCGTTTGTATGTGTGAAAGCGCGGTTATAGGGCGAGAATCAGACGGGCCGCGTTTAAAACACGGGTGGTTCACACTTTCCAATTTCCGTAAATAAAAAATTACCTACCCATTTTATTATTGATTCGGGTCGAGAATCATTAGAATAGTAACCTCCTTGAATTTGAGGAGTATGCAAAACAACAGTCTGTATTATGTATCGTAGGAGCTTTAATGCCATCCCCTCTTTAAGTGTTCAGTGTACCGCAACGAGTTAAACATTTAGCATAATAATGTATTTTTATGTTCATGCGTACAAACCAGCTGATGGTAGCAACACAGGTAAACAAATCAGATATCTCAGTTTATATTTATAACCATAGTTTATTTTAACCTTAACGTCTTAACTGGCCATTAGCGCTCATTTGTACTCATCATTGGGAATAAGTTTTATGATGGCATGAATAACTTCGCACCAAAAACTTGTTTTTAAAAATAATCTTAAAAAAAGTTGGGACCCTGAACTCCGTAATTAGTTGGCCCCCAGCTATGGACTGAAACTAAAAAAATATCAAATATAGTAATGCGCTTGCCTGGGTTCGAACCCGCTGCTTACTGCTCGGAAGTCGGGGCTGCCACCACTGGGCCATTGCTGCTCTCGATCATTTTATCAGCACTTTTTAAACTTACTTTTTAAAATAACATAGTGCACAATAAAGTTAGTCCCCAAAACGCCCGCCCTTTTCTACTTTCGAGTGTCTAAATCACTAGAAAGTGGAGAATGGCGGAAACTTTCAGACACTACATTACACAAGGCCAGAAAAAAAGATACGGAATAAATTCCCTAACTCCAAGTCTAGATAAAAGAATCCGTTCTCTTCTGTTCTTCAGACAAGAAGACAGACAGCGTGTCCACAGCAACGGAACCAGTGGAGACGCAGAGCCAGAGTACAGTGCGGACTGAAAAACCGCAGTTGGCTGACGAGTCCTATGAACAAGAGTTAGAGCTGACTTCTAAGTCGGCCACCAGCACTAAGGATGATGACGACGAATTCGATGACAATGAACTCACCAAAATTAAGGACCTGTTAGAGGAAACGGTAAGCTTAATATAATTATAATATAAATAAAACATATAATATAAAAAAATAAAAAAAACATAAAAAAATAGTAGCCCACCGGTATCGGGACAAGGCTCTTGAGAGAGGAACCTCCTAACAATACGCGCCCATGTCCAAAAGTACTGCGAACTGAATCAAGCCTTGGTCGCCGTGTGTTCTTAGATTATTGCGCTCACACGTAAAAATTGCTTCTATTATGTGCCTTTGGTTTTTACATCAACTGGCTGCAAAAAAAAACAGTCCGATGTAATTGTATCTTTTATTCGCAACTTCCTCATGGTATTAGTATTTTCCTTTGACGCGTCGTAATAGCGTAACCTTGACTCCTAACATACTGGTTATAATTTAAATAACGAATGCGATAATAATAAACAATAGGTGCTAAGCTAATCGGCAGATTAACTGTTGGTATTTTTTATACTTGTGATTAAAAATACCCATAGGTTATTTCTCGATAAGCTTACTCTATGATAACCTTGTCGCTATCGTTTTAGGAATGCTTGGAATACATAATCTTCACAGAACACTGTTTAGCAAAAATTAAGTAACTAACATAAGCATCATCATCTACAGCCTGAAATTCATCCACTGCTGGTTATACGTCTCTCTTTTCTTGTGCTAATGTCCATTGTCACACCATAGTTAATACTAATAGACCAACAGCTTTAAAAATCTTCTCTCGTCTTTGGCGATCTTGAAAATCTAAAGGGTGTAAAACACCTCTTAACGAAGCCGAAAGGCACTGGTTCTCCATGTTATTGCGATATTTTTTTTGTTCTACACCATACCTGGGAACCTTATAGTTACAGAGATATTAGGAGTCAAAGTTCCAACTTTTTGACAAGTATTTTTTTAAATACAAGTTTTTAATGGAAGATTGTTACTTTAAACACCTCCACGACCCCCTTACTATTCAATCCGTCTCTATCAGCACAATGTTTTGAGTGCGTTACATTGAGTTCTACCACGAAACATGATTTTATTTTTATTTTATTTATTTTTAATTCAGGTAGAACCCATGAATTTATTAGTATTTCTTAACCTATGTTAGTATAATAGACTAAAAACATGTGATAATTAATGAATCCACCTCACGGAGACACCCGGCAACAGTACATGCACTGCGCACAAGTGCCCTATAAGGCAGCCCTCAGTCTTACTAGCAACAACGCTCAGAAGACTGTTGTCGCTGCCCCGCATCCGACGCAGTAGTGAAGCGGATCTTTTACGAATTATCGCAAAGAAGTCGTCTGTACGCGCTGCTGCGAACATCCCCGAAGCGCACAGAAACGAGGCAGCTACAGCAGTATCCTAAATTTTTTTAAATTTTAGACCCCCCAAAAAAAGTCGTTTCCCAGCAATAATTTTTGCGTAAAGTTACTTAGTTTCATGTACAGAATGCTTGGTTGACGGCTTCGTGATGAGGTGATTTATACCGTGTATGTTAGGGTGTGTCTTCCAGCCTTACCTGAATTTAAACAACTTCCACAGGTCTGGTCGATTCGAAATTCGAAATCTTGTTACTTGTAGCCATGGACATCGCCGGGGGGGACTGCATCCCCCCCTCTCCCCCCTAAAAGCTCGTTTTTTTTAACTTATAACTTTCGTTGTTTTCTTTAATTAGCGAGAAGAGGCGCAACACCGAAAACAAGACAGTCAAGGCTAAGATAAAATAAAATAAGTAAAAAGCATGAAACAAAAATTAAATTAAAAATTTAAAAAACCCCCGACACAAAAAACCTCTAAAAAACCATAAATAAAATAATCCAAGCGTCGTAGCGTCGGGGGTCCGCTTTGTTTTGTGCTTGTACTAAGCGATCTACTTAGCGGTTTTTTGTGTCGGGGGTTTTTAAAATTTTTTTACGGTTGTATTCAATGTAACGGACACAAAACATTTTTAAATAGTGTTGCTGTTTTCGTGAAAAATCCAAAAAACCGAAAATATTGAACTTAGACCTCGAATAACTTTTTTAGCACATATGGGATCGTATGGGGACCTTTGAATCTTTATTTCTAATGGCCAAGATCTCTACAAAAATTCACCTTGATTCGAGTTTTTGTTAATTGAAATGTCTATCTTGACCGGACTATTAAAGTAAACTTACAACATTAAAAGCTAGTATATAAAAATAAAGTTAGAACTTTGACCCCCCAATATCTCCGTAACTAGATAGGTCTTGAAGGAATAGTCTAGAAAAAAAATAGCTTTGTTAAAAGGAATTTTATACCCATTAGATCTACGATCTAAGATAAATAGTGATCTACCTTTTTCCTCTACTTAGCAAGATTGGTGGTCAGACTTCTCACTCACGGACGACTCACCTTTAATTCTATTTTTAACTGTTTCAGGAAAGGGAGATAGCCGCGGACGGTACAAGCGAAGGGGAGTGGAGCGTGCATGTCATGTTCTCCAAAGACAAGCACTCGCATCTGTTCCTGTTCGCGCGAACCGGCAGAGACAAACACGAATGGTAACACATGTTTATCTTACTTGAGTACAGACGCCAGCAAATCAAGCTGCAACATTCTGTCCAATTTCTTTGTAATAGATTTTCAACTTTATTGTTAAAGAATTATGTTCAAGGTTGATTGAGAAAATTTTACAGTTAGCTTGATGTGCGCGTCTGTACTAGTGAATATGAAACGTAGGTATACACGGTCTATCAGAAAGGTGTAGTTATATTTCAGGGTGTAATTGAAACCATCAAATTGAACAACTTTCTCCATGGGACCAACATTAAAATCGCAAAAAAAACAGCTGTCCTATACAGAACATTATGTACCCCAAAGCCCTTTCATTTAAAAAAAAAACCGTCAAAAATGGTTTTTGCGTCAGTGTCCCTTACTCCCCAAATATAGGGTTATATTTAGGTTGCGTAGGTAATAAAGTTTTGTACTAAACAGCAGATTTTTATTTCGCGATTTCGATTGTTCCCTGGAGAAAGTTGTTCAGTTTGATGGATTTCCTTATTCGTTCCGAATCATTATCAATATGAAGTACCGATTATACTAGAGATTCCGCTTATCACTTAATCGGCAAGCGAACCGAGTTCAGAAGGAGTAGGTTTCGTTGTACTGTATATGTTCTATGTTTTTTACATTTATCATGAGTTGTTATAATTAATTAGACTGCGTGTAACAATAGGGGACCGGACTGGGTAAAGAAAACGACATTCTATTTTGTCCGTCAGACAGGTAATACAAAAATATTAGATACGTATTTATTGTTTTATCAAAATATCAAAAAATTACTTAGTTAAAACTCATTAAAGTTGGAGAGTAGGGGCTTACTACGTCATAAGTAGGTATAAAACTTACCTACATGTGACGTCATGCGCCATTTCGTAATTTTAAGACCACGTGAAAAAAGAAAAAATACGTGTCCAATACTTTTCAATAAACTACCCGACGGACAAAGAAAAAAAAATTGGATTATCCCCTATTGTTGATACATCATTTAATCATTTATTGCGGCACTTTACCTTACATTATACTTAATTAAATCTTACTATGGTCAAGAGTAAGGTTATGACGAAATATATTTTTTTAACTTTCAGAATGTTTTACTGAAAGTTATAGTCGAGTTTCTCATGTAGCATGCAAAACATAAAAAAAACACTAAGAATAGAGTCACCATCATCTACCTAGCCTTTTCCCAAACTACCTTGGGGTCGGCTTCCAGTCTAACCGGACCCAGCTGAGAATCACTATTTTACATGAAGTGACTGCCTATCTGACCGCCACAACACAATAACTGAGTAATACGATACCCCTTGGTAAGACTAGATGTCATACTTTTGGCTTCTGACTACTCGTAACGACTGTCAAAGATCTACAAATGACAGACGGAACCAACGGCTTTCCGAGACACGAGGTATGTAATTATGGTCACCCACCCACGGACCAACCTCGGCAAGCACGGCTTAACCTTAAAGATCGACCCGTGCGGCTGTTATTATTTAGCCACGAGCACCACGAGAATAGTGTTTATACCAAATGGTTGCAAATGCAGCTTACCATCCAAGTATAGCAAAGAAGTTAGATGCGTGTCCATTACGCCATTATACTATCGTTAAAAACTGCGATCGGTTTATTATTATAAACTACGCGGTGTGGCACATTTTCTGAAACATGTAGACATGATTCTAAAACCACTCGCGAGATATTTTCAACACGTTATTGAAACACCTTGTATGTGCTTCGTTTAACACAAAAGTTGGGATAATTGAATAAAATAAAATTCTGTACAAAAATAAATTTCTCATAATATATTTTTTCTTCGTAGGTATCGGCGCCTAATAATAGCGATAACAGACGCCAATGCGGCCTCGGCGGAGAATTCGACGGCGGACGACAAGACGAGCAGCGAGCCCGCTACAGAGACAAAGGATAACATCGAAATGGCCTGTTTTAAGGTCACTGAGAAGGAAACTGTCGCCTTCAATAAGTCAACTGTGAGAACTGTTTCATACTATTTTTTACCAGCGACTTCACTCGCGTTTAACCCCCCCCCCCCCCCCAAATCGCGGGGTGTTATAAATTAGTTTAGCCTAAGTGTGTCTTAGTCCAGTCATCGAAAATAGCCACCTTTTCCTTTCATTTGACACATTATTTGTTTTGGCAGCATTTGATAGTTAGAGCGGTTTCAGGCTAGCTTATTTATTTGTGAGTATAAGCTCGTATCGGCTTACACGATTACACGCGCACCACTTTTAGCGCTTCAAAAAACTAGGCGCGCGTACACGCACTTATTCACATGGCGTAAGTGTGCGTGGGAGGAGGCAGCCCTCGCGTATCGCACTTATACGGGCGTATAACCGCGTCAATGCTCGTATGGGTTGCGAGTGAAAACACGCGGAAAATACCCTACTCTAAATCCGCCCTTACTATCCTACCGGTTTCTGCAATGCAAAGCCTTCCTAAACGTTTTTTTTTACGAAAGTATTGATTATAATGAACCTTTTTTTTGTCTTTCAGAACAAATCATTAGACTCGCTAGCCGATACCGGCGGAGTCACGATTACATCAATATCGCAGCCCATTCCTGTAGATACAGATTACGAAAAAATCTTCTGGCCATACCTCCTCAAAATCTTACAGGTGATATTGAACTTTATTTTCCTTATTGTTACGTATAATTTTACATGGCTAAGTTGGGTAGCATACCATCAGAGTATTATATGTCTTGTTTTATCAACTCCTTGAATTCTACTATTTACAGCCAGCTTCAAAGCTGAGCATGAGGTCCTGAGTTCTATTCCCAGGTCAAGCGCAGAGTGTTATTTGGGGTTTCTATAAATTTATTTTATCTAGAGTAGAGTTTGGATTTTTTCTCTATTGATGGGAGTGTCCCCTATGACGTAGGACAATATAACTGATAATATGAGGGTGTACTTAAGGGTCCAGCTTCCCCTAATCCTTGTAGGAAATACAGGGATTGTCTTATGGGTGATATTTCGCTCCCGCCTTGTACTCGTGCAACTTACCTCTTCGAGACCATACCCTTCCAAATTACTGTTCTTTCAGTTTCTTTACTTCTCCTTAAGTATAACTATCTAAACGACAATCATCTCTATGTCCATTGAATAAGGTTGTTACTATTAACAGGTCTGTCAAATAACAGTGATCTTTATTCTTATTAAGTTAAGGTTGTTTTTGATTGTTGCTGTCAAACGTAAACTAACTGTGAAAAGACTGTAGGTTAATCTTAAAACACGTAAAACAGGATCATGATATGACGTCTAACCCGAGTTGCGAAAGAGGGACGTTGTGTCAAATAGAGCCCACACCGCGCGAACGGTACCGAAGTAAAAAGAAAAGAAAAGGGAAAGAAGTTTGTTTTTTTTTATTTCATTTTTTTATTGTTTGTTGTTGGTATAGTAACGGTTAACTGCAAGTCAGTGACACTTGAACTTCGAAAACCGCTTTTACTGCTTTGTAATAAAGTTTGTCGTAGTGATCTTTTGAACATAGAAAATGAAAGGTTGTTTTGTTATTTATTTTTAATAGAATTGCGTACACATATTATAGAATAGTAAGGTGATCTAATAGAAAAGTTAGAGCTGTATTTTTATTTAATTTATTTATCGGCTTGTACGCACGGTGACCAACCAAACTATACAAAACCCATTTTGTACGGATCTCTCATTATACGGTAAATCTATACAAAACGAGGCCATGTTATATTGGAAATGAATAGCTACATGTGTCGCCGTGTGTACAAACTCTTTTAGCAGGTATATGAATATAGTTCGTATCGTTTGAACTCAATAGAATAATATACAATCAGGGCTAAAAATCTCGCGGGCCTGTGGACGGTGAGTAATGGGCTACCTCACCGTCCGTCCGTCTTATGACGACAGGCCGTGTCGACGGCGCGTACGTGTTCCACGCGCGCCTCAAGGAGATGTCAACAAACCGGAAGGGGCCCGAGAGGGCCAATGCCTGCCAGGGCTGCGGGTTGTTCGAAAGATATACCGTGGCCCCTGGAACACAAAGGGCTAAGAAGGAACATGGATGGGTTTTAGTCAGTACAAGTCTGACACTCCCTCCCACTCCGCCCAGAGCGGGAGAAGTCATTTGATGATTTCCCATCCTTAAAAAAAAAAGTGCTAACAATATAGTCCGACAATACTTTATTAGCGAGATGAAGCACACAATCGAGAGAAGTGGTAGGAACTGTCCAATCCTAAGAAAAGAGGAGGCCTTTGCCCAAGAGTCACACGAGATACATTATAAACTAACGATGTTTACAATCATCATCTTTCTGGCCTTGTTCCATGCGATTTGGGGTCGGCACAACACGTTTTTTTCTTCCATTCTCCCCGATCATTCGTCATGCTATCATTTACTCCTTTTTCCTTCATATCGTTTCTCACACATTCCCTCCATCTTTTCTTTGGTGTTTTTCTCCCTCTCCATCATTTATATTCATCACTATTTAGTCACGTATGTGTTCGATTCCATACCAAGACAGATGACTCTCTTTCATCTACTGTAACAGATGTCACTTTCAAACTTCCTCCTATATAGGGTGACGCGATACTTAAACACCTGATTATACTCATGATAACAAACAACTTTCCTAGAGTATATATTTTTTTTTTTATACTCATTCACTTTTATTTATTTATTAGGTACACCAACAGCAATACATACAATTTATTACAGAAAACAATAAAATTAAAATAAAAGTGCTGGTATGTACGCCTATTATAGGTATACGCAGCATTCACCATAGTGACAACAACATAAAATTCTAGAATATTATTAATAAATCATACAATCTGAATATAATATAAATTTTACTTAAATCTAAAAAGTTAATATGGATTACACTATCATTACAAACTGATAGGCCAATGGCGCGCGCGCGCTTATTTCATACGGCTGTTGTATAATTGTGATAAAAGTGAATGAGTACAATCACTTGTTTAAGTATCGGTCACTAATTAACAGTCATCCTATATACTCATTTCTAACTTTATCCATTTTAGTAACTCCACACATCCATCTCAACCTTCTCATCTCTACTGCATGCAATCTTTTCATACGGTGACAAATAATTCGGGAAAAAAAAGCCTGTCGCTCATTCCAAATATCATTACTTTATAAAGGGTGTAAAACACCTCTTAACGAAGCCGAAAGCGATCATTTTTTTGCTCTACACCATACCTGGGAACCTTCTAGTTACGGAGATATTAGGGGTCAAGGTTCCAACTTTTTTGACAAGTTTTTTTTAAAATACAAGTTTTTAATGTAAGATTTTTACTTTAAACACTTCCACGACCCCCGTACTATTCAATCAGTCCATCAGCACAATGTTTTGAGTGCGTTACATTAAGTTCTACCACAAAACATGATTTTACACCCCCCTACTACTAAAAAAAGTCGTTTCTCAGCAATAATTTTTGCGTAAAGTTACATGTTATGTACAGAATGCTTGGTTGACGGCTTCGTGATGAGGTGATTTACACGATGTATATTTATAATTTCAGATGTTTAGAGGTAAAGATATTTCACACATTATTTTGACGTAATAATTGATTTATCTATTTTACTCTACAGAACAAAAATCCCCCGCCGGATTGTACTTGCCGACTGCTTCCGTCGGAAGTGACGTGGGTGAACACAGTACTAGCGCGAATGATGTTCGACCTGATGCGGGACTCTGTCATGACCAGCCGGCTGCAGGGCAGGATACAGAGGAAACTCAACACGCTCAAGGTAAACTAACTCTTATTGTGAACACAAGTAGGTTGATTTTACATTGCTGTATGGTGGTACTTATGACAATTTTAGTGCGTATGCGTCGTTTTATACCCCACTGAATACAGGATACAGAGGAAACTGATAAGTCATTTATTTCGGAACAATATACATTGTGTAAACATTTTGCAAAATAAAACAGTACCATTAAAACATTACAATCCAAAACATGAAATAAAAAGTAACCATTAATAATTCACATAAGTATAATTATGTAGAATAACAAATTCAAAACTATTATATTAATCCATACTCAATTAAAAATAATTAATATACAACAGAACAAAAGGCCAGAAAAAAGGGAAAACGAAACGAAAATCAAATTATTACAAAATGATATGTCATCTTCCATAGAAGATGATATTTTTATTGCCTTTTTCATAAAAATGGCAATAAAGGCATAAAAAAAAAAGAAATTATGTTAATAAGATTAATAACATGTCTTATTAGATTCTGTGAATAGCAATCATAGAAATCTAATGTCAAATTTAAATAAAACAACAGAATAAAAAACATTTAGATATAAAAAGGTTAATATGTCATATAATTTTAAAATCCAATAAGTAGTAAAAAAATTAGGGTCACAGATTAAATAATATTACCAAAAACAACAATTTTTTAAATTAAAAATTGAAATTTTTAATAATAATTTTATTTCATGCTTTTTAAACTTATATTATTTTATCTTAGCATTGACTGTCCCAATCCTGGGCATATGCTTCCACTTTTCTCAGTGTTGCGCGACTTGTCGCCAATTAAGGAAAACAGCTAAATTTAAAAAAAAATGTTTTTGGGTGTAGGGGGGTGTGCAGCCACCCCCCCTGGCGATGCCCATGGTGACTAGTGACAAGATTAAAAATTTCGAATCGACCAGACCTGTGGCAGTTGTTAATTGCCCTTCTACTAGAAAAGAGGTGACAACCTTCAAACGACTGAGCAGATTTTTTAACATAACTAAGAACACTCTCGATTAAAACACATTTCAAACGAAACCAATTTTATCAAAATCGGTTCATCCGTTTAGGAGCTACGATGCTACAGACAGATACACACGTCTAACTTATAACACCTCTCTTTTTTGGTCGGGGGTTAAAAAAAAACTTAGCCTCACACTAGGAGTTTCTCCTGTATCGTGGGTGAGTTTACAAACGATTAAACTCACATACAAAAACAACCAGACCCGGAACAACTATCTATAGGCCATACATTTTTTTGATTCCTTGCGGGGGCGAACCCGCCACACGACGCAGCGCAGCAGTCGATCGCTCAGCCACTGCCCCAACCAATTTTCAAAATTGCACCTTTCACAATTAGTTTCTGCATAGCCCAAAGGTTAACTGGTACAGAATGCGTTTGGCATTAAGGCCGCCTCTGTATATTCATGTGTACTTAAAGTATTAATTAAATAAACTACATTAAGCTTACCGTCTCCTCCAGCAGGTCTTTAATTTTGGTGAGTTCATTGTCATCAAATTCGTCGTCATCATCCTTAGTGCTGGTGGCCGACTTAGAAGTCAGCTCTGAGTCATAGAGTTCATAGGCATGCTACAGGTGTGGCGTTATGTTTTTTATGTGTGTTCTAATCATAACTTCTGTTTCCCCCAGCTGCCAGCCTTCATGTCCCCTCTAATAGTGACAGAGCTGTCGCTAGCGGGCGCGTGTCCGCTGATAGAGCGCGTGCAGGTGCCGACGTGGGACGCGCGCGGCGTGTGGCTCGACGCCGACATGCGCTACGAGGGCGGCGCGTACATCACTATACTCACGCAGATCAATCTTATGAAGCTGAAGGAGAAGAGTGAGTAGGATTTTTACACCCCTTGGGATGAAAACGTCAAATTAAATTCAAACTCAAAGCATTTATTTCAATTAGAACATTACAAGCACTTTTGAATGTCAAAAAAAGCTACAAAAACTATGGAGAAGACTGGGTTAATAACTGTCTTTTAAATCAAATTTTTACAAGATCTTGATGTCATCCATCATGTTGAGATTATACGTATATACAGGGTGTAACGGAAAGGGTATATACATACCTAAGGGTGTACTACAGACCATCAAACTGAACATGTTTCTCATCATAAAACATGTTTATCAGTGAAAAAATTATCTGCTGCCCCATACAAAATTGCAATACCTACTCGACCCAAATGTATGGGGCAGCTGATTTTTTTTCGCGATTACGATGTTCGTTCAAGAGAGAAACATGTTCAGTCTGAACGTCTGTAGCACACCCTTAAGGTTCAACTAGTCGCGGGCTCGAACTCACTGGTGGCCGTGGCCGTAAAGCACGCTGTCTCACTTGGCATCGTGCCCGACAGAGATAGTATCAGATAGCATCAGTGATGAGCAGTTAGACGCTAGTCTGCACGCAAATCTAGTTCGTACGCACACACACAGCGTTTCGAAACGTAAGGCGCGCGTAAAAAAATACGAAAAGGCCTTTGGAAGATAGTGTTTTATGAAAAAACTACTGCGTGTATCAATTACAAACAAAATGTATTGAATTCTTTGATAATTTTGCTGTGTCGGTACCGACTTTGTTTTGGAAATTTGACACTTCTTTTATTACTAATTTACGACCAAAGTTGCGTTAAAATGTGCAATAAAAACGAATCTTTGATAGCTCGTAACTTTTTAATGGCTTTTTATTTTACTATTCTGTTTCCGTACAGACAAAATTAATAATGAGACAATTCCATGTAATGTTTTACTTTGGATGTGCAGTGTCAAACAGTGGAGTAAAACCCCCCTTAAGTTTGTATGGAAAAAATGTCGACAAGTCTCACCTTAAGTATGTTTATACCCTTTCCGTTACATCCTGTATATATGAATTGTGATATACATATATGTAATATATGTGAGAACGATATAGAAATACGTGCATATGACATGCAAACTTTACTTATAGCAATTCATTATAGCCCCAGACTCCGTCGTCCGTTTTTTGTATTTCAGGTCAGATCACAGAATTACGAACTATGTTAACAATGGTTGGAGATTTTAGTGTACCTATCGCTTTATAATGGGTGTGAAAAGAGGAAAAGCACTTGTTCCCCCGCCATTACTATCTTTTTTTTTTGCTCGTCCGTACATGGGAACCTTCTACTTATGGAGACGTTGGAGGTCATCGATCCAGCTTTTTCACAAGATTTTGTTTTCAATATAAGTTTTAAATGTTATAACTTCACATTAAATACCTCCATAATCTTTGTATGTACTATACAACGCATCCATCAGCACAATCTTTTCAGTGCGTTACATTGAGTCCTACCATAAAACAACAAAGTGATTTTTCACCCCAAAAAAAAGTCCTTTCCCACCAATATTTTTTGCGTAGAGTTAGTTTGACGTTCAAAACGCTTGGTTGACGGTTTCGTGAATGGTCCGTTTATACTTTGTAGTTACGCAAAATATTGCCCGCCAATAATATTTAAAAAACTTTGATACTCTGTCTGCCACAATAGGGGATGATCACATTTTTTTTATCTTTGTCTGTCGGGTAGATTATGGAAAAGTATTGGACACGTATTTTTTCACGTGGTCATAAAATTACGGAGGTATATTGAGTTGAAATGGCGCATGACGTCACATGTAGGTAATTTTTATACCTACTTGTGACGTAGGGAGCCCCCACTCTCCAACTTTAATGAGTTTTAACTAAGTATTTTTTTGATATTTTGATAAAACAAAAAATACGTGTCTAATATTTTTGTATTGCCTGTCTGACGGATAAAATAGAATGTCGTTTTCTTTACCCAGTCTTCACCCCTATTATCAATATCATTGATAATTTTGAAGTTTGATGAAAGTAAAACTAACAAACACATAATAATTGCAGACATGACGCTAGAGGAACATATGCTGACGTCCGACCATCACAAGCAGGACGTGGACATACAAACTACGTCGAGTCCATCCGAGATTGCGGACCAAATGCTGGTAAGATGCACTTTAAAATCCTCTTCAACACAGTTGTTCGTAAAGCTCTTATTGCACCGTCTTTAGGTTCTAAATGCAGTGTATTTAATACACCGTCGCCTGAAATCCTGCGACAAATGTAAAGACAAACGGGTAAAGTTTGTCTCGCATTACAGAAACTTACTTTACTTTCCTATAAAAAATATTTTACAAAGGTACTTCATACAAGTATGGAGTAAACATTGCCAGACAGCTAAAGATTGCCAGGTTTACTGCTGCAAACAAAAATGAACTTCATGACTTTGTACAAAGATGCTAAAATACGGTGATACCTCTGGAAATTGGTGCACTGTACGACAGTATAAAGATAACTAGTTGAACAACTAGGCTTTTTTTTAAATCAATCGCGGGCTTTGGGTTGTCAACTAAACCTTTTATATGTTGCACTCACAGATATCGACTATTTCCTAGATAACGCAAGTATCACGATCCGTATGAAAACCAAGCTTGCATTTTGATTACCTGCTATGACGTCATAGGCATTATTTATTTACAATACAAACAAGTTACTGTACAAAAAATAGTAGACTACATTATAGTTCTTACTAAATGTCTAAAATAAATTATTGAGTGCTTTAATTAGCTTGCTGCGACATCAGCCATGTTAAGCATAAAATGCTCAAGGCGGGCACTTGAAGTAAAGTAGAATCGAGTAAAATATCATGTTTTTGTATGGGAGCCCCGTTAAATATGTATTTTATTCTGTTTTTAGTATTTGTTGTTATAGCGGCAACCAAAAAACATAATCTGTAGAAATTTCAACTGTCTAACTATCATGGTTCATGAGATATAGCTTGGTGACAAACGGACGGACGGACAGTGAAGTCTCAGTAATAGGGTCCCGTTTGACCGTTTTGGTACGGAACCCTAAAAATTACATTTTACTGGAAATTTATAGCTTGATGTGTCCTACTGTGGCAGTACTTGAAAATGTTATTCCTTATTACAGACGAGAAGGTTAGCGATCTACCACTCGGACGTGGAAGATTCAGCTGAGTCCAGCGAGGACGACGAAAGTCCGCCGGTGCAGCCGGTCGACAGCAACGAGACTATCACTTCTGAACTTGGGTAAGTTCCATTAATAACATCACACTTCATCATCTGCCTAGCCTTTACCCAACTATGTTGGGGTCGGCTGCCAGTCTAACCGGATCCACCTGAATATCAGTATTTTCCATGGAGTGACTGTCTATCTGACCTCCATAACCCAGTTAGTACTGGGTAAGACGGGATGTCTGACTTCCGAGTCACTGACTACCCGTAACGAATATCAAAGATCTAGAATTGACAGTCGGGACCAACGGCTTAACGTGCTTTCCGAAGCACGGAGGAAACTCGGTATGCAAATAACATCACGCTTGTAATCCTCAAAAAGCTGGGCAGAGGTGTACCTAACACACACATTTCGCCAGTTATGTTTAAGTCCCATCAACCGAGTGTAAATCCGAACTCCATGGCTGCTCCTAAAAACTCCTGATAAAAGAACTATATAACGCTTTGCCCGACCTGGATATCTAACCCAGGATCATGCTTAGCAGGAGTGTTTGCACCCACTAAACCAACGATGCGGTGTGACAATATAAATCAAAATATTTTTATTTCACATAGGCCTACATGGGCACTTATAAAACGTCGACAAAAAGGTGCTCGGTTCGAATTGATCGTTTCCTATGGAGAAGAATCGGCAAGAAACTTACTCTCTTATCAATTATTAATCATTTTAATTTACAATATTTCTATGTTACAGCGTTAGTACTTAAGTATGGAAGGACATCGTAGACCCGACAATAAGTCGTTGCTTACTACAAAACGTAGAACAAGATAAAAAGTTACCAGGAATCTAGGAATCTATAAGGCCTACAATGTCCACACACTTACAAACAATCGGTAAATAAGAAAAGGATTGTGTGGTTTTATGACACCATGGTAAAAGTGAAACTTTTTTTCACACTATAGACATTTAACTAAAACACGGTCAGCTGCTGCGAACTATAGGCGCCGCCATATTGGCCTTGGCTGCTCTGACGAGCGCCTTTCACTTTATCCCTACTCCGCGGCCGAACGTCACGCGACATGCAACACACAGACGAAAAAGTTTGAGACGATGTAATAAGTTTCACTTTAAAAAACCACACAATCTTTTTTTGTTGTACAGACTCATACAACAAGAAAGGAATGTGTGGTTTTATGAAACCACGGTAAAAGTGAAACTTTTTTTCACACTATAGCGCGACCCACCGTCACGCGACATGCAACACACAGCCGAAAAAGTTTGAGACGATGTAATAAAAGTTTCACTTTAAAAAGACATAGAAAATATTACAATAAGGCTAGATTAAACAAGTGACACAAATGTTGTCATCCGTGCTGTAACTATTCTAAACAAAAATTAACTATTCATTGCAGAAGTCCCGCTAACCCTAGTACGTCTGAAACTGTTTCTTCTAAGAAAAAGTTCCTACGTATGGTGGACAAGATAGCCACTAACAAATACTTCCAACAAGTGAGTATGCACATTTTTATAACCTTATATTTTAATTTTATTTATATCAGTTTTAACAGGGTGATTTTTACGTTAGAACATAGGAGCACCGATTTTGATGGTTCGATTTTGTCTCGTAGAGAATATCTTTCGATAATTTAATATTATTAAAAATCATTGAAAATGTAGAATCCTCTCCCTAATTATCCGAGAATGTCCTACTAAATTCGAGCGCATAAAGATATTATACTTTCGAAATCGAAAACGGTGTCTAGATCTCTAAATTTCACAGATACATTACCTCTTATTTTGTATCCTTGTCAGAACCAGTGATCTTTATTTTGGTTATAATAAGGTTGCTTTTGGGATGCTTGCCCTGCCACTGACACTTATGTCAAAAGCACAATGTGATATTTATTCTCGTTACAATAAGGTGCTATCAGAGGTAGAAGTCTGCATAAACCATTGAACCTCACTATGTACCTATAGACAATTTAATCATATCTTTTATCGTTTTATTTTTTGTATAGGTGACCGACTACAAGTACGTGAAACGTGCAATGGAAGGTCTATCGAACACGGATATAAAACTACATCTAGAAGTGCAAGCTCTAGAGGGAAGATTAACGTTCAACATGCCACCACCACCGCACGATAGGATATGGCTCGGGTAAGATCCATTCAATTTTTTTACATCAGTGTAAAAGTCAATGTTGAACGAAAGGAGCGAAAAGTCCCTCCATTCGATTAATGCTGAGCATTTTGTGATAATAAACTTCAGTGCATTGAATTACAAGGGAGAGCAGCGGCTGCGGTGGCCCAGTAGTGGCCAATCCGACTTACAAGCAGTAAGCCGTGGGTTCGAATTCAGGCAGGCGCATTACTTTGTGTAATTTATTTCATTACCGCTGCTCTCAAAACTGTGAATGTAAACCATCATGTCCTACAAGTAAAATTCGAAGACATGTGACATCTACCAAACCGCACTAAGCCCGCGTGGTGGATTACAGCCCACTTCCTCTCACAAAGAGAGTAAGGCCTGTGTCCCAGCGGTGGGAATATTATAGCCTGATTATGCTAAAGCACAAGATAGTCCGAGCAAGCTTATTTGATTATTTTGCTTCCTCAGATTCCGTACGAACCCACAATTAGTATTAAAAGCCCGGCCGGCGGTGGGAGCGCGTACGCTTCGTTTCGCGCACATCACCAACTGGATCGAACAGAAGCTCAGCAAAGAGTTCGAGAAAATTTTAGTTCTACCCAACATGGAGGACTTTATGATAGACATCATGACACCTACCCCGGTACAGTTCCCGTGAAATTGTACGTACAAATTTGAGTCTTATGTCTGACTATAACGTGAGTTTTTGAGATGACACTGTGAGATTTGCATTTTGCACGACTGTTTCGTTAATGTAGCTGCTGAATGTGATTCTAAATTATATTCAGTAATAAACTGTTCAAATATTTAATGTCTCGGTATTGTGGTTTGCCAGAAAAGTTATGAAAGATAATATGAATGTGTATAAATTGTTTGATAGTTTTGCCAAGAAAGTTTAGGGTATAGTGTGATGAAAACATTGTTAACTATCAAGACGCCCCAATACAGTTCTTAAGCGTATTACGGATTTATTTATTTACAGTTTATATTTTTACACCAGTATAATGCTATGATCATAAGCTACTTATATTGTTGTTAATGCGGTCTAACATTGCAAAAGTATTACGTTAGCTTAAAGAACACACGAATTGAAATCGTCATTTTAATTCCATTCCAAAAAAAGTACACAAAATATTTCGACCTTAGAAATACCCTTTCAGATGATTGAATGTGTGTTTAGTAATAGTCCCAATAATGTTTTTTTTTGTAGCTTTGCCTAATCGTAGATACCTTTGTTCAAATAGCATTTAATTTTGTAAATCATCTTCAGTATTCGATAGTAGTCAGAAGCATAAAAATCCGCTTTGGAAAGTGAAATTTGGTTTATTTTCTGTATGATAATTTAATTTTAATCAACCGCTAATTGTTTTAACGGGCTATCCAAATGAACGAAACAATAACCGTTCATCGCAATAGGAGTTATCAAAATCGTAAGAAAATCTTGCCACAGTCACAAAAAAATAAGTAAATAATGGTTCCGAGTAAAACTGACAGCACTAATTAAATGGTTGAGCACTTGAAATTATATACGAAGTCAAATTGAAGAAAATTAGAAGAGAGATTCAAAACTCATAGCAATTACGCCTATGCAATGATTACATAATTATGTAAAATAATCTAATTTCAAATAACACTTTGTAGTTAAGTGGTAAAACACTAAATAAGAGTTAGCATTTAATAATATACATAGATTTATTGTGTACACTATTTTCATTTCAGATGTTGTAAACACGTTAAGTGTTTTAAAAATATTGTAAAAAAAATGCCTAATGTTGAGATCTTTTGTGCATGATTAGCTCCTCCTTAGTACGCAGTAATGATTATAATTCTGGAATATTAATTGCATAGTAAAATTATAATTAATTTAGATTGCTATTCCTTTTTCAAGTTCAATGATTTCAATGCAAACGACCATCTTGGCACAACGGTAATTCCTGTAATTTCTACAATGTCACATCGAATAGAAGGATTATGCTTTATGTTTAACAATATTTATATATATATATTATGTTGATTTAAATGTTTATGTTCATCACATTTATATTTACACGTATTATTTATTTATTTATTAACTGTGATGTAACTGTTATGTAACTGTAGCTTGTCTTGTCTGAAGTGTTAGTTTTTTTATTAATTATATTCTTTATTACTTTTTATCACACGCTAATTGAACTAAATATTTTATTTCTTACGAATAAGTTCCCATTAATTTGAGGAATAAATGTGTTATCTCTCGCAACATCACTAGATCGAGCTTCCTCGTGTCACAAATAAATGTTTTCGACAATAATTCCGTCTTAACTTGTTATTCGTATAATCACAATATCAAATTTTATGAATAATAATTATAAAGAATTTAAATCGATGAAAATTAAATTAATATTTTGAGGAATATTGACCTAAACGGTATATTGTAGTTGTTATCGATCATTCATAGTTTTCTAGTAGTTAACAGATTTTGGAGACATTCTGACAACATTTTTTTCTAAATCAGTCTCACAACAAAATTGTTAATTGGCTTGCACATCGCATAATTTTTCTTTTATATCTATCTGTATTTAATAGCATTTTCACTTCTTTAAAAGTTTGTAGTTCCTGCTTAGGGATATCTGAATATCTGTCCCCTAAAATTGAATAAAGGAGACATATCTTTTAAAAATGAACTCTATTTTCCATGTTTCTCTTCATATCTTTGTGGGAATCCATAATATTTAATGATTCGTATTTATATGAATGTGGTTAGTATAGAGGAGTGCGCGATACATAGAGAGATGGTTCCGAACTAAGAAGGCTGATAGTACTTTGCTAACGGTGGTGTGTGTGCTAACTTGAACGAATTTAGTGAAAACGTGGATGAACGAGTGAGCTTCTGGGTCAAATTACTGAGTACTTATATGATAAATTAATTAAATACCTATTACTAAAAATACGCATAGCCTACGATATCGTGTTACTCCGTAATTTAATCCTTAGCATTTAGTACTGCTTAGCATTAATTCACTTTTATATTGCTACTATTATGAATATATTCACATAAAATGCCAAAAGAGCTGTTGTAATATAGACACTTGTTGTTTTCTACAACTTCTTTCGCATACATAATGTGTACGTAAAAAATGTAAAAATCTTATGAATGTTTGGATCAATATTGTTGCCTACATACACTATTGGACTGTTTTAGTGGTATAAATTCTAAACTTGTACTATATTGATGTTCGAACACATAGTTATGTTAAATTTTGGCGTAAGTTACTCTACCACGACTTGTTGATATTCAATCTCTCCGACTATATTTTGAAAAGACATTGAATACATATCAGTTGTCACATTTTTAACTACGTACCTGTTGTTATTTCCGTTTTGTAAGCAGTGGAATGTTACTTACAATTAGATTCACATGGAAATAGTATTCAGTAGTTACGGCAAACGGGTTGTAGTGTAAAACATGTTCAACTAAATTAATTATTACACTTTGGGTCGTTCAGACTTTCTGAGGTGTTGGTTTACTCCGGTCGTGTGATTTGTTTGTTTAAGGCGGTTTGTACAAACCGATGTGTTCATTATTTACTGAATACAAATAATTAAATGAAATAAATTCCTAACCGGTTCGACTCGGTGACTGTAAAATACTATTTATTATATTTAATTTGTTACACATTGTCGATCCAATCCATATTTTATTTATTTCAATATGTATATTATTTCGTTGCTTCTTTTCTAGTTATCAATTTTATTTAAAACTCGAATGTAAAGGAATTATTTTGTTTTGTTTTATTTAAAGCTGCGATCACCTAGTGGTTGGTATTTTCACAAAGTGTACCAAATACGAATAAATGTCTATGTATATAGTCTATCAAATTATAAAGTGTTTATGTGATATTATATATAGTTAAGAGTTAAACCGTGCCGAGTAGTTTTTCTATGTGGTATCAGTTGTGATTTTTTCAATAAATGAATTGCTATATTTCATGTTTATTTTTCTTAATACCTAAGCCAAGGAGTTTAATATTCCTCGTACGTGATTCGTAACCGCCTACGACTATTGTTGGTACTTTCATACAAGCCTAAAAGCTTGGCTTGCTCTTGTGACCTACTAGTCTTCATGATGTTGGGGTGTCTGAACAGTCTGGTTGCGTTATGGGCTTGCCGTATTGTTAGCTCCTAGGCACGCCACTACCTACGACTTGAATATATACCCATATCTTTGAGCGAATCTGCCATCCCCGAAATTTTCTTAAATCGTTCAACTTTTGCAGAAAAAAAATATACTATGCTGAATTTTGTATTAGGTTACTAAAACGGGCACAAAAAAAAAAGAAACCAAATAAATATTTTAAACTATTTTATTTAACAGTTTTTCTTTTTACATAATAATGTGTATATTTATAAACACTATGTATTGTCAATAGGTATATTCTCGTATATACATTAGGCACTTCATAACACACTCGTTGTAAACTATATCACATATCGACAACTATACTTAGAATTATGTACAAAATATATTACTAAAGTATTCACACGGACTGAATGGTAGGTTCAGGCGATAATATAGAAATATTATATTATTATTTAAAAAAAATAAAGGATCTGTCTATGGAAGCGCTAAAGAAGACATTGTTTATGGCAGCACCATAATATCTACATGTATAAGTCACCTTACTCTGTTTCCAAAGAATATTATCAGAACAGATGGTTCAAAACTTGTGGTTGTTTTTATTAAAATGGTTTATGAACAATTCCAGCTTGTTACAATAATTTGTATCTGCCCAAGAGCCAACTATATTCCAGTTTTGCTGTGTGACATTTCTTAATAAAAACAATATAAGGTTTCCTATACCAGTGGCACCAAGTAGGCATATTATATAAAATAAAAATAATCTGTTCTAAATCACACTTAAACTGCAATATATTAATTACGTACGTACAATATTACGTTATATCTAATTATGGTGCTTAACTAATATGGCATTCTTTATCCCACTTTATTGTAATATGTACAGAGCTGAGATCAACCTTACGTCTAAATGAAGATCTTACATATTTTGGCACTCTGGACCACATTTTCTTTAAAAATCTACAAATATATCATTTACAGTAAATATAAAACATTTCATACATAAATAAAGATTAGAACTTTTGTACAATATTGCATTGGTTCGCAAGCTGATTTTATGGCAAGCAGTAACATAACTTATAGATAAATTTCTTGAAATAGGGTCTGAAGCAACAATGTTTCACTGTTGAATTCAAAAGATCTCTATGCCAACTGTACTTTACACAAATTCACAGAAGGTTTTCTGTGCACTGAGAGTCTATCATAATCATCCAACCAATCAGAAGCGTCTTTCACTGATTTTAACCAATCACAGCACCTCAAATCTTCAACCCACCTTCAGGGTAACACTAATGCTGCAGCAAGCAATGGGCCGTTCCATCAGCGTTCCGTCTCTTCACAAGTTCGGTCCAGTCGTCTATCCTGGGCGCACAGACCAAGGAGTACCTCCCCAGACGTCTCCGCGCCATCACAAGGAACTCCCCCGCACCCGCGGCCGCCTCGCACACCGAAGATACGTGCACGTGCGCGTGAAGGCTGCGGGTTTTCCGCCGTTTGTGGTTACGGTGTGTAGTGCGCTCTAGTGTGTTATCGACATCATACCTGGAACGGTGAAGGTTTGTTATGAGTGGGTAACATAAAAGTGTTGGATATCCATCCAAGTATTATCTACTGAATCCTGAAAGCCTTAATTAATTACCTACATGGTAAGGTTCAAAAGTTTTTGGCTTCAACTATAAAATTAAGGACTAAGATCCTAACCAAAATGTATTGAATAAAGGGAGACTATTTGAACAAAAATATTACGTTTTGACTCTGAGTAACTAGAGAAAACTTCAGTAACTTTTGGTGAAATGATAGTTTTGTATCTCTTATTAATCTATCAAAACATAGCAAGATTTTAAAAAAATCAAGCTCTAGCTCTAGAATCTTGGGACTGCTTCAAAATTACGCTTGAAAAGATTTACGCCTACGCCTTACAATTATACTCTTTACAACACCAGACAGGTAGTTACTTACATCTCAGACCCCAACTCACATGTCCAAGAGATGCAACAAAGATAAACCAAATAATAACTTTTTACTGCAGCCAACAATTTATGAGCGCGAGTGTAGGAAGATTGTCGCCAGGTTTTGTAGGTGGGTAACAGGTTCTAGATCTTATCACAAAACAAACAGCAACGTTTTACTTAAAATTTCCTAAAACTTTGTACTATCTGATCAAATTAGGTGTGTCGACCTAAGAGGTAACAACGTAACATTTCATCACGACTGTTATCCCAGAAGTATTAGGTAGAGGGAAGCATATTGTTCAGACGCATTTCCTTAGTTATGATCAAGTAATAGGGGAATATCTAAAAACTGGATGCCTTCGTATAAAGTACTCAATTCCGAGTATGTTCGAAAGTTAATATCAGAACATGTCGTTACAATTCCTGCCAACTTCAAGTCAAGATTTATTTATTCCATAAACATTTTTGTTACTAGTTATTGCTCTCGGCTTCGCTCCCGATATGTAGTACCTACAGAAATTAACCTATGACACTGGGGGATTATTATATTTTCCCGTTAGTGGAAGAATTTTTAGAATCGGATCACTTGTTTCAAAGTTTACCCCCTACATATAAACAAATTTTACCTCTATATAATATTAGTAAAGATTACAATGACTTGACTCGCAGTTCTAACGTCTAAAACGTTGATCATACACGATTTCGTAATCACTACCAAGGATTATGTAAGCGGTCATTCGCAATTATCTACGCGGGGGACTGCAATTACATGCTATCTACTTTTTAAATGCTGCGCTCATAACGATGTGGCGTGTATGAACTTTGTCTAATGGCTGGCGTATTCTGGGGTAAGCAGATTATCCAATTGAAAAAAAATAAAATCGACAGATCAATGACCAATTCATTTGTTTAAGGATCCGTCGATTTTACTTGAATGAACTTTTGAAAAACTCTTAACCTGCGTCCACTTAGCCTACTTTCCTTAGACCAACGAAACACCTAGTACTGCCTCATTGGTTTCGTCGTCGCAAAGTATTGAGTTTCTCCATCAGGCTTTCAGCTGTAGCACCCCGAAGTCTGGATTTATGCCCGGTTGATGGGGATTACTTACTTAACAACTCGCTTGTATGGGTGACAGATGAACTACAGCATACATTTCTGCCTAAACCTACTTGGATTACAGGCGTAACGTTACCTCCTACTAGTAAAAACGAAAATCATTTGCAAATGAACAACCAGTCCTTACCTATAGTAATTGTCATCTTCAGTCAGGTCATCAGACTTGTCCTTGGGCTCTGATGAGTCTCCGGAGGTGGCGCGGATGAGCTTGGTCAGTCGCAGCGTCAGTTGCGTCGTGTCCAGGTCTTCTCGAGCCTGGCTCATCACGATCACGCCTCGAGATACTGGAATAAAGATGGTGAGTTGAAGCGGCTTTTGTACTTTACTACCTACTTTAAAACCAAAGCGAATTAAACCCATCCTATAAAGAAGAAAGGGGATAGAGAGGTCAGATAATGCAGAGCACTGACTATTTCATCATCTGAGCCTTTTTCCTATTTTGGGGTCGGCTTCCAGTCAAACTGGATGTAGCTGAATATCAGTATTTATCATGAGGCGACTGCCGATCCACAACCCAACACAATTAGTACTGGATAACAGGTTACCCCTCGGTAAGACTGGTTGTCAGAATTTCGGGACAATTACTACATGTAACTACTGTCAACCAAAGAACAACCAAGAAAGATCTACAAATAAAAACCGGGACCAACGGCTCAACGTGCTTTCCGAGGCAGGACGGGGGATACTCGGTATGTAACGGGCGTCACCCATCCACAGATCAAACTAGGCAAGCTCGGCTTAACCTGAAAATTAATCCGTGCGGCTGTTATTATTTACCCACGAGCTCCTCCAGGGCACTGACTAATTCAAAAACGGACGTAATACACATGAGACTAGTTCTACCATTAATTTATCTCTTGTCAATTGCTTAATATTACCTAGCAAGTTATTTAAATATTTCTACTATAGGTGTCATAAATTCAGACCGCAAGAAATCAAGGCTACTATTTAATTGTGTTTTGAGCTAAAATTCGTTAGGATACTTATTTTATTAAAAAGAAATACTGGTTTGGTCCTAATAAAAGTTGTAAATAAAGCTCTTCGAGGAAATATCGCACAATAACGATATTTTGCGTCATTATATATTAATAAAATATGTAAATGTGCATTCCTTTTATCTAAAAACAAATTATTATCAAGCTTTGCGTTTTACATAGATTGTTTTGTTTGATAGTCAAGATTTTGTTAATTATAGTAATTGCTACGGCACAAACAAATTAGAAGTTATAAACTTTAATGACTGAGCTATCTCCAGAGCGTGTTTCGAGAACACAATCGAGTCTGCGACGAGTTTTCCTTTTAACTGAAGCGCGGCTTTAAATGTTCCACTTTTGTCACGGGCTCACAGCGCCATTCTTTCACGTTTTGATATACCATATAATTTAATTGTGCTATCAAGTTAATTTAAGCAGTTCACTGTTTTATTATTTTGTATCCTTTTGATATAGCATAGGAATTCTATTGTCTTATAGGGCTGGAGTCCGAAACTCAACTTACAAAGCATATTTTGTGAATTCCATAAAGTAATTTAAGATTTGCTTCATCAAAAACTATCATGAAAACTTTTCAAACCTTGTAAGAAACTTGGTTGGAAACAAAAGGCTGTAGATGTCCCCCACTTAGCTCGGTGAGGTAAGAGCAGTGTTAAAAGTGTAGCACAATATAGCTCAACGACTAGGTACTGTCGCGACACCAGATTTATTGTACAGATATTAATCACTGTGTCCCCATTGTCCGTGTTTTTTGTCCGCGCCGTGAGTAAGCGCAAAATGTAGCCCGGTTTTTTCTACGCTCAGCTTTTGTTTGAGCAAGATAAGTGAATAGTCCAAGTCTTTGGTAAACGGTCATCAACCCGGGGCCCCGACAGCCGATAATTACATAGAAGGTTCCTTAACGAGCCATCATGACCATCTCAGTACCGCGGTGTGTTATCAAGACAACTGTTCATTTAATTGTAAGCTAGTGTTAATATCCGAAATATGCAGTTGAAGTACCTATAAGCATTAGTTATGTTCCGAACTTCGTGTGTTTGGACCATTAATTTCCTGTTTCTCCTTAATAAACAATTCTCCTCTGATAGCTAATGGTTCATAAGTTATTTATTCTAATACAAACAGAAACAATCGGATAATAATTTCTGTTTTCTTGACAATTTAACAATAGCTTGTCGTTTTTATTTGACAAAGAACCTTAACACGTACGTTGCCTTGATCCAAAAATATCTACCTTTTTTGTGTGGAATGACAGACAAAAAATCGATGATACGTGTTGGAGGCGGCTAATAACGTGGGTGCGCGGGCGACGCGGCGGGATGCATGCGCTGCAGTGACATAACTCCTCAACTATTATAATTTATCAAACCAGAAAAACTATTAACATGAACTCCCCGCCGCGTCGCGTGCCGTACGCCCCATACTAGTCGATCCGGTATACACTTGTCAAGCACCGTCGTTACGGACGTAAATTGAATCTAAACAGCTCATCCCGGCTCGCTCACTACATGCAAAAGCTTCCGTGAGTCATGACCGGTATGAAATGCAATCTAATCGTAACAGAGATCCGACTAGCATTAGCGGCGATACAAAAAGCAGCACAAACAATGCGCAAACCTTTTTCGGTTGCATCCATTTGCGTAAAAAGTCAACATTGGTTAAAATTTAAAAATAACGAGTCCTTTAGATAAATGGTCTCGCTGTGTAAATACTTCGTGGTAGTTAAGCGAGGAAAAATGATAAAATTATTTTCAAGTATAACAACGTTTAATATAATTTGAGGCGCGAGGAATCCCGATGATGGCGACAAATTACTGTGCGGTCGTCGTCGCGGGTTTATTAACATTCAGCGAGCGAAGGCGAAGGGTTCGTGATTACTCATTATTGCGGTGAGGAAACAGCTAGAGGAGTAATGATATTACGTGTGAGGTCTTACCGAGGTCGCTGGTGCAAAAGGCGAGCTCTAGTTCCGACTCGGAGCAAGGTCTACAGTCTGCAGTGGAGGGGTCGTAGTGTCTCCGTACAAGTGGTCTTGCTTCGTATTTGAAGGTAGCTTTTCTCTTCTGAGGACCGTCTTCTGGCTCAGCTTCGACGTACAGCGCAGCACGACCGTGCCGGCTGCGGAAGCATCGTAGTTCCCTCGGGTCACCGTCATTGGGTGCATATAGGGGAACTAGGCGACGAGCGCCCTCCACAAAGAGCCGCGCTGGAAACCGCTCGGCGACTTCTACAAAGAATGCATTACTTAGTAGGCGACCACAATTAAATCATTATGTTGAAGGAGTTTTACTCTGGTATTCAAAAAGGGTCCACACAACCGACAATTTACGCAGAGCGCTTGCCATCTGTGATCATCCCTAACTCCATTAATTATGTGTACATTTTTATTTAATTTTGTATACTTTTGTTTGTGTTGTTATTATTACTGTCTGAAAAAAACAGTCTATTTTAAAAGTATATTTTGCGTAATTTCGATGGAATTCTGTTCGCGGATCATCCAAATAATAAAAGCTGTATGTATAAACACTAAAAAATACCAAAATATTACCTGTATCATCAAGTCGCAGAGTATGGAATAGATCCGGCGGGTCTGGTCTCCGTATGACCCTCACGCAGACCTTGAAGTCCCTCTCATCGGCAGGCAGGGGTGGTCGGAATAGAAGCCGCAGTGCTCCCCTAGGGTACACCCAGGAGATGGTCCCTTCCCGACAACGAAGGTAGACCGGAGTCACACCTCGTTCGGTAGTAGATGTCAGGCCACTGGAAACAAAATAAAGGTGAGTTTAGCTTACAGACTTTCTTAGGTGATTAAAGAGTTACGGCAGTACACGTATCCTCTATCATTTGTAAAATTGTATAATCGTTCAATATCAAAAAAGTTGTAGAGCCATATTTGACCTATCAGCGCAAACAGTAGCCGCATAATTAACAGTCTAGCACATATTTATAGCACAGTCAGAAAGTTGTCTTAATCATATTTGGGCGATTTGATTGGAACGCGGCTACCGTGGTCATTAATTGAACAGAGAGCTCATTACGTATTCCGTGTCCAACGCGACACTGCCGACCGGCTCCATTTATTCCCGCATATAAAAATTATTAAAAATACTCTCAAATTGCTACCGCTTCGAGCCACTACGCTTTTACGAGCCAATTCTGTATCAACCATCGGTTGTTATTGTTCCAAGATTACACGCTACATGCTACTTACAACAGTCATTTATAGTGTCATCGACCAAATCTTCATCTCATCTTGGTTATTACTCGTATTCACTCAATTTTATGAGATTATGGGACGTGTAAATAAATATCTGGTATGTGTTTTAAGTTTGCTTTAAAAGTGGTGCAAGATTGCTCTCGAACTTGTTCTTCTTTACTGCAGCACCATAAACTGGTTTTTAGTTCTATTAAATTAGATCAACGCGAAATCTAGATGAAAGTTCTGAGCAGGGAGTGGTAGATTAAGGCACGCGATCAAGGTGTCATTTCTCGTCGGTATCTCGGAGTGCTCCCATAAACAAGCCCGGAGCGGACAATGGTATCTGCGATCGGGCACGTGGGCTCGATTCTGGAGTAGCGCCCACGCCGCCGGCCCACGGCGCGGCGACTCAGCCTCAGCCATAAAGCTAAAATATACGAGTTATACGACACACCGCACTATAAAACGATGCCACGTAAAGATTTTACATGGCCGACCAATAAAAGCATGGCGTCGCTTTTACGTTAGAGTGCATTGTCTGTGGCCCGTGTTCTATTGTCCGTCTGTCTACTTGTCGACACTCACGAGCCTTGTGTCACCCAGAGTGAATAGGTTCTCATTTGCAATCAGTTCTCTTATGAGATGATCATGGAAAGTCCTGTTGGATAAGATGCCTTCTTATAATGTGTTTTAGTTACTTATAAGACTCTAATAACGATTGGCACTTACACTGGCCTTGGGACAGCTTTGCCTGAAGCTTACGAACTTCGAATTTTTGAATCTGCCTCCAAATGTTGTCAGGATTATGGATGTTGTGGAACAGCCTTTAAAAAATAACCTTTTCAACGCTAAAACTGCCATGTAAAAGGGTCATTGCTCAGCATACATCTCACTCCTACGCACAATATAAATGTATCCCGTGTGCAGTGTGTCTCAACGCGTACATTAATCAGGCGGCGCTCGATCTCGGCTGACAACGCATCGATTTTCTTTTATTAGCCACGGATCACGGGATGATGGCAATGGGGAATTCTGTCGCGTCATATCCTACTTTCACGTCATCAGGAGACTAACCTAATCCCCGCTAATGGGCCAATGATGAAAAATATGTCTTGTAAATTACTAACTAATAGCAACAAGTGGGACTGTGGGATCATGTGGCCACCCCTGCCCGTCGCGGCGTCGCGACGAACACGTGAAGGTAGTGCACCCCTGTCTACGGGGGTTAACAACCTTTTAACACAAGAAGGGTTTACTACCTGATCTTTAAACTGCAAGCTTTGATGTAGTAACGTCGCGTCGTCTTGCTTGATTAATATTATTTGATCTGCCAAAGTGCCAAGCAATTTGTGTAAATAGATTCGAATGGCCAACTGTAATTAAAAACCGAATCATTAAGCTATGTAGGTGTATTTATAGCAGTATTTTAATTAAACGTTATTTTGCTTAGAAATTACAGCCAAAGTCGCTCCTGGCGGTGATTAATGCAGACATTTGGGTGTTTAATGGTTGCCTATTTTATCCATGGAATGGTTTCAGTTCTAATCATACATTCTAAAGTCTAACAGATGGGAGACGGTAATTGCTCAAGTAAATTACTCGGCCTAATGCTTGATAAATAATGTAAAACTAAAAACTACCGAGTGTTGGAGCCCTGTCGCCTACGTTATCGGCGCGCGCTAAGACAAACACACAAAAACAATCCTTATATAAAAACCGCATAGATTTTTTTCCTGTTTCCAAACAGAAACACAAAAAATCTGTGCCGAGGGGTGTTAACTGCAACAAGAGCGGACCGCGGCAGGTTTTACTTTTAAAACCATTAGAACATAGGTAATCAAATGTTTATTATGACACGAATATTTGGAATAAATAAACAAACTTTAATGTAGAATGCTGTGAACATAAAAATTATAAAAAACGACAAGGGAGATATTTGTGTTATGCAGCATATTTCATTCTGTAAATCAATATTCAAACACGATTCATATTCAGTAAGTGCAGTAATTTTATTACGTTACGAGAGCACAAAACAAAAACACTGATAGTACAGTGACCGTGATCCATTAACCAGCGAAGTGTACAAAAAGATGCCGGTCGGCAGATTCAAATTGAGGCAATCCCGGTCCATTACCACGCAAATGACGCGGGCGCCGGGCGCCGATACCGGCCTAAAAGCTGCTAATGTACCTTAACGTCACCCTACCAACTATACGCCTCTCTGTCACACAATATACTTTTATATCTATCTATCTCATTCATAAAAAGTCTAAAGAATTACGGCTAAAATGGAGTCACGCGCGCAGTCCAATTAGTGTTTATGTTATTTTATTCTCTGGCACAAGACCCGACTGATGTGTGGGCATTGCAATTTGAAAATTTAATCAATTTTAGAAACAGTTGAAATGATTCGAGATCAATTAACTTTGATTTGTATATCAATTAAAATTATGGATATTTATGTACGTAGAATTACTATAGGTAGATACATTGTATAATTTGATCGACGGAGAACCGGAATCCCGTAGTTTATGTCTCCTATTTTCGGAATACGAAGAGGCTTTCTATAGTTGCTATATTAGCAATGTTTTACAGCTTTTAATAAAAGTTACATTCAAAAGATTTTTATAATTCTACATAAAAGATTATTACCAAGTAATAAATTTAAAATTTTAACGCATTCGTGTTAAATATGGCAAATCAAGCAGAAATACGTTAGGAATTATTCCATTAGGATTCACTATTAGAAGAAAAAACCTAACAATCAGACTGGTTATGTAAATCGATAGTTTATGGCTAGGTATATAAAATATCTAAACATATTGTCTTTTTCAAATATCATAAAAAATGGCAGTTAATTTTGTAACGGTGCGAGGTCCAATTTAAGTTTTCTATACTTACATTTTTTATGGTCCTATAACTTTTGTCGTAAGTCTTATGTGTTTGTGAAAGTTCGTTAGTGCACGATAACAGGTCCCGTAAAGCGTTATCGCGACATTACAAGACAGAATAATAAAATAAATGTGTTTTCTACGAAGAGTTTTATTTATTCTCGCCCAAACCTGGCGAGAGATAACAATGTCTCGTGCGTTCAACCTCCGTTCTTTTTAGGGCTGTGCTTAGACTGCTATAAGCTTTCCCGATTTGGGAAGGGAAAGTATTCACTGTGTTTTTTATTTATTAATGGAATTATGGTTAAACAAAGACCCAAAGTTGTTAGAAGGACCCAGCGGTCCTTCCAAAACAATTTAAGGCTGTATTCAACTTGAGTACATAACTGCAAGATAAATCCTAGTTCGCTATTCGAAATCTAACTAGAATATTTATTCATATCTTAACAGTAACTGTAAAGCATGGCAATTATTTATTGTAAGTAGATAATATGAAAGTGTTACAGTTAGTTCTAGCAGCCCTGCGGACTGAGCCCGCGCAGCCTGCCGGCCCACGCGCCGACTATTGTTGCCGTATAGATACAAATTGTATACAAAACCGACGTAAATTCCGTTATTGTACTATTCGTACTTAAATGTTTCATTATAAAAGTACTGCGGTCCACCGCAATTCAAATGAAATATAAAAATTGAAAGGCTGCAATAGATGAAAGCTTTGATTCATTTTTTAGCTCGTCATAAAAATATTAGCACCAAATGACTTCGTTATTATAAAAGCTATATGTAAAGCTCTAGATACGTTGCACTAACATAAAACAAGTTTTACTGCCGGCTCTTACAATATGTTAATACGCCAGGCATTGTGTCGCTATCGAGTTGCTCTTGTCAAGTCCACCCTCACACATACACACAGACAAAGATTTATAAGCTTTTAAGCTCACCCGCACTTGCGCGTTCAAAATCTTATAAGAATTGAATGCGCTCGCGCACAAAGGAGGTGGTAGTCGGAGGTTTTTTAGTTTGTAGGTCATAGCCAAGCGTACGGCGATTGTAAGAACGGCTAAATAAGCAAGGCAGTTCCGTGATCTAGTTGTCGTGACATTGTGACTTGCCTAATAGATAGCGAGTGTGTTAGCTCGTTATTGTATTCAAATGCACTTGGTATTGTCTAAGGCAATTTGGATTGGACAAACCAAGAAAAATTGTAACTAATAAATCTTGTGTATGAATGCAAATGCCCTGCGTTCTAAAGAGCTTTTCTTTGCTTATGAAGATGAAGTAGAAGTTAATGATGCTGGGTAAAAAACTTAGAACGTTTACTAAGCAAAAAGGTGTATTTAATATATGAAAGGAGAAGAAAAAAGTATTAATAAATCAAAAACAAAAGCCCTTGCATTGTTATCTGACAATTATAATATTGACCATCGACAAGAATGTGTTTTGGTCGGAATCTCGTATTACTATAATATCTTTGTCACGATGTCCACCTGTTGAGACAATAAATTTTATAGTCATATCCTCTACAACATTATCCTGTATTTTATTACCTGCGATGACTAATCATCCCACATAGTAATATTATCAAAATAGGCTATTACTGTGAGTGTCAAGACATGTACGGAGGATTTCCGTGAAACAATAGTTGGCTGGACAATGGTAGGGGCGGACGCCGCGGGCGACAGCACGTGCGTGCTATTGTATTCATATACGATACGTACGAGCGATACATTCGATACAAAGCCCGCGACCAGCTCTATTGATCATCCAGAGAAACTCGCCTCGCCTTCGGCTACGCACGATTAAAATGAGAACGCAACATTTTTGTACGGCCCGCGACAATCGCTTACAATCTCTTCGAATCAATTTCAAAATTTTATTATAAGCCGTCGTTATTTCGCTACGTGAAACCTTTGCGCGGCAATTTTTTCAATTGCTATTTACTAAATTACTACTTGCATCTATAGACTCTTACAACGAGAATTGCCAGGAAACAATCAGAATAATGACGTGCCAGCCACGATCTAGTGTAAAATAGTGTAATTGACGTGGGCAGACCTAGGAAATTGTCTGATGCGCAATGTCGAATCAGCGAGCACTATACGTTGATCAAAAGTATTTGTATTGTACTCTTTAGATTGTTGGTTGAGTATTATAATGGGATCATTATGTTGGTATTGCGCTAGCCTTGGATGGGTGAGCTGACCTCCGTGGCCGGTGCGTGGTGAGTGTCCGTGTGGCCGTGTGTCACATGTGCTGGAGGTCTACTCTGTTTCTCCGAAACGTAACTTCGGCAACGAACGAAAATTAAACGTAGTATCGTTTGTGACCCTACACTATATAATTTGCGGATGCACACAAGAAATTCGAATTCACAGATAACGAATGTATTGAATGCTATTGAGTGCATCCGCAAATTATATAGAGTACGGTCACAAACGTAACTACGTTTAATGTTCGTTCGTTGCCGAAGTTACGTTTCGGAAAAAGAGAGTAGGCCTCCTGATTCGTCCTGATTGTATAATAGAGCAGAACTCGTGCGGGGCGCGTGGGCGCCCCTCTGTCAGCTGCTAAGAAATACGGAGGTAATTGCTATTCTGCACCTTGTAAATCAATTGATGGCGATAAACAGAATTGAAATGAATATTATGGTGCGACTTAGAATAACAATGTACGACTAGTGTTATTTTCAGTCTCCGGAAGGTTTAGATCTTAACCCATTAAGAAACACAGGACATGTAAACGAAACCCCAGCAAAACGCAACTCATGACAACTTTACCAACTAATTATGTAAGTTAGCTACCGCTAACTACCCGCCTCATTTACTTACATGTCATTACACACGATTAGCAAACATTCTACTGCCATTCTAGGAGTACAGTCATCTTGTCCAATCAGTGGCTCTAACTGGCTCTATAAACAGCATGATACGACATAGGTACAGCGTGCTCCACACAGAGTAAATAGCAAGTACATGTTGCTACATTGAAGCGTGACCACTTATTACTGCATGTATGACTTGAACTAGCGACTGGTGTTATGTACGATTGTGTTTGTGACATAAGCACGAACAAGCACAAATTATGCACAGTTAGCGTCATCATAAAATGTTTGGAGTCATGCATTTTTGATGATATATACATTTTTTGCTACTAAACAGTAGTTAAACCCACATACTAATTAAATTTCGTGAAATATATTGCGAAGTTGCCAGAAACACCAATCCTTGCGAAGAACCTAAAGTTAAGAAAGCTTCGAAAACCTGCAGAAAAAGGCTGCCAATGTTGAATGGCCCAAAAAATCCTTACGATTAAATTGCCTGAAATCTATGGAGGAATGATTAATTTGAATTTTTATATCACACCACACTCCAATTTAAGAACATTTGCAAGAGACTTCTAATTATTAATATGGCGTGTCCGCTCCAGATTAGTTTTATTAGGACAAGTGTCACCGATAAATCGTGTAGGGTGGCATGAAATCATTTTTTGTCTATAATACTTAAGTGTCAGTTGAGGTTTGGCCATGAATTAGGCTGAGTGCGCATGTGCGGGCGCCGCCACCGACGTCACCGTCGCCATCGACTGGCGCCCGCGCAGCATATGTGAGCACATGCTGACAAACATTGTAAATAATCTGTTTTATTCAAAACATGCTGACCTCTGCTCGGCTCAACATAAATACTAGCTACCATTCATGAACATTTAGGTAGGTATTCGACATTATAACTGCTGGTCTAAAGTTCTAAACATGAAATTAAATCGCAAATGCCTTCGTGTAAATGTCCTTACTCGACATTAATTATAAAAATGCTGCAATTTTATAACTAGGCAAATAAAAGCAACAAAACTGTAATTTAAGAGACAAAAAAAACACGCGAGCTCAGTAAAACACAACTCCAATTACATGTAATTTGGAAAGCACGCAATTATGCGGACCCTGAGGGTCCACATTTTTCATTCTTTGTGTGTGTCATTAGATGCAGTCCTAGCTCATTTAAATAATATAATATTAAATATTCAGTGTTTCGTGACGACCGACGTGACACTATATCATATTTGATTGGCTACGATTGTATCTGCGTTTACAGATTCATGAATATTTTTTTAGCATCAGGAATCGATTTCAAATAAAGATCGTTAGACTATGGCTGTTCTGACGTTTTAATAGAAGTTTGTAATTGATAGAGACTTTTAAACTTTATTGAGACATCGCTTACTAAATACAGAATTATGCCGCAAATTTATATCTTACAGAAACATTTAAAAGGGTAATTTTAATGTTTACAATTGCAATTTGATTAAGTAATTGAAACATTTTAACTCACAAAAAACACCTGTAACATGTCTACAATCTCCAAACAGCTCCAAATACCAACAGAAATATAACACGAGATTAAATCGATAGACCGATAACATTGTATGCAAATAAACGTCAAAAAAGGTTGTTGCATGAATAGTTGGCATGGGAAAACATATCGATAAAAGATAGGGATTTCAACACGATACCAATACTTTCACATGAGCGTGCGAATCGTGGGAATTGATTAGCGATGATCTATATAAAATAAACTATCCCGACATTATGGCTAGCTCGTCATAAAAGTCCTGATAAGGATTGATTACCTGTGAATTGTAAATAGTGCTGGGATCACACACGTATCGTTCGATAGCCGAATTAATGGTGTTTAGGACTTGGGATAAAATCGAATATTTAATAGAGCTTTTTTTAAGACCTCGTATTTTTTTCACATTTTTGACTTTAAGGCAAAAATCTGTCAGGGACTTTTACTGATAGGGAAGCTGTATGGACAAGGTTTTGGTACAGTTAGTAGGGTAAGGCAAGTTACCGAAGTCATCATTATTACTCGTAATATTATGAAATTTTCAAAAATTGGGACCTAGGATTTAAATCGATCAAAATCACCTAACTTCAAAGAGTTCCCACAAGGTAGGATTCTATCAATTTCTATCTCGCGCGTGATCAGTCGCCTGCGCAGATAAGCGCAGTTCACACGACTTTATCTGACGACTGACAGCTGTGACAGTTGTCACACTTGTCAGCGTGACGTTTCGGACGGTCAGTCAACACGTCTGTCTGTCAGTCTGTCAATTATGCGACGCCATATACCATAAGACGGGGAAATACTCCCAAGAATATTTTTTTCACATGAAATTCGGGTCATGGATAAAAAATATTATTCAGCAATAAAAGTCTGCGGATATCACAAATACATTGAGTATGAGAATTTTTCTAATTTAAATGTGATAATATTGGCGACATAACAAAAAATATGATTCGAAACATTCGTAGGGCTTTAGCAAACCCTCGGCAATTTGCATGAGATTAAATTTCAATCCCTTCATGTTACAAATCTGATTTTCAGTCTCTCTTCTTACTTCACCCAAACACAGTACTTTACTGGATGAAGAATGATGATTGCCAGTAGCAACTAAAGTATAAGTATCTTCGAGGATTACAGCCTTGGCGACAACTACAATAAACATACAAATGTGCCATTACCAAAGTAACATAAATCTTGTGGTTGTTTATTACAAGAATTTAAAATTTGGGCAGAGATTTATTAGAGGTTCAAAGTAAAGGGTATACACCGTTAAACAAAGCTTTCGTATGTGTTGTCCACATGTTTGTCTCATCCGATTACTTGGAGTTAAGCGGCCATAACTTATAGCGTTATGTGGAACGCACAGCGACCATTCAAGCTACATAAATCCAGTTTACGCGGATCTCTCACTGTACGGGAAATCTTTACAAAGCGAGGCCATTTTACACTAGAAATGGCGTGTGTCGCCGTGAATACGTAACGCCCAGGATTATAATGTGTTTTTTACACGCCTATAAATAAACATCGTAGTTTTAATTTTAATACCTCTTAAGTAACGTATAGTGGCTTTCGGTTTATATCCTTTTGACTGTAGGTACTTCTTAAAGTATCCAAAAATAAAAGTTTATTATTAAAGCCAGATCATAGACAATTTTTAGGTCCATTTATGTTTTTGGTAATAATAAAATGTAGACACCAATTTGTTAAACATGAATTAGAATAATCAATCAATCAATTCTTAATTATTCTAATAGGTATCACTATAAACTAAAAGTTGTTATTACTTCGCAAGCCTGTTCTCTCGGCCTTGACCATTTACATTTAAATATACCAATTGATATACAAGATAGTAAAACTTCTAATAGATTAATATATTACCTGTAATTACTTACGTCACAGTACCTAATTGCTATGGAGATAACTTGTACAATTTTAAAAACAACTTTCGATGTATCGACTGGTGATAATACGTATATCAGGTGTTAACATTACTATTATAAATGCAAAAGTTTTCATGTGTATGTTTGTTACTTCTTCGCGCTGAAACGGCTGGCCGAACTTTGATTACATTTAGTACACAGATACAATTGCATTGACCACTTTAATAGCCAATGCGGATTGATCTGTGTAATGAACAAAAACAAATTGAATTTAAAACAACCGAAGCCGCGGACAAAAGCTAGTCGAGTAATAAAACATGTATAAGAATTAAGAACGGAACTCTAGTTACGAAATTATTCGAATTGATTGTAGACTCGTTCTTATGTAAATGTTGGAAAGCTCCATATTTATGGGCGAACACTTGGAACTAGTCCAGTTATTGCATATCGTTGCAAATCTAGAAACTGCTAACGGTTGTGATTGTGGACCTATAAAGTAGTGGTTTCATCTTGTGTATTTGTACCTTTAATAGCAGCATGACGAGACGTTTTCTTATTAACAAGCTAGTTTACATGTGAATGTTTTAATTAAAGTGTAAGTTACAGTGCTAGGAAACGTATTAGACACTATACAACTAGAGGGGGAACTAGACCAATAGAAAATAATATCCTTAAACTCGGTAAAGTAACTAAAGACTGAAAACAAAGAGCGCTAAAGCACTAAAAACACAAGCAACATCACGACCAAACACAACAAATTTATGAAAAAAACAGAATTTCAATTCGTCAGGATAGGACACCAAAAAACAATCTACAATCGGAACGAATTGCTTTCCCATCGGAGATATGATCTTTCAAAAGCTCGTACTCGCGATTACTGTTTAATAGATTAGGGAGTCCACAAACCCGCATATTTTGGGACAAGATTCTCACGCGCGCACGCCAATGGAATACGCAAGGAGTCGTGTGAACTCGTGTGAAACACTCGTGCGGTTTGCCAACTGAATACTAAAGTCACTCACTTACAATTTCATTGCCCTATTTATTTTGTTTGTTGCACTTTCTATCTTTTTAACATTCAATTAGAAGTTAGAGTAAAGGATCTAAGGATTACTTGCGTAATACAACTTTCTTTTACGCTTTCACAATAAGTTTCACAAGCTTAATTTGCGCAGACGCATCGTGTTTAATTACGGCGAGCATTCAGGCATTATTACTAGGAAACAGAAGAGATTTTAATCATTCATTTACAACCAGTTAACTATTAAATAATTGCAATAATTAATTATAGTTTTCAAAAGAAAGCTTATGATTGTAAAGAAAACTTTCTGCATACAAAAGACATCAACGACTCAAATTAAGCGGTCAAGTGAAATGCGGGAATTCCTCTGTCGGTGTAAGTTATCATTATAAAATAATTGTTTTATCTACTTAATTGACAATAGGAAAAACTAGAGATAACGTACGTAAAGAAAGTTTAAACAGAAAAAAAGTAGCCGCGGTTCAAAGACACGCAAGCAACGAGACTTAAATTACAAGTAATAAAAAGAAAAGTGGACACTTCCCAGTTAGTCGATTAACGATTGAATTTGTTTCATAGATCACCAGCTTCACCAAGTTTGTGGTCGGGAACAAAAACGTTGTCCCGTGTCAAAAGTGTTTCGTTTCCAATAAGTGCTATGTAATGCGGTGGGGCGGTGTGGTCGTTCCGTGGTCACAATGCAACGGAATGTGCCGAGACAGAATGCTCGACCGCCTGGAAGGGAAGCCGCACGCTCCGGCTTCATTAATGTATCGCTTTTTCTATTTAACATACCTTTTTTGTTATCAACCCTCGATTGAGAAGACTGTAAAGGGAGGGGTTTCAGTTGAGATAAAAAAAAACAAGGCGATCGAAGAACGCATATGATTGTAGTCGGAAAAGTTGTTTCAAATATTAAAGACTAACAAAATACAAATAACAATTGCGGAGAATAAGTCCACCACATAAACAAAGGCACAATAGCTGGGCTCAAGCTAAGTATTCCACTACGTAACCGTCCAAGCGACTGGCTTGACAACTACAGAGCACCAACAATAGTAGGCTTTACATAGCCGCTGGCAAACCCGTACCCGCTCTAGCTATACAGAACACCATAATATTTTCCGCATTGGTATTGCGTGCCCAGTGCCCGGAGGCAGCCAGCAATTTATAGCCCGTGGAACTACGTACATGCTTGTTATTATTTAACGGTGGACCCGAGCCAAGACGGACGCCGCGCCCCCGGCTATTGCCAATGCGATCTTGCTAAACTTGTAAGTATTATTTTATGACTAAGAATACGAATGCGGCGCGCCGGCACACTTTTGTACAGCTAACCGCCAACAACTGCTTTATGAACCCCTGTATTTCAACAAAATCCAATTAAAAAGGACGTCTGCAATTACGGACTCTTGCATACAGATTGCTACATTTTAATTGCCCCAAATAACATCAAGATGTGTAGTAATTTATATGTATGTAGGTAAATGAACGCCAAATTCTGCCATCACACCAAATACGTCATTTAAATTGCGCCGCCATCTATCTTTATATGGCGCGGATATTTTTTATCTGGCGGTGATTTGAATAAAGTCATAGCGGTGTCCGGTGTCGTATCTCGTATGCACTGCCTTACAGAGCCACGTGCTTGGATATGGAGTAACGACAGCAATGACGAACGCGTACGGCTTGCCAAACAGGTCAAATCTCCATTAAAGAGTAATCATAATACTTGGCAGGCCTTATAGAGCGCGCGTCGGCGCTGCGCGTGCGCGAGAGAGACCGCCGCCGCCGCGCCGGACTCTCTAGGATATCTGACTCCTTCACTTGACCGGCCTTGTGGCACGCGCCACTTCGCCACTCGTATTATTCCATTTGATTTACCGATCTTTTCTAAGTATTCTTACTACCCACACCGCTTTATAGAGTATCCAATATCTACGGAATCAGACCTGAGATTATATCGACAGCCAGTCGGAACAAGGAGAAGGGAAAGGAACAATGTCGTAACCTGAATAGATTGGACCGTTTATTTAAATTCACGGTATTGTCGCAACGGTTACAGTACAAAGTTTTACAACGCCAACGTCTAGAAACAGAAAACATAAATTACTTACTGGCGCACAATCTAAGAAGTACTTAGTAAGATGTAGAGGTTCATTTGGTGTCATATTTCTGTTATTTGCCTTTGTAATTACCACTAATGACCACTCGCCGCCGCCTCACTCAGAATTAATTGATAGCTATAAATAAGGAGATAATTTGGACATCTATCCGAATATATTTCCGAAACATTTTCATTTTGTTAATTTGTATAACAAATGCTTAGAAATGAACCTAAAAGTTCACGTCCAATAAACCCAAAGCGCTGGTAACACTAAACGGTTATAAAGCTATAAAAGGTTGATTAGCCGAAAAACGTTCGTCTGTAGCATTTAAAGCTTTTGAATAATAAAAATATGAATATATGACGAGTGTTCTAGGCCGGTAGGTATAGCTGGCGGTATGCAAATATGTTACATTCAAACTGAGTGTCCTCTTAGTCAGAACTAGGCCCCAATTAGTGCGGTACCAAAGGCCGACTTCTTAAATTAAGCAAGATGACGGCGCGTTCGCTCGTCTGCCAACACAGATATTCGCATCCTTTTCTTGCAACTACACAATGTCTTATTAATTGTGATTTATGTCCCCAGGCGGTTCTGATTTGATAATACAAAGTATGCCAGAAATGTCTGCGTCCTATTGGTTTAAAACTTCTGTAATCTAATAAGACTTTATTTATACACAGTCACCCGAGTCTGTATCATCCTTATTGATTTTATCGGCGTTTCAATAAGAGGTTACATTTCTTTGATCCCTTTCGAAATACAAACGTATTTATTTTTATATGAGCATCGAAGCTCGCGCATAAGCGCTCGATATACTTGTCATAAAATACGGTTTCTTGTCCGAACTCCTCAGATGGTATAATTCCATGGGTTATTTTATTGGAATCGGGTCTGAAAGGAAAATATTATGATTTAGACATAACGCCAGAGTACCGAGTAGCGCTGGCCTCAGAGTGTTCTGCAAACAATATCTTATTTCATGCATTATTGATTCAGCAATGCGTCGAACCAAGTTTAATGAACTTCAATAGTAAAACGTTTTACTAGATCACTATTTAGAATAAAGAAATTGAATATTGCACCGCGAATCAAATTAGAAACCGCAGATGATTCGATCAGAAATAATGATTATATCTCGCTCTATAACTTAGATTATATCTATATTGCTAGCGGTATTTACTAGTTATTTATTTAATAGCTGTAGAAATCGTACAATTTAATCATTATAATTTAGAAGTTTCCAATAATAATTATGAAGAGATATTCGTGGCTAAACGAATGGTATTGGCCGCATATTTCTTGCGTGGTGGGTTCAGTGCGTTGGCACGTACGTGGAGTTGTTTAGGAGCCACTAAACCCCAACACAATGGTGAACCACAAACAGGCCTTTGTCCGGGGTGCTCGAGCAAATAAAATATTTTGACCGCGCGCCACCGCCCGCGCCACCTCGTTCGTCCACATCCTACGCAAACATTCCTTCACTGCTTTATTTTCTTATCTATTGTCCAAAAATATTGTTATTTTTGTGCAAAAAGTGTCACATTATTTCAAATTCTTCGTTGTCCACTAAACACTCGGCATTGCGTCTTCTGTAAAATTTCCACTACATCTTCCCCATCTTGCGTGGATATTTCCAATATTGAACAGGATGTTCACCCGATAATTCCAACAATGTTTAGTACATAGCGACGTCGACACACAATGTGTTCGCTTTCTAAACATCTTGGAAATGACACCTCACCCTTGACAGCGGTACATGGCTACTTGGAGTAGTTTGGTCGGCGTGTGCGCGTGCTCGCTGCTCATATAGCCACATGAGCCATGAGTTATGTGGCTCAGTGGTCACCTCTCGCGGCGTGTTTACATAACTCGTTAGACGCCAGCCGAACCGCCCACGCCCGGACGGCTATTGGATATATCTAAATATTAACTTTAAACACTCGATAATGTTCTATTGTGATGTCACGCAGGTGCACTATCGCGCTGCCATCATTATAATAATGATAGTAGAGCTTCGACGTCTTACTTGTACCAGCTTGCAAGGTCTTAATTTTATTGTTCTACAAGAAAATTATCAGAGATCGGTGCTGAGACATGTTCGGGCATACAAAAGCAGCTCATTCCCGACTAGACAGATTTCGATTAAGTACTTTTTTCCGTCTTTTATTTAGCAGCAGACAACTGCACGCTTGTACGCATTAAGTACGACAGGCGACAAGAAAGAAAGCGTATACGTGCACCTCATCATCGCTTCAGTCTCGATAAATTGTCCCATCAATCATCAAGAATTGCAATAGCGATACTCGGGTATGTCAAATGAATGCCACTTTTTTGTCGCCGATTGTCGGCGAGGGCCCGTGACGAAACGACACGTAATGCAATTTTGATTAACTTGACTACAAAACCTCTGGCAATTACATCCACGATGATGGAGACATTACTTGTCGCTGATATTATAAAGGGCCATTACGATAATAACTGTGTCATCGAAGAACATGAACTTGTTGTAAAAGGTCCATCGTTTATTGTTCAAAAGTTCTTGCTAACGAGTTTTGTGCAATTATTCTGCGTTTGTTCCCAATCTGTTGTTAATCTGCTTTTATGTCTTCCAAAATACTGGGCGATGCTCAGTCAAAAGAAATCAGCTATAGCAGCAGCAAAATCGATTATACAGTATGATTCATATTTTATATGTATATATAGCTAGTATCTGATTTGTGAGCCATTCATTTGTACAAATTATTGTCATCTCGCATAATGATGTTTTGGTAACACGCAAAAGGCTCGTAACGTCGGTCGTCGTCGCAAGTAAACTTTCACTTGAACAATAGCGGCAACTCACGATTATCACGACCCGGAGTCACGCAGGACGCAACATCGACACTCTTTGTGATCTAGCATCTGATTGATGACTCGTTGAAAGGTCAATCTCGTACACATCGATCTCTCTATTTAAAATCCACATATTGTTACGTTAACATTTGGAGAAGGTTCATGTATGTGTTGTGCCGTCATCATTAGGTACACTTAAAGAACAAAAACGTTCTAAACTCGCAATAGTTAATAGTCCATAATCGCGCGTACTTTCGTATACAGCATCTGATTGATGTCTTGATGAAAGGTCAGTCTCACCATGAGAGAGATCGATCTCACTACTTAACCCACATTTGCATGATGAGTTGAGTTGCGCAGCATAGAAACGCATATTTCTAACTTTGGAGTCGTTTGGTAGAATTGTTGTCCACACACAGTCTTTGTACAAAATACGCAGTCTTTGTCAACCAGCGCCTGCTGGTACTCGATTAAACCAGAGTCCAGCATACTTGTTGATCTACAACATACCTTATAGTTATTTTACAAAAACTCATTTAATTAGGTAGTAGAATCTCGAATAGTTCAACGAAGCTCAGTAAAAGTTAATTAATTGGCTCCTGTTTTAGGACATGTGAGTCTACTTTCGCCGCTACTGTTACACTTAAACGGCACATGAACGATGCAGTAACATTAGCGAGACATACCACAGTACACACTCGTCAAAATTCCCTTCTAAGAACTTTCCCGAATGTTTTACAGTGCCTACAAAATATGCCGCCGCAGGATTCAAAAGGTGTAAAAGCGCAGCGATGACCACCTCAAATAAAAATAAAAAATGCTTTTACATAATGAATACATGATATGTAAAGGTAAGGCGCGAACTTTAGGGGTAGATACACACAGGGCGTGAACGCTAACGCGCGGCCCAAACAAGGAGGTGTGAAAAGCCCCGGAGATCGTGGCGTTCTTATTGTGGAAGCTGCTAAGCCGCTTACCGGACCAGTCCCATAAATCCAAGCGCTTGTCCCTGACTATACAATCTTACTGGTAGGTACTAAGGTACCAGTGTACTCGCCGCTGTCGTGCTCGATTTGATAAGCGCCTAAGCCAATGTCGTTGCATTCATACAATAACATCTGACTAAGCGCATTTCAATGCACCTGGTTATGTATGCGCATTATTAAAGCTAATCATAATATGCGCAGACAACGACGTGTGCTATAGTTATTTCTCTCCAGTTTATGAATACTGCATTTTTCATAACTCTTTTGAAAAAAATGTGTCAAAAGCCGTCGCATCGCTCCGTCCCGTTCATAGTATCGTGTGTCGTTTCGCGTGTTCTGGTATTAAGTTACACCTACTTTTCAAGCGTGGACTAAGCGCATTCGGCTGGAATTAAGTGAGTTAACATGAAATCATAAAAGGAAGTGAAGGCATCTCTGCGGATGCAAGAGCTAATAAAATGGTTCGAATAGCCCATACAAAGCCGACTAGCGAGAAAATCTTTTCATGACGCCGAAAACGCGAAACACGATTGTCACCGATACAAAGTTAATACACCTTATTAAGCGAACTAAAGCCAATTTAGTGCATTATCGGACGAAATCTTAACGGACGTCGGCATAAGCTCAGTGGTCGGCCATTGTTGTGTCGCCTGGCTATGGGCTTCAAGTCGTTGTGTAAACAAAACGAGTTATTATATGAGACTTGAGCCTCTGTTTATGGCATTCCAGTCTCAATTTAAACCGAGGATTCGTATGCCAGCTTTTAATTCTTCAATGCTCTTCGTTATGTCCTCGGAACTGTAATAAAACCACAGTAGTGATAGTAAAGCGTTGGCATACATTTTGAATACCCAACAGATCTATTTAAAAGGGTGGAAAGGTCTACCATACAAAAGATAAAGTAAAACTGGAGACACAATCGCATGATACGCAAAGGCATTCTGAAGAGGGATCGCGGCGTTTGGCAGTTTTTGTGACACCGAATTTTCATTGTCTTTCGGCAACTTATATCATTTAATTATAAGCTCGGAACGGTCGATAGATAGGGAGCGATCCACCGAAGAAAATTGTTGCATGGTTTTTTTAGGAGTCGAGATTGCGAAGAGCTATAAATGGCGCAGCAGGCCCTGCGGCAGTTGCCATTTGCAATCGGTTATGGAACGACCGCGAACCTCTTTTTACATTATAATCGGTTGGTCCCCGCTCACTTGTTTTTTGCTCAGAACCGATGATGGACCTAAATGGCCGTGGATGCAAAAATTAAGTAAACATGCCTGACATGTCTGACGCAAAACGTTCATTTTTTCCGGTCAAGGAAAGTCTTCGTAACGCATCATTGGTGTTAGCTTCCTTCCTGTGGGTGGTATGTCCTACGTTGTCTGTGCGCGACACATGCATTGTGAAGTGACAGATGACAAGACTCAAGTCTCGTCCGGAGCTTGCATGGCTGGACCCATCTTCTCGCATGATCAGACTCGAATTACGTCAAACCGGCCCGCTGTCACTAACGAAGCATTAACGTCAATTATTTTGCATACATTAGCTTCACCAAAAGCATTAGATCTAAACATTGTCCTCTAACATAACATGTACATAGGCGGAGGTATTTAAGAATCATAATCATGAAAAATGGAAGCTAGAGGTGAACAAACATAATTTATTCCAAGCGTGATTTTTATGTGACAAGGCATATATCATAGGAATATCTTTCGGAAATACATTCAAATGAAATATTGTAATTTGACATCGACCGACGAAATTGTAGCGCATTAATATGCAGCTCGTGCGGCAAGGGCCTGCGCCCGCGCACTGTCACTAATAATGGACCAGACGCGTCTAATGCATTATTCAAAAGGTCCCGGTGATCCCGAATTCGAATATATTTAGCAAATCTAACGTGTTTTTGCTTTGATAGTTCTTCGAAGGTGCCATTTGGACCAAAATTATCGACATCTTTTTCACTTCACGACACTGTTTCGTTATTTTTTTTTCCGATTTTATTGATTAGGGACCTGTTTTGGTTTTCTAATAAATCATATATCGAGATAAAGTTAGTTTACTATTGTATAATCGTATTCATGAGCGGCACGTAGGTGTGTATAAGCTGGGGCCTAAGGGTCATAAAATAGATATTGATCAAACGCTACCGCGATACATATCTCCGCTTACATTACACTTATCACCTGTATATTGATCGTAGAAACAGAACAACTCCGGGAAAGAATTGAAAGAGTAAACAGTAGCGACACAAAGAGAGGCTTCATTGACCCATCGACACAATGCCGAGCTACAATTCGCTGTTAATTAGTTCTGTTTCAAAGAAACCGTGTTCGATGGAAACGAAGCAATTAGCTTTTATACTGGGGATTTACCATCATACGGTGAACGTTCTTATTTGATAGATACGCTTCTCGAAAGAGGAAAATTCAGACAAGTTTACACTTTCAAATCAAGTAGTCAAGTACCTAGTTTAGCGTGACTCAGACCAATCGAAGTAGGTCACAATCATTACAACAATCAACGCCAAAAACTTGTGAACGTCAGATATTATTCAATTCTCTGAATGTTCTCGAACTTTACGACAAAAAGATAAGTGGGCACATGGTACAAGCATTGGATTACCCTTCAGCAACCAGCTAACGTGCACCCATTATCTCTGTGATTGGAGCTTGAGAGCGTAATAAAAATTCTCTGTAAGTAGAGTTACATGCAGATATGTTATGAGGTTAAAGATGATAGTAGTAATGGGAGTCGTTCGAGTATCTGGGAACGAATTTAGAAAATCGAGTATCCTTGTTGGGTGATAGTCCACTTGAAGGACAGTCAAAACATTTTATTCTGGGTATTTTGTTTAGGTACAACATTCTGATTAAGAATAATTTGGTGCTCCCAATAAGAATGGGTACTCTCAGCTAGTTTTATGATCATTTATTTGACTAGACGCAGTATCAACGAGCTCAATAGATGCCTAAGGCGAGCGTCTCGAACGGAACACGTGTCGTTGATTGCCCTCAATTGGCGAGCGAATAAAAACAATCGTCGCTTAAAAATAACCGTGATTTCATCCAGCAACATGTGATGCTTGTTTTCTTTCGGTGTAACGAACATATTCCCACAAGTTCCCATGGCCATGGCGTGTGAAATGTCCTGGTTGGGCGGTCCCAGCCGTGGCACCGGGCTGTGAATCACTAATGATAATGAACCTCTGTGGGATATGGAACGGGAACTTCTTCCAGGAACAGACGGAATCGTAAAACAGCGTAACGCGCGCCTCACCATATGGAGAGCGTGAGAGCCCGCGGCTTCGCAATCCACCATCTGATGTTTTTATCGTGGTTGACCATTACGCAAATATTGAGATAGTGACATCCGTAGCGGTTAGAGCAGCTACGTTCAATAAATGGGTCAAATTCAGGAAGTAAAACCGCAAACATAATTTTCCCATAAATAACAATGTATATTTTTTGTAACTGATACCGAAATGACTGTTGTCTATAACTGTAATAGTATTTTGATATCTTATTATTTGTAATGCACGTACGTAATTATATTTTAAACATAAACTTCCTTTGCTCCCGGTAAAGCACAATGAGTTGATTCATCATGGTGCTGTACTGTACCAATTGTCTAAATATTTGTACCAAGCTCTTTTCGAGATACATCTCCTTAATTAACTCTTGATGTATCCCCAAAAATATCCTCAAGTAGCTTATTATTACTATATGTTTTTTCCTTATGTCATTAAGTAAACGTTCTCACACTTCATAGCACATTTGCTGGCTAGGTCCTACTGGTCCTAGCTCTACAATTCAGATGTTTCTAAGAATAGTTTTTATGATAATTCGTCGCTAAATTATATTTAATCTTCATTCTTAAATATGCCATTTAATAGCTTCTAAATCTTATGCTTAATGACGCAAGTTATATCGACGAGAAACAGTTGAGTGGCTATGAGGATATTAACAGATAATAGGAATTTTCAAGCAACATTTGTATGCCTTTTTTTGTCTTGGGTACTTAACTATTTAGTGGCAATGACCATTGTTGGAAGTCAAAGTCAGTCAGATATTGTGTTGAAAGGCGCCATCGCCAGTCAGATAAAAACTACTTATGGCCATTTTAGCCTTATCTTCGCCGTATTGTTGAAGTTTTTTCTTTCCTTAGAAGACAAAATTGTTTTGTAAATATGTTTGAAACACTTTGGTTACCCATGGAATTGGATAAGTACGCCAGCTAAAGTTTAAAATTTCTCATTTAGGCATGACTTTGATAAATGGTGAAACATTGGTGTTTGAGTGTACGTTTTGCGCATGTTACTTCATACCAAGTTTTGTTTTTCGTGACATTCAGTTGTCACAGTCATTACGCACATCCGTTGTTAAGATGCACTTGCGTCGGGCAATTTAATTAACCAATTATAATTCAGTGCACATTTTGACGTCAGTACGAGGGTCAATTCGTTTACATTCAGTTAAAGTTCTGATCCATTCAAAGGTTTGTTCTGATTACTTAATGCGGTTGCGATTATCTTCAGCATACTTTGAACCCCGAAAACCGGATAGCGTTAGCTACAGGAAATTCAATATTCATCCCCATTGTCAACCTTTAATTTCAATAGATATAAATAGTCCATACACACATACAGATTGATGCAAGGGGTTCATACAATCGACGTCGAGCATTTACCAATCAGCCGGATTGGAGCATATCGTGCGAACGCGTTATAATAGGAGGATATTATAATAAACAGATCCCGGGCCCCTCCGTTCACTCCTCCCTCCCTAATAAATATTAATGTATGAACTTGAATGATCCTCAATGTTCACAATAATGCTGGTACATTGACACTCAATTTGCTTTTTGCAATGTCTGCATTGATAGCTTCTCCGCGGCTAATCTTTGTGCTTACTTTCTCGCACGCAGACATTATCGCGTATTTTCTCTTTTTATTATTTCTATTGATACCTAAGTTAACGCTTCGTTGTCGTGTCGTATATGTACATTATTAATAGTGATATGAATGTATATAGCGACATGTTATTCCCAAAGCGATGGCGATTCATTCATCTGGGCTAAAGTATCGTTAGCTGATCGTTTGTTTATTAGAAAATAAACATTATCTGATGGGAACTTCACTAACGTGGTTATAGTGAAACTTTCTCATAATAACGAGCTTTTAACAAAATATTTATGTTTACATGGTGTACGTAGTTTCTCTACTAAGCACCAATGAACAACATTGTGTGACGTTGATTGATTACCATCACATTTTGTGAACATGCTCGTTCTCGTTCCAGTATTCTGGGCTCAGATGCGTTCAGTCAATAATTGTGATTTTAAAAATTATATTTTTCTTTAATAATTCGTCCAATTGCACTACATAACATTTATCTGAAATTCTGTCCATATCTCTAAATCAATAAAGTACATGATACGTCAAGGGCGAGCCACCCTTTTAGCCGGAAGGGTCATGTACAATACAAGTTAGGGTTGACGAGAACAGTTTCCACTTCGGTTTCCCACGCCACCCCTGCAGGGAAACCCCACTTGTTGATTTTTGTTCCGTAATCGAGCCCCCAATGTCCCCATTTAACATCGTTTCCGGGCCCCATTAACAATAACAATTATTTATTTTAATGTTGTAACGTGTTGACATCGGAACATCGATTATGAGTGTACTTTGAGTGGGGAGACTTAATGAGCTCGTGCTGCTCACTGGATTGTTTCGTGATCAATCATTGCTCGAAGAAGCAAGACGAACTTTTATCTTAATCTCCTTATAATAGGGTGTATAGTGTATTCTATCTAATCATGGTTATTACAAGCTAGATGCTTCTACAATCGCCTTAACAAGGTACAATAGCCGTACCTAAAACGGATCTGAGCTATGCAAATGAAGCTGGTCAAAAGATTATCTGCAAGATGAGACAGTAAATGAGCCTGTGGCTAACATTCGAAGTCTTCTACTTCATAATTACTTTTTTGACTAATTGTCAATCCTCAGTCCCCTACAGCAGCTTCATAAAATATTGTGTTAAGAGATAAAATCAAAATATACGGTGAAATTATAAGAAGCACTACCTCGAGGCGGCACCAATAATGTGGGTAGTTATGATAAAAATGTCGTGCTTTCGTGATATTCGTTGAATGATTCATTTGAATAACATCAAGAGAGGCTGTTAATAACATAGGACACGCAATCGCAAATGATATGGAAATAAATTTGGCTTTATTAAGCAAATTGCCCCCAGACAAGATGTTTTGCCCCGGGTCAGGATTGTTAATATTCTGATTGGGATGGATTCCGCGCGAATTCGCCATACTTATTGGATTCTTATATTCTTTTGTGATTTGAATATAATGAGCTTAGGTTTCGGAGGTATATAATTTATTTATTAACATGCAGGTAACAACTTTAACAAAAGAGGTGAGAAATAGCTTGGTAGCACGTCTTACTACAAGGTAGAAGGTAGGTAAAGTTGGTGAGCCTTAGAGGTTGTTTGACCAGTGCACTACGGTCGGCTGACACAATCTTAGGACACAATGCGTGTACTGACTAGGTAGCTAGGTACGTATGGTAAGAACTATACATTGTTCGATGTAGCGGATTGTAGAGTAAGGATTATAATAATTTAAGTTGGCATTCCTGCAATAAAGTTGTTAGTAAGGCAGTTGTGATGTGTGAATAAGTAGATACTTAGGTACATAATTAGGTAAATTAGTGCTTATTTATAATAATAATATAATAATACCATTTATTTCAGGCTTCAATGGCCCATAGATATATACCTTATAAACTAACATATATAAAGAAGTTACAAATCTCATGTTAGTAAATATGACTTAAAACTATGTTAGTAGCACTTCACTTGTTCACACTTCACTTGTGCTGACTGATCAGTGGAACTTGTCCGCGGAAGCGACGGAACACCACGTCCTGCGGCCAAAAGTCCTCCTGCATCACGACGGGCAGATAAAAGTTCGGTACTCGCACCACGAACGCCTTGAAGTTGACGTTGCGGCGCGACTCCAGTAACTGCACCCTCGGTGTGTACCTCGTCTTTTGGCGCACGTACTCCACGATGTCCTCCGCTTCAGTGGTGTAATGCAAGCGGGAAATGTACACCGGGGTATTCGGCTTAGCGGCACGCAGGCTCACTTCGGGCTCCACAGGAGCCTTGCCACAGCGGTTCTTGGGTGTTCGTGAATGGCGCTTCTTTTTCTGCACCGTCACGAAACCATCATTATCAGTCATGTTCGGCGCCTTTTCAGGCACAGGCTTATTATTAGAAGCTCCAGTGGGGCTAGCGGTGACGCTGGCGTAATCCTTTCGTAAGGCACGGGCCGCACCGCGCGTAGGAGCCGCCGCGGGGATGCGAGGCGCGCGGGCGGAATGTTCTGCACACTCAGCAATCGACGTATGCGCCGGCGTTGAAACTGCTGACGCGGAATTCGACGACGATATATCGTGGCCGGTTCCGCGGCACGTGTCAACGTAATTATGTATTTAGTTACTAACTAGCAACCATCCATACTCCATACTAATATTATAAATGCGAATGTCACTCTGTTTGTTTGTTTGTATGTTTGTTTGCTACCTTTTCACGACTAAACGGCTGATCGGGTCTTAATGAAATTTGGCAAGAAGATAGATTTCAACCTGGGGAAGGACATAGGCTATATATCATCATGCTACGACCAATAGAAGCGGAGCAGCAATGAAAAATGTTGCGAAAACGACGAAAATTTGACGCAGACGAAGTTGCGCGGGACAGCTAGTAATACATAAAATACCCAGTTTGTTTGGATAACTGCAGTACAAGTAGGCAAATATGGAGGTATCTAGTTATTAGTAGTTATATAAACAGTGTACCAATATTAAGTACATAAACAAAAACGATAAAAATATGTCCTGATCAATCAAGGAGGCAAAAAAATTAGAAACACGTTAACTACCGTGTTACAAAAACAAATTATCTACCTATATTACATATTAGCAAAAGTAAAAAAAAAAACAATAGAAGCAATTACGTCTAATTACTAGATTGATTCCATATTCAAATTGGTGAATAAAAAGTATGCCAAACAATAGAGGTTTCGACATCAGCATACCTGCCAGTCCAGTCGCACTGATCACCCATCATTCCCGCCTCCGCTCTGCATAAAACTCCCAAAAATACAGTCCAAAATAATCTTCTCATCTCCATTTCAACGAAAAATATATTACAATAACAGCAAAAAGTCACACTGCTCCAATCAATCACATCACTTTAAAACAATCCTTTCATGTCTGTTCCATAGTTATTCGGTTATTTTTACAAAAGTAAACAAACTTGCGCCGCGATTGCAACAAGCGACAGTACTTCCCCAACTCAGAAACTCGACTAAACTACTGACAGAGACAAAACTTTTTGTTGCTCATTTACTGCGGCGAGTGAAAGAGATGGATGTAATAACACTTTACAAGAGTGAGGCAAATATATATTATCTCTTTCTCTGATATTGCATCAAAGATTACTCAAATTTGAACTTTATGCCAAAGGAGTTAAGTTAGAAATCTGTATCGAAAATATCAATAAGCTTTTACAGGGCTTTTTGAATTGGCGGGAAAGGTTTACCGTATTACGAGGTAAACTTTTGGAGTAACCATGTAACTTTGAATTTAAAAAGTCACCGTGGTATTATTCGCACATTTTGTTCTAAGTAAGATTTTAGTTACTTGAAAAAAATACTATCAAATAAAACTTGCTAGTTGTGAGGTTAAATACTTACCAACTTAGCACTGGCCGACGAAAAAAATGGATTAGTCGTAGGTGCCTAATTATGTGCCATTAATCACAAACTGCAAACTTCTTTTTCTACTTTATCATCACAGGTAGTTCCATAATTATTGTAGAAATTTAACAATTCTAATAACCTTTAAGGCTTTAAGTTAAAATACATTAAAAGATATAGATCATATTTTGAAAGTTATAATTACCTGCCCTTTTGTGCAGACTTTACACCGAAATCTTAGACACGTTTAATAATTTAGAGAATTTATGTGCCGACTCATTCTCCCATTTTTTTAACTGCCGTAAACTTGCGGCGTAAAGCCTGCACATTGAAATACTAGCTATTAATGGCTAATAATGGTAGTTTTTGCTACTAATGCTAATTGTCTACTCCACTTTGTATTTTGGATGCGTTTAATTTTATCGATGAACACAAATAAAATAAAGTTATTATACGCAGATCCTTATCGGTACCCAGAATCTCACTTTTTGTGGGTGTTTGGCGGAAAATAAGCGTTGAATATGATTTTCAAGAAAGTGAAAGATTTATCTTCGGGTTTGGATAAAAGTACGGTCTCTTTTATAGTCTTTATGGTATACCTGGTTGACGGCACGTTGTCCGTGCTTGAGGGCGCGCGTGCGTTGTTTGCGAACAGATAAACTAAATCAATAGGCGGTGTTTGTTCTGTTGGTAGATAGCCGCATTGTCGTCATTCACTTGTGCTTGTTTAGGCCGTTGAATCGATCCCTTATCTTACTTTGACGCAAAAATGAGTACTAAACCGGCAATGAGGCGCGGTCAGTACAAGCAAGCATCAATATAAAATATTGTGCTTTCATTAATTCATACAAAACACTAGTATCTTTTCAATACATTTCCTCGAAAGTTGGCTCATATGTACCCACTCATAACGCACTTCGATTAGGTTCATCATGCATTTTGTTATTATTCACACTCGTGGTTTATTTCCGCAGATTATTAACAATTCTACAGCGGGTACTACCGGCTTGGTCGGCTTGCACCAAGGGTTGGCTCTAAGCAGCCCGTACCTCTTCGTAGTGATGATGGACGCTCTCACGTTGGACATCCAGGAATAGGCTCCCTGGTGTATGCTGTTTATCGATGACATTATGCTAGTTGCCGAGTGTGGCCTAGAGGTCCAGAGCAGATTGTAGGTGCGGTGGCAAAGACTGGAGCATGTTAGCCTAAAATTACGTAGAATTAAAACAGAATTCCCCCCCCCCCGCGTGGTGTCACAGTGATCGGACGTGTTTTTTGTTCTCGCTGTATTTGAAATTATAAAACAGTGGAAAAAGTTACTACACTCCTGAGAAAAACACATCATTACAAACCCAAGTGAACAAGTGACAAACTGTGTGAAAATTATAGTGAAATAACAATTGAATCACCTCCAAAATACAAACAGAAACTTTACAACAGACAACAAAATTTTAAAATCGTGCAAGATTTGGACTTTGAACCCATTAGTGTACACAAAGGATTGCGAGTCACGCACACACCGTCTAGTGACGAAATCCGTGCGTTCCGCTACAGATAGTCTTTTTCGAGCAACTTTGTAACGTTGTCGTAGCACCGCGGCGTAGGCTGCCTACCTATGTCAACATCGATTCGGGTTCAAATCCAAGTATACAAGCGACTATACTTTTTACTTTTTGGATGTTTTCAAATTTTTCTAATAATTATACATCGGATTATATAAAGTCTAGTACATATTACATTTGCTAAAGACTGTTTTTCTAATTTAGAAAATAGATTTTAAATCGCTAGAAAAACGCAGCACAGCTTTACAAATACATAGAAATGATGCCACTACGACGCACTCCACCAGCATCACCGGCCACAATGAGTGGGCAGGCTCCTGTTCTCCATCAATCTGAGCCTAACATTAGTGTGCTTTCGGAATTGAGTGAACCTTGCATGGATGCAAATATAGCGAATCGCAATAAAAGGAAACGGGACGATCACCAATTGTTTGTCAACATGTGCGAGTTCAAGGACGAAATATCGAACACACTTAAAGAGCTAAAGAAAGAGCAAACATTGTTTCGCTCAGACATTGCAGCGACGCTGACGGAAATTAAAAACCAATGCAGTAAACTTCAGGATTACGTAGATTTCTCAGTTGCCAAATATGACGACATGCTGGCAAAAATGCAGGAATACGAAGTGGAGAGAAAGGAGAATCGGGATTATATATGTAGACTTGAAGAAAAAATCGATCAACTGGAAAAACAATCAAAACTAACTAGCCTCGAAATTAAAAATGTCCCAAAAATTGCTGATGAATCGAAACTTGATCTGGCTAACGTAGTGAGAAATATCGGCAACGTCCTTGATACCACCATTGTTCAGTCCGATATTAAAGATGTTTATAGAATAAACTCCAAAAGCTCCATGAATAACACGATCATAGTGGATTTTACTACCGTTATGCTGAAATCAAAATTGCTTCTTTCGGTCAGGACCTTCAACAAAAACAATATTAATAACAAATTAAACACAACGCACCTACGAGTTGACGGCCCCAAGGTACCTATTTATATATCCGACAACCTACCATCAAAAACCCGAAAAATCTACTTTTTAGCTAGAGATTTCGCCGCTCAGAATAAATATAAACACTGCTGGTCAGCATATGGAAAAGTCTACTTACGCAAAGAAGACGGAGCGCAGCGTGTCGTAGTAAACTCTGAAGTAGACTTAGCCAAGTTAACTCAAACATGACTATGTAGTCATTATGTCATTATTACAAAGACTTGCATGTTCACTTTTAATTATTGTTACTATTTACTTATATCTACAAAACTATGCAACATGCCTAATTTTAACTATTTCATTGATGTTTGTTACTTAATGTTGAAATTTCTTGGTTTCTATAAAACACTTATTCACGAACACACTTTCAAACAATCACACTGGCACAAAAATACACACAATCCTACACTGTACGCACATAAATTGTTTACAAAATTTACAAACTCACGATCAAGACCTGTCTTTAGAGGTGGTTCGCGCAATTGCTTCGAGTACTGGTGTGACTCACATATTACTGGAAAATTAATAATATTGAGAATTCTGTACTTTGTCCCCTTAGCTTTAAACCATATCATTCGATAATTCAAACAATGTAAATGACATGTTAGAAAATTTGGACAACGTTTCTTTTTCAAACGCGATGACATGTGGCCCCGATGATTGTTCCAAGCTAGTGCCCTCTAACACAAGTTTAACTATTTTATCCCAAAACATTCGCAGTGTAAATGCTAATTATGCGGGGTTTTTAACTCTATTACAAAGAATTGTGGTGCCTAGTGATGTTATTATTTTATCAGAATGTTGGCTCTCCCGCAACCCCGTCATTCCGATTCTAGATGGATATACTTCTCATAAGTCCTCAAAAACGTTTAATCAAAATGACGGAGTAATTGTATATGTCAACAGTTTGCTAGCTAATGTGAAAGTTAAAGAACCCGTCGTATCCGAAGCGAACTGCTTGACAGTCACGGTTGGAGCGGATATAGCCATAATTGCCGTGTACAGGCCCTATGCATTTAAAGATCCTTCAAAATTTTTACAATCTATGGACAGTGTTCTCTCTGATCTCAAATCGATTAGAAACATCATAATTATGGGAGACATAAATATTGACATTTCCTGCAATAATAAAGATGCATACTCACTGGACTATTTGGATCTACTAGGTCACCACGGACTTTTCCCGGCACATTCGTTGAAAACACATGGATCTACATGTCTTGATCACGCCAATATAAAGACTTCTTTCTCTAGCTCAGTCATGGTGATAGAATCCACTGTCACAGATCACTTTTCAGTTTTACTCTCCTTGGCACCAAATAGAATCAAAGTTTTAAATTCACGCCAAATCACAAAAGTAAATGAGGATGAGCTTGCTAATGACATTAGCAACATAAGTTTCGATGCCGTCTATGCAACAAAAGATCCCAATCTGGCTACTAAATATTTAATAGATCCACTTCTCCTAGCTATAACTAAGAACACTAAAACTATTTCAACTTCACGTAGACGCAGGCCGATTAAACCCTGGATTACTCAAGCAATACTTAAATGTATGCGCCACAGAGACAATTTGTACAAAAAGCTTAGAACAGATCCAAGAAATGAAGTCCTCGTGGTGTCCTACAGAAGGTATCGTAATTTTTGCACAAATCTGCTACGAAAAGCAAAAAGAGATTACGAGAGACTAGAATTTGAAAAAGCAGGAAGAAATTCTAAGCAGCTGTGGCGTGTGATTAAAAGTGTATCAAACTTGGGAAAACTTAAGTCTTCAGCCCATGATCTAATAACGAATAACCACGATAAGCAGGACACTATTAATCAAATTAATGATTATTTTGTAAATGTAGGGAGACATCTAGCTGATAAAATACATAGAGACCCTCGAACTATTTCTCTACCCGACCCCCAAAAAGAGTCTTTTGTACTGCTTAAGACAAATGAGCAAGAGGTAGACCGCTTAATTCTATCACTTAAGAGTGATTGTGCAGTTGGCTGGGACGGTATTTCTTCTAGTTTTCTAAAACGACATAGAAACGTTATTGTACCTCCGCTGACACATGTTTGCAACTTGTGCCTTGACTCTGGTGTCTTCCCTAACTGGTTCAAAAAGGCAATTCTTCACCCTATTTTTAAATCTGGAGATCGTGACCGTGTCGAAAACTATAGGCCTATATCGGTTCTACCTGCGATGTCCAAGATACTGGAAAAGATCATAAACACAAGGCTGGTTGCATATTTAGAGGCACGTAATCTTTTGTCGATTAACCAGTTTGGCTTTCGAAAAAATCTATCCACTGCTGATGCTGTTCACAAACTGGTCAATCACGTAGCTCAGAAACTGGACAACGGTAAAAAATGTGTCGCATTGTTCCTGGATCTCGCAAAGGCATTCGATACGGTCTCGATTCCCATCTTAATATCTAAGCTCGAATGCCTGGGTATACGAGGTACCCAGCTATCCTTGTTTCGGAGCTATCTCACAAATAGAACACAGAGTGCCAAAATTGGAACTTACTCCAGCTCTGACCTAAATATAGCTTTTGGTGTGCCACAGGGCAGTATTCTTGGCCCTACCTTATTTTTAATTTATATGAATGATCTGTGTTGCCTTAGCCTGGAAAGCGGTACAATATATTCCTATGCGGACGATACAGCACTTGTATTTGCGTCGGACAACTGGGAAGAGGCATATCGCCTTGCTCAAAAGGGTTTCGATACAGTCAGTGAATGGCTTAAGAACAACTTGCTTACCCTTAACATATCGAAAACAAAAATAATTAATTTTTCAATTCGAAATACCAATGTGTCAGCTACAAGCTCACTAAACGTTGCTGCCCAGTCGACACTATCAAATGGTAGTAAAGACGGCAGTGGAACCCATGATCACTGTAACATTGAACGAGTCACCTCGATAAAGTATCTTGGCATAGTGATTGACTGCAACCTGACATTCAAAGAGTACATAATACACCTATCAAATAGAGTGCGCAAGCTCATGTACATTTTTAAACAACTACGCAATTCAGCAGATGCTGTTGTCATGAAAATGACATATCAGGCACTGTGTCAATCAATTCTGGCCTATTGTATCTCGTCCTGGGGCGGGGCAGCCAAATCCCACTTTATTCAGATTGAACGCGCGCAGAGAGCAGTTCTTAAGGTGTGCTGTTTCAAGCCAAGACTTTATCCCACCGTCAAGCTCTATGATTATTGTCAAGTCCTTACGGTTAGGCAGTTGTTTGTACTGACCACTGCTATGAAGCAACACTCTATTTCCAACTATTCACAGCCAAGAAATCGCCGTAACCGTATAGTTGCCTTAGCTACTCCTCTTAAAACTTCTTTTAGTCGAAGATTTTTTGTTTTCCTTGGACCCTATCTTTACAATAAATTAAACCAAATTCTTTCCCTACACTCATTGAACAAACATAACTTTAAAATCGCTTTACAGGCCTGGCTACAAAGCCAAACATATACAGCCACAGAAGCTCTCTTTAACGTATTAGTCTAATCAGATTCATCCTCTAATACTCTCTCCAAACACACACACACATACACACACGCATACACACACACACACACACACGCATACACACACACATAGACCAACACTCATAGAAACCTCTCAAAATATTTTAATTTTTAATCGTTTTACTTATATTACTCCAAAACTCTCTTGTGTCTTTTTAATAAGCTCACTAGTTGTTTGAAATTGCTGTTATTTGCTGTGATACCAGATGTAAGCTATCAAATATGTGAAAATTTAAACTGGAGGGGACCTGGTGACCTGTATTACAGGTGTTTCTACCTACCACAGGCACCAGCGATCCACAACCAGAAATCGTTGGCTACCGCTTGTGTGTAAATATTGTTTGTATTTTTTGGCTTGTGGTGAGAAATAAACACTTTTTATTATTATTATTATTATTATTATTATAGAATAATTGTTTTGTGATTGTGGCCCTTGCCGGAACGGCCATACCGATCCACTCCGATTTTCGGTACCTCGGGTCGCTTCTACAAGAGGATGGCGATGTAAACCGGGACGTAACGGACCGGATCAACTCAGGATGGATGAAATGGCGACAGGTCACTGGAACATCTTACAACCCACGGATGCCTCTCAAATTAAAGGGGAAACTATATAAGTCCGTGATTAGTCCTGTCGTACCTACTTTATGGGTCGGAATGCTGGGCAGTGTAGAATACGGATAAAAAAAAGATTGCATCTGCAGCAGAGATGATCTTGAGATGGATGTGTGGATGTGTAGTGACTAAAATGGTAAAAGTTAGAAAAGAGCATATAAGAGGAAGTTTGAGAGTAGCGCCTGTTACAGAAAAGATGAAAGGGAGTCGTCTTGCTTGGTATGGGCGTGTTATGAGGAGGGATAGAACACATGTAACTAAAAGAGTGATGAATGCATTTTGATAAAGTGGGGAAATTTTGTCACTGTAGCCAAGGCAAAACATAACATGGAGCCGAGAACTGCAGTGACAATGGCCTACGTGTATTTAGAAATAGAATAATAGCATGCGCTAGGGAAGCTCTAGCTAGATTTTTTCCTAACATTCGGAATGCAATATTCAAAATATTATTTTGAACTCGATCCATTGTTTAAAAAGGCTAAATGACCAATTGTAATAACAAAGAGCTATTGTAGATCGAATACAATCGATTGGTTCGATTTGTCAGTGTTATAAACACACAGTAGGTGTCAGTGGTAATGTTAACAACGGCTTCAATTAGATCAGAGATTTTAGTACATCGGTGCACCTAGTTCAGATAACAGGTGTAGTCACGATCTGTCATAATGATCAAGTGGACTTTCTTCTTGCTTGGCGTAAGTGTCGTTTCGTCTTATACTCAGTCATCGACTTCACATTGCTTGTGGCACAACGATACATGTGAGTATCTTTATTCAAACTCACATACACTAAATACTTTTGAATTTGTAAGCATTTGATTAGTCTGCCAAAACTTTATAAGTAGTTAGTTTCCAATTATATAATAATATTATTTGCAAAGTAGAACATTATTAGTATTCTATGATAACTCTATAAAATAAAGTTATTATTGACCCACCCCTGCCCCAGTAACAGATTGAACAAATAAAACAGTACTTTCAATAACCACCGTATTTGTCCATGTCTAGAAGATAAATGCTTCGTCGAACGATTAGCGTTAGACGATCATTAGAATACTCTCGCGTTGGAATATTTTTAATTTCGTGACTGTCGGTTTCTTTCTTTCATCATCATTACTGTAATGTGCAATAAAAAGGCCCTTAAGCGGTTTGTATCAATAAGGAATACGAAGCTTATTGGTATTGTAGGATCTCTTTTAGTGCACTTTCCTACTACCAAAGAAGTATTAATGAACCTTCATAGTAAGAACCAATAGACAATTTATTTAAAATATGAATCCTGTTTCTTCTTTTTCCTGGATTCCTCATGAGCGAGGGTCGTGACCACATGAGGTCGTCGCCTTCTCCACCAACGCTGGACGGTTTTCGGCCATGCGGACAGATGCCTGGAAATTCCCTTTGCAGACTTCCTTCACCGCATCTGTCCATTGGGTTGGTGATCTTCCACGGACCCTTTTTTCTTCCACGTTACCAGCCTCAATAAGTTTCTCCAAGCTATCAGGCTCCTTCCTTGCCACGTGTCCGAAGTACCGTATGAGTCGTTTGATGCAGATGGTTGCTAGGCGAGATTTAAGTTTTAGTTCGTTCAGAATCGAGTCGTTTGTCGGCGTGCCGTCCAGGGAAGGCCTAACATTTTGCGCCAGCACCACATTTCGAACGCATCAATTCTGTAACGAATGCGTGATTTTTTAATCCTATTTAGTTTGTTTCAAATATCTAATAACATTAATTAATGTTTACTAGGTGTGGATAGTTGTCCAGAATGGATGATTCAAAGAAAAAGCAACTGCTCCCAATCATACTGGCAAGCTCAAAGAACTTGCGAACATCCTGAGGAGATGCTTGTTGGAACTGTCTGTGGATTCTCGAGGTGCGACTGTCCTGATTCTTTGGTGCTGGATACGGAGACCGGCATTTGCTATGATGTTGACAACTGCCCAACAGTACATGCTATTGAGTGAAACAGTACACCGTGACTTAACAATGTGAAAGTAGATAGAAGGAGACATTTAAGTAAACAGACTTAGACTTTACAGTTACTATCTTTCTGATGACCTGTTTTACCACTACTGGATAAGGTCCAGAAGCTAAATAACATTAAAATTGTGCTTAATTTTGTGTTTTCCGTAGATAACCCGAATCCGGACTATGTGATCATTAAAACCTCTGCCAGCCACGGTTTATGTACTGCGATTGACGCGAATGATACAACTCGAAAGTATTTAAGGACTAGCTTATCTCTAGAAAGAAAAGTGTACCGTTGAAATCATGTTTGAAATGCTACTCTGGCCCAAACAGAACCAAACCTAATATAATTTATAAATAAAACTCTTTGCTCTCGCTATATTTTAGTTTGTTGTTAGCTTAGGTTAATTTATTGCTTATTTTATCTATGTGTAGTTACGAGTGCAAACTATTTTATTTTTGTACTGAGTGCTCCCCATAAATGTATGTACCCAATAAAAGTCTTCATTTCTGAACACAAGGGCTAACAGTCAATCTGACATTTTTGCACTGTTATTGTTTGGTATGTCACTGTCACTGCCACTATCACAATTAGCAAAATCTCATTGATTGAAAATTATAATTTCAATGGCTGTGGCTCGACTTTTCGTTTAATTTACAAACTAATAAAGGAAAACAAGGCAAAATGTTGCGTTTCTGTGCACAAAGTACGTTCAACCATAGTCGAGTTTTAATCCAACCTCTCACACAGAAACAGATAACCTCGAAAATAAAATCAATCAGCAGCTGTACCAGTGTAATTAACAGGAATTATTCAATAAAATTGAAAGATGATAGTAACAACTTGGAGCGTATATATTACGGTCCACTGACGCCGCAGATAAAGGGTGTGAAAGTGTTTTCGTTGAGTTCCAGTATGGCCGGGTTGCTGGCACAACCTATAATCATCCGAGAGGCGGCAACAATAGGCAGTACTTCACTAATCGTAGCACTTTGCTCGGTAGTCGGCTTCTTCACATTTGTCACGCCTATTTTACTACATATTATAACTAAGAAGTATGTGACAGAAATCCACTATGATCCTGCAACATCAACATATACTGCTACCACTATCAATTTCTTCCTAGCGAAAAAAAAGGTTTGTATACTTTCGTTTTTAGGATAAGTTCTTTAAATGTTCCGTTAAATTAATTATTGGTTAATAAGTATGTATAGCCAGATGGTACCAGCCTAGGGTTAATTCATTATGTTCCCATTTTTAATAGAAGCCAACCCCAGTTAGGAAATGGCTAGCTTGGTAGATGTTGATTATTTCTTATGAAATGGAAATCTCTTTCCTCAAGAGGCTCAAATAAAACTACTGTAGTAAAAGTACACCATCATCTAGCACATTTTTGGAAAGCATTAAAAAAAAATTCATTCATTTAATACATCAGAATAAATTAATACAACATAGTTGTTTCTCATCATATATGAAAGCACTTTTTATTTTAGAAAAATATCTCACAAGTAGCAGGTTCCAGTGAAAAGTTTTCTATTTTATAGAAATGTAACTTCTTATGCGACTTCCAACAAGTTTAACGTTTAATGCTACCATGGAGGGCGAATAGAAAGAGAGAGAGCGAGAGTGAATGCGTAGCACTCGAACGCATGCATGTAGTAGTACGAAGGTTCACTTCTTCCGCACGAAGGGACTCATATTTTTTTATTTGCGCTGGGTTTGCGCTTGACACAAGTCTAGTTTAGACATGACAGAGACAAAGTTGATGATGGTACGAGCTTACCCAGAAGAAGTCTGTGCACTGTAACTTTGAAGAGATTAGGGTTCTACTCCTATAACGTAATCAAAGACGTAAAAAAACACTTACAAATTGGTGGAACAGCAATAAGAAACACTTAGTGCAAATTGGTGGAATAGCTTGGGATGGTAACTTACAGTGTGTCTAATGATAATGATGTTCCAGCTAAGAAACATCATTATCCACTTTTAACCAAAAGACATACACTGCCAGACATAGGTTTGTAATAGAATACAACTATTCAATCCAAACTGACAATTTCATTAATTTTCAGCATAACTTCAAAGTGGAAGATGTGGAGGTGCCTGATATTCCTGGTGCATTCACCACCATGAAAGCCAAAGGAGCACCACTCTTTATAGAAGCAAGGCATTTCTCCGATCCCCTGCACTACGCAAAAATGATGGGCTACGACAAACCTATGGACTTCAAACTTGGCGATGACAGTGACAGTACCAGTAAATAGTGTTAGACATTTATATTTGTTATTTATTCATAGTTACCTACTGTAAAGTAAATAGTTGTCAAGTTTACTGTTTTTGTTTATAGTTCCTACATTAAAGGCTATAGTTGCTATATCTTGAAAGGAGCAAATTCATTGCTGTTGAGGTTATTCTTGAAGTTGCTTATGGTCACGCCTGTAATCTCCGAAGGTTAGGCAGAGGTGTAAGGGCCTCTTCATTGCCACGCGTGTTTGCGCCCGCGTGCGGGCCAGGCACGCATGCGGGCTGCCCGCAACCTATCGTATCATACATGTTTTTAATGTCATGCGCGCCGGCGTGGTGAAAATAATCTGCTCTGCGGGCGGCCCGCAACAAACATGGCCGCCTGGCCTGCACGCGGGCGCAAACACGCATGACAATAAAAACGCCCTAAGTACCTCATAGTACACCCATATATCGCCAGTTATGTTTAAGTCCCATATAATAGGTCAGCCTTTTGCTATCAACCGGCACAAATCCAGACTCTGTGGCTACTGCTGAGAAGTTCCTGATGGAAAACCCAATAACAATTGCAGGAACTGGTAATTGAAACCAGGACCTCTTGTACAACAGTGGCGCTTTTAAGCACTAGACCAATGAGGCAGTCTTGAAGTTTTTCAATACAAAATGTGGACGTGACATGCAAAAAATTTTATTTTGAAAACATTATAGTTCTCCTTGCCAAGAGTATTTGAGATTGGAGTAGAGTCTAGATTAGAAGTAACTTTTTTTTTTTTAAGAATATTGCTTCTAACCTTTTTAACGCCAGAGCATAAACGCACACGCGTGCCCGTGCGCGTGACCACGCCAAGCCACAAATTCACCGCAAATACTTACAAATAAAAAAAGGTATTTCAAAAGTATTGTTAACTTATTTCTTCATAAGACATTTAATATTTAAGATATATAGATCACATTTTAAATATATATGAATAAACACACAAAAAAGTTATGATTTAAATTGCTTATTTCGTGTTAGAGTGCACCAGATTTTTTGTCACATATTTGTGTCGTTGGCGTACAGGGCACGCGCTCGCTTGTCACGTATATGTGACAATGGCGTTCAAAAGGTCAGTAAGGATGCTAAATCTTAAGTCCTTAATTAACCAGGTGATGAGAGTTCCTTATCAAATTCTCATAAAGTAGTTAGGCTCAATTGCACCATCCATGATTATGAGTTAACCCAGTCATGACGGCAACTATGCTAACGTAACCGTCGTAAATGTTAGGTTAACTTGGAGTTATAAAATTACCCTTGTTGGCGCAATTATTGTAGGCCTTACCAGACTACTGACTTGACACTTATCAACGCTCCGCCCAACCAGACCCTAGGGCTTAATTAAAAAGATGAAGTTTTGCACTGACAATATTTAGACAAGGTTTTAATAAAAGTCAAGACACCAACTTTGAGGATATTGAAGCCATACTTTCCACAGCTCTTAGTGACCTAAGCCACTATTATGCTGAAAATGCTTTGAAACCAAACCCCTCAAAAACGCAATCGTGCGTTTTCCACCTCCGGAACAGACAAGCGGGTCGTAAACTGAACATCTCTTGGCAGGGGATTTCAATCGCCCACAGTGATAACCCGAAATATCTTGGTGTAACTTTAGACCGGTCACTCACGTATAAAAATAATTGCCAAAATATAAAAACGAAGGTGCATGCCAGAAATAACTTGCTGCGCCGCCTTACATCTTCCAAATGGGGGGCGTCTTCCCAAGTTCTGCGAACAACTGGAATGGCGCTATGCTTCTCCGCTGGCGAATATGCTTGCCCAGTATGGGACCGATCTGCCCACGCCAATCTAGTGGATACAGCTCTAAATGAGACGTGCCGAATTATTAGTGGTTGCCTTAAACCGACTCCGGTGCGAATGCTGTTTCCACTAACTGGGATTGCGCCTCCAAAAGTTCGTAGGACCATAGCCAGTCGCATCGAGAGGACGAAGCTACAAACTGACTCACGCCACCCAATGCACAGTTACGTCTCAGTACCCCAGAGGCTGAAAAGTCGTAAAAGCTTTTTTGGGTGCGTTGGCCCAGCTAATAATAGCAACGCCTCTATAGCGAGATGTGATCTTTGGCGGGAGTTGCTTAAGCCCCCTGACGACTTCATCCAGCCTTCCGAAAGCCTTCCACCCGGGCATGCTTTGCCGTGGCCGACCTGGAAATCACTAAATAGACTCCGAACCCAGGTCGGTCGTAGCAAAGACAATCTCTTTAGATGGGGGTTCTTGGACGGCTCAGATCTCAAGTGTGTATGCGGCGTGCCTCCTCAGACAATGGCCCACCTTCTATCTTGCGCTGCATGCCCCGTCACCTGCACACTTGAGGATCTTATGACTGCATCAGCGAGCGGATTTCGCTTGGCTGAGTTTTGGGCTAAACAAATTTAGCGATTTGCCATCGACACGCTAAGAAGAATAAAAGTCAGACGAAATTTCAAGTAATTTCATAATTGTTGAAAATATGAAAACAACAGATTTGTTATTAAAATATTTTATTTTCAATAGTATTTCATAATTGCTTAAAAGTACAGTCAACTGTTATTTCAGATAAGAAAGACTAGATAGTAATGTCAGCAATGAAATACATTTTTAATAGGCGTCCATACATACAGGAATGTTAAATTAAAAGCATGAAAATAAAATAACAGATATAAAAGTACTTACTTATATCTACAAACTAAATTAAAATGGAGAAAATATACAAGGAATGTTTCACTTCAGATATACATAAGTTGATTTTAAAATGCCGTGATTCCATTAAGAAAACCTCAAGTTATGTGACTAGGTCCATAGACAATATTTTACTTTCTTCTATGTATATATTACTTTCTATACAAAAATATTTTACACTTTTTACACTCACAGTTTTATGAGTAGAGCACCACACTTTGCCGTCCATACATCAATATAAATATTTTCTAATCACATAGTAATTGATGAAATCAAATAATTTTCATGACTTTTTAAAAATAGTGGATACAATAAATTATTCCCTGTGTTATTCAGTGTGTAAGTTTTATCAATAATGGAAAAATCATTATCAACCATTTTCTCTCTTTAAAGCTTGCTATATTTTGCTTACAAACTATAGTACTGATGCGCCAAAGACTATTAGTGATGTTTTTTTTTTCATTTAAGGACCAGCGCACACTATAGATAATAAATATTATATTCAATAGTTCCTTATTCAGTATGGTTTGCAGTGTGTTTTCTATCTATTTTAATCAGTAACAGCAAGCACTAATAACGCGTCATACTGATTGCCTGATCGATTAAACTGACCAATCATGTCCAACTAAAAAGTCTTTTGTGTGTGCTGGGGCTTATTGTGCAAAGTCTGAGTCTTGAGACAACTCAATATCAATATGGAGAATATCATAACTGACACAGCCAACATGGGAGTACAGTGCATCGCCATGGACTTATTTAGACTAAAGCATTTTTACATCGAAAATTAACACCTAATAAAAGCATCATTTAGTGATTAAGTCCTGAGTAATTTAATTTTTAAAACAAAACATGGTCGTAATACTTCTATATTATACAGATTCATTATAAGGATTTTTATTCGAATACTATTCGAGAATATTTTAAATCATCACATCAATAAATTCATCTTCAATTCATCATTAATTTTAAATTTAATTTTACACGAAGACATACAATACGTTTCAAATAAGAAAAGGACTGTCAAATTGAAAAAGTAGGGCCAGCTAAAATAAATGTATTTTTTTTTGCCAAAAAATAGTAATCTGGTCTCAAATTAAGCAAAGCCTGCGCCTGTGGTTTTGTATTTGGTTTAATAGGATAGCAATTATGTAACATTTTTGGTTATAATTCCACATTAAAATAGGGTTTTAAAACAGAAGCTTTTAAAAAATGTATATATTTACGCAAATTAATCGACAAAATGCCAATGTTTGGTGAATAGAACCAGTAGTTTTTTTATGGCGTTTGATTGAACACTTCCACGCTCTTAAATAATAGTTTGAAGATAACATTAACAAGATTTATAACATAATAATCTTATTTTTTTTTCGCCATACCTACTTTTCAAGTCATTCGTATCAAATAAGAACAGGAACGTCAATGAACTGTCATTGACATTCCTGTTCTTATTTGATACGCATTGAATGTACGACATTTAAATCGTCACTACGCTTGCACAATTCGACATGTAGGTAATTAAAACGTAACAGATTTTCCAACAAAAGATTTAACAAGCGCGGCGCATAGACAATAGTTTTCGTTTTCAAAATTTAGAGATGTAGAAGAATAAAAAAAAATCCTTACTTTTAAATAAGCTTTTATCTTATTTACACTTGTCTACTGGCTGCCTAGGGCTGCCCGAATTTGCCGTCACATAAAAAAAACCGCTAAAATATTAATGATTTTAGAAACCTGAACGGTTTACTCTGTTATTCAAAGATGTACTAATTATAGATTATTTCTCTGAGATCTTAAAAAGAAGTTCACTACAGTGCATTTTTTTATTCGTATTGCACTTTTAAACACTTAAAGCCACAAAACCTATGGATAGTCAAACTTAACCGCACGTCCAAGAGAACAATTTGATTATCACAGCAGCTTTACTGCGCCGCAATAAGACCGAATTTACAATCTCAATGAGGCCTGTGTGTGTGTGTCCCAGCAGAATATAGGCAGATTATGCTTTTAAGACCGAATTTCGTATGGATACTGACATGCCTGCCATGCATGTGGGATGGCCTTAAAGTTGAAAACCAGTCGAGCAGTCTAGCTGCCCAGCTTTTTGCTGAACTGGACCTCAGCCGTGAAGCACAAAGTACTTAATTATCTTTTATTTTGTGTTTAGGTTTAAGTTTTCTTGTTACTTTTTTGTTGTTGTGTGCACTTGTGGCTAAATTTTGTAAAGACGTTTAAATTGTGCCAAATAAATCTGTTTTCTTTAAAGAGTAAACCCTATTTCTGAAACCACAAAAACTCAGCGACCCCTACCGCTCAATCGTAGTGCAGCGCATTATCAGCGAGCGCATGCGTGGTGGGCGAGCTCTTGTCGTCCGCGTCGAGCGCGAGTGCGCGCGCGCGGGCCCGCGCTCCCCACTCCACGCGCACGAAGGCCGCCGTGCCCAGCGTCGCCAGGATGCCGAGGATCGTCAGCTGTACTGACAGGAGGGCCTTCGATGAGTAGAAGAAGCAGGCCGCTGCTGCTAGTGACTGGAAAGAGAAATGAGTGTTATTATATTAGGTACATTGGGTTTTTTAAACGATTACAATTAATTAAAAAAAAAAGGATTGTGTGGTTTTATGAAACCACGGTAAAAGTGAAACTTTTTTTCACACGATAGACATTTAACTAAACATTTTTGGAATAGTATTCCATTAAGGGTATAAAACGCGCTTTGACGAGCGCCTTTCACTTTCTCACTACTCCGCGGCCGAGCGTCACGCGACATGCAACACACAGACGAAAAAGTTTGAGACGATGTAATAAAAGTTATACTTTAATAATGTAATAATATTTAATTAAATAACAATGTTAGCATTAAATAGTAACATCTATATATGTACACTTGATTTATGCTAGTTGACAAAAGGTAGGTGTTGCAAACAGCACCCTTACTGAGTTATGAAATAACTTGTATTAAGGGCAATAAAAAAATGGTAATAGCTAAAAGATGTAAAAGCACCCTTATTGAGGTCAAAGGGAAGATAAAGGCTTCCCGTTATTGCGATCATTTTTTTATACCTATAGGTTCCCTTCTAGTTACGGAGTTATTATAAAAGTTCCAACTTGTTCATACGTTAAAAAAAAATAGTAGCTTTAAATGTTAAAACTTCACTCTAAATGGCCCCTTTACTGTTCAATGCATCCATCAGCTCAATGTTTTCAGTGTGGCCTGATTGGAATAAGCCTTACTAGGCCCCATAGCCTGCTGCCAATACCATGGACACTCAAGTTTTTTTTTTAAATTAATATTTATTACGAAATTCAACAGATATTGAAAAACCAAACAGTCTCTGACGAATATATAATCTCTACATATTACAAAACAATGTCACTTCCCACCGTCTGTACGCTTAGATCTTTTAAACTCCGCAACGGATTTTGATGCGGTTTTCAACAATAGACATAATGATTCAAGAGGAAGGTTTATATGTATAATAATCCCCGAAAATCATTAAAATTCCCTCGCAAATGAAGGCGCGGGCAGCAGCTAGTATCAAATAAAGTCAAAGACATATTATTCGTAACAAAAACATCAACAATAGATAAAAAGTCTGAATGTTTTTAACAATGGTTGTAATGCTTTGTTCCGGTAAATGCGTCTCATTATTGTGTCATTACGGTCATTAGAACGTGTTTCCATTAACGATCGATATCAAGGTAAGAAAACAATCAATTTTCTCGATAAGGTCGTAAAGTTTATGCGATACGAATAATAGCAGTTTACCTAGGTACACCTATTTATTCTGTATGCAGCAGACATGAGAATATTGCGATGGATGTATGGAGTAAATTAAAATGTTGAAGTTAGAAATGAGCATATAAGAGGAAGTATTAAAGTGGCGCCTGTTACAGAAAAGATGAAATGGTCGTTATGGTACGTACTTGACATGAGGAGAGGGACGTCTGTCATGGTTTGGACATGAATGACTTTGGACTTAGGATGAGGAAGGATGAATCGCATGTGACTAAAACAGTGATGAAGATTAATTTTGATGGATGGACTGGGAGAGGAAGACCACAGAAAAGATGGATGGATTGTGTGAAAAATGATACGACGAAAAAAGGAGTAAAAAAAAACGTTTTGCGCCGACCTCAAGTAACATGGGACAAAAGCAGGAAGATTATGACCTACACCTATTTGTTCAAGCTTTCGACCGCGGCATCGCCTGTGTGGGGGTCAGAAATAACCTCACCGAAACGTACTACGGGGAAAAAGAAGCCTATTTCCTAACCCATGGTCTATCCGTGTACCCTACATAAAATCCAGTTCAGCCGTTTAAACTTAAAAAGGTAACAGTCAGGCAGACTCGCTTTCGCATCTATACTAATATTATAAAGCTGAAGATTTTTTGTGTTTGGTTGAACGCGCTAATCTCGGGAAATACTGGTTCGAATTGCAAAATTACTTTGAGTTGGATAGCCCATTTATTGGGGAAGGCTATAGGCTATATAACATAACGCTACGACCAATAGGAGCGGAGCATTATGGAAAATGTGACGCAGACGAAGTTGCGCGGGGCATCTAGTTTATAATATTAGTATGGATAATGTATAGCTACACCTAGGTCGCAGTATAGTATATCCTCATTTATATTTCCGTACAAAGAAGGTTATCTATACGCGTCGACAACAAAGCACGTTATTTTTTTCCTCTATAATAATTCATTCTGATAAATGAATTCTTTTGTGTCGTCAATCGTACATCAAGATGTATTCTCAGAAAACACTGCAGAATTCAGTCAGTAAAAACATAACACATAATATTAGTTTGTGGTTTTCTTATACTGATTGTTTGAGTTTTTTACCGGACAGCGGCGGACCTTGACAGGTCACTGTTAAGAGTTAAGACACTAAGCTAATTTGCTTAAATAAATATTTTATTCGACGAGACCACTCTTCAAAAATATCGCCAGCAAAAACAGGCGACCCGACTCTTTTTTGTAAAAACCTCTTAAAAACTGTACTTAAGTAGAATTAAACACAAGTCAAATAAAACTCAAAATCCAAAATAAACTCACCTGAGTAAACTTAAACAAAGCGAACGCCGAGGTACTGTTATCCGAGTAGTTGCCTCCAAGAATTGAGTATATCTGAGTATTGAAGCAGGCATCTCCGAATCCTAGCAGGAAGCTGCAGAACATCGCTAGTTCAGGAGACGGCGTGATGTATGAAGTCTCGTGGGTGTCTCCGAAGGGCGCCACGGTTGGCAGGTTGATGAAGATGAGGAAGAAGCTGCCCAGGTGGATGACATAGCCCATAATCACAATCGGGTCGCGGCCCCAGCGAGTGGTTTTTGATCCGAGAATACCGAATAATGCACCTCCTGGAAGAATAAGTGCCTTGTTTTGATAAAGGTTAGGTTGGGGTTAGCTTTCGGTGTAACGGGGATATGATAGAATAGAATAGAATAAAACTTTATTGTACACCAAAAATCAAACATAACGGGTTTACAAAACTGCTAATTTTATGGCTACAACGGCGGTCTTATAGATTGATACTCCTTGGTAAGACAGGTTCTCAGAAAGGTTTTGTAAAATATTTTGAAACATTTTACTGTCATGGATTACTGCAAAATAACGCCCGATTCCTTAACTAAATGGTTTTGTGGCATTACATTATAATTTGTTATGTTATGTTCGTATATTGGCAACAAATCTTTTATAACTGGGGAACACAAATTTAATCTTTTGACAACTGAGATTTTGTTCTAAAATTATTTAAACTGTCATTTGCCCGAAACAATTAATTGAACACTGCCAGCTCATACAATTGTACAAACATTATGTAATTCGGTATAATAAATCTTATAACGTTTGACAAAAAGTTTAAATTACACTGCATATTGGTGTCAAGTAAATATTTATCATTGTCGTTGGCGCTTACTTAAAAGTTAATTGCGCAAGAACTAATGAATAGACAGGTATAGTCAAGATATCTTTATCTATTTGATATTTAACGGTTTTGATTGCCCAATACAAATATTGGTCAACAACAATCATTATCAGAGATCGGAATAGGTACAGTATATTTGCCTAAACTTCGAGCAGGTAAGTAACATGTGGATAATACCCCCGCATAAAATAACGGAATGATTTTTATGTACCGAAATAAAGCTGTTATATCAGAGATAGGTATTATCCACAAGTTACTTACCTCCTCGAAATTTAGGAAAATATACTCTACCTATTCCGATCCCTGATAATTACATACTTAGTTTTATCTAAACATTAATTTTAAAAGGATTTCTATAACAATATCATGTATTGCATTGATCTGATAATATAACAAATTGATACAATGTCAAACTGTTTATGAGAAACAGGCCTAGAGTTGGGTAATTATAAATTACTCAACTGTTAAGAAATAGATAATTAGGTACTTAAAGGTTTCCAACAAGTTAGTATTTTGGCGGTATGAGCATCAATAGGAGTTTTAATTGTAATTTATTAAGAGATACTTATATATTTTTGTTAACAGCTCACAATCACATTTCATATCAGCAAATACATTTTAGGCCTCTAAAAATATTCTGTATCAAATTGACCTATAACATTTTAGATATTCACTTCTCCTAAGCCTAAACAATGCATACAAGTTAGTCGAATAATTTTACGAGCGGTCAATTATTGTAATTTGAACCTTATGCATGTATTCTTTAGTGTCATGTTTACGTTAAAAACTCACCAAGCACCAATCAATGTAAATGCCAGTATTCTCTTAAGTCAAATTAACGTTCAGAAACTTACCAAGCACCAATCATTTTCAACTTGAACCTTAACCTAATGTTTATTAAAGTCAAATTGACTCAGACAACTTACCGAGCACTTCACCCAAACCAATGAAGACTCCAGACAGGCCCACTAGTTGTTTAGCATTTTCGCCCATGGATAGTGTGAAGCCGATGCTAGGGCTGTATACGCCACTGAAGAATGATAGCTCCACGCCTGGGAAACATTAAAAAAAAAAATAGATTAGACATGGTAAACCTTACAGAAAAACCAACGACTAGTAATCCACATTCGATCTGGATCGTAAGAACTGGAAGTAATGGAGAAAGAAAAAAGCAGGATTTATTTGGCTCGCATAGGACAAAAGAAAAGAAAGAATGTTCCTCGTCTTTTTTGGACGCTTTTATTATCAAAGGAAATCAGCCTCATCATAACTTAAGCTACGAGTATTCTAAACTAAACTACAGATAAAATATAATTCTCTAAACTAATCAGCAAGGAGAACTGCTATACACGGTTACATTTTGATCGTTTTAATCCCGTGGATGGTCGATCGTCATATATATGACGCAGGTTAACAGTAGCAATATCAAACATTACATAGTAATCTGGCGATTCAGTTCGATTATAACCAAATCTCACTGGGCCTGGGATGATGGCACATTCTCTCTTAAAAGTGAGGATACCTGTGTCCCAGAAATGGACTTCTTCATAATCTTCCTACCCATGACCCATGCTACTTTTAGTCGGCGCAACACAGCTTTCTCTTCTATTCTCCTGTCATCCGCCACGCCATCATGTACTCCTTTTTCTTTCATATAATTCCTCACATAATACATCCATCGTTTCCTTGGTCTTTCTCTCTCTCTCCATCTATCAACATTTATATTCATCACTTTTTCAGTCACATGCGATTCGTCATTCATCATCTGCCTAGCCTATTCCCAAACTTCGTTGGGGTCGGCTTCCAGTCTAACCGGATGCAGCTGAGTATCAGTATTTTGCATGCGATTCGTCATTACTGATAATGCGAATGTATTAATTGCTTTTAAAACTGATGATTAACATTATAATTGACGTGACGTTGACATTGACAGTATAATTTTCCAGTTAGAGTACCTAGCTGTTTATAAACGTAATAATGAGTTGGTTATTGTTAGTTTTTCATCCGAGAGTAATTAGGCTAAGGGATTCTGGTCTTCTCCTTGCTCTTTAGATTTTCAGGAATTTTGATCTTTGGAATATTTTTCCTTCGCGTTTTAACCCATAATTAAGTTAAAATTGAAATTCTATAGCCAATTTACGATAACAATATCATCGAACTGAAATATGTCGACATTCTTATTGACGTGTGAGTGCCTGCATACCTACGACAATGTTAATGATATTTACACGTGCAGATTCATTGCTGAACCGGTTAACTGACAGCGGACTGATCTATTTACCTGACCGCGCTATAAAACAGATACTTATGGAGTTTAAATAATATTACCAAAATATTTTCTAAATTCTCTTTATATTTTTACTAACTCGTAAGGACATTGAAGTCTATCTCTAAACTAAATAAACATCACGCCTGGGCCTGAAGGATTAGGCAGACATAGAGGCACTACGTAAAGGTACGTTTACTTATTACACCCACTTTTAGCCACTTATGTTTAAGCTCCAACAACATGTAATAATAAGGGCGACCCTATTGCCATCAACCGAGATCAACACCTTCTGAGAAATTACTGATAGAAAAACACAATAACACTACTACCTGACCAGATCGAACTCGACAGAATGACAGAATCGAACTGAAGACACTCAGTCAGCAGTCTCAAGACGATTTAAAGTTTATAATAAATATCAGACTTCGAGAATATCATTAGTATTCAGGTGGGATCGTGTAACCGGTAGGCATTAATCCAAAATTCTTGGAATAACCACCCAAGAAGCCTATTTCACTGTAGGAAGAAGTTTTATAAAGAAAGTAACTATTTTGTACTTCCTTTCCTGTCCTTTTTAATGACATTACATTCTTTTTACTGATCTGCGATAAAAGCAATAACAACATTAGTACGTAAATATCATCGTCTTGGATGCTGTTGGGCTAATTCTTTTGCGTTATTTTAGGCGTTCTTCCCGCACCCGCAACTTCGTACGCGTCGATTTTTTAATGTGTTTCTCAGGAATAAATTATACATATCAACCTTCCTCTTGAATCATTCTGTCTATTCATGAAAACGGCGTCAAAATCCGTTGCGTAGTGTAAAAGATCTAAGCTACGGCGGCAACTACGAGACCGCGGCGGGAAGCGACTTCGTTTTATATTATGTAGAGATAAGCATAGCTGGGATCGATATAGCCGTTACAAGAAAGTAGAACTCCTACTAAGGAGATTACATTGCTCAAATCCCAAAAACACCGTATGTTCAAAGAAGTTTGTAGATGAATCCTTTTGGTCGTTTTTCATATAAAAAATATATGGTATACTTAGGGTCATCACAAATACATCTTATTGTTTAAAATTTTAATAAACATTCCCAAATTTTAGGAATTTTTTTAGTAAATAGGTCCTTCTTGAACCTAAATTGTAAATGTTCTATATAACGGCTTAATAGTTTGGCATCAATTGAGTACCAAAAAATAGGTAATGACGTATTTCACAATTCTTATTGTTTTTTTTTTTTGAATAGCTTTTAATCTTTTAAAATAATAAATAAAAAGCCGAAACTTCACCAGTACCCCGCTGGAGCACCCCCGCAAAGGCCTGTGGCCTGTTCACAGACCCATTTGTACGCAGATTCGTAGACTGCATAGCATGCACTTGCACACAAAAAATATGAAGACGCTATTCTAACTAATTGCAAAATGTTATTATTCAGTAAATGACTTTTTAAATGACACAGACTTATCTATTGAATAATATAATGTATAAAGATTTCATTAATACTACTTAATTTTTTTGTCTTCATTTATTCTGATTTTATATAATATTTTTTTCTTTACTGATATACCTAAATGATGTCCTTGTTTTAATTTAACCGATTTTGTATATTTTAATTAATATTAACATACCTAATAATCTCATTATTTAAATTTGTATGATTTTATTCCAATTAATAGATTTTAAAATTATGTTTTCTTTTATGTTGAATGCAATAATAACCGACTATTAACTCGAAACCATTATGTCAATTTAGTTATAAATTTCTTTAATGTTTTCATGCCTAATTTATGGTAAATTGTACAAGGCTCACCCATTTTACGCCAATAAACGTTTTTTCTTTCTTTCTTTTATTGTTACACCTTATTTTATGTACAGCCTACAATTTATGCAAATAAATTTTACTTTACTTTACTAACTTCATCATCATCGTTTCAGCCCGGAATCACCCATTGCTGGGTATTGCTGGGTATGGCTGGTTACCCCTTTTTTTTTGCCGCCACACTTCCCGGTTCTGTGCGTCCCTTATCCCGCGACGCGATGTTTCCCGCGACTTTGACGATATCTTCGACCCAACGAACTTTAGGACTAACTTACCAGTATAAATAAAGGTGACGCTCAGTAACAGCATATCCCGGGTGCAGAACAACTTTAGGGCGCCTTTGAAAGCATCCATAGGGCTTTCCTGAACCTCATGCGGAACCATTTCTCCCTGAAAACATCAATGCGTCAACCAACTTATAATAGAGAGTAAACACGTACTTAAGTTGTTAACCGTTTATTTCTTAGCCTTCCGCATTGCCACGTGCAACGCTCTACCAAAATCAGGGCTTTACCTTGATTATGTCGATGTTTCTCTTAATTATAACAGTATAAAGCCTCAATTTACGCAATGACCATCGGCTATTTAACTTCCCGTCTGCCCTCAATGAAACTGCCTCATAAAATCCTACGCGTTTTCTTTACTTTATAAAGAAAACGCGATCAAGGGAATCGAAAACTACTGTTCTAGATTTGTATATGTTAGGTATAAGATAATACCAAAAACATCACCAAGGTGGATCAATAAAATCTTATTTAAGAGCTAGTCGGCCGTGGTTTAGTTAAAACGTCCATATTTCAACGCGAGAGAGTGCAGTTTACCTTGGCATCTTCGATGTTGGGCATGCGCTTAGCTGGGCGGAGGAGCATGAGGAAAACTAAGCCGACGACGCAGACTCCCGTCAACGCACCAAACACCACATTTCTGGTCTCTACATCAATTTGGGTCTTGCCTTGGAACTTGATAAATACGAAAAGATTGCCGAAAAACATGCTGCAAAGAGAAAGCAATCAATTAACATTGGCGTGCTGAAATATTCGAAAATGGTAGTCATTGACTTTGAATAATATATATATACGTTAATTGACCAATTTAGATGTTAACAAGATTTTTATCCATATTTTATAATAGGTTTTCTCATTCACACTAGAATATATTCTTAAAAATAATTGGAAGATGTAATCTTAAAGATTTCAACGCATCGCATGAATTTGGCTTATTGAAGATCAATTTGAATAATTAGGTACTTTCGATAGACAGAAGCATAAATATCATTTGTCCATGCATCAAATAACAAAAAAAAAACAACAGGATTTAGAAACATACCTGCACTGCAACATAGCCCAAAAAACTCCCGAATTCCTGGATATGGTATCCGAATCGCTGTTGAGCGTGAGATAGTTGCCCTGGCCGGTCCATATCGCAGCCGCGCCCGCGCCTATCAGCACGCTCGCCACGTACAGTAGCCACGTGCGAGGGAACAAGAAAGTCACGATGAAGAACCTGCAATGGTACATCTAGTTAATGATTTGTCGGGGACTTTCGCTTTGCTTATGAGGAGGAAGGTACCAAGATACGACCGCACGCATGTCTGTTGTAACGATTTGAAATTGACAGCGCTTTAGTTGTTTGACTTGTTTGGTCTTGGTCCATGTCTACTCATAGATTAGAAGTAGATGGGGTTAAAAAGATCTGCATGTAAAAATTTCCACGACCGCTGTAGGGGGTTTACACACCTATCGATCGATCGTCGATTGATGCCATCGATCAATGGTGGAAGGGATTAGTAGAAGTCGATCGATAGTTTCTACTAGGTAAACCTATCGATCGTTTGCCAACTAATCCTTTGAGGCTTTTAATTTTGGGTGAACGAAAGTTGAACTCTGGCACGATGCCATCCAACTATGACTGTGAACTTTAAGTCTGATGTACTGTGGGCCACTAACACACTATCAAGTAAATGCAATGTTTTTTGTTGCGCAATAGCAATATTTACGAGTTACAACACTGTATATATTATGTCAAACAGTTCACTATAGCATAAAACAGGTTTCGGTTATGCAACCCGCTGAATTACTTAGTTTCGGATGACCGCTAACATGCTAGCCTCGGACCTAGACGGTCTAACATAAATCGGGTTTGGTAAGTAAATGTTTGAATAATAATGGCTGTTTAGTGTTTACTTTGGTAGGAAGTATTGAGGAAAACTATTTAGCTGTAACTGATAAAGAGGCAGAGGACGATGTAACGCGTACCTACTTTAAGATTTGTGACAGAGGTGAGATTCAACATATTTAATCTGTAATGTGTAACGTGTATCCGCCGAGTGGTGAACAATAACACAGCAAAGAGCAATCAATCATAACTGAATAAGGAGACGAACACGGAAAGAGCACTCTAGGAAAAGTACGAAAGTATTTAGAAGTAACCCTAGAAAGCATGGAAAGCGACAGTCTTGCTATCCAGATTGAGTAGTATTGAAATAAAAATACGAATGTCGCTGTCGCTAATATTGTAGATTGATGTTTGATGCAAAACTACATAAAATAATACACTTGCATTGCTTTAATTAGCAGTTCAACCGTCGGTATAATAACTATTGCGCTAAAATTTCTATTTTCTAGGGTAAATACTACCTACATACCACCTCTGCTAAAAATTTAATTCAATCCATTCAGCCGATACGGTCTGATTGAGACACACCTCCAAACTTTCGCATTCATAATATCAGTGGGATGGGTGGTCAAGGTTACAGCCATACACCATTCGCACACAAACCTAGAACAAAGGCATGACTTTGCCAAGGAGGGTTTATTTGTAAAAGCAATAATAGAGGAAAATAATCAACATTTCATTGTTGTTCCACGCTAATCTAATTTAATAAAAATAAAGATTATCTTGAGCATGTCGCAAATTGTTGAGGAAAGATTATTACGACACGACATGAAAATGTACATGATAGTTTACACCGTTTTACAAGTTAGACGGAATTTTTGATGTTGAAATAGGTATAGCAGTTTAGCTAAAGTGCAGCCTAGTTACTAGAATGGCTCGGTACAACTCTATGAAATATAAAATTACTCATTTATTTAGTTGTTAAAATGCGCATAACATTACAAATACATTTCACAGGTACATACTACGTAGCATGTACTTGCAGTCTGAAAACTTCTGTTCATTGTGTGACTGATTGTCATCGACTTGCGTATGTATAACAAACAAAGCATGTAACATAGAATAGCCATTTGGGTGCTATAACAATAGCACATCTCTCTTTACCATACGTACACTACTATTACAGCCTGTAAAACTTAATTGCTATGACCGATAATGCCGCATTTTCAACGTGTGTGTATAATTAGATATGTAACCTAAATAATTATGTGGGCTAACATTTTGTACGGGTGATTTTTCTATTAGCTTCATATCACTAACCACAGTACATAGTACAGTGACTTCATAGAATGCATCTATCTACTCTAGCAACCAAATTGGGACTCTGACCACGGTGACTAAGGCCCAAATTGGGATTTCTAAAACGCAGAAGTGAAAATTGGACAACAGGAAAATGGTATATCTAGTATTTCCCAAGTTTACAAAACTAGCTATTTTGGACAAAACCAGTTTGTAATTAGCCCATTATGCCTTCAAATCTAGACAAGGTCACTTTCTGGTAAAGTATGTACTGACGCAATTAAAATAGCCAATAGTGCCACTACAGTATTTTCAAACATGTTGTTAAATAATCTCATTACACGCCTACTTTCGTTGACAGCTCCGCAACAAGACATTCTGATCTAGTTTCCAGTTTAAGTGCTTGTTAAAACGTTCAGGTTTTTAGTTAAAAATGTTAATTGGACTAAGATTTTTCATCATTACGTTTAACAAGATTAGCAGACCTGAAAAAAAAAGCTGTAGAACCGTTTAACGCTTTGAAAACAACAATCACAGAAATTGTTATGAAGATCGCATATTTAGTCGTGACGTGACTCACAATAGTTTTTTTTTTAAAGTATATTATCGTCTAGCGTTGCATTACACTATAAACAATTTATTGTTAAAATAAATGAAAGGAACTATGCTACAAAGCCAGCGGGCAACCTTGAGGGGGCGTGATTTGGTCTAGTGAAGGTTTGTGAGCGAAAATATTTTGATATACCAGCTGAGGAATGTTTGCGCGACTGCGGTCAATGATTGGAAACCACCTGTTAGTTTGACAGAAAACACTATATCGATAAATGAACAAAATTTTACATTTTATCACATATCAATGGTGTGACAAGCACGAAATCGCCCTTAGTCCTGAGCTCTAAGTGCTTAGGTCTGGATTCGAATCATTTTCTAAATGTACGTTTAAAGAGATAATTAGACACTTGAATACACAAATGGTGATTCTACGTAAATGAAGGTCTTTTTCTTTAACTTGAAGTTAGAAGCCTTGTTTGCAAAGATAAACAAAACATAAAAACATTTCACTAAGCCCGATAGTAGACAATGTACGAATTGGAATGACAAGAGGGTAACTCCCTTATCAACACACCTTGTCTTGTCAATCGATATCAATACAGCTTGTCAACAGAATTTAAGATAATTTCTTTTCCACGGGGTCATTGTTTCAAGAAAGGCCATACCTTCTAGAAACGAAAGTCCCACACACACTGGCGAGTATGTAATCATTGTTTATTCGCCTACTTTGAAACTAACTACCAGTGTTGCCAACCTAGTGGATTATCCACTAAAACTGTTGGTTTCGACCCCATTTTTGTGGCGAAATATTTCTTTTAGTGGTTAGTGGATTTTCTAGTGGTTTCGTAGAGTTCAGTTTGAATGACTGAGAATGCGATCACTCAACCGATAAGCCACGATTCGTTATAGTACACGGGGTGTAAGGGACCCCAACGCGAAAACGCTTACGACGAACTCAGTACGTACACATTATTGCTGGAGGGTGTTTTGTTCGTATCGGTCACTTAAGCGTCTTCAGAAGTTCCTGCCCTTCCAAACTAAAATTACTCTTGCTCAATCTCTTCTTCTTCCTCTTCTTGACTACGCTGATGTCTGTTTCCTTGATGCAACTGAAGAACTTCTTGATAAGCTCGAACGTCTGCAGAATTTGTGCATTCGCTTCATTTTCGGGCTTCGAAAGTACGACCATGTGTCAGAATTTCGGAAGCAGTTGAAGTGGCTGCCTATTCGGCAGCGTCGAGATTCTCACACTCTTTCTTTTCTCTTTTCTGTTCTTCACAACCCTAAAGCTCCTTCGTACCTTCGGGAACGCTTTGAATATCTTGTACCTAGAGGTAAATCCTGTCGCTCATCGTCATCTCTTCTCCTTCGTTTTCCTCCCCACTCCTCAAGTCGATATGATGGATCTTTTACTGTTCGCGCTGTGCGCCTTTGGAATTCACTTCCACACTCCTTGCGGGATAGCCCGTCGTTAGACGTGTTCAGGAAAGGAATAAGAGAACATTTCCTGTCAATATGTTAATAATATGTATGTAGTATTTTATATGTATGTATTTATATATGTATTGTATGTATTACGTATGTAGTAGTTAATTTAAGTTTTCGCACATGCTCGTAAGTTTATCCTCTATTGCAAATCTCGCAATCGAAAAATGGTTTGCTGTAAGAAAACCCAATTCTGGGTTAAGCTCGCCGTTGTACATAAGTTTTTAAATTGCAATCTGATTGTATATTTCTTTTTAATTTGGTGTGCAATAAAGAATAAGAATAAGAATTATTCTGAACCCCCCCCCCCCTTGATTTTGCAACACACGGTCTAAATGTATGGAACATTTTTTTTTAATTTTGCTACTATGTGAGTAGGGCCGTTTTTCGTTAGTGGTTTTTCTGGTGGTTTGTAATTTGTATGTTGAGGGAAATCTGTAGGGAAAGTTTGTTTAACTGTTGACAACACTGCTTACTACACAATGCGTAATAATTGTCGTATGTACTTGTAGGACAGTCATAGTTTATCAAACTCTATACAATGCGATAGATGTTCAGCATACCATGTGGACAAAGAAGAAAAAACAAGTGTTATTTTGTACTCAATAGTTTATTGTCCCCCGTGACAGATACTATTTTACCTTATCAAACAGGCATCACACACACCTTTGGAATTTATTATTGATGTGTGATTCCCTTACCAATGACTTCTTTACTATTTGAATCTCATCATAAATTTGAAACGTGCAAGTATGTTCGAAGCTTTAAGGACTCAAGTTGAAAGCTTTCACATTAATTCACAAAAATATTCCAATCGAAATATTCTACACCAAAGGATTTGGGAGTGGTATGCATATAAAAGAAGAAAATAAGAAGGTTGAAGAAAGCTAAATTAAGTCTGTTGTCAAATCAGTACAACGCCATGCGTTAAAAGATAGCAGAGCCAGGTTGGTGCAGTTTTAAGAAACTTATGAAGGTCATTCTTAAGTTCGTGACATGAGACAGCATTTAAATAACAATCTACAACTTGTTAAACATCAACCAACCAACTTATAACAACCAAAGGTCCCATTTCAAAGACTAGTGTCAAAAATGGTTTGGTAATTAGATCGCGAGCACCAAAGCAAAACAAAGAGTTATTACTTAATATGCACGACACTGCTTGGACGTAACGGATAGTACTGGCAACACTGGCATTCTCCGAGCAGTTATGTTAGTTCCACGGTGCGAGACCACCACGCAATAGACGCTACTTTTACCATTGAAAAGTAAACATCTTTTGCTTGTTCGAAATTCGATTTTCTCTTGTGATAAAATTAATGCAATTATCATAATGAAGGATTGAACGCAATGTGGTGAAGCTTGGCGGAAGCCCATGCTGATGATGATGATGAAGGTTCAAACAGCATCCTTCCAGCTAGATAGGCTGATGATGACCTTGAAAAGGTCAGCGGCCTTTTTATATGGATAGAATGGACTAGCACGAGGAGCTCGTGGCTAAATAATAACAGCCGCCCGGGTCGATCTTTAAGGTTAAGCCGTGCTTGCCGAGGTTGGTCCGTGGATGGGTGACCATAATTACATACCGAGTTTCCTCCGTGCCTCGGAAAGCACGTTAAGCCGTTGGTCCCGGCTGACATTTGTAGATCTTTGGCAGTCGTTACGAGTAGTCAGAAGCCAAAAAGTCTGACATCCAGTCTTACCAAGGGGTATCGTATTACCTAGTTACTGGGTTGTGGAGGTCAGATAGGCAGTCGCTTCATGTAAAATACTGGTACTCAGCTGCGTCCGGTTAGACTGGAAGCCGACCCCAAGATAGTTTGGGAAAAAGGCTAGGCAGATGATGATGAGAATGGACTAGCACGCGTAGCATGACCGACCACTGTGGAAATAGAAACGGTTTATGTCGACGGAAAAATCGAAAAAATGACATTGCCATTGTCTGTCTACCTGTAGACAAAACTCGTTTTTACAGTGGTCATGCTACGCGTGCTGGAAGGCAAAGAACCAGAGGAAACTTTGACGGATAGGCCGCATACAGCAGTAGACTGTCTTAGACTAAAATTATTGATTTAAAGTGGAGTTTAATCTATCAAGCCTAAGTAAAGAAGAAATTAGATAATTTACCAGCTAGATTCGTAAACCATCCAGTTTTGTTAACATGACATCGATTTGTTTTACTACCTTTTATAACACATTTGCTCGTAAAGAGTCTCTTATTTCACCAATTTCAGTATGGTAATGTATCTCATTACGCACTAGTGCGGTAATGTAATGTAAAACGCACGGTTTATCAAAATGCTCCGTCTAAAACGATCGGTACTTTTTTAAATCTTAGCAAAGAGTTTTTATGTCAGAAAAGTGGTCAACATTTTATGAATAAAAATAACTTGGGAGATAAAATATAATAAATAAACATTTAATACTTTAATTAATTTTGACCATACATTACAACCATTTATCTGTAACAAAAGACAAAAATATTAATTTACTTTATTAGTAATACTAGCTGTTTTTGTGCCTTTGCCTAAAAAAAGCGCTGATGCGCGCGCATCGCTAATTTCATAATTTGTGAACAAGTATAAATTATTCCGCGCGCTTTTTCTTTTCGCTGTATTCTTTTTATTTGAAAATGTCGTCCGAGTTTTATTTATTTACTCGCAAATATGTTATAAAACGTCGTATGACATACGTGCGCTTTGATAATTACAGCCTCTGCTTTCTTGTAGCCCTCGCCTACTGCTCGGGCTGTCAATATCGCCTCGGCTGTAATTTTCAACTTACCGCACTTATATCATAATGTACTATTATAACCGTACTTCTTCCATTACACAGACTAACAGAAACAACTGAAGTGAATCACAAGAATCTTCAGTGAAATTGCAAATCGAGTGCTAGGTGCGCAGGCGCAAGATGATCGCACAAGATGTGATAATAATGGTGTCACCTTGTTTCGCAGACAGAAGTTTCACAGAATTTCGTTTCCCAGAAAATGTTTCACATAATATTTAGTCCTCGTATTTTTATTTCGAATATTTTTGTTTCAACTACTATTTACTTGAATGAAACATATTTTACAGAAACACACTTCAATGAATTTTATACTCACATTTTTTTATTTAACAAATTTATCAAACAATAGAATTACTTTTTAACGAATATTGTTTGTTCGATGTATGTTTCCATGGTATTTTATTTCAACGAAATTATTAACCTTAAATTAAAATATAGTCCTTAAAAGTCAATATGTTGTACTACAAAATTTAGTGACAAAAACGAATGGCTGCAAATCAGACTCCACGTAGTCTTGTCTGCCCTACCCCTAGAGTGTAATTTAAGCCCGCGTAGGCGCGGAGGGATGAGGCGGCCCGCGAGCTGAGGAGCAGGTGGTATCTATCGCTTGCCGCCGCGGCTGAGGCTGGCCGGCTTGCCGGCCAGCAAGTCGAAGCTGCGGTGGTGAGCGTTAATACCATCTGCGACGATGAACTCGCGTGGGGCCGCCGGAGCCCCGCAGCGCCGGAGCCGTGACAGAAACCATGCTTGTTGCATGCTGCATGCTTGCTTGCACGCTGCATGTTGCATGCTTGCTTGCATGCTACATGCTTGCTTGCATGCTGCGTGCAACAGGCATGAACACCATTAGTGAGAATAAAAAGATTGTTTTCCTACTTGACAAGAATTTAACCGCATTATTTTTGTGAATGCGGTGATGTAATTTTATAGGAGGGTATGTATTTTTCAAAGGTATGAGTTTTAGAAACTGTCACTCGATAAAATGCAATTCTTCGTAATAAGTAAAACTTATGAAACAAACAATATGTGGATAAAGAATATTTGATTTGTTATTCTATGATATGAATATTCTAACATTAAACTTTATTTGAAACAAAAATTGATGATTTAATTTTTTTCAAAGTAAGTATTCTGCGTATTGATTATTCTATGAAATGATAATATGAGAAACAATTTATGTGAAACGAAATTCGATGAAACAATTAGCGACGAAACAACGCACAACCATAGCCTTCCTCCATAAATGGGCTATCTAACTCTTTTTCTTAAAAAGTATAGAATTTAGACCTTTTTTCTGAAAGACAAATCGGACCAGAAGTTCCTGAGATTAGCGCGTTCAAGCAAACAAACAAACTCTTCAGCTTTGTTATTAGTATTAGATACATACAGGGTGTAAATCACCTCATCACGAAGCCGTCAACCAAGCATCTGTACATGAAACTAAGTAACTTTACGCAAAAATTATTGCTGGGAAACGACTTTTTTTGGGGGGTGTAAAATCATGTTTTGTGGTAGAACTCTAATGTAACGCACTCAAAACATTGTACTGATAGATGGATTGTATAGTAAGGGGGTCGTGGAGGTGTTTAAAGTAAAAATCTTACATTAAAAACTTGTATTTAAAAAAATACTTGTCAAGAACTTGGAACTTTGACCCCTAATATCTCCGTAACTAGAAGGTTCCCAGGTATGGTGTAGAACAAAAAAATGATTGCAATGACAGGGAGAACCAGTGCCTTTCGGCTTCGTTAAGAGGTGTTTTACACCCTTTATATTAGTACTAGATTAGATAACTAGATTAACACTAACTAACTTTATTTTACTTTAAATATGCTTTATCGCCATTTAACCTCAGATCCCGGATAATAGCATACAAATGCTAATAAACTTGTCTTGCCAGCCATTGTTTACCGTTCTTTTATGTGGTACCTACTGCTAGGAATCCCATCCGTATATAAAATTTAGATACTCGTCAATCCAATCCAGGAATCAGGATAAATGCCAAAAAATATCAAAACTGGAAAGTCTAATAATATTTCATAAAAATTGGTAATAGTAGTAAGTAATTCATAAAACCAATACTAATTAAAAAATGGAATTTCCAAAATGGTTATGCCTACCTATCAAAAACAACTTTCAAATAAATAATGATCATCGTCACAAGATTTCGAAAACAACACACTTGACATATATTTATTTATTTGGTGATGCTATGTATTTGACATTCTAATTTGATTATTGTTAACTTTTAAGCGTTTTGGTCTATTACTGTTAGCTTAAAATGTATTACTGAAAAAATAAATAAATAAACACAATGAACCGACATTCAAACAAAGTTACATTTTCATAAATGATACTGGTTCGTTATTATAGCAACGAAAGAATTATAGGGGACATCATAATGTTGTCTATGATCCACAAACCTCAATACTCTACGGGTTTATGGCCTACAAATTGACAGATGATGGACATTAGACCATTAGCATTTCGCACTTACAGTATAAAAACGTTGTATAATGTTACATTTGCATAACGTCAATTACGCAATATCTGTGATAACTAAGTAGCGTATTTCTCTACGGGGAGCTATAGCAAGTTATCATTATTTAAGTACCGAGAAAGTTGCTAGTTACTTGTTTCTAACTTTTCCTGGACGCTGGAAAGACGGAGAAAGTTTTTTTTGTAGTCTATATAGCTTTCTCGTTAAAACCCCAATGATGATTCGACATTATTTATTAGCACAGAAATCTCTATTTTACCAACAGTTTTTTTTACAGCAATTTTATTGGAAAACGTTTTACAGCGAGCCATTAATAGTAGGTAGGTAATCATCAACGACGCAATCAACACCTAAGAAATTAGGTGCACTTCCTGTAATTTACTGCTAAGCAGTTACCGATACGATATAATGTGATTGGTATCAACAGCAACAGGTTCTCTAATTTTAAGATGGCCTATTTTACGCTTTAGAAGTACATTATATTTCATTTCTACACTATTTAGGAAACGACGTTACGAGTCTAGCATAGACTTGCAAAACTTAAATACTCTTAAAAAATAAAGAGACAAAAATACAATTTTCTAAACACACTAGCTTCTGACCGCAGCTGCGCCCCGTCCTGCGTGACGCTCGGCAATTGCACACGTGTGAGTTACCCCCGCAAAATAATGTCGAAAAGAGTTATTTAAATATTATAGATAATAGTGGTTGCCCGCGGCTTCGCTTGCGCGTAGGTGTAAGTATAGGATAAATAGTTGTGCAAAAGTCTGTGATTTTCAAAGCAAGAAGCCAGAGTAATAATTCTGGTTAGAAAAAAAAAATATACAGCGTTTTTACATAAAGGGTGTAAAACACCTCTTAACGAAGCCGACAGGCACTGGTTCTCCCTGTCATTGCGATCATTTTTTTGTTCTACACCATACCTGGGAACCTTCTAGTTACGGAGATATTAGGGGTCAAAGTTCCAACTTTTTGACAAGTTTTTTTTAAATACAAGTTTTTAATGTAAGATTTTTACTTTAAACACCTCCACGACCCCCTTACTATTCAATCCGTCCATCAGCACAATGTTTTGAGTGCGTTACATTGAGTTCTACCACAATACATGATTTTACACCCCCCAAAAAAAAGTAGTTTCCCAGCAATAATTTTTGCGTAAAGTTACTTAGTTTCATGTACAGAATGCTTGGTTAACGGCTTCGTGATGAGGTGATTTACACGGTGTATACAGCGTTTTTTTTTTTAGATTGTTGGTGAGCTGAATGGGTTGCTGAAACTGGAATTTATTTTATGCATGTCTTCCTAGCTACGATGCCGTAACTCTAATGCACCCCGCTCATCTGTCATGAAATCATCAATGTTCAGAGTAAACAAAACTATTTATCTCCCGGAAAACTATATTAATGTTACGAGCTGGGTATAGGATAAATTAACACACTACCAATTAAACACTTAAAATCTTTAATTAACTCAAAACACTAAACACACTCTTAAACTTAATCGCAATTACACAACTAATCACTATTCGCTTAGATATCGCACTAGTAGTTCACTTCGATCGCTTTGTTTCGTAGCCAAAATCAGACTAACTCACTTCAGTTTTTTTTTTTTTTTTTTGAATGGCATCTCGCAGTTCAACCTATGAGGTTGTCGTCTGCTTAACCGGAGTACTAACTCACTTCCGCTAACCCGTCGCCTATTTATACGGCCGACACATATTCGAGAAACATGCACAATTTCCGTGAATGTCTAGGTAGTTCCTTAGGGGAAACCCATCCTTCGAGAAAGTTCTACAACCTTCCTGAACCTTCTAGATAGCTCTATAGTGGAACCAATCTTTCTAGAAAGTTCCAGAACTTTCTCGAACTTTCTAGACACTTCCATCGTGGAACATTCTAGGATTGTACTCGTAAAGCAGACGACGGCGACGGCGACTTTGTAAATGACATTTGCTGTGGTTCCTTTTGGGCCTAAAATTACTAAGTTACTCGCAGAGCTCACTCCGGAGCATGCAACATAAAACTGCCCATGTGAGAAATTTCCCACTTAAATCAATGCCAGCCATAGCCTAGGGGAGGATATTGAGACATTAAGTATTTTAAATTTCATTATATTTGCACAGAAAATTAGGTCAAAATGAAATCCAATATGGCGCCGAAGAAAATTCTCATTTTGTTATCGGCGTCCCGGAAATCCGCGAAAACCATACCCTTGAAGGAAAAACCGAAAATTTTCCTCGGCACCATTTTGGATTTTCATTTGACTTCATTTTCGTTATCATTGACCCCGAAATCCACGAAAATGACACCCATGAAGAAAAAACTGAAATGTTTCGGCGAAATCTTGGATTTTTATTTTTATTGCCAGCGACTCGAAAAAGCACTAAATGAACACCTATGAAGAAAGTACCGAAAGTTTTCCTCGGCGCCATCTTGGGTTTCATTTTGACCTCATTTTGTTACCAGCGAGCCCAAAATCACGAAAACGACAACGACACCCATGAAGCCATTCAGTCGCGCGAGTGTCTATTCGCGAAAAGTCCATGAGCGCAAATGCCCGTTTGCGCAAAAGTTCATTTGCGTAATTAGTGTCTTTTCGCGCAAATGGGTACCCGCAAGAGTTCTTCGCACAAATGTCCTAGATTCCCTGGAAGTATGTATATTTTGAGGATTTTTTAGCGTATTTGTCCATACAAATGTGCTAAAACAAAAATTGCCACCCCTTTTGTTATCTGAGGGGTGGCATTTCCATGAATGTTGAAATAGGTACGTGTTTATCAATTTGATCATGAAATACAAATAGTAAATAAATAGATCAGACCATTTTTGATATACTAATTAAGTAAATCATTACTTATGTTTCCACCCCTTTTGTCCTGATTGGGGTAGAATTTCGAAAACCAACAAATAAGTACCTATTGATTTATTTTTGCTCAGAAACTTCAATATCTATTTTCATTCTTCTAACTTTAAAAATGTCGGATTCCGCATACGAACTTTTAAACCCTATCTAAACCTCTTAGGGGGTTAATTCAACACGCTAAAATACGTATTTATTTATTACCAGAAGCTTGTATATGAATTTTCATGCTTCTAACTTTAAAACCAGCCAAGTGCGAGTCGGACTCGCGCACGAAGGGTTCCGTACCAATATTTATAAAAACCGCCATATATGTTCTGCAAACGAGACTCGTTTTTAGTGCAACTGATGCTTAGCGCCATCTATCGACATTTCTATGGAGTTGTTCGAAATTTTGGAGTCAAATACAATTGATCGACTATTACTCGTAAACTTGTAAAGCCCACTTAAGTGTGTGTGAGTTTTCCTTTAAACTTTACATATAGTAACGTTAAACGTTATATATAGGTACTACTGCCGTGACATTTGAATTCTAACTACAACCGTTTATTTGGTAGAGGGGGGGGACACTTGACTCTAACGAAAATTGACACTTTAAATCTTGATAAGTCACGAACGGTTTACTTATTCAAAAAACGTCTTCCCAAACCCCTAATATTTTTAAAAGAACTATTCAACAATATCCCACCCAATGGGAAGGACGAAAAAAAAAATTATCATCCCTACTTTACATGTACCCTAAATAATTGTTTTTTTTTTCAAAATTTTATTTTATCTCTTTTCCGGCTTCGTTAAAGTGTATACTCATGCCAAATTACAACTTTCTAGTACCAACAGTTTTTGAGCAAAACCGCGGACAGACAGACAGACGGACATACCGAAACTATAAGGGTTCCTTGTTGACTACGGAACCCTAAAAAAACGACCGATTTCCATACAATCGTTCATCCCTTATTTTACCCCTTTAAGGGTGGAATTTCAAAAAATCCTTCCTTGTCTACATTATAAAGGGAACCTCTGTGCAAAATTTCAGCTTTCCAAATCCAAGGGTTTGGGTTGGGCGTTGATGATTCAGTCAGTCAGTCAGGACTTTTCTTTTTATTTATATATGTATACATACATATATAAATAAAAATACAGATTCCATCCTGGGCAAGACCTTTAAATGAAGGTTTACTTGTCCAGGTCGCTACTTCCCTACAGAATATGAGCCATCGATACAAGAAGAAAAAGCTAAAATAAAGTACTCACAAGTAAGTAAGTCCTCCAATAAACATGGCTCCTCTCGGGCCAGTGATGGTGATGATAGACGGAGCCATCCAGTTGCAAATGGCCAGCGTGGCGTAGATGATGGCCAGTGACGTGTAGCCATCGCCAGTGAACTCCGGATCATCGTGTGATATGCTGTCCAACACTGTTTTCTGCGAACATAAAAGATATGGTTCAGACAAAGGTGTCCTTATTATTTCTTTGCTAACAATTAAAGGTGTTGATCATGGCAACCGTAGCGTGGTGTTGTTAATTGAAATAGTCTGTGAAGAGGAAGATGACAGATGACTATGTTCTGCAGTGACGAATTTCTCAAAGCTGATGTTTAAAAAGACGTAGAAATAGTACCTCCAAGTGGGTATACCCATCACGTCATACTAGGATAAAAACGAACCGCAGAAATTCAGTAACAAACAGTTATTAAATTGTCAGGGTCACGTAAATTTGTGAACTTTACCTGTTTCTTACAGGTTAAGTTATTCCTAGAAAGATACAGATTTTTTGCCTAAAACTCTAATAGGCTGATCCTGAATAATAACATAAATTCTAAAAAGAAAATTATTTAAGATAATTGCAAATGCACTTTTACAAAATTTCTCTGATCTACGCTCTAGCCAATTTTATTAGCTTTATCAAAATTCGCGATTCCAAAGCTAAGACATTATTTAAATTCAACGAATCTAATTATCATAATTTACTTAGAATTGATAGTGCTGAAATTAATTACTTAGTACCTAAACTATAGTCATAACGATGATTTATCTTAGAGTGGACCTTGAAACAGTTTCGCGTAGTCAAAAGATCAAGAGCGAACCCAGCACTTGACATTGTAAGATGGCAGACGCTTATTCAACAAAGCTGATAAAACACATCATGTTTTCGTTTATAAAGTCATTAAGTTAAGTATACGCCGTACGACTTTTCATGCAATCTTTCAAGGCCTTTTTTTTCCGAAATTATTGAACCGATTTTAATAAAGTAACTTTTTAGTCCTTTGTATCCTGCTTATGCGTATTAAGTTTCATTCAAATCAGTTCAGTCATTTCGGAAAATAAGTACCTACTTGAAAGTTTGTATGAAATGTCGAGCGTTTTTTTTCCACGAGGATGATAACCGTTGTATCAATTTATAATCTTATCTGAAGTCATGTGTTTTCTCTTATTTTTTAATTTTGCAATGCAATGAACATCATTTTGGAATTTTATATTTATATCCTTGTCGCTCCCAAAATTTATACAGCCTCCTAAGTTGGACCAGCTTTCGAAACCATAAAGCGTGGGATGTTCGCTAAAACATTATCGCAAACAATCGATGCACTATACAAATGTCTCCAGGTTCAGTCCATTAAAATATTTATAAAAGTATATCATTTCGATAAAGCAATAAAATGTCGTAACGCATCGAGGTGAAAATACTTTCGATTTCGAAATCTTCAATTTTAATACCAATAAACCAAATCCAATATTCATCTCCATTTGGAGATACAAGGATATCGATAAAATATTAACAAAACAAGGCTTTTTAAGGAGTGGCAGCGATTTCGTTAACATTTTCGAAAACAATAATAAACATTTCACTGCCTGTGGAGACGCAAGATCCTTGTTGTTTATTAAAAAGACTGGAAAAGACCATGGAACATTTTTTGGGGATATATAAGAACCTAGATTTGAAAATCGCAAGTTTAAGGTGGAAGCGACCCGCGAAATTCTATTTTTCGTTTTTCGTAATTTGCAGGTCAATGTCAAGTTTTATGTTGAACAAAATATGATTTGCGGCCGTAATAGATTTGTATGTCTACACAAAATTGTAATCATTCAAACCATGAATACAACCATCATTCAGTTCATTGAACCCCATTGAATGACGCAGTTTTGAGGATTTTAATGATTCAAACTCAGGAAAGCCATATTTGTTATGGCCGCGAATCATACTGTAATCAAAATACAACCTGCCACTGACCGGCAAATTGCAACAAAACGTAAGAAAATTTGAATTTCTCGGGCTACCCTGACGAATCCATATATATACCTTTATATACATATATTTACATATTTTTTTTTTTCGGATGGGAAATCATCAAATGACTCCTCTCGCTCTGGGCGGAGCGGAAGGGAGTGTCAGACTTGTACTGACTAAAATCCATCCATGTTCCTCCTTAGCCCTTTGTGTTCCAGGGCTACGGTATCTCTTTCGAATAGTCCCGCAGCCCTGGCAGGCATCGGCCCTCTCTGGCCCTTTCCGGATTGCTGACTTCTCCTTGAGGCGCGCATGGAACACGGACGCGCCGTCGACACGGCCTGTCGTCATGAGACGGACGGACGGTGAGCTAGCCCATTACTCAACATCCACAGGCCCACGCCAACGGTGGCCGGGGGCCCCCGACGCCCGAGGCGTTCTCTCCCTCTCACGTTCCGCCGCCTCCTTCCCTAGCATGACTGCTTCGCAGAAGGAGTTCGAATTCGAATCCTTAATGTAGAATCTTGCTGCTTGCAGGTTTAACATGAAGACAATAATAATAATTTACCGCAAATTACTTTTATTACGATAACGAAAGTATGTATTTAGTATAATGGAAATCTGAATAACGACGTGATCATATAGTCATAAATACTGGAAGGTCCAAAAAATATTAAACATCTATATAAATAAAACCTCACCATCTGTCGTTTGCATTTAAAAATTGTAAAACGGTAAACGCCCCAGAATGTAACAGAATCCCCAAGTGGGACACTGATTTTCGATACTACAGTATCGTCCCCAAAAGTTATCTTTACGTAAGGAGGTCGTTGAACGCCGCCCATGTACAGCAAGAATACGCGATAAATACAACAACCCACTAACTAAAATTGGCACTTTAAACTTTTTATTTCTGCGTGGTTAACTGGTTACCACAACATGCGCTATCCCATTTTGCTTGTCACGATTTCAATTTTCATAAGAGAGGTTGTTTTGCAGCACTTTCCTTTGCCTTATTTTCTATAGAGCAAACCGCTATCTTTGATGATGATATCAATGGTTTGCCATTGCAAACATCAAAAAAACAAAAAAAAAACTGTAATTTTCCGGAATAATACAGTTTATCAGACTATCACAATCGGTACGTCACTTTCGACCTCCCAATTATCTGAAAGCGACACATCATTGAAAAGACCCTTGAAAATAAATATCTTACCAGTAAATCTATCTGACCTAAATCGAGTACAAACAAATCCTTGAATTTATCGAGTGTAGCTATAGACAAACAAAACAATGATAAATATCCACTTGTATTAACCGCTCGTAAGTCAAATGAGACTTATTAATTAACACTATGTACTTTGCATAAGCAAGAATACACACTTTTTGATGATTAGGTACATCATTTACTTGCACCAGGTCTTTAAGAGCAGTCAAAAAACATAGGACCCTGCAGTTGATTTCTTTAATCGACTGCAGCGTCGAGAAAGCCTGGAAGTTTCTGCTCCATGTTCTTCCTGATACGCAAACTCATTCTGCTCATCCTAACCTACTGTGCCCAAACCTTGTCACTGACTGAGAGATTAAACAGAGAATGCAGCACACAGGGAAGAGTAGGAGGCGATGGCAGAGGCTTTAGAAGTGGAGCAGTAAAGATTCAAATAAAAAAAGCATAAGTTGAAAATACTTCGCTTGCAGCAACTATGCTTGCCATGATTAAGGTTAACCTTAAAAGTTAATTATGGCACCCAATCAGCTAATGGAACAAAACATATTGCGTCGTAACAATCATCAATGTTTGGGTACTTTTATTATTGTATGCCGTCAATCATTTTAACAAGCGTCTCCTCTGCACTCGAACTGCCTGAGCTTATTTGAGATCACCACTCCCAGGGCATTATTCATTATGGTTTACTTTTCCTCCGGAAAATCACGCCTTAATTCATCAAAGTATGACTACACGTTTTGGGGATTTAACTATTCATCAGCAACCTGAAAGTTTTACAACCGATCTACAACAAGCATGCGTGAAAGTTAAAGCGCAGCCGGTAAATAAAGCCCCATCTGATTCCGGTACTGACTAGACGTCGACCTCAAAATATTTGGGATAGCCTCAGTCCCAGGTCTCTTTTTTGTCTTATATCAACAACCATTAAATTGTTCTGAGAATTAAACCATTTCATTGAAAGTAAGCTTTCATGCGTAACATACAGATGCAAATGGATAGCGATAAGAAGGGAAAGTATAAATATATATAGAGTACAGCACTACGATACTATAGGCACACAAATGCAAACTCTGCCTTTCTCCCGTCAAAACTGCGCAATGCGCAAGCGACGATCGTCCATCGACCCAGTTTCATGATTGATTGATAAAAATATAAGTGACATAACAATGAGTAACAAGTATGACAACGTAGGTCAATATCCCACTTTACAAGCTCTTCAGCATACTGATTAAATGTAATTGCTATTGAATCGAATTAATCAGCTCAATGGTTAGTTCCAGTGAAGCGTTACCATGAAAATAATTGGCTCTGTGCAACGGTGCAATATCCGTAACTAGTATTTTACGTAATTATTTGCAGCTTGCATACTTTCTACGGTATTGTGCTGATTCGAATGAACGAGTTGATCTAAAAGGGGGAATGAATAGTTTTGAGAATATTAAAGAGATGATAGCTCGTATAGATTGACGAAAGAAATACATTACTGCGCGGACCGCATACATTTATGATTTTCCTTTATTTTAGCATTCAACATAATCCCATTTCATAAACAAGAAAAACTCTACCTGTTTTTTTTTTTAATTTTCATACATTTCTTAAACACAACACATTTCTGTTTCTTCAATATCGTAAACACCGAAGATGTTTAGATCGATATCTACTGTTTATCAGATATCGGTGATGTCTTCAAAATCCCAGGGATTACTGAGAGGGCACTCTCAATGCTACGAAATACCTATGTTGAAGCCGACGCTATTGAGAAAAGCAAGAATCGGAACATCAATTTATCGCAAAACCGTATGTCATATTAGCTCTAAAACGTGGGCTAGCTGAAGGCTAGTGTTAAAGGTAGATCCATCAGTGATAGGTTTGTATGAGAACTATAAGAACCAGAGAATTAAATTGGATGGTAATTTGGGAAGTTGCAGACAAATATTATTCGGATTGATCCCAGTAGAATTTCTCTTTTTTAAGCACGTTAAGCCGATGGACCCAGCTGTCACTTGTAGATCTTTGACAGTCGTTAAGAGTGGTCAGAAACCAAAAAGTCTGACAACCAGTCTTACCAAGGGGTATCGTATTAGTATAGTAATAGTATAGGTCAGATAGGCAGTCGCTTCATGTAAAATACTGGTACTTAACTGCATCCAGTTCGACTGGAAGCCGACCCCAAGATAGTTTGGGAAAAGGCTAGGCAGATGAGGATGATGCAGTAGAATTTCTCTGAGGATGTTATGTGTTTATTTATACAACAAATTCGCAGGATGTGATGTGATACAAGATAGAATGTAAGGTAGCCCGTCTTTCCTGCATTGCGATATATTCACACCTGTACCGGTGGTCGAGTGCGCTAATGACCGCTAACCAGTAAACAATTCTATGACATTTGCAGATTGGGGAGATCCGCAATAGAGGTACTTGCACAATACCATTGCGAATCTCGAACGATGATCTCAATTAACAATGTTGCGTAAAGCAAACATAAAAGGTATCTTATGGACAAGCTTATAAACAGGTTTATGTCACGGCGTTCTTTATTAACGTCAAAGATATCAATATTATGCCTCTACGAGCCGTAAATAAAATTAAATAATGTGCTTTTATCTGTTACTCAATGTGTTATGAAATCACAGCTATGTATGGTAGTGTCACAGAGAGCATCTGTTCGCATATGTTTACAGTTTAAGGTCGACTGCATGTTAAGGATTTTATTGATTAATTTGCGGTGTTTATTGCTGATTTTAGTATTATGTTCACGCATTTATTTATATGTAAAAATAGGGTCAAGTACATGGCAGATTTACAAAAGATAAATCCATTGGGGTACTTGGTCTATCAACCATGTTGATATGAGACAAATCCTGCGTGCAATTCTTTTTGATAAGCACTTTCTCATAGTTACGTTAATCTAAGTCATACTGAGAACCGTTTTTCGTAGGAGTATGGCAGAGCCCGCATAACGGTTTCCAAACAAATGTTTAGTGCGGCGACATAAAACATTAGTAGTCGTTATAGAGGTACAAAATCGACACAAAGCGGAGATCGATAGGTACCACCGCCACGCCTCCGAATCCTGCGTCAAGTTCACCACTCACATTGGTATGCATCGTAGCGTTGTTTTGGCACTTCGCTGGCCAGTGATTGCGTACATTATATTCTCCACCGCGTTGAATTGCGTGTAGGATGGCATAAATGTAGTTATTAATTACTACATTTATGTCATATTGCGCTATGTTGTTCGCACCGTAAACGGTTCTTTCTGCTGTGCTGATGAATCGCTTTTACGCGGAGAACAATAATTATAATTTGCTAATTGATCTAGTTCTAGTAGGTAACGCCAATCAATAAAATTGATTTTGTATTTTTGCTGGTATGTACATTACATAAAGGGTATATTCAGGTATACTTAGATTCGTGTTCACATTTTGGTTATTTTACTTTTTATATATATGTAGAGATACTGGCATCGTCCAGTAAAGCCGCATAGCAGCATAGCCGAAGCCACATGAAAAGAAAACCGGTCACGTGCGAGTCGCACTCGCGCACGAAGGGTTCCGTACTTATTATTTTATAAAAACGAGCAAAAAAAAAAGCGAGCACTTTTTTGTATGGGAGCCCCCTTAAATATTTATTTTATTCTGTTTTTAGTATTTGTTGTTATATCATCAACAGAAATACATCTGTAGACATTTCAACTGGCTACCTATCACGGTTCATGAGATACAGCCTGGTGACAGACACGGATGGACGGACGGATAGCGAAGTCTCAGTAATAGGGTCCCGTTTGACTCTTTGGGTACAGAACCCTAAAAAACGAAAAATACGAAGACTAAAAGATCTTTTGAAAATTTCAATTTCGGATTGGACCACCTCAGACTGTTTATGGAAATCCAGCCTGCGTACAAATGCGATACTTGTCGCAACACCCGTTTTAAAGCGTATTCACACTTTTAAAAATGCTTGTGTTCATTGGACCGTACTTAATAGAATTTCAGCATGAAGTGATACTTTCATGTAAACAATGTACTTATCATTGGAATAATTGTGCCTAGGTTATTATTATGAGTCTGATGCGTTCCACTGCAGGGCAAAGGCCTCTTTTTTCTTTTCATTTTATTATTCATTTTATATGCCTAGTTTATGTTCCTAGGAAAATTATATAATAAAATAATATTCTGCTGTTTTGGAGCTTCTCATCATATAAATTTAGATACAAATCTACAAGCCCTTAGGTTCTGTATTGTGCATTGCTATGGAGACAGTACTGGCAAGTACTAGCCAAAAATAACTAAAAACAATGGGCTGCCGTAAAAAAAACTACCTAAAGAAAAGTTAGCCTTATTAAATAATAAAGGCGCATCTAGTAAGGCTGATTTTTAGGGTTCTGTACCCAAAGGGTCAAACGGGACCCTATTACTGAGACTTCGCTGTCCGTCCGTCCGTCTGTCACCAGGCTGTATCTCATGAACCGTGATAGTTAGCCAGTTGAAATTTCTACAGATTATGCTCGAGTCCGACTCGCACTTGGCTGGTTTTTCTGATTCCCTTTAATTTTACATACGGGCCCTTTTACAGTAGCAAAATGGATGGAAATGTGAAATCCACCCTTGTGCTAAAATGTTGATGGCAATAAAATAAACAGCCATCCTTTGTTATTAGATTCTTTGTGATGCTTACAAGGTTTGGAAACTAAGTGCATAATCACAAAGCTGGAAAAGTAGTCACTGCCTAATATAATGAAAGCAATTAGAAAATGTTATAGGCAAAAGAATTTGTACTCAATTTTATTAATCTAAATGACTATTAGCCTTTATGCTTATAAATAGCTTAATAAATTGGCATTTCAAAGATGTTTGTAGTAAAATAAATTAATGTAGGTGAAAGTTATTTGAATTTTTATTATACAGCATAATGAAAATTTAACCACACTAATACAAATGATTTAAATAAATTTTGTTAGGAGCAGCGGTGGCCCAGTGGTGGCAGCCCTGACTTACAAACAGTAAGCAATGGGTTTGAACCCAGGCAGCGGCAATACTTTGTGTAATTTATTTCATCCCCGCTGCTCTCAAAACCAGCACTGGGCCCGCGTGGTGGAATACAGCCACTCCCTCTCCTACAGAGGCCTGTATTTCAGCAGTGGGAACAATATAGGCTGATTATGCTTATGTTATCTATACATACAAATAAATAAAATTGAACTGTCTGTTTGTAATATTAAAATAACTTTTTGCTACATGCAGAATGTATCTACAGTACATATAAGTACCAAAATAACAATTTTTAACATTATTGAAAATATTGACACCACTGCCTTTACCTATCATTTTAGTGGTATGGTTTAATAAAAACATGTTTTTAATAATGGGTGCCTCCAGCAGACTCCAGCTATTAATACAATTCTTATCAAACACGGAACAACATATAACACATATATCATGTGAGAAATATTGTCAGTACATTAAAACATTGTTACATGTGTCAAAACTATAATATTTAAAATGAGTTATCAATTCTTAGGTAGGATTTAAAAAAACTGTGTTCAAAAAACGAATTGAAAACTTACTTTGTTAATTTAGAGATATTCATATTAAGTAATACAATAAATAATATTTGATTTGCTCTGCAACAGGTCAGTAACTCAATGATAGTGGTTTCAAGGCCAAAGCCTGACATTTGTGTTGATGCCGCCACCTGCGGAATGTAATCCTTTCTACGACAACATAGTTTTAAATGACCCAGGAAACAATGAGCTATACTGAACTATTAGCACAGTGGATGTAAGATAAAACTATTTACTATTTCAATTAAGTAAATTTTTGATATCATGTAAATGTGGATGGTTATATGAGTAGAGGAAGACCAAAGATACAATAGATGGACTGTGTGAAGGATGATATGGCAAGAAAGGAGGTGTCTGATGAGATAGCAAGTAATAAAGAAGTATAGAAAAAGAAAACATGCTGCACCAACCCCAAATAAATTGGGATAAGTGCAAGAGAATGGTGCCGAATATGATGATGTTATCATGGAAATGAAAATATGCTTGTTGTCCTATTGCATGTAAGTGCTACAAAAGCGAGATTTTAAAAGTAATGTATTTATTTATGTAGCAATTATTGTTGTGTAAAGGTTCGTAAACATACCATTTACAACAAATTTTATTCAGAATTTCAAAATTATTTCAGGTGAATGTATTATCTATGTAAATAATATCATAAAACACGAGAAAATAAAATTAGAAAAATTCAATCAAATGATTACAAATTTATTCATGCAAGTAATAAAGTAGGCACATAAAAAGAAAAACTCACCTCTATATTCCCCATAGTTTGAAATGCAGTGAAGACAAACATAAATCCAAATCCGAGGATTATAACGTTTACAAATTTTCGATTCATTTTGATGATGTTTATATTTACGCAACTAAACTAAAAAATACTAACTTTAAGGCGATACGTTTACGAGACAACACGGGACTCAACACCCCAACATGTAAAAGAGAACTGAGTTGTTGACGTAGTTTTTCAATGATATTACACGCAACTCCGAACTCCCTCCACCACAGCGAGCAATAAAAGCAAAGAAATATGTTTTCTTACATGTAAATAAATACACGACACGCAGCCTGTTTGAACTGTCAAGTGTCAATGTCAAATTCAAGTGACATTAGTGTTCATTCATAAAGTCAGTGTTTTTTTTGTGTCTAGGACTTTGTCTTTATAGATAACCAACATTTTTTCAGCCAATGGCGTGATCATTGTACAGAAACTGAAGCACATCACAAGATAAGATCCCATATCTCCATATGGACCAAAGTTCTATTATGAATAATAATGCATTAGGCATAGGGATACGTGGGGCAGAATACAATAAACCGCGCATCAACAATAACAATTTGACATTGACAAGCGCTGAATAAAGGTGGGTCCACACCGGCACTGCGCACCGTTCACGGTACGCCCTCGATCGAATGGCTATATGGACGAGTCAAATAAGACACGCACGCGCCTCTTACGATCATGTCAATACTATAATAATATCCCTAAATTGTACGCGGACTGCACTATTCGTCTTTATCCTACTCTAAACACAACGCTGTCTATAGATAGGCATAGTAATGCAATGCCCAAATTGTGCCACAATTCTGTCTGTAGTTTGGAAGGTATTTTAGGGGGATTGATCACACATTTGGCCTATTTTCCATTTACCGGGTTTGCTACCGAAACGACCCAGCTGTGCCTGTTACTTTGCCTTGACAATGGTAAAAAATCCGTGTTGCGCGTACTTTATATAGGACTTACACGAGCAACCTCACAATGACGTCTTTAACTTTAAGTATGGTTTAGGCCGTCATAGTACAGCCAATGATCTACCGATATCCCGGATTGTTAAAGTAGGGATGTATTATAAATTACGAATGGTTGTGCACAGGATTTAGTAATGTGAGGCCTGTGAATCATTTTTAGTTTAGAAACATTTAAGGATATTAAACATGAGATACCGTGGCCCTGGAACACAAAGGGCTAAGAAGGAACATGGATGGGTTTTAGTCAGTACAAGTCTGACACTCCCTCCCGCTCCGCCCAGATCGGGGGGGTCATTTGATGATTTCCGTGAATTCCGTCCGTGAATCAAGAATTGATACTTCCGGTTAAAGTTTGATCAACACATACGGACACATAGCGAACCGGCTGCGATGCTGGACACTGGCAGATAATCTGTCAGAATCTAGTTTGAGTGGCTGTCTTGCATGGCACCATATACATTTCTTTTATTGGCACAGGCTCGTCTGATGAGCATAATTCATTGTTTGTAGACACAATACTCAGACCTAACTATGTCAGATAAATAAAATACTGGCCACCAAGTGGGCCTCGACGCTTGCGCCACCGCCCCACAAGTGTAACCACCTCTGCCTGACCTCGGCCTACCCGATGCCATGTACAAATTGTAACGTTTTGTTCGATTTCAATGACATCATCGCGTTTTGTTAGCATGCACAGATTACATAAACAAATTAACTTTTTGATAAATTATCTGTGCTTACTTTATTTTTCTGATTCATCGAGTGTATTTTATATGCTGAATCTTTATTCGTAAAATTACAAATAAATAAGATAATTTAAGTGTTCTAAGTGAATAATGGAAATGTAGTGCCTTAATGGAAGTTTTGTGTAGTTAATTTTCGTATAGCTCGACTGCAACATTCTTTGATGAGGATGATCTCATTGACGTTCTGACATTACGTTCGTTTTAGCGAAATCTTGATCGTTTTATTATTTTGCTATTGGGTCCAATGACCTTGTAACTTAAAAATATTTTCATCGAAATTGATTAGTGACAATGAAGAAACAGTTCTATAGGGTTAAGCAACTCGCCGACCAAACTTTTTCAAGGTATACCCAAGTACTTTACATTATCTTAGCTATCAGATAAGATTCACTTCTTTGTGGGTTTGGCTCGTTGTTATTGTAATCTTTTTACCTGTATCAGTAACATTAGAACCTATGTAGAAGCTAGTATCATGAGAAAAAAGTAATGTTTCAAAATTGTTCATAAAATCTTACAATTAAAAAAAGGTGTTATTTATATCAACATTTGGTGATTAAAATTGACATTTGCAGGTCAGGAAAAGCAGAAGGATTAACAGATGAGCTACAAACAGCAGACAGGAAGGTAGAGCACCTCAGAAATGCCTTACAATTGGTCAGCAAACGCCTGTCAACAGGAGCTGGTAGTACACAGGGCCAGGACCCTGCAGCTAGAGAAAAAAGACTTAAGAAACTGCCTGAATACCTCCTTGGGTTGTCTATGTGTGAAGCCAGCAACTTTGATGATGATGATAGCATTTTAAAATATATATTATTTGAATGTGGTAAGTACTAAATTTACCTTATGCACCATTAATATAAAGGCCAGAAATCTGTCCTTATTCAAAAACTGCTGTGTACAAAAATAATAAAAGTGATTTCTCTTCATCTAGGTAAAACTGAAAAATTTCTGGCCAATGAGATAGCTGAGCACGAACTGAAGGTAGAGCAATTAGTATGTGCTCCATTAACTACTATAAGTGATCAAGACCTTCCGGCCATAATGAAAGCTAAGAAACAGCTCAGCAGGCTCATGGGCGAAAAGGATAGTGCGGCCAGCAGATATCATGTGAGCTACAATCTTATACTCATCTCACTTATCAAAAGTTATCTAAAAATAACGAATTTTGAGATCATTTCGTACTAAATATCCCTTATCTGGTTCTAACAGATATGTGCGTCATATAAACAAAACCTTTAAACCATGTTATGATACTTGAGAGCTATTCAATGTTAAACTAATCTGATTATTTAAGATAACTCATATTTAGACATCAAGAATATAGATTCTGAATGGCAAGCTTAGTAAACAGACACAAATAAACAGTTGAAGATAAGGAAAATATAAAATGAAATGCAGATCTATGATGAATATAAAAAATAACTTATGCCTACTGATATATTTGATAATTATTTATTTACAACCAGTATAAATCACAAGTACCTGGAAGCTGACCCTAATAAAGCTGGGCAAAGGCTAGGCAGATGATAATATCACAAGTACCATAATGGACATGCAAGTAATTTGTGATAAAAAGTTCAAAAATGCAGTTAAGGCTTAACTTGTGTCACTTTTCTAACAGCCTTCTCTTTGACTGTGAAACCAAGCTTATAAATAGCTTTATTGTACACATGCTTATAATAACTTTATTGTACACTAAAATTGTAACACAGCCCTTTTGTTTCTTATCTGCTTTCTTAACTTAAATTGTTTTGGTGGCTGCCTGTTGTTACTTGTGACATTCAAGAAGTGTTAATTCATAGATCTATGGTGCTAATATTCAACCTAATGTGACTAAATAAATTTTAATATTTATTTTCCTCAACAATTCTATTTGCCAAATTGGTTCAAACTTAGGTTTACTGTTATTTATTTTGATTAGATATAACATTCAGATTAAGCAATATCAATGTGAATACACAAGATAAGATTGCACATAAAACTTCAACTTGTTTCTTTTTTATCCATAGCATTTAGAGCGTCAAAAAGAGGAGAATCCAACAAAATTGAATGCTGCAAGAGAGGAATTGGAGGATGTAGGGATACGGGTGGAGGCAGCAAGGGATGCTCTGGCTGCTGATATGTTTGCGCTTGTTGCGAAAGAAGCCCAACTAGCACACACTCTACTACAGTATGTCAAACTTCAGAGAGCATACCATGAGTCCGCACTACATTCCCTACAAGACACCGTCCCGGAGCTAGAGCGATTCATTAGTAAGTACTTTGAATTGATGAATAGGCGCTCTTCTGTTTAATTGTGGTTAGCACAACTGTCACTCTTAATTTTTGTTTTGGACGCAGTCGCCATTATGAAGCTTACTTATAAATAAAGTATGTGTGTGGGAGTGTGTGTGAACATCAACATAACCAATTATTACAAAATAATAATGATAGATTCTTGCACTAAAAAATATTTTAATACATTTGTACTTAACTTCTATAATTTAAATTGTCTTTTTGTATCTTTAATTCTTAATGTGTGTATTTGTAATTAGAACTGTTTGTTTATATGTTTAATAATTAAGGAAGTGATTATGATAGATTATCCATCATTAGTTAGGTGAACAGTAGTTAGTCTTTATTAGTTCTATAATTAGATGTCTGCGCAAATTGTTTTATCAACATCCTCATAGAATTATTCAATAATAATTTCCATACAATGATACGGACGTTGACACTCTGTTAGGCATAGCCTAAAGGAAATATTAAAAATTATCCTGTGATACCTAATGTGAAGCATTGGTGGTAAGCTGATATCATACAATGGATTGTAATTTTATTTATGTGCTGTAACAGGATGTTTAGCAGTTAAACTGAAATACGCTAATTATCAGATGGGTTAAAATAATATTTTGTTTATGAATCATAACTTTATGTATTGTTCAAAATGAATATGTACATATATGGGTATGTTTATAATCAAGATGATGTATGTAATCATGTATATTTAACCACCATGATGAGGTTATGGTTTCAGTTCTGGACTACTTTCACCAATCGCATGCCATCCAGAGACTTATGTAAAACTAAAAAGGCAACAAAAAAAAAAAACTATGTACATAGTTTTTTTTTTTGTAGCCTTTTTAGTGTACCACTGCTGAGCAAAGGCCTCCCCTTTCTCCTTACATACCTCACTATCCTGTGCGATCTCTGGCCATGTTAGCCCCGCAAACAGAATCAGATCGATATACAGGGTGTAACGGAAAGGGTATATACATACTTAAGGGTGCGCTACAGACCAACAAACTGAACATGTTTCTCCATCGGACAACCATCGTAATAGCGAAAAAATTATCTGCTGCCCCATACATAATACAAACATTTGGGTCGAATAGGTATTGAAATTTTTTTTTATACCCTTTCCGTTACGCCCTGTATAGACATAACATTGAAAAAATTAACTTAACAGTAACTACAATCATCCAGCTACAATCAGTTTGAAAGATTAATCAAATTTAATTAAAATAAATAGAAGCCACAACATCAAATCAAATATTCAAAGTAGCCAAGCATTTGAATGTCTCCAAATCTTCATTCATTAAATTATGTATGCTTCCTTTGCATCAGTGTAATGTACACATCCGGCCTCGACACGTAGGTATACATCGACATAATACTTCCGCCGCCGATGGGCTGGACTATACCAATCTAGCGATAGCATTGTACCTACTCATGCAGGTGTTGATGTTATTTTTGTGTAGAGTTTAATATTCATAAGAGTTGTTTGATATCGTTTTGTTTCTTGAAAGTTTTTATTATAAATAATAATATAAAGAAATTTACTAATTAATAATTTTATTAAACTAATCGCTTTTTATAGTTGTTAATTTTATCATAAGTATGACAACCGAAGGGAGCGACCATAGTTATCGACACGGAATCGGCTTGAGCCAGTAAGAATTTTTCTTATGCAAAGGCAAAATGGTAGGGGAGCACAAAGGGTTTAGCAGCAAGCATATTCAGCATGAAACTATAGCTGAGCAGGCAGGGCGTCCTGCCGGGGCTGCGGGACTGTTCGAAAGAGATACCGTGACCCTGGAACACAAAGGGCTAAGAAGGAACATGGATGGGTTTTAGTCAGTACAAGTCTGACACTCCCTTCCGCTCCGCCCAGAGCGGGGGGGTTATTTGATGATTTCCCATGCGAAAAAAAAAGAGCAGGCAGGGCGTTATGAGAGATACCTAAAACTGTTTTTGAAAAGTTTCACACGGAAGCCTTTCGGGCAAAACTTTTTACAGTTGACAACAATCAGGGATAAATTTGCTAAAAAGAATATTCTTTAAAAAAAAACCTTTTTTTTTTGTTCGGAATAGTCAGATTCTTCATATTTAGCGAAAGGCAACAATATCTTCGAGAAGTTTGTCCTGTTTAAGTCGTTTTCGTTCAGGACACGTATGTTGAGATACAAACCATGTTGCTGAACAGCCTTTTGGGCGTAATAGTGTACCCCACCCGAAGAGGTCCTGTCTGAACATTTTCAAGTATAGTTTAAGCATTCTCTCATCGCTCTACCTACTATGCTATCAAGTTTTCATTCTGAACATATTTGTAACAAACCTCTGGCTCACAAAGACATCATACGTCTCGGTTCGGTTCGGCCGACGCGACTTGACATTGCGTCGGCTGACCGGCTGACTAGTCGTTTTTATTGTGTTGACTTTAGTTCTTTCTGACCGAGTTGAGGCGATTCTGAGGCGAAGAGTCATTGGATGCGTGAAAAGGATAAGAATTAAAACACAAATAAAGAAAACACGATTATTTTAATTAAATTCAATTTTATAATTCCAATCGGGTGATTAACTGAACAGTTCTTATATTTACCGACGCCTATAATAACTTTGCTCGTAATGATTATATTTTTCCTGAAGTAGAGCTATAATAAAACAAAGTTCGGAACTACTAGGAACTAGATTTCGTTATCACCGAGAGCCGCGTTTTCCTTCCTCCCTTCAAAATGCGGAAAATATGATTTTTAAAATCAGTTTTATGCCATAAATAGCTCAAATGTTTCCTGTTACCCATTTGAGTCCTTTCTCATAATAATGTGATGGAGTATCTTTCCGAATAGTCGGCGTTTATAGAGGTCTTTTGTCGTCGATCGTTACTGAAATTAAAAGATTTTTTAGAATTTCTAACAGACAGTGCAACATGGCAAGGTCCTGGAGGATTCCAAATTTTTATTTATTTATCTACTTACATCTACCATTACAGGCTAACCCAATGCGAGAAATGTGTCTTAATTAATCATAACTTAGTTTATAAGCATATCTATAATTAGTAACAAACAATGCATTCCTTGTGAATTTACTCAGGGAACAATAAAATAAGTCCGTCTTACTCGCTTTGAGGTGGAGCATGCGGAAATTAAATAATTATGACAATACATGCCCCCATGCATCATCATAAAAGTGATGGTTGCCCTCTGGTTTGGGTCGGTATGATTCGGCCATAGCCATGGCGGCAAAAGTGTTAGTTGATATAAGTTCGAGAAAAACCCGCTCGACTGAACTCGAATTGTGTCGAGGCGATTCGAACATGATAACAGCAAACTTTGATGCTGAACGGGGTTTGCTGATCGGCATGAGCCGAATGAAAGCTGAATATGTATAGCGACTACTTATGCCTTGTTAACCCGAACAAGTATAATATCTCTTCGTTGCCTTTTAAAACTTAAAGGACAAGAATAACCGTATCTTAAACAGTTCGTTTAAAAAAGAAACACTTGCCAATCCGCCCCGATACCATAACTTATAACGATAAAAATAGTAATAGTAACAAACCCTTCTGTTTCAGACGACAGTTCCGTGAAGCCGGTGTTCGGGTATCCCTTAGAAGAGCACCTGAGAGTGACGCAGCGGACAATAGCGTTTCCGATGGAGCTGTGTGTGTGCACGCTGCACGAACTGGCGCTAAATGAGGAGGGACTGTTCAGGATTGCTGGCGGTGAGGAAAATTAAAATAAAATACCTATATATAAATAAAACTGTACCCTATCAGGTATAGAGATGGGCAAATGCCTAGGCATTTTTGGAAAATTCCTAATAAGTGCCCATGGATTTCTGTCCTTAGGCATTTATCTGGGTATTTTTTTTTTATAAAAATAATTTAAGTACGTAATTGTTGTGAGCTTTGGAAGCTAGTAGCTGTTTAGTTTAGTTATGGTTTATTCTTTAAAGGTGTATTTTTATGGATTTGCACACGTTATATTAAATTATGTTTTACAAAACCATGTTTACGAACATAAATGGTAGTAATTTGCTGGCGGCCGGCGTAAAAATACTTGCATCGAAAAGTCAGTAATCAATATTATTATTTTAAAATAAAAATGTGTTTAGTCATTGACATTCTTTCTTTTATTATTTTAACAAGTACTATTTTACATGAAGAACGTGATTAAATCACGTTTAACGACCCTATTTTTTTATGCCCAGCAATTGGGCATATATTGGGGAATAATAAATTTATGACCAAAAGCCGAGAATGTACCATATTTTCCTGCCGGGCAGAAACACTGCCCATCTCTAGTTAAGTACAGTTAGCAATAGAAGTATTAAGCTAGCTAGCGTAATGTTATGAGTGTGATCGTACATGTCAACTCCAATTAATTAACAAAAAAACCAAATGTGGAAATATGACTTTGATTTGTGGGTGCGACTTTCCTTGATGATGACGGTACTATGTGTCGAAAATAACAATTGGTGGAAGTACCGTCGGTTTTTTTCCCGTTCCAATTCCAGCAATACATAACTGTACACTTTTTATTTGGCGAATTACTTAACTCATACAACTTATGACTTATAGGTACTTATTGCACTTTTGGAGACTTCTGTTTTTAGGGTTCCGTAGCCGAATGGCAAAAAACGGAACCCTTATAGATTCGTCATGTCTGTCTGTCTGTCCGTCCGTATGTCACAGCCACTTTATTCCGAAACTGAAACTTGGTAGGTAGATGTATTCTGTGAACCGCTTTATGATTTTTGTACAAAAAAAAATAGATAAGGATATCCCCCCCCCCCCACATGGAAATGAAACTAAAAAATAAAAAAAACTATCAAACCTATACGTGTGGGGTGTCTAAAGATAGGTCTTTAAAAATGACATTTCTAATACCATTTTTTTTCAAAGTCAATCTTTTGAAAGATAGACAATTCCAAAGTGGTAAAACGTGTGTCCCCTCCCTCTAATTTCTAAAGTAAGGGGAGAAAAATTCTGAAAAAAATATGGTGATGTAGAACGTTAAAAAAACTATCAACGAAAATTGGTTTGAATTCGATTTGATATTTAGGTTTTGAGATTTGACTTTTTCACCAAACTGCAGAAGTAACTTTGTTTTTCATTAACTTACTATGAAAAACAGATTTAGTTTTGCGGTTCAGTGGAAGTTTACTAATGAATGACCGTTCGAAATATTGTTATTATATTGTTTGGGGCTATGGAACCCTGTGTGCGAGTAATACTCGCACTTGGCCCGTTTTTTCTTTAATTACCGACGAACATTCTTACAAAAATGCAATACCTACACGATCAGAATGTATGAAACAGCTGTTTTTAAAATCACCTTTGAAATATATATGTGCCCCCCCCACATTGTTTTTTTTTTCTTCGGAATGATCTACTGAGTACGTGGTAAGCGTTTTCGCGTCGGTGTCCCTTACACCCGGTATATTATTTTAAACTAAATGAAGAACTAACCTCATGAGTTGACATGACTTGATCACACTGTGTCATAATTTAATTTGAAATACATGGGAAATAGCAGAACACAAATCTCTTATTCAATAGTTTATTTCGATTGAAGGAAAAGCTCAATGTCAATGCAAATCACCAGGACATTCCACATTTCAACCATTCAACCGCGATCAGTGCTGTGGTTCATTGATTCTATCATATAACTTGAAAATTAACTGTCATGCTCTCATAACAGATGCCTGTTATTGGAATACGGATTGCTTCAATGATGTTTTCATAACAATCCCTTATGTCCGTATGTGTCTGTTCCAGGTACATCGAAAGTGCGCAGAATGAAACTATCTCTAGACGCGGGCCTGTTCACTGTGCCGCTGCCCAGAGACTACAGGGACATGCATGTGGTGGCCTCGGTCCTCAAGTGCTACCTTAGAGAACTGCCCGAACCTCTCCTCACGTACCGCCTCTATGAGAACTTCGTGAACGCGTCCCGACAGCCCTCGGAACAAACTCGACTAAACGCTCTCTGGGAAGCCATACACTTACTGCCCGACGCTAACTTCCAAAATCTTAGGTATCTTATCAAATTTTTGTCTACTTTGACACAGAACCAAAGTACAAACAAAATGACGCCCTCGAACCTCGCCATCGTGATCGCGCCCAACCTCCTGTGGGCGGCCGACGACAGCACCTTTGACATGAACATCACCACCGCCGTCAACTGCATCGTGGAGCTGCTCATCAAGCATGCCGATTGGTTCTATAAAGACGACGTCAACTTTTTCATTTCATTCACCAAAGAGGATCTACTTCCAGATCAGTGCGAGTACGGGTTCTCGCCCAACTTCGTCCACGGTTACAACCAAACAGCTGCGCTGAGCCAGGAGCCGGCGAATGGTGACTATAGCAGCATGAGCAAGTCCATGTTTGACTACAATCACCAAAGTCTGAGCAAACTGACGGACGGCGGCCGTCACTCCAGGAGCAACAGTCACGACACTAGTTTAATATTGCTTGAGAACGATATCAAAAAGGCTCAATCCAACAGCTCGTTGTCTGATCAATCTAGTCCCCCACACGGAAGTCCAAAGCCAATAATGAGGCGAAAAAACAAACCTCTTGCTCCAGTGCCGCCTAACTTTACTCCAGATAAAAATAAGAAAGTAGAGCCCCAGCCGCAACCGCAACCACAAGCACCGCCCCAACCGGCGCCAGAAGTTGTGAAAGAACATGCGATTGCAGCGAAGGCTGACATCGACAAGCCTGCCAAGCCTCCCAGACCTGTGATATCTGCAGACACCGGCAAAGTGATCAGCGGCGTGCAGACCATCAACCGAAGCACGTACAGACAGAACCGAGCCATGAAGGAGGAAGCGGCGCGTTGTGGCAGTCGCGAGAACCTCGTCGATACGCGCCGCCAGAGCCTCGAGCTGGACAAGGACAAGCTCGACATACTGAAGTCGTCCGACGGTAAAGAGACCACACTAGTCGTGAAGAATGTGACCGCACAAACGGGCGTCGTGAGCAGGATGAAAGTGGTCGGCGACGCTTACAGCGGTCCCGCGTCGCTGGGAGCCGAGCGGACGTTCGCAGCAGACAAGATGACGCCCGTGCGCCTGCAGCCCGCGCCCAAGCCGGCCGGGCAGCCGCCGCCCCGGCCCGTGGCCGCGCCGCGCACCATCGTGCCCGCGCTGCCGGACGACGCCGACGTCACGCTGCGCCACAAGCCCGCCGTGCCCGAGCGGCCCGCCACGCTGCGCCCGCAGAGCTTCCGAGCGCCGCGCTCCTCCCTCACTGACGCCCCAGACGGTTCGCCGACAGTTCTGGAACGCACTCACATCTACACAGTTGACAAGCAACACCCCACGGTCATCCAAGTGGGAGCTAGTGCGGTAGCGGTCGAGAGAGAGGGCGAGGAAGTACCGCGGGCGACCGTGCAGCGTACGCATAGTTCTGGTGGACGAGACGGGGACCTGGAGGAGCCACGCAGCCTGTGCGTAGCGAGCCGGCAGCTGTCGCAGTCGGAGGGCGACATCACGGAGTGCCCGTCGCCGCGACCGTCGCGCCCGCCGCGCCCGCTCGTGCCCGCGCCGCCGCCGCCGGTGTCGGCACCTGTCGCCGCGCCCGTGGTGACGCAGGCCGCGGTACCTCTCCCGGCGCCGGTGGGCCCGCCGGCCCCCGCAGTGCAGGCGGCCGCGCCGGGCCCCCAGTCCGGCCTGGCAGTGCAGCCACTGCGGGAGAGTACGGATCTTTAGCCGGCGCCGTACAGCCCCGTGCCCATGCCGAGGTTGAAGCGCAGACGCTAGCTTGCCGCGTCGACCTCTACGGGCACGCCAGCAGTGTGTCACGATGGTGGTCTATCACAGTTATTCTAGTTCCCGCTGTCGTGAATTATGAAGTCGCAACGAGACTGATGTTCGCTCTTATTTTCTGCTAAACCGAGTGTCGGTCGCGTAGAAAAAGGTATTTGAGAATCGTTTTTCTTTGCATCAAATGAGTATTATGTATTTATTTTTGTAAAAGTGTAGCATTAATAATAAGATAACACGTGATAATTTGAATAATATTATCTATTACCAAAATATAAATTACAGCTTTTGCGTAATACGTAGGTCTGACGATTAATAATTGACCCCTGGAATGTTATTCCAAAAAGACATATCGGTTAGATGGTCTATATAGCTTTTTTATGCAATCTAATTTTATTAAAATAATGGAACGTTGTAAACTAGTTTGTACAATGAGTGAATGTTGCAATTAATACTTGTGATATTAGAAAAATATAATGACCACTCCCGGTGGGTGAGGTAGACGGGGAGCATGCACAAATGTTATTGTAACGAACAGCCATATTTTTCGATATTCTGACGGTGTGTCGCCATTGACCAGCAGACATTTGGCCAGCGCCGGCAGTCATTTTATTTGCTAGCCATTGAGACGCATATTCGACGAATTGGCTGCTAAACATAGACTTTATTTTTTTGTATTCAGAGTAAATTAATTGTATTTTTAAAGATCCGGCGTTGACCAACTGAATGTGTCCAATGGCAGTGCGCCGTCGTGACATGTCAATGCATTAGTTAGTAATCTACGCAATGCTGTTTCAATTACTATTATTTTAGCTGTAAGTATGTTATGTAGTGTTTACAATCTTATGTGATATGCATTTTATTATTATATACTTCAAGTATACCAGCTTCTGTTGTAAGTATTAATAAAATAGCCCCAACATTACATGTGTTTTTTACTTCATTATAAACCCATTATTTTCTAAGTGCTCAGATTCTTTTGCGGTCCTAAAATCGAAATAAAACGAATGTTTCAATAAATATCTCTATTACGTCTGCCATCTTACAATGTAGTAGTTACGTTTGCCGACCCTAAGAAGTGACAGTAAGTTGGGCAGTATGTGCGCAGACTGTGTGATTACTTCGTCAATCTTCTGTATTTTCTGATGATTTATGTAGAAGCCCCCGGCTTGTATGATCCTCATTGCGTCATCTGGTGAGGAAAGATGTTGCTTTGTAAATGGGTAGGAATTAGAAAATGTATTGCATACAAGTTTCTACCTGCTGCAATGATCACTCGGCTGTCGCAAGTTACAAAACCTGATATCTAATATATACACCATCATATGAAGTTTTAAAAGGGAGATGTTACACATTGTTTATACTATGTTCTGTAAAAACAAAGCGGCTACCAAGTGACACTAGCAGGGTTGTCACTGGAGACAGGGTTTTTTTTTAACCTGTAGGTCATACAAATATTTATTCCGTGCGGGGATCAAACACGCAGCGCGGCAGCCAGTTCTCAGCCACTCCGCCAACCGTGCCGTCAAAATATTTTTAAAATCTTATTTATATTTTCGTAAAATACTTGCTGCTCCTCGCGACTTCGTTCGCGGGGTTTTTTTTTGGGTATGAAAAATGATGTAGATTTTGGCCGATTCTCAGACCTACCCGATATACAAACACGAAATACATACAAATCGATTCAGGCGTTTCGGAGGAGTATCGTAAATAACATTATGACACGAGAGTTATATAATATAAGAAGTATAAACGAGACACTACGAGGAAAAGTTACTGTATCGATACTCATACAACTATACACTGAATGCTACTGACAACAAAGTGACAATTTCATTGCTTTTTGAAATAATAACTTACTTTCAGTGGGGAAACATTTAGCTTTGAGGCCGAGTTCTAATACGGTGATTCCGGGTGACAGCAACAAGTTTGTCACAGTCGCGTTCTCGAATATTTGTTCCAACTCTGTGCTACTGAGGGCGACAAGAGACTTCACGTCTTTGCTGTATATCGCCTCAGTAGCTTTCATTGCTCGCTCTAATCCTTCCGCTGGAAATTTAAGATTATTATTATCTTTATTTATTTGACAAACATACGTTTTACATTTTTAAATATTGTTACAAAATTAAATACAAAAACATTTAAAAATATAAAAAATAGTAGCCCACCGGCATCGGGAACAGGGTCCGGGCTACCGGTGGTCAGGGCTCTTGAGAGAGGAACCTCCTAACAATACGTGCCGTGTCCAGAAGTACTGCTTTCTGAATCAAGCCCTTGATCCAACTGCCAAGCGAAAGACTCCGCAGATGTTGGTCGAAGCTTTTAGCCATTAAGCCATTGGCCGACACGACTATCGGCACAATGACTGCTGTAGTCACGTCCCACATGTCGACAACCTCGCGAGCCAGATCTAGATACTTGAATTGCTTATCTTTCTCTGCTTTCACGAGGTTCTCGTCATGCGGGACCGTTATATCAACAATCATTGCGCGACGCTCCAATCGATCTATCAACACAATGTCAGGTTTATTGGCAACAATAGTCCTGTCAGTGATGATAGGTCGATCCCAATACAACGTGATATTACCATTTTCGAGAACTGGGTCGGGCGCATACCTATAGTATGGCACTTCTGATTCCACAAGTTTGTATTTCAAAGCAAGTTGCTGGTGGATAATCCTGGCAACAAGGTTGTGTCTATGCAAGTACTCTCCGTTAGCCAGACGAGAACACCCAGAAACAATGTGTCGGATCGATTCTCCCGGACGGTGGCATGCCCGACATATGTCAACCGTGCCATCCTTCACAATGTGTTTCCGGTAGTTATTCGTCATCATAACTTCGTCCATTATTGCACAGACAAAACCTTCGGTTTCCCCGAAGAGGTCACCGAAACGGAGCCAGGATACGGACGCTAAGAAGTCTACATCGGGCCCATGTAAGGCCCGGTAAAATCGTCCGTGAAGCTCCTTGCTCTGCCATACCTCCCTGCGGTCATTAGTGTCTAATAATACAGGCTTGCGCCAGTTCTCGTTCGCCAAGAAGAGCGGCGTAAGTCCCTTGTCGACTGAGACTACATCTCGGTGCATCCCCACGTCGGTTTCTAGAAAGTATTCCCTGAGACTGCATACCTCACGGTTGTGCAGGGTCTTAGCATTTAAGAAGCCACGACCCCCATACTTCCGCGGGATATACAGTCTCATCACCGACGACCGTGGGTGATGCATCCGATTCGCGGTCAGCAGTACGCGGACCTTCCTATCAAGGGCATCAAGTTCTGTCTGAGTCCATTTGAGTATGCCAAAAGAATACATCAAAACCGGCATGACCCAACCGTTGAAGGCGCGCACCTTGTTTCCGCCTGACAGAAGACTGCTTAGCACCTTATTCAGGCGGCCAAAGAAACGTTCCCTCAACGATTGTTTCATGTCAGCAGTTTTGATACCTAATGCTTCCGACATACCCAAATACTTGTAGGTTTCTGTTGAGGAGAGGGATCTAAGGTGTACGGAATCCGAGAGTTGAGTTCCCACGGATTCCGTAATCTCCCCTCGCTTCACATGCATGACTGCACATTTGTCCACACCAAATTCCATCCTGATGGCGCTACTGAAAGTTTCAGTTACCTTCAGTAGTTTCATCAGTTGCAAATTGTTGGGGGCAAAGATTTTCAGATCATCCATGTAAAGAAGGTGAGATATGACCTGACCACCTCTCCTCAACCGATAGCCTAGACCTGAACCCTCCAGCAGTGTGCTTAGAGGGTTCAAGGCTAGACAAAACCACAATGGACTCAGACTATCACCCTGGAATATACCACGCTCAATCCTTATCGGTTCGCCGTTCCCCTGCATCTGTCGACATCCTGGATAGCGAAGGACCGTCCTCCATTGCCCCATACACGACTCAAGGAAGGCGCGTAGAATTGCATCTATCTTGTACAACTCCAGCACCCTCATGAGCCATGTATGCGGAACCGAGTCATAGGCTTTCTTATAATCTATCCAACATGTAGACAGATGCCTTCGGGAGCGGCGAACCTGTTGGCTAATGGCCATATCAATGAGGAGCAGCTCCTTAGTACCACGGGACCCATTCCTACATCCATTCTGAGAGGGAGACATGATGGAATTACTCTCAATATGTTGGTTAATTTTAGCTCTCAAAATGGATGTAAGAACTTTATAGACCGTTGGTAAGCAAGTGATAGGTCTATAATTTTTGGGCTCCGCAGTACTACCTGATTTATGGAGCAGGTGGGTAATGCCTGTCGTCAGGAACTGGGGCAGCGACCCTGACTCTAAGGCTGATTGAAACTGGGATGCCAAACGAGCGTGCGATCTTTGAAACCATTTGATCCAGAAGTTGTGCAGTCCATCCGGCCCTGGAGATTTCCAGTTAGGTAACGGACGGACTGCACGAGCTACGTCTTGGGGGCTGATGATAATTGCCCCCATTTCTGGTATTGGATCACACACTTGTTCAACCTCCCGGATCCAACCGCCCTCAGTGTGACTGACAGGCACCGACCAGATGCTGCGCCAGAACGAACACATAGCGTCATCATCCGGCAGACGCGTGTCAGTCACCCCTTGGTCCGGTCGTTCCCAAGCTCTATATACCCACCTTTCATCGCTTTGGAATGTGCGATTCTGAGTGTATCGCTCCACTCGCCGCTTGTACCTACGAATACGGCTTGCCCATGCACAGATCTTCTGCTTCAGGAAGTCGATACGCTCTGTGACGCAGGCCAAATAATCACGAGAACTAATGTTAGTTCCCGAGAACGCCCGCCTCACAAAGCGCATCACTCTAGGGCGAGTATTGCCCTCCCTGAAGCAGATTAACTTGCCGATGAGTACTCTAGCCTCACCGATACGCCGCTCAATCCTGCACTGCCAAGCTGGAACAGCTAATTTTCGTCGTGTAGCTCGGTCGCAGTTAGGAAATTTGACGTGAGCTACACGACATGCCGCTACAGCTGCGCAGTACAATATTGAGTGGGTATCAGCGAGGTCTTCGCTGTTGTCAAAGTAGTTTGACAGCTGCGAATCTAGAGTACACACCAGCGCCTTGTTTCTCTTGTGCATAGGCAAACGAGGTAAACGTGGTCTAAGTTCAGGCGGTGTGAAGCGGTACTCACGGAACGCACCCTCCAAAGCGCTCCTCAATTGTGCGTTGCACTGGGTACTCACGGTTATAACTTCGTCAACATCCTCTTCACCATCGCGATCTGATCGCGGCGAAGCACTGGATACATTCTGCATCTGCGCCACGATTATTGGCGAAGCAGGCGTAACTGGGTTACTCCGTGAGTCGAGGCGTAGTCGATCAAGTACAGTGTCATCCAACATATGGTTACGCTGGATGACCCGCACCTGATCCGATAGTCGCTGCGCCGACACGCTGATAGCTGGTTCAAGCACCTGAAACAGAGAGAGCATCCGACCACGGTACGCAGTCAAATTGCTTCCCCCCTCAGTAGCCCCATAATATGCGCGCATGACGTTCTCATTAATGGACTGAGTCCATCGCATGCGCGACACATTTCCACCGACAGCGGGGACCCTGTTCGGGGCCTGTTGGCCTCGAGGTCCCAAGCCCGCTGGTGGCCGTCCTCTTCCTCGTCGTCGTGGTGGTGATGGCGTCGACAGCGGGGAGAAAAACTCGTCGCTGGAGCTCGACGCAACTGCAACGACCGGCGACGCAGCGCCCACGGATGAGGCGCGTCCCGGCGACTGCGAGGCGGAGCTCAGCGACGAGCCCGGAGATGGTTGGTGTGCCTTTTGTGTTCTGGCTCGACTTCGGGTCAGCATTCGTGACAAATATGACATTTCATTTTGCTTTTCTCTGATAAATTTTTGTTGAATCCGACTGGTTTTGATTATTTATAAAACTGTTTTTTTTTTTCTTTTTCATTGTGTTGTTAAGCTGGTCATTTCTATAGGTTTTCTTAATTATTTTATTGAATTAAAGTAAACGTGTGAAAAAATTTGTCTTGTCACTTTGACACTCGAGCCACAGATTAGATTGCATTAGATTATTATTATTATTATATTATTTGATTTTAGATTTTATTAATAAGCATTGAGTTTATTTTAGGAAAGCAATCGTGCACCAGATTAGTAACATTACAAATAAAAGGTGTGATGGTTTTATTTTACAAGCGCCCTCCAGTTTTATATTCGTAGTATTATAGCGATTGTCATACATAAAATTCAAATGACGCGCGCTCATATTTCTGATTTTTAATTGAAAGACCAGTATCGCTTAAAAAGTTCGCACGGCCGCCTGCGGTGCCGCCAGGCCGCTCACGTTGTCGCGAGCGGCATCACGCGTTTTGTCAGGGGTAATAACTCGGGAGGCCTCGGTTTTGTTGTACTAACGAGGTAACACTGAGACACTGCGGCGGTGCGGTCTGGCACCGCATTGTTGGCATACAGTGCGTCGAAATTATGGCGGTGCGACGAGGCAATGCTCTGACAACGCCTGCGTGTTATGGCATCACTCTATATCCATAGATAATTATTTAGTACTTACTTCCATGCACAAGAGTTGTAAGCTGGTCAGCCAAACAGGTCTGTGGATATCTTTGTTCAGGATGCTCTTTATGCTTGAACATGATGTCCTGTATTTCTCCTAAGCTGTAGAAGGTGAACAACTTCAGCAGTTTCTCTACTTCTGAATCCTTCGTCCTGATAAAGAACTGGTATAGACCGTAAGGACTAGTTTTCTTTGGATCTAGCCATACGGCGTTGCCTGCTGATTTGCCGAATTTGTCTCCTTCTTCGGTCGTCACTAGAGGTAGAGTTAAGCCTGAAAAAAACATCAATTTTAGTGTTGTAATTTAATAAATTAATTTGAATACTACCCTCTTTTTGAGTTGTAAATGTTTAGAATTATAATAGAACTTTTAAAAGAGAGTTATAGTAGGCTTATAGTGTTTATGCCATTTTAGTAGGATCTTTGGTCTAGTAGTCGCAAGCGCAAATGCTGAACATGAGGTCCTGGCTTTGATTCCCAGGTTGGGCAAGTTATTGCTTTTTCCCACTAGAAATTTCTAATCACACACAGAGCCTTAGCCACAGAGTATCCTAAAAATAGCTGGCGAAATATGGGTGTCCTAGTGGGCCTGTAATGCTCGAAAGGCGAGGATTATAGGCGTAATGTTATGTATGTAATAGGGTATCAAGACTGACCATAAACGCTTTTCTTTGTAGTTCTGCTAATTAATTCATGCCCAGCACTTATGTTGCCCATTTGATCACTGCCACCTATCTGAAACAGTTCATATTATCACAAATTTTCGATAATGTACTAACATTATGACAATAAAGAAATTAAAGAGGTTTTACCTGAAATCTACAGTTATACTCTTTCAGTAAATGCTGCCAGTCATAAGACTGGAATACCTGGTATGCAAATTCAGTGAAACTCATTCCAATTTCCGAGTTTATTCTGGCTTGCACACTCTGTTTCAGTAACATAGTGCCCATTCGGAAGTTTCTTCCTATTTCACTTACAAATTGTATAGAGTCTATATTTCTATACCAAGTTTCATTATTCACTACCCTGAAAGTGATAAAAATGATCTATTATAGATTTTATTGCTATATTTCATCAGCATGCAGTATGCGACTTTTTATCGCGCACTGTATTTTCAACCCTCGGTACTTGTACTAATTATTCTATGCCTCGGTATTAAGCCGAGCATTGAGAATACAACAAACTGGAGATCCCGCGTCATAAATCGTATTGTTGAATTTTCAACCCTCTGCGCTAAGCTGAATGTATAAAATCCAGTACGCGGCAATAAATCGTCGTGTTAAATTACCGCTTCCAGCAAATTAGGTCTTATGATTATTGTCATAAGGTGTTAAATACAATGATTAACATAATTAGAGCTATTCAAATATTTCCTTAGGTAAGAGAATTTAATTACTTGATAGGTTTAAGTTTCTTTTCATCATTCGTCCAGATATACTTCTTATGGTTTTCAAATACTGTCTCTAGGTTACTTTGGATGCATTTAATATTCTCTTGTATGATTTCACTTTGCAATGCAATGCGATCTGTGCTCCTTCCACTTGGGTCACCAATGTACCCTGTGGCTCCTCCTAACTGTAAAAGAACATGATAAATAACATCTGTAACAAACTAAATTATGAGTGAGCATGATGCATTGCATTTGGGTGTTGAGGGTTGTGCCTACTATACAAGGCGTTGTTTTGCATTCTCATCGAAATTCAGGATGTTGTCACAAAAGACATAACATTAATTATTAAAAGACACTGCTTGTTTTTTTGTTTAAATTTGTCAGTATTTCAGAAAATTATTGAATAAACGTTTTAGATGTGTGTAAGCGAGGTTATAAGGCGAGGGTCAGACGGCCCGCGTTTAAAACGAGGGTGGTTCACACTTACCGATTTCCGTAAATAAGAAAAAAAAAACCTACACATTTATTTTTGATTCAGGTCGAGAATCATTGCCATAGTTACCTCCTTGAATTTGACGAGGATGCAAAACAACATCTTGGATATTTACTACTATTTTAGGAACCTTATCAATTAATAATAGTATTAATGGATGACTTCTGTCATTTGCCTGCTGACTGGCAAGAACACCTCTCCAGCACCTCACACACTGTCTCAAATAAAGGGCAGACTAGGTAGCATATCGTCCCTTTATTGGTAAAACCGATTATCTACAAGTTTAGTCTTCGGTAGATAATCGGTTTTACCAGTAAAGGGATGATATGACATATTTTGTTTTAGAAGAGAGTCTTCCAGTTCAGACCACCTTTACTATCTCCTATATGTGGACTATTATTAGCTATTATTTTCTTTGTTGTTTGCATCCTTTATCTCGTTTTGCCTCCTCATGCTAATTTAAAAGATTTTTAATAGAATGCTTTACCAAAGCAACAACATAATGGCCGCCTCGCTGCCAATGCAAGAGGTTTATTATAACAAGCAGGTTCCCAACATGAAGACTGTTGGCTGTGGGGTCAAATCCAGCATACACACACTGTGGGCCTTTGTTCAATAAGTCCAGTATTTCAGATCTGGAACAAATAATGGATTGACATTGAACATTTTGTTGTATCAAATTATCATCTATAGGTACAAAAAGAAAAATACTTTATAGTCTACTGACACAAAGAATAGGTAATGAAAAAAAAAAGCTTTCAGTGCAGTTAACGTTCATCCAACACAATTTGCTAAGATTTTTTATTTGCATGCTAAACGGAGCTAATTGTATTCCAATGAAATTACTAATATAAACGGGGAAAATATGTGGAAAAGATCTAGTTATTCAAAAAAGTATTGTAAATGAGACATGATACAAATGATGGGAGAATAAAATCATTTTTACGGGGCCGCCCAGGCCTTCATAAGTTGAAGCTCTAAGTAGTAAGTAAAGTACTGTGAAGTCTGTAACTCTTACCCAGCAGTATTGGGAAACATATCCTGATACATCCCTCTTTCATTAAGCTTTAAAATATTTCTACTGGCACTGGCATAAGTTCTTTTATACGATTGTAGCCAAGTTGTCTTGGACGCACAGATTATTTGTTTCAGTAACTTCATTTTCAATCCAAAATAACTATTACTTTTCTGGCTAATACCTATGAGAGGAATATAACCTCAATCTCACGAATATGTATAGAAACTGGGCTGCTTATGTTTTCTTATACTGTAAATGATAGCTTTGATACCACAATTCTTCTTACAAACATTACATAACACCGTTTATTTTATTTTTGTAATAAAAATTTGTAAGTTTTCTGTCGCAGATTTACAGTATCCCTGTATTTGAATAATATTGAGGCAGTACGCTGGGAAAAATAAACTATATTCCATGCTGATAAGGCTCATATTTCATTGTTAATATATTATAATATTGACAACTCAGATTTCGTTCAGGAACGTATGCCAAAAATTTAAAAACATTAATCTACGCGCAAACTTACATCTAGCACACAAAAGCTTCGATTCGGAAGTCTATCACACTCATTTTAGTTATTCCAAAAAAGACGCGCACCATCCAAAAATTGATCGAAAACAAATACTTTGTTTTCGGAAAATACCGAAAAACTGAAATTACATCAAAATTTTCAGATTTATATGATAAAGTCTCAGAAACATGTTAGATTCTGATTAGGTATTAATAGACTTTTAAAGTTTATTGCAGACCGGGATCTTACAGAATCTCTCCAAATATGACTGCATAAATTGTTTACGATCGTATGCTTGTCCGTAGCTTCATGTGAGAGGAGTTTCAGTAAACTTAAAGTCGGATCCGGTCATTAGTACGGACAGAAAATGAATCGAAAGCGCGCCAAAGGTGTCATAAAGCGACCTACTTACCAGTCTACCCCCACCTAAGCGCGCTTTTACAGAGTCGTGATGTTTCTTGTGCTCGCTGCAGGACGAGGACGGTGTCGGTGACGGTGAGTGTCTGACAGCGGCGGAGTCAAGACGTCTCGAAACTGTACTCTGATTCATGGTGCCTAGTGTTATAGTGTTGGATAGTAATTTCAAATCATTTGTTAGTTCGATAAAAGCAGTGTAACGTGTGTGTTCTCATAGAACGAAACCCATGTTCTCTGCCCACATGGTGACCGAGTCTTAACGAAATAAAATCACCTCACTACGACAAATTAATTAAATCTACTTGTGGGCAACAATAACCCAATCGCGGCTTGGCAATCTTGGTATATATGTGTATTAGCCATAGAACACGAAGCAAAACAAAATATATGAAGGAGTTATTTCCGAGTTTGCTACAATTAAAAATTGTTTTTTTGTTGATTTTTTAAATATAAATATTAAATTATCCATGACGTTTGTCGCATAAAATTAATGCTTTTTACTTTCGATGGGGTGACACCATCAACTTTCGCACCGGGTGCCACCCAAGGTAGCTACGCTAGTGAGGCTATGTTCGTTCAAGCTAATCTCCGCAACCACCCAACCAATATCAAAATTGTTGAGTGAAAGTGTATGGTAGATTCCAGCTTGGGCGAAGCAGGGGCGGTCGGGTCGCAAGTATAATAATAAGATGGTTAGGGTAAACGGAGAGAAAGGTGGAACTCATGCAAAGAAAAACTAATCTAATATGCCACAGTTTTATTTATTTTTATAATAGTCTATATTTAATAGTACACATTTACGGTGTTCTCTTATCTATACAATCAACTAATGTATTATTATAAATCTCACGTTAAATTTTGTACATAGCAATTTATCCGGACGTACGTATATAAAGGCTCCAAATAAAGCGTCATCCAGCTAATAGTGACCGCGATTTAACAGAGCATTTATTTTCATTTGAAGAAAAAAATAGGATGATTGCACTGCAGACACTAAAAAATCTCAGCTCAGTTCTAGTGGTGTTTGGCAACAGTACTAGAACTGAAGCATCCACCTTTTGTCTCGCGCCTGCTCATTGAAATATCTAGCTTTTCTTCCACTATAGAGTTGGATAAATTGCCACATACTTTCATCAAATAGCCATCCACAAAAGCTATCTTTAGCTATCAACAAACTTGTTAAGAAAAAATATAGACTCAAAATATATAACACTCTTTCTATAAAATGTAAAGGTCAGAAGTGTTTTCTAAATTTCTAATATAATAAACATTGCAGAATCAACAAGCACTGCTCATTAGGCAACTTATTGACATTTCATAAATATATTTCGTTATAAAAAAAGGTCGCCATTTCGTATTTTATTTTGAACAAATATAGGTCATCTCTTCAGTCTATCTCAGATGGCAAGGCTTATTATGTCTGGTAATATTTTTTCTAATAAGGACATAATTATCATTATCCGGATTCGTCATTTGTATTGTAGCACAAACCAGTACTAGAACGAGTGATACATACGCCTATATCACTTTTAACTACGCTTCGGACGTTGCCTAAACTGTCGTGGCAGTGACTTAATACGGGTCGAAATTGAAGTCCTACTTTACCGTGAAGGATATTCGTCTCCATATCGCCAAATTGGTTTCGACAAAAATATTCAATTACAAAAATATATATATTATGTTTCATTAGTAATGCGCGAGGCCTAACTGAATTACAATGTTGCAAATGTCCGTTTATGCAGTTTCATAGTTTCTATTTTATAAAAGGCTCTAGTCAGATTGTTAGGAAAGACGTAAATTAGAGATTATTATTATTATATGCAGCACGCCGCGCCGCTTCGACGCCACGCTACCGCCGCAAAGTACCGTGTGCATAGGCTCTTACTGGTGAAAATGGAAGATTACGTTAAAAAAATGTTCGTCATTAATGAATATACATTTAATACTTAACACGCCTATAATTAATTACCTCCACATAGTACAACATAAAACTTTCTATAACTATGATACAGTTTATAACTTTTCTTTTTCATATGTGCCCTTGTGTATAAGTGTCCTTATTTTTGGTACGGATCACCATGTTAATTCACAAATTAAGAATTTAAAATGCAACAAAAAGAAACAAAATGCAGTATAAGAAAAATAATACGATAAAAGTGAGACTGGCCACATAACGTAATTAGAACATCTTTTGCACTTTTACAGTGATAGATATATGGATAAATACATATCTATTGTTCAGTTATCTCAACTAAATATTTGATTTTGATTAAAATTAAACATAATAAGACAAGCAACTTAAAAAAAAATAAAAAAATACAAAAATTAATACACAAAACAAGGAATTATATAACCATTCCTTAAAAGAGTTTTATAATCACTAACATAGGTTTCGTAATACTTCGCTGGATACTATTATTCAATTTGAACGAAAACCTATTTTGCCTATGGCAATTTTGTACACTGGTCTGTAAGATCCACGACCGCAAAAATAACATTAAAATTCAGCGACTATAAAACTCAAACAGGAACATAATACTTAATTAATACTTAACATTAAAACATGGAAAGCAACATCTGGTATGACTAATCTTCGAGGGTGACGTTTTTGAACAAATACGACATGGACTCCTTGTTGTGAATGCGTCTGATTGCCTCACTAAGGAGGACTGATATGTCTATGGTCTTGATCTTGTTGCATTGCATCTTTTGTAGCTCATGAGGCACCGTGTTAGTGACCACAACCTCATCGATCGGAGAGTCTTCGATAAGCCGAGGAGCGTCAGATGACAGTAGTCCGTGGGTTGCCAGCACGTAAATTTTGTAAGCCCCGCATTCCTTTAGTACCTCTGCAGCGGCGACGAATGATTGGACGTCGTCTATCATGTCATCCTGTGTAATAAGTTAAGTGGTTTGTTATTGGCCATGGATAGATATTTGGGGTCACCTTAATTGACTGATTAAAGTGTACCCAGTTTAAGAAGTCCATCCTAACAACAAATTTCGTTTGATTGAAAATTATGATAAGTTGTTAAGTTAAAAAAGGGTCCAATTATATTATTAATATTTGAAATGTGCATGGTGTATAAGTGTGTAAAGAATATTCTATTTATCTATTATGTCCAAACAGGATTTTAATTTATGGGCCTTTTCAGGATACGTACCACCATAATAGCTATTCTGCCACCAACATCACCAACCACATTAATGGGCGGTTTTTCCTTTGCCGGGTGAACGGGAACTCCCACAGATACATCCATGGTGCGTGATCGACTAGAAAAACAAGCAAGACATTATAATAAAGGTACATTTAAATTAGAGATGAGCGAACTGTGACTTTGGACGACTAGTCTGTAAAAGGCAAAAAGGTCGACAAATCAGCGAAGTTGATCATTGTTGTCGGCGGAGTTCATGCATGGGGCATAGGCAATGTTCGTGGCGTTTCATGTACAGCTGAGTTGCTTGTATTGAGCATCAAAAAATGCACTCACTCGAACCTGCCACTAAAGGTTATAATAGTTTCTCTTAATTAAGTTGAATTATTCACTTCAGTTCTAGTTCTGGTATGGCGACCGCGAACCGGAAGATGATGCGTTGGAAGGCCTCCCACTAGGTGGACCGATGACCTGGTGAAGGTTGCGGGGATCCGCTGGATGCGAGTCGCACGGGGCCGGTCAATGTGAGAGAACACTTGGGGGAGGCCTATGTCCATGATGATGATGATTCACTTCGGCCGACTAGTAGGCGCTTTTTGCCAACTAGTCACCGACTATTCGCCGACTACATTTTGGCCGGATAATAGGCTTTCCCGACTAGGCGTGTAGTTAGTATGGTGGGTGACTAAGTCAGAAATTAGTTTGACACGTGTGTCACCATCGTGTTGTTGAGAAGGGTGTAGATAGTATGCGACGGTGAGAACAATCAGTGATCAATTATTCTATTTTACTGACATGGGACATACAATCTTTTGAACACACACAGTAAATAGTTAGTGGGTCGGTGGTAGGCGGTGGGGCCGGTGACTTTACATGTTTTTTATGTCATTACGCTAATTGTAGCTGTCACAATTAGATCAATGCTAAGAAGATAAGTGATAAGCAATTACAAATAGTGTTATCAGACCTAAATCGAAATGTGCAAACACTACTAAAAATATGGATCATTATTATCTAAGCACTCCTTATCTTATCACTCTCACAGCAACTATTAAGTTATACAGGGTTTATGTATGATTTATAAGGATCAAGATAATCAAGAAATTCTAAACTTTGAGTTTCTCACTGGTTTTTCTTCATAGGTAACCACCAACCCAAACCATACCTCTATTTCTAGACGTTTTATTAGTGCCCATGTAAGACTATGTGAAATAAAATATTTTCACTTACTTTGGTAAGCAAGGTGGAGAATAACGTCCATCAACTTCATCGCTTTCAGCTTCTTTCTGTTCTCCGTGGATGACGGCAATGGCCAATCGTAAACGCTCAGCATATGAAGTAGCTTTCTTAGCAGACCCTGGGTTACGAGCCACTATCACCGAGTTACGATAATCTGGAATCTAAATTGACATTATTTAATTACTAAGATAGCAGGTGAGATAGTGCCATTTTATGCTGTCTAAACTTGTATGGAAAACTACACCTTTCTTGTTTTCTAGGTGAATTTGGATATGTGCCAAGAGATACATTAAAAGAAGTTATGGTGGAATATTTGAAAGTTATAACCGTAATTTATTTTAAATACTGTTTGCTTTGCCAAAAATGTACAACAGAATATCATACAACAAGAATTTTTATTTTACATCATGTCTTAAAATGCCTCTAATTTAAATTTCTTTACAAAATAGTCCATTTACAGAGATTGAGAATTTAAAAAATATAAAACCAAATATAAACTTACACTTTCTTGAATATACTGCAATAAGAATGGAGATGCCCTTAAATTGTCAACAGGACACTCATAGAAACCCTGAATTTCCTTCTGATGTAAATCCATCGTTATGATATGTGTCAAGCCAGACTTGCACATCATTTTCGCAAGGAGTTTTGTTACAATGCAGCCACGCTTCCTCATTTTGCATTGCTTGCTGTATGGTAGATATGGAATTACTCCTACAATAGACTTTGCCGAGGAAGTCTTACAAGCGTAAGCCATTATCAATAGCTCCATAATGTTGTTGTTTACATCTCTGTAAAAATATTAGGGATTAAATATAATGAGCACCAAAAAATACTTTGAGATCCTAAGCTACGTTACCCAAAAAAAAATACTAAACACCAAAAAAATTGTATTCAAAGACCAAATCAAATGATCACAAGAAGAACCTGACTTGATGGCAAGAAGAACTTAGGAAGCAAGTGCGAGCAAAGCGAGCTCGGGATATTGGGCACCCCGACTCGGACAGGTTAGGTTCGAAGGGGATGGCGCCTTCGTGTTAGGTTACTTTAAACGCTGCAGAGAGAAATAGGAGCCGCGCGTACCGTGGCTCCGTCGACTACGCCTTAGTTCGGAGCTGTGATTTTCAGGTTTTTAATTCTGGTGATCATTTACTATTTTAGGCAGTATAAAAATGTTTTTTAAGGTTATATTTACTTTATCTGGTGTTATGTTAAACATAAGCCAAAATATTATAGTTATTCATTGTTGGTAAAGTGAGTGTTCTGGTCTGGTCTGAGAAGTAACGTTTATTTATAAATAACTAGGAAAAATTTTAATACAAAATACAAAGATTTCTACACATAAATGATCTAATACAGGTTTTTGAGAATCCTTAAAATGATATCATCATCTGCCTAGCCTTTTCCCAAAGATTTTGAGGTCGGCTTCCAGTCTTACTGGATTCAGCTGAGTACCAGTATTTTACTTGGAGCGACTGCCTATCTGACTTTCACAACCCAATTAGTATTGGGTAATACAATACCCCTTGGTAAGGCTGGTTGTCAGACTTTCAGGCCACTGACTACACACATAACAAGTGTCAAAGATCTACAAATGACAGCCGGGACCAACGGGCTAACGTACTTTCCGAGGCACGGAGGAAACTTGGTATGTAATGGGTGGTCACCCATCCACAGATCAACCTAGTCAAGCACGGCTTAACCTTAAGATCGACCCGAGCAGCAATCATTATTTAGCCACGAACTCCTCCTCCTTAGTATAATTACTATTCATTTAAGAAATTAATTATTATTAGTTTTAGTTTGGTAACATATCATTAAGGATATTGAACCATGCACAATGCTAAAATAATCCTTATAACAGATTTTTGAATAATTTGAGTTAGAGATTTCTATGCCATTTGTTTTTATCAAAAAATAATAAATAAACATCATCAAGGTTATTACAAAACAGTACATAATAACCTCCTTCATAGACTAACATTGTATGAAACTAAAACAATGCTACTGTAATGGACAGTTAACAATGACTCTATCGAACTGATTACTGAGAACCAGACCATGTAACAACACTTATTAGCATTTGGATATTATGTATATTTTTATCATTTTAATGCTCATATATTTCAACTGGTAGATTGACTTCTGACAGTCAGTAAATGAGACCTATTTTATATTCAGGTCATCAACATTCATAGTTATTTTGAGGACATATTCTCTGTTTTCAATATTCATAATTATAATTTCCAATTAGTTGTGCGTTTTCATTTTTATTGGATGATTGTTTATGATTTTAATTAGTGATACTTACTTAGTCCCGGTCTGAACTATGTAAATATTCTTTCCACGAATAGAATCGGCGATCTCAACAATAGTCTCCCTGTTAGTTTTATGGTAAACTGAACATCCTCCCTTTCTCACACCCAGACGGCTGTAAGGAAACATCATTTTTATTAAAGCACCATAGACATGATAGTGAACTAGCTCTAATTCAATTTATGAACTAAACAAAATTTGAATGAGGTCAAACTACTTAACCTCTGCAAGTGTCAAACACTAGGTCAATATTTGAAGCCTTGAAATAGTACTTAGGTGAGGGATGAGGACCACAAACTTACTGAGCGATTAATTCGGCTAGTTCAGGGTGCGAGTTGCCGCTAATTATCACTATGTCTGACGTGTTACTACCCTCCATATTGCTCTTGCGAGATCTATTAGTGAAACCCACCAGCCTGCAAAATGTCATACACGTTTTCTTAATCGTCGGCAAACCAACCGCCACATGAAAATATATTAGATTTAGGAAAGGGAGGGCACGTTGGATCAACAAGAAAAACAATAAACCTGGTTTTGTTGAGTAACATAATAACCTGAAGGCAGATTTGTATGTATTACCGCACAAGGAAAAATAAAACTAAGAACTTTGCTCCGTTAATTACACTTGACAAAACATATGTGGGGGATATTTTAATGTGCTACTACGAGTAAAAATAATTATAATTACGGAATCACCGATTACAAGCCGCCACAGATAAAAATTTAACGATTGAATGAATGTATTTCAAGTGTATGTCAAAATTTTAGAATGAAATAAATTGATTGTTTACGTTTTTTTCATGTCAGTCGTTTTGTTCTTTAGTTGACCTCCTTGAATTTGAAAACACTCCTAATCACTTCGCCTGTCTTGGGATTCATAAAATACACCACAATGCTTTAATTATGTTTCGGGAAATGCTTATTTTAAGTTTTTTTTTCACTACACCTGGTCAAACACAGACATCCAAGAGAAGAGTGGATTGGATCAGTAGATATTATTTCCTTCAATGAGGTCCTAATGTCAAAAGTAACAACTACAAGGCATTGGCTGATTGGTAGCAATGGCAACCCTATCGTTTAAATGTCATAACAAACGACTAGTGTGCAGTGTTTTCAATTTGAGGTTATGTTAGCTTAATATACAAAATTATTTCGAAAAATGGGTCTAACAAAGCAGTATTTACGTTACGCGCCTAGCGGGACATTCAATGTGATTGCTAGCGCCGACTGTAATAGCGCTCATGTGTCATTAAATGGAGTAAGCGGCCGATACATGGCAGTTGGAGCATGCGAACATGTTGTGATCTGGGATATGAGGCTAGGCGAGAAGGTAAGACTGGAAAGATATTTTAAACCATCGTCTGTATATTTAAACTATCAATGTTCAACAGTTCAGAGACAGTATTCAGTCCCTAACAGGTTTTCAACCTCCGAGTTTTAAACTGAAATCACACTGTTTATTATGGTATTTATTTCTCAGGCTCAAGTGCTTCCAGGAGAAAACGTAGTAGTATCACAGATAGCAGCCAGTCCCGGCTCCAACCACGTCGCAGTCGGCTATGTTGATGGAAACATCAATGTATTTGAGCTGGTAAACAATGAAATAGTTTGTGTGTTTGCTGGGCACAAATCTGCTGTTACAAGTTTGCAGTATGATGAACAGGGACACCGCTTGGTGTCAGGTGCTAAGGTGAGTTTTATAAATCCTAATATGTGCATTTAAATATTTCAGTATGTACTATAAAGGAGATCACCCAGCCTCCATACATTTTTGATTTAATTCAAAAGTGCCAACAAAAAATAACTTATTATTTGAAGACAGCATATAAATGAACGTTTTTTAATATCACATCTAAGTCGTGAGTCAATTCACCAAGAAGTTATTCAACCACAAAACATTATTTTGCTGGCCAACTGAAATAAACGCAATAATGAAATAGAGCTTATGGATATAATTATTTTTTATTATACCAGCCAAGTTCTATATATACCCAAGTTTTAATAATAATAATTATTACCATATGCCAAGACTCTCCACAGTTGTGAGATATCCAGTTTCAGGGAATATTTCCTAGAGGCCGAAGTCGGGATGCATTGAAATGTGGTTACGGACCAGGGCCTCACACTCTGACTGAACTGGTGCAAACCTGTACCCAATTTTGAAATTAGCTCAATCTGGGTGATGTCCTTTATTTTTAAGTTTTGTTATTTTTTTATATTTATGCAGACAATCTTTATTGTAGAGGTGGATATAATAAATAAGATCTTTGGAAAACCATAGTAATATATTTAAATTAATATTGTTACAGGATACAGAGATAATCCTTTGGGATGTTGTCTCAGAAACTGGTAAAGCTCGCTTCAGTGGCCACAAAGGAGCTATAACCAGTGTTCTGTTTGTAAACAGCAAGAACTGTGTCATCAGCTCATCCAAAGACACATTTGTTAAGTTCTGGGACATTGAGACAAAACACTGCTTCAAGATTTTAGGAGGACATCAAATGGAAGTATGTGATTGTGAACAAACTAATTTTATTTGCAAACAATAAATATTGAAGTGCACAATATTTTTGATTTGATCCAATGAATTTGAGTGAAATCAATTTCAAAAGTAAATAAATAATAAACCTCTATTAAAGATAATCCCTAGTCTCCCATAAATCTATGTGTTGTTGTTTTTGGCCAAATTGTTAATAAACAATTTGTTTTTTTTTTTTTTAAATTCTCTATTTCTTAGGTTTGGTCTGCAGTACTTCTGAAAGAAGAGAGATACTTAGTGACTGGTAGCATGGACCAAGAGTTGAGAGTGTGGAAACTGAACTGGACAGCTGATGTTAAAGATGAGGAGAAACTATCCAGGCAACTTGAAATTGTCAAGCTTGAAGAGACTGACAATCTTGAGGACTCTTCTGTAAGTACACATTCTTCATAGACTAGACTGGAGACAGACTATGTTTAGTAAGACTAAAGTGTTAATTGTTTTTGTTTGCCTTTACTGTGTCATTCATGCAAACGCCTGGGGGGAGGCATTTCTTTAATTTCTCCCAATGTTATAGTTTTTCTCACCAATTCTTAGGAAACCTTCGACTTGCCTTGGGATTCGTAAATTATTATCATGCCAGTTTGTCAGATCCTCAATACTGTAGTAGTAAAAATACCTATGACAACATGATTGACAAAGTAGGCATTATTAGCAATACTTTCTGTCTATTCATTTTTTACAGGTCTTTTATATTAATCATATTTCTTAAAAAAACAACCTATTAAAAACACATTTAAAAATAGTAGCCCACCGTTATCGGGAACAGGGTCCAAAATACCGGGCGGTTAAGGCTCCAGAAAAAGGAACCCCCTAACAATACGAGCCATGCCTAGCAGTATTGCTTTCTGAATCAAGCCCTTGATCTAGTACGAGCTGCGAGAGGCTTCTCAGGTGTTGGTTGAGGCTCTTGGCCATTAAGCCATTGCCTGATACGACTACGGGCACAATTATCGCTGAGTGCAGGACTTTTATTTACTGAATGTCTTAAAACCATCAAGCATCAATGAATAAAACCTTCATTGGTATCTTCTTCTAAATTTTAAAATATTTGTAGGTACTACAATGTCATCAAGTAGGCACACTAGTGAGAGGAGGCCGAGGCCGCGTGGTGGGCCTCTCCACAGACCCAGGACAGAGTGTGTTGGCGTGTCACGGAACGGATGCGTTGCTGGAACTGTTCTCGTTCTGCTCTGACAATGAAGCCAGGATGAGGATGGACAAACGAATCAGGAAACAAAGGAAGAAGTTGGCGTGAGTATTTATCTTTTGTGCGCGTAATTGAGGGGAAGTAGCCTGTAGCAGAAAGCTACAATTTCTCCACACAGCCACATAGATTTACAAAGTCATCACTCTTGATGTTATTATTTTTGTCAGCATTCACTGAGTTAGCTCTTAGGCTACATACCACTAAGCGGTTAGCCGGAGTGCGGTCTGCCGTCCGGTGGACCGCAGGATGCGGTTGCGCTTGCGGTCAGCTAGGTGGCGGCTAGCCGCAACCGCCACCGGAACGTGCGGTTGAGAAACCGTCGTGGTTTGCGGTTGGAAAAAACTTTGAGAAAAAAACAATTTATTATTTTATAATATTAATAATAAATTGTTTATTATTTGTCTTTATTTTTTAGACTTGAAAAAATAAACAATAATAGAAAATAGTCTCATAGATAAAAAATTGGACCGTGACCACTCCATTTTCACAGTAAACTAAAAGAAACCGGGGAAGCAGACGCGGAAACAACAGAAGTACCCGAGCTACTGACCTTGACTGACGAAGTGAAGCGTCTGTCATCTATCAAGTTGGATGCCAAGTTGAAGTCTACCACACTACTGCTGGGGACCACGGGGGAGCTGCGTGTTGGCGTGACGCTCGCTAACAATACCGTGGAACTGCATAGCTTGAGAATTGCTGAGGGACATGAAGGTAATTTTCCAAACATAAATATGTGGTCTGAAGAAATTTTTTCTAACTACCATGTTATTCATTCGTGAAACTGATCTTAATACTAATAGTAAAAAGATTTAAGAAAAAAAAATGGCTTAACGTAATTTAGGAGCATGTGGTTAATGATTGAACTGCCTGATAAAATTGTACCTGATAATCATCAAGATCATATAGAAGTCCACTCCTAGAATTAGGCCTCGGCAATCTCAGGCCAGTTAATTCGATCCTAACTATATCTAGATCTATCTAAGTCTAATATAGTCGAATTACCTTATATATCAAAGAGTAATACTATACTTTGCTGTTTTGCAGTACAATGTCTGAAACAAATAACGCAACCGGGTCACCAAAAGGAGCCACGGTGTGTGGCTATCAGTTCAGACAATTTGGCTGTAATCTCGGCTTCTGCTGATTCTGTCAAACTTTGGAGCAGGTAAGTTGCTGCAATAAAAAAAGAAGTTTATTCGAAAGGCGTAAGGTTAAAATTGCAATGAAATGTGTCTTTTATTCTCAAAGTAGTCTCGGGCCCGTTTTTGATGAAAACTAAAACTGCATCGTTGGCTTTTTGAAAACTCAATATCTCTAGCGAGGAACTGAACCTGAACTGATGTTGAAAAAAAAAACATTCTGTATTATAATGTATTACTTTCCCGGAACTAAACACGTTGATTTTGAAAAAAAAACACGCTGTACAACATTCGATACTGTCGCTACTAAGGATCCAATGTAAGTAAGTGGAAGTAATGACAAACGGCAAACTAAAGCAACCATTTTCCATTCAGATCGACACAAACCTGCCTCCGTACAATCCCGGTGCCATCCGGTCGTCCGTGCAGCATTTGTTTCGCGCCGGGCGACAGGCACGCGCTAGTGGGATGTGCCGACGGGTCCCTGCTACTGATCGACGTAGGCGCCGGCCGAGTACTGGAACAAGTGCCTGCGCATACCGCCGAGTGCTCCACTGTCGGACTCACTCCTGATATGGTAAATTAATATTTTGTATTAGCCGTAGAACCGATGACCGTTTGGGGTAGACGTGTTCTTCAGTAGAGACCGCGTAAGGTGGGACTCCCTAAGGCTCGGTGGAGCGACGATCTTCGCAGGGTGGCTGGTAGCAACTGGATGAGAGTTGCCGAGAATCGAGTTTATTGGCATGCGATTGGAGAGTCCAGCAGTGGACTATTGATGATAATTATATTTAAGCACTATCTGGCTATGATGTTCTTACTACTGAGATTCAGAACTCTTCTCTGCGAGAGAGTGGGTCGCAATCCACCACGTGGTTCTAGAGCGTTTTGGTGGATGATGTCAATTAAAACTTTTGTTTCCTGTGTTTAGTGGAAGCCACATGTCTTCAAATGTTTATACAATTTTCGTATTTTTTTGCAGCGAGGTTGCTATTCCGGTGGCGGCGATAAAACAGTAAAGTTATGGTCGTTTGAACTCATAGAAGACCCGACGGGCGAATCCAAAGCAAAGGTAACAAGTAAACAAATACTGCTTAGTGCTTAGCCTGTATGGAAGTAACAAAATAAATAATTTTTCCGTGCAAAAAAGGGATGGCGCTATATGACATGTAAAACTCCCATCTCTTTTTCGCACAAGAACAATAAATAACTACTTTGACCCTTCTCCATACCCCTGGGGTTTTTGCTGATGATGAACATTTTATGTATTATGTTTCAGGTCCTCTCACTCTTGCATACAAGGACGTTGGAACTAGAAGAATCAGTGTGTGCAGTTAAAATAAGTCCAAACAATAAGTTTATTGCAGTAGCTCTGTTGGATTCTACTGTCAAGATATTCTTCCTTGATACTTTTAAGGTAAGTGTTACATTAACTTTAAACCTAAATGTGGTAACAATAAGATCCAAAACATACTATTAGAAAAAAAAACTATTTCTTGTTAAACGGTCATGCAGCTGTGCACTTCTTGATGTTAAAGGTTTCAATAAGAAGTACACACGTTAAATATATTTTCATCACACTTGCACGTAAACAGTGTCATAACATACAGGTTAACTTGGCTGTAATGCCCCATATAAAACCCTAGGGCGGTAAGTATTTTTTTTTTTTAATTTTCATCACGCTTGCACGTAAACAGTGTCATAACATACAGGTGAACTTGGCTGTAATGCCCCATATAAAACCCTAGGGCGGTAAGTAATTTTTTTTTAATTTACAGCACCGCTTGACAGCACACAGGTCATGCAAGTTCATCAAGCAAGGAGTTTACACGCAATTGAAAAATTGTCTTAAAATGTTATCTAAACAGGAATTTCATTCAATCTCGCTACATGTTATTTAACTACTCAACTAATGTTCTAAAATCTAAATAAGCGATAGTTTTTTGTATCCAAACGTCGAAATTTTTATTTTTTTACACTCCGTCATGGCTGTATATACCTAGGTAAGTATTTTGCCTTTAAAGTTTCTGAACAAAACATTTGTATAATCTGTGGTGTGGGCAAACAGCCCGCCATCCGCAAATCAGTTCACGTATTTCGTAATAATATGTGTGCTGACTTGTGTATATTCATAATTATTAACTCGCAAGTGTGATGAAAAACATTGTATGTTTCACGGGCGGTACGGGAATTACGAACCTCGACTCAGAAAGCCCTCAGTCTTCGACTTCGGGCTTCTACTAGAGCCTCGATCGTAATTCCTTACTTACCGCCCTTAATACACAATATACTATTATATCTGACATTCACTCTTACCAGTGGTTGGGTTGCGGTGTCATAAGCAGTCGCTGTATGAAGAACTGGTACGCGGCTGCATCCGCTTAGACCAGAAATCAATCTAAAAACAGTTGGGAAAAGCCAAGCATATGATGAAACTCTTAATTTCCATTGCTAGCAAGATAACCCCTAAACGGGATATTTATCATCATCAATATCCCGTGTCCAGTGTCATTGATAGTGTTAGTGACCACGTCAGATAAACCCTGACCAAAACTTTCCCCCCACAGTTCTACCTATCCCTCTACGGTCACAAGCTGCCAGTCCTCTGCCTGGACATCAGCTACGACTCCAACATCATCGCTACCGGTTCCGCAGACCGTAACGTGAAGATCTGGGGTATGGACTTCGGAGACTGCCACAAGTCCATCTTTGCGCACAATGACTCTGTGACGGCGCTACAGTTTGTACCCTCGACGCATTACTTCTTTACCGCCTCGAAAGATGGGAAGGTTAAGCAGTGGGATGCTGACAGTTATGATAATATTATTACGCTACACGTGAGTATTCAGCTATACAAAAACGTTCTGTTTGTATTTGATTTAAGTTGTTTTTGTACTCTAGATTATTTCTGATTTATCTTTTATATTTATTTAGACAGAAATACATTCTAAGCGTATTGTACCCATGGTTTGAGTGTAAATGTATGGTTTATACTAAAATGATCACTTTAAGAACTACTGTAATTTCAAGCCATTTTTGATCCATAATGAGGTCAGAAATGTGTCGCAATGTGTGTTTTTCGTAAGATTGATTCTGCAATAAACTCACAAGTTTTGATAAGTTTCCCAACATTAGCAGCACTCTTTGCAACTAAAGATGCGCGGAGTAGTTGTGTCTCTTTTACTCACATTTAGGGGATATAGCTAACACTAACAATAGCTAACATCATGAATCCCATGTACCCAGGGTCACGCAGGCGAGTGTTGGAACCTCGCGGTGGGCGCGGGCGGTCTGCACGCGGCGTCGTGCGGCGGCGACCGCGCCGTGCGGCTGTACGCGCGCACGGACGAGCCGCTCGTGCTCGGCGACACCGACGAGCAGGACGACGGGCTCGCTACTGGCGAACAGCATGTACCTATACTGTTAACAAGATAAAAAGAAGAAAAAAATGAAAAATTAATTTATTGGCATTATAAAAACAGAAACACAAAAATCTAAACTATTAATGCCAAAAGGGCCTCATCATACATATACTCACGACCCATAGGTGTAAGCAGAAACTACAAAACCTGCTAAGACGCTAACATACTCCTATTCCCTAAAAATATCACCTAAGCATAGCTAAGTTATATATATCTATGTGTTTAGCGTACCGCGGGTGAAGTAACTATTTATATGTTATTAAAGGTAGTCGTAAGTGTATTATTGCCTAGCATACTTGATGGTTGTTCGCCCTATACCTGCATATTTAACACTTACTAATGTTCTAACATCTACCGCGAAAGCACTTGATGCATGCTCTACTTAAATTCATCATCATCATAGGCCTCCCCCAAGTGTCTCCACTTTGGCCGTGACCATGCGACTTAATTTCCACCTAGTGGGAGGCCTTCCAACGCATCTTCCAAATTAAATAAATAAAATTAAAAATAAAGATGTTTGATTCATTACGATTTTATTCACAGGCTCCAGTTCCAGGCTTGCCCGGTCTTACCATGCCAACAAAGAAAACGATCGGAGCAGAAAAAGCCGTAAGTACAAATTTACGCTTTATCAGATGGTGTAATTTCAACCTTATATTTCCGTGCATAAAAGTCTTATCTCGTTATTATACAGGCGGACTCCATAATGGAATGTTTGTCTGTGGGCGCGGAATACAAACGCGAGTTGGCCGAGGCACGTGGTCAGTTCGTTCAGCCACCACTACTAATGGCTGCCTACAACTGCACTACACCCGAAAACTTTCTAGTGGAAACTGTCAAAAGGGTACGATCAAGGTATGTATCACCCACCATCGTTAGCTCCCCAATACTTGAAACAATTCCACTTCCTCCATAGGTACAGTACTTTTGTAGAACTTTGGTGTTTGTATCTTAGATTTTGGACAGTTTCATTGCTGATCTTAAATTAATTAGGGCCCGATATACTTTTAAAATTATCATAGCCTTTAAGTATATTGGGGTCGGCTTCCAGTCTTACCTGATTGGTACAGGTGAATACCGGTATTTTACATGCAGCGACTGCCTATCTGACCTCCTCAACCCAGTTAGTACTGGGTAATACGATACGCTTTGGTAAAATTGGTATATCCTACTATAATATTATAAATGCGAAAGTTTGTGAGGATAGAATGATGGATGGATGGATGGATGTTTGTTACTCTTTCACGCAAAAACTACTGAATGGATTTGGATGAAATTTGGCACACGGGAAGATTATAACCTGGATTAACACATAGGATAATTTTTATCCCGATAGTATGTTCCCGTGGGACAATTATCGAACTCCACGTGGGCGGCGCCGCGGGCATTAGCTAGTAATATAATATGGGTGAAAATCCACCTCAATAGGGGTGAAGACTGGGTAAAGAAAACGAAATTCTATTTTGTCCGTCAGACAGGTAATACAAAAATATTAGACACGTATTTTTAGTTTTATCAAAAAAATACTTAGTCAAAACTCATTAAAGTTGGAGAGTGGGGGCTCACTACGTCACAAGTAGGTATAGTATAAAGATTACCTACACGTGACGTCATGCGCCATTTCAACTCAATATATCTCCGTAATTTTATGACCACGTAAAAAAAGAAAAAATACGTGTCCAATACTTTTCAATAACCTACCCGAGAGACAAAGAAAAAAAAAACTTGAGAGGTGTCAAGGGACACCCGGATGGAACGAAGTTCCTTTCACGTACATAATATCAATACATTTTAGATTTAAGTTAGTGTGCGAAAAATAAAATATTTAATTTAAGGAAGGTTAATCCTTAATTCGAAGCAATACGTCTTACTTAACTGCACATCCGAATTTGTACTTTGTAGTTCGGTCACTCAAAATAATAATCATATCTATCCTTACTCACATACACACCCCAATTGTACGTAATTTAAGGAAATTTCAACTTTATTTTAAAGAAATAAAGCTTACAATAGCTTACTATAGCAAAAAGTGTCTTGACAACTTTTCGTAAGAATTTTTTCCGTCTAGCCCCCTTTCACAACGCGCGATAAGGCACTTCGTTCCAAAAATTGTGATCTATAGTCGGGCAATTTCTCTTAAAAAAATATTTGTTGTTTGATAATAGTTTCGGAAACGCAAATTCGTAACTTTGACTTCAGCTAAAACAAACATCACCGTCCTCTTTTCCAGTGACCTAGAAGAAGCTCTCCTGCTCATCCCATTCAGCGTGGCATGCGACATAGTAAAGATGCTGCCCAAGCTACTAGACCGCGGCGACAATACGGAGCTGTTCTGTCGCCTCGCGATATTCCTGCTGAAGATACACCACGCTCCACTGGTAGCGAATCAGGCGCTGTTGAAGCACATGATACAGATACAGGCTAAAGCCAGTATGCGGCTCAATGAGTTACGAGTGAGTATTGTTTTTTTTTGTTATATATAACATCACGCCTGAAATCCCCGAAAGGAGAGGAAGAGGTGTACTTGATAGGACACCCTCATTTCGCCAGTTATGTTTAACTCCCATGTAATAGGGGGCGAGCTTATTGCCATCATATGGGCACAATTCCGGACTCCGAGGCTTATTAGCCACGAGCTCCTCCTTAATTAAATCACACAAATGCCCCAAAAATAACTGGGAAGGAACTAAACATCATCATCATCTTCTCCTGCCATATTTTCGAATCGAATAAGACTTGATTACCACATTAATATGATGATTAGCTTGTCTAAAACTTACATAGGGTTGTTAATCCCAAGGTCTTTACTGGTCAATGTGAAAACCTGTGATAGTTGTTTTAGCATTGGTTTCAGTCACTTCTAAAACATCTTGTTTCAACATCTCATAGAACATCTTTGACTTCAGAGCTCTGCTGTTAATGCTTAATTAATTTGTTAAATAGCAGTGATAGCCTAGTAGTGTGTCCGTCAGACTGACAGGTCATAGGTGTCGGTCCGAACCGAACACACGTACCTCTGATTTTTCGGATTCATGTGCGTATTTAAGTATCACTTGCTTCGGTGAAAAAAAACATCGTGAGGAAACCAGCATGCCTTAGAGATATTTCTTGACAGCATGTAAAGAAAGTCAAAAGCCATGACGGGTATAAAAACCCTGACACCAGGCAGGCACACGATAAGGAAGAAGAATGCCCAATTATAACCGTACTCACCCAACAATATATACTTTGCAGGACATGGTTGGCTACAACGTGCACGCCCTACAATGGTTACGTCGCGACGCCGAGGCGGCCGACAGTGAACAGCTATTCAGGGAAGCATTCACCGAGAACCGCAAGAAGGACAAGCGGAGACGCGCTAGACAGGCGGTCAAACGACCTATTGTTACTGTTACTTAAGATTTTAAAGTTTAAGAATTAATAATAAATATATATTTAAGATATATGTATTTGTATTATTTGTAATTTAATACCGAAAATATACCTCTCAGATTGTATGAAGTCGGTTTGTTTGAAAGTGCTTCTCAAAAATGCTAGCCCTGCAATGGTTACGTCGCGAAGCCGAGGCGGCCGACAGCTAACAATAGGGATGATGACTGGGTAAAGAAAACGAAATTCTATTTTGTCCGTCAATCAGGTAATACAAAAATATTAGATACGTATTTTTTGTTTTATCAAGTTAACAAAAAAATACTTAGTTAAAACGCATTAAAGTTGGAGAGTGGGGGCTCACTACGTCACAACTAGGTATAAAATGTACTGAGCCGTGACGACATGCGCCAGCTGGATTAGCTTGTGGCCTCTCCACGAGCTAATAAGTTTTTAGTGCCGCGACTTAGCTCCGAACGGATCCGACCAATCACAACTTGACGTGTGCAGGCCTCCGCTGGCCGCCACCGAAGTCCCCTGCGCCACCTCTGGCGCGGGTCGTGATTGGCCGACCTCCCATTTTTAACAAATCTGGTCGAGGGTAGGCGCGTCAAAAACTTTTTACTTCCACCGTCCGAACCGGAAAAATAAAATTTTTAACTAAGTTTTAATTATGGTAGGCGCCGGCTGGATACCCATGGCTACCTAGCTCCGTGGGTAACCAGCGGGTGCCTCCTGTGCTGCCCGGTGCAGCTGCACCGTGCCGGTTGCGGTAGGGCCACACCAAAAGAAGATGCCGAAAAAGTCGCCGCCACAACGTTCGCCACAGGAAGCCGCACGCAAGGCTGCTTTCGCCATCGCAGAGGAGCAGCGAAGGAGGGCCCTTGGGGCCTCACCTCCTGCGCCGATGCCGCGACGCAGCCCCACCCACGAGTCGCCGCCCCCAGTGCGCGCCCCGACCACTACCACAAGACCGCCAGCCCACCCTGTGCTTACCCAGACCCCGGGTTATCCCGGGCCTAGCAACCGCGCGCCCGCTGCTCGCGCCGTCGCCCCCCCCCTACGCACCACTGCGCAGGCGGACCGGGCGACCGCGACGCATGCACCGCACGCCGCGAAACCGCGCACTACGCGCCCCCCAACTGACACCGCTGTCCATAAGGCCGCGCCCGCCGCGTCGCGCCCCGCCGCGAGTGCATCGACACACGCACGGCCGGCCGTCGCCGCCGCCGCGCCGAGAGCCGGGCCCACCACATCACCCGCACCATGCCGCTTGCTGGCAGGCTCAGCCGCCGCAGCGACGTCTGCGCTAGGATTGGTGTCACCGCCCCCGCCCCGCAGCGCAGCTCAAGATTCGCCCGCACCCATGTCGCCCTGCTACTCAAGCGAGGACAGCGATGGGGAGCAGAGCGACAGGGATGATGAAAGATATTATGAGGTAGGTGAAACTACCTCAACTAAAGTGTCAACCTTAACGGCGCTCGAGCGCGACATTCGCGCCCAGCGCCGACCACGCAGCTCGGACGACGAGGCAGCCGAAGAGGCGAAGCGCGTCTGCCCCGACTCCCCGCTCCCACAGCGTCAACCGCTTGGTCGAGCCGGAGCCGGGTCACCAACGTTCGCCGAGGCGGCTCGCCGCCCGCCTACCGGAAGCGATAGCACGAGGAGGACGCCTCCCGCTGCCGCAGCCCCCGCGCCTAGTACGAGCGCGGGCGCAGCGGCCAATAATAAGAAGCGGGACCAGCCACGGTACCCTCCGCTGGTGGTGGAGAGGTTACCCAACTGGGCGCTCCATTTCAAGGCTGTGCGGACCATTCTGGGTCACCCACCGAATGCTCGTCCTTATCAGGGTGGAATTCGCTTTCTGCCCGAAACTGAGGACGAGTATAGGGTGATCCAGAAGTACCTCACAGACCTGGAGAGATCGGAGGGCCTAAGTTGGTTCTCCTACTCATTACCGGCGGAGCGTAGTATCAAGGTGGCCATCAGGGGCCTGCCAGCGGACACGGACCCTGAGGACATCCTGGAGGAGCTGAGGTCACGTGGATACGAGCCGGAGTACGTCCGCAATATAAAAGCGCGCGGCGGACGTCCTGGCTGTCTATTTTACGTGACACTCAGACGGCAAATTGACATTCGATCCATATACGACACCACCGAGCTACTAAGCATGCGGGGTGTTCGTATCGTTGCCTGGCGGAGCAAACAAGGGCCCGCCCAGTGCCACCGGTGCCAGCTGTTTCGACACAGCTCGCACCGGTGCCACCGCCCGCTCGCATGCGTGCGCTGCGGGGACAACCATGCCGCCCAAGACTGCCCACGCCCTAAGACCGAGAAGGCCACCTGCGTGAACTGCGCGGGTGACCATCCGGCCAACAGCGGCGGGTGCCCTGTATTCCGGAGGGAGCTCCGGAATAAACGAGCGGGCACTGTCGCCATCACTCGGCAGCGCCGAGAGACGGCGGCTGTAGCCACACAGGTAGAGGCCCACGAGGCCCCGAGTTCATCGCTGATGGCGACAGCGAACGGGCCCTCAAACGAACAAGATGCTCCCGCCAAGAGGCGGAGAAAGAAAAGGCCGCGCGGGGGGAAGAATAGGAGGGGGAAAAAACCCCAACCTCCCGCGGTGCAATCCAGACGGGACCCCGGCCCTGTCCCTGCGCAGGCGTCGACCGAGGCGCTCGCGGCATCCACCGCCATCACAGCCGCCATCCAAACTGCCGATGCCGCTACAGGCGCCGGCAGGAAGAAGGGGAAGAGGGCGGGGAAACCCGCCCCACCCACAGACACGGCTACGGCCGCCGCTCACCTAGTAGCGGCGCCGAGCACACGCCAGCCGCTAGCCGGCGCCCCAGCGCAACAGCGCCAGTCCCAGTCCTCGTCGGACTTCACCGCCTGCGCCATAAGGCTCCTGATGGACCTTATAAGGGCCATTAAAGAGGGCCAAGACGCAGACTTGGTCATCCTCGACGGGCTCACCGAGCTACTACGGCTCTACTACGCCAGCCCGTCGGGAAACAATTCTGGATTGCTGCGTCCTTAAGAATAAGGTCGCCCCTCTCCGCCTCCTCCTCTAGGTTGTAGGACTAACCCCGGATCGACAGGAGCCGGCGTCGCACGGTTGCCCCAGGTAATGCACCGAGGGAGCACCTGCGACCGCCGACTCACGATGGCATGTCACGTCCGCGGCACCTCGCCAGCCGCAGGAGCGCCCGCTTCCTGCCTTGTCGCTTTAGCGACCTGGTGCCTGCGGATGTGACGTAGCCGTCGTCATTCCCGGACTTGACCCGCCCGGGTAGGCCGCTCCAGTCTACACGCGACCTACCCAACCAATGAGACTCCACAATCAGTACATACACTCGAAGCGCGTCATGACCTAGGTTAATATAGGCATAACGCGCATCGAACATGCATTCATTACTCCACACGCATCCAAACTCACGCGATGAATGTGCGGCGCGGGCTCGCTATTCATTCGCTTACAAGAGCGGCGTTACACAATACAATGCCGCTCTAACTCATACACCACGACCCCTTAGTCTGGAACGCAATCGGCTAGCTCTGAGAGCGCAACGGACGGGGGTCAACGCCTTAGCGGTAGGGTGCGCCATCAGAGTCGCCTCTGGCAGGTCTGCATCTGCTGGGCCTCCTCCGGGTAACCGGAGGTCTCACCTGGCGATGACAAGCCGCCGAGGCGGCGTGAAGAAAGCGGCGCTCGCTACGGTAACGTTGTACCGTAGCTAAGCGCGCAGCGCTAGCGCCGCTGGCGCCTCCTACCGGACAATAATGACAACCACACACAGGCGAGTTGCGCTTTTTACACGCACTCGCCAATTATCACGCCTATAAGGCAATCAAATTGAGGTGCCCGTCGTAACGGGCACTGTGTTGACCCCGCGGGGAAAGGGCTTGCCCACATCCCGCCCGCCACGCCCCCATGTCGGGGACGTAGCGATTGCCCAACGGACATGCGCCATTTCAACTCAAAATATCTCCGTAATTTTACGATTACGTGAAAAAAGATAATATACGTGTCAAATACTTTTTAATAATCTACCCAATAAACAAATAAAAAAAAATGAGTCACCATCCCTATTGTTCAGGGATGAGTTGACCGAGAACCGCAAGAGGGACAAGCGGAGACGCGCTACCTATTGTTACTGTTACTTAGAATTTTAAAGTTTAAGAATTAATAATAAATATGTCCTTGTATTATTTGTAATTTAATACCGAAAACGGAGGACGCGGAGACGCGCAAGACAGGCGGTCAAACGACCTATTGTTACTATTACTTAGGATCTAGTGTAATAAGAATCCTATCCTACTAATATTATAAATGCGAAAGTTTGTAAGAATGTATGTTTGTTATTCTTTCACGCAAAAACTACTGAATGGATTTGGATGAAATTTGGCACACGGGTAGTTTATAACCTGGATTAACAGATAGGATATTTATATCCCGGTAGTACAATCCCGTGGGACAGTGACCGAACTCCACTCCACACGAAGCCGCGGGCATAGGCTAGTTTATAATAAATGTAATTTAAGATATATGTCTTTATATGTATAATTTCTCATCTTTTGATACCGAAAATATACCTCGAATGTCTACCTCGTTGGTCGACTGCTGAGCATGAGGTCCCAGGTTTGATTCCCAGGTCGGGCAATATGTTATTGGGTTTGACTATCAGGGATTTCTCAGTCGCAGCCACGGAGTCTGGATTTGTGTTCGGTTGATGGCAATAGGCTTGCCCCCCATTACATGGGACTCAAACATAACTGGGGAAACGTGTATACTATTAGGTAAACCTCTTATCTCCTTTGCTTAACACTACTGGTATTTCAGGCGAGACACAAGACCAACGAGGTAGTCGTTACAGTACGTTTTTGTATTATTTAACTTTCCTTTGAAGAACGTGCATTTTATCTCACTGTATAGCCTGTTTGTTTGAAAACGGTTACCTGAGTGTGTGTGTGGTATTAGTGTCGTGTCCCCCACTCACAGAGGCCTGGGCCCAGCTGTGGGATAGGAACATTATAGTCTGATTATGCTATGTGTACCTAGGACCAGGTCGATGAAAAATGTATGTGGGGGTGGGGTCCCGAATGTAGTATTGAATACGTACTAACGTCAGTTCCACCCTCTTAGGCGGACCAGCAAGTTGGTTACTATGGTGGCTTATTACACAGGTTGTATTTAAAAAAGTAAAACAAAACAATAGCTGCTATAATTTATTTGTAAAAAAATATTCTACTCACTACATAGCCAATATATCAGTTAAAACTTTAATAATTTAAGTATCCATCCCTGCGTAAGTCACATTATTTATCATCTATACAACAATAACTAATGTTTCACAATGAGTATTCCGGCCACGTGTCATATTAAACAATCTCAAACGGATAATTTATGCTGAAACTTACTTTAAATACGTACAGTTATGTAATTTGACAACAACAATAACAAATGGTCCTTCAAGCTTTCTATATTGGAAATTATTGCTTTACATTATTATAATATTAATACGTCTTTACGAAGAAAATTGTTTGCAGACTATATTTATATCTGCTTATAGTTGAGACGAGTTGAAATTTGACATTAACGACGAGCTTATCGTTTCAAAGGTATGCTCCTGGACGAGTGAATCCGCAGTATCTAAGTTAATACAACATATTTTCTTAATTATAAAAACTACGGCTATTTATAATTAATTTTGATTACATTATAAGGCTACGGGACCATTTTGGTCTATTGCTTTCGTTCAAATGTTTTAATTGCTATCATATTAATATCCGAAGCTAGTTTGAAGTATATCACAACAGATTGAGAGCTCACTCGTCCAGCACATATTCATATATAATTGACAATATTCATTCTATATTATTCAGAATTTACTGTTCAGTTTAACATACAATGTTCATCACCACTTATCACAATGTTATTGCTTTTCGGATACACACATCTACATTCTCCAACAAAATATATCACAATGAAAATACTTTTACATTATCATTTTTCGAATAACTCGAGTGAAATAGTACGTGAGAGAGAATTCAAAAACAGAAGACATTATGAGAGTTCTTGTCAGTCTTTAATCTTCGAAAAATGATGTTACATACAATGTCGAATGGAATTCCTAGGATATGAAGACGAAGCCCATATTCCAGCATAAATTATAATAATACACAACAGTATTGGTACTGTCCGCAACCTGTCAGACGTGATAATAATAAACAAAATCACAAACACATGCTTGTTAGAGCGTAAGCACACACAACACAACCGGTTTGTTAGTAACTAAACGACGATATACATTGTTCATCAACTCTTAATACCGATATATCCATAAATTAACCTAACAATAATAAATAACCAAATTGGAAGATCTATCATAGCTGTATTCTGCAGTATCGAGCGAGACACAGAAATACGAAACGAATTGGTCTGGCAGCAAGGAGACGACGATGTTCCAGTGAGAATATCTAACCAAACATTCCACTACCACCGACAACTACAAATAAGAATTTAAATTCGGAAGTCAATCTAGATAAAAACTATTAAAAAAAAAAATACAAAAATAATAAACCTAACACAAATGTACAGAATAGAGTTCAATCAAATAATACTGTATCACTACTGCAATCAGCAATTTTAGTGGAGATTTAGAACTGTCATCACGATCCATGTACGCGGATTACTTCAATACTCCTACGTACGCTAAAATAACACGAATCCCCTGCACTGCGATGTTTTCCATACACAACTGGCTTGTATTGAAGCAACAACCACTTACTCCATAATAAATAGCGTCGTTAGGATTCTGTGTATTTTTCCCTATTTTAGAACGAATCAAAATGGTACACTCACAATTATAATCAAACATTCGAAAAAATAATCAAACTATCAATCATCACCACTACTTCTGGCTCTAAATTAAATAAAAATATTTCGAGATAAAATTCGATCTCTTAGAAAAATAAACACGCCCTAGTAACTATAATAAGTTCGAAAATGATCATGGATAAATCTTTTGAGTTTCAATTTAATATCATCATAAAGAGAGCTAAAGTTTAATTAGAGAGCGAAACAGTTTTAGAATTTAGGTACTTAAAGTTTCATTATCAACGCTAATGAAACATTATTGTCAAGGTAGACTGCTACTCTGAAATAAACATAAGCAATACTAAACGGTACACACTACACCGACGACTATACAGTGATCCCAATAAGAATGAATAAATAATCTCAATTTTTAAAGCTTTTTAAATACGATAAGCTTTGACGTAACGTTGAAGGTTAGCTGCAACAGAATCACACGCTCGGATGTCTCAGCTTCGTTACAGCCGAGGTTTGTCTAGCTAAGTACTATCACAATGTCTCATAGACTGCTGTATTTTACTGGCCCGTGGGGTTTCGATAATTAAACGAACTAACACTAAATTAAGTAGAGACGTCAAATAAAGGACGGTGACAGAGTTCACAGCTAAATAAGTCGAATGGAAGCAATAACAAAACAGCCCAGTTCAAGGTTCAGATAACGTAAATGCTTTCTGCTATAAATATACACATAACACTGACCATCATGAGGTGAATCCGGTAGATTTTATTTCAATATAATGCCACAACGTTTCTGTTAAATGGTTTGTTCTAACGCTTAACGACCAAAAATGCCCAATATTATAAATGGATTGGAAGATTAATTCTTAAAGTAAATCTTTTACCTATGATGTAACATAATAATATCTATTTTAATAATGCCAAAGTTACAAGGTTTTTATTAGTAATGTATAAAGGCAACATCATATAAATATAATGTTAATGAGATAAGTAAACTATTTGTCACACATTTGTGAACAAGAGTAATGTTCGAAAGTTTCTTTAGTTAAGGAATTTTCTAATTTTTAAGCAGATAATGCAAAAACCATGGTTAACCAAATTTTTATTTCTTATATAATCCCAAAAGTAACTTCTTACTTACTTATAATTTAATTTACCAACCCCGGTATTCATGTTTTCTGGAATTCCAATATTTCCAGAATCACATTTGCTTGTCATTATTGCTTCATCTCATTTCGTTATCTTAACTAAAAAATACTCGACAGAAAAAAAATACTTATATTGTAAATACTGACCGAAATGGGAAATAAATTAGATACCTATAATTTACTGAATTTAAGCAATATAACTACTATACGTAAACAATAAAATTTACAATATGACCTATAACTAAAAGAATACTTGCGTCCTGCAATAGGTAACCGTAAATATAATTTCAATAATATCAAAGAGAGCATTCTAAGGCAAGGCTTACTATAATAAAACCCGATATCATAGTGTCATTATCTTTTTGAGATTTATAATTACAGATCGAAATTCGAGCCTGTGCGAAGTTTTAACGAATAAACCCGAATAGTTTTCATACGACTGCAAGAAATAATCTCATGTTTGGATCATTCCGAGCTGCCATATCACAAATTGCACGCTGCTTGCATGCATGAACAACAATCATACATATCACATGTTAAGAAAATATGTACACACGGAAAGTCTTCTCTGTGGTTCCATTTTCTTTCCTATACATTAAATAGGCACTAATACAAAGAATGTATATTGTTTCCCGCGACCAAATAACGAAGTTATGATGCGTAATGCCCTGGCTTTTGTTTTGTGAACCGTCTTTGTAGACGATCTTTGAATATTAGACTTAAGATTTTCGACTACGTTAACAACCAACATGATTTACACTAAACACACGTCTAGATTGTATATCCAAACTGTATCCAGAAATAACAATGCCAAAATCTTTCAACGTTTTCGAAAATCTTTTGTCTAATTTTAAAACCCCTAGTCGCACTGTCATTCCGAAATTCAACCGGTCGTTTGATATTTGGAAAGCCCAACCCATCAATAAAGTGCTCCGTAAGAATCGTTTGTGAAAAATGTATGATTTCCTATAAAAATAATTCATATTTCATTATTCTAAGACGACCGGACGAAAGGAATGAACAATTTTTAAATATATATTTTCCTCTATTGTCATCAAACACTGGCCTGAACTATCACTAAAAAGAATTTAGTACTATATAATACCAAGAATGTTATTGCATGTATAATTAACTCTATTAATTTTATATTGCTTTTCGACTGAGTGCTGTGGCGACTGTTTTACAAAAGTGTTTCTTAATAGTTCTCCTTTTGTGAAACATTCGTGGGAGCACTCTGTATACCTAGGTTGGAAGAGAAGCTATCGATACAGTATACACGCAATGCTCTGTAAGGAAATAATGTTAAGTGTAGGGCTCGGTTATACGGATGCATATTTAGCTAAAGTTCCAGTGTGGACTAGTATGGAGTGCGCTTTAGTAAATATGATTACACTTTTGTCCTATTTGAATAGGCAGTAGCAAAAATTTTTATTCAAATGGTTGTGTAGTTATTGATTACGTGTTATTTTTCTTTCACAACTTTCTTGTCTAAGTATTTATGGTTATGCTTACTACATTTTAAACAGACTGTATTTATGAAATCCCGCGATAAAAAATATTTTAAGAAGCTGGTTCCATACTTTTTTATCCATTGTTGGGAAAGGTCGTAGGTACTTTAGGTAAATATGCATTCGACTATCCGATCCCTAGTAATATGTTGGGGTGTGATACGCGGTGTCGTCGTGTGGTGGCGAGAGTTGCGTGGCTATCACAGACGCAGTCAGTGCGATTCTTCGGCGGCGGCGACGTGGCTGGCTACTAAGTTCAGCGGCGCCTCGTCGTACTCGGGAGTGTTGAGACCCACCTGCGATGGAATCAGGCGTTACATTACGGAAATCCATGACATTAATTGTTATGCAATATATTTAGTTTTAATCCCGCAAATACATTAGGTTTGGATGCAGAAATACAGCGCATAAATATAGCACAGAATTTCGATGTGCATATTTTGCGGGTGGGCACCCGCAAAATATGCACATCGAAATTCTGTTTGGTGCTTCGTCAAGTAATGTGGTGAAGGGCAATCATTTGTAATTTTGAAATTCAGTGAGTGCTGTATGACAGCCTAATTTAAGTAAATGACTTTGAGTGCTTATAGCTTAGCTCCATTCTTTCCAAGCTTATATCCATTCTTCTACGCGCATTCATGAGTTGAGACCTACCTACGTGATATTTTTGTCTTCCATAATTTATTGCACACGATCTGTGCACATCCTTTGTTGGAGATCCCAAATAAAAAAATAGTTAAGAAAAAATAAAAAGCAAACTAATTTTATTCACACAATAGGGGATCGGACTGGGTAAAGAAAACGACATTCTATTTTGTCCGTCAGACAGGTAATACAAAAATATTAGACACGTATTTTTTGTTTTATCAAAATATCAAAAAAATACTTAGTTAGAACTCATTAAAGTTGGAGAGTGGGGGCTTACTACGTCACAAGTAGGTATAAAACTTATCTACATGTGACGTCATGCGCCATTTCAACTCAATATATCTCCGTAATTTTATGACCACGTGAAAAAAGAAAAAATACGTGTCCAATACTTTTCAATAAACTACCCGACGGACAAAGAAAAAAAAAATAGTATTATCCCCTATTCTTAATTATTTTTTTTCGAAACATGATAATTTCATAACAACGAATAATCGGCTTTTTGGTGTATCATTTAAGAAAACAGGTTGCCAAGTTCTTCTTTGAATTATTTCGTAATCTAACCATTTCATCTAATGCATCACTTTTACATGGGACTTTTCCTGTTTACTTTGAGAATGAGCAATCAAGTTCTTCTATCCGAAAACCGTCCAGAAACCTTCCGCGGCTGAGAGCTACATAAGCTTGTCCAGCGGCAAATAGTCGAGAACCTAGATAAATGACTGCATGATCAACTGTGCAGCCTTGCATCTTGTGAACAGTTGATGCCGAACTCAGGATCAGCGGCAACATTCGTCTTTCAGCGATACCATAGCAACTATATTTTGCCGGGAACTGTATTGACATTAGTTTAATTAAATTGTATACCATCTGTTAGAAAATCGATACTGACTGAACGTATATCTGTATCATATACTTGATCACGTCGAAAATGTGGCCAGATGATCTCCGTGTTAAAAATTTTTGATCATTAGAATTTAAAACATTTACAGAATTACAAAGTTTCAAATTTTGGAATTCAAATTTCCTTCAAAATTCGTCGAGTAGTCATATGCTTGTCTCAAAGATCAAACCATGCATGTCTCAATTCACGGCTAAGAACAGTACTCATATGACGTAAAAAACTCCCTGACCACGGATATCGGATTTGAAAAATCGCTAATCCTGAAGGTCCTGATCAGGATAATGGGACAATATATTTAAGTTATTGCATTGTCATCGGTCCTTGATAAGTAAGCAAAGTTTCAATTTAATTCGATGTTTTGAAGTGGGTCAAAATCACGTTCGAAGATTCCGTCACATACATACATACATACCTAGCTAATAAAAGCGTGTTAATGATGCTTATGTACTAGTTGTAATAACATGCGGTACCTGGTCGCGATGCGGGCGCACCGTGCGCGTGTTGTGCGCGTGCAGCGCGGCGAGCAGGTGCGGCTGCAGCTGGCGGCGCAGCGCGGCCAGCACGGCCTCCTCCGCGCCCTCGCCGCCGCTGCCGCCGCCGTCGCCCGGCGAGCACGCGCCGCCGCCGCCCGCGCCGCTCCCCGCGCACCCGCTCGCGTTCCGCCGAGATTCTGGAACAATGATACCACCATTTAAACTACCTTCGTGGTTTATGGAATTTACTCTCTCTTTCACACGTGTGGCAGGGACATGGATAATATTAATTGAGATAAGACGGAAAAATAAGGATAGACAAAATTGATCTAAGTAGGCTGCTACTAGTTTCCATTTATCTGTTTTAAAATTCATGTTTCTTTACATCAATTGGTGCCAAGCGCTAATGCTGAGCGTGAGATTCGAGTTTTAGGTCGAGCCACTTTGCCCTTTATTGGGTTTTTTCATCAGGAAAAAAATTAGATTTAAGGTTGATGGCAATAAACTATCCCCTTATTTCATGGACCTTAAGGCGGAAACATACTTACGTGTCGTGGCGTGTCGTGACGCACCAGAAGCAAATCGGTTTCATACATTTAATATGGTTAGGGACATATTTGCATGGCGTGTCGTGTCGCAACGATGTATGAAACCAAATGCTTCTGGCGCGTCACGACACGACACGTAAGTGTGTTTCGGCCTTTAATCGTAACGGACCAACTTAACGTTGTTTACTCACTGCTCTTAGTACGCTTCCCATCATGCCTCGGTCTGCGACGACGCGTGTGTATAGTGTCGCGTCGCATAGCCGTAGGTCGAGGAACTCCGTGCAGCTTGAAGTACAGTCCGCAGGCGTTGCAGACCATTTCGCCGCGGGCGTCGCGCCGCCATATTGTGGTGGTGTGTGTGCCACAGTTACTGCAAGATAACTCGACGCGCGGGCCCGAGCGGGCCGACCCCGCGCCGCCTGGCGTTGTTGACGCTTCTGGTGGTTCCTGCTGCATACAAGAGTTGTAAAATGTTAGAATTAGTTTGTGAGTCTTACTGAGGCGGAAATGAGATATAATCCATAAAAAAAATCCACGAGTCATTGTCTCGCGTTCCTTCTTCCTTTCATATTTATCGTGTGATAAATGAATGATAAATGAAATGCATCGAAATCGAAATCACTTCAACGTTTGCAAGTGATAGTGTGCTACAACGGATGGTAAGTAGTAAAATTTGTTAGTACGCCTATTTTGGTTACAACAGTAAGCGAAACCTAAATAATGCAATGTTGGAATTTTAACTCGCAGAGCTGTTACAACCATAGATAATCCAACAGTGCGCTTTTATTCAGGCACTAGCTGTCGCGCGCAACTTCGTCTGCATCACATTTTCCCCGTTTTCGCAACATTTTTCATTACTGCTCCGCTTCTATCCGTCGTGCGTGATGATATATAGCCTATAGCCTTCCTCGATAAATGGGCTATCTAACAATGAAACAATTTTTTAAATCGGACCAGTAGTTCCTGAGATTAGCGCGTTCAAGCAAACAAACAAACAAACTCTTCAGCTTAAAATATTATTATAGTATAGATTAATTAAATTACCACATCACAATCAGCCTAGCCTTTTCCCAACTATGTTGCTCGGTTTCCAGTTTAATCGGATGCAGCTGAATACCAGTATTTTCTATGGAGCGACTCTGCCTATATGACCTCCACAACCCAGTTAGTACTGGCTAATACGATCCCCTTGCTAATACTGGTTGTCAAGACTTTCGGGCCACTGACTATCTGTAGGTAACGACTGACAAAGATCTCGAACATGACAGCCGGGACCAACGGCTAAACGTGCTTTCCGAGGAACGGAAGAAACTCGGTATGTGATGAGTGGTCACCCATACACGGACCAACCTAGGCAAGCACGGCTTAACCTAAAGATCACCAAGCGGCTGTTATTTATTTAGCCACCAGCTCCTCATTTAAGTATCGCATGGTGTTTGTGAAAGCGTGTAAAGGTGGATACAGACTTTGCGAGGCATGCGCCACGAACGCACAGTGGAACGAATGTATGGGAGCGGTTGGACGTAGACATGTCCGAAAAAAAAGAGTAAAATTATGCCAAACTAATGATGCCATCTTATTCGATTACTTAATGCCTTCATAACTTGTGGTGATGAATTTCTTCATAACTCCCATATTTCGGGAGTAATTTGAGAAAATGTGAAATTTTACTATGAAAATGAGTGTATCGAGCTCTCTCCCTCCTGATTCCGGGCTTGTTTCAAGTAGCGGTCTCTAATATCATAATGCTAATACTAAGAGCTATATTTAATACTAAGACACATAGTGCGCCAAATGTGCACTTTCTGGGATAAAGAGTGATGTTTATTTTATAACACAATTTTTTTATTTTTTGTTTATTTTGTTGATTAAAACCGTTTTTCTAAAGGTTTACCTTATTACAATAACATTTCTGAGCAGCCAATTAGAGAAGATATAAGCTAATTAGGATATATAATTAGGGACTTAAGGTTTACATATAAAACTGATGCACTAATGATTACTGATAAGAACATTGCTATTATTTAATTACTAAATGGCTCTTAATACACTAATTTAGCATGCATCATTTACTAATTATCACAATAACTAATTACCTTGCAATATTTAACAAAGGATACCTGGGATACCTGGATTTTATATAAATAGGTCACTATTAGTAACTTTAAAATCAGTGTTGATTTACACCTCGTTGTATCCAAGCTAATCTCGCAATGTATTTTCCAAATTTTAATACAAATCTTGATATTCACGTTGCTTTATGCGCACGCGCACATAAAGATTTACGCGACTTTAACTATTTGTTCAGTGTTTTAAAAGATAACAGTTGTGTTCAGTTATGTGAAAGTGCTGAAACAAGTTTAAAAGACTGGTGTCGTCGATTTTGCTACCGCATTTATGCAAAATGGACACAGTCTGGAAGAAGCACAGATAAGTTTCGGAAGAAACATGAGATTTGGCTACAGGCTGCAATTCAATGGCCGGAATTACAGAATGAAAATATGGAACCTTCTACAGAAAATATAAGTGACGTCATCGAGCCCATAATTTCTCCTGCTAAATCTAATGCTTCAACTTGTACACATCCTAGTCCTCGTAAATCTTTTGAGGACCTTAGTAACCGGCAAAAAAGAAGACGCACTGAAGATAGTCTTTCATGCAGCAGTAGCAGCGCTGAAATTATGTTTTCGGCCGAAAGGGCGCTTCAAAAGGCAGGACAAAGCGATACAGCTTATGTTATGAAATACTTGACGGAGAATCCAGAAGAGGCCTCAAAAATCAAAGCCTTCATTGAAGGTAAATCAATTCAGGTACGGGAAATATCCCCTTTGAAGGCATTGGCTCTTTATGTATCGATGAACTTATCGAAATGGCGCTATAACACTCTTCGGGATTTCAACACTCAAGAAGGAGCTCTTCAATACCCGAGTTACTACATGTTGGTTAAAGAAAAAATTAAGTGCTATCCGGCCAAAGAAGATCTCACAGTTACAGAGAGCTCTGCAAAAATCAAATTACAAGCCTTGATGGATTTAACCTCAAGAAGACTTATTAGGTCGTTAGAAACCCCTGTTGATCCCAATCAACAGCTCGTATTGACCAGCAAATGGGGTTTTGACGGATCATCTAGCCAAAGCATTTATCATCAAAGGACGAGTGAAGATGAGCAAATCGATCTTGCTAGTAATTTTATGATTAGTCTTGTACCACTGCGGCTCGTCTCAAAAGGTGTAACAATTTGGGAAAACGAGCGACCATCTTCCACTTCATTTTGCCGGCCAATATTGTTTAAGTTTATAAAGGAAACCAAAGAAAATGTGCAGAGAGAGATGGCTGAAATCGAAGCAGAGATTGAAGCCTTAACTCCATCCACCATCACTGATGGAATTAGTGTCAAACACCAACTGCTGTTGACAATGATTGATGGTAAAATTCATTCCATTATATCCAATACAGCAGCTTCAGTGTGTGACATATGCAAGGCTTGTCCTAAAGAAATGAATAATTTAGAGTTAATCAAAGATAAACACGCAAACGAGGACATGTATAAATATAGCTTAAGCACCCTTCACGCTTGGATTCGCTCAATGGAATGCTTATTACACATTTCCTACAAATTAGACATAAAATCATGGCAAGTAAGGGGTGATATAGCAAAAAGGCAAGTTGATGACAGGAAGAAAAGAGTTCAAGAGGCTGTAAGAAGAGAAACGGGCTTACTTCTCGATGTTGTGAAACAAGGCAGTGGATCCACCAACAATGGCAACTCGGCAAGGAGATTTTTTGAAAACTACACTAAATCTGCTGAACTGACCGGAATAGATGCTATGCTTTTAAGAAAAATCTGTGTGATCTTGCAGTGTATTTCATCAGGAGAGAAGATCAACGTAACTAAATTCCGAGAGTTCTGCTTTGATACTGCTAAGCTTTACGTGGAGTTATACCCATGGTATTATATGCCTTCTTCACTTCATAAAATTTTAATGCATGGGCCAGACATAGTTCAGAACATGTCAATTGTGCCCATTGGTTTTCTATCCGAAGAGGCATCTGAGGCTAGAAATAAAGATTTTAGAAAATATAGAGAGGGGCATTCTCGAAAGCATAGCAGTATCTCATGCAATGAAGATATTATGCACAATCTTTTACTGTCTTCTGATCCACTTGTTACAAGTATCCGTCCAAAAGGAAATAAGTTTGTAAAAAAATCTTCTTTTAAGGAATTTTATGAGCTTACGGATTCTGAGAAAAGTGATATCGAATTTGTTAACATAAATGATTTAGCGGACATCGATTCTGAATTTGAATTAATTGATGATGATGATGATGACGAAGATAATTAAATGATGTTATTGTTTTAAAATGTGTAACTTAGTAAATTAGAGCTTACATCTTAATTATTTATTGTACTTTTAATGAAACTAGGTAATTTATTATCAACTTACTTAAAAGTCATACTCTCATCAGTTCTTGTGAATATTTTTGTTAATATATATTTCTGTATATATATAATATATTTATAGACCTCTTAATAAGTCTGTCTGCGGTTTAAAGTAAATACAAATGGGGAAAAAACGTTTTTTTTTTTTAAATTTTCATTTCCTTTTATCCCAGAAAGTGCACATTTGGCGCACTATGTGTCTTAGTATTAAATATAGCTCTTAGTAATAGCATTATGATATTAGAGACCGCTACTTGAAACAAGCCCGGAATCAGGAGGGAGAGAGCTCGATACACTCATTTTCATAGTAAAATTTCACATTTTCTCAAATTACTCCCGAAATATGGGAGTTATGAAGAAATTCATCACCACAATTTATGAAGGCATTAAGTAATCGAATAAGATGGCATCATTAGTTTGGCATAATTTTACTCTTTTTTTTCGGACATGTCTACGTCCAACCGCTCCCATACATTCGTTCCACTGTGGAACGGCACACAACGAATGCCGCGGCCATACTTTGGCTCGCCCTCGCACGTGCGTAGCACATGCCTCGCCACGAATACAAAGGTACACACCTTGCGAGACATTCGCTGTGCGTTGTTCGCGGCGCATGCCTCGCAATATCTGTATACGGCTTTAGTCAGATGATGTCTTCCTATTAATGAATTTGTATTATTTCTTCTTGTTTTTTTTTGTTAATTTAAAACATTTTTTTCTAGTGCGATACTAATATTAAACTTTTTCTTTCTTTCTCTTTATCATCAAAAAGTTCAATAACTTACATTCTCAGACGCTGTTTGCGGCCATTGCGTGTTGGTAGCTGGCGGGTCTACGGCCATGAGAGGCTGTGCTCGTGCAGGGAAGCTTTGTTTTCTTCGCGCCGTGCCCGCCACACTCGACCCGCGCCCCGAACTGTGCCATTCACTATTCTGTTGACAATAACATTTTAATTTAATTACTATTAATAACAACGAGCTTTTGCCCATGGAGTTTCTTGCCGGTTTTTCTCCATAGGAAACGACTAACCCAAACCGTCCATTCTTCTCGAAGTTTTTATAACGGCCCATGTAGACCTATGTATAATAAAATATTTTGCCCACGGTATCGCACGTGTGAATGTCGTAAATTATCTCACAGATCCCTCTGTGTACTATTGGGATAAAAATATATTCTATGTCCTTCTTACCAAGGTCATGGTCTAACTGTGTTATCATATTTACGAAATCCGTTCAGCCGTTAAAGTGTGAAGAAGTTATAGACAAACAGGGTTACTTTCGCATTCATTATAGGTATTACTATGGAGTATGGACAATACAAAAAAGTCCATGCCAATTTCGGCTAAAACTGTGACCAATTTCTGCTTCTGTATTATAGGTTAGGATTAGGATAGGTTACGAGTTGTTGCTTTGGTTTATATAACCTATCTTATCATGTAATAGTATTCTTTGAATGATAATGTATATAGAACTGTCTTAATTATGTTTTCTAGCATTTTTTTAGATTCTTGGGCTCGCAATTAGTAGTCTAGTCATAGTAATTATTATTAGGTTTCTCGTTTTTAACCCCCGACCAAAAAAGAGGGGTGTTATAAGTTTGACGTGTGTATCTGTGTGTCTGTCTGTGGCATCGTAGCTGCTAAACGGATGAACCGATTTTGATAAAATTGGTTTCATTTGAAAGGTGTTTTAATCGAGAGTGTTCTTAGCTATGTTTCGAGAAAATCTGCCCAGCCATTTGAAGGTGATCACCACTTTTCTAGTTGATGGGAAATAAACAACTTTCCCAGGTCTGGTCGATTCGAAATTTGAAATCTTGTTACTTGTCACTATGGGCATCGCTGGGGGGGGCTGCACCCGCAATAAATAGACCGCTTAGTACAAGCACAAAACAAAGCGGACCCCCGACGCTAAGACGCTTGGTTTAATTTATTTATGGTTTTTTAGACGTTTTTGTATCGGGGGTTTTTTAAATTTTTAATTGGGTATTTGTCAAAATATTTATTAGTCTATTTTATGTGTATCACTATCTATCTTTAGATAATATTTTGTAACCTATCACAAAGTTGTCCTTTTTAACCCAATGATTGACTGGTAGATAATGCCCTGTGGCATTAAGTCCGCCTATGTACCATTATTGTACATGAAGTTTAAATAAAATAATAAAAACACTGAACTTTAACACGCGTTGGGAATTAGGAAATCACGATTAGCTGTTGGTAAGGGTTGGTAATGATTACATGTAATAGTGGTAAGAGCTAACAAACCGGAACTCCGTTGAGTTGGCAAAGTAGACAGGATGGCGTTCGATTAAAAATAGCTTTTGTCACGTGCCTGTTATATATGTATTTATTATAATGAAGACATTAGCGTTTAAGAGAGCGCAGGCGAATTTAAATTTTAAAATGAACAATTCATCACAAAGAAACTACAATACACCATGTAATAGCTACATTGTTCTAGCCAACCACATGATAGATAAGTGCATTTCTCACAACCGAACATTTTATCTCAGTTCCAAGATCTAGCATCGATAGTACATAGGTATGTTAGCACTGATAACAATAAGCACATAAAAGATATGTGCTAAAGAGCCGAAACGAGGAAAATATATTGAGAATGAACATTAACATAACATTAAAGTTGACCATAAAGAAGTTAATTCATTCTGTCATGTACTATTTTTAACTCATTGGCGTACAATATTCTTTAGTATGGTAGTGAACTCCAGCACATAAGTTGCAAATAAAATATTGAAGAAGTGTATATTTTAAAATACAGTGTTTATATTAATTGTAAAAAGTTCGATGATTTTTCTGCAGACTTTTCTCGTTCGTAGTTGGAACTACTTTTAATAACAAAAACTGTTATCAAATCTCTTTGGTGTCGAGCGGCATATATAAATGTCATTGGTTTGTTTTGATTTGGGATCAGAGCTGCTTCCAAAAAAATCCTACAGCATAACTAAAATAATAACTGATAGTTATTTACATTCCTTACCGCCTATTCGAATAGTGTAACCTTTCGTAATTTTATAACTACGTCACTCTATACGCATCATTTATTGATTTTCCTATTGATAAACTGGTTCTACAGGAACTGAGTTTTGGCATTTAAACTAAATATATACTTTAAAAAAAGACATAAAACTAGTTGTATTAATGAGTGTTTGCAATGAGAAAAACGACGCTGATTCCCACCAGAGGCAGTTGTTTTTATTTTAATAATAATTAAAACACATTTGTGGTCTTGACATAGAACGTTAAACAGCTGGAATTTGTGCAGTAACTAGTTGGAATTCTGCCCAACCACAAGAGGATAGCATGAAGGTTAGTAACGTTATTATCGTTTCATTCAGCTTACTTCATCCTAAAATTTACACTGTCAAAGTTTTGGTACTAATGAAACCATTTTTTTTTTTTAATTTCCGTTGAGTAATTTTAAGGTTCAGAATGAAGTAATAAAAACGTGGTAGGTAACCGTTTTCAAGTCGGTATCCCTAACACCCCTTATTTAAAAATTATTATGTAGTTACTACAGAAGACGCATGTGATATGATATGGAAGATTTTGCCCGACTCGACTATTTTTGAGTTATAAGTCGATTCAAGAGTTAAAGATACGAATCTTCCAATTTCAAAGCTTTAAGCCGTATATCACACAATGCATGCACATAATATATAAGCTCCATATGTACAAAAAAAACGGCCAAGTGCGAGTCGGACTCGCGCACCGAGGGTTCCATACAAACAATTACTGAAAAAAATTACTGAAGAGAATAAATAAAAATATGTGATGCAACTAAAAATTTAAGGTTTTCGGATTTTTTCCTTTATATGTGCTATAAAACATTGCTTCATGCCAAATTTCAAGATTCTAGGTCGACTGAAAGTACCTTTTAGGTTTTGATTCCCTTGCGAGTAGTTGCGAGTTTGAAAATATGCGGCTTAAATTGCTGTTTCTTTTGATTGTGTAGACATAGAAGTTTGATTTTGTTACAGCTTAAAGGTATTATAGAGCTGAGTATTTGATATGAATTTCAATTTTATACCTCTACGCGTTCATGAGGAAAGGGGTAATAAGTTTAAAATTATTAAAAATATTTTTATTATATGATGTAACTAAAAATTTACGGTTTTCGCAATGTTTCCCTTATCTGTGCTATAAAACGTTGCTTCGTACCAAATTTCAAGATTCCGAGTTCACGGGAAGTACCCCGTAGGTTTTGATTCCCTTGCGAGTGTCGAAAATTTGCTACATAAACGGCTGTATCTTTTGATTACGTTGGCTTAGAAGATTGTTTTTTTCACAGCTCGAAGGGACAGTAGACTTGAGTATTTGATATAAATTCCAGATTGAAAAAGGGTCTTGACAGACAGACAGACGGACAACAAAGTGATCCTATAAGGGTTCCGTTTTTTCCTTTCGAGGTACGGAACCCTAAAAAAGGTAACATTTTCCATGCCAAGGACTACATTTTATGACATTCACCTACATTCGCATCACCTATTTATATAACAATAGTTTATTGTTGTGTATTGATTACTGATATAGGTACGTTTTGATAGCCCATTATTTGATTGACTCATTAATAATTTTTATTACCGCATCAAAATCACAACTTGAGTAGTATAATGTAGTCTTTTATCACAATTCATTGTTCATACAATTCGGTTATCATTAACAAACATAATATTGTAATCAGTGTATCAAGAATAATTAAATAATCTGTGTCATAATCTTAAGTCTGTGTCAATTTTTTTGCAGTTTACTGCATCAGGTATGGAGGTGGTTCCTTGCCAGCCTTAAGAGCTTGTTACGCGTATATAAGATTTTGAATCTATACTAATATTGTAAAGCTGAAGAGTTTGTTTTTTTGGTTAAAAACGCTAATCTACTAATTTTATGTGTTCATTTTATTTCAAACATTAAATTTATACTATTTTCTGTGCCCTGATTACGGACCCTGTACCGTAATTGTACCTTAGCTTTGAGCCTATTCAAAGATTTTCTCACATTATGGAATGCAAAAAAAATATGAATATGAATTGAAAAATTATTTTAGTGTTGGAGAACCCATTTATCGAGGAACTCTATATAGGCTATAATATAACATCAAGCTAAAAACGGAGAAATCACATTTTCCCTGTTTTTTGGCGCGTTTTTGGCGCGGGTCAACTATTTTAAATACATAAAGGGTGTAAAACACCTCTTAACGAAGCCGAAAGGCACTGGTTCTCCCTGTCATTGCGATCATTTTTTTGTTCTACACCATACCTTCCCAACGTTCTAGTTACGGCGATATTAGTGGTCAAAATTCCAACTTTTTGACAAGTATTTTTTTTAAATACAAGTTTTTAATGTAAGATTTTTACTTTAAACACCTCCACGACCCCCGTACTATTCAATCCGTCCATTAGCACAATGTTTTGAGTGCGTTACATTGAGTTCTACCACAAAGCATGATTTTACACCGTTATAAAAAGTCGTTTCCCAGCAATAATTTTTGCGTACTTAAAGTTACTTAGTTTCATGTACAGAATGCTTGGTTGACGGCTTCGTGACGAGGTGATTTACATGGTAGTATACTAGATAGTCGGTCACTCCTGTCCAATAGTAAGCGACAATAATAGTATACTACCTCATTTCCTGTGACTACCTTATTTACCGTGTTTCTGGCAAATAAATTACTCTGACTTTACCCTACGAGTGTTTCGCCATCGTTACACCGTATCAATCAGCCTGAGCGTGTAATACACATTAAAATCCGACCAATAATAGAGAAACGTTCCCAAGGGATGCGTATGTCGGATTCAAACAGTCGTGTCCAGTCTAAAACTAGAAATTAGTCATGAAGTGGACGTCGAAACGGATCATAATATGGTTGTAGATAACATACGCATGACCAGATAGCTCCTTCAAGTGCGAGTATTGGCAATAGGCCAGAAAAGCGCTAGGACAGATAAGACATCGCAAATATCGAAGTGAAGTTTAGATTATCGTATTTTTTTGTGTTCTCTGATTTCTTTTATTGAGTCAAAAGATCTCGACTCAATAAAATAATCTTTTAGTATTTGGGAAAGTGAAAACACAAATAAAATAATCTTTACAGCTTAATATTAATCTATTTGCCATACTCATGATTGATGATTATAAAAAAGTTATTTATAGATCCTTCAAACATAACTGGCAAAATGTAAGTACTATTACATCTCTGGTGAATCGATCGGGGATAGATAAGCCTGATACGTGTATGTTTCATCCTGGAGTGTGAATAAGCCTCAGTAACAGATAAGACTTACTCGTAGATGATTTTTATCACCCGTATCATGCCTGCTCCAGAAATTAAATAGCATACTCCATACCACCTGCCTAGCCTTAACCCAAATATGCTGTGGTTGGCTTCAAATCTAACCGGATTCAGCTGGATACCAGTATTTTTACATGGAGCACTTGCCTACCTGACCTCTACAACCCAGTTAGTACTAGGTTATACGATACTCCTTGGTAAGACTGGTTGTCAGATTTTCGGGCCACTGACTACCTGTAACGACTGTGAAAGATCTACAAAGACAGCCGGGACTAACGGCCTTACGTGCTTTCCGAGGCACGGAGGAAGCTCGGTATATAATGGGTTGCCCATTACATAACCCATTCACGGACAGACCAACCTAGGCTTAGTAGGCTTAACCTAAATCAACCCGAGCGGCTGTTCTATTTAACCATGAGATCATTGAGATCTGTTATTATTTTGCCATAGCATACTCCTACAATAAGGGATGATCACAATTTTTTTTTTCTTTGTCTGTCTGATAGATTATTGAAAAGTGTTGGACACGTATTTTTTCTTTTTTCACGTGGTCATAAAATTACGGAGATATATTGAGTTGAAATGGCGCATGACTTCACGTGTAGGTAATTTTTATACCTACTTGTGACGTAGTGAGCCCCCACTCTCCAACTTTAATGAGTTGGACTAACTAAACTAAGTAATTTTTTGATATTTTGATAAAACAAAAAATACGTTCTAATATTTTTGTATTACCTGTCTGACGGACAAAATAGAATTTCGTTTTCTTTACCCAGTCTTCATCCCTATTATTGAATTTCTAATCACGATTGTAATTCAAACAGTGCACTGATACGAAATAGATATTGTTTCATTACGTCCCGTGCATGACTAGCGATACTAAAATTACACTCAAATGCGGAACACGTATACGAACACATTTCCTTATTCGTTTAACACAATTTAATTGAGTTTTATAGTAAGTCTTCAGCAATAAACTGTTGAAAGTAAAAAGTAGTAAGTGGTCATAACGAGTACATAACAAGCTTTGTGTTACAAATTGATTCAATACACGACTTAAATACCTATCTTTGAGGTTTTTAAGGTAAACTATAAAATATTAACACATTTAAGAAAAGCTGGAGAGATTGTGTGAGAAATGATATGAAAGAAAAAAAAACCTGCCAAGTGCGAGTTGGACTCGCGCACGAAGTGTTCCATACCGATATTTATAAAAACGAGCAAAAAAATATTATATTATTTTCTTTTTAGTATTTGTTGTTCAACAGAAATACATAATCTGTAGAAATTTCAAGTGGCTACCTATCACGGTTCATGAAATACAGCCTGGTGACAGACGGACGGACGGACAGCGAAATCTCAGTAATAAGGTCCCGTTTGACCCTTTAGGTACGGAACCCTAAAAAAAGGAGTAAATAATAGCGTGACGGCTGGCATGGGAAAATGGAAGAAAAAACCTGTTGCGCCGACATCAAAGGGACAAGGACAGGAGCATAATTATCTGCTGTTTCTGCGTTTTCGATTTGGTCATGTATAAAAGGATGAATTATAGATAAATAATAAAAGAGGTAAATATCTTTAACAATTACAAAGTAATGCTTATCCACTCACATCGTGTATTTACGAGTGTTTACGAGTATCCATCAAATATTATCTAAGTCTTCATTCTTCATACGAGCAGCGATAATTATCTTTCAACAGCTTATTTTTACTTTAATATCAACGTTTCGTTGAAATGATTTATAATTATAAATAAGTAGTAAGCTGTCATACTTGTTTGCCGATCCGTTATCTGCATTTGATGTCGATGTACCTCTACACTGAAACTTGAAAGGAGTCTTTTCCTTAAGAGTTCCGCTCTGAATCACATTTTAGTACATAAGATGGAAGCGACAAGGTAGCCCGCGGAATTCAAATTTTCTTATGTTCAAAAAGGCTATACATTGAACAAAATGTCACTTGCGACCGTAATACTTATGTATTTACAGAATTATAATGATTAAAATTATCAAAATAACCTGGTATGTTCTTTTAATCCCATTGAATCACTATTTCATGAAAAAATCATGAAATGCGGTTAAATAAACTTTGAGGGTTGTATTCATAATTTTTATTATTGTAACTGAGGACAGACTTATTTGTTCCAGTCGCGAATCATATTAATCAACATACAACTTGACACCGACCTGCAAATTGCAAAAATAGTTAGAAAATCTGAATTTCGCAGGCTACTCCGTCGTTTCCACCTTAAAGGCTTTACCAGTTTAAACAATCAACTCGCTTCGCGACTTCATTCGCGTGAAAGTTGTGATGTGTTTTTCAGGGATAAATTTTATTATACATATAAAACTGAGTATTGATTCTTTCTGTCTATTGTTGAAAACCGCATCAAAATCTGCTGCGTTTGAAAAATCTAAGCACACAGACTGGCTTGGTCATTTACACTTATGCCTTTAGTAAAATAGCCTCGCCTCGTTCAACGATCCTCTGCGCTTCAGTCATTTCATCATTGTCAAGATTACACTGATCTTTGCAGTTTATGTTGCAATAAGTTTGCTTTGGGTTATGGTTACTCACATACAAGTCTGTCAAAATCATAGTGACGTTTATTCAAAGTTATTTTAAGTTTGTTGTTGGCTTGGCTTGGCTAGGAAGGCAGACTGTTTTGGGTGAAGCGATCGCCGCGCTAAAAATCCTGGAGTAGACACCGCGAATCGGCAAGCGCAACGTTGAACACCCCACAGCTAGATTGACCGACAACTTAAAAAGGGTGGCTGGGGCAGACTGGACGAGGAAGGCGGCAGCCAGGGTGCTTTGGCGCAGCTTGTGAGAGAACTGCGCTGCTATAAGCTGAGCTGATTGACCAATCAGCTGCAATACCGTACATTTTTAGGGTTCCGTACCTCGAAAGGAAAAACGGAACCCTTATAGGATCACTTTGTTGTCCGTCTGTCCGTCTGTCAAGACCCTTTTTCTCAAGAACGAATTCAGGTATCAAGCTGGAATTTATATCAAATACTCAGGTCTACTGTCCCTTGGAGCTGTGAAAAAATCAAACTTCTAACCCAATGCAATCAAAAGATACAGTCGTTTATGCCGCAAATTTCCGCAAAATTTTCACACTCGCAAGGGAATCAAAACCTACAGGGTACTTCCCGTGAACTCAGAATCTTGAAAGTTGGTACGAAGAAACGTCTTATAGCACAGATAAAGGAAAAATTGCGATAACCGTAAATTTTTAGTTAGATCACATATTTTTATTTATTCTCTTCAGTAATTTTGGTTTGTTCGGAACCCTTTGTGCGCGAGTCCGACTCGCACTTGGCCGGTTTTTTCTACTCCTCTGCCATTATTTTCTGATTAAATGCGTTGCGGGATCCAATACAGTTAAATTGTTTATCTGAGACTTCGTCGGGCTTCATTTTCACGGCGTGTTTGTCATGGTCGGTGCTGTTGATTCTAGCTTACAGGAGGTGCAGTGGTTTGGGAATAGTAGAGAAGCTAGTCCAAAAAAAAATGTGACATGTACTGACCGGTGACACAGCTCCGTTGTTCGGTTGCTGCATGGTGCTCGAGAGTGGGGAGGCAGGCGTCCTCAGCGGCGACACCGTCATGCCGAGCTGCTTGCTGTTGATGAGACGTCGCAGTAACTGTGTTGCTTCGCCGCTGCGGCCTGGACCAACAAGATAATAAATTGTAGAGCATTTTATAATATAAGGAGGAGGCCTTAGTAAAAAGGCGCACGGATCGATCTTCAAGGTTAAATAATGCTCAATTTGACAAAAAAAAAGAATGCTAGCGACATCTATGGCACAAATTAAAAACTAAACTCCTGCATCGCGCTATTACTTATACGCGAGTTAAGGATATATACAACACCCTGACAACGACCGTCGGGCAGTAGCCCACCTGACACAACACCCGTCTGATCAGAGGAAAACCTTTCCATCCTGTCCCAAACTGGTGACTCCAAACTTGGACGTAAGCGCAGCCTTCAAGATACGTGGGAAAAGACTAGAATGCTAGTTTGATGATGGTGGAAAGTGAATTCAATACACATCCTTAGATTTTTTTAAACCATTTTTTTTTATCCTGCATTTAAACTGCAATTAATTCATACTGTACGAATCATAAGGCAAAACCGGTATTATTTTGGGGTGGTTTTTTTTAATGAAGGTTCGCACTAAGAATCGACAACTTTTCGCCCTTATTACTTTGGGCATAATGGTTGAAAATGGTAGACCGTCAGTGAACTCGGTAGTATCTATATGGAAATATCCTAGAGCGTACGTTGGTTAAGTTAGATTAAAATTTAAAACCACAAGATAATGTACTTAATACAATGAATTGCTAATAGTTTATTGAAATCACGGTATTGTCAGGTTGTTCTCTAGCAGGCGGGTGAGTCAATACAGTCGAAATTGAACCTTCTGTAAGTTTCAATAGAGGTCATGTTGGCATGCTTTGATGTCAGTTCTACGGTTCATTCCCAATACCTGGCAATTAAATATGCTGCATGATGTTGTTATCTGAATAATAACGTAAAAGTAACGCAGTCAATGTCCAATGTCAATGACAGAGATGCAATAGTGAAAAAAAAAATGTTTACCATTTTATATGACATATTTGAACGAGACGATTAATTTATAGGCTGTGTTTTTGTGATGGAATGTCAGCGCGAATATCTTTTGGAGGAGACATGAGCCCAATTATGGAAAAAAAAACTAAGATTGATTGATTTACATATTTTGAGAAAAATGTGTGGTCATCCCAAAATATAGGTCCATTTTGCAACACTTGATGAAATGTATGTATCACCTGCCTAGCCTCATCGCCCTGTCGGGGTCAGCAGTTTCCAGTCTAACTATTCCTATGATTGTACTTGGAGCAACTGCCAATCTGACCACTTCAACCAACTTGAATCCTACCTGAGCAATACAATACTCCTTGGTGAGGATGCTTGTCAGAGTTTCGGGCCTCCGACCACCCGTAAGGACCATCTAAGATGTTCGAATATCAGCCGGGATCAATCGTGCTATCCCAGGAAGACGAAGGAGTCTCGATAGAACACATACATGAAATGACTTCGGCTATCATAGCTTACACTCCCCTCAGACAAGTGTTCATATTCAATTTATTTGCATTCTATAGTGTTCTTTGTTGTTGTTCTTTAGTGTGTTACAAAAATGCTTAGAGCTAAGTACAATATAGACCCTGTTAGGGCACAGCAATATACATATTAAAATTAAAATAATATAATTAAATGGTAAGTAACCGTTTCTAATTATAATTAACATTATGTGTTAGGTCTTGCCAGAAATATTTTAATATATTCTTTGACTTTTTTACAACAAACCACCTGTATAATCGCAGCGAGCGATAGAGTAAGAGGTTCATTTAGAAATTCTGGAAATTAAGGGTCAGCTCACACCGAGACGCGACGCTGCGCGCACATTTTAAAGAGCGATTCAAAATTTAACTTTATTTTCTACACGAAAAGATACACATTTCCTTGTGAGAATACGTTGCGCGACGCAGCGCTGCGCCGCGTGGCGCCTGTAAAGAAGTATGTATCCTTTCGTGTAGAAAATAAAGTTATATTTTGAATCGCTCTTTAAAAGTGTGCGCGCAGCGTCGCGACGCGTCGTGTCTCGGTGTGAACTGACCCTTAATAAGTACTATGTTTATTTTCAGTTTTCCTTGATGGTCTATAATGATTCGCCACTTACAAAGTTGATAACACAAACTCGCTATCTCAAATCCTGCAGCCTGTCAATCACCGTTATCTCTAAGTACATATTATCTGAATGTATAAATGTGTGTGTGATAAAAAAAACCGGCCAAGTGCGAGTCGCACGATGGGTTCCGTACCATTATTTATAAAAACGAGCAAAAAAAATCATCTTTTTTGTATGAGAGCCCCCTTAATTTATTTTATTCTGTTTTTAGTATTGGTTGTTATAGCTGCAACAGAAATACATTATCTGTAGAAATTTCAAGTGGCTAACTATCACGCTTCATGAGATACAGCCTGGTCACAGGACAGACGGTGGATAAACGGACAGCGAAGTCTCAGTAATAGGGTCCCATTTGACCCTTTGGGTACGGAACCCTAAAAGCATAGAAACAACGGATAGGCTATTTAAAAGATTTCTACAAATGCGGTTATTGAAATGACCACTAATAGAGAAGAATGGGAGAAGAAGACATGCTGCGCTGACCCCAAATAAATTGGGATTACAGCACTGATGACAACATGTGTGGCAATTGTTTAATTTAGTCTTCTTATAATATTTTATTTTTCTATAGAATATTTTTTATTTACCTATTGTTTGTGGTGGTGAATTTGTGGACATTGTAGGCCTTGTAAATTCCTAGAAACACTTTTTGTTTTTGCTTTATCTGGTTCTACGTTTTGAACGACTTATTGTCGTGCCTACGCTGTCCTCCCATAATTAAGTACTAACGTAACAGTGTAACATTCAAATATTGTAAAAAAAATGATTTTAAAAGAGTAACCATGGAGTTTCTTGCCGGTTCTTCTCCATAGGAAACGACCAACACGAACTGTGCACCTTTTGTCGACATTTTATAAGTGCCCATGTAGGCCAATGTTAAATAAAATATTTTGATTGATTTTGGATTAGGGCAAGAGTGTTTATGCGTGCATGTGTGTCTCACCATTTTGCCTGTGTAACGCTTGCCACAGCGATTCTTTGTCCTGTTCGTGTTCCATGGGCGGTTGCGGCGAAGACTGGGTCGATCGGGCTGACTGGGTCTCTTCAGGGTCGTCCTGTAATGTAAACAACGATTATTAAGCGTGACAAATTGTCTTGGAGCTCTATAATATTTAGTCCTCTGAATAACCCTACCCCAAAAAATCTTTTGATAGCAAAACATAATGTTTATATGCGGAAAGGGTGGGCACTAACCCCACCCCACCGACAGCATTTGCGCTTGAAACCAACAGCAGTAAAAATTCAATGATAACAGATCTTACACAGGGACTGAACCCATAAAATTACAAACAGGTTGATGATATCAGTAAAACGTTTGGAGGTCACTCAGGTTGCAAAAATATCACTCAATGTCGCTGGATGCAATGACGTCATCAACCTTGTTCGTTATCTCTCGTTTTCTATTGTGGCCGGCAGAATACCTAGTTGACCTTCCTCTGTTAAACATGCTACTGAAATTAATAGTCATTAAATTGTGTAAGGGTCTCACCTGCGACATCTGAGATATATCCATCTGTAGCCTGTCCGGGTCCGACCCACTACTGCTCCTACTACAATCTTCATACACCGATGAATTTTCCTTCGACGTTTTCATTTTGGTTCGCCCGAAAACGTGTTGCTTGTACTCATCAACAAAGTTTGTCTTGTGTGTGAGTGCGCCGTGGAAGTAAGAGTTCGTGCTGTGCTCCTGCTGTTCGCTCTGGTCGTTGGGCTCGTTTTTGACGGAACTGTAGAGTGAGAGGTCCATCTCCTTGTTGTCATGGTCTTCGTTGCTGGTGGGGCTGGCTTCGTGCTGCGGCGCGCCGTACGCGGCGTACTGCTCGTCCGCGTACTCATGCGTGTAGCTGTCTCCCGCGCTAGTCGCGTGCGTCCTATCTATGACCCCCGTATAGTTCGGTGGATACTTCTGAGATTCTTCGTTTTCCCGCTGAGCGACCGCCACAGCCTTGCTTATAATATCGATGACGGTATTGCAGTGCATCACCTCTCTCGCTCTGTCCGAGGGCGGTAAACTCGGCACACTGTTGAACATTATATGAGGCTCGTCTTCAACTCCGTGTTTGACTGCATATTTACTTGGGTCGTAATTTTTTATCTGTAGTAGTGTGACCGCCGCTTGCCGGCTCTCCAAGTTCTTCATTTCCTCAGTCGAGTCCGGAGAGCCGATCTCGGCATATTTGTGTTTCAACTCGTGCTCGTACTCACTGTCGCTCAGTGGTTTGATAATTTCTTCCAATTTTGCCGCCGTTATGTTCAGGATTTCCTAAAAATAAAAGACAAACTTTGATCATCAAGCGGCGCTTCATACTTATTAGTAGGACGATAGCACAAACAAACATCGACCAATGAGAGGCTCGCTCATTTCATGTCACTCGTGATATCAGGCGGCTCCTAACTGATAAGATAAAACGTATTGTGATCCGAAGGTGTTCTCCAGTACCCTTTCTAATTTTGAGGAAAATGTATTTCCCAACGATATGCAAAGTGAGTGACCGTAGTGACCGAGATAGAAAACAGAGACGATCGTTGTTTGTGTACCTAAAAGATTATATAAGTAATGGTGTTTCTTTGTTGTAGGTGTTAATGATATTATGCGTCCTAGTTTCGTCGAGCCGCGCACAAGAGGCCGACGAAGAAAATGTTCCGTGTGATATTACCATACAAGATTCGTCCAATCTAACATTAAACTGTTCGCGCCGAAACATAGATGAGATTCCCGAAAAATGGCCAGAGAGGATAAACAGCATAGACAAAGGTAACATGACCGATGTAGAGAGAGGAGATCATTTTTATCATCTTATACTATCACGCACAAGTATGACGTAAACAAAACAAATAGCTGCAATTCCATCAAGTTTTATATTCAGCATTTCCCAAAAATAACTATCGGTCGATGATCATCTGATCAAGTTTTAGTTAGATAATATATAATTCACAACTATTTCGGAGAGTCGTGCATACGTTACGTGAGTACGTTTATGGTTGGAGTGAAGTTTACCGTGGGCGGAATGGATTAGGTTTTATGATAATACTTACTTAGTTTTATGAATATTGATGAAGTGTTAACAGGACTATAAACCGTTATTAACGTGATATATGCAAAGTATTCGAACTAGGTTTGGAGTAACATAAAATTTTGTTTGTAGTACGAGTATTGGAAATAAAAAAGCAGGTGGGTTAATGTTAATTTGGTACATTCCAGATGGGCATGTGTTGATTACGTTTTTCAACAACACAATTTCGAACGTGTCCCAACTGCCCGCAGTGCCTGGAAGGAGGATCGCCATCAGCTTCAAGTCAAATGAGATCGTTGACATCGAGGACGATGCTTTCAGTAAAATTGAGGGATTGGTGTACTTGGATTTGAGCAACAATTACATTTCAGGTATGTATGATAACTGTGTTGATATCTTTTGAATTTAAACAGGTAGCCAGTTACAGGTAGGCACACACACACACAATATTTGAGCCAGATGTGAGATAAGAGCCTTGTTTGGTCAAAAAAACTGGTTGAGGCATCACCTTATTTGTTGACCAAACAGCAAACTTCATTTTACATATTTTATTTTTAGCATGCATCCTAAATTAAAATCTCTAATTCACTAGGGTTGTAATACGTCCGATATTTTAACTCAGTGTCCGGAATGCGGGGGGATTTCTAAAACGTCTGGAATTTTGTAACAATATGAATATAACAAACAGTTGATACTAAAACAAAATTACTTTCAAATAAAAGCAAAATTCTTATACACTGTTAAATTGTAATGCACAATTTAAAACAAAAACGTCCGGAAAGTGAGTCCAAAAAAAAATTGGGAACCCTACTTATTCACCCACCCATTGTTATTTTTCGCCATGGTCGTTTACTGGATCTTTCTACCCTTCCTATTTACCATGGTACCCCTGCTCAGCAAACAAAATCTATACAAATAAATAAAGTGCTTGTTTGTAATATAAAAACCACAGCTTTCAACTTCAAAGCATATGAAAATATACGTATACGGTACTTATATTATTTTTAGTCTGTCTGTTCCGGCTAATCTGTAAATCGGCTGGACCGATTAGGCGGGACTTTTACTGGCAGATAGCTGATGTTGTAAGGTGTAACTTTGGCTACTTTTATTTTGTAAAAAGGATTAGGGTAACAAAATCAGATTCAAATAGGATTAGGATTATAATTTCACGCGTAAGAAGATCGTTTTTAAAACGTTGCCCCACACTTGTAATTTCTCCTGTATCGTGGATGCGTTTACAAACATTTAAACTCACATACACAAAAAGCCAGACTCGGAACAACTATCTGTAGGCCATACAAATATTTGTTCCGTGCGGGGATCGAACCCGCGACACGTAGGGCAGCAGTCAATCGCTTAACCAGTACGCCAACCGTGCCGTAGAATATAATATATAGCGGCTATGAAGATAGCCCAGTTGACCACCCAAACCGTTACGCTATCACCGCCATCGTATGCATGAACGCGAGATACACGTAATACGTGATTATTGATCAGAAAAGACTTATCTGGGTCAGATATTTTTGTTCACAAGAAAACCAAACATGTATCACTGAACAGACGTGATGTTCTACATACGCCTTTCAACTTAAATGCTTAGTAGGAACAATGATTACTGCAATCAGGCAGGTGACATTAACATATGGATCCTGTTGTTCAAGTGCTTAGCATATGCGCTTGCTTTACTTTTGTTTAAAACCTTGGCGAAATGAAATTGTTACAAGCCTTTTCTTTGCATACATTTACTTTGTTTAACATTCAAACTATTAACTTATTAAGTCAATCTATTTGAGGATTAAAAAAATATGGATATTTCACAATAATTTTGAGAAGCGATTCGTTATCAATATAACTTTTGCGGATAACATTAGTCCGCTTAAATACAAGGTGTTGTTTTGCATCCTCGTTAAAATTCAGGAGGCTGTCACACAAGGCATAAATAAATCAATTAAAATTACGGTAGCTAGTTAATTATTAATAAACGCTGAGGTTTGTGTCAGTATTTCTGAATAACCTCGTTAACGTGGTTTAGGGAAGAAGAAATAATCGAATAAACGTTTGAGATTGTTTGTATGTGATGTTGTATTCTTTGTATGCTCGGTTATAGGGCGAGGATCAGACAGGCTGCGTTTAAAACAAGGGTGATTCACACTTACCGATTTCCGTAAATAAGAATAAAAATAAAAATTACCTACCCGTTTAATTATTGATTCGGGACGAGAATCATTAGCATAGTTACCTCCTTGAATTTGACGAGGATGCAAAACAACACCTTGTATTATAAGAATAAGATCCCCCACATCTTTCTATTATACAAAAAAATCGACAAGCCAAATAAACACTGAATAAAGATGATCTAAATCCCAAATAAAAATTCTTACAAATCCATAAACAACATTAGTGAAGTGTAGAAGTTTCCATTACGTCTATGATTTCAAACTTTCCATTCTAAAGGTGAATGAATTCTGCTAAATGTACCTTCAAACGTGGCGTGATATGCATAATACATCTAGATTGGAAACCCATTCATGAATTTCATTTTTTTGCTATTTTGATACATTCTTATTTGAAATTGGCATACTGGCAATCTACAAAGCAACGACATAATGGCATATGTATGAAATCAGTTAGCGCAATAGTTTTGCTAATGTAGTAAACAATTTATTATCTTGCGTTCTACACAGATAGGAGCGTTCACTCAACATCTTTCATAATATTAGTCACCGTCAGCGGTACATTTATTTATATGGTTTCGCCGAAGAACGCTACGTTGCAACACTTTGATTCACAAAAATGTCGTAAACACCATCTAACAATAGCCTTGACTAAGACATGGATGTATCGAAGAGTTTGGTTTTCTGTATTTCTAAGTGCATATTAAGTTGTCGGTGTTCGATGATGCACAACTAGAGTACAAGAGCTTCAGTATTTGGTTTTCAAGCTATCTTATTCAGATTATTGTAGGAAACTAGCAGGAGGCTTATGCTATTACTAAAAAGATCCTCTACAAGATCCTTACTGCTCCTACACAAATGATTGAGTTTAATAATGAATATTTCTGTATTATTACTATAAATACGATGACTAACTCAGATTGGATCTTAATGATATAAATGAAGCAATACCTAGATTACTAAGAGAATAAAGCAAATTCTCATCTATTGTTAAGAATCTAGATTCTACACACCTATCGCATTCAGATCCACAAGCAATTAACAACATAGTCTAAACGGAACATACCTGCCCAACGAGCACACAAGGACGACAAAAAAATCATTAGCGATACAAGAACAACACAGCTAATCCCCGAGCAAGCGACAATTCAATCAAAGGCCCAGTTCAATGATCCGTAATTATAGTTTGTGAGACTATTTTCTAATTTAAGATTTCCTTTTATTGAACAAATGGAATTTTAAATTAGAACACGCCTTGAGGACAACACAAAACAAGTTTCTAATAGTGCTACTATCAAACCATACATGTATAGGAAATATACATAGGACACGAATGATAAAGTATTTTATCTCTTATCTAAACATTCATGAGTACAATAAGAAGTCGCAAATACACTTTACGCAAAATATATCTATCTAATCAGCATAAATACATAAACATGAAGAAAGTATGTACACGGAGGTGATCTCTGAAAATATTCTGTCGATTTGGTCGCTCGTTAGAAAGTAAACTCAAACAATTACGAGCGCACGATAAACTATCAGAAGTACGATATATTGCAATTACTGCTCATTAGTCAATCATCAATCAAACAAAGGCCACAGAGATGAAAGTTATATAACATTAAATTAAGAACAAATATTTAGATTGCACAAATTATATGGTAATTATTATTATTTTCAGCTTAAAATGTCTTTCTTGACTTTTATCAAGGGTGCGTTATTGGACCAAGTTTCTCCATTATTCATTTTACGAGATGAAGTATTTATCTAAACTAATAAATAGTAAATAAAATGCAACCGCAGTTCTGGCACAGTGAAAACTATGAATCACTAGGAAAGTGGGCGGACGGAATAAGCCGTAAGCCGCTTCAGAATGAATACAAAGCAGGAAGTCATATTGACGCAAAAACTACAAGTGCATTGCGTTTAAATAGGGCCTAGTTTTATTACTAGAGTTAACATAATGTATGTTTTCAGGCGAAGTGTTGAGGAGCGAGATTTTCCAAGGGCGTTACATTGACGGGATATACGCCAACATCGCGCTAGAGTCGCTGAACCTGGGCCACAATGACATCCACTCGCTGGACCGGTACCTGTTCCAGTACACGCCCAACCTGACAAGACTGTACCTCAACAATAACCCTATCGAGATCCTGGATCGTGTGACTATCCTTGCATTGGCTAGTGCTACTAATTTGCAGGTAAGAGGAAGATTATTTTTATTGATGTGTATCATAGATCATCATCTGCCCAGCCTTTTTCCAATTTCCAGTCTAACCTGATGCACCTGAATATAAGATATTATCTGTGTTTGATGTCTACTTACGGATTTCTGGAAATAATCGGATCCTCTTTATCATGCCTAGCATAGCACAATCTCTAAACTAAAATTTCAAGGGAAACCAAGGTTGCGCAAAATGATGAATGCGCTGCTGTTCATCTAACTGACATAATTCTTTAATCGCCACTTACGAAACCCAAAAAATGAGGTGACCTACATTTATTTAGGGATCACTATCACTAACATCGATCGCAACTATTTACAAAGTTCACGAACGAATCTGTCTGTTTAGACGACGGAAAAAACCTAGATGGACTTTGGTGCTGTACCTCCGGTTAAGATGTAAACCACACCTGCAGAATAATCATTATCAGGTAGAAAACCTAAACCAGATCTTAATAATTATTTATTATCGCTGTTGATAAATTCGCGAGTTGCAGTGCTGATAGAAAACGGGCTTATCAAACTCGTCTTTTTTATTGAAGCAATACAATTCTGATTAACGATGGGACAAGTAATTCAAGTATTGTGTCAACCTCAGCTTAGACGTCATGAGAATATTAAAAAGTCAATTACTAGAAGGGACTTTGCAAAGTCAAGAACAATGACTGTTAGTCACGTTATACAAGATACTCTCGCCGCCATGAATTAAAATATATGAAAGATTAATGACCGAGATTACATACAACGAACACTTCCAATTAAGATTACATTCCAATATTATGCCAAAGGATCTAAATATGAGATATCTTTATTAACTTCAAGTAAATAAACCCTTTGAGAAGCGTCTTCTATTGTTAGCCGGGGACTCCCGCTGCGGTATCTATCACCTATAAATATACGTGGTTTTGTTTTATTTCAGGTATTGGACTTGGCCAAGACCGACATCGACAGCATACCCCTAGATGCGTTCAAAGGGTTGACGCAGTTGCAACAGATCGATTTGTCTGACAACAAATTCGTGACCGTGCCGGAAAGTCTGAGTCTCGTCGGCGAGTCCCTGAAGTATCTCACGTTCAACAACAACCCCATTGTGGAACTCAATGATGACAGCTTCGTAGGTAAATAGTTCGACACACATATTTATACTTTGGATTAGTTCTAGTACTATACATAGATTTTATACTGGAAAAAGTAATCGGTGCGGAACCAATTTGTAGAATACGTTTAGTCGTAGCGTTTCGTTACCCAATAAAATAACAGATTATTTATCTACATATAATTTTATGTGTAGAAACTAGAGAAATAATAAGTATAAATGTACTGGAAATAACGTAGATGACTTGAGTGAGTCATAGATAGGTACAATACTAAATAATATTATGTAGCAGAACCTGTTGTTATCATCTCACGGGAAATACCAAAATCAAAGAAGATTTTTACAACGCTGTTTATCTTCACTACTGACTAATCAATCGCCATGATTTCTCTTCAATCTCGCACTCAAATGCTTTTATAACACTAGCCTATTAATTTAGCACGAAATGGACCCGATGTTTGGCAACTATGTTAATCTGGAGCATATTATGAAGTTTATAGCTATCAAAGTATCTATTTCAAGAATAATTATTTACTCCATTATAGAAAACTACGAAGTACTTAATCTATTAAAATTCCAGATAGTCCGGTGCTTATGTAAACAATCTGCAGCAAAAAACGCTTTAGATGTTTATCTATATGTGGAATAGTACCTATACACGTACTCGTAAATACGGAAGTATATAATAATAATAGAATCAGTTTTTTTGCAGGCTTAACGAACTTGATCGAATTGGAAGTCGGCGAAAACGATTATTTGGACGAAGTGAAACGCAGCACGTTCTCTCCACTCAAGAACTTGAGGGTACTTCACCTTTGTCACAACCGAAATCTGAGATACATCAGCCATAATGCGTTCCGCGGATTGAAAGACAAATGGACCTTGAAGGAAGTGAGTAACACACGCCTTAACCAACTGCAGATAGTACCTCGCATCTACGCGGAAAAACCCTTCGATAGTTTTCGTATGCGTAATGCGAATTCGGCGCGTTCAAGCTATTATCAAAGCAGAAATAATTTATTCTGATATTTTTGTAACGAACAAAATCCAGTTTGGAGTCATGTCTTTAAGTATATTTACAATGATTAATGTTACTCAGGATGACGACACCCGTCTATTATTGTGACTGATATTCTATTATAAGCTCATGGTAAGATGGTTTATCAGAAAAAAACAACTTATTCTGCACATTTTGGTAAGCATATAATCATCACATTATAGACTATGCAATCCAATTCGCCCCAGTTTTTGAGTGCTTACATGACAGTCGCCGATCGGGGTCAGCTTACTAATCATTTTAGTGTTGTTTTGATACACAATCAATCAGTACACTGCCACATTTATCCTAAAACTGGAACGGAATTTATTATCACTATTGCGATCTCATTATCATACACTAATTATATTGACATTTGAGATATAGATACAACATCAATATGTGTACCTACTACTCAAGAAGGCAGAAAGATAAGCTACCATGGGAAAAAATTAATGTTTTTATATTTAAATATTTTTATGTTGAGTACTAAGCTCTTTACATTTAACACACATTATCAGTAACATTTAAGTGGTTTTCCTACTTTAGTAGAGATAAAAGCCACCATAAAAAGAATGTAACATTATTCTAATTCAGGGCAAATTGCCCAGAGGCTTTGTATGGAACTCCACTAAGAGTATTTTGCCTTTGTGTTGTTATTAAAACTTTTTTTTTATGTTACATTCTTGCTTGTTCTACAAAATTTTCTTTTGTCAAACAGGTGTACCTTGATGACAACTACCTCAGTGAACTTTCCACTGACCTGATGCCATGGAACAAATTAGAGATTTTAGGAATGACTGGCAACAACTGGCTGTGCAACTGTGATCTAGCCAATATTGTTACTAAGCAGGAAGCAGGCACCAAGTTCCAGATAGGAGAGATTCCTTTGTAAGTATTCACACAAAAAGTAAAAATGATTCTTCTATTTCACACAATTTAGTTCCATTCAACCCTAAGGTTGACTGATAGAGGAGCCTTCTATGTACCATGCAGTAAAAATTAAAATGGAATGATTACTTTTGTGAAATGTTACATTCTATATAGATTGTCTAGATAATCCCACTCAAGGTAGAAGCCACCTTGTGCTCTAATTAGATTATCCTCACTACCATCAATTTGAGTGGTCAATGGGGAAGTTCAAATTTAATCAGTGGATTTTATTGCTCTGATGGTTGGCTTTTTTAATGGTGAAGTGTCCATTCATTAAATTATAACTGAAGTCATGCTATTTAATGAGATAATATGATTTTTAATGATAATGCAGTTTATGCTGTACTTTAAATTAAGTTTCAAACTTAAATCTATTGATTTGATCAATTAATAAAGTTTAAGATAAAATAATATATATAAAAGATTATGATTAATCATAATATTAACAGATTAATAATACCACTATGTATAAAATAATTAATAAGTATTGCCTCATCAATTGATATCTTATAATCTTGATGACATAAACAAACAATTTTAAGTTTTATTACACCATGCACATCTTGACTTCTGACTACTTCTGAGAAATATGTTTATAGTGTTTTAACATAAGTGTTTATTTGCAGCTGTGCAGCACCCATGAGACTCAGTGGAGCATACATAACAAACATCACACTGTCCTACTGCCCCACTTTGGACAGTGCATCAACCCCCAAGTCCAGAGGCTTCACCCTAGCTAATTTAAAGCCAAAACATGTCCTCTACAGCATTTTAGGAGTAGCATTTGTAACTACTCTAGGTATTCTCCTAGGTCTTCTTGTCAATGCAATGAAGTCTTGCTACAACAACAAGATCAGAAGCCAGCCCATTCGCTACATCAACATTAACTCAGATACCAGTTTTGCATAAGGACTACTTATTTAGTACTTAAATACATTGTATTATATTTAAATAGAATTAAACTGACAGTATTCCATTTTATAGTAGCAAAAACATGTAAATAGAAATTGCATGTTTTTTTTTGGAAATTGTTAATAAAAAATTTAAACCTTGTTCAACTATTTTCCTTCTGTAAATCAAAAAAGATATGAAGTATGGATATAAACTCACCTCTTTTGGACCAGATAGTGAATTGGCATATTGCACAAACTGTTCCAAAAGTCGTTCAGACTTGTGTGATAGTTCTCTGAATGTGTGAAATTCATCAAGTTTGTGTGCACAGCCCCCACACACCACTTGTGGCAGCAAGTCTTCAGGGGACACCTAAAATATTATTCACAACATTAGACATGTACCTGTGTTAGTTTCACAACACCAGTCATTAAGAGAGTTGATGTGGCCAGTGACCTTTTGCAAGTGTAATCATAGATGATGAGTCATTGGTGGCAATCTGATAACAAACACATTACAAGAAACACACAAGTTGATTGCTACACCAAGGAGGATGCACAGTGTGACAAAAATGGGAAGATGCAGTCCCCCTACAGATTGATAGCCTTAAAATACAAATCTAAATTTAGATAATATTGAAATCTCGAAATAGCAGGGCATAGCATAATGTGGATAAGCACTGCAAGGAGAGCATTGGTTTGAGTAGTGTATTTGTGGAGGAGTGGAGGCGAGGGCGCTCGGGCCAGGCAGGAGCGGGGCGGTCGGGCGGGTGAGGCGAGCGCGAGGTGGTCTCCGGCCGCGCTCCTTTGTTATCAGCGACGCGGCCGCTGATACAGCGCGCCTGCCACACGCTCGCATATCACTTCCACGAATGACATTAGTCATACGGCCGAGCAATCGACGCGTGGGCCGTAATATGATATCACAATGCGAAAATACCCAACACCCGCGAGAAAGTTAATGGCGCTTATCAGCATCCACAATCTCATACGCTTACGCTAAACTTTCACACGAGAAAACACCTCCTTCTAAGTAATCATTGCGAGAAATAATCTGAAATTATTACCATTATTGACAAATTTGCCATTATCATCTCGGAAAGCCGTGATTTATCCTTATCACGGTCGAAAATTGGAAGTTTAACATCACTGCAATTATCGCCACAGAATGATAAACAAAGGCGACACACTGAATGGAACTTCGGCGGCAAATTACACATATTTAGAAATTAAAACAGAGAAAGGTAATCACAACGAAAGAAAACATTTAGAAATTAATCAATTAACTTAATTAAAAATTAAAAGGTTTTGTTGAAAATATAACTCAGCATGCGATGATGTAGAATACATCACATCGCGATTGTCAACCAAACGAACGAACAAGCTACACACACATTGAAAATCTCTATTGTTTACGAAGCATTCAACGCTCCGTGTGTGTGAGCCACGAAAGTTTGTTCTAGTTTACGCACTGATAAAATGATAACATTATCAAAATGTTTTGTATTATCACTATCATTGAAAAATATAGTATTATTGATTAAAATTTATGAATGAACCGTTATTATGACACATAAGATATTAAAAATATTTAAAAACATGGAATTAATTCGTTATAAGTTTTATCGAACGAGAAAATTGATAATATCGAAATCATTCAAGAGAGTTAAAAATTAAAGTAAAAGTGTTGAAATTAGTCATAAAATCATTGTAAATCGACGAATATTCAGAATAAATAATATGGTAGTCAGAAAAACGTGGACCGTTTCTATAAGGTTTCATGAAAACATATTTTCCAGTGTCGTAAGTTCCTAAATCGAGAATATCATTCCGATAACTGCCGAATGAATGAAAACATCTGTGCAACTAAACGTCAACTTCATACCTATGTCAAAACACCTGTCACTGAATGACAGTAAGAATTCCCATCCCGTCTCATTATGATTCGTGATCTGTCCCCTGCTGTGGGTTTAATAATATTAATAATTTATATTAGAAATCCCTAGCTCGTGCACAAGTGGTCTTATTTTATTTTAATAGTGTAATATAATTGACTAACAGCTATGTCGTGAATCAGTCATTTTATACTACAATTCAGCGAGAAACATAAATCAATTTCCTTTAGTCAAATTTATTTTTTGTTGTGCATGATTATGACAAAATGAGCCACCAGAGCCACTCATCAACTTCGATTGCTGATGGAACTGTTAGTTCTATAAGTAATATAGAAACTACATCGGAGACAGCTCAACTTATAAGCAATGAAGATGCCAGTACTTCTAATTACACACAACTCAACAAATCTGTGAATTTCGAGGTATGTAGAACAGTTGAATTGATGTAGTAAATATCTGTACCGTCTACTATTTATATTGGTTTTTCTCTGCAGGCTATGTAATACTATTATAAGTATTAGGTTTCTAGCATTTGTTGATATTACTCACTGGCTTATGACCTCTTTGTGTAATCATTTACTGGTTTAGAATAACAAACACAGTCACGTGACTCAATACAGCGATTGCATTTTATAATGTGAAGTTAGGAGACTCACAGGAATTTGATATTTGATTGTAGATACGGTTACTGTGACTTGTAGGAATAAAGATGGCGATAAATGAATTCTTTACATGCAGGACTCAGATGATGATGAATTCCACGGCAGCCATGGAATTAGAAGAAGGCAGCCACAACAAAAGATTGAGCCAGGGTCAATGAATGTTCTCTCAGCTAAATATGAAGTAAGTTTTAGAATAAAGAGATATTATTTTTTTGTATTTTTCTTCTTCTACTGTCAATCCCCCTTGAAATTTTATCTGTGTCGGTTTCTTGGTTGATCAAAATCTGCAAGGGTTATCAATAATATTAGTAATTAATTTTTTCATTTCATTTTTCAAACTTTTGTTGATCCCAAATCTCAAGACCTATGCAGGTTAGATAAACAACCATAATATTAATGCCTGTTTCTATTTCAGAGTTTAGACTATGACACATGTGAGAACCACCTACTCCTTGATGAGGAACGGAAGAGAGGATATGCCTTCATAGTCTGGAAAGACATGGCGAGATGGTTCATAATCCTGTTAATCGGAATAATAACTGCGCTCATAGCATTTTTCATAGACATATGCATTGAAGAGTTCTCAAAAATAAAATACAGGGAGCTAAAGAAATGTATCCTTTTCACAGAAATGTAATTTATCTGTATGATGCATAGACATTGTCACACTTCCTGTGTTCCGGGATCAGCCCACTTAATAGAACTGCCCAATTATCTTTTCCAAGAGCTGATCTACTGCTATTTAAATTCATAATCATTTAAATTAGTTTATTGTGAGCATAGTACTTATGTACATATCTAAGTACCTTAGTCATACGGGGTACTCGCAAATGGAGTGTGTGTATGACCAGTTGCACAAATGTGGACAGACAAATGTATTCTGTTAGGTTCCTATCAGGTGTTGTTCTCTAGGTTCTGCTGACCATCCTGACAAAAAAGGTGTAAATTTATATTTAGACTTTGTTGACACTCCTAACTAATATTATAAATGCGAAAGTAAGTTTGTTTGTTACCTTTTCACGACTAAACAGCTGATCGGATCTTAATGAACTTTGGCAAGAAGATAGATTTCAACCTGAGGAAGGACATAGGCTATATATTATCACACTACGACCAATAGGAGCGGAGCAGCAATGAAAAATGTTGCGAAAACGGGGAAAATGTGACACAGACGAAGTTGCGCGGGACAGCTAGTTTATCAATAATACTCATTTTTCTTTATTTTGGCTTAGATGATTAAATTAACTTTTTCCTCGCTAATTCCGAACAAAACAGCTCCATATAGGCTCATAAGCCTATATTATTCATGAAATAAATGAAACTCAACTGGAACATTTTAATAAATTAGTTGCCATTTATTTATTTATTTAACACTTCAAGTACGATGTACAGAGGCGGACTTAATGCCATAGGCATTTAGGCATTTAATTATATCTCATTCAAATAGTTACATTATGCATTTATGCCTCACTCAATTAGGTACAAAATATGATTTCCATGACTAATTCATTAACAGCTGTGGACAAATATGTGGTACAAGACAAATTATACATTCCTTACTTGTTGTGGGTGTTATCGAACATTTGTATTGTTTTCATTGGCTCCATGCTGGTTGCTTATGTTGAGGTAAGTAGTAAAGTACATATTACTTATTTATTTATTTAAAAAAACTGAACATAATTCAAAAGATTTCGAATCTCAGAACACCATTCTTAAGTTGCACAGAATAAGCAGCAGGATGTAGAATTTCCTAAGTTGAAAACAAAATCCCTCCCAGAATTAGGAAATTATGACAACTTTATGCTAATGCAAACTAAACTGTATCTAAAGTGATTAAGGTTTGTAATCCTAAATCACATTTTAGCCTGTGGCAGCCGGCAGCGGTATTCCCCAAGTGAAATGTTACCTAAACGGTGTCAAAGTGCCGCGAGTGGTGAGGATCAAGACTTTAATAGTGAAGGCTATTGGTGTTATCACCGCGGTCGTCGGTGGGTTAGCAGGAGGCAAGGTGAGCTGGTCTTGCATCTTTTAAACTAGCATTGGTTTCAATATTTCAAGGTCTGCTTAAACTAGATAACTCTGTGGCTAGAATCACACTGCACTATATTAAACGACCTTTTTTCGTTTTGGAATAGAAGACGACTGTAGACCAGGGAGTGTGGGAGTGTGGCCCATCGTGTCTTTTTAACCCCCGACCAAAAAAGAGGGGTGTTATAAGTTTTATAATACTTAACCACCCCAAAACTCTTTTAGTGCAATGATTGTTGTGGCACATCCCTGTGACACATAGAAAAATGTATGTCCATTTTGAAAAACTCATATTTCTCAATTGGCGCAGTGGCTGCTGCGCTGCGTGTCGCGGGTTTGATTCCCGCACAAAATAAATATTTAATTAATATATTACCCACAGGTAGTTGTTCCATGTCTCGTAGTTTGTGTATATGAATTTGAATGTTTGTAAACGCACCCACGGTACAGTAGATATTCCTAGTGTGGAGCAACGTTTAAAAAAAAAACTTTATGTCACACATGTGTGAAAATGGGTAGTCTTTGCGGTTATTGGAAATAGGTTTTTTAACACAAATCCTCTTCCATATAACTCTTTCTCGTTCAGGAAGGACCTATGATCCACAGTGGAGCCGTGGTCGCGGCAGGCATATCGCAGGGCAAGAGCACGACGTTTAACAAGGACTTCAAGATATTCCAGTACTTCCGCGAAGATCATGAGAAGCGTGACTTTGTGTCGGCTGGCGCGGCCGCCGGTGTTTCTGCTGCTTTTGGTGCTCCTATAGGTGAGAATAAAATCCGGTTTCCATTGGTGTGGGAATCCGTTCAAATCCACAACGCGTCTCTCGCGTCTCCGCTTTGGTGGGAACCTGGCGCAAAAATATCGGTAGAATATTTTATTAGAAAAGTTTGAATCGGTATTCACTGCCAATACAACGCGGAGAGGTAAATCTTTGGCAACAATTAAGAATAAAAACAGTGTAGGAGATGTTCAATACAAATGCCTTACGTGTTTTTCTTTCAGGTGGAGTACTATTCTCATTAGAAGAAGGCACCAGTTTCTGGAATCAGGCGCTAACATGGCGAACATTCTTTGGTACTGTGGTTTCAACGTTCACTTTGAACTGCGCTCTATCTGCGTATCACGGTCGAGCGGGAGAACTGAGTTTTCCAGGTATGTGTAAAACTACTATGAAAACGGGAAATTCTCTTCTAATTGCTCTTTCGTTATTGTACTAACACTATTCTTACTTTAGCTGCGAAGCAAGAAAATTTAACTTAACCTTAATTAACCTGCTCTGTCCCACTCCTGGGCGTCCCTCCACTCTTCCCATTTCTCACGAACCCGCGCGTCCTCCTTCCATCTCTGTGGGAACCTGTCAACTTGTGAGACAGAGAAGTTTGTACAAAAAAACATAATTTGGAAAAATGTGTTTTGATACTGATCACGCCAGCTTTTTGTTCAGTTTTATCATTCTATACAAGTCTTAAGCCGGTCACTTGCCTGCCCAATAGCACAATTTGGAGTTTGTTTGTGCCACTTCTTCTTCCAAGCTAATATACTGGAAGTGAAATAAAGAGGTTTTGGTCTTATTTAATATTGACGTTCAAAAAGTTGTGGCTTAATTACGTTTAGTTTTGATTTAGTATGACTAAATTCAGTCCGTCCAAAAACTCCTATTACTTCAATATCAATATTTCAAGTTTTATTGAATTTTCTTTGGCCTATTTTTTTTTATTATTAAATAAACCTCTTTTGTTTTAGGTCTCCTGAACTTGGGAAAGATGGAACCATTTCCCTTTCAATTCTATGAGCTGCCAGTATTTATGTTTTTCGGCGTTGTCGGTGGATTACTGGGCGCTCTCTGGAACCATGTCAACTATAGACTAACTGTTTTTAGGATAAGGTGAGGATTTTCTACAGGTTTCCATTTGATTTAGGAAAGTTTAGGTTAGGCAAAAGTATTAGTAAACAAACATGACTTATCAAGCCTCTGTAGTATGCAAAATACTTTGAAACCCTTGCAAACAACTAATTGAATGAAATGTCAAATGCGTTTGCCTAAGTATATCTTTGGCCCTGTGTTATTTATTTTTTATTTATCTTCAGTTAAAATGATAATTGGCGAATTGTGGGTACACTTACACCTCTGCCTAACCTCTAGGGGATCACAGGCGTGATATTATGTTTTTATGTTATTTGGTCACCTTTATGTCATGTTATTTTAAATATGGTCCTAACAAAGAGTAATATTTTGACATTAATATCATTAGTTAACATAATACCTTTGTGTCGATAAAGCCCTAGATAGATAACGACGCAATTTGCCTACGATAATAGAAAGGTCGATAACACTAACCTTATCCTATAGATACCTCGTGTTGTTTACAAAAGAAATCAATCACTATATTCACCTTGCAAAGGTTAAATCACATTTGCAAGCACGGATCATAAACTCCGAGTATTTCGTATCTCATTCAGTCACATAAGGCACCATTTGGTAGAGCGAGAGGTCCGGTCGGAAGCATCCGCATTCATTCACGTACAGTCCTTAGGGTGGTATTATACTTATCAAATATCTTTGTCCAATGTACAGTCTGTGGTGATTCAAATGTTGCTTACATTTGTTTGTTCGCTGTTCGTGTACACTGGACAAAGATATTTAATAAATGTAATACCACCCTTAAACAGGCGGCGGCAACCCAACAGGAACCTTCGATAAAATCACAACACACCGTCAAAATTACAGTGTCCTTATCAATGTAATTTTGACAGTTGTCTTGTGGTAGCAACCTAACAGCAACCTTATCGTATCCAGAATAGAGACGAAAGTAATTTTAAGTCAGAAGCAAAATAACGAATCGAACGAAACAACTTTTGACAGCACATTTACTCATCAGAAAGTAAAGTACGCTTTCTGTAACGAGAGTAAGTTCCGCTTTGTCCACCAGGTACATAGGAACTCCTTGGCTGCGCGTGGTGGAGGCGTGTTTAGTCGCAGCCTCAAGCGCTACCTGCGGCTTCCTTATGATGTTTTTACTGAACGACTGTCGACCACTCGGGGAAGACCCCACTAAAGTACCTTTACAGGTAGGATTTTTTCATCAAGATCGTTTCTATTTATTTTTAGAATAAATGTAACATCACGCCTTGATTTCTTATTATTGGTCGTAATTTCAACCCCCGAGCCTCAGATTCTGAGTTCGATTCGTGTTTTTTTTTTTTGTGTCATAGATTATATCCAATTATAGATTCTCAGTACCTAGCAGTCCAATTACGATTCGTGAAAAAGGAACTAATAACAAAACTGGAAAAGTTTCTGGCCTACACACATTGGATTAATCAGAGATACAAAACTATCATGTCACTAATAGAAGTTTTCTTAAGTTAAGCCTCATTTACACGATGCAAGAACTTGCATGCAAGTTTCACTACATTGCTGTTTTTGTTTGATTAACTGAATTCATTGCCCGTCAATAGTCTGCAATGTAATGAAACTCGCAAGCAAGTTCTCGCATCGTGTAAATGAGGCTTTACCCACAGTGATAAAGTAATATTTTTTATAACACATTTGCTCGTAAAGGGTCTTTTATTTCACCAATTTCAGTATCGTAATGTATCTCATTACGCACTAGTGCGATAATGTAATGTAAAACGCACGGTTTATCAAAATGCTCCGTCTAAAACGAACAGTACTTTTTTAAATCTTAGCAAAGAGTTTTTATGTCAGAAAAGTGGTCAACATTTTATGAAAAAAAATTAACTTGGGAGGGGAGATAAAATATAATAAATAAAAATTTAATTCTTTAATTCAATCAATTTTGACCATAAATTACAACCATTTATCTGTAACTAAACACAAAAATTAATTTACTTTATTAGTAATACTGGCTGTTTTTGTGCCTTTGCCTTAAAAAAAAGCGCTGATGCGCGCACATCCAGTGTTGCCGTTTTAGCGCTTTTCGCGCTAGATCTAGCGCATTTTAAAGCTCTTCAGCGCTTTTTTTCAAAAAATGACGCGCTAAACATAATTTAGTGGAATCTGGTGGAAAATTTAAAAGATATTGTCAACCTCCAATTAGGCCGAAAAGTCAGAGTTCAGAGCCAAAACAATTGAAAAAATAATCAATAATAAACATACTGTTTTAATATTTGGTTTAGTCTACTGTTTTGTCTCTTTTTACATTAAAGGATTTTACTATGGCTGTCTCGGTCGTGTTTCTAACAGACAAAAACCGGTTTATTTGGCGCGGAGTTCCTTTCTTAATAGAATTTTAGTTTGTGTTTTCGTGAAAATCTTAAATGGAAGTTCCACTGAAGAAGAAGGCTTCTATTTTACTTATACGGCACCAAATGAGATTATTAAATAAAACTTGCCACACCTACGAATTACCTGAAAATGTCCTGAATAAAATAACAAAAACTATCAAAAAAGGAACCTCAGCTGGCGAAAGTACATCACAGACACAGACACCTGAAAATAATGACAAAACTGACCACGACAATGTGACTGAGTTATTGAACATGGTTGATTTTAACAATTAAATAAAATTATTAGAAAGCCATTAATTGTGTTTTTTTATCTTTTCAATTATCGCAAAAAAAGAACATCATTTTAACTACGCGAAAAGTTTAGTGGATTTTAGCGCTTTTTTAAGCCCCGTTTTTACCAAAATATAGCGCTTTTTTGACATGAGTTTGGTGGTTTTCTTTTTCCTCTAACGGCATCACTGCGCACATCGCTAATTTCATATTTTGTAAACAAGTAAAAGTTATTCCGCGCGCTTTTTCTTTTCGCTGTATAGTTCTTATTTGAAAATGTCGTCCGAGTTTTATTTATTTCCTCGCAAATATGTTATAAAACGTCGTATGACATACGTGCGCTTTGATAATTACAGCCTCTGCTTTCTTGTAGCCCTCGCCTACTGCTCCGGCTAGCAATATCGCCTCGGCTGAAATTTTCAACTTACCGCACTTATATCATAATGTACTATGGTCACTATAGACTCTTTATTTCAGTCCGTTTTTGTTTGGATATATTAATACTTAATTTTATGTTGAGGCCGGAAACTTTTGTACCGTGCTGATATAATTTTATCATGACTTTCCAGCTATTCTGCGCAGACGGCGAATACAATGCCCTTGCTGCGATCTGGTTCCAAACCCCCGAAGCGTCCGTGCGCTCATTCCTCCACGACCCCATCGGGTCCTACAAGCCGTGGTCGATCTGCATGTTCGTCGTGTGTTACTTCTTACTCTCCGCTTGGACGTTTGGTCTCTCAGTGAGCAGTGGATTGTTCATACCGAATCTGCTGACAGGCGCCGCTTGGGGAAGACTGCTGGCTATTGCTATACAGTTTATGCTGCCTTCGAACGTAAGTTTTTCTTTGTTTTTTTGTAACGTCTAGTACTCGTGATCATGTCGATTAGTTTTGTTGTTACATTCACACCCAAAAACGCTAGTCATGTTTCCAAAAGTAATGTGTATGATCTCGTAATGTATAGTAGTACAATCCAAAGGGAAACCTAAGTAAAATCCTTGAGATAATCATAGCAGTAGTCCTGCTATGGTTATCTTAAGGATTTGACGTTGTAGAACGTTGACGTTGGAGAACGTTGCATGCTGTCAAATGATAAGATCAATATTCCAATGCAGTTTTTTGAAGTGAAGTGTTTTTAACCGCGTTGAGCGATTATTGGTAGGGGAGAAAACTATGGGTTCGCGTCAACGACGACCTCGACATGCTCATGACGTCACTACATGATAGACTACCGATGCGCAGTATAGCGGCTATAATTGCTATAAAAAGAAAGAATTCAAAAAAAGAACACAGTAATTCCATTGTTTTGCGTTTTCACTTCTGTCGGCAGTGCTTATGACTGACACTGTTTTTTTATTTATACACTTGGAATCGTCTTTTTCAAGTGAATATAGGGACTAGGAATCTCACCCACGCAACGGAAATTTTTAAAACACTAGTCTTTCCCAACAGTCAATCAACCCAGCTAAATACGCTCTTGTCGGGGCGGCAGCTCAGCTCGGCGGCGTAGTGCGCATGACCATATCACTGACGGTCATTATCATAGAGACGACGGGACAGATCTCCAATGCGTTGCCTATCATCATCACTCTGGTTGTCGCTAAGTGGACCGGAGACTTTTTCAATGAGGTATGTTTAGAAAATGTTCTTCCTTCTTTGTTTTGAATACAGGAAAGCCTCAAGGAACATCTCTTCCATGACGAAACCTGAAGGACTAAACCTGAATAGAAATGAAGAACGCGGTTCTAATCTTTTGAACCTCGTCTGTTTTATCGTAGGCGACACCACGACGAAGCGGCTATTTTTTTCAAAATTAGTTTATTTTCAATTATTCTATGTTCCTAGAGACTTCCTTAGTCTCTGGTCAGTAAATATGCTGTCAAATCTCTTTGGTAGACTGAACAGCCAATCAAATCACTTGAACATTTTACGAATAATATTTATTTCTTTTATTTGCTTTACCACGTCCTCATCTCCCCAGGGTATCTACGACATCCATATCCAGTTAGCAGCAGTGCCCCTGCTACCTTGGGAGCCTCCACCACTAGCGCACAACATCTACGCGTCTGAGGTGATGTCGCATCCAGTCTTCACACTGCGCACTGTTGAGAATGTCGGCCATATTGTGGAGCTGCTCAAAATTGTGTCTTATAATGGATTCCCTGTTGTTGATCCGCCTTTGGCTGATGATGTGAGTATTGTTTTTATTATTGACCAGTTTCAGACCCTACTTGATCGACGTTGAAAAATATATTTCTTGGTACTCGATTATAGTATAGCTTCCCATCTTTGGAGGAATTGTTTAAATCGGAACTGCACGCGTAGCATGACTACTGTAGAAATGAGTTTTGTCTACGGAAGAATTGACATAATGACAATGTGTCAGTTTGTCGATTCTTCCGTCGACATAGCCCGTTTCTACGGCGGTCATGATACGCGTGCAGTTGTTTCGAAGGTTACTTCTTAAATCGAAACTTACAAACTTTAGCCATTTACAATAACATCTGGTGCCTGTATAAGAAGGACTAGGAAGGTCTATCTACTTTACAACGTACCTTCGTACGACCGGACTGGCAATCTGTATCTTTATACTAGCACCCGTCCGAATAATTTTTGTCATGTGCTAACTGTTGTTTTTTAGATAAGATAAAGAGCAATTTGTCATTCACTATACACATATTATTTCTTAGTATTTATTTCTGTACATATAATTTACATTTTTAAATATTTCTGTTTAGATAATATAATATTAAAAAACAAAACATTTAAAAATATAAAAATAGTAGCCCACCGGTATCGGGAACAGGGTCCAAGCTACCGGCGGTCAGGGCTCCACAAAACTCTCAATAGGAGCCGTTTTCAGAGTACTGCTTTCTTAATCAAGCCCTTGATCCAGTTGCCTAATGAGCGGCTCATCAGATATTGGCTTGCCAATTAGGCCATTGGCTGATACAACTATCGGCACAGTGATCGCTGAGTCAACATCCCACATATCTACAACCTCGCGAGCCAAGTCAAGATACTTGATTTGCTTATCTTTCTCGGCTTTCACGAGGTTCTTGTCATGTGGAACCGTTATGTCAACAATCATTGCGCGCCGCTCTGATCGATCCACTGCCACTATATCAGGCTTATTGGCTACAATAGTACTGTCATTATTATTAATATACTCTCACATAGATCAAGAAATCCCTTTTCCCACGGCTTGTCTGTTCACCTCATTGAAGTCGTCTTTCTGCTACAGAATTTAATCTGCTAATCAACCTAGGGCAAAATTGCAAAATTTTATTACTTGTTTTAGGTCGAAGTGACAACCTACAAGCGGTTACGCGGCTTGATACTACGTTCACAATTAATAGTATTAATACAGAACAAGATTTACAATGAAAACGCAAATACCACGTGGTCTAACTTCAATGTGGACATGAATATGTTCAGAAAGGAATACCCACGGTATCCCTCTATTGATGAGGTAAGACTTTTGTTTGTGCCAACTAACTTTGTCCATCATCATCATCTGCCTAACCATTTTTTCCAACTATGTTGGTTGTCGGCATCCCGTCTAACCGGATGCAGCTGAATACCAACTAACCTTGAAAACAAAACTTGAAATAAATGGGAGTTCCATAGAGTTGAAATTCCGGGACTTTTCCAAAAATGTATGTGGCCATTTTCTTTGAAATATTTGAGATAATCACCACATACCCACTACAAATAATTGGGAATCCCCTAGAGAGGAAATTCCTGGCCCCCTATTCACAAACGCTTGGATTCGATTTCGATTCGATAAGTCGGTATGTCTATCTTGTTTTGGCATTACGAAAGCGAGCGAGATAGACATACGACTTTTCGAATCGAAATCGAATCCGAACGTTTTTGAATACGGGGGCTGAGCTAAACCAAACATGAATCACCAAAAATGTTCGGTCTTACTCAGACGTTTGTTTCCGTAACCGACTAACTTTGGACTCTAATGCAGTCGCTTTTCATAAATATTCTTACTCAATTCAACACGTGACACGTCCACGGTCAATCAGCGATGGGGAATGGGATACTAGAAGCGCGGCCGTCCAAGTCACCAAAACATTCCGAAAAATTTTTCATTGACAGTATAATAGCAGAACCTCTCCAAACAATCAGTCACTGCGGAGTCCTGTGCCCACTTAATCCAGTGAAGAATAAAGTCTGGGTCTAAAGCATCAAAGTCAAAGTCAAAGCATTTATTTCAATTAGACCATTACAGGCACTTTTGAAAGTCAACAAAAACAAAATAAAACGCGAAGCTACAGTCCCAGTCACAAGGCATAATAACTTGTGAAAGTACTGTAGTTGCCCATTCCGTATTAGCGTAGATCTCTATGGAGAAGAACGGGCAAGAAACTCCATGGACACTCTTTTAAATCAAAATATGTTACAAAATCTTGGTTACATCATTCATGTCAAGAATTACAAATATGTGAGAACAATGTAGAAATACGGGCAAGTTAAGAGCGTCCAGAGTAAAAGATTAAATCAGTAATAAAAATAATAAAGTAATTGAAATAAACCGTGGCAGCTAAGAGATGACCAGTCACAACTGACAGCGCCCGTTCACGAACATGACGCATGTATCAGCCATCATTCAACTCAACCATTTTGAAGGGAACTAAACGACCCGACACACCCGCCACCATCAGCGTGACATTTAAGTGAGCATGACATTCACTCAACCACCAGGGTAATTTCGCGTCAATGAAAGATTTAGTTACTCATTAAATAGTGGCTTTACAGTACATGGTACTCACACATGTGCTATGAAATTATATAATACTAAGAGATTGAATCTATACAATGCAAATATATTTTTACAATCTTCTGCAGCTTTCACAATAACTTCACTTTCTAATTCTGATGATTCCGATTGCCCCTATGGTTGTGGAGCAGGACCAGCATTGAGCCAAGCATTTTTATCATCAATATAATCCCCCAACTTATAATATGCTTGCCTACATAGTGTGCGTTTTATGCAAGATTTAAATTTCGTTTCATTCAGCTGTAGAATGTGGGGAGGTATTTTATTGTAACATTTTAAACAGTACCCCATGAAAGATGAGTCTACTTTAGCTAACCTGAAACCTGGCTGAACTAGTTGGTCTCTGTTTCTAGTATTATAGTGGTGCCGGTCACCTCTTTTACTAAATAAATGCAGATTTTTTCTAACGTACATGATGTTTTCATAGATGTATTGACAAGGTACCGTCATAATGTTAATTTCCTTGAACAGTTCTCTTAGAGAATCGCGCCTACGTAGATTATATATGGCTCTGATAGCTCTTTTCTGCAGAATAAATATAGACTCGATGTCTGCAGCCCGTCCCCATAGTAAAATACCATATGACATAATACTATGAAAATAACTAAAATACACTATCCTCGCGGTATCTACATCAGTAAATTGACGGATTTTTCTGACAGCATATGCTGCTGAACTTAGCCGTCCTGCAAGAGATGTTAAATGAGGACCCCATTGTAGCCTTGAGTCGAGCGTGATCCCCAAGAAAACAGTTTCATCGACAAATTCAAGTTTCTCTTGATTCAATACTATGTCACAGTCACTGCTTTTGACATTTGGTAGAGAAAATCTTATGCACTTAGTTTTTTTCCCATTTAATACTAAATTATTTGCGGTAAACCATTTATGGACCTGCATTAGAGCGTTATTTACATCGTCAAGGTTTGTTGCACGTCTGTTTATCTTAAATATTAACGAAGTATCGTCCGCAAACAACACCATTTGTGGTTGGTTTTTAAATAAATGGGGAAGGTCATTAATATATACTAAAAAGAGGAAAGGACCCAATATCGAACCTTGTGGTACACCCATTTTTACTTTCAGAGCCATTGAATTTACACCATTTACCTGTACTTGCTGCTGTCTATCATTTAAATACGATTTTACTAAACTGAGCGCAAGTTTACCTAAGCCGTAATGCTCAAGTTTCAAGAGCAAGGTTTGGTGATTTACGCAATCAAATGCCTTCGAGAGGTCACAGAAGATTCCTATGGCATCTTGTGCCTCTTCCCACGCAGTATATATGTGTTTTAATAAAGTGACACCGGCGTCAGTTGTACAACGTCCCTTGGTGAAACCATACTGTTTCTCGTGTAAGATTTTGTTGGTGTTAAAGTGGGTGAGCATTTGATTAAGCATTACCTTTTCAAACACCTTGCTGAAAACCGGCAGCACGGATACGGGTCTATAATTATTCGTATCTTTACTGTCCCCAGATTTGAAAAGTGGTATTACCTTGCTGTATTTCATAAGGTCTGGGAAGACCCCTTGGTCCACACACAAATTAAAAATTAAAGCCAAGTACGGTGCTATAGTGTCAATAATAGCTTGACACACTTTAATAGGCATGAATGTCTAAATGCAGTTCAAGTCACCTAAGACAGGCTGACAACATGACACTATCTTTTTGAAGTGAAACTTCTTATGCGACTTCCAACAAGTTTAACCTTTTGACCGCCACGTCAAAAAAGAAAAAGCGTGCCCTCAGCGCCAAGCTCCGAATTCATAATTTAATACCTACAAAATAATAGTGAGGGCGAAATTATATCGATAAAGCTCATAGAAACCTGACGACATTTTTTTACATGGGTTTTAATTTCAATAAAGATTATTATACCATCCTTGTGTTGAGTTTTATTTCATCGCGCTTTGTACTTTATGACATAAATGTAATAATCTGTGTCACAGTTACGGCGTTTATTCCACAAATAGAAACAACAATCGATAAAACCAAGTCAATAGTATTACAGCACTATTGTCCATCATGACGTAATTTTTTGTCACCCTAAGACGACAGTGGCGCAGTTGGCACGTATTTCTTGAAATTGCTCGCTTCTTCTCTAGAGGTGCGACACCGATACTTATTAATAATATCGAAATATTTTATTTTGTTCGTTTTGTACTTTTAACATTGTCAACTAATAAAATTTAAGTTTCTTTGGAAGAACAAGCAATATTAATGCTTTAGTATAACGCCAGTCACTGATGACATCAGTGCAGAAGTAAATACCGTTTACTGTGTTAGTGTTGTTTACTTTCGAATGTAGACAATTTACAACACTGTAATGAATAGGAAATAATGAGGAATAATGGTACCTACCTGGACAAAGTTTCTTAAGCGTCACAAACATGAAGTTCACAAAAGATAAAATAAAACATTTTATATAAATCAGTTTTTTAATTAAAAAGTTGGGTGGTAGAAATTGGTAGAACAATCACACCATTTTTAATACCTTCACACATTATATACCGTTCAATATGTATAAGACAATCAACATAAGTTTAATTCAACAATTGTAGATTGATTTATATCGATATACGTATGTATTTTTAGGTAGGATAGTATTAAAAAAAAACCATTATAAACGTGTCAGTATCGACTCCTTGCAATATACTTAATAAGTCTTCACTACTCATATTATAGTTATCCATTATTAATCATGTATACAGTAAACAATAATAATAACAGCAAAAGAACTACTCTATTCAAAAAATTTCCTCGTTTGACGTCATGGGACTGTCAATCATAGACGACTGTGGCGTTCCCGGCACAGACAATACATTGGGTGATAGGGATGGGCATTGCAGTCATTACAATCAATCGATAATCTATTAACACTCGACTTTTAAAGAGCGCATAGTTCAGTATTATAAAATTTTCTTGATTTCTCAAACATGAAAGTTCAATATCAAATGTTTTATTTGTTTAATAATGCAGAATTCAGAGTAAATCAAATATAACGTAGGTTGCCGTCGAGGTCGATATTCTTGTTATATTGACTGCTGCCTACATCACTACGTGTCCTGTTGAGGTGACTGTGGCTTTGAGGGCACGAACTTTTTAACTGGTTTTCTTTTTTGTCATCTTATGTTACTACAGATGAAATCTAATGAAAGCAGTTCACTTCAAATAAATGAAGAAGAGTCAAGGTAAATAATTAACAAGGGAAAAACACAAAACAATGCTGTTTAATGACATTTATTTATGTGTAAAATTCTGTCAACCATTCGCGACCGTGGCGTGCTGGGCACATTTTGGTTTGTCGTCTACACACGACTGTGGCGGTCAAAAGGTTAACGTTACCATGGAGGGGGAATATTTTCTAAAACTCACTAAGAGATTGCAGTACTTATTACAAGATTTGTGACTACGAAGTTCTACTAGGTACGCAAGATGGCGTGCAAAGAGTCATGCATTCGACTCTTCGGTGTGACCAGCCTTTACTCAATTTCCATGAGTAGAATAACCCCCGATAAACTTATGTAATAATTATTTAATAAAAATAATACAACAAGAAAACAATAAAATATTATTGAGAAGCTCAATAAAATAACGAGAGTGAATGCGTGGCACTCGAACATGCGTGCAGTATTACGAGGTTTCACTTCTTACGCGCGGAGGGACTCCACGCACTATTTTGTTTTTTTAAGTATCATTTTACCGCTTAGGTGTGCCGAATGATGCCGATGCGCACAAAGTGTGCGCGCCTAAGACCTTAGACTACTATTAAAGTGCTTCTGTTCTCTTGTTATCATCGCTCTTCTATCTGTCCATAGTTAGACATAGCAGAATGGGAGAAGACTTGCACAATAGACCTGCGTCCGTTCATGAACCCCTCGCCTTATACTCTGCCACATCGAGCGTCACTGCCGCGGTTGTTCAGACTGTTCAGAGCGCTAGGATTACGACATCTGCCTATAGTTAATGATGTTAATGAGGTAACTATACATATTACACGTCTATAATTCAATCAATATTTTACGATGCTGCATCTGTATAAATGCAATATGTAATAGCTCTGGTCTCTTTACTGATACTTAAATCATATAGACCATTCATCCGTACCGCAACCGCAATTATCGAATCTAAAGCTGGACCATCCATCAATATCTGGTAATCGGAGTCCCGACTTGCGATCTCCGTGTACCGTGCGAGCTTTAAATTTTCAGTATGTTCGAACTTTAAAACGTGATACGTTAGCAGCAGGTTATTTATATCCTCAGAGTTAACAGCAAATACTAAATTGCACAATACTTTACACTATTTTATTTTGTAGGTGGTTGGTATGGTAACACGAAAAGATATTGCGAGATACCGAGTATGGCGACACCGAGGTCACATGGGAATGGAGGAACTAATACTTTCTAGTGAAATTTAGCAAAGTACATAAAGTCTGACTGAAGGAACGCCTTTGGTGAGGACTCCTTTCAGGCAACACATGCAGAACCAAAGACTGTGCAGAGAGCAGGCTGAGATGAGTGATACGGGAAGGCTAAGTCCTATTTCTAAAAATATCGAAATTAGCGTTTAAGGTGGATGCGACGGGGTAGCCCGCCAAATTAATTTTTTTTTTACGTTTTTTGCAATTTGCCAGTCAGTGTCTGGCTTTATGTTGAACAAAATATGATTCGCGGCCGTAACAAATATAATATCTTTATTGAGTTTTAATAATTAAAATCATCAATACAACCTTCTAATTTCATTTAATCCCATTGAATGACTTTTTCATGAAATTGTCATAAAATTGGATTAAATGAACTTGGATTGTATTGAAGATTTTAATGATTATAATTGTATACATTCATACATATTGCAAAAAACGTGAGAAAATTTGAATGTCGCGGGTTACCCTGACACTTCCACCTAATACAATTTTTTTTTTCAGCATATTAAAGGTCTGCTTGCGCTTAAAATATTCATCTTGGTCGGTCGAAATTTGTACTTTTGGATTAGAAATAATTTTAGTGAAATTCAATCAAAATGACAAAAGATATTATTTTTATATTTATTATTTTCGGCTTAGAGCCTAGGTATAATTTAGCACAGCTTTACAGTGATAAATGAATTTGAAGCCAAATATGGACAATGAAAAAGTGATTACAGATGGGTTTCTTTAATGTGTAATATATGTAATTTAAAGTCACCATGATGATGTCACCTTGTGTACTTTTATGTCTGATTTATTGCATAATAATTTTATTGTGATTATCACTTTATCAGTGTGCCTATTGTTGTAGTCTCGATAGACAGATAGTAGCATAAGTATTAGACAATGAAATGAGTGTTAAATAAAGAGAAACTTATGTTAAATGGCAAATTCTGATTAAATTAAAATTGGCTAAATGAAGTAACCATCAAGATTCTTATGATTAAGATGAAATTAACTTATATATTTTCTACTAATTGATGTGATATTTTTGTTAACTGATATTATAGACCTGTACTTGAAAATGCATAAAAATGTGATGCAATCATTATGAATTTTGTTATGATTTATAAATTAGGACACTATTGTGATAATTCTAGAGCTAAGATACTGTAAATGTGTTATCAATAAAAATGTTTTCATGGAAATACATTTATTTACTTTGCAGTAGTTTACAAGTCCCTTAGCATGAGTAATTAATATTAAACAACAGCTTAATTAGTTTTGAACTATATGAAAAGTCTTTCTTCAGGGTGACATCGGTTTAACCATAATTAAAAGCGAATAGCATTTACTTTCTTAATTCTTCGCTAGTTGTTTTCAAACAACTCCCAGCCGATACCAGACCACAAGTTGAAGAATAGAATCACTGGCAATATAACTAATATTATCAGTAAATAGTTGACGATTTCATCCATTGCAGTTTCTTTTTACAGCGCTTGTAAGTGAATTAATTATTGAATAAATAGGTTACTGATACCGAGCTTCAGCTTTGTAGGATTGACAACATAACCTATTAAGTTTGACAGCAAGATGACATACAATTAATAATAGAGCAGAATGAGTTGTCGTTGACTTTGTAACCATAGGCAAAGGGCATTTTTGTCATGAACATATTATACGGATACCTTTTTTCCCACGGGAGTAGGCAGAAACTAAAGCCACCTGCTTCCTCTGCTACGATTCCTTTATCTGTACTCCGTGTGCGTACTCCACGTTCCATACATGTGGGCATACACGAACGTCACGAACGCCGGTTGCGAGTAGACATTTATGTCCGTAAAAATAGTAGTATTATTTTGGTATGAAGAAGGCACCATTAATTTTATTTTAACTTGTTAAAGAAAAGAACAAGAATACAATCTAAACTAATATTATAAAGAGGAAACATTTGATTGTTACGATTTAACTAAGAAACTACTCGACCGATTTTGAAAATCCTTTTACCATTATAAATCCATTGCCGACTCGTAGTCACACCAGATTATCACACCAGTGTGACTAACAGGAATTTTTTTCTCGTTTGTCACACCACTGATTTTTCCACACCATGTATTCCTAACTAGTGCTGTCCTAGTTATACTATGTACTTGGTTAAATTAAAAACCTTTGAATCTACTTATTCACAGAGTATCTAACATAGGTATTAATACTTTTTTTAAAATTAATTTTTAAGGAATATTCAAAAAATTTAAAGAATTTGTATGAAAATAAATAAAGAGAATAAGATCAAGAATAAAATAAATATGAAGGACCTATGGGATTAGTTCTCAGAAAGGTTTATTGATAGACGAGTGCGTACTGGGTATATATTTTGTAAATAAAATATATCCAAAAGCTAACATTTAGTACTTTATTGACCGAATCGTCCATTATTAGAAATAATGCATAACATTACAAATATAAGTAATTAAACATGGAAGTACATTACATCAATATCAACAGTCAATAACCACACAAACACAGTGATACCATGTAATATCAAGACAAACTCAAAGCATGATTGGTATTTGAATTAAAGATTAAATTAATTAAAAAAATAACTCATAAGATAAAATTATAATTAAATTCGTAATAAATAAAAAATAACACAAAAGGATATTTATGTGAAGAATATTGTCAAAAATCTCTTCAATACTTCTAGTTGTTAAAATGCAAGTTTTAGTAGTAACATGATTTCATAGCAAAATTAGTGCTTGATAAAGCAAATAATCAAAAATTAAAGTTATTCGTGTTTTATGGCAGTAATAACTAAATACTAATAACATAATAATATCAGTGAATAGTACTAGAATATATTAAATGATCTTAACTAATTTCTTAATTAATCACAACTTATATGTAAGGAATAGGCAACTGATGGCTTGTTGGGCGTCCTCGAAGTATCGCGGTTTATCAACCCTGGCAATACCGTAGTCAGGTTCTAAAGCTGGCAACACAATATTATTTCCTGAGCCACACAAGGTCATGTTCAGTGATTGGTTGTTTGTATGGGACACAAATTTGGATGGCTGTGGTGTATTGAATTTGCTCTTCATAATGTTCGTCGTCATTCGTTTAGTTCTGTCGACGTTTCCTTTTATTGAGACTAGCATCCTGTGGTTTTCGGGCTGGTTCAGAAGCTCTGTTAAGTCCTGTGAATAAAAGAAAATATATAAGAGCTGATGAATTCAGCCAAAGTTTTAAGTATATGCAATGAAATACACTAATATTTTGACGACTGCAGTAGATAGTATTATATTTTACTAGCTGTCCCGCGCAACTTCGTCTGCGTCATATTTTCCCCGTTTTCGCAACATTTTTCATTGCTGCTCCGCTCCTATTGGTCGTAGCGTGATGATATATAGCCTATGCTACTTCTAATACCTCCAAGAATATGTGTACAAAGTTTCATGATGATCGGTTGATTTTCGCGTGAAAGCGTAACAAACTTCCATTCACATTTATAATATTAGTAGGGATAACGGGCTGGTGGACCTCCACGTCCACGGCGCGTATTTTGGATATGGGTGGAAAAAAATATCATTCGATCCACCCCAGCTCCTTGGGAAAGGCCAGCAACGCCTTGGTGTTACTAACGATCTCGCGGAGAGTATTAGTAGGTAGTAGCCTTACCTTCTTCACTGGTTCATATTTGGAAAACAGCCAAAGATATGTTGCCATAATACAGAACAGTTGAGTTTCACTGTTGCTGAACCTCCACATGAATTTCAGGATAGGCGGTATACGCTCTCTCTGCAAGAAACATCAAACAAATGATTACACAACAATACGAGATCGAAAGTTAAAGAACGCGGTCAGTACAGATTGGGCCTATTTCTGGTGCGTTTTAAGTTAACTTTTGCACGCACGTAGATTTGAAACGTATACGAACGAGCTCTTCTACTATCTTCCAATTCAATATACACAGCTTTAAAAAAATACGCCTTGTTTGTAAGGGCCCAAGCCACAAATTAAATTAGCTAACGAAAGTACATGTGATAGGTTATTGATACCTGAACACAAATATAATATAACTAAACTGACAGAAGCTACTTCTATGGAAAAAAAAAGTGTTTTTCATATTTAGATATCGATACTTCTCCAACAGTCTAGGGAGTTTCGCCAGCTTTTTCAATTTGACCTTTAAATCAAAGGCTTCAAGAGCGTCTCGTTTTTTTTCAAAAAGCTGCGTGTTTTGTGACATCTTACCAAGTAAATCTTCGGTCCAGTGATCCTATAGCGAGTCAGGTTGACGAGTACCGCAGCAGCAGACTTCAGCACTTCTATGCTAGAAATGGATCTGTTCGTGACTGACATGTAGGTGTACACGCGATGAACAATGGCCGAAGCATTGTCGTTGTACAACATCGGGAATACTTCCGTTAGTAGTTCTAGAATAAATAATTAGAATTAACATTTTTATTTCATGATCAATCATCTGTGTGGCCCTGGCTCTTGCACTAGATGTTCCTGTACTACAAGAGCAAGACCTCTCAATATGCAGGAAACATTATAAGGGGTCCGCTTAAACTAGCCTGGGTGCACGGAGCGGGTGCCCATTGTCATATATCCCTTAGAACACCGGTCACACGCGCCCGCGCCCTTCCGCACTTTTCATCGCCGCTCACCATATTTCAAATTGCGAACATGAGCGGGCGGGTTTTAGCGGACTACCTAATAAAAGCGTGATAGATAACAAATGAAATATTACAGTATTCTCTTATTTATTTGCCAATAACAAATAAAATGGGATAAGGGCAGAAGATTTACCAATCTGATGTTGATTGAATTACTGATATAACATTTAAAAAAATCAGCAAAGCTTTGGTTTAGAAGCGTAACTGACCTGACCCACTCAGGAATGGTGTAATGACGCGAAAGAACACTAAAACATCTATCCACCGCGACTGCATACACGTACGATTTGTTGTACTACCATCGCGATATATGTCACGCGGTTGAACGTTACCTTGTCGTAACAAACGAACTTCAATAAATAGAACCAGACTTACCAAGGGACCTAAAAGCGACGATAACAGTCTCAATACCGCAGATATTCCTGAGGACTTCCATAGCTTCCTCATTACGTTCCTTCATTGACTCCTGGCTGGACTTCAGGCCACCATCTCTCCATCTGCGCCTGATCGCTTCCACGCGTTTGTCGTGGGCAATGTTCACGCGGGCTATGTGGCCGCGGAATAGCGCCTGAAAATGTATTAAGAAGTATAAATTTCGAGTCCCTAGATAATATCTGTTACAGCAAATTGTACTTTACCGACCGAGTGATATAAGTGATATTTACCTGAATTTTGGAAGCAGCCCAGTAGACCCTTTGCTCTTCCCTAGTCTTTAGTATCTGTTCCCTCTTTATCTGTATTTGTTTCCTCACCAAGTATCCTCTTATGACAGCCTGAACTTTGATAATAATCCTTCTTTTCTGTACAAACTCGCAATGAATCAGTCTTGTTAGTAATTTTCCTCTCCATATTTTTTGTATAAATCTCACTCGCTCCATATATCGTACGTACCACGATCGTACAAGGAATCGCCTGACATATTTTTGCAGACATACTGCTGCCTGTATTCTTTGAGCCCTCAAAACGTCTCTCGCCTTTTTGAGCCTATAAGCAGCTTGTATTGTCACTATAGCTGATCGTAATCTGAAGAAACGCCTTCTTTCAATAAAGGTTCTAACATAACTCTGAATTTTAATTATAGAAATTCTAGTCTGAATATATCTTTGCCTTTCCGTTATAGTAAGCTTGTACGAACGATAGAATCTCTGTATGCACAATGTTGCGTCTTTGATAGCTTTAAATTCCTTGCGAATTTTAAGCATTCTGACTACTGACTGTGTTAAAATAACACTCTTCTTCAGTCTCAAAAATTCTTGGCGGCATACATCGCGTTTTTTGCTAGCGATATACCAACTCTGTATTTTGCTCGCCGCTTCATTTTCTCTTATAATGCGAGCTATTTTATTCGTTCGGAACCTACTTTGTACTAGCAGAACTGTCTTTCTTAGAGTCTGATATTCATTTTGAATTCTTCTGGTCTCTGTGACAAGTCTGAAGCGTCTTTGAATAAGTATTGCTGCCGATTTGATTTTGTTGTATTCGCTTCTTTGGAGTTTACCGCAGGAATACGCTCTAAATCTCCTTTGTATGGTGATACAAGACTTAACTATATTTGTGTAAGTTTGCTTCTCTTTCAACATAAGACAATGAGCTCTAAATTTCCTTTGAATGACAATAGCTGCAGACTTCATTCCTACATACGATTTTCTATCTTCTCTCATTGCCAGCAAAGCCCTGTACCTTCTTTGTAAGGCGACAGATGACCGTTTTAATTCAAGATACGCCTTCATTTGCTTCTTGCCTTCTACATAAGCTCTATAGAACCTCTGAATTGAAATACATTGTTTTAATATCGTGGTATATCTTGTTCTTTCTGATATCATCAGCTTTTGTGCCCTGTATCTATTCTGGATGGTCAAAGCGGCATTTTGCATCCGTAAATAAGCTTGTCTGTCCTTTCGCATCGACAGTAGGGCTTTGTACTTTTGTTGTAAAAGAATAATGAATCGCCTGATCCTTAAATATTTTCCTCTTTCAGTTCTCATAGCACAAATAGCTCTATATCTTCTCTGAACACATATTGTTGCTTTCCGAAGCTGGTTATAATCTTGTCTGACCTTCTGAGTTTCTTTATAGCGCTTATAATGGTCACTGATGAGTACGGCTGCGTTTTTCATTTGTAAATACGTTGCCCTTTGTTTCTTAGTTTCTAAATGAGATTTGTAGTATCTCTGGATAGTTATTGTGGAAGTTCTAATTGTAATGTATTGCTGTCTTACGATTTTCATTTCGATATAAGATCTGTAATATTTTTGAATGCAGATAGTTGCTGTTCTGATCTGAATATACTCTAGTCTTTGTTTTCTACCAATTATAAACGCTCTATAGATTTTTTGGATGGTCACAACCGCTTTCTTCGACTGCTGATATTGTTGTTGCACTTCTTTTCCTTTCTGACAACTACGGAACCAGGTCTGGATTTTTACTGCAGCTTGTCTTTGCTGTAGGTACTCTTTCCTTTGTTTTTTGCCTAACACGAAAGCTCTATATGCATTCTGAATAGTTGTACTTGATGATTGAAGTTTTAGATACGCTGCCCTTTGAAATCGCATTTTAATTTGAGCATTGTATCTACGTTGAACAACTACTGTAGCATGACGAAGCTTTGTATATTGTTCTCGTTGTTTCTTCATCAGAATTTGAGCTCTGTATCTTCTTTGGATAACTATAGTCGATTTTCTAAGTACTAGATATTCAGATCTGTCTTTACGCATTTGAACCAAATTTCTGTAGGATTTTTGTAGCACGATAGCGGCATTGCGCAACTGAATGTATGAGATTCTCTGTGACTTGGCTAGTAAATAAGATCGGAAGTATTTTTGAATCAGGATTGTTGAATGGCGTAGCTTGATATAATCTTGTCTGAACTTCTTCATGATAAAATACGACTTGATATACGTTTGGAGTACAGTAGTCGCGTTCTTGACTCTTAAGAAACTTTCTTTTTCTTTCTTCATTAATTGGTGAGCCTTGATCCTTCTTTGAAGGGAAATAATAAGTTCTCTCTGTCTTATGTATTCCTGTTGGCATTTATGGCGTCTATAGAAAGCTTGTATTTTGATAATGCTTTCTTTGAGAGCTAAATGTTTCCGACGATCGGTCCTCATTTGAAGTAGCGCCTTATAAAGTTCTTCAATTGTTTTAACTGCGTTCTTAAGTTTCAAGAAGTATCTTCTTTGTAGAAGCATACGATAATAACTTTGTATAAGAACAGCGCTTCTGCGCTTTGTAGCGAAATTCTGAATTTCCTTTCTCATCAACAATTTATTCCTATATGTCTGTTGGATGCTTATGACAGCTTGTCTGTATCGAATATATTCTTTTCTAACAAGAAATCGTCGAACTAAACTTTGTACAGTAACAATCCTCTTTATTTGTATCGTGTAGTGTCTAACACACAACCACCGTCTGATTTGGCATTGCAAATGAATAGCTGCTTTACGTCTCAACTCTGCCCTTTCTAATCTCAGTTTTTCTAAGGTTGCTTTAGCTTCCCTCATCATTCTCACAGATCTATACCAGATTTCGATCTTCAGAACACTCCTTTTCCATCTTATAAGGCGACTCCTATGTATCCACATTCTACAATACTTCTGTACTATGATAGTAGCAGTTGTTATTTGTTGCATCTTCCATTCGACTAGGCGGTTGTACTGGATACGACGCCACCAACATTGAATCACACTCGCCGCGTTAATTCGTTCCTGAAGTTTCTTCTCTTCTTCCTTTCTCTTCTCCACAATAACTTCGTACTTCTTTCTCCACCACGTCTGAATAACATTAGCGGCTTTCTCGAACAATGGAGCGCGGAATACGTGAATGATCTGCCATAGTAGAGACAGTGTCTTCTCTCTGTGACCATCGGCTATGTCGTTGGACGTGATTTCGCCAACTATTATGTAATGCGCATCTTTCAAAGCATTCAGTGCGACTTGCACGTTATGAATCTTTTGAAGGCGCGATATAGCCGGTGTTCGGAGTTGATTCAATAAGCCATCCTTCATCAAAATTATCTCCATAACTTTTGTCAATCTCACGCCATCCCTGATGTCCAAGGCTATGTTGTGTACAGCATACTTATATTCATCTAAATATGACTGCTTGTGGCTCACGACATAACCAAGCGGCCGAAGATGTTTCGTAATGTCGCCAATACCTGCGATAACTTCCCTCGTGAATCTTATAAGGACTTCCCTGCTTTCTTTACAGACTGCATTTCTACAGAAAAGACATGGATCGTGCGATATAAGCTTTCTTTGCTTTGCTTGATCCAGGAAGAAAACAAGCATGAAAAACTTCTTAAGAGTGAACTTCTTGATTGCTTCTATGTAGGCCGGTAGTAACATATTCGGCGCATTTGACTTAGAATGCTTGTTCTTGAGGAAAGGGTTTTTGAACATCCTTTGTATAATGAACGTAGTAAGTCCCTCGATGTCACTATTTGAATGCAAGGGTAACACAATGCCATAGATAGCTTCAAGGCCGATTCGAAGCCAAAGTGGATTATACGACAACAATATCTCCATGATAATCTTTTGTAGTCCAACGTCCAAATGAAGATTTCGATCGGCCCTGATAGCAATCAGCTTCTTGTCAATTTGGGCAGCCAACTTCTGGAAAACGATGGCGATTTCCGGACTCATTAGTAAGGTTCTTGCGGATCTACGGAGGCTTTCCAGTCTATGGCTATTGTGGTAAGCACTCGACACTTGCTCCTTCGTAGGCGCAAGCGGAACTTCCTTATTTCTGTTATCAATCCACACCTTGCCGACGTCTATTTTCTGTTCGATGTTACTGTCAAGATCAGCGGGCGGAGTCAGGATACAATTCAGCCATCTTTTGAATTCTGTTTCAAACCTTTCCACAGCTTCTTCATCGTAAAAGTATGTCGACGATAGGAATGGATCAACAGTCGCAGATTGAGAATACACATTTCCAATCTGGTTAACCGTCGTGTTCTGTACAATACTTTTATTCGTCTCAAACGTCGTATTCGACACTTTACTACAAATCGAATCTCTACCCTTCATTGATGCTCTACTTTTCATAGTTTTCTTTACATGTGAAACAGGTATTTTCCAAAGGTCCGGTTCCGCCCTAACAGCCTTTTTGGACCATGTTTGCATTTGACTAGTCGAAGAAACAGACGAAAATCTACTATTGGCTTTGTCAAAAGTGCGATTAATGGTGAATGTAGACATTTGGTTCCCAGTTCTGTCGAAAACTTGAGTATCAGAGATCTGTGTACTCTCTTCAGGAATAGATTGTAGGGGAGGCGTTATAGATCTCGGAGGGGGCGAGCGGCAGTCTACTCGCAAGTCATTTTGCCATGCGTTATCATAGGTATTAACGAAATTTCTTTGATCATACGCTTCTTTTAGATGTTGGTATTCTCTGAAGAGAGCCTGCCTACACATCTTAGGTTGTTCCTTCAGGAAGAACTGGGGAGGTTTCATTTCACACAATTGGTTGAAATTAGGCTCCATTGGTGTATTCGGCGAATCCTTAGTGTAAGTATCGGAGCTCAGTTTCAGATGTTCATCAAATATTTCATGTGTGTCATTGTTCAATTTAGGAAAAGTTTTCCTTTCCGTCGAAAACCTTTGTGGAAAGAAGGATAGATCACTAATGCGAGAAAATTCTGTGTTTATAGAGAAGTTCGGACTGTTTAGTTCTTTGGGTGAGGATGTGTTTGGCTGTTTTTTGTTTAGAACAGTGGGTGTTTCCACGTAGTTGTCGACTTGCGTGTGGTGATTCACTGTCAACCACTTATTGGGCGATTGAGAAGAAGTGACACAGATAATGGAATGTGTCTGGTTCTCTTTATTCTCTAAACTGTCATCTAAGTCACTTTCAGAGTTCATGCTGAGGATAATTTTAGGACCCTTGTCAAGTTTAGCTTTAGCTGTTTTTAATGGAGTAAATGTGAGATTATCAAACAATTCAGTGCCTGATACGTCATAAATTTGCTGCTTATTAGAAGGCTTTAATACATTGTTGGGTACATTTGATTTGGTGTTGCTTGTGTAAGACTTGTCATATGTTTGTTGTAAGAAGTCTGGCTTGCGCATGTTAGAGAAAACTTCAGAAGTGTCAAAGTTAAAATCAACACTACTTGGTGAGTCAAATGGACATCTATCTGGACGGGAGTCCATGGAATAATTATTCATGGACACATTTTCTTTGTTGTATCCTTGAGTCAAGTTTTGTTGGGACTGGATAACATTGACATTGTATGTCTTTTTAATTTGTGTTGTGTTGTAGACAATCTCAGATTTCTTCTTGTATAGAGAGACAGGAGATTTTTTTGTTGGTTTTTTCTTTATTTTACCTGGTGATATTTTGAAGCCCTTTGCTTGGCCACCTTTTCCTTTTATGTTCTGAAACAAGTTAGAATTATGCCCATAAGCTTATGGTTTCTTTGGAGGCAGCAAGAATTGTTTTTTTTCCCCTAGACATTTGAATTATGAATAAATAAATAAATTATACAAGGTGACTCATTGCATAGTTATTTTACTGACCCACCTCAATTAACCACCCAGCTTCAAGGATATATTATTATTCTAGTAAAATTTTCTTGTTCTGTGTTATATAATCGACTGCAGAAGCTGTCAATTAAATCATACTTCCATCACCAATTACATTGCTAAATTACTCACTATTGTTAAAAGTCATAATTAGTTATTGTAGACTAGCACTTCCTCCGCGAAATTGTGATATAATATAGCCTATGCTAATCAGTAAAGATGTAGCTTTAAAAAGGTGTTTTTTTTTAATGCTTGAATAGGTTTTGATTTAAATTGTAACAAACAAACAATCAAATATTTCCTCTTTATAATATTATTATTGTAGATTTTAAGTGGTGGTTATTAACTTCAGTTTCAACATACTCCAGTTGATCAAGCACAATGATAACAAACCCTATCATCCTCTGCTTGGCATTTTCCAAACTATATCAGGGTCAGCTTCCAGTCTAACTTGATACAGGTGAATACCAGTATTTTACATGGAGCAACTGCTTATCTGACCTGCACAATTCAATAACAAATCCTATCCAGCTATCAAAAACAAAATAATCCAATCCCAAAATCCTTCAACCAATCTATTGACTTGTGGTTAATAGTGATTATTACTGTGTGGCCAAGACATTGAGCCAAATTATAAATTATACTTCATCATGATCATCAGCCTACTGCTGGACATAGGCCTCACCAAACTCACGCCATTTAACTAGATCATTGGCAGCTGTCAACCAGAAGCTACCAACCACACTGGGAATAGTGTCACTCCACCTAGTATGATGGTGGTGCATGGACAAACTTACGGTAGGACACCTTAAGTTTGTCCATGCACCACTAAAGATACCTAAGATTATAGAATACATTTAGTCAATAAATAATAGCATAACAACTAATAGCATACCACAACAGACTTGAGGACAACAATGACATCATATCTGCCCCTGTTTTCATTTGTGAAGCGTATTGTCTCCCTGATGCCAGTGGGCTGTGTCGGTGTCCACATCATTGTCAAACAGTAGCATGTCTCCGGTTCCACCTCCAGCCATTCTCCTGGCAAATGTATTACTAACCCCGGGGGCAGGGATTTACCAAGAGTTATCTGGAATAAGATAGAAGTAAAACCAATTTTTTTCATATTCTGAATAGGGATGAATGTTGATATTGGTAAGCTTTTGCCAATGACCCAAAATATAAATTCAATTAAAACTTCCAACCAACTAGAGTATAAAAAGAGAGATTAAGGAAGTAAGTGTTCATGCACAATGGTCCACTTAAAAGACTAAGTGCGGAAACCTAAACCCCATAAAGAAGAAGAAGGTAGTAAGTGTGAGCACTGAAGGCGAGAAAAAACATAATGGAAGATGATCCACTGACTGTTAGGGGCGAGAACCAGACACTATTATTATTATTTCAACAAAAAGTAATAATGGTGCTTGACCTATTTATGATTAATGCGAGTCCTGAAAATTTTGAGCAATATTAAATTCTCCTTAGGATATAACATAAGGAGAATTTAATATTACGACCATTGAACCTCAGTGCAACACAAACTATTCTCATATATTTAGGTCAAGTCACTTTATTACTTATTATAAGTGGTTGTTGTTACCTGTTGCACTTGTTTCGTTGGGTTGAACACCTCCAAATTCCTCTCACATGATGAACCGATGAGGACATTGTCGAAAACCACTTGTGGAGGCCTAGAAAACGGAGCCAATACAAGACGAGGACATTCCTCTTTGGGAGACTCTTTCACGACAGATTCTGTACGACGAGCTCTTCGTATGTGCTCAGGAGTATTTTCAATCTAAAAACAACAATGTAATGAAATAAAATCATCAGGATTGCAACAAAATCCATCTTACATCAAACATACACAATAAACTGATACACACTTGGAAATACATAATCGGAAAGTCTGTAACACTCTTCACTGTGTAAATCACTAGTTTTACTTTATTTTACCACACATATTAGTTTAAACTTTTGAACTAGGAAATCAAACGAACTTTGATTCAAACAATTTTCAAACTTCAAACCGTTCAGTATTCATCGTTTCGACCGATGTAGAGGTTGACCTAACAATCGTTTTTTTCATAGACAATAGTTGGTTTTTCAATTCGACTAGGAAGCTAAGCTTGTGACACCTCACTGAAGCAATCAACCTTCACCTTGGTGATACCTGATCATAAACCAATACGTGTCGTGGTCGTGGACAGATGTCTTTATTTGTCAGAATTATTTGTGTATGGTAACATTTTTATCTAGTTGTCATTTCACCACTACGAAATTTTCGTCCTTCCTTTTCTCAATCTTACGTAGGTATATACAGTATTTATTCCTCAAATTTTACCAATAATCGAGGCAAATCTCGTTACCTTATTAGCACCGTATTTAATTTTCCAGAAACCAGCTCGAAACAATGGCTGACTCGAATTCAAACGAGAATACTTGCGTAGTGTGTTTCAAGAACGTTTTATACTATTCGGTTGGCGAATGTGACCATCCCGTATGTTTCGAGTGTTCCACCCGAATGCGGGTGCTCTGCCTGCAGAATGAGTGCCCTATCTGCAGGCAAGACCTTTCAAGGGTAAGTTAGACTTATATATAAACCGTTGAATGTTATGTTTCTTACATCCTCGGACTTCTCAGTGCATAGGCTATCATTGTGCAACATTGTGTGTTATAAACACATTCAGCGAATCTTCTGCATTATTTCACAATAGGCGAGTGTTTCCATTTGTATGTTTATTTCTATGGGCGCATAATTCTATGTTGATAAACTTTTCATACATGGCAGGAGGAGATTATGTGTAACACTAATGAAAGTATGGTTTTTTCTATGATCTTATTATATTTTATAGATTACCTTGTTTTGATTTATGGTTTTTACTGTTATTTGAAATAAAAATATATTAAGTAAGTACTAAAAGAAAAAACCTAACTAAACCATATTTGGAAAATCTTATTATAATCAACTGAAAACTAACTACATCCAGTAATTAAATTATAATTACTCTATGCTGGCACATGTAATCTGTAGTCTTTGTAGTCATAATATTGCACCATACTTTTTAAATTGTATCTTATTAACATGCTTTCAAATCTTACAAGGCCTGATATCAATTTCATCATTACCTATGTACAGGTAAATGGCCTTTGGCCTATACTTTGTACAGAATGTTATCAGCGCAGTGGGATGGGTGAGGGGAGCAAAACAATACCCCCACAGTACTGTTTACCTAAGCAAATATTAGATCAGTAAAACAGGATTGCGGCAATTACTCATTCCATGTAATAGATTATTACTATACTTATTTCATAAATAGCAAATAATAACAAAACATACTTCATTCATGAAAGGCTTATTGAATATTATGTAGAAATATAATTTTAATTTAGCATAAAACATACACACAGAGTTATGAATACTCATGCTATTTAATTCTTTGCTTATCTTTCATCCATAAAAGAAATATATTTTTAAAAAGCATTTCGTGTAATTTTTGTAATTTTATAAATATCCTAACTAAATAAAACATAAATGGGAAAAAATTAGAATTGCGCTATTTAATTATTCAAATATTTAATTACTTATATTATATTTTATTTAATTATTTAATGAGTCTTAGGATACTGGAAAAAGTTTCCCAAACAAAATGTCTTAATTTTAATAGCCTTAAATAATCATTTGTACGGATGATTGAAAAACATTTACACTGGACCACCACCAGTAGAATAATAGTTGCGAATAGTGTTAATTTATTTATCTCTATAACTATAATTAATCAATGCTGAATTTCAACTTAAACAAAATATGCCACTACATCCTCCAGAATACCCAGTATAGTTTACCTGTGTCCTTAATTCTAGTTCCCATTTTAAACCATTTTAAACAATAGTAAAAATAATAAATTAAAAACATTTCACAGGTTGTATTTACGGACACTGTCCAACCTTACAAGGAACTTCGCAACAGGGCTTTCACCGATCGCCTATTTGAGAGGCAGTTCAAGATCGGGTTCTGCAGTGAGGAGATCAAGCAAGCTTACGAGCTATTGCTGGAGAACCGCTGCAAGATCTGCGACAAGATTCCACCATTTCGGACTTTTACCATGCTGAACGATCACATGAGAAAAGTCCACGAAAGATACTTTTGTGATCTCTGCGTTAAACATTTAAGGGTAAGACTAATTAATCGTTTTTCATTAAGATTCTTTTTTATTAAGTTGCTAACTTTAGTTAATGTTTCCTAATGTAATAAACTTTAGAAAAACACACTAAAATAACTAATAAAATTATAAGGATATAATATCCTTGATAAGTTTATTTATTGGCCAGCATAGGAAAACAGTCAAGTAAATTGTAAAAATCCTAAATGACGAAAGAGTACTATAAATTTGAGTAATTAATTACAAGCAGAGATAATAGTCATAATGACTAATTAATATAAACAAGTTACAGCTTGCATAACATGATAAAAATTATGCTGACCACTATTAAATCAAATTATTTTCTTTTGCCTAGCATTATTAAGCCATGCGTTTTCTTTATTATTTTCAAGTTGATTATAACATTCATTAATAATAATTGTACCAGTAGGTAAAATAAAGTTTATTCTAAACAAGTTTCAAGGAGTAAAACTACCAAGAAAACATAATTGCTTGAAGTTATTGTAAAAACTTAATTGTGGTTATGACATCATCCACACTAATATCCACACTTAATATTATAAATGCGAAAGTCACTCTGTTTGTTTGTATGTTTGTTTGTTTGTTACCTTTTCACGACTAAACGGCTGATCAGATCTTAATGAAAATTGGCAAGAAGATAGATTTCAAACTGGGGAAGGACATAGGCTATATATCATCACGCTACGACCAATAGCAGCGGAGCAGCAATGGAAAATGTTGCGAAAACGGGAAAAAATGTGACGCAGACGAAGTTGCGCGGGACAGTTAGTAACTTATAGTTTGAGAATTTGCTGTCTTAATACCTATCTTTTTTTAGCAAATTTGTGAGTTAATATACACTTATATACAGTATATTCCATGCACTCTAAAAAAAAATAAGTTATCACTCTAATTAACTAGACAATGGGTTCTTGATAAATCCTAATCTTATCTAATATTATAAATGCGAAAGTAAGTTTGTTTGTTACCTTTTCACGACTAAACAGCTGATCGGATCTTAATGAAATTTGGCAAAAAGATAGATTTCAACCTGAGGAAGGACATAGGCTATATATCATAACGCTACGACCAATAGGAGCGGAGCAGCAACGAAAAATGTTGCGAAAACGGGGAAAATGTGACGCAGACGAAGTTGCGCGGGACAGCTAGTTGCCTATAATTTTGTGTTACAATACTTACCCACTAAATAGTTCATGTTATCAGGTATAATGTAAACAATTGTTAATGATTAGAAATCATTTTGTTAATATAATGTTATGTCATTTGTAGATTTTCACTATGGAGAGAAAGTGCTATACTCGTCAGGAACTAGCTCATCATCGACGGAGAGGAGATTTAGATGATACATCACACAGGTAAATGGAACATCCACCAGTAATCCCTATGGGGTACCATCACTATGGAACTGATACCCTATGGGAACAACCACATTTTGCCAGCATTAAGGGGCGAGCTTATCACTATCAACCAAGCAGAAATCCACACATTGCGGGTACTACTGAGAAATTTGTGATGGCAACACTGCTTGACTCAATTGTCAAAAACCTCATGTTTAGCAATAGCGCGACTTCCACACCAAAGAGCAACAATAAAAAGAAATCCATTAAATATTGTTTCGCGGTATGTTAAACTGATTTATTATCGAAATACGCGAGACGCCATAAAAAGAAAATAAAAGGCAAATACAATTTATTGTGTAACTTACAGAATAATTTGCTAATATTGTATTATGGTTGTAACTTTAGTGGCAACTTAGAATTCAGGGTAGGTACTTTTGCATGCTGTCAATCTATCTATATATATAAAAATCAATTGCTGTTCGTTAGTCTCGCTAAAACTCGAGAACGGCTGGGCCGATTTAGCTGATTTTGGTTTTAAAATGTTTGTCGTAGTCCAGGGAAGGTTTAAAAGGTGAGAAAGGCAGGGTAGGGTAGGTAGGTAGGGTAGGGTAGGTAGATAGGTAGGGTAGGGTAGGTAGATAGGTAGGGTTGGGTAGGGTAGGTAGGTAGGGTATGGTAGGTAGGTAGACAGGGTAGGTAAAAATTGCACTGCAACGCATGCTGGGGACAGCTAGTACTATATAAATGTTACAGTCAAAACTATTAATCAGACAAAACCACTTTTGACCAGTGTCAGTCAAAACCCTTATTAAATTAAATGGAGTTTTCTCTATTAAAAATATTTAATTTGAGAACGCCTCGGTTATGATTACCTAGAATTAATAAAACGCGATGTTCTACAAAAAAAAAAACAAACAACCTAATGAGTTTCTAAGTAAATGTAAGTACTTGTTAAAATTGTTTTAACCAGTCAAAAGTATTTTTGACTAATGAAAAGTTTTGACTGTGACATATATGTGTATTTTTTTATAAATTAGTGTCAATGCCAAAGACCAGACCATGACCCACTTGCTGAAAGGTCCAAAGTGTCACTTACTCCCGTACACCTGCAATTTGGGGGACTTCGGACTAGTAATTTAATAATGCGTACTATCAATACCAAAGACAAAAAAAAACCATTGCTTGCAATATAATCAGACCTTTATATTGTTAAATAAAACCGCCTTACGAATATTTTATCTATGAAATAAATACGTATTTTGCGTATTACATGACAAGCTTCTTATCATAGCAATAAATGATAAAAGCTTTATTAAGTGCAGTATTTACAGGCTTAGTTATCAGTTATATTTGAATAACTAATTGGTTATAAATGTTATGTAAATACTGTTACGTATGTGAACCAGCTTTCATCAATATAATATACGGGGTATTGGCCACTGAGCCACATACTGTGATAGTAATAATAGTGCTAGGAATACCGACGCACGCTTAACATCGTAAAAAAAAAAAACATCGTAAAAAAAAAAACATCGTAAAAAAAAAAAAACTGCCGTTTCCTACAAAAGTCCTTTCTACACACTTAGTCTACATTTCTAATCCAACTTTCCTCTCGCAGATCTGCTGGAAGAAATTTCTTTTGAAATAAGCAGTACCTTTGTGCTCTTTTATCTTAATGTACTGTTTTTAAGTATTTTGTGTGTACATAAATAAATAAAGTACGTAGTAAGCGTTTCTGCGGCGGTGTCCCACCCTATATGTTATTGCTTTTTACTGTCTCGTCTACACTGGTCACAAGAGCGACTGCTGAGTATGTGGGTCTTTGGTTAATTTACCAGGTCGGGCATTACATAGCCAGAGAGTCGCCCGGTTCATAGCAATTATTGGCAAAATGCCAATTATTGCTATAATAATTGGGACTTAGCTTATTGAGCTATTTACTTAGCATCTGCAATTATTTCGCAAATAATTCAGCAGGAAATGCGATAACTGGGGAAATGTGGTGTAGATTTATTTATTTACCACCAACATTATAGATTCGTCCAATACGATGCTATGTCACAAAATACAACAACATAAAATATAACACGAGTAAAATTACACCCAGTAAAAATATTAACACTATATTTAAAAAATAACAGCACAATATTTTTTAGTTGCACATTTCTTTCAATTATGGTTTGTGACACAACACGCTGTGACGTTAGTGTGTGACTTCCAACCAGCGATACCTTCAAAAACCCGCACTTATTATTATTGCATAGTTTGGTTAGCTATAATTTTGTGTAAATCAACCCTTAACGAAGCCGAAGGGCCCTTGTTCTCCCCGTCATTGCAATCATTTTTTTGTTCTGGACCATGCTTGGGAACCTTCTAGTTACGGAGATATTTGAGGTTTTAAAAAAATACTAGTTTTTAAGGTATGAACTTTACTTTAAATGCCTTCATGACCTGTTAGCTAGGTATTGCATCCATCAGCACAATGATCAGTACATTGAGTTTTAACGTGAAACGTGATTTTTCACCCCAAAAAAAAGGCGTTCCTTGGCAATAATTTTTGCGTAGGGTTAGTTAGTTTGATGTACAGAATGCTTGGTTGCCCGCTTCGTGAAGAGTCTGTTTACACCTTGTATGTTAGAGAAAAAAAACAACCTTCTAAAAAATCTGTGCATTTAGAAAAAAACGCAACAAACATAGGTTTGTGTTTATGTTACGAGTTGTTTTAAAACGGCGACGCCGCCGTCCAACAAACACGCGAGTGACGAAATTTGCACTGATAAGAGCATAGCGATATCGGGATTTAAGCGAATGCGGTGTTTTGACTTAAGATCCATTACAATAGAATCCAGTAAAAATGTAATAATACATATTTAATTTCCGTGTTTTTTTTTTTTCATAAAACAAAATGTGGAACATGAGACTGCAATGTGTGGCAAACAAAAAATTGATCAAAGTTATGTAAAAATATTGAGGGTCAGTCCTCCCACCACCCGCATTTCAGATGTATCTGAAATGCGGGTGTTCCCTCTTTGGGAAAACAGGCGCTAAACGTTCTATAAAAATGCTCAGGAGCTTGTTGCGCCACTTCTCCCTAGCTAGAAGCTAGGCAGTGGTTAAGGGCGGACGTTCAGGGGGATAGTCTTAAATCATATTTGACTTTTGAAAAAGTGCTGAAAATGACTTGAATTTGACATTTTTTTCAGGGGCCATCCTCTTTGTGAATTCTGTGAGGAGCGCTTCATGGATGCAGACGAGCTGTACCGACACTTGCGCAAGGAGCACTTGTACTGCCATCTATGCGACGCCGACGGACGCAACCTGTACTACGCGTCGCACTCGGCGCTTGCGCATCACTTCCGCACCGACCACTACCTGTGCGAGGAGGGGGAGTGCGCCGGACAACACTTGACTGCTGTGTTTAGGAGCGAGATTGATCTTAAAGGTGGGTTGGATTTGTTGTATTACATGCTTTAACACTTTCGCTGCTTAGTTCAAATAATCCTTTTTTACAAGTATGCGCGTCATCTATAGCCCCGTTTAGCGACGACTCAGGAGGCGGGTTGTGGGCACACGAACGAATTATTGTTCGACCCAAATGCTGGGAGCTTATAGCACCGAATGCTAAGTTGTCATGAATCAACTTGATAATGCATCAGCGTAACTTCTGTTAACTATGACAAATTCTGCTCTAAAAAACTAAATTTGTCATTCAAATTCATCAGGGCTGTGGAACCACAGTTGCAATCACAACTGTTATCTACTGGTTACCGTTTGTAATCTACTTCCATCTAAACACGCTCTCTACAACCGGTTCTCCTTCGGTGTTGTGAGTCCGTGTGGGGTCGACAGAAGTCAGGTGGTGTTGAAGTGGCAATTTCATCAAGATGTTAGACATAACTAACTTTTCCTGCCGTACTGGGACTGAAAAAAAAAATGTTTGTATGTAGGGGGTAATATCCGGAACTGCTTATCTTGCAAGTATCATGAACTACATTTAAAACGCTCCCGTGGGTTAATTTTTACAAAACGCGTCCAATACCGTGGGTAATAGCTAGTTAACTAATAGTTCTAAACCGGTATCGTCAGCGCACAAGGCGACGGTGCACGGTCGCGGCATGAACCGCGGCGCAGCGCGGCAGGCGCGCACTCTCGAGCTGCAGTTCAACATCACGCCGCATCCCGTCGCGCAGAGGACACCCAGGTATTGTGCCTAACAATGCAGCAGATGAAGAGAACTTGATGCAATAGTGTGCAGACAAACTTATTCAATGAATAATTGGCAACTTAATAAGTTGCCCGTGTATTGGAAAATAAGTTTTGTGAGGTGTACCTTTAATTCGTTATTTAAATGCATGTCATAAAAAAAACACTCCTCAGTTTCCTTTAGGGGTTAACAATGGTGTCACGTGACTGTCATATCCTACTTATATTATATCCTACTTATATTATAAATGCGAAAGTTTGTGAGGATGGATGGATGTATGGATGTTTGTTACTCTTTCACGCAAAAACTAGTGAATGGATTTGGATGAAATTTGGCACACGGGTAGATTATAACCTGGATTAACACATAGGATACTTTTTACCCCTATAGATAGTTTTTTCCCGTGGGACAATTATCGAACTCCACGCGGGCGGCGCCGCGGGCATAAGCTAGTATCCTATAAATTAAATACGTCTCCTTTTTTAAATGAACTTGCGGCGTCACGGTACAAATGGTGTACGTTATCATCGACAGCCAATCGCAGAAGACTATGGGAAGTACAACTCTCCCAAAATGGAGACTTGTCGCCCATCGTCCAATCGCTGAGCCAATACGTTGAAGACAGCATCACTACACGAATGACGTAAGCTGCCCTCACCACATGAAGAGCATTGTGAGGAGTACAACATGATTATTTTTGGTACTTGAACAAATACAGACAATCAAAAAGATCATTCTTTAGTCTGCTTTAATGCTGTCAGAGAAAAGTGTTTTAAAAGGAATATATATAATAGGGGATGATAACTTTTTTTTTTTTCTTTGTTCGTCGGGTAGTTTATTGAAAAGTATTGGACACGTATTTTTTCTTTTTTCACGTGGTCATAAAATTACGGAGATATATTGAGTTGAAATGGCGCATGACGTCACATAAGTTTTATACCTACTTGTGACGTAGTTAGCCCCCACTCTCCAACTTTAATGAGTTTTAACTAAGTAATTTTTTGATATTTTGATAAAACAAAAAATACGTGCCTAATATTTTTGTATTACCTGTCTGACGGACAAAATAGAATGTCGTTTTCTTTACCCAGTCCGCACCCCTATTTCAGGGATAGGAATCATCGGGAACAAGTGCGCGAAGAGCCGGAGATCAGCCCACCGCCACCGCCCACGATGACGCAGGCCAACATCGACACGGGCAGCGTGGAGCAGTTCCCGCGACTGTCGGCCACGCCCGCCGCGCCCGGACTCGTCATGTCTGCGCCTCATCGCGCCTACAAAAGTGAGTTTATTATCAAGTAACATTACCCTATAGACCCCTAAGTAATACGAATCTCCTCGATAAGACTTTCGAGTTTCTGAATACCTGTAACCACTACCCCCTTTTTTTTTTTTTTTTTTTTTTTTTTTTTTTTTTCTGGATGGGAAATCATCAAATGACTTCTCCCGCTCTGGGCGGAGCGGGAGGGAGTGTCAGACTTGTACTGACTAAAACCCACCCGTGTTCCTTCTTCGCCCTTTTTGTTCCAGGGCCGCGGTATCTCTTTCGAACTACCCCCCTACCCCCTTATCCGAATGTTTACCACGAAATATTTACTGCTACTCGATAGTATTAATATAAAACATCCCATTTCTCGTCCAGGCACAGCCGGTCTCCTGCGCAACGACAAGAACTTCCCCGCACTGGACGGCATGGCCGGACCGTCGCGCGGGCCCCGCCCCGCTGCGCCCGCGCCTACCACCGTCGCCGCCACTATAGTCAGGAACAGTACGTACTATAAAGAACATCTGTCGAATGGAAAATACGTATAATCTTTTAAAACACACAATCATGTTCGGGTATGATGAGGCACAACCGGGCGGCAAAGTTGAATATAATAAAGCAGATCATCATCTGCCTAGTTTTTCCCAAACTATGTTGGGGTCGGCTTGCAGTCTAACCGGATGCAGCTGAGTACTAGAATTTTACATGAAGCGACTGCCTATCTGACCTCCACAACCCAGCAACTGGATAATATGATACCCCTTGGTAAGACTGGATGTCAGACCTTTGGCTTCTGACTACTCTAACGACTGTCAAAGATTTACACATGACAGCCGGGACCAACGGCTTAAAGTGCTTTCCGAGGCATGGAGGAAACTCGGTATGTAATTACGGTTACCAATCCACGGACCAACCTCGGCAAGCACGGCTTAACCTTAAAGATCGACCCGTGCGGCTGTTATTATATAGCCACGAGCTCCTGAATATAATAATGTAGATATTCGTTAAAGAAAAAGGTGCTCAAATTTTGCAAGCAGAACACGATATCGGTTGTCCCTTATTTAATATAACTTTTTCTACTTCCAGCCAAGCCGCGTGTCTCCATCCAACTGCACAGCCAGCCGACCAGCGCTAGCAACTTCCGGCTGACGCAGACCAGTGGGCATCGCATCTCCGTGCCGCCGCATCAAAAGAAGCCGCTTCTTGACATGACGGACGATGACGACTTCCCTTCGCTCGGCATCGCGAGGGACGACCATCCTAGCATCGGAGCGGGGACTGTGCAGGCGCCTAAGGTGGGTTTCATAATGCTAACATTGTTGTTTTGCGACCTTAGTATAGAAATAGGTTGCCGGCGGGCATTGACTGTCGGGCTCGGTACAAAAGTGTATGAGTTGTATTAGTTCCGATAAACGGATAACAAATTCGATGTTTCAATTTGTTGCTAAACCACTATTTTATATTCGTAAGATAACGTATTATAATTTTCTTTCCATTTTCAGGTCTCTCTAATCAACAGTCAAGAGATGCAAGCTTTAAAGAGCAACCACGTCCAGACGCACCATAAGAAAGTTCCTCTAAGTACAGAAGCGTTCCCCGCTCTGTCGTCTACATCAGCGCCCGTGGCGCCGCCGCAGTGGATCAACGTGGCCAAGTCCAAGGAGAAGCACAAGCCCAGCAAGCCCGAGCCTCCCCCGACGCCGCGGGAACCCGCTTTCAACGCAGCCGCAGACTTCCCCACTCTACCCATCACCTTGACCAAGTCAAAGTCCAAAAAGCAAGCTCAACCTCAACCTGCCCCACCACCGCCCCAGAACAACGAAAACACAAAACTAAGCAAAAAGGAAAAGAAAAAACAAAACAGTAAAAAGGAAAACTTACTCGACACTTACAACGTGAACGGGACCAGCGATAAGAAGCTACTGAGGGAGTCGTACGCTTCTGTCAATTCTAATAATAATAACCAAACTGTAGAAGATAAGAAGATTAAGTCTGTGGATACTACGGCCGATGCCGAGAAGAATAGGAACGGTGGTACTGGAGACTTTAGTTTAGCCGCCAAAGACTATCCTCCGTTAAACTCTAAGAGTGACAATAGCTTACCTACGAAGAAGATGGCGAACGGTAGCGTTCCGCCGGGGTTCAAGCCGCGTCCGGCGTGCGACGGCATGACGTTCACGAACTCGGCGGGGCAGACGTTCTCCGCACCTCTACACTCGTACATGCCTCCGCCGAACTTCGAGCATAGGAACCGAGCTTTAGTCAAGCAGTTTGCGGTCGCTTTAGGTGGCGCTGACGCGGTCGAGGACTTCAAAGTAGCGTCGAGAGCGTTCCGCGACAGTTCGATCAGTGCGGAAGAGTTCCATCAGCACTGTCGGTCGGCGTTGGGGTCGCAGTTCGATGCCGTGTTCCCGGAGCTGGTGGCGCTGTTGCCGGACATTGCTAAGCAGCAGGAGCTCATGGTGGGCAGGAGCGAGGAGCTGCACATGTGCGCCACGTGCGGCCAGCTGCTGGCGCCGGCCGACCGCGCGCCGCACAACGCGCAGCACTGGCCGCCGCTGGCGCCGCGCTAGCTGCCGCACGCGACACGCTAGCTGCCGCACGCGACACGCTAGCTGCCGCACGCGACACGCTAGCTGCCGCACACGACTCCGCGACAGTGTTCATACTTAAATAGACGCCACTAACTGAGTTGACGGACGGCCTTCATAGCTCTGACAAACTGACAGTGAGTGTGAATACTTTAATATTAATGCCATACGGACTTGTTAACTAGCCAGTGCCTATGTCATAAATGATTTGCGAATAGATTTTTGGGTAATGTTTCACATCACTCATAGGTACAGATATTGAATGACTTATCTTTTACTATGGAGTCAACATTGACATTAATATTTCTATTTTATTGTACCAAAACATATTTTGTAAATACATAGTAATTTCATAGATATGTTCCATGTATCGTAGATGATCGTAGACACCTCGATGTTCTCTATATGACCACGTATTTCGCTAGCCTGGATATCCCGTTGTCTGTGCATTGTTATGTGATCATATTAAATCCACAGTAGCGCAATTACTACACTGAAACGTGATTTTGTAAAATGTAAATGTGATGTTAAATAAATTATTTCAAAGATTTATTATATTTTTGTACTTCTGAAGCTGAAAGATTTCTTTAGTTTTGTGTAAAATATTTTTGTTGATTATTGTTAGTGGTTTTATTGCAACCCTTTGTGCTAAATAACTAAAGTATATTGATAATGTAACATGTCCAATACATTTGTGTATGTAATACATTTATGTACATTGTATTATAAAAAATTGATACAATGCATAAAAATTTATAATGATAAATGTACATACTCTTTTTTTTACATAATTATATATTCGAGTGTAATGCTTTGTTTGAAACGACCGTAGTTATTTTCCTAACCAAAAACAGAATTAATGATGCTGTTTTCTTGAATCATTAACATATCCATTCAATCCCAGCAAAAATCATCTAACCCATATCAATTTTGGAACATATTACTTTTTTATAAATAGGCTAGCGTTTGGCCTCAACTCGCCTCATGTGAAGCAATGATGCTCCCTCGGGTGGATCACGCTTGCCTAGAAGAAGCGATTCACTCGAACTTTGAATAGATTAAGATTATAATGTTCAGAGAACAGGCAACACTGATAAAGTTCATTGTGACCAAAAAAGATAAAAGACGACACAGTAATACAATAATCTCGACAGTTTGAAGTAGTTTAGACAACGAATAAGATATTATGTAAGATAATAAAGATATCGATATGAAAATACTATAAATTCAATACTCGTCGCAGGTGGTCTCTTAGAATAGAAAACACTATGAAGTTACTAGGATTATTTTTGTGGTAAGTTTTAAACTTTATTCCAGTATTTTAAGTTTTCACCCGTCATTAATCCAGTGATGTTAGTGCGGCGGTAATGTTTTAAAGTGAAACTTTATTACATTGTCTCAAAATTTTTCGTCTGTGTGTTGCATGTCGTGTAACGCTCGGCCGCGGAGTAGGGATAAAGTGAAAGGCGCTCGTCAGAGCGCCTTTCACTTTATCCCTACTCGGCATTTTATACGTTTTATACCCTTAATGGAATATTATTCTAAAAATTTTTAGTTAAATGTCTATAGTGTGAAAAAAAGATTCATTTTTACCGTGATTTCATAAAACACACGCAATCTTTTTTTTTTTTGTAAGTATATAAATTATATCAGTCGTATATCTTTTTGGCACAACCTAAATCAACAGTATTATAATATGTGTGAATCAAGGAATTTCATTGCCATTGCTGTAAAAACGACGAGACGCTGAATGAACATTTGAACATTTTGTTAGGAAACTGGGTATGTTCTATTTTCGATAACTGTGAGAGGATAGGGTAGGGTGGCTTCTGGCAAGGCCTGTATTCCAGCAGTAGGGAAGTTATAGGCTGAGTATGGTTATGTTATATTATCTTCTTGTAGTTCTGCAATAACACTGACATGGGGAGTCGCGGTGAAGCAGAGCAGAAAATTTCCGGACGGCTTTATCTTCGGAACCAGCACAGCATCTTATCAAATAGAGGGAGCATGGAATGAAGATGGTACATATACATAGAACTTTACCCTTTTGAACGCTATTGTCACATACAAGATGTTGTTTTGCATCCACGTCAAAATTCAAGAGGATGTCACAAAAGACAAATATCAATTAAAATTACAGTACCTAGTTAATTATTAATAAAGGTTTATTTTTTTGGTTGTTTACGTTTTTCAGTAAGTATTTCAGAATAACCCCCTTAACGTGGTTAAGGGAATAAAAAATAATCGAATAAACGTTTGAAATTGTATGTTTGAAAGCGCGGTTATAAGGCGAGGATCAGACGGACCACTTTTAAAACAAGGATGGTTCACACTTACCGATTTCCGTAAATAAGAAAAAAAAAAACCTAGCCATTTTATTATTGATTCGGGACGAGAATCATTAGCATAGTAACCTCCTTGAATTTGACGATGCAAAACAACACCTTGTATACATGACAAGCAAGCGCGTGCCCCTGTACGCAACACACGACACAAATATTAAATCCCTTTTTTTTATTTGTCAGAATTTGCGGTGAATTTATGGCTTGGCGTGGAGGGCACGCGCGTGCGTTTATGCTCTGGCGTTCAAAAGGTTAACTCTATCTTTATTCTTATTCGCATGATCAGTTTTTGATTGAATATTTTAGGTAAAAGTGAAAACATCTGGGATTATTTGACTCACACAAATCCAGCGGCTATCGCAGACCAAAGCACTGGTGACATAGCATGCGACTCCTACCACAAGTACGAGCGAGACATAGAGATGATGAGAGAGCTCGGCATTGATGCCTATCGCTTCTCCATAGCTTGGTCAAGGATATTACCTAACGGCCTCGGCGACCACGTCAACGAAGAAGGAATAGCGTACTACAACAAAATCATCGATTTAGTTCTGAAATACAACATTGAACCCATGGTTACTTTATACCACTGGGACTTGCCCCAAAAGCTTCAAGATATGGGCGGATTCCTCAACCCTCTTATCACAGACTGGTTCGCAGACTACGCCCGCGTAGTGTTCGAGCGTTTTGGTGACAGAGTCAAGAATTTCATCACCTTTAATGAAGGCGGACAAATCTGCGGGGAAGGTTATGGTTCCGATTCAAAGGCCCCGAGGTTAAACTTCACGGGTATTGCTGAATATATCTGCGCTAAGAACCTGGCCCTCGCGCATGCTACAGCCTACCACATTTATGATAAGGAATTCAGGCCTACACAAGGAGGAGTGTGTGGCTACACTATTGCTATTGATTCTGCGGCGCCTCTCACTGATTCAGAAGAAGATGCATATGCTGTGGAATTATTTCGTCAATCCCAGGTATGTTCGCGTGAAACTTCAACAATTAACGGTTTATGATGCATACGTTTGAGCTTATCAAACAACAATTTTTGCCCAGCCTTAGTATTTAAATAGGTAATATTTAAATGCTTCGTTAGCGTCTAATGAATTTATGTATTTTTTAGTCGACAGTAAATTGTTTTTTTTCTTTTCAGTGGGCTTTATACACAGATCCAATATTCTCAAAAGACGGAGGATTTCCGAAAGATCTTTTAGAGCGCGTAGCAAAAAAGAGCGCAGCGCAAGGTTACCCCAGATCTCGGCTAACAGACTTCACTGAAGAAGAGAAGGCCTATATTCGTGGTACGAGCGATTACTTTGGCGTTAACCATTATTCCGGCGCCCTTACGTCTTTCTCGCTGTATACGTCCCAGCATGCTGTGCCGTCGTCCATGGATGATATAGAGGTTGCACAGATGGTGCCCGATGACTGGCCTCAAGCTGCTTCTTTCTGGCTGCAGGTAAGTACTTGTACTACAAGTGTTTTGATAACACCACATATTTATTCTCCGTGGAAATAGTCAGAGGTGTAAAATACTCGCACATTTCCATGAACCTATTGAAATCGACCGCACCAAATCCGGGCTGCGAAAGAGAGACTTCTCTTCTTTACCCCGGCCCCCATGCACGAAAAGACTTGCTTGTGATAGCTTGTGTTTTTCATTTATTTAGGCTTTGTTTCATCTTATCATATTGAAGTATTGATACTGCAAGTTAGAAGTGTTATGTTATCATCATCGAAATATTTATCAGTCGAAACAAATCCATATTAAACCTGCACTTAACTTTCATAAAAGTAAATCATCTTTCTTTTGCCCTTATCCCAATTTATTTGGGGTCAACGCAATATCAATTCTTCTTCCATACTTCTCTATTACTTGTCATCTCATCAGCCGAAGAATAAAAAGTGGATGGACTGTGGATGGTTCACACAGTCCATCCACTTTATGTATGATTAGCTGTCCTGCGCAACTTCGTCTGCGTCACGTTTTACCCGTTTTCGCAACATTTTTCATTGCTGCTCCGGTCCTATTGGTCGCAGCGCGATGATATAGCCTATAGCATTCAAATCGGACCAGTAGTTTCTGAGATTAGCGCGTTCAAGCAAACAAACAAACATTAATACTAAGTACTAGCTGTCCCCGGCATGCGTTGCACTGCACTTTTTATCATCTACCATACCCTACCCTACCTATCTCACCTTTTAAACCTTCCCTGGACTACGACAGACATTTTAAAACCCAGCTAAATCGGCCCAGCCGTTCTTGAGTTATAAAATTACAACGAAAAGTGGCAGTGATTTTTATATTTATAAGTATAGATGTGGCTTCACACATTCCATCCATTTTTTATTTCATAAAAGTAAATAATACATTTTATTGTCCCCAGCAAATGCCCAACAGCATGTACATCGTACTGAAAAGCATACATGAAAGATATGGCGATGTGCCAATCTATATTACAGAGAATGGTTGGTCTACCCATGAAGGCATCGATGATGACGGTCGGGTAGCCTACTATAGGGCTGCGTTAGAAAGCGCCTTAGATGCTATGGACGAAGGTGTCAACCTCAAGGGATACTTCGCGTGGAGTTTAATGGATAACTTTGAATGGTTGGCTGGATATACGTAAGTGCTGAAATTTAATTATTTTATGGAGACTTTTTATTGAAAAGTATGTTACGAAAAAATGAAGAGCTCGTAGCTATATATTAACAGCCGCACGGGTCGATCTTCAAGGTTAAGCCGTGCTTGCAGAGGTTGGTCGACGATGAGTCCATCATTACATACAAGAGTTTCCTCCGTGCTTCGGAAAGCACGTTAAGCTGTTGGTCCCGGCTGTGACTTGTAGATCTTTGACAGTCGTTAGAGTACTCAGAAGCCAAAACTCTGTCTGACATCCAGTCTTACCAAGGGGTATGGTATTACCCAGTCACTAGGTTGTGGAGTTCAGATAGGCAGTCGCTTCATGTAGAATACTGATACTTAGCTGTATTCGGTTAGACTGGAAACCGACCCCAACAAAGTTTTGGAAAAGGCTAGGCAGACGATGATGTTACGAAATAGTGAGGAAGGCCAAAGAAAACATAGAATGTGTGAAAGTTGATAGGAAAGTAACGGAATAAAGTATAAAACCTGTCCTTATTTCGAATCATCTTTGCAGGGAACGTTTCGGCTTATACGAAGTCAACTTCGACGATCCCGAACGCACCCGAACCCCAAGGAAATCCGCGTTCATCTACAAACAAATCATGAAGACGCGAACGATCGACCATGAATACGAACCAGAGAGCTACGTCATGACTATCGATGAAGGACACTGAGATTAATAAGAAAATAAAATACTGATTAATTTATAGATGTATATAATTTGAACCTTTAAAAACAAATTCTGGTACATAATAAAACCCACGAAAATGTTTATGTATAAAATGCTTTACTTGTCACTTTTACCCCATCCCAAGAAACCTTTGACCAGTCCCGTAATGCCAGCACCTTGCTTCTTATTGTCCAAGGCGCCGGTCTTGTCGTCCAAGTTTGGAAACTCCACAAAGTTGCAAGCTAAGTCGAAGAATAACGGCTTACAAGGAATGGCTTCCATAGACGGAGGCATTTTGTAGATGTTAGGGTTCTTAGTGAGGACCTGAGTATCCTCGCGGTACTCATCCAAGCGATCCACCAGTGGCTTCTTGTCTTTATACTTCCCAGAAGTATACTTCGTGTCCTCGTCCTGGTCCTCATCGTCTTCAAGAACGGAATCAGCATGAACTTCGAATTTGCAGCTCTCGATGTCTTTTTTCAATGACTGCAACTTAGCGACTAGTTGTTTGTCGTCAAGCTTTTTGCCGAGCGATTCGGCAGAGTAGTTGCTGCATCGTTCTAGCATAGCTAGGGCCTCTCTGAAGCGGCGCAGACCGGTCAGTACTTGGGCGATGTAATAGCAACGGAACGCGCGGTATGCCTTCGTCAGTGTCTCTATTTCTTGTTGGTAAGCGGCGTCGGTTTCGAATCCGGGTAGTTGTTGCAATTCGGTGAAGTTCTGCAAGATGATCTCGTAGAGCCTGACGAGGTCCTGAGGCCGGACCTTCTTGCCGTCAATCTGGATGTTGTTCTTGCGAGCCTCCTCCGCTTGCTGAACAAGCAGGTTGTTCCTATCGACCGTACGCATCAGGCGCACATACATCAAGTACGATAGCAAGTAGTTGATGCCAGACAACTGCGTTTCAGAAGCTGTTTTGAGCTTCGGATCGGTTTTGATCTCATCCTTGATCGCTGAGATAGCGTCCTTGCAATCCATAAGAATGTTCTCGAGGATATCGATCTTGGCTTGTACGGTCTCTGCTTTGGCGACCGACTTCTCCAGGTCTTGCAGAGCAATGAGGAACAGCCGCACTTTTTCGGGCCTCACGGATACTTTACGGCCGCGCCATTCCACTTCATGCATCACGCCAGAGCGGGACTCTCTGTAATAAAACGACACATGAGTGCTCTCGTATGTAAACACAAATAACAAACATCTCGAAGAATATCAGTTCCCAAAAATAAGTGCGTGGAGTCCCTCCGCGTGGAAGAAGTGAAACTTCGTAATACTACACGCATGCGTTCGAGTGTCATGCATTCACTCTCGTTATTTTATTGAGCTTCTAAATAATATTTTACGTTTTTATTGTTGTACACTTTTTATTACATAAGTTTATCGAGGTTATTCTACTCATGGAAATTGAGCGAAGGCTGGTCACACCAAAGAGTCGAATGCATGACTGTTTGGCCATCTTGCGTACCTAGTAGAACTACGTAGTCACAAATCTTGTAATAGAGCGAATCTCTTTGGGTAATAGAAAATATTCCCCCTCCATGAAAGCGCCTTATAGTTCGTAGCAATAAAACTGGTTTCCAAAGTTACTACTGACATGACTGTGATAGACAGTAATCCAAGTCATGATCTGGCTAGCCTGTTCCCAACTATGTTGGGGTCGGCTTCTAGTCTAACCAGATGCAGCTGAATACCAGTATTTTACATGGACCAACTGGGTAATACTATACCCCTTGGTAAGACGGTAATCTTAAAAATTACGACTTGGGTATTTTTCACTAGTTTAGGTTAAAAGAAACTTTAAGACAAGAATACTGACTTAGCTTGCGCCATGAGCGTGTCCAAGTTGTCGATGAGTCCCTGACCGCGCATGGCTACGAGGTCGCCGGCCGCAGACTCGTCGCCGATATTGTACGCGCAGTAACGGAGACTAGGCTTCAGTTCTTCAGCCTGTATACGTAGACATAAGTTGTTTATTACCGTGCACAAGTGAGAGAAAGAGTCAGATTCAAAGGGAACTTCTTAATACTTCGTCGAAACGATTTGTGAAGAGACTTACAGTAACTCGTGAATGTATGAATGATTTAGGCATCATTTTGCTTTGTGACATTTTGTTCTTTTCTTTTTTTATGTATGGCGTCTCGCAGGTCAACCTGGTAGGGCTGCTTAAATGGGGTGGAAAAAATCGGCATCATGCAAATGGGAAGCATTGGACGTCGCGAGGGCAGCAAGGGACAGGCTAGATCGGATCAACGAAACATCTGAAACATACCTTCTGCTTATACACCATACGCTCATCTTCAGGCAGTGCTGCACACAGTTTCTCAAGCACTATTTGCGCTCGATGCAGCGCCTCCGCGGCGGGGCGCCACTGCTGCAGCTCCACCAACAACGCGCCGCTCAGCCACGCCGCGTAAGCGCCTGCCTCTAACTGCGTGCGCGCATCGCATACACCGCTTTGCTACCAATGGTTTAAGATTCATTTTAAATCCAATGTTGTCAGCACGCCATTAGCAACTGTTTGAATAGAATATCTGAGGAAGTAATTAATGTCGAACTAACATTAACAACAGAAAACCACGCATTTGTTTTGTTTGCGAGCTCACACTTGCTGTATGCAAACTAAGGCACGGTTCTCTTCTCATGACCATAGTTTCGGTAGCACATGCCTAGTGATATCACCCAGAACCCATATGCAGGCTTCGCATGCACACGCCTTGGGCGACACTCTTTGTTTGAGACTGAGAGTAAAACCTTATACGAGAAGAGAATCGTGCCTTAGTTTGCATACAGTAAGTAGAAGCTGGCCAAAAAAATCAAGGTATTAATAAAACCTTATACAAAAGAAATTATAAAGGGTGTAAATAGACCCTTAACGAAACTAAAAGGCACTTGTTCTCCCCGTCATTGTGCTTATTTTTTTGTTCTGGACCATACCTGGAAACCTTCTAGTTACTGAGATATGGGATGTCAAAGTTCTAACTTTTTCACAAGTTTTTTTTTAAATACTAGTTTTTTAGTAATTTTATAACTGTACTATAAATACCTCCGAGGAGCTCGTGGCTAAATAATAACAGCCGCCCGGGTCGATCTTTAAGGTTAAGCCGTGCTTGCCGAGGTTGGTCCGTGGATGGGTGACCATAATTACATACCGAGTTTCCTCCGTGCCTCGGAAAGCACGTTAAGCCATTGGTCCCGGCTGTTATTTATAGATCTTTGACAGTTGTTACGAGTAGTCAGACAGAAGTCTGACATCCAGTCTTGCCAAGGGGTATCGTATTACCCAGTTACTGGGTTGTGGAGGTCAGATAGGCAGTCGCTTCATGTAAAATACTGGTACTCAGCTGCATCCGGTTAGACTGGAAGCCGACCCCAAGATAGTTTGGGAAAAAGGCTAGGCAGATGATGACTTTAAATAACTCCATAACGCGTTTACTACTCAATGCATCCATCAGCACAATATTTTGAGTGTGTTACATTGAGTTTTACCGTAAATTGATTCCTCCGCAAAAAAAATGGTTCCTTCCCCAGCAATAATTTTTGCATAGGGTTATTTAGTTTGATGTACAGAATGCTTGGTTGACTGCTTCGTGAAGAGTCTGTTAACACCTTGTATATAATCACCTCACACAACTGCAACAGCGTCTGAGCATGAGCGTACGCCTTCTTCAGCCTCGCTACCAGATGGAACTTCTTCCTCGGCTCAGTGTTGGCCTCCTGCCGAAGCTGCATGGCGTGCGCCCACGCCCTCTCGGACTGTAGGAGCGGCACGCACAGAAGCCGGCTCTCAGCCGACGTCGCCGTTAAGTGGACGGTCGTGACGTCACGACGGCGGTAGTGGCGTCTGTCGCCCTGGGAGATGATAATTTGTGATGTTATATAAAAGATTTTCAATACTAGTCTCAGCATATAGCTGCAGTGATGGTGAAAACTAGCATTTGGACTGTAAAGCAATCTATATATATAAAAATGAAATGACGTTTGTTACTAGAACTCGAGAATGGCTGGATTGATTTGGCTAATTTTGGTTTTGAAATACTCGTAGAAGTCCAAGGATGTTAAAAAATTAGAGTAGAGTAGGGTAGGGAAGGTAAGTAGGTAGATAGTAAGGTAGGGTAGGTAGATAGGTAGAGTAGGGTAGGGTAGGTATGTTAGTAGGGTAGGAGGTAAGTAGGTAGGGTAGGGTAAGTGGGTAGGTTTAGTAGAAAAAGTGCATTGCAACGCATGCCGGGTATAGCTAGTACATTATAAAATAAACTGATTTAGATTTATTCAGTATCACATTCCAGTCCTAGAATCCTGTGCCACTGTCATTTTCAGTTTAGTATCTGTAAGTACTGGATTAACTGGTACTGATTAGTATGTACTGGATTTAAATAGAGCACATTTGCTTTATATTATTAAAAAAACATCATTTCATTTCAACTGACGGACAGAGACGGTTACATATCTTCTATTTAGCGTGAATGAACCAAGACCTTTTTTTAATATTGATGTGTTGAGTTTTAGTATATTGTGTATTAAGGGCGGTAAGTAAGGAATTAAGATCGAGGCTCTAGTAGAAGCCCGAAGTCGAAGACTGACGGCTTTCTGAGTCGAGGTTCGTAATTCCCGTACCGCCCGTGAAACATACAATGTTTTTCATCACACTTGCGAGTTAATAATTATGAATATACACAAGTCAGCACACATATTATTACGAAATACGTGAACTGATTTGCGGATGGCGGGCTGTTTGCCCACACCACAGATTATACAAATGTTTTGTTCAGAAACTTTAAAGGCAAAATACTTACCTAGGTATATACAGCCATGACGGAGTGTAAAAAAATAAAAATTTCGACGTTTGGATACAAAAAACTATCGATTATTTAGATTTTAGAACATTAGTTGAGTAGTTAAATAACATGTAGCGAGATTGAATGAAATTCCTGTTTAGATAACATTTTAAGACAATTTTTCAATTGCGTGTAAACTCCTTGCTTGAACTTGCATGACCTGTGTGCTCTCAAGCAGTGCTGTAAATAAAAAAAAAATTACTTACCGCCCTAGGGTTTTATGGGGCATTACAGCCAAGTTCACCTGTATGTTATGACACTGTTTACGTGCAAGTGTGATGAAAAAATAATTTCAGTTTTCGCATTGTAGTCCTATAACGTAAAATGATCTCTTTAGGTTAATGTGGAGATTCACAAACCTGTGGTATCTTGAGCACTTTGCGCAGCCTCCTAAGGCGCCTTGAACAATATCCTCGGTAGCGCTGGAAGTCACCATGACGAAGACCATGTTGCTGCTGAGCATCCTTAGTGATACGGAAGACTGATTGTGTAGTTAAGGAATATTATTATGGTGGCAGAATTTACAAAAAAAAACCGGCCAAGTGCGAGTCAGAATTGCGCATGAAGGGTTCCGTACCAATATTTATAAAAACCACCATATATGATCTGCAAATGAGACTCGTTTTAAGTACAAGTGACGCTTAGCGCCACTATACATTTCTATGACATGATATTTCTATGGAGTTTAGTTAGTAGAGGGGGGGGACACTTGACTCTAACAAAAATTGGTACTTTAAAGCTTGATAAGTCACGAACGGTTTACTTAATCAAAAATCAATCTTCGCAAACCCCTAATATTTTTAAAAGAAAAAGATAAAAATTAATAAAATTTAAAGATTCAAGGATAGCCCACACTATGGGAAGGACGAAAAAAATTATTATCATCCCTTCTTTACATGTAGGGGAGGTATCCTAAATAATTGTTTTTTTCAACATTTTATTTTACCACTTTTTTGGCGTCATTAACGTGTATACTCATGCCAAATTACAACTTTCAAGTACCAACAGTTTTTGAGCTAAACCGCGGACAGACAGACGGACATACCGAAACTATAAGGGTTCCTTGTTGACTACGGAACCCTAAAAATAAAATACAATGCTATGGAAAAAGATTCATTGAATACTAGCGACCTACCCTACCTACCCTAGCATAATATTGAGATTTCTGTGTCATATATGCTGCGTCAACCCCAAATAAATTAAGGTAAGTAAAGTACCCATAAACCAACCAGAATAAATTCTGTAAGTAATCATTAGATATGAACTAATATTCTACAGTTTATAATAAAAGTATCACACTGTCATACCAGACACAGACAGACTTAGTTTTGTACAATGTATAGATGCCAGCAAATTATTATCTTAAATCTATTGAACTGGCAAGGAAGATAATAATGTATTTAAATGTTTAAGTAACATTGAAGATTCTAGCTTTGTAGTCTGTCTTCAAAACCACTGTGCTGTTTGATTAATCTGGACTTTATGCAACTGAAACTGCTTCTGTATGCAGGATGTAGTTGAGTAACATATTGCACGAATAGGTACAACAAAACTGCATACTCAAAGGGGTGTGGAGCCCAACAGCTTATAAAAACATAGGTCAGTAGGTGGACTGGTCATGTTTTGTTTAGGATACATTTAAATTATTCGCTTATAGTTAAAATGTAAGAGTTGGTACATACATAAACTGAGGGAGTAAGTTAATGTTAGATATTATCACGTTTAAGATAAGAGGATTACATTGTTGACAACTTATGGTGACACATTAAAATTATATCAGAACCGGCTATGTATATTCGAAATAGTTTAGGATCAACAAATAAATTCTTATTTAAAAATTCAAAGGATACTTTCTAATGTTAAAAGTCTCGGCGATTTGACTTCTTCTTTTTCAGTTTCTTCGGCAGATATAGGTTTGGCATCCCCGGAATCGCCATCCAAAACTACCATTGTGATTTGCTAAGAATTTAAATTGTCAATCTAAGTTAAATACTGCAATAATTCCTTTCGATTAAATTTTATTCAACACTTGACAAGACGAGACACCTCCAGACAACACGACACATGTTTCAAAGTTCGGGTTACTATAATTACACTTTAAACATATCATGCAGAGTTCTGAAACTTAAATTGTGCGAAAGTTTTGCACGTGCTAGAAAAAGTAGCCAAATAAATTACATGCTAAAAATGCAACGTTTCGAAATCTGAAACGAACCTTGTTCTTGAATCGTCACTTGACTCTGTCATTTCATATCGGGGTCGGGGATAGTTTTTTTTTGTGTTGATACGAAGGTTTTTAAGTTCTGTTCTTGACTTGTTTGGTTGGATAGAATGACCGGATCAAGATATTAGCGGGGTTGTTCCATGGGTTGATCATGTAATACAAAAAAGGGGTAAAAGCTTCATTAATATTATTATAAGAAAAACCAACAAACAATATTTTCATTTTGGAAAGTCTACTTACTAGTTGCTACCAATCAAAATTAATGTTCAAAAATGGTTCAAATGCAAGCTACAATTTCATCTCAAAAATCAATGAAAAATCAAGAAATAAACAATAACGAAAATGAAATCACGCTTTGTAGCTTTCTGAGTGAAAAGGAACATTTGAAGTTTCAGAAACGTTTCAGGTTCGAGATTTCAAGATTTTCAACAACTGATCAAATGAGACTTGACTGTCTGACAGCAGGAAAGCAAATTGTTTTTTTGCTATTTGTGACAGAGACAGCAATAATAAAATGCTAAGTGACAGTAAAAATTTAGAACGAAACATTCAAGCGGATTGTTTTCCTCTTGTCTTTTTCTCTTGCTGTTCTAGGTTGGTGTTTAGAGTTTTTAAAATAATTCATTATATATCTGAGAAATCTTACTGATTTTGTTAAGTTTCGATCGTCGCGCAAGGAAGCCGAGTGATAACTGTTGTAATTGAATACTTATTTTCGTTTACAGAACGCATAATTCGACACAATGGCAAAGTCAAAGAATCACACAAATCACAACCAAAGTGAGTACTTTTATATTAATTTATAGGAAACCCAGGTGATTTACATTTAATTATAAACTTTGAAAATTGCATTGTTTGTCTTCCTTACGGTATCGTTACTATAAAACATGATTTAAGCGATGAAGAATGTTAGTTTTGTGGTTAAGTTTACGTGTTGAATAATACGATATATTCTTTTATTCCAGACCGCAAAGCCCACAGAAATGGCATCAAAAAGCCTAGGAACCAGAGGCACGAATCCACCCTTGGCGTAAGTGAAATTATTAGTTACAGTAAATACAATAATAAACACAGCACTCATTTTAACTTTTTAGTATGTATCATTGTAGAAGTTGATAGAACTAATTGTAAACCTGGATGTGGTTTTGAATACTATCACTAGGTGTTACCAATTATTGTGAAATCAAGACTTTCAAAAGCTTTTGATGCCTTATCAAAAGAATTTAACAGTGTTCCTCTAAGCTCACTATTTTCACATCATTTACCATTTAAATACTTACTATAGTAAATTAGGTAACCATGTGTATGGTTTATAGTGGTTATTATAATATCATTGTTGTGTTTAACAGCTATCTGATAATATCATTAGTTGAGTACTTACCTCAATACAATTTTATTTTAAGCAGGAATAGAAAACCCAAGTGATATAGCTTAGAGCAGCAAAGTCATGGGACTATTCCCATGATTTTATAATTACCCTAATGTCATTTTTCACAAACACTTGAAGCCTAAATGAAAGCATAAGTACTATAGAAATGTTGAAATTTTATTTTGCACCAAGGAGCCTATCAAACTGGCATCCAAATGTACCCTTGTATTCAGATATTCCTCTAGGTTTTTCCCAAGGCCTAGTGCAAGTCTAAATGAGCAAAAGTCTAAAATCTGCATTTATTTAAATCAAATCAAATCATTTATTAGTTTGCAAACATGGGTAAAAATTGGTATATAGATGTTCTCTTATAAGTTAGCTCTCCATGTTCTGCCGTCACATGGGCATGCAAAACATAATCAATTAAATATAATTCATTTCAGATAACAATCAATAGTGTTAAAAAATTATAGAAATCCATTATTACAAATTACATGTCAAAACATTTGAAACACAATAAATAGAAAAGTCAAAAATATTACATCAAATGTCACTGGTTACAATATTAAGTATGTCAATACAAGCATGTCAATTTAAATAAGAAAAATAACATGTAAAGAAATAATTCATTTGGTCAATCAATTTACATTTTAATTTTTGTGTGCATGTCAGAAATAGTAATGATCAACAAAAATAATACCAAAAAGTCTAACATAAAGCCAATACAATATTGCGACAAAACATAGATATTAGGTCCCACTTAAGTCCCACAGTTTTTTTTCCGATAGGAACTCCGAAGAGATTAGAGATTAGAAACTTTTTTAGGTGGCTTTTAAACAAGTTAACATTTAAGGTTTTAATTGACTCTGGTATGTGATCATATATAATTGGTGCCATGCATAAAACACTTTTATGCATCATAGCTGTCTTAGACTGTCTTGCACATAACATATTGGCGTGTCGTCTACTTCGGTTGTTTAAGTCTGATAACTTGGGAAATAATTGTGAGTTGGTTTTCACAAATACCGCAACCTCAAATATGTACAAAGAGGGCAGTGTCAATATTTTATACCGAATAAAAAATGGTTTACAACTGTCTGTGCATTTCAAACCGAACATCGCCCTTATACACTTTTTTTGACATTTAAATTCTAGAATAAATAAAATAATAAGCAAGTCCTTGTCCTACAAACTTGTAAAGAAATCCAAATGAATCTATTGTAAATTAAACTGCTCTTTACAGATGGACCCCAAGTTCCTGAGGAACCAAAGGTTCTGCAAAAAAGGTAACCTTAAACCTGCGAAGCAGCTTGCCCGTGCCGCTGAAAGGAAAGCAACACGTGAGGCCAAGGCCAAGAAATGAACTTCTAGCTGTAAGGAAATAAAAACATAAAAACTTAATTTGTAGTTTGAATTTGGAATAAAATCTTCGTACACCATTTAGGGAGTGACCATGCTTATTGACACAAAATTGTGCTGTGCTAGATAGGAAGTGGTCAGCAAAAAGACAGTCAATCACCTTCTATACATTTTGACAATGGAACTACACCTATCTGCAACTAATATGGTGATAAATATTAAATCAATCAGATTCCCCATCATAATAAGTGCCGTCACTACTGTTATGCAACAAGAAAATGGCTTTCCACTAGCTCAGCTCTGTGAAAAGCTAACCTTATCAGTGCAGTATTTGTTAACCACCCAAGACTGTGACGTGATCATGCAGAGCATCCATTCATCACCACCACCGTCTATGCTTAAGACCTGGTCAAAAATGAATAATACCGACACAGGCTGAAGGGTATATACTTGTACACAAAACTGGCGTATTTTAACGTTTGGCGGTGTACGTTCCCCCGGCAAGAAAGTATCTCCTAGAGTTAAAATGAGTAGAACGTATAGTTGGTGCCTTATGTGCTGTAAATGTGCCCCCACATAAAAAATGTGTGCCCGCTGTCGTTTTGGAAAAAAAACGGAAAAACGATTCTTGCTGGGGTAACGTTTTTCTAGCAGGAAAATTCTAAACAAATGATCGGAGAGAGAAAAATTGTGCATGGCCAGAGAGCTTATATGTGTGTCAAAGTGTGCCCCCAAAAATATCTGTGCCCCTTCAGATTTTCGAGATATTGCATTTCCTGCTGGAGTAACGTTTTGATGAATCGTATATCTCTAAAACCATTGCATGTGCCCCTGTAGAATAAACATACACGAGTAGCTCTTAATGTGTGCCCCTATGTGACTCAATTAGATTTTTTAAGAAAATATTTATAGTTTTCAAGATATCGCGGTTTTTTGAAAACCCGAAAAATCATCGCAGCGCTTAAATGAGACAAGGTATAAGTTCGCTGAAAACTGTGTGGTCCTTCTTGACGCTAATAATAACCATACAAAGTTTCAAAACTGTTCATGCATGCGTTTTTGAATAATCTTGCTAAAAGTCAAAACGATGGTGTCATAACTTTGACGGCAAAGGAACTAGCTCAATCCCAGATGTGTAGGTGTAAACCAAAATCTTGGTGTCTGTTTCGACCGCGCGGCCATGACGTTTTTTTTTTAAAAAAAACTCAAGATTTTGTAATAATTTTTAAAAGTTGATTCCCAAAACCATAAATTTGTCAAAGATAAGGTTAAAAAGTTATAAGGGTTTGAACGTGGCCGCGCCATCGAAACGCGGAGAACCGCGCGGCCACGGAGATCTTTAAAACTACGCGTTGCAGAGACCTGAAATTCAGGTAAACAACAGATTGAATTTGTAAAAATATAGAAAAAATACCTAGGTTTATATTTTAGGAGCTGTAACACTAAAACCCCATGGCCGCGCCATCGAAACGGTGAAAAACACGTTATCGCCGATATCTCGCTGAAAAAGCATCGCAGAGGTCTATTTTTTTTTGTAAACCCTAGATTTGAATTTGTCAAACAATGTAAAAATACACAAAAAAATCCTAGGTTTATATTTGAGATGCTGTAGTACGGATTCGCGTAAAAATTAGTCGTGATTATCTATCGAAGAAAGTAAGTAATAGCGAGTGTTTTTTTTGTAAACAACACCTATTAATATATCAATAATAGGCAAAAAAACTTTTTTTTCAGAATATCAAACCTTCAATACGTTTTGAAAGTTTCGATAGGGTGACCATGGCTTAGTGTTAACAGAAAACACCTATTGTATTAGATATTATATCTCAAAGATTCTAAATCGCCCAAAGACAATGTTTTTTTTAAGTATCTTTCAGATCCAAAGAACTTATTAATTATTTTTTTAACACAACATTTTTTTTTTGCGTTTGTCATGATATATTGATGTTGGGATACATGAGTTAATTACAGGGGTTATTTCTGGCGTAACATATATTTTTTTAATTTCAAATGTTTAGGAAGGGTTCAAAACAATGACTTTTTTATTTAGATGCTATGTGTACGATTCACAGTTACATCAAGTTACACAAGTGGGTGTTTCAAATAATAATCGGCCAATTCAAATCAAAATCATTTATTTAAAGTAGGCCAGTTACAGGCACTTTAAAATAGTCGAACCAGTGCGAGTCGTACTCGCACACACAAGGTTCCGTAGCAGTATATTATATAATAAAAATATTTTTAACGCTGATTGTTTAGATTTACACTCAACCGCAAAATTAAATTGGTTTTTCATAGTATTTTTTATGAAAAACAATGTTAACTGATGAAGTTTGATGAAAAAGTTTTTACGTTCTACAAACCTTTTTTTTCAGAATCCTACTCTTACTTCAGAAGTTAAGGAGACACACAACGTTAAAGACTTTGGAAACAAATATCTCATTAACATAGACTTAAGAAAAAAAGTATATATTTTTTTAAGAGTCACAGGTTTATACCCCACACAGTTATATACGTAGTTTTTTTCAGCCCTCTTATATGTATAATTATTTCACATCATATTTGTGTAGTGGTTTATAGAACGCACCTGGGTGTAAAAGTTCTGTGATATATCGACGGACAGACAAACAGCCCTAATTCATAAATGGGTAATAATGAAGTATTTAGCCTTAGACGTTGTTATGGGTTTGAATTATTTATGATTTAGGTTTATCAAATACAGGAAAATAGGTTACATGTTATTATCTCACTGGAATTACGAATGTTGTGCAAAATTATTTATTATGGTACTCATGCAGAACCACAGTTCATTGCTTTATAGCTGAAAATACTTAAATAAGAAAACTTGAGACTTTTGTAAACACTAAGCCATGGTCACCCTATCGAAACTTTCAAAACGTATTGGAGGTTTGATATTCTGAAAAAAAAGTTTTTTACCTATTATTGATATTTAATAGGTGTTGTTTACAAAAAAAAACACTCGCTATTACTTACTTTCTTCGATAGATAATCACGACTAATTTTACGCGAATCCGTACTACAGCATCTAAAATATAAATAGGATTTTTTTGTGTATTTTTACATTGTTTGACAAATTCAAATCTAGGTTTCACAAAAAAAATTAGACCTCTGCGATGCTTTTTCAGCGAGATATCGGCGATAACGTGTTTTTCACCGTTTCGATGGCGCGGCCATGTGGTTTTATTCTTATAGCTCCTAAAATATAAACCTAGGATTTTTCATTGTATTTTTACAAATTCTGACAAATTCAAATCTGGTTTCTACAAAAAACTACAGACGTCGGCGATGCTTTTTCAGCGAGACATCGGCGATAATGTGTTTGTCACCGTTTCGATGGCACGGCCATGGGGTTTTAGTGTTACAGCTCCTAAAATATAAACCTAGGTAATTTTTATATATTTTTACAAATTTTTTGCAAATTCAATCTGTTGTTTACCTGAATTTCAGGTCTCTGCAACGCGTAGTTTTAAAGATCTCCGTGGCCGCGCGGTTCTCCGCGTTTCGATGGCGCGGCCACGTTCAAACCCTTATAACTTTTTAACCTTATCTTTGACAAATTTATGATTTTGGGAATCAACTTTTACAAAATATTACAAAATCTTGATATAGTTTTTTAAAAAAAAAACGTCATGGCCGCGCGGTCGAAACGGACACACTTGTGCCTTGAGTCAAAAATATATGGTGAAAATATTGAGCTTGGAATGTTTCGCATTAAGTAAATATAAACAAAAAACCAAAATATGTAAACAACGGCTGGTTATCCGACCAAATCCCAATGACTACTAAAGAGCGACTGATTCATACATATCGATGACCTTTATTGGACGTTGTACAGTCGCGTTCAAAAGTTTTGAGGGCTAATAAATGTTTAGGTGTAGGGCTATTTCTAATGAATGTTTTATTCATCTTGTATAGGCTGTTATTTTACTAAAAAAGCTATAGAAAAAAAGAGCTCCTTTTATTTCAGTAGAAATATCCTCCCTGCGATCATGTCCTGATAGGATGATAGGGCAAAAAGAAAACTTGATATTTGACAATCAATTATTTATTTTTATGGTGAAATAGTTTTGTAATAATCATACATACAAAGTAATTTAAATGAAACAAATAAATGTGCTTAAAACTAAATCCTCTACATAAATTGTGATACATTTATAAAAATAATCAGTTTTTTGTTTCCAACAATCAAAATCAGCCTTCACTTTCAGACAGCCCAAAAATTATATTTGATTTTCTTCAGTGTGGGAAGATTGAAAAAGCTTCCTATACACTGAAGTACCTAACTATCTGAAGCATACAAATTGTGTAGAAAACAGCTAAGCCGATATAGAATTTTAGCTTCAGGACCACCAATTTTGGCGTCCAAAAGTTTTTATAGGACTCTTGTGATCATATTCGAATACCGCAAAAATCATTTGTAGTGCAGACTTCGTGTTCGCCTTGAGATCCAATAAAGGCATAACACCACATAGACTTGTATAGGAATTAAAAATATTAACTTAGTACCTTCTTCTTGTTCGTCGTTCCCTCACTACTGAGGATCGCGACCACATACGATACGAACCTAACTACTGCTAAAAGACCTACGTATATAAGGTACCTACGGACTAAGACAATATAAAAAGAAAGCATTTTTAAGTAACTACAATGATCGTTAGTGATTGGGTCTTGATAAGAGCCCAAAACTCATTTTTCGCGCACCACAAAGGGCCCTTATAATATAAAAATAATACATTCGTCAAATACGTGTACGTGTGTAGGTATATGAGTATTTAATTTGACTAAAATACTCATCGGATGTCACGTTCGCACACAAAATAGAGGTCCTCTTTATTTTATGCTCGACGTAATCACAGGCTGCTTATTGTCCTTCTTAGAAACGATTGACTGGCTTTTTAAAATATTCAGAGTACGTTAGCGTGCCACATGATACTTTGGGGTCATGTTGCTTGTTCGCAAAGGAACAATCGGACAATTAGCTTTGAAATTGCCATATTAAGCAGTGGCCACGAAATGTTTCAAAAGTTTTTGGTAGTTGTTTGAAATGGCTGTTCAATTATTTGATCAATGTTACCTTCACGATCTGATACTATGCTGCTTTTGCTTAGTTTTTAGTTTCACTAATGCAATATCAATCACTGCGGAACGTATTGCAGATTCATTACAACAGCGCTGAATATTTGATGGCAAGCCCAGCTAAGTATGAAGGTGTAGGTACGCGAGGCCGTGTGTGGTTGCACACACACCCCTCGCGCCAACCTACTCCTGCAACTCAATCTTTTAAAGAAAAGACATGGCCGCCTTATTTAATACACACATTACGTACTTGAAATAATGTAGCATCATTATAAGGCCCTAATGTGATGCACGTAATCACGAGAATTGAATTCCAATGTTGACCTTCTCATAATAACAAGTCAATCTAGTTACCTACATAAAATATAGAAAATAAAGAAAAAATAATATCCCATTTTTTGACGACGTGATGCGAATGAGTGGGATAGTTGCGCAATTTCAAGAAATTACGATTGTGCCTGTGCCTTTTTACCTTTTGGCTGAGGTCCAGCTCCATTCTGCTTATTTTTACCTTCCGCATTTTTCGGTCCCTTAGGCCCGGGACCTTTTGGACCCGGTCCTGGGTGAGGCTTGTTATCATTTTTGCCATCACCCTTGTCATTCTTATTCTTGCCGGGTGGCGGCGGGATCCTCTTGATAAAGAATCTGAACGACAATTTCTTGTCCTTGATGTAGTGCACCAACACTTCCAAAGGCAGAACGGCACATTTTCCTTGACGGAAGATCTCTTCAGGCTTAATGGCATCATTGAAGCAATGTTCCGTGAACACGACTTTCCTTCTAGGATTCTGTTTGCTCAAGACATGTATCTCGTAAATGTGATCATGTGCTGCTTTCTTGCTGCCAATGTGCTGAATAGTCCAGTACACCATATTTTGGAGAGTGTCGATTTTCACAGTTAGGATAAACAGGAACTTGGTTTGGGCCACCAAGTAAAAGTGACGGTCATCATTTTTTATGTCAACGTTGGTGAGTTCCACTTCTTCGTCAGTGGCGACGTTGCAGTGGGAGGCATGACGATCCTTGAAGTGTTCCATCATGTCCTTAAGTTTGCCTGTAAACAAGAATAAATAATGTGAACGAAGGCCTAATAATTTTGAATTAAACGCGTTTGACTATGTTCGTCTATGATTCTCTTAGTGCAATTCCCCGAACTGTTGTTATTATTATTACCATCACCAGTAATATCCTAGTGGTATGACCGTCGGACTGCCAAGTTATAGGTGTCAGTTCGAACCCAAGACACGATATGCTTCGAAAAACAACGAGGAAACCAAACCCACATGCCTGGAAGTTATTTTTCGATGGCATGTAAAGCCAAGTTACTGGCCCATGGTTGGCATAAAAACTCTGACACCAAGATAAGCAATAATTAAACGAAAATAAATACCGGTCCAGGAACATTTTCCGAACACAACACCGAGCGGGCAGTCCATTTCTCGGAATATGCATTCCTTGAGATGTTCCTCCAAGTCCACTGACACCATGTTGTACACGCATCCGGAAGACTTATTGGGACACCCCACTTTGGCCTGAAATATATTGATGCCATAAAATAAAGGGGCGAAGAGTTGTGTGGTGATAGAATATAGTGACGACGGCATCTGACAGACTCGCTACAGTCGCTACTTGTTCTACGCTAGCGAAAATTTGCAACGGAATATAGATTCATGTCATTCATACAAGCTGCCTTAAAAAAGAACTGTACTTTCAAGTTTATAACGTACCCATGGGTATTATGTATGACCGTAGAAATCAGTTAAAATTGGTATCCTTTTCGCACCAATTTGGTTTTTTGCAAAGTAATATTTACAAAGTACTAAGTAGTATTCTTCAAAGTGTAAGTAAGTTACTAACATGAAGATAAGAAAGTACGCATATTACTCTCAAGCTCAACTATGTAGTTATCTGCTTATTAAAAGTAGGTACTTACTAATATTGTTGTGGACCGACCTCATTATAATAGTTTAGTAATTGGCAGTATGTATTTTTTATTTAATTACTTTTTTTTAAACTGATTTGTCAATATAAAATAAAAGAGAACGATTGTATAAACTATGTGAAACGTAATAAAAAGGGAAATATATAATATTATCTTAGAAGTTTTTATTTTATGTTGTAATCTAGGATCTAGTGGCTTCCATCCTCCACATTTTTGGTGTCAGAAGTAATTGTTAGAAGAATGCCCGTAACTAGATCAATTACACAGAAAAAAAGGACTCAGGTAAGTGGTAATCCTCTAGCCTCATCGTCAGGCACTACGCCTGCTCAACCTCACAACGATGAAGCTCTCTTACAGGAGGAGATTTCAATACCTTTATTATGTGATACGTTGCCAGAATCTATAAATTCTAAAACACTTTCCTTACCATCATCGCGAGCTTCAACCAAAACGCAAAAACTGGCTGCCCTTGCAAGGCACGCTCGCATGAATGTTGACAGAGAAAGAAATCTTGCCGAACAAGAGCGCAAGGCCGCTGCACTAGAGTTACAAGCAGAACTTGCCGCAATCGATTCAGCGGCTTCCGAAAAATGTAACTCAACTCAAAAGTGGTTGGTAGAGGGTGCTGATAGGGAACATGATATTAATGAGCCCTTCCCTTACAGCATTAATAATCCTGAGCAAAGCCTTGACCTAGAACCTGGCGGTGCTTTTACTGCAGAACCAGCCTCTCAGCATGTCACCGCCGCCGCTGCCATTACAAGCGCACGGTCTGCACCGCACCGTGATTATTACCAGCAAGGCAAAGGAAAAGGAAACACTACACATACATTACAATTAGGTACACAAAACACTAAATTTACTACGGATTGTTATGACTACAAAAAAAATAACACAAATAATGTAGAGACACAAGACTCTTTTATTAAGCTTGCCAAAGTGATCACGGACCTAGGAAGTAAACGTAAACAGGTTAGTGTCAATCTTCCTTCTTACGACGGTAGCGCTTCTGACTGGCTTTCCTTCAAGAAGGCTTTCAAGCGGTCAGAGCTTAGCTTTACGCCGGAAGAAAACCTAGCCAGACTTAGTTCTGCGTTGCTCGGGGTCGCCCGAGAGTCTGTCTCGGCTCTGTTGATGACCGCCGTGGATCCTGCACAAGTAATGGGCTCCTTAGAGAGTCGATTTGGACAACCAGAATTCATTATTCTTCACCAGTTGTCATCGATTAGATCTCTAGCCAGGTTACCGCTAAATGAATCCGCAAAGGATCTCAACATCTTTGCTTGTCGGCTCAGAAACTGCGTGGAAGTGATTCGAGAGCTACAACAACCGGAGTATCTGGCCTGTCCTGAACTCGCCAATACTATCATAGGGAAGTTGACTCCACTTTTACGATACAGGTGGGCTGATTTTGCATCATCACATCACCAGTCTGGTAAATTTAAATTAGAACTTTTAGCCAATTTTTTAGATACTGAATCCAATCGCCAAATAAAACGTTGTATGTTTTATTCTGATAACTATTTGTCTCAAAATGTCAAACCACAGAATAATCTTTCACAACCTGCCAAACCCAGCAACGTTGCCAAGCAACCTACAAAGGTTTTTCACTCAACTTCTTCGACAACGTCAAAGAGTTCCGCAACATGTAGGTATTGTAAGGTTGGTTTACATGATGTCAGTGAATGCGAAAAGTTTTCTGCCTTGTCTATTGACGACCGTTGGCAATGGGTAACTGAAAATAAGGTTTGTTATCGATGCTTAAGTAAAGGTTCACACAAATATGTTGCATGTAAAAAACATTGTGAAAAAGTCGGGTGCAAGTACAGTCGGAGACATAACACTTTGCTTCACAGGCCGATCGTAGAAAATACGGCACATGCAGAGGTGTGCACGAACCAAGATCTAGAGGCCCAAGCACATCAACCAAACGAAGAGATACCAACTATTGTGTATCACAGTGCCTCACCCAATTCAGCGCCAGTTCAGAGGTCTTTATTAAAAGTAATTCCTGTTACTGTTACCGGCCCTCGAGCTAGTTTTGATACTTATGCGATGCTTGACGACGGGTCGACTGCCTCATTTATTGAACAATCCGTCTCTGACCTTATAGGTGCAACTGGACCTAAAAAGCCTATTCGAGTTGACTGCATTGGTGGTCTTAGCAAAGATATAGAGGTCAGATTTGTTAATGTTAAAGTAAAAGGCTTTCATAGTTTAGACGTGCATGATATAGTAGTAAGGTCTATTCCTAACTTGACTATTGCAAAACAGTCAATTCTTATAGAACAAATTAAAAGGTACGATTACTTAAATGATTTAGCTAACGTCTTATGTTATGAGAACGCTAAACCAACGCTTTTACTCGGGATTGATAATTGGCATCTCACATTCTCGAAAATCATTCGCCGCGGAACTGCATCGCAACCCGCTTCCTCCCTCACTCCTTTGGGTTGGGTTTTATATGGCTCTCCTTCAACTATGTCCAAGCCTGTTGATTTCGTTAATCATGCGATCACCAAGTTCGAGAAAGATAGTCAAGGAGATAGCCGTAACTTAGACACTCTCATCAAAGAGTATTATAAGTTAGATTCGATAGGTATTCTAAATAGAGATTGTCGTTCCGCCGATGACCAAAGAGCATTAAAATTATTAGAAGAAACTACTAGGCGTTTACCATCTGGGCGATTTGAGACAGGTTTATTGTGGCGCGATAATATTGTAAGCGTCCCAAATAGTCGCCCCCTAGCTTTACGCCGTTTTAGAACTCTTGAGCGTAAAATGGCCAAAGATTCAGATTACGCAATCAAATACAGGCAAAATATTCATTCCATGCTTGATAAAGGTTACGCAGAGATGTGTAATACTGACCCTTCTGGACTATTGTGGTATTTACCTCATTTTGGAGTTATACAACCGCAAAAGAAAAAGCTTAGAATTGTATGTGATGCTGCAGCCATGTGTGAAGGGGTTAGCTTAAATTCGTTATTGCTGCCAGGTCCAGATCTACTTCAATCGTTATTAGCCATATTAATGCGATTTAGGGAAGGACGTGTTGCACTTTCTGCCGATATTAAAGAAATGTTCCCACAAGTTAAAATTAGACCAAACGATCGTGATGCGCAACGTTTCTTGTGGCGTGACGACTCCACACAACCAATTCAGGAGTATCGTATGTCATCGATGATGTTTGGTGCCGTATGTAGTCCGTTTACAGCCTTATATCTTAAAAACAAAAATGCTATCGAACATCAACGATCATACCCAGAAGCAGCAGCTGCTATTATTAGTGATACATACATGGATGATTACTTAGGTAGTTGTGATGATGAACACAAAGCCGCTGTTTTGGCAGCAGATATCGTCTCGGTTCATGCTGCAGCCGGATTCGAGATGAGATCGTGGGTATCAAATTCTGCAAAGGCTCTGTCCATGTTACCTCCTGACCTATGTGCTAGTGGAGCAACAGAAATAAATGTAGGTTCAGGCTCACGACCGCCAACACGCGTTTTAGGTGTCTCTTGGAATATTTCTAATGATACTTTGTCGTTTCCGTGTGTAAATTTCGATACGATACCACACAAATTAACTAAACGCATTGTTCTATCAAACTTGATGAAAATTTACGATCCTCTTGGTTTTCTTACTCCCGTTGTTATAAAAGGTCGTGTTTTATTCCAAAAGACTTGGAAATTAGCCACATCTTGGGATGAATTATTACCGAAACAATTTATAGATAAGTGGTCACAATGGTTCAACAATTTGGCAAAGGTTTTGAACAACTCTATCCCCCGCTGCTATTACAATTCAAAGGATCATATAGGTTCAATTCAATTACATGTCTTTGCCGACGCAAGTGAGCAAGCATACGCTTGTGTTGCTTACTGGCGTTTCTTGTATCCAAATGGAAACATTGAAATCTCTTTAATAAGTGGCAAAGCTCGTGTTGCTCCCTTAAAACTAACAACAGTACCAAGACTTGAGCTTCAAGCAGCGTTAATCGCTGCTCGCTTAGCTGTTTTTATTTTAGAATCTCACAAGCGAAAGCCAGAAAGAGTTTTTCTCTGGTCAGACTCTCAAACTGTTCTCAAATGGTTACGTTCTGACCCAAGCAGCTTTAAGTCCTTTGTCGCACATAGGGTTTGTGAAATTTGCGAGATTACCAATTTTTCTGATTGGAACTACGTACCTTCATCCTTGAATGTCGCGGATGATGCCACCAGATTCAAAGATGAATTTACGATAAACTCACGGTGGTTTACCGGGCCATCATTTTTACTCCAATCATCAAACGAATGGCCCAGTGAACCAGCTATTAATGACACACCAGCTCCTGAGGAAAATAGATCCAATAGGGATCTGGTGGGTTTGACATTAACTCAGTCAGGTGACTCACCATCACCTGTGGTTGCTGATTATACTCGGTTTAGCGTCTGGTTGCGATTTATTCGTGCTACCGCGCGAGCTCATCAGTGCGCTTCATTTTTTCGCCGTTCTCCTGAAAATCCTAAATTTCCATTACGCGGCTTAGCAGTTTTAGATGTCTGTTTTATTTCATCTGCTGAACACCATGCCTTTATGCGCGTACAATTAGATTCTTTCAACAGTGAATGTAAATTGATTGACGCTGCACGCCCCGTTTCAAAAGAAAGTAGGCTTAAGAATATTTCTTTGATACTAGGAGATGATAGGCTTCTGCGTTTATCCGGCCGCACGGGAGCTTCAACAGCCATAGACCCAAAACCGATTGTGTTGGATGGGAAACACCCGATAACCCGTTTACTGATCAGCTCGTACCACATCAAATTTGCCCATGGCAACAACGAACTTGTAGTGAACGAACTGCGCCAACGTTACTTCATAGTCAGTTTGAGATCATCTGTGAGAAGTGTGGCAAAGCAATGTCAATTTTGTCGGAATATGAAGGCGAGACCACTCATACCACCAATTGGAGACTTACCTGAAGCAAGGATGGCTCATCATACTAGACCATTTACCTTCGTTGGTGTTGATTATTTTGGCCCTTTGACTGTTACAGCAGGACGTCGGACAATGAAGAATTGGATTGCTCTATTCACCTGTCTGACTGTGAGAGCTATTCACATAGAGATCGTCGAGTCATTATCTTCCGATTCCGCTTTGATGGCCCTACGTCGATTCATAGCCCGACGCGGCTGTCCCACTTGCATCTACTCTGACAATGGAACGGCATTTGTAGGCGCTTCGAATATATTACCTGACCTCTACGACTTTTCGGTAAATAAAGGCATAGAATGGAAATTTATCCCTCCTTCAGCTCCATTCATGGGCGGCTGCTGGGAGCGCCTAGTAAGCAGCGTCAAGACAGCCTTAAGAGTAACGCTGAAAGATAGATCACCAAGAACAGAAGTATTACATACGCTGCTGATAGAGGTGGAAGGCATTATTAATTCTCGACCGCTAACGCATGTCCCAGTTGATGAAAGAAGTGAACAAGCGCTTACACCCTTCAACTTTCTAATCGGAACATCCACTAATGATCTGTGTCTACGGGAATTCTGCGACGCCGACCTCTCACGACGTGTAGATTGGCGGAAAGCCCAACGTCTTGCAGACCATTTCTGGCAACGCTGGACGAAAGAATACTTGCCACTTCTGTTGCCGCGTAGAACGGTTCCACCCCACCAATCATTGAAGACAGGAGACGTGGTTTTAATTGCTGACGGCAATCTACCCCGAAACTGTTGGCCTATGGGACGCGTCACCGAGATGTTCCCGGGTAGGGACAATATCGTTCGCGTAGTAAACGTAGCAACTAAAGGGGGTGTGTTGCGTCGGCCGGTCCGCAAGTTGGTCCGATTAAATTGATAATTGGTGTTTCACACCGCTCGGGGCCATGTTGTGGACCGACCTCATTATAATAGTTTAGTAATTGGCAGTATGTATTTTTTATTTAATTACTTTTTTTTAAACTGATTTGTCAATATAAAATAAAAGAGAACGATTGTATAAACTATGTGAAACGTAATAAAAAGGGAAATATATAATATTATCTTAGAAGTTTTTATTTTATGTTGTAATCTAGGATCTAGTGGCTTCCATCCTCCACAAATATATTGTACCCACAATAACGACTCATTTTATCATCAAGTTTAAATAATACATGTTTCAACGGCTACTAGCAATCCACTTTACTCTAGATAGCATAGGTAGACTAATAGAGGATAATCAGCACGTTTCGTTACTTTTAAACAAAGCAGTCACCCAAAACAACTGCGTGTCACCACTCTTTCTGGTAAGTTTAGTTGGGCAAAAGCAGTGGCTTAACAACTCAAGTAATGGCTTTAAAGCTGCATGGTAGCTCCTGTCGCTTTAAAGTGACAAAATTACCTTAGCAATAATTTCTTCCAACTGCCAGTTCCTCATTTGCGTGAGGTTCTGGCGGCAGATAGGGCATATCGGCGGCAGCAGGTTCTGGGTGCAGGAGTTACAAAGACTGTGTCCTGACTGGCACTGGAATATCGGTGCGCTCATGGTCTCCATACAGACTGGACATTCAGGCAGATCCATTTCCACTGCTCCGGCCCTGTTGAAAATTTTTAATTTCTCGTTAAAATCATATAATTTTTTTTTTCTTCAATATCATTCCATTACTGGATACAGGCCTCCGCATTATCTTTCCAGGTGTGCCACCTCGAAACAGCACTTACAGTGCGCGTCCGGGACATCTCGCCACCTCTTTCTAGGCCGGCCTCGGCGATGAGGACGAAGACTATCCTCCCTTAAGCAATGCGTAGAGACTTTTGCCTAACGGTCGTTGAGCATGTGGCACACGTGGCTCGCCCTTTCTTTTTGACTTTTGAGCTTAGCATTCTTTTTACCTACGTCAAATATTCTTGTTTCGGAGCGCCAGCTTAGGTGTTTCGTTTTCTGTCTGATATACACCCAGAATGCTAGGCTCCATTGGTCTTTGGCATATAAGTAATTCATTTTAATGTTTATTTGCACGCCTCGAAGGCTGAACTGATTTCGCCACCTACGCGTGCGAAGCCAAGGGTAAAAGCTAATCAGTAAATAAAAAGGAGAAGCTATAAAAAAAAAACAGATGAAACACTATGGGATTAATTTTCGCCTATGTAGGGAATGCTCCAGCTCAATAACCGGGGATTTACACAAACATGTATTTCGGTGGATTACAAAAGTACTCACTTTTTATTCCCCTTTCCTGTCGCCATTTTTGGTTACCGGTATTTTACTGCAAAGAATGAAACACAACTGTTAACTATTAGGTATTATGTAATGTAGGAATAAAGTAAGTACCTACCTAAAGTAGCTACGTAAATTGTTGTGATCGTAAATATTACGGATGACCTGTATTTATTTTTATTTATCTTTGTTCACTGAATCACTGGTACGTAGTTATAATTCCTAAATACCTAACGATGGTTGGTAAATAGTCAGTCTTGTTTATAATATTTTCCAAACCACATATAATTACCAAAATGTTTATCTGTTGGGAGGTTAAATTGAACAATATGATCCAGTTAGCTAGTCTACGCGACTACCTGTTCAATTCTGCTTAGGTCCTATTCATCATCTGCCTAGCTTTTTCCCAAACTATCTTGGGGTCGGGTTTCAGTCTAACTAACCGGATGCTTAGGTCCTATTATCCTATAATAATAGAAGGTGAAGGTGAGGTCTAAAATAAAAATTCAATAAATTTCTAAGAGTAGCTCCAACTTTTAACTGAACTCATATAATAAGGTAGATAACAGATGACCATTATTAGTAGGTAGATAACAGATGACAATTATCGTCCAATTAAAAAAGTCATTAGTGTAATGATAATACAACGCATTATATGTATACATATAATGCTTTCCTTTGTTTTGTACTACAACTTTGCCAGATAAAATTAATATGAAGCCACATAACAGTCATTGTTAGTAGCACCAGGCATATCATATTCATACCCCGACCAAAGGTCCGGTCCGGCACATACGTATTATAGTCGTGAATCATTCTGTTCAACATACAACCTGACGAATAGCAAAAATCATAAGAAAATTTGAATTTCGCGGGCTTCCCCGGGGGCGTATTGCCAGGCTGTATACTGACCCAGACACTCGTAGTCTTTACTGAACTACATCGTGCTCATTAAAATCACAAATAAATTGGAGCAAAGTGCATACGAGCTCAGAGCAATCTGAGAAGGTATGCATTTTGCTCGCAACAAATAGGAGTAAAGTACATACCTACGAGCTCAGAGCAATCTGATAATGTATGCATTTTGCTCGCTTGTATGTAAAACAAACTGTGACACCTCAAAACATTATTAGCTTATAAAGCATAGTCGACGTAGCCCCGTTAACGCGGGGCTTTTAATACGAATAACTTTTCGCAAATATTCGTGCTTGGGCTACAGTTTGCTCTTCAACTACAACTTAAAGGCAAACTGCGATCAAACTCAGAGCAACCCCGGTCTGGGTCAGTATACAGTTTGGCAATACGCTCCCCGGGGCGCTTCCCTCTTAACAATAGGCGTTGGTTTGGTGTGAACGTGACCTAACTAACAAAATTTATTCGTTACCTTTACTGTGCGTTTACTTGTGAAACATTCACACAAAAAACATGCTTGCTGATAAGGTTATCAAAGCTAAGAGAAACAGGTTTCAGAATGCGAATGTTTCGCGAACAAAGAGTTTAACTAACACTACCTACTTACTATATTATTGGGTCGATGTGGTCACCTGGACATTGCAACGGCTATGAAGTTATACGTATGTATAGGTTCGTAGTATACAAACTGTTTCATGTTATCAACATAAACAGGATAACTACTTCAATACCTAACATTATGGATAGATAGTTCGTGATTTAGTTATGACAGTTTGAAAGATTTTTTCCTAATACCTATGTATCGTCATCTCGCAATTAAATTAATCTGAGTATGATGTTGATGGCTGTTGTACAATTAAATCATAAAATAAAATAGTATAGGTATGTTTACATAGAACACATAGTTTATACCTTACCCAATTACCTACCTACCGATCTCCCACCAACAAAACTGTTTGATTTTCGAAGAATTTAATAAAAATTAATTACTATTTTAGGCAGTATAAACCAGCTGTGTCTGCATAGGAGTAGGACTGCACTTATGCGCCAAAGTGTTTTCTGCATGGCTCCCATTATTTATAATAAGTTACCCAAAAGTTGGAGAGAGCTTAATAACGTACAATTGAAGAAACAACTAAAATCATTTCTAAAGGACAAAGCATACTATAATATTAATGAATTTCTGACAGAACCATTTACTGTAACACAGATTTATTCATGATTTTATTAATTATTACTTTTGACATTATGTAGACGTTGACATTTACTATTACATGCTAAATTCACAGACATTGATTAAATTATGATTTTATTCTTATAATTTTGACATGTATAATTTTACTTGTATAATTTTGATATTTATTATTTTTATATTCGATTGAAATGATTAACTAAAAACAATACAAATTTAATTTTCAAAACATTTGCACGCCATAGTATGTGGCAAACATGTCTGAGCCGTTTTTTATTATTTTATGTTACCTTGCATGCACTTTTATTATTGTATGTAAACACATGTTTGGGCAAATAAATATATCTTATCTTATCTACTTAATGTTAAAATAAACCAAATGCAAAGAAACGAATTATTAGTAATAATACGTTCCTAGGCGTTTGCGTTATTTTAATAGGGATTTAATATAATGAGCACCAAAAAATACTTTGAGATCCTAAGCTACGTTACCAAAAAAAAAAATACTAAACACCAAAAAAATTGTATTCAAAGACCAAATATAGTAAATGATCACCAAATATAGTAAATGATCACCAAATATAGTAAATGATCACCAAATTTTGTGGCAAGAAGAACTTAGGAAGCAAGTGCGAGCAAAGCGAGCTCGGGATATTGGGCACCCCGACTCGGACAGGTTAGGTTCGAAGGGGATGGCGGGGTTTAGTGAGCGAGCGGAGCGAGCGAACTAAGACCCCGACATCCCCTTCGTGTTAGGTTACTTTAAACCCTGCAGAGAGAAATTGGAGCCCCGCGTAGCGGGGCTCCGTCGACTACGCCTTAGTTCGGAGCCGTGATTTTCAGGTTTTTAATTCTGGTGATCATTTACTATTTTAGGCAGTATAGAAATGTTTTTTAAGGTTATATTTACTTTATCTGGTGTTATGTTAAACATAAGCCATTTTAATACCTAGGAACTTAAGTATTAGAAGTGTTTAGGTATTTTTCATGGTTAAAACAAACTCCCCACTTTAAAATCACTCTTGATGAGACCTACGGAGGTCTGCGAACCTGTGATCTTTATTACTCAGACCATAAGGGTGAAAAGTGGTCGACCGTCAGTGGAGCGCGGTAGCACTTTCCTACAAAACAATACATGTAAGCGAGTAGGTACTAGTTACCTACACTATTTTAATTGTTTGAGCATTCAGACTGCTTCGCATATACGTATGGTGTGGGTTACACACAGCAACACATCGAGCATATACATACATATCCAGTATAACCTAACCTCGCTTTGAATGAGCTTCCCGTACAATTAGAGATCAGCTTAATTTGGTATTGCATAGCTTGATTGGTCTTCGTGCATACTGTGTAGTTTAGGAGTGTATACAACGTACCTACCTACGTATAGGTGGCAGGCTAGATACCGACGACGCGACGTTGCTGTAACGTGTTTTTTTATTTATTCAATAATCGGATAACAGAAATCCATAGTCTTAGTAACATATCTTATAATATACCTAAACCGACAGTTTAAGTTTGAGAAGTATTTAGCACAGAAGATGAACAAGTTTTTTACTCTGTCATCTCATCATACCCTTTCCATAACATACCATTATATTGCCATTGTCATAGCATTTTATTTGTATAATAAAAGTCGTCGTTACTTGGATAAACTTCCTTCTAGCAGTACCTACAAACATCCATTTAACTTAAGAAATATAGTTTGAAACTCAGTGCTCAAGTATTAAGTTTTTTTTAGGTGTAAAATAAATTTAGGTACCTACTAGAAGAAGAAAAATCATCAGATTGGATAGTTTTTTTTTTATATTCATAATTATTTTCTTACTCCTTACCTACGTACTGACTTTTTTCATGTAGTTTGTACCTATTCCCAAAAAAACGTGTATTGAATAAATCTGTAAGTGTAGAGGTTCCTACGTAACTGGCGACTGTAAAATAACTAGGTATAGCCCTCGCCAAACTTTGTGACCGCCCCGAAACCAGCCGCTTTGCATTGCGCGGGGGCGGTCACAAGGTTGGTGAGGGCTGTACAATACAAACCTAATTAACGACTTGTTTTATGATCTCTTTTAACAGTCACGGTATATAATATTATCGTTCACAAGAAAAATAGGTGTAAAAAAAATACTGTATCATCGATTTCTTACTAGATTTGTGCAGATAACTAGAGAGAAGCGTGCAGTCTAAGTAATTGTAGGTCCTACAATAATTATGCCGCCACACCGTAAAAGACAAAAGTAGCATTGGGTTTTATTTTTACATTCAACCATGCAAGTGGGTCGGTTCCGTATCGCAGTTCATCGCCATTTTGTATTGTTTATTATCTTTTTCAACCAACAATAAGTCGAGTGTGGTTTCGAGACAATAACGATAACGATTGCAAGATTTGTAATACACTTTAAAAGTCGACTTAATTTACAGGAAAATGTTCAACGTAAGCAGCATTAAATGGCAGACAAAAATAGGTACCAAATACGTAATTATTATTTTATCTTGACACCCGATCCGATTTCGATTCGTCATTTGGTTAATAAAAACGGATGGATGTCGTGTATGCACAATTTATAAGTATAGTCAAGGTATAGTCGTATCGGTTGTATTCTTGAAGGACAAACAACAATTAAATAAAGATCAGACCGGCTCGCCATTTTGTCATAATGTAATGCAAATATGCAAGCGCTTTCTCTATCAAAAGTTATTTTGCATTACAAGTAAATAAACAATGATAAAATCAAAGCCTTACCTTATACGGATTTTAGAAAATAGCTGGACCCCGACGAGAAGCGCGGTTGGGCACGATGTAATGGCCGCTCTCAACAAACACTCAATAAGCGTCTGCCTCGGTCAACCACCGGGCGTCGTATATAAATGCACTCGGTGACGTGGAGTCACATTCCGTCTGCACGTAACGTTTATCAAAGTTTATGTTTAAGGCTTTAGACCTTAATTATAAAGAAATAAGGACGGTTATTACTAATACAATCTGAAAATACCGGGTAATCCTGAGAATTGGTATTCAGTGTTGCAATGTAAAGAAATCATGGCAGTAAGCATAGAACAATAGAGGCGGAAACATACTTACGTGTCATGGCGTGTCGTGACGCGCTAGAAGCAAAACGGTTTCATACATTTAATACGGTTAGGGACATATTTGCATGGCTTGTCGTGTCGCAACGATGTATGAAACCGTATGCTTCTGGCGCGTTACGAAACGCCTTGACACGTAAGTGTATTTCCGCCTTAACTAAAGCATAAAAGGAGCGCTAAGTAAAGGCGGAAATATACTTACGTGTCGTGACGCGCCAGAAGCATATCGGTTTCATACATTTAATATAGTTAGGGACATATTTGCATGGCGTGTCGTTGCGACACGACACGCCAAAATGTATAAAACCGATATGCTTCTGGCGCGTCACGACACGCCACGACACGTAAGTGTGTTTCCGCCTTAAGTGTGAGTTTCCGAGATTATGTTTGGACCTTAAAAGAGACTGTGACCTCTGCGTTTGTTGTCTGTTTCTTCTCACTGACAACTCTGAGAAGGAACAGTTTCGTATCTGACAGTCAGATAGAAACACCGGCCTCATGTAGTTTTAAAAAAAGGCCTCGTGTAAACAAGTCTTAATGGTAATTTATGTAATGAAATTACCTTTGTTGTGCTGTGAATAATGAATTTGCCCCTTGTTCGTTTTAGGACGATTCCCTTTACGGCAGATTTGCTTTAAGACAGATTCGCTTTATGGTAGAAGTACATTGAGCTCGATAAATATATCATCATCTGCCTAGCCTTTTTCCTACTTTATTGGAGTTGGCTTTCAGTCTTACCGGATGCAGCTGAATACCAGTATTTTACATGGAGCTACTGCCTTTCTGACCTCCACAACCCAGTTCGATTAGTGAATGCAAAACGGTTTAAACTAAAACCGGTAAACCGGTTTTTCGGCATATTCGTGATGAAAAAAACCCGGGTTTGTTTCAAGTTTCCGGTTTTTCTAGTTTTTATTGTTTCACAATTTGGCACAAAACTAACCATAATATTATATTAAACTCTTTAGTTATAAACAATAACTTTTAAAAGGAAATTGTTATTTCGTACTTCTGTTAGGTTCTGTTACTTATGGCAGTACAAATATAAAAAAAAAACATATGGCAGTACAAATTGGAGACTCCATTTGTACTGCTATATGTTTTTTAGCGGAAATCAGCGTGTAGTAAAAGGGGCTTAACTTTTCGACCCTTAACATGATATTGTCAGAAAAACTAAAAACATACTTAAACATATATCAAAAACTACGTGGAGGCCATTTCAACAAGACTGTATAATTTTTGCAAAAAGCAAATCTGCGTAAAGCAAATCTGTCTTAAATAGACTCGTGGTTATAATCGGAACTAATTCCGGGTTTTTCCTCGATTTCAGGTTCCGTTCCAGGTGAAACAGAGCCTGGAAAATAGCATAACTTACTTGTCCGTCTGCCGCTCGTCAATTTTATTTTTCTCAGGATCGCGAAAAGGTATCAACTTCAAATAATATCAAATATGTCTACGTTTCCTTGGAGCTGTAAAAGCACGCTCCGTACTAAAACAACAACAAATAAAGGCGGAAACATACTTATGTGTCGTGGCGTGTCGTGACGCGCCAGAAGCAAATCGGTTTCATACATTTAATATGGTTAGGGCCATATTTGCATGGCGTGTCGTGTCACAACGATGTATGAAACCGAATGCTTCTGGCGCGTCACGACACGCCACGACACGTAAGTGTGTTTCCGCCTTAAGAAACTAATGGTCAGACTGTAATTCTTCTTCCCCTCCTAAAACCCGACTACCTAAATCACGCTCTAAAAAGTATGAAACAAGAAAATATTCTCGTCTGAAATTGTTATGTTACCTACAAACCATTCAATATTTCATCATCTTCCTGCCCTTGTCTCATTCTACTTGGGGTCGGTGCAGCACGTTTTTTTCTCCCTTCTCTTTCATCTCACACCATCCATCCATGTTTTCTTAGGCCTTCCTTTGCCTCTCCATCTATCGACATTCATAATTCAATATTTATCGACCATTTATAAATCATTCAATATTTATCGTCTATTAAAATAAACAACATACACGCTATAGATTTTCATGTATTTAATAAATATTCATAGTGATGTTTAGATGATAGCTGTGGTCAAACATGTGGTGCCCACACAAGGATCTCTTGGAAAAAAGCGCGGGAAACCTCAAATTTGGCGGACGTGGTTTTTTCGACTGTTTTTTTAAATTAATTTAGTATTGGATTGGATTAAGTTTTTGTATATATTTTATCTTATTATTTAGTACTATAGTTAGTTTTAGTGTTGTTTTTATATTTGGTAAGTGTTTTTATTTGTATTTATAGTTTTTAGCCATGGATCCTCCGGACGACCCCGGAGGAACACCATCTTCAGAAATAGGTCACTATGTCACAATATCTAATAACGATACCAGTGTTGATACTGATGGTTCGTTAAGTTTAGTTAGTAATTCTAAGCGTAAAAGGGTCTCTGCTCGGCCAACAATTTGCAAACATTGCAATAAAAAAAGACGAAAAAGTGGCGGGAAACGCCATAATAATTGTGATTGTGGCGAGGTGGAAAATGTGGTAATGGAGACTGAAACCAAGGATCTTCCACTTACTTCTACATTGGGGGCTGGAGTTGATGGGGTGAACGGGTCACCGCATCAACCAGTTACTACTTTTACTAGAAATACATACAATTCCTCGGACGCTGCTCCGTTTTTAGTCCATATTCAAAGAGAGCAAACTGCTTCTAATGAAAATACGTATCTAAATCCGATTTCTTTTGGGCGATTTTTAAAAAGGAATTCTTTTACTAACATTGTGAATGGTAGTCTTAAGAAAATAGGACGTAACAGACTAGTTATATCCTTTTCTAATTATCAAGATGCCAACTCCTTTATAACTAGTAAGTTTTTGGAAAAAGAAAAATATAAGGCTTTTATTCCATCATTTTCCGTTACTCGCATGGGTGTCGTCAGAGGCGTACCCATGGAGTGGACAGATGATGAAATTTTAGAGAACATCTCCGTTCCAATTGGTTGTGGGAAAATATTGAAATTGAGGCGTATAAGAAGGAAAATTTTTGTAGAGGATAAGCCTCAGTTTAAAAATACCGAAACCGTAATTTTAACTTTTGATGGGCAAATTCTTCCCAAGCGCGTGTATATGTGCTATACAGCACTTTCTGTGGACCTATATATTTATCCAACAATTCAGTGTTACAATTGTTGCAGATATGGCCACATGAAAAACCAATGTAGATCTAAACCTAGATGTTTCAAGTGTGGACAAGGTCACTCTGGGGATGGTTGCACCGTCCCCGAGGACAATTTATCTTGTTGTCTGTGCAAAGGCTTTCATGAGGCTACAAGTAAAAAATGTTTAGAGTATGACAGGCAGAAGAATATTAAGGAATCAATGGCCAAATCTTGCATCTCTTATGCTGAAGCTTCAAAGCTTTATCCTACTATTTCAAAAATATCATATGCTGATGCCTTACTATCCTCACCCTCAATTTCAAGCCATATAAATGCTTCTGTTCCTCAAGATTACTCTCCTTCCAAACAAAATAAAACTTCCTCATATAAAAAAACAGTTTTTATTAAACCTCGCTCCCCACCTCACTTTTCTAAAGGTTATGATCAGCAATTCCATCGAGAACTTGTCAAGGGCATGCCTCAACCAAAAGATGGCTGTGCTCTCATCCCTAGAGATGACCTGTCTACTGTATCTGTAAATGAATTAATCATAGCTTTAATAAAATCATTAACTCAAACTCAACATCTTTCACCGTCCATCGCTGCCACTGTACTGAACGCAGTTAATGAATCAAATATTAATAATGGACAACAAAGCCAAGGTATTCCAATGGAATTGCCGAAGCGCAATTAGTAAAAAATCTGATATAATATATCTTGTAAATAAATATAAACCTTTTGTTTTTGCTCTTCAAGAGACATGGCTTAAACCAGGGTCTTTGTTTAAGATCCCTGGTTATGCTTGTCTTAGAGAAGACCGCTCTGATGGGTATGGCGGCGTCGCTTTACTCATTAAACATCATCATTCATTTTCACTTTTCACAATCCCACCTCATAATACTGATTTTTCTGTTATTGCAGCTGTTGTAGATAACATTTGTTTTGTTTCTGTATATATTCCCCGTCCATCTGCTGTAATTTTTAATGAAATTGTAAATATTTTTTCTATTCTTCCTAAGCCATTTATAGTTTTAGGAGATTTTAATTCCCAGCATGCAGTCTGGGGTAGTTCGTCAACAAATAACTATGGTAGCACTTTATTAGATATTGTAGATAACCTCAATCTTTGTATATTAAACACTGGGTCCCCAACTAGACGCACTTCTCCAAATGAAGGAGCTAGTGCACCTGACCTGTCATTATGCACGGATAAATTAGCTTCGCGTTTGAGTTGGGAAGTTATGCTTTCCTCTTATGGTAGCGATCATTTCCCTATAGTCTTATCATTTCCTTTCTGTCAAAAACCTTACTCCAATCGCCCTCCGCGGTTGAAGTACAAACTGGCGGACGTTAACTGGCATACTTTTAGGGAACACTTAGATGAAATAGTTTCTGTTCTTCCTGAAATTAAGTATGGTAATGAACAGTCTTGTACCGAAGCTTTATCCAAAGCCATGATACAAACAGCCGATAAACTTTTTCCAATTAAATCGCTACAAAATAAAATTCCTTCTCCACCATGGTGGGACAAAGATTGCACAGATGCAATATTAAAAAGGAAGCAGTGTGAACTAGATTACCTTGAAAATTCTACCGAAGAAAATTTCAACATATTGAGCGTAGTTATTTCAGAAACTAAAAAACTATTAAAAAAAAAGAAATTTGAAGGTTGGAGGTCATTCTGCTTCTCTATTTCTCCAGATGTTCAACCATCTGTTGTTTGGTGCAATATCAGAAGGTTCAGATCAGCATTCACTGAACGGTCGAGCGCATTTCTTCCATCTCAGTTAGTAAATAAATTTTTAAATAAATTGGCTCCTGCCTATGTCCCAGAAAATTTTACTACCTATTCCATTCCCCGTTCAATGGTAGATTCTCTTTGTGAATTAAATAATCCATTTACCCTCGAAGAGCTTAAAGGTGTTGTATGTCATATGAAGGACTCTGCACCAGGTTCGGATGGAATTCCTTATTCTTTTTTGTCAAACATGAGTGATCTATCTCTTTTGTACCTCTTGGAACTAATAAATAAAATTATGTTAACTGGAAATATTCCCAATGCCTGGAAATCCCAAGACATTTTACCGATACTCAAACCTTACCAAAATCCATCTTGCAGCACGTCCTACCGACCCATAGCTATGTCTTCAGTAATGTTAAAAATCACAGAACATCTAGTTAAAAATAGGTTAGAATGGCATTTAGAAAACAAAAAACTACTTAGCGACAGTCAATTTGGTTTTAGGCGAGGTAAAAGTACTTTAGATAGTTTGAGTATCTTTGTTACTGATATAAGGTTAGCATTTTCTTCGAATAATTCCGTAGTTTCTGCTTTTCTAGATATAACTTCGGCTTATGATAATGTGGAAATATCTACATTAAAATATAAACTCCAGCAGCTAGATGTTCCTATTTTACTCATAAACTTCATTTTAAATATTTTATCTGAGAGGTGTATAAATCTTACACTCGAGGATTCTACATGTGAATCTAGACTCGTGTGGAAAGGCCTCCCTCAAGGATCACCTCTTAGTCCTTTATTATATGACATCTACACTTATGATCTTGAATCTTCTTTAAACAATCAAGTAAAAGTGCTTCAATACGCCGATGATCTTCTTTTATATTGCCCCCATAGCTCTATTGCAACGGCTTGCATTACAATGACATCGGCCCTTAGCCTTTTAAAACAATGGATGGATAGCAATGGTCTTGAGCTATCTACCTCCAAAAGTACAGTTGTGCTTTTTTCTAGAATGCGCTTTCCTCCTCCTGTTACTGTATATTATGATGATGCTCCCATTCCTGTAAAATCTTCGGTAAAATTTTTAGGTGTGATTTTGGATAGTAAACTATCTGGGATTCCACACTGTGAGTATATAGCGGCAAGGTGTGAACAGAGATTGAATATATTAAGATGTTTATCAGGGGTTTGGTGGGGTGCCCATCCCTTTTCATTAAAATTAATCTATAATGCAATAGTTAGAAGTGTGCTTGATTATGGAACATTTTTATTAGAACCTTGTAATTTGGCCGCATTAAAGAAACTGGATAGTATCCAGTCCAAAGCATTACGAATAGTGACGGGAGCTATGAAATCAAGCCCAATAAATGCCCTACAGGTTGAAACTGTAGATCCTCCTCTTTCTCTTCGACGTCAGTATCTTTCTGACAAAGGGAAATGCCCATTTGATGAAGAGGTTTTGGCCAAGTGACGCCCATGAAAGAAACCAACTATAGACATTAGGGTTGACATCACAGATCAAGAAAAAAACACTATTTTGTACATAGAACTCGGTTGGACTATTATAAATCAGCAATAAGAATTTGAGGTTAGAGAAAAAACATACTTATAGTTTTCTGATTTTTTATTTGTTCTCATTTAAATAAGATTTTTTTGAATTCAAGCACGTCATCTAATAATTGGGCTGGGGGATTTATATTTGATTGAAACCTTGCCCAGCCCAAGAACCACACAATTGTCATCACGTGGGCACAACAGCCTACTGTCCTCCGACCAGAAATACAATTGCAACAATATTGCCGTATTGCTCCTATTCCAGTTTCGTCATTTTTTAATAATAATCGTAAGCAAAGTCGTCGGAAAATCAAATAGAAAAACGCAGAAGAAAAAAACCACGAGTCGCAAGCGAACAACAAACCAAACAGCAATGTGAAATGTCAATACCAATCAGTTGTCAAAAACAAAGCGTCAATTACTATTGTAGGGATGTCGAAATGAGATCGATTTATCGAAGAATCGATTATCGATTATTTAATTAAATAAAACTGGAAACGAGGCATCGGTTCATTATATCGTATTTAAAAGCCCAAAAACGGACAATCATTATTTGTCTTTAATGAAAATAACAAAAGCGAAAGAAAAAAAAATATTTTCCGACAATCGATTTTTGGTAACCGATTTTGGTTTATCGATTTTTTTAGGAAAAGGTGCATCTCTACTTCGACAGGATTTACTAACGACCGGAAGTGTCAGATGACGCAATAAACTATTGAGTTTCTTAATTAATTCTGCTTTTAATTCCGGAGGTTTCATTACAAATAAGTAATAGCAATATTTTAGTTACTAAATGGATTATTTTTCTGTACTTTCCACATTGGTGGGCAAAACATGGCCAAGATTGGGCGTTTCCCTTTCTATTCCGTTCATTACAATTTTCCAACCACCCTTTACGTGCAAAACTTCAGTCTCTTTTAGATGAAACCAATTCTTCTAATTATTGGTCTCACAAATCTCTGCCCTGTCTTGTTGTAAGCTATAAAAAGTTTATAGCTTTGCAAGCCCCAATTTACCAGTCACTTACATATCCACTCTTTAATCATTCTTATGAATCATTGGTGCTCACTCCGGATGTTATCTTTAATTTAGGTATTAATAAACACGATGATTTTGTAAAAGAGTTGTTTAACTTTTCCAAAGACTTGCACTGGGAGAATTGGCATCATATTTATACAGACGCCTCCAAACACTCTTCTTTAGGAAATGTTGGAGTTGGAGTCTTTCACTCACAATACAATATAGTGCAAAAAATTAAACTTCCTCCTGAGTCATCAGTATTTACTGGCGAATGTTATGGTCTGTTCAAAGCCTTAGAATATATTTACATCATGAAATTGGGAAAAACAATAATATTTACCGACGCTTTAAGCGTATTGCAAGCCATTAAAAGAAATCCTTTTAAATGTAAGCCAATATTTCCTATAGTTCTGTTCATTAGAAGCCTTTTGTACAAATGCGTAAAATTGGGTCTTGAAATTTCTTTCGCTTGGATACCTGGCCATAGTAATATCACGGGAAATGTTAAAGCCGATCACCTGGCTAATGAGGCTGTAGACTGCGGTGATTTGTGTCCCTATATCAACTTTAGCCACGACTTGGCGAATCTGCCTAACATCTTTCTTTGGGAAGCTTGGAGCAAGTTGTGGGCGGATAGCAGCGTTACCAAAGGAAATTATTATTCACGTATTCAGACATATATTCCCAAAAAACCATGGTATTCGAAATTTAACTTCGGTAAGGCTGCTACCAGTTGCCTTATTCGCATGAGATTGGGTCATAACTGTTCCCGAGTCCACCTTGCACGATTGCAGATCGTTTCTAGCGACCTGTGTGAATGTGGTGAGGTGGGTGATTTAAACCATATTTTCTTTTCCTGTCCTCTTCTTAATCATGATCCTTTAATTACATGTCTACTTTGCTATAAAATTCCTTTTCCTACGTCTGTCTCTGTTTTACTTGCAACTAATGATTTCAAAATATACATGTATTTATCTTCATTTATCACTCTTAATAATTTACGTATTTAATAGTTATTTTATTTTTATCGTTCCTAATAATCCTGTCCAATATCCATCCAAATTCCGTGTCCTAAATTAAATTATATTTTCTACAAAGTTTCCCCGTTTTTGTATGTGGCATTGCGCAAATAGCGACTTGCCAATTAAAAAAAAAAAAAAAAAAAAAAAAAAAAAAAAAAAAAGGATCTCTTGTTTAGCGTTGTAAAAAGTAAAATTCTTTTAACTGGCAACACATTTTTTTGCAATATGTCAGTTCATTACAGATGACAGTGACACATCAAAACACTTGACAGTCCCATCCCACCCACTTGTCCATCTGTTTGTTTTGTTTTAATACTTCTAGTTTTTGGTTCATATATTTTACTCTTTGCTATTAATTCAGGATTTCAGGTTCTATTTCATCAAGTCAAGTACCTACGCTTTTCCCCATTGAAAACAGCACTAAAACAAACGTTATTGAAATTTTATAATTTAAAGCCGAGATTCATCTTGCTCTTCAATTTTCAAACCAAAACACTTAAAAATGAGCGAAGCTAAAGAAGAGGCCGAAAATAATAAATTTACTCTCGCAAACATGAAAAACAACTTGGGAACCTTTTTAGATAATATTAATCAACATAAATATGCGAAAGTTGAACTTATTAAGAAGTGTTCCTATGTTGGGTTTATTCATTCAGTTGACCCTGTTACATTTAGGTAAATCAGGTTTTCCTGCTTCAATATTATACTGTACTCAAGGTTACATTCATACAAAAACATTGTATAGATTTCCAGGGCACAGTTTTGGTACATGTTCTTCTGTAGATATGATGCTACCTGCCAAAACTGTGTAGTTTAGCTTTGCAATATAATCCACACCACACCTACATTCTGTACCGTCTGTGTCAACCTACTTCCAATCCTGTACTCAAAATAAAACTAAATATGTATACATACAAGAGCAAAAGGAAAAGCAAAAATATTTTAAGTTATTTTATCTACTAAGATAATGTTGTAGTTTCCTTTTCTAATATTAAATTAAATTGTAAGTTTTCATATAATTTATTGAATGCTCTCTGTTACAGTGTTATCCTGTCAGTACATCAGGAAGATAATTACAAAACAGTCATAATCCCTGGTCATGCAGTAGTGGACATTTCATTTGAAGAAAGGCCTCCTGATATCATACCACCACCGAAAAAGGAAACGCATGTGGAGTCAAAACAAGATATAGTTAAAAGAAAAAGGAAACTTTTATCATGGTTCAAAATGAACTTGCTGCCAGTAACAGATTTGGAAGACAAAATAGTTATAGGAAATGTAACTCTGTTGCAGCCGTATACAATTTCAGATATAAGTACAGATAACCCTATAGTTGCTATGCAAATAAGAAATGTTATAGAAAAAATGCCAGAAGGTTTTGAAACAAAATGATTGCATTAATTTTGTTGTAATTATAGTGTTTAAGCTTATGTTTTTGTTTTATTGTGTTTTTTATATATTTCCCATAAAGATTTGTTCTGTCTGTCTGTGTGTCCATCCTTATGTGATAGAATATTTACTTCAAGACCTTGCCTTTTTTAAACCGCTACATCAATATGATGTGAAATAAAAACCAAAAACATATGTACATTACATAACTGTGTGGCGTGTCTATCGGAAGCTGTTTGAAAATGGTAATATTAATCAATAGAAATGATATTGAGGTTCCTAATATACTTTTTTTTCCTAAGTCAACTGCTGATCAGATATTTGTTTTCTAAGTCGTAAAAATTGCCGCCGATAATTTTGGGGGTATCCATTTATTACGCGAGGTGTTTAAGGTTCCAATCCATGGTCTAGAGCGAGAGGGAATGGGAAGCCGTCAACTCCATCTGCGAAGCAGTCATGCTAGCGCTAGCGAAGGAGGTGGCGGAACGTGAGATGGAGAGCCTTAAGTCCCAGCCGCAACCGGAGACGCCCCAGGCGTCAGGGGCCTGAATGATGGGCTAGCTCACCGTCCGTCCGTCTTATGACGACAGGCCGTGTCGTCGGCGCGTTCGTGTTCCACGCGCGCCTGAAGGAGATGTCAGCAAACCGGAAGGGGTCCGAGAGGGCTGATGCCTGCCAGGGCTGCGGAACTGTTCGTAAGAGATATCGTGGCCCTGGGACACAAAAGGCTAAGAAGGACACATGGACGGGTTTTAGTCAGTACAAGACTGACACTCCCTTCCGCTCCGCCCAGAGCGGGAGGGGTCCTTTGATGATGTACCATCCAAGAAAATAAAAACAAAAGGTGTTAAGATTTTTTTAATATCATGAGAGTGAGGGGGGGTCTCTGCAAAGCACGCATAGGTTCGAACCCAGGCAGGCGCATTACTTTGTGTAATTTATTTCTTCACTGCTGCTCTCAAAAAGGTGAAGGAAAACATCGTGAGGAAACCGGCATGTCCTAGAAAAATTCGAAGACATGTTACATCTAACAACCCGCACTGGGCCCACGTGGTGGATTACAGCCCACTCCCTGTGTGGCCTGTGTCCCAGCTGTGGGAAAATTATAGGCTGATGATGATGATGTTTTTTTTTTTAATCAATAGTACGTAATTAATGGACGCCCACTTTCTAGAGTGAGATAAGTAAAATTCTAAAAAGATGTAGGCTTGTAGAAGTTAAAAAAAAAACATTCAAGGTTTTATTCAAGCAATTGAATTTTATAATAGCTTGTAAATGCGTCTATTGTAGTTACGGTCCTCTATTTCACTGTTGAGGAAACATTAAAAAACACACACACACCAGAATAATATTTTCTGCTTTTGCTTCACCTCTATTGTAGTATAAATTGATATTGTGTAACTCTCATAAATTCTTTATTTTGCCAAGCATAAATCATAATTTAACGTTTTACAAGAATATGAGGGTAGACCATAATAGTATACATATAGTATAGACCAGAGGGTAGGTCAGTTACATTCCGTAGGTATTTCTAAAAAACCCAATGCGGATTTTGCCTGTCTCGATGAATGCGATAAAAAAATGAGTAATCATAACAGTGCCAGATTGAGCGCGTCTAGATATTCTGCTTTGTTTGTGATTCAGTATTTCAGTCTCGGTTGAACAGTATTCCCGCCTTCTCGCACACTTATGTCATATTCCGTGCCGCTCGTCGTCGCCGCCGCCGTCGGCGCAACCCTGACAGTTGATTGTTGAGATAGGCGGCCGTTGTAGTGCTTCGTATTTAATTATTTAGATAAGAAATAATTTTACTTGTTTCGCATTAGCGGCGTTTAGAAATAATTACTTTTATAAATTATTATTTCCAAGTTAATAAAAACACACGAAATGACCGAAAAACCAGATAGAAAAGTGCAATATTTGGCGGGTGTAAGCGGTGAGTAAACAACATATAGCGCGAAATTTTGAAATAAGCAAGTTTGAAGTGTTCTAAAATTAAATTTTAAATTACAGCTGCGTTCGCGTTTACATTCACGGGAGCAACTCTGGCGTGGTCGTCGCCAGCAATTCCAAAGTTCAAAAGTGGTGAAGCAAAATATGTTGTTATCACTGATGTAAGTAAATTAGCAATCGATCGGATAAATGGCAGATAAACAGCTGAATATTATCTATTAACTCAGTGCAGCTAAGAAAATGAACAATGATCAGAAAGTAGGACGTTATTAAATAGTTTTCCGTTGTAATTAAAATAGACTTCGTAGAAATGAAAATATGAATGAATAATAATCCCTCAGCAGCAGTTGAAAATCAATCAATAAGTTAATATAAAAGAGATTACTTGGGTATAGGTACATGTGTATATATTTTTTGTCGGCAGCCTAGCCATTCAATTCGACGATTTGGTAAACACTGAATGAAATTAAATATTTATAGTAAAGGCTAATGAACTCAATAGCATAATACACGACAGATATAATTAAAACGAAATACATACCTACTCCTTACGCTATGTCGAAGTTGAGTTGAGAAGTTAAAAGTTTTGCATTTCCGTGTCGGACTGGGACCCTTAGGTAACTGTATGGGTCATTAATCACTGTAATTAGTTAGTAAGTAGGAATAATAGGCTTGTTTTGTAGCCTTTTCCTTTACTGTAAACTACACACAGGGTATAGGCAGAGGTGTACCTAAATATACCTCATACCCCCCTAAGACGACCAACTGACCTATTTCTCTGCCTAACCCTTCCCCCTACATCCAGTATAGGCGTTATGTTATGATGAAGATGATGTTATGTGATCCAATCCAACAAGGAAGTGTGCTAGTAGGTATCACACAGACAGACTACAGCCATAGCTCGAGGAGCTCAGACTGTAGCACCAAAAACTCCGCAATAGCAAACAAAACTTGCACAACATTGCCCATGAATTTTATGCAAAACTTTTGTTTGCCATACAAACTGGAGTTCACTGTAAGTAAATAAACAGACGCAGACGTCGTGGGTGGTGTCCTTGCACTCGGCAGGGGCGCTTCTCGGCTGCTACTTCGGGCAGGTCTTGAACGAGAAGGCTGGACGTCGGCACACATTCTTCGGGTCAGCCGTCCCGGCGCTCATAGGTGCGGTACGTTCTATCATACATGACTAAGACACTAATAGTCTTATTGACTACCATCGATATTTTATTGGGACCCTTTTATCCAAACTACTAGTTGGATAATCCTAGCCTCCTGAACTACCCAGATTTGGTATAATTAATTCAAGTGCCCTTTCTTATTATGTAATAATGTTCGTTTGTTTGTTCGAATGTAATAATCTCTGGAAGTCGGATTTGAAATTAATAATCTTTTTACGTTTGACAGGCCAATTCTTGCAGAGCGGCGGGTGAAACCGTGCGGCACGGCTAATTTTACAAACATTCAGTTTTTCTCCTCTTGTAATGTTTGCACTCGGCTACAAGTTTTACTTCCTTTACAATTAATTAGCCTTGAACATCTTCAGATAGTAACAAGCTCGGCAGTTAAATAAACCATCATATTTATGTTGGCGTCTTATCACGGTCATATTTCCAGGTTATCCTTCTGAATACGAGCTTACCTGAGCTGATGTATGTGGCCAGGTTTCTGATGGGACTAGCGACTGGTATCATAGCTGTGGTGAGATGATTGTTAAGCTATTTAATTCTCTCCTGAGACATTTTGGTTGGCAATCGGTCCTAACATCAGATTCGTAATGGATTCAATACAATAAAAAATTAACGCTTGCAAAGCGTTAACCATTTTAAAGCACGATCCTTTGTTGATATTAACTAAGTATAGGTGCAGAAAATCTTCAGGTTATATTTCTATGTCCTTCTTTCAGGTAACAATGATATACGTAACAGAAATAGCTGATAAGGAAATCCGAGGCGCGTTAGGGATGACAGTCCAAGTCATGAACAACTTAGGCAGCCTGACGGTCTACAGTATCGGGCCTTTCGTCTCCTACACAACCCTGAACTGCATTATAATGATCATACCTATATGTTACGTTTTGCTGTGTTTGTGGATACCGGAGTCTCCTTATTATCATCTGAAGGATGGGAGAGTCGAGGCGGCGAAGACAGAGTTCATGAGACTAAAGGGCACTCAGGATGAAAGAGTGAGTATTGGATAATGTCCCAAGCCTTCTGTCTATGACTTATTTCGGGAACATGGACAGAACTTGCTTTTTTGCTAGCCTGTCAAGTTTCCTACTCCTGGGCAAAGGCCTCCCCTTTTTCCTTCCAAAACTTTCTATCTCTGGGCATGTTCGCCCCTCAAACAAGATCCGATCGTCACACCACTTTCGCCGCGGTCTACTTCGGCGGGAGTGAAGACCTGTGCCCACCCGACAGAACTTACCAAATAATAATCATACTGGCATAGATATCTAGATTTCTTACCTGCCGATTGCATAAGACCACAATTTTGTAAATTCAATTTAAATGCTAAAGTGAATAGGAATTTCTCGGAAACAATTCAATTGGATGATCTTTTTAATGTCATTGCGTGATCATTCAGTTTTCCTAATCTTGTACAATCTGAATGATAGCTTACCTGGAATCAACAGCGGTTAAAAGTGAAACATTGCATTATCTGCCCACAAGGTTAACGTCCTAGCGAATACTTTCATGTTCTGTTTCATGTAGATAGATAGAGTTTACTACGCCGAAATGGAAAACGCAATCTTTTTGTCATTCTTGACATTCTTCTTCCTGTGTTTCAGGAGATAGAAGACCAGATGAGGGTAATGCGAGCTCATGTAAGAGAAAGTATGGAAAACAAGACGACTCTCAAGGAACTGCTAACTAATATGAGATATAGAAAAGCTGTATACATAGTGACAGGTAAATATGTAAGTGCCCATTAAGTACACACTACATTCACTCTGTATTTTAAACCTCCTCACGTTTATTTTGAGGTGTAACTTCTTGCCATGGGAGATGTTGCTCTGTAGTAACTATTTCGATTTGCATTGACTAAAACGTTTAGTTCTTTGAACGGTTTTTAAGACAGAAGGATTTTTGGAATCATTAAGTTCTGAATAGCTGAAAACTAAGCACTTTTTGAACGTCTAAACTTTTAATGGCTTAAAATTGTAATTATCTACGCATCGTTATTTCAAATGCTTAGTAACAGGAAGGTAGCATCTGTAGCGCAGTACCTACAAGTTTACGTACAATCTTATCAAATACACGATTAAGGTCCCTGTCTCGGAACAGGTTACAATCATCGTATGACTGAGTTTTAACACTTAGAATTTCTCCTGTATTATTGTAGGTAGGTATTTGTGTTTTTTTTTTTGTAAACGAATCGTATCCACGACACGGTAACACTGCAGACATTCTTCAACACTCTGCTACGTAGGTACCTACGTACGGCGCCTTGTAAGTTTTTTCCGACTTCAAAAAAACAGGAGGTTCTCAAATTCACCTATAATCTTTCTTTTTTATAGCTCTTTAACATCTTTTCCGCTGTTTTTTTTTAAACTGCTCATTCCTACAAAACTATGATACCTACACGGTAAAAAATGAATGGTAAAATGAAAATGTATGGAACAGCACATTTTTTAAAGTAGGATGAAAATGTTTAATGTGGAGAGGGGGGGGGGGGGTTATGTACTGAGTACGTGGTAAGCGTTTTCGCGTCGGTAATCCATCCATCCATTATTATTATGACTGCAGCTGTTCCGATAACGTAAACCAGCACTTTGATCATAGCCACAACACTATAAATTCAATAGGTGCGACAGGTTGCCAGCCTATAGGCATAAATAATAAACAATTAACCTTTTCTCTGACCCGACCTCTGTCTTGCACTGAGCGATAACCCGATCAGATATACGATAGGTAGGTGCAGATGAGATCAACTACAATAAACGAGTTGTAAGTCCATAAAATTGTTGAATTTGTCGATAGAGCGATAAATAGGTAACCGTTGTAGCTTGTCATGTCTATTTTACTTCTAAATTTTACTTTTTTCCGCACAATTGTTTTAATTTATAATCGGCTTGGTTCAACTCTTGGTTTTACCGTAAGTTTTTGAAGTGAAACTTCTTATGCGACTTCCAACAAGTTTGCGTAAACGTTTAATGCTACTATGGTGGGGGAATAGAAAGAGACAGAGCGAGAGTGAACGCATGCGTGTATAGTATTATGAAGTTTCACTTCTTCCGCGCGGAGGGACTCCTCGCACTATTTTTTTTTTGTATCTTGCCCTGAATACTGTTGTCCGTTTAGACCGCACGATCATAACGTATTAAAAAAAAACTATGGCTTGATTTTGTAAAAGTTGATTCCTGTTTATGGTTAAAAAGGGTTTGCACGTGGCCGCGCCATTGAAACGCGGAGAACCGTGCAGCATTTATGTTTCTTCTAATTACATAATGTACACATTGTCAATGCAAACTCCCAACCTTCTCTTTATATTTAGCTAACTTATCTTTGTTGACTAGAGGCAGTTTCGGTTACAGACAACGATAGAAATACATTTGTCATTTCGAGATACGAAAAACAGTTTATCTAAATAATGGAGACAAAGTCTACTTAAACATACTGATAGATCCTGTTATCATGTGAATGAAACTGCTATTTAACAGTTCAACTCTTTATCCTTTCCGGCGTGTTAATTTGCGGTCATGTCTGCGCCGTCGAAACGGACACGAATGCTGAGGATAGCGCGAGCGGCCACATATGATGCGTCTCAAAGTTTTGCGGTCATCTGCAGTTTGAGACTACAGACGAATAATTGCTTACTAGCCGACCCGCGTTAGCTTCCCTCGGTGTTAAAAGTTTGTACTTTATATTTTTTACAAACTTTTAACCCCTATTTCACGCGTTAAGGGGTTGAATTTTACAAATCCATTCTGAGCGGAAATCTACGCCATAATGGCTAGATCCAGTGGTTTAGATCAGGACAAAAGATTTTTTAAGAACATTTGTATAGATTTCATTTGAGTACATTTTGAGCGTCTTTTAAAGGACTTCAACCTAGTGTAATTAATTACCCATTTATGTTTCTGCTAATTACATATGTACACATTGTCAATGCAAACTCACAACCTTGTCTTTATATTTAGCTTTATATATAACTTATCTATGTTGACTTACGAGGCAGTTTCAGTTACAGACAACGATAGAAATACATTTGTCATGTCGAGATACGAAATTTATCAGTTTTATCTAAATAACGAAGACAAAGTCTACTTTTCAAAAAAACTGATAGACACAGTGTCTATCAGTTTTTTTGAAAAGTAGACTTTAGACTTAGTATCATGATGTGAATGAAACTGCTATTTAACAGTTGAAGTTTTTATCCTTTCCGGCGTGTTAATTTGCGGTCAGTATAGCACACAATGATCGAATTGCAAAAATACACGTGAAAAGCAGACGAAAACTGAGACTCATTTTTTTTTTGTTATATTTTCATCTTACAAATTATTTTCTTTCCAGGGTTGAAACTACTGCAGTACATGACTGGCATTCTTGTCGTCCAGTCGTACTTGGAGCCGATCTTTAGACACAGTAACTTTGTATCGGGACCGATCGCTAGTATAGTGTATGGATTTGTGCAATTAGGAGCAGGTAATTTTAGACAAATTATTACGGTCAAGGTAAAAGCACATCTGCCGAAGCGCCTCTCTTAATGTCAAACAAATATCAACATTGCGTACGTTAGAATATAGCTGAAACTAAATAAACTAAGCGTGCCTTTGCTTTCGCTTTTCGCCATTAAACATTTTAAATAGACGTATAAAAACAATAATAATTTCATTTCCAGGAATTGGTGCAACATTCCTATCGAGATGGTTCGGACGAAGAATTCTCCTGTTCATATCCTGTCTCGGAGTATCGTTGGCTATGACCGTGGTTGGCTTGTTTTTCTTCCTACAAGATAATATCCAAGTCAGCGCCGAAGTGTCTCATGCAATCTCATGGATGCCTCTCTTCGGTATTCTGAGTTTTAACGTGTTATATGCTGTTGGTGTAGGGAATTTACCTTATGTACTGCAAGCGGAATTGTTCCCGGTAAATGTGAAAGGAGTAGCTTCAAGTACCGCCACTATGCTTGCTTGTGTCTTAAGTTTCTTAGTCACAAAATGTTACCAACAAGTAAAGGATGCTTGCGGCCATTACATGGTGTTCTGGTCGTTCGCAGTTGTTGGCTATGTGGGACTGTTCTTCATATACTTCTTTGTCCCAGAAACGAAAGGGAAAACTTTAGAAGAGGTACAGAATAATATTCAAGAGCAACGGCCTGAGGCTGAAGAGCTCAATACAAGAAAAGTAGAAAAAGCCTAGAATAATTAAATAAGCTGCTAGTCAGTCACTATTTTGAAAAGTTTTACACTCCCAAAAGTGGCATTTCGTAATCATTTTTCTTTGTATATTGTAAGCATTTATTTTATAAGAATATTATTGTTAAAGTATTACTTATGTGTAAGCTGTTAGTACACATTTTTACATAACTAAGAGATATTTAATATTGAAACAAGCAAGTGTATAAACTATTGTTTAGAATACTTATAAAGTCTTCCAAAGTTATGCTGAGGGTAACCTTTTTTAAACTATTGACCTTCAAAAAGACTGTTACCAAAGAATTTAATATGCCAAAAAAAAAAACGAAAATGTGACTATAAAATTGTATTCGGCTGAATAAAAATATGAAATACATACTGATTACCTGAAACCTTATATTATTATGGCAACCTTATACAGATTGCCACGCAATCGGAAGATGTAAGAGGCTACTGCAGAATACCAGCTATACAATAATAAGTATGATCTTGGGGGTGCAAGAGATGACCTTAGAGTACAGAGATGACCTTGAAGTACAAGAGGTAACCTTGAAGTACACGTAATGTCTTTAAAGCACAATGTATGTGTTATATTTGTTCTAAATCCTCTTGGTGTTCCCGTAGGAGTAAAGTGGGGCGAATGGGGTGTCGGCTTGTTCGTCGCCGCTCTCCTCTGACGCGTCCGATTCGAACGTGTTGTCGGGGATGTCGTATAGGCGGATCAGCGGCTTGTTGGGGTCCTTCATGATTAGGTATTTACCTGGAAAATGAGAACATTGGTTGAAAACTTGTTTCGAATGCGACGATACTAGATATAGGATAAGAGCATGTTTAGATGAAGCTTGAAAGTGGATACAACGAGGCAGTGGCCCGGGTACAGGTGGACTGATGTGCCTAAGATTGCTTGCTTGTATACAAAATTTATTGGCCCTATATATCTGGGCTTGACAGGCTCTTATGCAAGCCGTACATAGGCTAGGTAAGAAACTAGAGTTGCGTTCTCAGTTTTGTTCAAATTGGCTTATTGGTTGGTCACCTCGCCTTTCAGACACCTGTGCGATCGGTTTTGTCTCTTTAGGAGTTGCGACCACGATGGAACCTTGTGGCACCACTCGGTCGCTCCAAAAAAAAGCTCAACTACTACTAATATTTGCATGTGGTGCTATTCAACAAATGATGGGGCACGTAAAATGGTGTCCTGTTGTTTGTTAATTACAGGAACTTATGGCCGTTTGTGAACGCTAACTCCATCCAAGTTCTGTTTCGGCACTCGCGTGATGCAACCCACACTGGGAAATTCTCCTGTATCGTGTGGGTGGTTTAACAAACATTTAGACTCGCATACACAAACAACTATGTTAAAGCCATACAAATATTTAACGTGCGAGAATCGAACCAGTGACTCGCAACGCAGCAGTCAATCGGTCAGCCACTTTGCCAACCGTGTCGTAATTTAGATTGCTGTCAACAGGCTAAGCAGAAGATGAGTACTCACCATCCTTCTGCTTCATGCAGATATCGATGATGCACCGAAGGATACCCCACGCGTTGTCCATAGACAGGTTGATTTGCGCGGCGAACTCGTGCGGCTTGAACTGTTGCGTGCCGAGGATGACGTGACGCGAGTTGTCGCGCACTTGGGAACGGGACACGTAGCCGAACTTGATCTGGTCGGAGCCGGCGAGCAGGGCCTGGGGGGAGAAACATTGGTTATATAGTTAGGTCAGTTTACCTATACCTGCGAGCCTGGTGCTCTACGCTGGCTATGTAGTAAATCATCATTTGTCAATACCAGGTCTAAGAATGAAGGAAGGACGAATAATAAGATAATCTAGGCTTAAGTATTTCAGAACAATTTTTAAGTGGAAAAATTAACCTGTTCATAGTAGCAGAGGTACTAACCAGTAGGCGAGTACCTCAATCTACGTGGTTTTCGGAAACAAGTTTAGGTAGTTCAGCTCTGTGATTGTAAATCGTATTTCAGTTGTTACAGCTGACTTAAAAACGGCTAAACACACTGCGACACCTGAATTAAAGCGTAAATAAAAGCCCTGTGTTAGATTTTGAAACTGAGCGCAGACTGTTGCAATTTTCATACTCTGTTAATTGAGGCATTTATTTACATGTGTTTAGGTGTTAGTGAAAACCGCCACAGATACACTTGTATCTTTGATTTATTGTTGTGTTTATACGGATAAAAATAAAGGCAACAAATCTTACCTGCACGGTCCACTTAGCAAGTTTGCAGGAGTTGTTCCTCAGTTCATTGGCGAGTACGGCACCGCGCTGGGTGTCCAGTTTCTGACGCCACTCCACTCCATTGGCCAGCTTCGAGTCCCACTCGTTCAGAGCTTTGATGCTCAGGAATTGGGTCTCGTTCTGAGGACCTTGCATTACGGCATCGTGCTCGCATCGGGCCACTAGCGTCTGGAATAAAAGGTTTATTGGATTCAGGGTTCTAGAATTTTTGCTTTAGGAAAGTATTATGATATTTTTCAAGAATGATGGATAAATAACTTGGTTCAAAGTTTGTCTTGGTTTAAAATGGTCTGCGTTTTATCTAGCAAGTGTACTCAGACTGGAATGCAATACAGCCACTTAAACATTAGACCACTTCCGCCTTAATGCAGCTATCCATCGATGGTAGTAGTAATTCCATGGATAGTTTTCATGAGATAAAGGAAAAGCAGTGGACTGTATAAACTGAGAAATATATCCAAAATTATGTACAGAATCAGAAATAAGGCGCGCGTGTGTCGCCGGTTGCTCTCGCTAATGAAGTGCCGTTCAGAGGGGTTACTATGACGCTTAAAACATGATTGTTCCATTCCTATTACAGAGTGGGAAAGAGATTGAGCTAGACGACCTGTATTATATAGCTCCGTCTCTTTTTCACTCTGGAATAAGAATGGAACAATAATGTTTTAAGACGTCATGGTACGCCACCAGCTCCCGTACCCCCACGCAGCTGCCCGAAGTTTGACGAAGATAGCCGACGGCGCCCGAACAGTAGTCGAAGAGTTTGATGACATTATAAACATACAGCCTGCCGGCCTAGCATGACCGCCGTAGAAACGAGCTATGTCTACGGAAGAATCGACAATTTGACAGATATTTCTATCGTCCCAAGCATGGCGATATTAAGAATGTAGAAAAGAAATGTTTCTTTTCTTCAGTCGACACAAGTCTACAACGTCGAGCATGACGACCATATTTTCTCTTCTTTTGACATTTGGATATAGAAACATTACTTCTGACAAATGTCAAACTAGTCTTAATAAAAACTAAATACGAGAAATACGTTTCGTGGTTGCGTTGAGTTACGTTCAAAAGGTTGAAATGTTATGTAAAATATTTAGGTTTAATTTCGCGAAAAAGATCCAGGCCTGGATCCAGGATGCAGCAACACCATCCCGCCCACGAAAAATGAAAAACTCGTGCAATTGGCAACTTTTTTTTGTTAACTAAACGTAACCTTTTAACTTTCCATAGCAACGTCCCCGTTGCTATGGAAAGAATTTCTGTCTATGTCTTCGTAGAAACGCGAGTCGACGGTGCGCGCCATGCTCGGGCAGAAGAAATGACAAGTTGTTAAGAAAAGATTTCTTGTCGTTTCTTGGTAGAATAGAGATAGAACGGTCATGCTAGGGGGGCTGTAGGGACTACAGGCGTTTTGTATGTTAATGTAAAGGGTAAGGTAGTGGTTCATCTATCAGAACACCAACATTTGCCAGTCCCCTGTTATAGAGGTAGATTTTAAAATAGTGAATAAAGATAAAATGTAACTCACCACACCATTATTGAGGTTCCACTTGCGGTAGCGGTACCCCACGGAAGCGACTTCACCCTCTTCCTCTTCAGACACGAACGGATTCGGTTCCGAGAACTTGTACTTAGTTTCGTTGGCGCCGTTCTTCAGTACCTGTATTGGGAGCGTTGTGTTAGATCCAACATTGCTAAAAGAGCATCATTTTAGGCATGATATATAATATATTTAATCTTTTTTTAAGAGTTTGATGTGCCCCTCTGCATGGCAAACTCCTCATTCCCTTTTTCTATTTATCTCTCGCTTTGGCTATTTGGGTCCAATCTTTTTGGTAAGAGTTCATGACCGATGTAGAGTAGAACTCGCCGCATAGTATACATAATCATGTGTTAAGTTGTGGTTACTGAAGCGCAAGCTTGCGCGGCAAGTTGGTGGAGTTGCCGTCGGCAGTGGCAGCTTCCATTCTCATTTCATTCTCACAGACATCTCGTTAAGTCAGCAAGTATAATTATATGAGCTCGCTAACCTGCTGGCTAAAGTTGTGGTTGATGAAGGTTGCTTCGAGCGCCAGGTTGCGCGGCGAGTTGATGGAGTTGCCGTCATCGGTGGGCGGCTCCACAGATGTCTCGTTCACAGTCAGCAAATCGAACTCCGTGTTGTCGCGCTTGTCGAAGAACAGCTTGTCACCTTGACAATTTAGTATGGATTTTTAGAAAATATGCTGTATTTAGAAAGAAAGAAAATAAGTAATGACCCAGAATAAGGCAAACATGACAGAATAATCTAGTTTCTCAAAGTTGCGGCAAATAAACCCAGTATGTTTTTATTTTACCTAACTCTTTTCTAGAAAGTTTGTTGAGGTGACAATTTATACTTTCAGGAGATACAAAGAGAAATGAAATTCGTAAATAAAATGGAATTATAGCTCATACCCTCGCACAGAGAATATCTGACTGTTATACAGGACATAACCCTGATATGTAATCAGGAAAGGTTTCATAAGAAAAATAAATAGATTGCCAGTGCCAATGCAGTAATTTTGTATCGATATGCTGTGCAGAGATTTTGCTTTGGATTCTTGCCTATATTTGGTGCTTTATGGGAAAAGTACTCATACCAATCTTCTCAATAACAATATCCCAGGAATAGTTGGAGCGGGTGCAGCACATGATTGTCGCAAGAATAGCGTCAGTGGCGTACACCGTGCCGACAGTCTTACTGAGCCGTCGGATTACTGGGTCGTCAGTGGTTGTTACCTGAGAAATGTAAATAAAATTAGTATTAATATTATATAATTACTTGCTTCTGCCTACGGCTTCGGCCGCGTTTTTTCGGTAAGTGTCCCGCGGGATCACACTTCCGGGATAAAAAGTATCCTATGTGCTATTCCAGACTATTGTCTATCCCTGTGCCAAATTTCATCCAGATCCATTCAGTAGTTTTTACGTGAAAGAGTAACAACCATCCATCCATCCATACTTACAAACTTTCGCGTTTATAATATTAGTAGTATAACCCTAACAGACATGATAGGCATCTACCACCAATGCTAAATCGGTTACCAGGTATTCCGTACATCATTCTGAACCGCCCCCCCCCCCCCCCACATAGAAATGTTTCGTCGGTTACCAATAAAAACAGCTGTGTTCTACAAAAATGCAATACCTATACGGTCAAAATGTATAGACCAGCTGTTTTTTTCTGGTTGCTGTTCAAAATGATGTTCTACGTGTTAACCGTTTTCGTCCCTTCCACCTTTGATTTACTCAATAAGAATGCCGTTGGGTGAAATCACTTACACACACAAATCAGCAGTTTCTTTATCTTTATCCCTTTCTGCCACTTAGAATTGCAACAAACTAAAGTGAGAGGTCCAATCGCACTTCAAAGTTCTTCCGATGCGAATGGTTGCGGATGCTTACGACCGGACCTCTCACTCCAATAAATGACGTCTTACGTGACAGAATGAGATAGAGATATTCAAAAATTCTGATCCATGCAAATGTGATTTACTCTACTGTGTTTTATTTCAGTGATGTAAAGAATGTCTATACCAATAGTACTGTGAGGGCACCTGTGACACCTATGAATGATATAAATTCAGCTTATTGATTTGGTCATTTATAGTTCCAGCAGTTCTATATTATTTACTGTATTTGTTTCCTTATCATCATCAGCCTATAATGTTCCCACTGCTGGGACACAGGCCTCCTCCCAAAGAGAGGGAGTGGGCTTTAATCCACTACGCGGGCCCTTTAATTCATAAAACATGCCATTCACAAGACATCATACAATGCCACTTCCCTTCATAGGATCAAGTTAAAGATATCTTCTTATTTTTAGGTGGCTTAGAAAGTAGTAACAGTTAAATGATCATATCAAATACATATTGAAAACATACTTCATGGCAGACTTCTTAAATCCTTAAACATAAGATAGAAAGTTAAATAGCTTACCGTATGGAAGATACGGTCGATACGCTGTAGTGCCTTCTCATGTTTCACATTGACACGGTCATAGCCTTTATCGTAGTACTCCAGTGTACCACAGCACACAATGTCTTCACCTGTGGAAACAAAACTGGTTTATATAAATTGTAATTTATAACGGAACTGTGTCCACAACACCATGTCCAAAGCGCTTATTTATATGCATAGATGCCTTTTTTCCTATTGGTAGATACTACAAGTTACTGATTTATCCAAGGTGTAAAAAGACCCTCACGAAGTTGTGAACCCAAGCGTTCTGTACATCAAATTAAGTACCTCTATACAAAATTTTTTGGAAGGAAACATCTTTTTTGGGGGTAAAAAATTACAGTTTACGGTAGTGAGAACTACCGTCACCCAAAAAATGATTGCATTGTGCTGATGGATGAATGGAATCATTGGGTAGGAGGTAGTTGAAGTAAAAACAAGTGAAGCTGGAACTTTTATCTTGAAACTAGAGGGTCCCCACGTATGGACCAGAACAAAATATATAATAATTAATAATAATTGCAAACAACAGGGAGAAAAGTGCCTTCTGGCTGAAACTGAGCTTGGACATGGAGCAAATATTTTAATTTTTCATATAAACATAAATTCAGCACATGATTCTAGACCCCCAGGGTTAAAAATGATATGTACACTCTGTATACCCAGTGACTAGCTATTCGACAGTCCCAAAACTATAAAACTTATAGTGTTATAATGCATTACAATGGTTAGGAATTGTTGAAGAAAAGGTATTCAGATTTGAGTAACTTTTCAATTGCCATTATCTGTAGTTTATCCCATAGTATATTAGTGAAAAGAACACATACAGACCTTCTTTAATACCAGGCAAAGACAACTTAGCAAGACGAGGGAAGTCCATGTCCTCAATAGTAACCCATGTGGGCCTCACAGTGACAGATGCATCACGGATTTTCATCGGAGCACCTCTCTGGCCCCATCTCTTGCCAAGTTTACGGTCACGTTGCTGAAAAGAAGTAGCAAATGGTCAAATTACTATGAATAAAAGATTTAGATTTTTATAAGAAGACCGCCTGTGTATAATTTGGACAATAACAAATCTAACTGATTTCAAAATGCGCTTTTACTACCCCAATTGAATAGTGCAGCAATAGCTCTGAAGTAAATAACAAGATATTTAAAATGAGTTAGAAAACTATTAATTCACAAATGCTATTATACTTTGAATGATTTTTTTAATGTTAATTAATGATGAATATGGGGTGCCTTACATTTATTTATTAATAATTACTTTTTTATAATAATTGACATTATAAATTTGAATTGTATTAAAATTGTTGTTCACGACAGGGTCCATTTCAACTATATTGTAATTTAATTGAATTAAATCTTTTGCAAGCATTTGAATAAGGTGAGCGAGCCAGTTAAAGAAATCAGAATTTGACGTTAATAGATTTTCAACCTAATAATTTCAAAGCAATCTCCTGTACATATACCACTAAAGTCAATTTTGAAATGGGAGTCATTTCTTATCAATGTAAGCTGCTTTTGAAAATGTCCAAGAAGTGAAGTTTGTCTTTGAACAGTTTATAGCATACACTTTTATAGTAAATATAATAAGTTACATTTCTCATGTAGTTGTTGCCCTTGTTAAGGGTAGTCATGCCACCAGGCGTGCGAGCGCCTCTAGCGCCGCGGCCTCTCTGCCCGCGAGCACGGCCGCGCTGGTACGGGGGCTTCTGCACCCTCGTAGTGTCCACCAGGTGGAAAGAACTCTCGTCCTCGTCATGGAAGTACGCGTACGACGAGCCAGCGCCGAACTGAGACGCGTACTTATCTGGAAAAGGGTACAAGCTAATTTTTAAGTTCCTATATATTTTTTTGGCAAAAACATGAATAAAACTAGAGGAAAATCATAAGAAACAACGATTATAGCGTTTTTTTTGGGTCTTTATAATTCAATAAATTGAAATATCGGTTCAAGTTGATACGCAGTACCCTACAGTAGGTACAGTGCGAGTGCAACATTTGGAAATATGCTAAAAAACGTCATCATAACCTCAAAGAAACGTTATGCTGAGAGAAGACATTCTGACTAACAAATAAAGAAGGATAAAGGAATAAAGTTACTTTGATATTTTTTGTCCTGTACGACGGTCCAATCACTTATTTTCCCCAAACGATCACCTTTACTGAAAGGTTGGTAAGGCATGTCCCGAAATTGCTCCGGCATTTCGGCTGGGCCCCATCCTGTTGGATTATCCTGAATAATTGGAGCTACAAATCGTATCGGCTCTTCGGCCGGTAGCACATGCTCCGACATTGTAACTATTCAACAGAATTCTTTATATTAGCGATAATTCAACATGAAGATGCACCAATGCCACACGACACTTTCGAAACGACTTTTTTTTTAATTTGAGATGTATGACAATTGACAATATAAATTACGCAAATCAGATACGAGTCTTTTAGGTCTGTTATATCATAGAGTTGCTATTTCAAAAAAGTTAGCTCTATTTAGTCTTTGATTTGATTCTGTTTGTGGTTCAGTTTATTCGCAGCATGAATTTTGTGATCAGCTTACGAAAACATAAGTTTGGTAACTTTGGCGTACATATGCACACATACAAAAAATTGTATCCATTGGGTCCTTTGCAGGTTTGTGTTGTCGTACTCGCGGGTTGTCAACAAAATTGAAATCATATGTTTGGGCTTGTATTACGGGAGGCAGCATGAAATATTTGTGCAGTTTTATACCGTATTTTGGAAGTTGTCAGACTCAAATAAAAGTCAGCTGTCGCGCTCAAGAGGGAATCCAAAGTTACAGCATGACAAAGTTGTAAAAAAAATATCTATAGGTACGCACGACGACCAATCAAGCTATACAAAACCAGTTTAAGCAGATCTCTCATTGTACAGGAAACCTACACAAAGCACGGCCATGTTTTACTGGAAATGTTTGGTTTCATGTGTACTAGGTCTGTAGGTCAAAGCAGTCAAAGAACCATGCCTTAGATGTTGAAGAATAAAACCCACCCTGTTTGAATGTACTAACCGATAGTGTAGGAGATTTAGATCAAATACTGGTAACGAATATGTGACTAATCAAGGGAAGTGCCTTTTGTTTTTATTTTTTAAAACTGACACTCCCTTTGATTAAAATTTTACACAAACTATTCCTTTCCAGTTTTTAATCCTTATCAGCGCCATTATCGCTGTGTATTAATACAGGATGTTTTTACAAAAGGGATCGGGTTCGATTCGGGTCCTTTTAACTTTGTTCGAGAATATGTTTACCTCGGGCAAACTTTGCAGTTAGGTAAGGACAACTTTGAGAGGGAGGCTAACAGAAGAATTCAGCTGGGCTGGGCAGCATTTGGGAAGCTTCTCAGTTCACCTTATGCTGCTAGTGCTGACGTATGTTTATTCCCCCCAGTTACAGTTGACCTTTTTTTAAGGTTGCAGGTTTGGAGGTACATAATCCCAAAAATCATCCCATAACGGTTCAACGCGGTATGAAATTACTTTTTTTATCATTTTGTTTCACAACTTGTTATGATTTTGGATTCCTCACTTCCGGAGGAGTTGACGCGCAGATTCTTGCTGTGCTTTCGTTAACTCTTATATTTTGATAATGATTTTCAGCCGGCAGAAAAAGCCTTCTTCAAACTAACGGTACCTACCTCCCGTACTTATTGTACAGTCAGCAACTAATGTCTATTCACATTTCGTACAGTTCTCTTTTCTAAAAAATATCAATTTATTGTAGAGCCAATACTATGTAAATCTTATTAGAATAGAATAAAAATGCAAAACAGTATATCGAATCTTTTTGTGTATTGATGTGAAAAAGTAGCAGTGTTGATTGATTGTTGTAGACCATACTTATATTATTTATTACTTTTGTGATGATAAATACTCGTAGGAGCCCAAAAATAGGATAAGGCCTTATTCGGATTCAGGTTTTCATCTTCTTTACTTAGTAACAGACGGCGGGAAGCGACTCGGACGGATTTTGATGTGCTTTTAGACAGAATGATTCGGATTCGGAGAAATAAGTTGTGAGTGTGCTTATACTACACACAGTACAACTGTTTAACTCATAAGTACCTACCTACTATAGGATCTGTCGTTACGAATTTGGTTACCACAACGTTCTCCATTATAATCTGCTATCACATTGTACCACCCACACAGTGAGTACACCATTCTAGGAAAGGCCACATTTCAATTTAGTAAAGTACAGTGTCGTTCATTGTGTACCTAATTAATTAAGGTACTCATTATTGAAACATTATTCTAGACGTTTGTCTCTGCCAATGGCTGGGGAATACATTTTAATTAGGGGATTCATGATAGGTGTAGCATACACCATCTTTATCTTAGACTAGCTGACACGCGAAAATTCATCTGCGTCACATTTTCCCCGTTTTTACAACATTTGATGCTCTGCTCCTATTGGCCGTTGCGTGTAGCTATTGTTTATTCTTCGATAAATAGGGTATAATATGCAACACTAAAATAATATTTCAAATCAAACCAGTAGTTCCTGAGATTAGCGCGTTCAACCAAACAAAGAAATTCTTCAGCTTTATAATATTAAGAATAGATAGATAATGACCTGTTAGATTAGATAATAAATAAAGACTGACCTTATAAAAGTAATATAAAAGTATACAACAAGTACTTATCACGAATTTGCCATCTAGAAGAACCCTTGAACCTTTAATCTCTAGAAATAGCCAGTTTTTTTTTTTAATGAAAACATTATTCCTATTTGTTAACCACTTCGATCAATAAGTACTATTATTGATCGAAGGTTAACCAAGTGATGATATGGCAAGAAAGGAGGTATATCATGGGATGACAAGTAATAGAGAAGTATGGAAGAAGAAGACATGCTGTGCGGACCCCAAATAAATTGGAATAAAGGTTAGAGAATGATAATTATGAATCATCATCATCATCATTCTAATCATCATCTTCATTATTTTGGTACTTACTATCAAATTTCTATTTTATTAGCCCCTTTTTTTTTTTGCGGATGGGAAATCATCGAATGACTTCACCCGCTCTGGGCGGAGCGGGAGGGAGTGTCAGACTTGACTGACTAAAACCCACCCATGTTCTTTCTAAGCCCTTTGTGTTCCAGGGCCGCGGTATCTCTTTCGAACAACCCGCAGCCCTGGCAGGCATCGGCCCTTTCGGACCCCTTCCGGTTTGCTGACATCTCCTTGAGGCGCGCGTGGAACACGTACGCGCCGTCGACACGGCCTGTCGTCATGAGACGGATGGACGGTGAGCTAGCCCATTACTCACCGACCACATTTTATTAGCCCTTAGCCCTAAATTGAAAAACCCAGAAGTCCTACGGAGAGCCATTAGTCCAAAATTGGGATGACGCAATCTTACAGTTACACAGTTACAGGCAAGCTAAGATTGCACAATGCACATTACTTATGCGGTCATTGGTGCTCAGGACTGCGGTGATTCCCGCAAATGCAACTATGCAACTATGCAACTAGGGACTTTTGAAGGGTCTTTCTCTACCATAAAATAAATAGTCCTGCCGCGCGCCGTTCTCCGCCGCGCTTCTTTTGGCCACACACATACATATAAGACTGAACTTTATTTGAATACCGAATAAGTTGACTGCGGCCGTTGGGTTGGTAACACCATTCTGAAGAACTGAGGAAGAAATCGAGGTAGGTACCAGCTTTTTTTTTAAGTTTTAAATCGTGGTTGTGCGTAAAATTTTAAGCGATAATACTTATCAGTTTTGTTTTGCGTTATAGTCAGTGTTATCGGCCCTTAAGTGGCCCAGTGGTGGTGTGTGCGAATTGTGTGTAAAAGGTAGCAGGTTCGGTACCGTGGTAGAGCATCCTGTTTTTTGTAAAGGTTTGATATTACTATTTGTAGTTTGTGTACCCTGGAGATACGAGTCGCCACAGTTTTGGCAAGTTGAAGACAAATATTATAATAAAATTATGGTAGACAAAAATAATTTATATGTACCTACCTAATTCTACCAATGGATACGTAGTATCTGCAGAGGTTTACCTAGTTAGGTAGAATAGGTAGCCTAGGTAGGCTACCTGTGTCATAGCTACACTAAAGAGAAGCGATGCAAATGCTAAGTAAGTACCTACTTACATATTATGTGTTTAAACAAACAAAGAACAAGTTGAAAATAGTTTCATACACATAAGCACAATAGATAAAATGCATACTATCTATATACTTAAACCTATGTTTAAAATATCCATGTAATGTTAGTTTCACGGAAACTGAAATACTTAGAATAAGGTTCAGAATTTTTTTTGAAAGCGTCTCCAACGCACCTGATTCTGGCTTCTTTTTGACTCTTGATTTTAAGCTAATCAAAATATTAATTAGAACTGGCCTTCAAAGTTATTCATATGATTAAAAATTAGCATTAATTGCCCGTGGCTTCGCTCGTGTTATGGTCGGAAATTGTCCAACAACGGGAACGGGCTGTTTTGTTTATTTTTTCTGTGTGTTTTTTTTTTAATATATCCTATTGCACTGGGGGAAAATGACGCTTCCCATTAGTGAAATAATTTAGAATCGGATAAGTTGTTTCGACGATTACCTCTTACTCTACATCCGATCTTACAAACTTTACCTCGTTATAATATTTTTTGTGTAGAAAAGTAATCCTAAAGAAGAAGAACAATAGAAGCCGACACGTGGCGACCAAGTGCTTGGCCTGCGTTGATTGGCACGATAACAACTTCCAGAAAAAAAAAAAATAACATAAACAACCAAGGCAAAGGCGTCACGTCAATGGGAAATGGGAATCTTAGAGCAATAAATAATATTTTTTATTGGTCTGAGTATCGAACTGCTAACATCTCAAGCGTGTAAGAACGGTGGAATGCCCTCCGAAGTGTTTTATGACTACGTCATATAAATGAGTGGATAAAATAAAATAAAAATTGCCGGTTAAGCCGCCCTGTCTGAGCAAGGCCATTTGTTTGATTACCAGTATTTGTCTGCTAGCCTGGAAATCAGTCTAGATTCTGTTCACGGTGTTTCACACAGTACATATCTGTCAACAACTTGAATTCAGTAGCAAGTACACGACTGGCGTGTACGGTCGTGCAAATTAATTTTGTGTCATGATTTTACGAATGTACACTTGAATTATCCGTGAACTAATATTATTATTAAATTTACATTTAGTATACAGAACAAACAATCTCAATTATTATCTAGTTAAAAATGTGATGATTATCTAAGTGCCTGTGAAACGGTAGTTGATAAAAATTATACAGTGTGTTAATCGAGCATAATTTGAAGACCATAGTGATAAAGGCGACCGTAAGTGGGGATCTAATGATGTTATTTAAAATACGCTAAAAATAATATCAGCAAGCTCTATGCAGTGCTACATAACAGGAAAACTAAAAATTTAATAACGAGAAATAAAATAATTGCAAAAATTTACCCGAAGTAATATTAAATAATGTATTAAACACGAAGGTCAAACCACCGGTGTGACCTTTTAATTTCAGTCTCCTAAATATTTACAAAAATCAATTCCAAACATAACCTAACATATTTTGAGGCTAGGTATATTCCTACGCTATATTGTTGCTACAACTGATAAACAATGTATTAACTAAAGCAAATATATTCACAGCCAGGTGGAATTAATTTCGTCACATACAAAACAATTTAGATTTAACCTTGGGCACCAACACAAAAGGCCGAGCAAAACAAACATCCATCGTCCATCCAAAACAACTTTATATAAACTTTCGCGTTCCATCCCTTTTATTGATCTCAGGCCCCCTATTCACAAATACTCTGATTCGATAAGTCGTATGTCTATCTTGTTTTGGCATTACGAAAGCGAGCGAGATAGATATACGACTTTCCGAATCGAAATCGAATCCGAGCGTTTGTGAATACGGGGGCAGTTTCTCATGTAACTATAAAAGTAATATGATAAATATGATGATTCTAGACTAAACTGTTGTGATTATTATTAAAGTTCATAAGTAGATAGATAGTGATTAACTTTTATGAGTTATTTTGTAAGCTAGGTGTTTTTAGTGTCGAAATACAGACAAAAGAAAGAACAGCGCGTTCCAGTTGTGAGCTAGTCTAGACTTCTAGCCAGATGCAGTTTGAGCGCGAGGATTCAAACTCGTCATGTAATGTAGGAGGTCTTATCACCGAGCCCAATTATTTTTAGGATTCCGAGAAGTCGCATTTATCCTTATGTATAGCAAAATCGCACGCCTCATTATTTCTTTAATTAACAAACGTACATAACTGTTATCTAACAAACATTGTGTTGATTAGTGAACTAAATATAACATGGGCATTTAATTTAACTGCGAAGTCTATTAGGTAACTAGTCCACGACTTTTGGCAATTCGCAGTCCGTACGGAGTTATTGACCTAAATAGGTGACTAGTTGGACACCGAAGTTAAGATAGATTTTATATTTATTTATAAGTACAGTAGGTACTATTTTTGTTTTCTTTTTCACAGACAATGGAGACCGGAAACAGAAGAAATCTTTATTTGGTGACGCTATCTTGTAAGTGCTACTTCTACATATATTTCGTCATGACTTACATGACCAACCCCGTATAGTTTTAAAATATATCAAGTGTTTTTTTACAACTAGTTAACAGAAAAGTGGTCGGAGATTCTAGTTTCGTTAACCAGACTAGGTGGCGTACCATGACGTCTTAAAACATTATTGTTCCATTCTAGACGACCTGTATAGCTCCATCTCTTTCCCACTCTGGAATAGGAATGGAACAATAATGTTTTAAGCGTCACGTCATAGTAACCCCCCTGGCCAAGTGTTATCGGGTTCGCTACTAATTGTTAGAGTATGCATATAACATATTTAACCGTGTATATTTCGTGAGTCAATTAGAATATCTCTATTTTCTTGAGCAAGAGTGTTTGTGCAATTTTAGGAAAAATAATGTTAATCGGTTCGGGTTTTACCCGATTTTATTTTGCATGTCTTGTGACCCCGCGGCATATAGCGCTGGGGCGATTGATAAGACTGACATCACTACATAGTATAAAACAAAGTCGCTTTCTGTGTCCCTATGTCCCTATGTCCCTATGTATGCTTAAATCTTTAAAACTACGCAACGGATTTTGATGCGGTTTTTTTTAATAGATAGAGTGTGGTTTTTTATTATCTATAATAACATCCACTGAATAGTGGAGAAACACTGTTATTTTTGAGGTTTCTAATGTGATGTCGTAAATAATTTCATTTTGAACCCCGGACCAAAAAAGAGGGGTGTTATAAGTTTGACGTGTGTATCTGTGTATCTGTGTGTCTGTCTGTGGCATCATAGCTCTTGAACGGATGAACCGATTTTGATAAATTTGGTTTCGTTTGAAAGGTGTGTTAATCGAGAGTGTTCTTAGCTATGTTTCATGAAAATCTGCTCAGCCGTTTGAAGATCATCACCTCTTTTCTAAAGAAGAGAAATGAAAAACTTCCACAGGTCTGGTCGATTCGAAATTATGCACGTTCATATTTGATGCATAGACATGAATTCTATCATGATCTCATCCTGCAGCCAGGATCGTCTTCTCACGAAGGAACTCTTCAACGTTTAATAGCACAGACACGAAACTTTGCATACGAGTTCATTTTTGATTGATCGATAATTACGATTTGTATCATGAACTTATCGTGCAGCCAGGATCGTCTTCTCACGAGGGAACTCCTCAACAGCTAATGGCACAGACACGAAAATTTGTATGCACGTTTATATTTGATGGATAAACATGAATTCTATCATGATCTCATCCTGCAGCCAGGATCATCTTCTCACGACCGAACTCCTCAACGTTTAATAGCACAGACTCGCAAATTTGCATAAGAGTTCATATTTGATGGATAATCACGATTTGTATCATGACCTCATCCTACCGTCAGGATCGTCTCCTCACGAGGGAACTCCTAACCGGATAATAGCACAGACACGAAACTTTGCATATGAGTTCATATTTGATGGATAATCACGATTTGTATCATGAACTCATCCTACTGCCTTGATCATCTCCTCATGAGGGAACTCCTCAACGGTTAATAGCACAGACATAAAACTTTGTAAACAGAGTATAACGGAAAGGGTATATACATACTTGAGGGTGTGCTACAGACCATCAAACTGAACATGTTTCTCCGTCGGACAAACATCATAATAGCGAAAAAATAACAGCTGCGCCATACATTTGTTTTCAGTTTGATGGTCTGTAGCACACCCTTAAGTATGTATATACCCTTTCCGTTACACCCTGCATAATAAGACAATAATGGGAAGAAAAATAAAACCCAATATTTAAATACTTGCTTACCCCTTGGGTACAGCAAGTATTTAAATATTGAAGTTTGACAGTCAGCCAAGACTCCGGCACACGAAACGCCGACCGGAACACAAGAATGGTGGGTGAGTGCTATAGAAATTATAATATAAAGCCGTTTGAGAAACAATTTTGTAAAACAAATTAATAGCGTGCAGGTGAGTGCAAAGTGGTCAGTACGTAGACGGAGGCCTATTTAAGTCTAAAAATGCTGAAAACTGCGTCAAAATTTCACTCTTGTAGGCAAAGATATCAAAGTTTTTGTAAATTGCGTGCTCGCTAAGGTGAATTTTGGTGTAACAGAATTTTATATGAAACTAACTATAAGAAAAAAAGAAGTTTTATTTGAGCTAGATGCACGTGCGAGGTGTCCAGAGACGCGTGTTTGTGCAAGCTAGCGATCTGTGAAACAAAATAGGGTAGGTACCGAACTAAAATTTGAAGTTTTGGCCAAAACAACCGGTTTCTGACGAAAAAAAAGTGTTTTCACTTCAGTAGCTCAAACATGTAGGTTTTGCTGCCTGAAATCAGTGAGCAAAATGCGATTTTGCTCACTGAGTGAGACAAAGTAACTTTTTAATTATTTTTTTCTGAAAGCCCCGAATTTCTTATTCAGCCTTGGGTTAATCTTACAATTCGAAACATTCACACTCTATCTTGTTCCCGCCCATTAGAAAGAGAGAGACAAAGACCAGCCCTTTCGAAGTTCCGTTTTTGAATTCGAACACGTTCGGAATTTCGTACTAACTAAAGAGATTTTGAAAAAATGTCTTTTAATGTAATTTATTGAATTTTTAACTTATTGTTGTATTTAAACGAAAATAAGTATTTACTGCAAATAAAACTGATATTTAACCTATAAATATTTATTTCTAGTTTCAATAATGTTACGTAATATATTTTGAATAATAAAATATCATGGGTGCTATTTCCGAACACGCCTTAATTTAAATGAAAGAGCGGGAAAAAAAAATCGTGGCTGGCGTAAAGAGTTGATTAAGTTAAAAATATTAAAATAATCGTAAAATATGAGTGAAACTAGCGACGAGAACAGTATTGTAACACCGGAAGAGTTAAAACAACAAGACAGTTATTAATGCAGAATTAAGTTTCCTACCTGAGAAGTCTCGCAAGAAATATCTGAAAGCATACTATGTCTTCAACGAGACTTACATTAGCATTAATCCTTATCCAATTAAATACCTTAAATAAATTGTTGATTTAATATAGATCTATATGGCTCTTTACAGCATATGATTTAAATGAATATTTTCGAAGATATTACAGATTTAAAAATTGCGGGACGTAGCGTTTGCGACGGTACCGGCCGGCCGGGGCGGGATGTTTGTATTGTCTAATGACAAGAAAGCTGTGAACGTTGTATATAAAGAGATTCTGTAATACGAGTATATTAATTGTTGTAAAAATAAAATAAATAGGTAAAAATGTAAAAAGGAAATAAGTAAAAATGTAGTTCATGAATTTAGTTATTCCAAAGATAGCAGGAAATCTTCAAGGTGTAGGGAAAGGGGAATTGTTTTACTCCAACGCGTGCGGGCCATGGGTAGTAATGAATAAATCAAAACTATTGGATCGATTCTAATCATTTTTTCAGTGAGTGACATAGGTTTTGTATTTTATACCTGTGCGAAGCCAGAGCGGGCCGCTATGTTTTTATATACAACGTTCACAGTTTTTCTGTACTTAGTGTATTTAGTATCAGCATTGCACCCGTGCGAAGCCGGGGCGGGTCGCTAGTTCATTATAATTTATAGTGTTCTATTATCATTTTATTATAAGCCTATATTGTCGCACTGCAGCGCAACGGCCTTCCTTCCCTCTTTTCACTTTTCGTGATCTAGTGCGATTGTAAACCAGTTCTTCATGAATAAGTCCAGCTCACCCGCCATTTTCTGGGTCTGTTTTTTGTCATCCATCTTTGAATATTATCCAATGGTAAAACTCAGTGCTTGCTGCCGAGCGCATCGAAAATGCTGCGGCGTTTGCTAGCTCTCGCGCTGTTTCTCGCTTTAGCAAATAACTGTTCTGAGATGGTTCTGAGCGACGGAAAAGGTTAGGAGCATGGAATTATGCGATTCCGTGCTGAAATGTTCAACCCTAAGGTTCAAGACACAGTTGAAATACTACACGGGATCAGTCTCAACTCGAGCTGTTCGGTTTTTTTTTTCTATGAACCTTATACTGCAAGTGCTGACACTTATAAACATCGTCACGGTATCTCGGATCACGATCAGCTTGTAAAAATGTGCCGATGCCATACTTATGCCGTGCAATGTCATGTCATGCAGTTATTCTAATGTTATGGTAATACATAAATCATATTTTTTTTCAGTAAGGTGTCTTACAATAAAGAAAATAAAATCAAGCTTTATAAACATTGAAGCGTACAAAGTTTCGTGTCCGTGCTATTAACCGTTGAGCAGTTCTTTCGTGTGGCGGTGATTCTGGCTGCAGGATCAATTAGTCATGTCTGTCATAAAATAGAACAGACGCCAGCAGGTCAAGCTATCCCAAACTGTCCAATCAATCTTGAACCGTAGTTATTCTTTAACGATAAGGTTCAAAATCTATTAAAGAAATTTGACAGATTGTTTGGCGTCTGTACATTTTGATACAAGTGGGGAAACTTTGTAACTGCAGCCGAGGCGGAATTCACACACGAGCGAGCCGTAGGTGAGTTGTAGGGGTGTTATGAAGCCAAGAACTGCAGTGGAGGTATCTGAAGAGATGACGAGTAAAAGAGAAGTATGGAAGAAGAAAACATGCTGCGCCGACTCCAAATAAATTGCGATAAGGGGGGGTACTATGACGCTTAAAACATTAATGTTCCATTCCTATTCCAGTGTGGGAAAGAGATGGAGCTAGACGACCTGTATAGCTGCGTCTCCTTTTCACTCTGGAATGAGACTGGAACAATAATGTTTTAAGACGTTATGGTACGCCACAAGGTCAGGAGAATGATAATAAGGTTATATTTTAAAGCTAGATAGGGCGCGTATTTCGTACCTGTCTAGGTACTATACCAATTGCCAGATGAGTCACTGAGAAGAAACACCCGAAACTGTTACATTTTGTCGACGTTTTACAAGTGCCCATCAGTGGCGGAACTATCATACAAGCCGAAAAGCCCGGCTTGCCTAACAATCAAACACAACAAATAAGTAAAAAAAAACATTCCAACCAAAAATAAAAATGTATGTCAAAATAATAATAACGTCAAATTTCGCGCGCATTTATCAAGAATTCAAGATGCGCGACGTTGCCAAAAAAATTCTAATATCTCCTATACCTACCGGCCGCGAGACTGGCTCGCTCTAACACTAAACAAAAGAAGAGTTCAAGCACAGTTCGCTATGGTCGGACCCTACAGTCAATGTTCGTTAGGATGCTCCCACTCGCACTCACTGGCTTCTGTATTTGGCTTGTCGGACCTCTCTGTCTTTGCTAGTAAAATGACTCTGTCTTGATAACATTATTAGGTATTTAATTTGAAAAATTGTATGGAGTTAAAAGCTGGGCTTTTCTTTGAATGTGTGCGTGTATGTCAGTGTAAGTTTGAGAGAGTGAATGTGTGTTGGCGCCAAGAATGAACGGGCAAGCGGCGCAAAGACCTGCGCGTAGCGCGAATTTCCATAGAAAGTAAAACGATTTCAAATTAGTTCATATTTGTTTTGAGCGATAACTGGTGCATCTTTTTTTTGTGATATTATTAATGTACTTTCTTGTATTTTAAAGTTTTGCGATTAGTTTTTGCTGTAATTAACTTTGTTTTGAAGTGATTCATTTTTGTTTTGAATTCATAAAAGCATTCAAATTGTTTCTTGTGAAGGATTTTAAGTTTGTGAAATCGTTACTGTGCAAGGTAAATGTGTGAGAGTGTCTATGTGCTTTGTTTTGTTGTTTGTCATCTGTTCGTGGTAAAAAAACGAGAATGAAGAATTATGGCTGTTTACGTTGTGAGTAATCTTTACATAGTTTAAAACAAATTCACTTCCCGCCGTCTCTACCTACGCAAGAATGTTGATGCGTTTTTCATTAATATACCTACAGAATGATTCATGAGAAAGGTTATATGTAGTTATAATTTATGCCTGAAAAACATTAAAAATTTCCACCCTAACGAAGTCGCGGGAAGTTACAAATATTTTCAATACTTTAGTAGTTAGAAACCAATTTATTGTTTTTGCGCCATCTATCGGTGTTTTTAAAATTTTGCCAATAGCGACTGTAGAGAGCGAGAGAAATAATGACGAATTGACACGAAGAGTTCAGTTGTTAAATTTAATTCAATAGATGACTCTTAAATCATTTACTTGACACTGACTATAAATCAAGATATTGAAATAGTTGTAATTTTGTGACGAGATATAAAATGCGCAGTATTTTTTTATATTAACCACTGTTTGTATTTTTATATTTAGGCACATTTAAATAATTGGAAAATAAAACAGCTTTGAAAACCAATATCAGAACAGGCAGCGAAACTTATTTTTTATCCCAATATCGTCAGTTGTCTAGTTGGGCTTTGCCCCCGTTTCATTGGAGGCACGCCACTGGTGCCCATGTAGGCCTATGTGAAATAAAAATATTTTGATTTTGATTTTGTTATGTTTAGTAGTAGCAATGAAAGATACCGTTGGGTATACTGTTTTATTATCACAGGACACAGGTTAAAATATATACAGACAGTGCGTAGTATCTCAGACGGTTGAGACCAAGATATGGTGACCGGAGCCACGCACCGGACGGATATACATCATAGACAATGACTAGAGGTTGACACATAATTACATACTAAATAGTGATGTCACAACAGAAACAAACTCAGAGGTCACTTGACTTGTTTAACGTCCAAACTTAATCTTGGTGCTGTTCTCTTGATTGCAGTGTCGGTGGTAATGGTGACGATGGGTCTGGCATCTGGCTGGCCCACCGTCGTGTTGCCCAGGTTCCACAACAATCAGACCAAAGTCGATATTACTAAGGTGAGTTAATTTACTGTCTTTTATATCTGGGAACAAATAATACTGGTATTAACTGCATCTGTTTATCTAGAAGTGGAGCTGGAAACAAATTAAACTATCTTCCTAATAAATAAGACAAGACATCTCCTTCTACAAAATTAGATTCAATCAGGAACGTATTAAATACTATTTATCATCATTACATTAAATAGTATCTTATGTCTCCTACATGTGACTGTTACTAAATTACCCTAGGCTGTTTTTTTTTTTAGTTTTTCCTGAACCGACGTAAAACTATAAATCTTTAGTCTATAGAGACCTATAAATCTTTAGTCTATAGTAATTAATACTATGGAAGTATAGACCATAACCTGGATGAACAGAGGAGCAACAGCTGATATCTCGGGCAGAACTGAAAGTGCCAGGGTAGCTCACGATATTTTGTCTTTCATAGGTTTTTTGCAACTTATTTATTAGGTCATACTAAGCTTTTATATGTATATTGGAGCTTGTGGCTAAATAATAACAGCCGCATGGGTCGATCTTTAAGGTTAAGTCGTGCTTGCCGAGGTTGGTCCGTGGATGGGTGACCATAATTACATAACGAGTTCCCTAGGTGCCTCGGAAAGCACGTTAAGCCGTTGGTACCGGCTGTCATTTGTAGATCTAAGACAGTCTGACATCCAGTCTTATTACGGGGTATCGTATTACCCAGTTACTGGGTTGTGGAGGTCAGATAGGCAGTTGATTCATGTAAAATACTCAGCCACATCCGGTTAGTTAGACTGGAAGCCGACTCCAAGATAGTTTGGGAAAAGGCTAGGCAGATGATGGCTAAGCTTATTTATATTTATATTTGTACGAGTACTTGCCAGAAAGCCAGTAATAATAAACTAAAAACAACAAATTGCGAACATAATAGTGTAAACATTGATTGATACTTAACGTTAAGTTTTGTTTTTAGTACAATTTATAAGTATGTACTTACTCGAGCTGCAGCGACTACAATTATGCAAATAGGTACGTTTTACAGCCACGTATCATATTTAATTTAACATAAAACCTGAAACTGACCGGAACATTGCAAAAAAATCTAAGAATAAAAACCGGCCAAGTGCGAGTCGGACTCGCGCACGAAGGGTTCCGTACCAATATTTATAATATTTCATGCTTTTTAAACTTATTTTTTTTAGCCTTGGCTGTACCACTCCTGGGCATAGGTCTCCTCCCATTCCTTCCACTTTTCTCGGTGTTACGCCTCTTCTCGCTCATTTACAAAAACAAAGAAACTTATTAATTAAAAAAAAACTGAGCTTTTAGGGGGAGGGAGGTATGCAGCATACGCCCCTGGCGATGCCCATGGTGACAAGTGACAAGAATTCAAATTTCGAATAAACCAGACCCGTAGAAGTTGTTAATATCCCTTCATCAACTAGAAAAGAGGTGATGAGCTTCAAACGGCTGAGCAGATTTTCTCGAAACATAGCTAAGAACACTCTCGATTAAATTACCTTTCAAACGACACCAATTTTATCAAAATCCGTTCATCCGTTTAGGAGCTACGATGCCACAGACAGACACACAAATACACAGATACACACGCCAAACTTATAACACCCCTCTTTTTGGTCGGGGGTTAAAATCTGCCATAAATGATCTGCAAATGAGACTCGTTTTGAGTACAACTGACGCTTAGCGACATCTATCGACATTTCTATGGAGTTGTTCGAATATTTCGAGTCAAATACAATTGGTCGACTATTACTCGTAAACTTGTAACGCCTACTTAAGTGTGATAGTTTTCATTTAAACTTCGTTATATACACGGTGTAAATCACCTCATCACGAAGCCGTCAAGCAAGCATTCTGTACATTAAACTAAGTAACTTTACGCAAAAATTATTGCTGGGAAACGACTTTTTGGGGGGTGTAAAATCATGTTTTGTGGTAGAACTCAATGTAACGCACTCAAAACATTGTGCTGATGGACGGTTTGAGTAGTACGGGGGTCGTCAAAAATCTTACATTAAAAACTTGTATTTAAAAAAATACTTGTCAATAACACCCCTCTTTTTTGGTCGGGGGTTAAAAAGTTGGAACTTTGACCCCTAATATCTCCGTAACTAGAAGGTTCCCAGGTATGGTGTAGAACAAAAAATTATCGCAATGACAGGGAGAACCAGTGCCTTTCAGCTTCGTTAAGAGGTGTTTTACACCCTTTATAGATACTACTGCCGTGACATTTGAATTTCTAACTACAACCGTTTATTTGGTAGAGGGGGGGACACTTGACTCTAACCAAAATTGGTACTTTAATGCTTGATAAGTCACGAACGGTTTACTTAATCAAAAAACGTCTTCCAAACCCCTAATATTTTTGAAAGACCAATTCAACGATATCCCGCACTATGGGAAGGGCGAAAAATAAAATTATCATCCCCACTTCACATGTAGGGGAGGTACCCTAAATAATTGTTTTTTTCAAAATTTTGTTATTCTACTTTTTTGGCGTCATTAACGTGTATACTCATGCCAAATTACAACTTTCCTAGTACCAATAGTTTTTGAGCTAAACCGTGGACAGACAGACAGACAGACGGACATAGTGAGACTATAAGGGTTCCTTGTTGACTACGGAACCCTAAAAATAGAATTTCGCGGTTACCATGTCGCTTCCACCTTAACAGTATTATGTCGGACACCGGATGTGAATCATACGGCTTAGTTATGTCGTTATTCCCATATTTTAATAAATTATTATTGTATAGTAATATTAATATACGTGGTACGTATTTTGATATCATGCAATTAAAATAATAAATTGCTCCCTTCGCAAAGTACTTAGTAGGTTCATCAATCGAAATACTTGAAAGTGAATTTCACTACCCCTGACTCATGGGGATGGCCATGGTTGAATAGGCACAAGCACATCTTTCAGGTTTGGAAAATTTTGTACCCAAAAATAAAAGCGAACCAGTATGGGTATTCTACCTGAATTAAAGATAAATAAATAAATTAAATAAAATCCACCGTTAGGAAAATAGGAAGTAATTATACAATTATTTTAAACTAGCTGTCCCGCGCAACTTCGTCTGCGTCACATTTTTCCCGTTATTGCAACATTTTTCATTGCTGCTCCGCTCCTATTAGTCGTAGCGTAGTGATGATATATTTATAGCCTATAGCCTTCCTCGATAAATGGGCTACGTAAAACTGAGAGAATTTTCAAATCGGACCAGTTCCTGAGATAAGCGCGTTCAAGCAAACAAACACCTTTATAATATTAGTATAGATTACTTATTTAAAGGAAGAAAAAAAAACATTTATTTGGCGCACATGACGTGCATATCAAAAATATATTAAAAATAATATAAATAGAATAACAATGAAAGCACAAGGCAGAAACAATATTTATATTTAAATTATTATAAGTTATCTATATCTTATACATTTAGGTTGGTCTGTAGTCTGTACTAATCACGCATTTTTGGTTTAATAACGATTGCATGCAAAATGAGGAGGAAAACCTGTCTAGTATTTAAATTACGTTAAAATTATGCAATTTTAACGTAATTTAAATACTAGAAATTATGAAATTTAACCTACTGTATCCCTGCTGTAGGTTACATTTTTCGACATCCACTTTTAAAATGATTAATTTAGTCTTGTTGGTAGAGAAATTCATGTAAGTTCTTAAACAAAATACGAGTATAATAGTTTTTAAGAAGACGTCATTAACACAAGGCACGTCTCCTCCCTCCATCGTTCCGGCGCGCATCGAGGAGCGAGTAAAGTAAGCAAATAAATAATATTATAGTAAATAAACCTGAAAACACGCTTTAGATTGACGTCATTTTATTTCTCGTATTCTTCTCAGCAAACCCTTTATTTGATACCCGAAGAAATGCATATTAAATAAGTAGTACGCCATCTTTGGGAGTCCGCCATATTAGATTTAGAATGACGTCACTTAGCTATAAACGATGCATTGCCATCGAAACTAATCACATATATGCAAAATTTTACTCAATCAGAAACCGGGAAGTGGGTTAAATGAAACTACTAACTTTTGAAACTACTAAACACGTGATTATACTCATAATAACAAACAAATTTCCCAAAGACTTTAATAGAAACCATCGCGCTTACCATTATCCCTAGTTATCTGAAAACGATGTATCAGCCTAGATTTCCAAAATCTAGGAACACTCCATAAATTTTTATCATTTATACAAGGTAAATAATAAACGCACAACCCTTCGTCTGCGTGTCTTGGACCATGAAACTGAACCAATTTCAGTCAAAAACCAAAAAAAATGTGGCTCTGAAAGTGCTACAGCGTCATCTATGACACAGAAATAAAGAACTGACATCAAAATTCTGTTAAAGTTATTCGCGTCTTAAGACTTTAGGGAAAAACCAGTAGACACAACAACCGTGTGGTCGGAGGATCCCCCCTTTTCTATGGGGGATGAAGCTTTACACCCTGTTCTTTATACTCCTAAAGCAACTTGCCTAAACCATCAAAATTCACTGAAGATGAAGAGCATACAACAAAAAAATCAGTGCGTGGAGTCCCTCCACGTGGAAGAAGTGAAACTTCGTAATACTACACGCATGCGTTCGAGTGCCCTGCATTCACTCTCGTTATTTTATTGAGCTTCTAAATAATGTTTTGTTACATAATTATTACATAAGTTTATCGATGTTATTCTACTCATAGAAATTGAGCGAAGGGTGGTCACACCGAAGAGTCCAATGCATGACTGTTTGCACGCCATCTTGCGTACCTAGTAGAACTACGTAGTCACAAATCTTGTAATACTGCCATCTCTTAGTGAGTTTTAGAAAATATTCCCCCTCCATGGTAGCGTTAAACTTGTTGGAAGTCGCATAAGAAGTTTCTTTTCAAAAATTGTTTTCATTTATTTTCCAGTACGAGACGCCGACGATGCTTCTTTTGATCCCGATCGGGTACGCAGTAGGCTCGACCGTTACCGGCTTCATCGCAGACAAGTTAGGGAGGCGAGTTACTATACTGGCGAGCGCACTGCCTATCATTGCAGGATCGGTAAGTAGAGCTAAGATTTGTGTCCGGACAAACGTTGATGTCTAGCTAAAGCAGAAGGAATAATGACCCTAAGAAATTCAGACCTACTTATACTGGTTAGAAGTGAATAATATGATATTTTTTTACAACTTATAAGGAAAATATTCATGTTGACTCGTGTTTAGTATAGATGTATCTCTTCTTTTTATTATATACAGGGTGAAATTGAACAGATGCGACAAATTTAAATATACAATAATACGTGTTGTCAACAAAATTTAGAACATATCAAATGTAAAATTAAAAAAGAATCTAACAGTGTTACGAAAAACGTTAAAATAATTAAAGTATCAAAGAATTTTGCGTACTACCGTTTTCGCGTGTAGTGGGCACGAATTAGGTACATTCTCGCTATGAATGAATCGCGCCACCCCCGTCCGCCCGGCCGCCCGCGTATCTCTTTCCCGCGCGCACGAAAAATTTTTTTAATTTTTCTTATTTATTTTGCATATTAATTTATTTTGCTGGAGTACCGATAATTCGTACTTAAATAAAGATAATAACATCAATGGACCATTTTAAAGCGATAATCACGTTATTTTTTTTAACGATTTAGATTGTAGAAAAAACAGTTTATAATTACTATGTTACTGTAACTGAAGCTCCCATTTCTTTTTGTCGCATTTATTCAAAGTCAGCCTGTATAGTAGTTGGTCATGCTAATGCTACGCGTACTAATGTTTAAATTCTTAGTATGGTTCATTCTTACTACTACTATAAAAGATATGACTTGACAATTGTCTGCCATATTTGTCAATTGACACAATGGTCAATAAAAAAGGAATGACCGGTGGCAGGCAAATGTGCTATAATGCCAAAAATCAACGTGAACTTTAAAGTCTACGGAGACACCTGCACATTACCGAATACAGTCACGAGCAATGAAATGTATGCAGGATGGAAGAGACACCGGCGCTAATAAAATCCGCTGTTCCATACATTTTGACAACAGCTGTTTCAGAATGATGTACTGGTGGCCTATCATGACGTTTTAAAACATTATTGTTTTAATCCTTTTCCAGTGTGGGAAAGAGATGGCGCTAGAGATCTTGTATTGCTCCGTCTCTTTCCCACACTGAAATAAGAGTAAAACAATACTGCTTTAAAAGTCATGGTAGGCCAGCAGAATACGTGGCAACCGTTTTGCCGTTGGTGTCCCTTCCACTTTGTATAAGTACCTAAATAGAGAAAATACAAAATTATGTTTTCCGAGAAAAAACAGTTTCTACTTTGTTATAAGATCTATTTCGTAGCAGTATGTCTTCCAAAATACTGTGATCGAGAAAACGTTAAACTTTTATCAATGCAATAAGAGGAAATCGCTTTTGAATTGTGCTAAGTGTATTCATTGCTCGTGGCCTTTGCCTATTCTCTTTACGTATCCACTAATAAAATCCGTGAGCAAAATTATAATGTCAAATCAAATCAAATCAAATAATCTTTATTTGTGAACACAGGTATTAAAATAAAGGTCTTATTCATACATTTTAGTTGAACTCCATGTCCTACCAATGAAATTGGTGTACAAATATTTTTTTCTTTGTAATGTGTCTAGTTTTATACAATTCAAAGTCAGTTTCAAGATAAAGAGAATTCAATGTATTATTAATCATTAATGAATCAATTATAATTTATTTTCCATGCATGTCAACGATAAATTATATAAAAGGCTAATTTTGTAATGTTGTAAATAATGTCAATTAAATAATCAATTAATTAAAAATAAATTATAATAAAGGGCTAGTAATGTCATATTTTATCATTTAAAAATTCTTCAATAGAGTAGTACGTCTTATCTATTAGAAATGAATGTAATTTACTTTTGAATTTGCGGACATTATCTTCACTCCTTATACATTTTGGTAATTTATTATAGACCTTTGGAGCCATTACAAAAATACTGTTTCTGTATAGTGCAGTACTAGATCCGACTGTTTGTAACCGATCACAACGGCGCTGACTAGTTACTCGAGCAAATTTATGTAAATTATTTTTTACGAACATAGACGTTTCATAGATGTACAACGACGGCATAGTTAATATTTTCGTATTTTTAAAAAACGGTTTGCAGCTGTCTGTTGTCTGCAAATTATAAATAGCTCTTATGCACCTTTTTTGGCACTTAAATACCATATCTTTACCCGTGGCATTACCCCAAAATATAATTCCATATCTTAATGTTGAAGCTACTAGACCATGATACGCCGTTAACACTGTTGCTCGATTGGCCGTTTTACTTAACATGTGCAAAGCATAGGAATGTTGGTTTAGCTTACTGCATACTTTGTCTATATGGGAATTCCATTTTAAATTGTTTTCTATGTTCAGGCCAAGGAATTTAGTCACTTTTGCTTCATTAATAGTTTTGTCCTTGTATTTAATATTTAAGTCCAGATTATAATTTATTCTTTGTTGAAATGTCATTAATACTGTTTTATCAAAATTTATAATCAATTTATTATTCTGCAGCCAATTCACAGCTGATAGTATAGTATTATTAATCTCAGCTTCCAATGTACTTACCTCGTCACTATTAAAAAGTAAAGTGCTGTCATCTGCAAACATTGTCATAGGATATGATGATGCTGTCGGAAAGTCATTAATATAAATAATAAATAGCGGCGGTCCGAGTACACTACCTTGTGGCACTCCATAATTTACCGCTCTCTGACTGGATTTATATGTTAATTCGTTTTTTTTGGAAATTCTACTAATGGAAGTTATTTGTTGCCTATTAGACAGATAAGATTCTATTAGATTTGATATATTTCCTCTTATTCCGTATGCGTTAAGTTTATTTATTAGTAATTTATGGTCTACGCGATCAAAAGCTTTTGACATGTCCATATAAAGCGCTAGAGTTGGTAGCCTCTTATCCACTCTACTGGTAACCATATGTAAGAAATCGTAGATGGCCATGTCAATAGATCTGTTTTTCCTAAAACCTTTCTGGTTATCAACGAAAAGACAATTTTTCTCAAAGTATAAAGTAAGTTGATTATATATTGCTTTCTCGAATATTTTTGAAAAAATCGGTACTAACGCTATAGGTCTGTAGCAGGACATATCTTCTCTGTTGTCTTTCTTGAAGAGAGGTTTTATGATTGTAAGTTTTAATTCTTCTGGGAAGTAGCCATGGTATATGCACATATTGATAAGATGACTCAACACAGGAGCAATTATTGTGGATACCCGTTTAACAATATTTGTACTTATATCGTCATACCCAGTGCTAGACGTATTCTTTAGTGACATAATAATTTGGTGAATGTCTTGTGGTATTGTAGGCGACATAAACATGGAAGTAATGCTACTGCTTACTTTATGTTTATTATTATTAATGTCTAAATTAGTAACTGGTTTCACTTGATCTACAAAGTAATCGTTAAAAGCTTGTGCTATTTCAAGAGGATTAGTTAAGATTTTGTCATTTGTTTTGATTTTTGTTATGGTTTCGCCTGGCAGATTATGCTTATTATTATTTTTATTTATTACTTTCCATGTTGCTTTACATAGATTCTGAGCTGATTGTATATAACGATTATTATGGGCTCTCTGTGTGAGGTTTATTACTTTCTTCAGCCGATTTGAAAGCTTTTTAAAGTTTATTTTATTTTGTTTATTTGGTAGTAACCGGTATTTCCATAGCAATTCTCTTTTTCTTTTACTGCAAATCCTAATACCACGACTAATCCATTTTGCTTTTTGTTTAGTCGATATCCGTATTTTTATATTTGGGAAGCATAAATCATACAGCAACTTAAACAGGTCATAGAATAATTTGAATGACTTAGCGGGATCCGTTTCCTCGTATACGTCAGCAAAAGTGATAGCTTTGATGTTGTCTATGAATTTCTGAATATTTTCTATTGAGTAATCTCGTTTAGTTGAAAACCAGTAATTTAAGATACATGTTCGTCTAACTGGACATCGTAACAGTTGTGCCGTATGATCGGATACCGCCAGCTCTAAGACTTCTCCTTTTGATCCTCGTACATTGTGAATTATGTTATCAATGCAAGTCCCACTGCTTAATCTTGTTGGAACCTTTATTTCAAATTTGAGATTGTAACCCGTAATAAGATATTTGAATTGGTCCAAACATGTGGTCTTTTTTAAAAGATCAATATTGAAATCGCCGCATAGAATAAGTTTTTTGTTAGTGTGTAATGATAAAGACTTTAAGAGAATATTCAGGTTATTGAAAAATAAATCAAGTTTACTTTTTATGTCCCTATTATGTGGACTCCTATAGACACACATCACAATGATGTTGTGGTCAGTAAGTTCTACTGCGCAACATTCAATTATATTAGAAACACAGTACTTTTCCACCGACTCCAAAGCTCTATACTTGATTCCTTTTCGGATCATTATACATGTTCCTCCATGTCGGGATTTCCGAGTAAAATGAGTAGCAAGTGTAAAATTAGGAATATGCAACAAGTTAACATCAGATAATATCATATTATGCTCCGAAAAACACAGCACATCAATTATTTTTTCTGAATTTAATAGTTCATTAAGTGCGACAGTAAACATGTGAGATTTGTTCAAGAGACCATTTATATTTTGATGCAGAATATTAATATGTTTATACACGAAAAAAGTTTTCTTGTTCACAAGATTTTTCATCTGCAGAAGATTCACATTTGGTCGATGATATCTCTGTTGTGGTTAAAAATAAATTGTGAAAGATATTACGCATACCGCAGTCATTAATTTTTCTATTGAATTTAGAGAACATAGTAAAGTCATATAAAAGATTTAAATTGGAATCAAATGCAGTTGCGTAGTTATATGTTTGTAAGTCTAGATGTAATAAATTATTAAATGTCTCTATACGCCAATTAAACATTGTCGAGTAGTCACTTAATTTAAAAGTAGGAGCACATAAGATTATATTCGTATTCTGTACTGTCATCAATGTCTCCCTTAGTTTCATGATGATATTAACATAATTTTCAGTATGTAAAAAGTCTTCCTCTCCAATTAAAACAACACAATAGTCATAAATAGAATAATCAATTAGTTTTTTATGTAAGTCTTTAATAAGTCTAAGTATGCCACAATTCGGCGTGATGTAATGACACACTTGAAAGTTTTTAAAAGTCTCTTGAGCTGTGGACAAGACTTTGTTATTTTTATTCGTACTAACAATGCACAGTTTTCTTTTTATGGGGATTGAAGAATGGTCATCACTTTCTTCCTTCTGTGTTGTTCTATTATCTAGTCCTACCGTTGAAGAATTAACCGTATCTTGTTTTTGCAAAAATTGTTGTGTATTTCTTGTCTTCTTCTGTGATTTTTTTTTTTTTTTTTTTTTTTTTTTTTTTTTTTTTTTTTGAGACTTTGGGCGTGGAGTAGATGTAAGTGAGCTTGTATTAGGAGTTTCCACTTCAGTCGTTAATTTTTTTGTAGCCTTTTTTAACACATCATTTTTACTTGTTAATTCAGTCACGGATTTTTTAAGCTGAGCATTTTCTATGTTTAAGTTCTCTATCTCTTTGTGTGCCGAGTTAAGTTGTGAAGTAAGTTGTGTAATTTGGTTTTGCAGTTCCTGTACTTGTATATTGTTTTCGTCACTTGATAGGTTAGGTAAGCTACTAGTGCTGCCATCTAACTTCGAACTGTCAAGGCTATTTTCTTCGGACATTTGTAAAGATCGTGTCTTTGTTTTTCTGAACGTAATGTTGTCAAAGAAGTTCATTGTCTATTGAAATTGGATATTTTTAAATTCTGGTAAAAATGGAAAAAGATATGCTGGATCTGAGATTCGAACTCGCGCTTTCTAGCGTAGTGTCTTAAACTTCAACTTCTATAGCCACTAAGCCATTTGATCGCTAACGTCGTAATCGAAATTGGTCCTCTGTTAGTAAGTATATGTTCCGTTACTTTTTATTTGAATATCGGAGGTGAATTGAAAATAATTTGTTGCTTTGTATGTATCGTTAAAAGTTTTTGTTGTAACTCACTGTTTTGGCTTGACTGCTTGACTTTGAGTAGTTTTATAGTGTTGTCCAGCGTGATTATTGTTCACTGGTGTAATTATTGTCACTTCGAACGATAATTCACTTAGAATGACAGTCTTCTTTTAAGTTTACAGCGTCGGGATTTTAGTCGTATTTATCTTCATTGTTTGTGAATATTTTCACTAGATAACATTTCCATTTGAGCATTGTAGTCCACTTTCACTAATTAAACACTTCAGAGCACTTAAATTGTACAGAAACTATTTTTAATTATTATTTGATACGGAGCTGTTGTTAACGAAGCGACAGTGGCGCCACACTTCAATGTGTAATGTATCTACTAGTGACTCGCCAATGTTTCGCATGGGCACGACGACCAATCAAGCTATGCAAAACCACTACACGCTGATCTTGTCATTGTACTGGAAGCTCATACAAAGTGAGGTGAGGTTATACTGGATATGTTTATCTAGTTGTGTCGTCTTGTGTGTACCCTACCGAATGATGTGGCAGTAAAGGATTTGAAATTGATATTTTTATACACTGTTTGGGAATAAATTCACTTATGAAACTCGCATCAAGAAATGCATTGAGCAGTTTAGACGAACTAGTCAAAAGGAAAAAAATAATATAAATCTGTGTTGTTTTATATTATTTTTAGATATACCTAAGTAAATGCTCATGTGTCACCACATATTACCTTTATATACCATAGCACTGACGATTAATGCATACGTGATAGTGATGAATTGAAAACATAGTAATAAACCAATACATAAATAAGTAATACATGTGACTCTGTCGGTTTAACTTTACTTTGTTTACTATTGCTCATGAAGTAGGAACAGGGGGGTTACTATGACGCTTAAAACATTATTGTTCCATTCCTATTCCAGAGTGGGAAAGAGATGGAGCTAGACGACCTGTATAGCTCCGTCTCTTTTTCACTCTGGAATAAGAATGGAATAATAATGTTTTAAGACGTCATGGTACGCCACCAGAACTCCTATTCCTATGGAAATGGCTGCTGATTGCAGTAATCCTTTTTCCCCACTGCAATTGATGTCTGTTTTATTTTTATAACCTAAGAATTGATTGTTTTTACAGATAATTATAGCGTTCGCTGTGAAAGCATGGCAAGTGTGCATCACATCATTTCTATGGAATTGCGGATCAGGCATGATAAGCACGGTACGTGGTCTTCACTTTATTGAATATGTATCTGAATAGGTCGGAAACAGTGGGCGGGAGCTCTTGAAAATACTTATGAGAGGCCTTTGCTAAACAGTGGGATTTTTTTAATTTATTGAAGTGAAACTTCTTATGCGACTTCCAACAAGTTTAACGCTACCATGGAGGGGGAATATTTTCTAAAACTCACTAAGAGATGGCAGTATTACAAGATTTGTAACTACGTAGTTCTACTAGATACGCAAGATGGCGTGCAAACAGTCATACATTCGACTCTTCGGTGTGAACAGCCCGCTCAATTTCCATGAGTAGAATAACCTCGATAAACTTATGTAATAATTATGCAATAAAAATAATACAACAAGAAAACAACAAAATATTACCTGTTTAGAAGCTCAATAAAATAACGAGAGTGAATGCGTGGCATTCGAACGCATGCGTGTAGTATAACGAAGTTTCACTTCTTCCGCGCGGAGGGACTCCACGCACTATTTTTTTTGTTATTATTATATTTTCATCATCGGAGACCATCAATTCCATATTCAGATTCGGAAAGTATAGCATATAAATGTGTGGATTTAACGCTTTCACTGCCAAGTTCAAATAATCCATTTTTACTTGTATTCCCTAAATTGTTTGTTTGATGTGCAATGATAACGCAACGGGAACCCTATGATCAAGCACTGGGATCCGATTTCGTCGTTTCTGATCTATCAGAATTCAATCAACAAATGCATCTTTTATTTAATTGTTTGTTTCTCAGGTCATCAATTACTATATGACAGAAATAGCAGACAAAGACGTGAGGGGACAAATGTCAATCATCATCGGATTAATGTTAAAACTAGGGAGCCTATTCGCCATGACTGCGGGGCCCTTCCTGTCTTACGAGACTCTGAACCTTATCATGTTCGCCCTACCGCTGCTGTACTGCGCCACCTGTTGGTGGATACCAGAGACGCCATATTATTTCCTGAGAAATAACAATTTAGAAGGGGCTAGAAAATCACTTCGGAAATTGAGGGGATATAAGGATGAGAAGGTATGTTTGTGCTTTGTGGCTGAACTACTTACCTTTGAGTGAATAGCTTAAATGCAACATCTGTCCTGGTGTATCTTGGGTAAACCAAAAATCAAAATTAATTATTTAAAGTCCCATAGTAGCTCTTCTTCTGGAATAAGCTTTAATTAACAATTCACGTTCCTCAAAATCTGTGTGGGTTTGCTCGAAACGTAACAATACATGTATGCATTCCCAAACACCCGAGTAAAACTCAGGTTCTCTGCTACAGGTTTTGGAGGATGAACTACTGGCCTTGCAGGCGAATGTCAAAAACGAAATGAAACACTCCAGCTCAGTGAAGGAATTGTTCTTCGGCAAGCAGTACAGGAAAGCCATTATAATAGCTACTGGTAAGTCAATGTTCACTGAATGAAGACGCGGCTTCGTGTAAGAGGTGGCTTTCAAAAATGTACCTAAAGGGTGTAAAACACCTCTTAACGAAGCCGAAAGGCACTGGTTCTCCCTGTCATTGCGATAATTTTTGTTCTACACTATACCTGGGAACTTTCTAGTTACGGAGATATTAGGGGTTAAAGTTCCAACTTTTTGACAAATATGTTTTTAAATACAAGTTTTTAATGTAAGATTTTTACTTATAACACCTTCACGACCCCCGTACTATTCAATCCGTCCATCAGCACAATGTTTTGAGTGCGTTACATTGAGTTCTACCACAAAACATGATTTTACACCCCCCAAAAAAAAGCCGTTTCCCAGCAATAATTTTTGCGTAAAGTTACTTAGTTTCGTGTACAGAATGCTTGGTTGAAGGCTTCGTGATGAGGTGATTTACACGGTGTATGTATCAAATAGCCGTAGTCATTATGAGCAGTTGTCTTTTGCGGAAGTTGTTTTTTGTCACTAAGTCCAACTTCAAAAAGGAAAAGCTTCTAGTTACTTTCGTTTTCATTGTTGCTGGGTACATTATTGTGTTTAAAAAAATATCTGGATAAAAGTGCGACTCATTATACAGTACATTTTATTAATCATACAATCCTTCTTGATTCCAGGACTGAAATTAACTGCGATGATGACTGGTATAACGGTGACAAAGCAGTATCTTTTAACAATCATAGATGAGACCAAGTTGAACATTGAAAAATCCCTAGTGTCCATTATTTATGGAGTAATAGTTTTCGTTGCCAGTAAGTAAACCAGCATACCTAGTTGCGTTTAAGCGGTAATCGTGGTGAGTGTATCACAGTTTTCTCCACAGTTGTGTTTTAATACATGGTAATCACACCATCTGTAAACTCTGCATAAGTATTCTAGTTTATTAGTAATTATTTTAAACCTGTGGTAATGGATATTACTGACTGCAGAGCGGTATGGGAGAGCAAAGAGCTACACGGTCGCTTTTTCAAGGTCCTTCAAGGGCCTGATGTAGACCTCTTGGCAACCGAAGAACCTACGTTTCGTGACCTAGTTGGGGAAACCGAAAGTTTTATCTGCGATGATGGAACTTATCACGAATGACTATCGGAAATACATTATTGACGATATAGTTGACATCTGTCTGTCGGGCGTGCCACCGTCCCAGTGAGTCGATCTGACATAATTAATTGTTTTCGGTGGTTCTCGTCTTGTTAAAGGCGAGTACTTGCACATACACAGTAGTTAGGATTTTCCATTAGCAACTTGCCTTTCAGTACAACCATGCGGATTAATAAATCCCTTTAAAAGTATAAAAAATACTAGCAGCGGGTTTATTTTAAATGAAAATAATATGTAAAGATAATAAATGAATGTAATAAATGAATGAGTACTAAAGTATTTTATAAATCAGTATTTGATTTGCAGGTCTGATGACTTCGCTGGTAGTTGACAAAGTGGGACGACGGCCTCTCCTCGTGTACTCGTATATAGGTACAGGTGCCTCGCTCTTTGCCGTCGGCGTCTACTTCTTCTTCCAAGAGGCCACCGACGTGAGCGCTGACACCTTAACCACCATCAGCTTCATACCATATGTCGGCATTATTCTCGCCAGAGTCTTGTCCACATTGGGTTTCAGTTCTCTCATTTACATCATCCCTACAGAAATATTTCCTATAAACGTTAAAGCTATTGCTATTACTTGTATTAGTCTCTTGGGTTGTGCATTAGCTTCTTTTATATCCTGTATGTACCAAAGAGTTAAAGATTCATGTGGTTTGACTACTGTTTTTTGGATTTTTGCTGGTTTTGCATTTGCCGGTAGTGCATTTTCTTACTTCTTCGTCATAGAAACGAAAGGAAGATGTCTGAGCGTCATTCAAAAAGAAATACAAGGTGTCGATCATGACGCTGGTGTTGATCTTATGCTAGTGACGGACAAGTTAGAGAAATTTAAAACAAGTAACGATGAAGCTAAAGAAGGCACTGAAATGGAGGAACTTGAAAAGAAAGTGACTGTATAGGAAAGCTTGAATTACAATTATTAAGTGATATCTCATATGAAACCTTAAACTTCTGAGTAGATTTACTGAAATCTCTGTAAGTTAGTAGTACTTAGTTGAAATACTTATATGTTAGTTGATTTTTATGCCATCTCAATTAGATATTATCCTGAAGAATTTCTCAAGATTGCTTTGTATACAAAATATAAAACAAATACTGCCATAGGTTAATCTAGATACTAGTCTCTGAAAAAGAAATCTCGTAGCAATAGTGTTAAGCACATGAAAATTTTGTGTATTCCTTCTTATCTCAGTACTGACTGAAATATATTTTGGTGAATGAGGTTTTATTACTCCTATTCTGTCTTTTGTCATCTATTATTTTGTACTCTGTTATTATGAAAATAGAGGACATTATTGACAAGGGTATTGTGGACATTCTGAAGTAATAGCCAATTTCACAAACAGTAAGTAGGTTATTTTTAACAGTAATGTAAAAAACTTAAAGCATATTTGCTTAGTTAGCTATAGTTTTATTACTTTTACACATATACTTAATTTTTGTTGCTTTAAAAATTGTGTTGTTATTGCTGTAAATGAAAAAACGAAAATGAATAACTGTTTTTAGGTTAGAAATTTCTTCGACTTTTATGATTCCTGTTTTTGGCCGGTTTTGGCTGCCCATATTGACTTTTTATTGTAAGTTGTGATATGTACACGTGCTTACGGTGCTAAAAGTTCGATATTAATATAAAATGTTAATCAATCTTCCTCAGTTTCCATTTTATTCCCAAAGGAAACTTATTTTTTAATATGCGGAAATGTAGTACCTACTTGACTAGCTTTAAAGCTAACATAGCCATTTGCTACCCCAACCGCTAGATGGCGTTGTAATAAAAGGCGTGGTTTTTTGCTTAGATATTATGCTTACCGTTGTATATTGTAATACCTACATAATTGAGCAAACCTATCCCTATATCTGAAAAATAATGGTTAGTGGTATAACCGTGTTTTTTTGCAATAAAACTGATGATATTCTTGTCACACATTACTTAGACTTTTTATATGTATAGGGATTAGTGACCGATAGGACCGAGATTCGAGGACTGGATTCGAATAAAATTAGTGACCGATATTTGAACACGTGATTATAGTCATGATAACAAACGAATTTCCCAAAGAAACATTTTTTATACTCATTCACTTTTACCACTTTTACCACTTTTCGTGGTAGGTATTCGTTTAAATTAAGAATTTTATACGGAACTTTTATGGGTACTTATAGATAAGTAAGTGTAAAATCATGTTAAGACTGTGTATACCATTATTATAATCGGCCTCACAACTGCATTTAAGGCCAGTTGTGTATTTAAAAGGAAAAATGAAACAATGGTCAAACCAAAAGAGTACTGTGCAAAGATTGTATTTAAAAATTTTTGCTAAAGAAGTAAAAACTTCTCGAATCGCCCCCCGAAATGTTATAATACCTTGTATACTATTTTGTATCTTTACAATGTTTAAAATAAAGCATATATATATTTATATATCTCTTATTCCGCTTTTTTTATCCCGCCGGATTGTAGTGTTACAACTTTTATTTACCGGCACAATATGGTGCATAACTGGATAGTCATGGGTTAAAAAATGCTTATTGGTACTGTTCGGGAGCCTCCAACCACTGTGCAATCTACGGCTGCTGCTGCTGTCGTGTGACAGCGGGCGGCAGCGGCGGGCGGAGCCGAGGCCGAGCACCTCTCGCCGCCAGCCGCCACCCGCCGACAGCAGCCGAAGACTGCCGAGTGGTCGAAGACTCCCGAACATCCTTCCCGGGTTGAAGGATTCAAGAGAGAGAAAGAAGTGGGCAGACGTTGTTGTACGCCCGCAGCACCGTTCCTCTCTACGTCTTCAGCTCCACTACCCGTCTGGTCCCGTCGCAGCCAGGGAAGACTTTGATGACAAGCCCCAGTGGCCACACCAAAGGCGGTTAGCTTTTCTCCTTAATGAGAACCAGTGCTCCCACTGAAAGATGGCCTGTTGACGCTGTCCATTTAGTTTTTTGCTGGAGCAAAGACACATATTCTAATAGAAAATGGTTCCAAAAATGTTGCTTTAGTTGGTCCACTCTTTCTGTCCTACTAAGGTAAGGTAACAGTTACTTAAATATACGATTATTTTAGTACCCTGTTTCAGCAATGACAGCTAAAACTAAAGCTTCGCTGAGAACCTCAAGTTGTGACAGACTGATAGCCATTTTGACTTTTGTGTTTAGTGGCACACAATGTAAATGGAATCTGGAAAGACACCTCTTAAAAAATCCAAGGTTCTTAAAGGCTTTAAATAGCTCCTAAGATTGCAGAAAACTCGAACTACAAAGGTTTAAGCAGCGAACTAAATATCAATAAACATGATTTTGCTAAATTAATCCAAGCGTCGCGACGCTTGGATTAATTTAGTAAAGGTTTTTTAGAGGTATTTTGTGTCGGGGCTTTTTTACACTTTTAATTTAATTTTTATTTGATGATTTTTAACTTATTTTATATTTTTTTCTGAGCCTTGATGGTTCCACTACCGGGCATAGTTACCGGGGGGGTTGCCACCACCCCTCCCGGCATTGCCCATGCTGACAAGTGACCAGATTTCAAATTTCAAATCGACTAGAACTATGGAAGTTGTTTATATCTCTTCACCAACAAACATAGCTAAGAACGCTCTCGATTAAAATACCTTTTAAACGAAACCAATTTTATCAAAATCGGTTCATCCGTTTAGGAGCTACGATTGACAGACACACCCCTCTTTTTGGTCGGGGGTTAAGAAGTAAACAATATAGTAGACATTAGAATAAAATAACAAAGCATTTCATCCAGCTGATATAAAGTTATTTGGTATAATTTCATTTTAATGACGTTCACAAGATATAATATACGTGAGTTATACCAACTATTGATATAATTTCTTTAGATATAACATTTATAAACTCTAAAACTTATTTCGTATAATGTTATTGGATATAATCATTATTTAATCGAAAATGATTTGGCCTATCGTTTAAAATATATAATATTGATACCACCATCTTTATGGTTAACACCCCGATTCAAAGCAATCCGTCTCGGATGGGTTATATTAGGCTAGAAGGAGGCGAGAGCAGAGCGGAGTGCCAGGTCCCCTCTATGTTGGTGAATCATTGGCGAACGAGTGAAGCGAGCGTGCTGCGGGAGCGTCGTGACAGAAACAAATCGCTGCAAAACCGACTCCACGTAGTCTTGTCGGTCCTACCCCTAGAGTGTTATTTAAAATCGCGTAGGCGCGGAAGGGCGAGACGGCCCGCGAGCCGAGGAGCATGTGGTTTCAACACTCACCGCCGAGGCTGAGGCTGGCCGGCACGCCGGCCAGCAAGCCGAAGCCGCAGTGGTGAGTGTGAAACAAATCTGCGAGCATAAGCTCGCATGGGACCGCCGGAGCCCCGCAGCGCCGTGGCCGTGACGGAAACCATGCCTGCTGCATGTTACATGCTTGCTTGCATGCTGCAGGCGTTTTATTATATTAGACTAAATAGGTTTTATGTCTTTTGAGTGGTATTTCAATCGATTTTATATGCAATGTGTGTTATGCTTATAAAAATTAGAACTTTCTTTAAAATTATATCAATCGTTTATTATATTAACTGATCATTATATTCATTATATCGAATAATATTATAGATTTAGTTGTAATATCTTGTAAATATCAGAGATCTAAATTACAATAAAGAATAACAAAACACATATTAACATTAAATTCCTATTCCCATTAAGTACAGTATCGGCAAAGATATTATTTGATGGATTCATCATACAATATGATGTTATGTGTACTTTACAGTGGAAAAACTATCTCAAAAGGCATTCTAGTTCTACTCTGTCTATGACTATAGCTCCGGAGTAGACTTCACCAATTTCATTTCCTTCACCACGTCGATCTTTGTTACTATAATGAGATAGATTCAGTTTTCAACTCTTCTACTTTCACATCTTCATTCTCTTTTGAAGCCTTCAACTTCTCAACAGGTTCATCATACAAAGCGCCTTGCAATTCAACCTGGATCTCTCTTAAACTTTTTCCCTTGGTTTCTGGCACCATCAAGTACGAGAAAATAGCACCGATGATAGATGCAACGGCGTAGAACCAGTACACTCCAGCCAGTCCAGCTGCATCCTTCATCTCTTTATACCCTTTGACTGACAAGAAGTTTAGGAATCCTCCCAAAATATTTTGGAGAGTCATGGCCATTGATTTGACGTTAAGGGGGAATATTTCTGCAATGATAACGGAGACAAGCGACTCATAGCCTAGAATAGATAGCATGCTAGAGAGGATGATGCCAATGAAAGGTATATAGGTATAGTATCGAGAAGAGGTGGGCTGAATCATGAAATAGGTGGCAACTACGATGAGGGTTATACCAGAGCTGAGGTAGGAGTAGACGAGCAGGGGACGACGTCCAACCTTGTCCATTATTGCTGATGAAAATATACCTGCAAATGAAATTTTAATATTGATGATGTTTGATAATGTTCAATTATTGTATAAAGATTGATCTAAGGAATTTCGTATTTTAAAACAAATAACTTTTTACGATGGAAACTTTCTTACCAACAGTGAATTTGACGGCTCCAAATGTTATTAGCATAGTGGATATATTGTCGATCGTCATGCTCTCTTGAACAATTGCGCCGAAATATAGCTGTATGGGTATCGATCCAGACAATATTAGAGTAACTCTCAAACCTGGTGAAGAATTGTTGGTCTTTAGTGAAATGTTCATACATCTACACTTCTACACTAATATTATAAAGAGGAAAGATTTGTATTTTTGTATGTAACGAATAAACTCAAAAACTACTGGACCGATTTGAAAAATTCTTTTGCTCTTAGAAAGCTACATTATCATTGAGTAACATAGGCTATATTTATTACTAGAAAAAATTAGAGATCCTTAAAAAATCCTAATAAAACCAACCCCACGTGTAAAAAAGTGAGCCATAAAATGCGCATGCGCTGCGGAAAGTATTGATGATGGGTCCATATTGGCTCACCTAAAGTTCTTTACCCGAAATTGTTCTTCCTAATGATTTGTAATCCGAATGATCACACTTCCTAAAATTTTTCATCCTAATGTTTTCATTAATACTATTTGTAGTGCTACGGGCGATGTTCATAACACATGTTTCCGAAAATTGTAATTAATAATATCATTAATGTAAATATATTTTAACTCCTACTGTTTTTTATCATAACGCTTTTATCCCTAAACATAATTACCATCATATTTTCACTCATACTCAGAAATAAACATTTACCAAGTGTAATACAAAATATATGTGGGTAGAAGATAATATTTATAGTACCCCCACTATGAAAAAAATACTTAGACAAAATTTCGCGACCAATTTCGAGGTAGCACTCGCCGGCCGCTGCCGCGGCACCGCTCGCTTCGCTCGCTCGGCTCGCGCGTAGTTGGTCACAGTTCTAACCTAACCTAACCTATGGATATCTTTACAGGTACACACCGCTATAAATAAAATTAAAGAAGACGCTTTAATAAATAAAAAAGAAATTTTGACAAAAAAAAATTATTGAATAATAGCGTAAAAGATGTTTATGTTGAGAAAAATGTTAGGTAGAACATTTTCGGATATCCAATTATCGGAGTTGAAAATTTAGGTGAACTTTGGCGCACCCATTGATGATAGAACAAAAAAATGTTCTATACTATTATAGAACATATCAAAATCAACAAAAAACTTCGTGAGACCATATCTCCAAATATTGTAGTTATGTCACTATAACCACTTTTTACATTTTAAAAGTTGATAGAAATGCCGACCAAAATGAGACCATATTATCCATACCTTTGTTTTGATGCCTATTCAAGTAAATTATTTATTGTTCAAGACTGTTTCAATACCTGTTGATAACTTTTTGAATTATCGAAATCGGACATTCCATTCAAAAGATATTACGAAATTAAAAATATCAACATAAACCAAAAAAGAACGTCGACGCGCCGCGCCGGTGTGGCTCCATGCAGAAACGGTACTACACGTGCCGACGTTATTAAAGCGTGCCTCAAATCATCACCTTTGTGGCAATCAATGAAACTTTCAATTTGCGCACGAATATGAGAGCACATATACCACGGTGGCAATTTCTCACAAAAAATACTTAAATTAGGAAACGAGAACTCCCAAGTATTGTTGGATAATGAATTGGCTCAAACTGTTCATAGTCTAGAAATTCTTATAGACACAATCTATCCCGACTATAGTTGCAAAACTTCTGAAACATTCGGAATAATTCCGGAATACTTCTGGGAAAGTTTCTTTAAATCGGAATTATTCAAATTGTTTTTTTTTTTTTTTAAATCCTATTTTGCATCGCCCGTCGCCCGACTGCCACGAGTCGTGCGTGCAGGCAGGCGATGGCAGTGCGGGGTGCGGTAAGAGGGGAGATGCTCCCCGGAGAAGTTTCTCCCCCCGCAAGAAAGATTCGTACCCCGCAATCGAATGTTTCCGCCGAATATTTCGTCCGAATAATTCAATGGGAATAAACGTGTTTGTTTGTGGTGTGGTGGGTGAGTTAATTATGGTTCAGTTAGTATACCTACCGCTCACAACACAACTAAAGATAATATAATTTACAACTTCCAAGTGTGAAATAGGTAGTAAGGGTGATTATCCTGGTTTTTTTTGACAGTTGAAATATTCCCAAAGTTTCGGAATATTTCGGAATACTTCCGAAGTATTCGACGGGAAAGATTCGGAATTTTTCCCGCCAGCATCTATAAATCCCGACATCGAAAATCTTTCAGAAATAAATTTCCATTGGCTCTGTTCGAGAGCGATATTTTCACCAAGAAAAGAGTCAGTAAATGAGATAAACAATATGATTATGGAAAAAGCACCCGTTGATTTTAAATGTTACAAATCTGTTGACACCGTGTGCAACATCTAAGACACAGTGCACTACCCACAAGATTTTTTAAATTCCCTCATTATTGCGATTATTCCCAATAGTCCCCTCTAGCCCTGTCCTCCGGGGTGACAGCTGGGAATTGTCTTCCCAGATGTTACCGGGGGAGACAATTTGTGCCGACTGTTCCCTTTGAAAACTGACTAGAGGGGACAAATGGGAAGTCTGTTTCTCAGTTGTCACCAGGGGGGAGGGTGACATTTGCTACGATTCCTTATTTTCTTTAATTAAATCCCAAGTACCTGGATGGAATCCCACAAAATACAAAACTGATAATGAAAAACCAGCTATGACCGCCATCGCTGTTATCGGATCGGATGTTACTATCATTTTAACAAGGATAATTGGCGTAAAGGGCGTGGGCTCGAAATCACGAAATCGAGCAATCCAGCAAAAATCCGGGAAGTGGCATTTCTACTACTCTCTTTAGTACCACGATCCGAAGTTATGAACGATGATATGATGATATGATGTTACTATCATTTCAGTATTTGGTTCAACGTTGACTGGCAAAATTTTCAAATTTCTTTAAATGATTTTAAACCATAAAATGTTGATTGTTAAGTTCAAAATTGAATGAGAAAAATCGAGTTTGCATAATTGTGTATTTTTATTGTGCAACTTTTTATTGTTCATGTTCGTTCTTTTAGCTTTTATTTTTTTATTTATTCAAATAAATGGACCAAGGAAAAAGGACTTTTCGCAATAACTTGATTTAATATATAGAAAAAAACTTGAATTAATATCAAAGAAAATAAAAAATATTGCATAAATATTATAATTGCATAAGTTGATAAAAAATGCTATGCAATAGCTTTACCGCGGCAGTCCCCGAGTGCCATACGTATTTTATTTTTATTTTGTATAACTTTTCTGACATTTTTATTTACTTTCTTAATAGTTAATATTTTTCTAATGTTGTTAGCGTGTTGACATTGTGTTAATTTTTTTATTTGATTCTATGTAGCAGAAATAAAAAAAGCTGAAATCTATGGTAATTACATTTTTTTTTCTCCTCTCTTTACCCCCGGTGACAACTGAGAAACAGACTTCCCATTTGTCAGTTTTCAAAGGGAACAGTCGGCACTAATTCACTCCCCGGTGACAACTGGGAAGACAATTCCCAGCTGTCACTACTACGAGTGGTTATTTTTGCGCATTGCTCCTCCGACATGAGAGAGATGTGACCAGCTCAGTTTAATTTCAACCTAGAAGCTGTAAGGCCAGCATTAGCTATTTGGGTTTTGGAGCGAAGTAAGGATTTTTGATGCGGTCCGTAAGTTTGACACCCAGTATACTTCGCTCCATCGCTCGTTGGCAGACCTCAAATGCGGACTTCACCGTTTTGAGAGTAAGTTTGTTTTTTTTTTACCTCTGTGGATACTAACCCATACAAATGATGAGTGCCTTGTGGTATCGCTTTTCAGTAAACAGCTCTTTGAGAGTACCGGAGCGCTGAGTCTCCTTTGTTACGTCTACTCTCATTGCAAACAGCTGGTCTTCTATTACCTGCAACGAGCGTGATGCATTTTTGTGAAACCACTGTACGTCCATTTCGTTTCATTCCCTGGACCAAAGGTTGGTTTGTGAACTGAAGTTCAAATTTTCTGATTTTATTGCAGCAAGGAGAAAGTAGTGTCTATTAACTACTAATATTAAAGTTTTCTCTCACCTTCGCATCCTTATTCCCGTTTAACTTGATTAGGGAAACTCTTGCAGCGTTGACCTTCCCTTCTTTCAAGAAATAATACGGACTCTCAGGTATGAAGCAGCAGGCGAAGAAGTAACATATCGGTAGAACCAGCAGCATGTAGCTGATGGCGTGGTACGAGACGAAGGGGCCGACAGACATGATGAGGAAACCGCCAAAGTAGTGCATGTAGCGGATGGACGACGTGACTTTACCTCTGATCTCTTTGTCTGATACCTCTGCTAGGTACATGGCTGATACCTGAAACGTAACGATACCTCTTGGTGAGACCGGTTGTCGGACTTTCGGGCTTCTGACTACTCGTAACGACTGTTTGGGATCTTTGACAGTCGGGACCAACGGCTTAACGTGCTTTCCGAGGCACGGAGGAAACTCAGTATATAATTATGGTCACCTTTCCACGGACTGATCTTAGCAAGCACTGCGTAACTTTGAAGATCGACCAGGCTGTTATTATTCAGCCTCCCACGAACCACGAAGTTTAGATGATTCAACTAAAGTTGATTAAATTTCTTAGAAAATTGTACCGTTGGGAGTTGATGTAAATAGGTACTTACAGTTACTAGCATGCCGACGCCAAAGCCCCATAAGAACTTCGTTATGTAAAGCCACCATGCCGTTGCAGTGTTTAAAACGATAATCTGGAAAATTAAGGTAATTTAATTCGATGTAAAACTATTAGGTATGTTTAAACGACTGCCCGAAAGACCCGACTGCCCGGAGGAGCTCGTGGCTAAAAAATAACAGCCGCACGGGTCGATCTTTAAGGTTAAACCGTGCTTGCCGAGGTTGGTCCGTGGATGGGTGACCATAATTACATACCGAGTTTCCTCCGTGCCTCGGAAAGCACGTTAAGCCGTTGGTCCCGGCTGTCATTTGTAGATCTTTGACAGTCGTTACGAGTAGTCAGAAGCGAAAAGTCTGACATCCAGTCTTACCAAGGGGTATCGTATTACCCAGTTACTGGGTTGTGGAGGTCAGATAGGCAGTCGCTTCATGTAAAATACTGGTACTCAGCTGCATCCGGTTAGACTGGAAGCCGACCCCAAGTAAGTTTGGGAAAAGGCTAGGCAGATGATGATGAAACGACTGCCCGAAAAAAACGACGTCGTCATTTGGGCATATATGCCTAAACATAATATTATGTAAAAAAAATGTATGTCAAGGAAGGCGGTAAAAGTAAAAACATAAAGCATTTTTTCATTCTAAAATGGTTATTTTTCACAGGAAAATTTTCAACGGTCGCTTCACACTATGACATTCTGTGTGTTATAACACCATGATAACTTTGTAAACGACTAATTGACTTCGATGTATGTGATATCGTTAAAATCTTTGCATTTTTTTTTTGTGTTCTGTAGCTAAAGGGCGGAAACGGAACTATAGCTTACTAGCTGTTGCCCGCGACTTCGTCCGCGTGGTTATGAAGGTATTATGAAGTTACTTCGAAATTTTTGAACACATTGGGTTGCGAAAGCGATTTAATTCCCTTAAACCGACCGAATCATCATCATCATCATCATCAACCTATATTGTTCCCACTGCTGGGACGCAGGCCTCCTCTCTATGAGAAGGAATGGGCTGTAATCCACCACGCGGGCCCAGTGCGGGTTGGTAGATGTCACATGTCTTCGAATTTTTAGTTCTAGGACATGCCGGTTTCCTCACGATGTTTTCCTTCACCGTTTTGAGAGCAGCGGTAAAGAATAAATTACACAAAGTAATGCGCCTGCCTGGGTTCGAACCTACGACTTACTGCTCGTAAGTCGGGGCCACCGCTGCTCGACCGAATATCTTAACTATATTCTATGTCCTTACCAAATTTAAGGTACAAAAAGACACGATTTGATCAACTAGGACTCGGCGCATTAAGTCAAACAACTAACATCACATGGTGGGAACAAGAAAATTTGCAACAAGGAAGACGTGCATCGAAAAACCACCTTGTCAGGAACAACCGCTGTTTTGTGGTCATTCACTTATTAAAACAGAGTATTATGGTGGAAGTTTAATCGCACTTTCCCATACATTTTTGTTTCTTCAAAATCTCGATACTTATATGCTTTTTGTAGAAGTAATGAAACAATATGATGTTATTACGAATTAGTGTTGTCGCAAAACCCTTCAAACATAAAGAAATAACAAGGTTTATAGGATTTCCAGGGCCGAAAAAAAAACGAAAAATCTTTGCTAGTGTGCGTGTTTGGAGTCACACCATCTACCGGATATCTAAAGAACTTCTAAAGAACAATCGAGCCCCTTGCATAACAAAACTCGAAATAATTATCTGTTGATACTAGATGGCGTGGCGTTGTCATTGTAAGTTGGTGCCAGTAATAAGTGCGTGGACTCGCGAATATTTCACATTTCATTCGTCAAACAAGTAGGTAGGTAGGTACTGGCTGCGACGTTTTTGTTTGGGTGAATTAGATTTATCATTTTTTAAGAATGAAGTTAAACATTCTTAAATTATGTCATGATGTTCAAACCAAAGTTTGAAAGTACCTATTAGGGATGAAATGTGTAATTCGGAGTTGGTTCTAATTTTACTGTGTGATAGGTAAAACTTATTAGTTATTAACAAGTAGGTATTCAGACATAATTCGTTATGAAGCCACAGCCTGCAGCACAAAGCTTATCTTACTAAACTTTAATTTTGTACGTGCACTTTTCGTGGTATATGTAATAAACTAATAATGTACTTACATTTTATAACACTAGCTTATGCCCGCGGCGTCGCCCGCGTGGATTTCGATAATTGTCCCACGGGAACATATTATCGGGATAAATAGTATCCTATGTGTTAATCCAGGTTACAAACTACCCGTGTGCCAAATTTCATCCAAATCCATTCAGTAGTTTTTGCGTGAAAGAGTAACAGACATCCATCCATCCATCCATCCTCACAAACTTTCGCATTTATAATATTAGTAGGATTACATTCATTCATCACACTATTTACATTCATGAATGTAGGTACTACCTAATAAAACATACACGACGCGGTCAAGGTCACGTTGAAACGCCGTAGTTCTATCTATCTATCTCTCTATATAAATAAAAATCAATTGCTGTTCGTTAGTCTCGCTAAAACTCGAGAACGGCTGGGCCGATTTAGCTGAATTTGGTTTTAAAATGTTTGTCGTAGTCCAGGGAAGGTTTAAAAGGAAAGATAGGGTAGGTAGGTAGCGTAGGGTAGGTAGGGTAGATAGGTAGGTAGGTAGGGTAGTAGGGTATGGTAGGTAGGGTAGGGTAGGGTATGGTAGGTAGGTAGATAGGGTAGGTAAAAAGTGCATTGCAACGCATGCCGGGGACAGCTAGTCGATCTATATATCCATACTAATATTATAAATGCGAAAGTCACTCTGTTTGTTTGTATGTCTGTTTGTTACTTTTTCACGATTAAACGGCTAATCTGATCCTAATGAAACCTGGCAAGAAGATAGATTTCAACCTGGGGAAGGACGTATGCTATATATCATCACGCTACGATCAATCGGAGCGGAGCAGTAATGAAAAATGTTGCGAAAACAGACAGCAGTCTATATATATTTATATATCTAAAAATGAATCCCTATTTCCCTTGGTCACGGCATCACGCGTGAACGGCTGGATAGATTTCGATAATTGTTTTTTTGTTTTGTATGTTACTGACAGGAGAAGGTTCTCTTAGGTAGGTAGTAGGTAGGTAGTAGGTAGGTAGTAGGTAGGTAGTAGGTAGGTAGTAGGTAGGTAGTAGGTAGGTAGTAGGTAGGTAGTAGGTAGGTAGTAGGTAGGTAGTAGGTAGGTAGTAGGTAGGTAGTAGGTAGGTAGTAGGTAGGTAGTAGGTAGGTAGTAGGTAGGTAGTAGGTAGGTAGTAGGTAGGTAGTAGGTAGGTAGTAGGTAGGTAGTAGGTAGGTAGTAGGTAGGTAGTAGGTAGGTAGTAGGTAGGTAGTAGGTAGGTAGTAGGTAGGTAGTAGGTAGGTAGTAGGTAGGTAGTAGGTAGGTAGTAGGTAGGTAGTAGGTAGGTAGTAGGTAGGTAGTAGGTAGGTAGTAGGTAGGTAGTAGGTAGGTAGTAGGTAGGTAGTAGGTAGGTAGTAGGTAGGTAGTAGGTAGGTAGTAGGTAGGTAGTAGGTAGGTAGTAGGTAGGTAGTAGGTAGGTAGTAGGTAGGTAGTAGGTAGGTAGTAGGTAGGTAGTAGGTAGGTAGTAGGTAGGTAGTAGGTAGGTAGTAGGTAGGTAGTAGGTAGGTAGTAGGTAGGTAGTAGGTAGGTAGTAGGTAGGTAGTAGGTAGGTAGTAGGTAGGTAGTAGGTAGGTAGTAGGTAGGTAGTAGGTAGGTAGTAGGTAGGTAGTAGGTAGGTAGTAGGTAGGTAGTAGGTAGGTAGTAGGTAGGTAGTAGGTAGGTAGTAGGTAGGTAGTAGGTAGGTAGTAGGTAGGTAGTAGGTAGGTAGTAGGTAGGTAGTAGGTAGGTAGTAGGTAGGTAGTAGGTAGGTAGTAGGTAGGTAGTAGGTAGGTAGTAGGTAGGTAGTAGGTAGGTAGTAGGTAGGTAGTAGGTAGGTAGTAGGTAGGTAGTAGGTAGGTAGTAGGTAGGTAGTAGGTAGGTAGTAGGTAGGTAGTAGGTAGGTAGTAGGTAGGTAGTAGGTAGGTAGTAGGTAGGTAGTAGGTAGGTAGTAGGTAGGTAGTAGGTAGGTAGTAGGTAGGTAGTAGGTAGGTAGTAGGTAGGTAGTAGGTAGGTAGTAGGTAGGTAGTAGGTAGGTAGTAGGTAGGTAGTAGGTAGGTAGTAGGTAGGTAGTAGGTAGGTAGTAGGTAGGTAGTAGGTAGGTAGTAGGTAGGTAGTAGGTAGGTAGTAGGTAGGTAGTAGGTAGGTAGTAGGTAGGTAGTAGGTAGGTAGTAGGTAGGTAGTAGGTAGGTAGTAGGTAGGTAGTAGGTAGGTAGTAGGTAGGTAGTAGGTAGGTAGTAGGTAGGTAGTAGGTAGGTAGTAGGTAGGTAGTAGGTAGGTAGTAGGTAGGTAGTAGGTAGGTAGTAGGTAGGTAGTAGGTAGGTAGTAGGTAGGTAGTAGGTAGGTAGTAGGTAGGTAGTAGGTAGGTAGTAGGTAGGTAGTAGGTAGGTAGTAGGTAGGTAGTAGGTAGGTAGTAGGTAGGTAGTAGGTAGGTAGTAGGTAGGTAGTAGGTAGGTAGTAGGTAGGTAGTAGGTAGGTAGTAGGTAGGTAGTAGGTAGGTAGTAGGTAGGTAGTAGGTAGGTAGTAGGTAGGTAGTAGGTAGGTAGTAGGTAGGTAGTAGGTAGGTAGTAGGTAGGTAGTAGGTAGGTAGTAGGTAGGTAGTAGGTAGGTAGTAGGTAGGTAGTAGGTAGGTAGTAGGTAGGTAGTAGGTAGGTAGTAGGTAGGTAGTAGGTAGGTAGTAGGTAGGCAGTAGGTAGGCAGTAGGTAGGCAGTAGGTAGGCAGTAGGTAGGCAGTAGGTAGGCAGTAGGTAGGCAGTAGGTAGGCAGTAGGTAGGCAGTAGGTAGGCAGTAGGTAGGCAGTAGGTAGGCAGTAGGTAGGCAGTAGGTAGGCAGTAGGTAGGCAGTAGGTAGGCAGTAGGTAGGCAGTAGGTAGGCAGTAGGTAGGCAGTAGGTAGGCAGTAGGTAGGCAGTAGGTAGGCAGTAGGTAGGCAGTAGGTAGGCAGTAGGTAGGCAGTAGGTAGGCAGTAGGTAGGCAGTAGGTAGGCAGTAGGTAGGCAGTAGGTAGGCAGTAGGTAGGCAGTAGGTAGGCAGTAGGTAGGCAGTAGGTAGGCAGTAGGTAGGCAGTAGGTAGGCAGTAGGTAGGCAGTAGGTAGGCAGTAGGTAGGCAGTAGGTAGGCAGTAGGTAGGCAGTAGGTAGGCAGTAGGTAGGCAGTAGGTAGGCAGTAGGTAGGCAGTAGGTAGGCAGTAGGTAGGCAGTAGGTAGGCAGTAGGTAGGCAGTAGGTAGGCAGTAGGTAGGCAGTAGGTAGGCAGTAGGTAGGCAGTAGGTAGGCAGTAGGTAGGCAGTAGGTAGGCAGTAGGTAGGCAGTAGGTAGGCAGTAGGTAGGCAGTAGGTAGGCAGTAGGTAGGCAGTAGGTAGGCAGTAGGTAGGCAGTAGGTAGGCAGTAGGTAGGCAGTAGGTAGGCAGTAGGTAGGCAGTAGGTAGGCAGTAGGTAGGCAGTAGGTAGGCAGTAGGTAGGCAGTAGGTAGGCAGTAGGTAGGCAGTAGGTAGGCAGTAGGTAGGCAGTAGGTAGGCAGTAGGTAGGTAGTAGGTAGGTAGTAGGTAGGTAGTAAATTTAGGGATTTCTGAAAGAATTGTAGATTTTGGCACAATCTCTTAAAACCTATGTCAGTAGTACTGACCCTAACAGGTAGGTGTAGGTGTTCTGACTCAGTACACACCGAGACGCGACGCTGCGCGCACACTTATAAAGAGAAGATACACATTTCGTTGTGAGAAAACGTTGCGCCACGCAGCGCTGCGCCACGTGACGCCTGTAAAGAAATGTGTATCCTTTCGTGTAGAAAATAAAGTTAAATTTTGAATCGCTTTTTAAAATGTGCGCGCAGTGTCGCGTCTCGGTGTGAGCTGACCCTTAGTGTTCCAAGGCTTTGTATATAAAGTGAAGATTAGAACTAAAAAGCTTTCAAGCTAGTGGAAGTTTATCTTTGAAATCTTGGTGATTTGTTGGTCAGTGGGTCGTCTAAGGGGCGGATTTTTAGGAGTTGAAGTATACGCTTAGGGGCACTATGCGCAGCAAAGAAAACAAAAAAATAAAATTTTCGGCAAAAAAATTTTTTGGGACTAAGTGGATTTTCCCAAAAAAAAAATATTGGGAATTTGAAAAAAAATGGCAGTTTCGGGTTAACCTTGGCCATAAAAACCATTTAGGTCCTGCGAAGTATGGACCCAAGAGGCACCGTTTCCGAATTATGGGCCTCCGAATTTTATTTAATTTTTATAAAACTATCTACATTTCCAAAATGGTAGAAAATATTTTCTGGAAAGAAACTGTTGCTCTAGTAGAAAACTATGAGATGGTGTAAAAAAATCCGAGAAATATTGAGAAAAAAGAAAAAATTGAAAAAAATATTCTGTGTCGGTCGATCTTTCAGCTTGAGTATCGTTAGGGGCAAAGACACAAATTTTCGGGAAAAAAATTACTAACAGATTTCGTCCGTTTTCTTGCAGAACCCTATTACCCTTGTCCATAGAAACTATTTAGGTTCAGAGAGGCATGGCCCTCCGACGCACCGTTTCCGAGTTAGGAGTTTTTTAATTTTTTTCTTGTTTTTACAAAACGCTCTATATTTCCAAAATGGTAGCTCAGATGAAAATCTTTTCTGGAAAGAAACTGTTGCTGTAGTAGAAAACTATGAGATGGTGTACGAAAAACAAAAAAAAAATGCATTTTTTTTATAAGTCCTCGCGCCATAGCGCCCACACTCCAACCGATTTTGTTCTTTGATCTTGAATCAGTTTGTAAATATCTATCACATAATTTATTTATTTATTTATTAAAACTTTATGCACAAGTATAAACACACTGTACAAAGGCGGACTTAATGCCTTAGGCATTTTTTACCAGTCTACCTTAGGGTGATGCAGAGAGAAAACATAGTAGGTGCAGCATAACAAATGGTAAGAGAACATTTACAAATAAAATATAACGATACATACATAAATACATACATATATATGTACAATAAGTAAAGAGAGAGACAAACTAACAACAATTTAATTAAGAAATGAATCTGCCAGCTTCTTAAGTAAGTGTTCGCGAGCTTTAACTTTAAATGTGAACCGACTGTTGGCCAACCTGATGTTCAGAGGGAGCGCATTCCAAAGGAAGACAGCCTGGACAAAGAAAGACGACTTGAGAAAAGAGAGCGGTGAGAAGGACAACGTAGAAGACGATTATTGGAGGAACGAAGATTCTTACTGTGCGCAGAGCATAAATATTGAAAATAAGTAGTCACATAAGAAGGAGAAGTAGGCTTATTAAGAAGAGAAAATAGGGTAGTCAAAGCTCTCAACGCTCTGCGTTGTCGGATGGGCAACCATTTTAAAAGTGACCGATGTGCGGAGACGTGATCATACTTACGAAGATTAAATACGAATCGAATGCAGTTATTAAGAAGTCGGTAGCACACATCACCATAGTCAATTATGGGGAAGATTAGGGACTGTACAAGCATTACCTATAGGTGTGATGGGAGAATATTTTTTAGCGCCCCCGAAGATAGGAAGAAAACCATTCCAATACCTCCGGAGAGACCATAAGATAGGAGAGGATGGATAAAAGGACTTCGTGACTGGCGGTATTGAAAGCATTGGAAAAATCAATTAAGACCAAAACCGAAACTTTAGTGTCTTGCATTCCCCGCCTTATATCGTCAGTCACTTTAAGGAGGGCTGATACGGTACTATGGCCGGGCCTGAACCCGGATTGCAATGGACTGACAAGGGAGTTGTGGTAGATGAAGTGGGAAAATTGCTTGTGAACACAGGCCTCGAGTACTTTAGATAAAAAGGGAAGGATGGAAATTGGTCGAAAATGGCTGAGAAGAGTAGGGTTAGGAATTTTAGGGAGTGGCCGAACATGGGCTTTCCGCCATAGAGAAGGGAAAACACCGGAGTAAAGGGAGAAGTTAACGATATGGGAGATTGCAGGAAGGAGCTGATCAAGAGCTTTCACAATCATGTGACGACTGATGTTATCATAGCCCACGGCTTTGGACTTAATGGACAGGATTATCTTCTTGATCTCTCCGGGATCGACTGGGGTGAAGACAAAGGGAGAAATATTGGGTCGCGTCAGACCAGCAAGATAGTCAATGGTTTGACATTTGGTTAGACTATCAAGAGTAGGGACAGTGGAGAAATGGCGATTTAGATCGTCCAAACCAAATGCCTTAGGAAGGTCTGAATGCCGCGCTCTGCCGATACCTAGAATTCCAAGGAATTTCCAAATATCAGCAGGAGAAGCAGAAGTGATATTATCAAAAATGTGGCTGCGTTTAGCGTTGCGTACCATCTGATTACAACGATTGCGAGCAGTTTTGAAAAGGGGCGTGAACGCGCGATCCCTTCGTCGCATTGCCATTAGAACTCCATTGTTCATCCATGGGGCAGGTGAGCGCTTCAACTTGACTTTCCTGACAGGAGCGTGGGTGTCATACAACTTGACTACAAACGCATTAAAAGTATTCACTTTATCATCGACTGATGTGGCTTCCTCCAGGGGCGTCCAGTCAATATTGGAAGCATGCTCGATGAGTTTTTCTGCATTCATCCGCGCAAAGGCACGCCTGTACTGGAAGGTAGGTTTGGGTTTAGGAGGTTTAAGGACATAAGACAGGAAAATAAGGTTGTTATGGGAAAAGCCAGGAGCGTCCTGTTGACCATGTGAGGCGACTAGGGAAGGATTAGATGCGAGAATCAAGTCGAGCCAAGTATCATCCCCGACAGTGTTATGATGCGTTGGTTGGAGAGGCAAGACATGCAGACTAACTGACTCGACCAGATGTAGGAGTTTACAGGATCGAGGGGAGTTGTGGGCAAGGAGATTGGTGTTGAAATCCCCCATGACGCTGTGATGTGCATACTCCGAACCTAATGATTCTAGGACCGATTCTAATTCGATGAAGTAATCAAGGGACGGGGGACAATACACAACTCCAAGAACAGTTTTAGCTCCTATAACACAAACTTCTAAAAAAAGAAATTCAGCCAAATTAGTAGTAGAGGAAGAAGTAGCAATAATTTTAAAAGAAAAATCGGCATGAAGGTAAATTGCAACACCACCCCCTCTCTTACCGATTCGATCATTCCGTAGGAGAACGAATCCTGGTAGAAAGTAAGTGGTAGACGCAAGCTCAGGTTATAGCCAGGTCTCTGAAATGAGGACGGTATGGACGTTATTGTTCGTAAAAGTATCGTAAAGCTCATTGTAGTGGCTGGGAATGCTCTGGGCATTGATGTGACAAACATTAAACAGTCGGTCAAGACTATGGTTAAAGTTTTGACGTAAAGTATCACCAAGGGTGTCTGTAATGGAACAAAAAATATCTTCAAGAGTGGCAGTAGATTTGTTAGCTGAGAAAAACGATTCATTATCGAAAATAGTGGTCATAAATACGAATAAAATATTTTAAAAAAAATATAGTTGTAAAATTAAAATAACTATAAAAAAATAAAAAATAAACTACATGCTAAACAAGTACGACGGTTGCATCTCTGCACCACCCGCCAGCTAACATCATCATTTTAAAACACAGTGAACCAACCAAGGAATGAAAATAAGTTACAATGAAATAGAAAAAAAAAACAAACCCAAAATAAATACAAAAGTACAGAAAAATAAAATTGTGGCATTCGGAACGCACCTTACGCCCTCAACAAACATAAAATTATCGTGAGCCGTAGACAGAGAAAACTATCTGTCTACGTCGTGAGCGTATCCGATCCTTGAAAACCCGATGTCAATGTCAAAGACAGTCATGTCATAATGGCATTAGCAATATGTTTTCAAAAAAGAAAAATAATGACAAAAACATCCTTGTTGAGGGTAAACTATTGTACGAATGTACGCAAGACATGTAACAATCCATCTCATGGTCATGTGAGGAAGAAAGATAAAAAAAAAACAAAGTCAAGCAAAACAATGATTACGAGCCAAAACTAATCAAAGGTTATCATTACCAAACAGCAAAAGATAGCATATTAAAAGGTAAGTAAATCCTACGCAACGTAGGTATCTAATGCGTGAATTTTGTAAGATAATATTTAAGAGTTTTGTTACCAAAAATTAACGATTATTTTTACTTGTTTTTCAGGCTATCTCCAGAAGTTTGCACTTTGGGATAGGTACTTCAGCAGCAACGGACTCAATTCTTCAAACGATGAGATTTTATGTTTACTTCCTGTCCTGTCGTCATAGTTGAAGAATCTTACTAAAATCGCTGCGTGAGCGAGCGTGATCCACCATATGCTGGAGCTGCCGCTGCCGGCCCGCGGCCTTTCGAATGATAATGGAAGATCAACAGCTATAATATGTTTAGTTCTTATTGTGCTTCATTGGTGTAATTGTTATGTGTGGCGTTCCAGTGTAACATATTAAAATAAATAAATAAATAGGACTGTGGTGATGCTTGTTGGCTGCACCTAGTCTGTGGCAGACCTTTATGGAGGATGTGGTTACTGATTAAAGGCCCAGCTTCTTGTTAATTAGATCCAGGATCACTGTGCTACTGACCTCTCCTTCAACCTTTGCTATGCCCTGAAAGATCAGTGCCTTCCGACGATGCCAGGTCTCCAATTGGTCGACCTGTCTGGCACACTCGCTGATCTGTCTCCTAAGCAGACTTAGCATGCTAAAGTGCTAAAGATTAGCTCCCTGAAGGTCCGAAACTCCTCAGCTACCCTCGCCACATTATCTTTGGCTGGTCCTGCGCACTGAATCTGTGCCTCCAGTTCGCTCATCTTCCGGACAAAGCTATCCTCAAGGCTTTTCTGTACCAATGCAATCTCATCAAGCTGTGACATGGTGTCCTTGTGACCGGTCACAGTGAAAAAAACAGTGAAAGTGAAGTGATGTGCTGGCAGGTGGTGGAAAGTCCATTGGCAGGTTATCCATTCGACTGTTTTTTTTTATCTTTGGAGATATCCAAATAAATCTGTTGTGACATCATAACGTTACATCCCCCTGTAACGTTATGATGTTGTCACAACAGATTTATTTGGATATCTCAAAAGATAAAAAAAAAACATAGTCGAATGGATAACCTCCTTCTTTAGGAAGTTGTGTCTTCTTTAGGAAGTCGTGTATTGTATGCTCTTGGGGCCAAAATGTAATATTCTATAAATTGATTTTCATCATATTACATTTTGATTTTTCATTTTGGTATGCAGATGTGTACAGTAAAACCAGATTTCGACAGTTAGTTATACATAGTATGTTAGTTTCCATTTGATTGGTGATAAGCATATTACCATGATAATGTAACAATACATGTATTGTATTTACATTCATAGCAAAAATTTAATAGGATAATACAACTAAATGGATAAATAAAAAACTTTTTTCAAAGAACAAAACAACTTCAAAAAAGTGTAATATAACTTTAGCTTCAGAAGTTGGTGGCAAAAAAACTGAATCAAACAAACAAGTAACCAACTTCTGAAGCTAAAGTTATTTTTCACTTTTTTGTTTTTTGAAGTCAGTTTTAATTTTTTTGCAAATAGTTTTTGCAAAAAGAGTATCCATGGAGTTTCTTGCACGTTCTTGTCCATAGAGATCTACCTCCCTTTTGGAACGTGCAACTAGAGACCTGAGTCCTTGACACTTTGAAACACCTTGAAATGTGTGGACATTGATATTGTGGGCTTTATAGATTCCTAGATCCTTGGTAACTTTTTATCTTGGTCTATGTTTTGTAGTAAGCAAGAACTTATTGTCGGGCCTACGATATCCTCCCATACTTACGTATTAACGCTGTAACAAAAAAATATTGTCAAACCAAATGATTTTAAAAGAGTAACCATGGAGTTTCTTGCCGGTTCTTTTCCATAGGAAACGACCAACACGAACCGTGCACCTTTCTTGTTGACGTTTTACAAGTGCCCTTGTAGGCCTATGTGAAATAAAAATATTTTGATTTTGATTCAAAACTGCCTGTAAATGGTATTTAAATAAATGCGTTGAGTTTGTATCAATTGTATTTTTTTGCCTTATAAGTGCCTATATGACTTGACTTAGATTGTTTTTTTATAAACAATTTAATGTATTATGTAGTTGAAAGGTGGGCAGTGATATCCTCTTAGTGGAAATGGCCTTGACTTATGAATTGTAGGAGGCGTAAGATGGGACGCCCTCAGGCTCGGTGGAGCGACGATCTTTGCAGGGTAGCTGGTAGCAACTGGATGAGAGTTGCCGAGAATCGGGTTAAGTGGCGAGCAATTGAAGAGGCCTATGTCCAGCAGTGGACTGCGGTAGGCTGCTGATGATGACGATGATGACACTTACACAACACATTTATCACGACTAATTTAAGATTCCAGAACCAGAACATAAGATTCCCTTGTAGAAAGAACTGTTCAGAACAGAATAGATTTTCGCACTTGAATGTTTATGTCACTGACATTTAAATATGTAAATCGCGACAAGCGACGTTCCGTTTCATGTTAGGTACTATTGATGGGTAGTTATTGTAAAAAAAAAATAACTAAAATAAAAACGTTGCAGTGGCCCATCTCGTATTATTTTTTTTAAACATTTTAGTCATAAAATAATGATAATCTAAGCTATCTGCATCTTTCCTAATTAAACGTTTTTGATGAGAACGCCATCTAGCGGTTCAGAAAGTAACCGTTTACGTGTGCATGTGTGTGTGTGCATGGTGTGTACATATATGAAGTGGAGACGACTTGGGGGAATCTTGAAAATCTCCGTTTGAGAAGAGTTAACAAGTAAACTGTATATGTGGAAAAATCAAGACAAAAGGCTAGTTTACGCAAATAGAATATTGTCCATCAAAGATATTTGCGAGACCAAATATCTTTGATATTTCCCAAATGCGAGACTACAACGCCATCTATTGAAAAAACGGCGGCGGGATCGTCAGCGGAACCACCTTATGGAACAATTTTAGAAAGCTAATAAGACAAGGAAGTCGTTTCTGTAATCTGCAGGACACGTATAATAGATTTATTTCGAGAATACTGTTAAGTTAACCTCTAGTATAACCCGTTTTAAGGAATAAGTCGACTTAGCTAGTAACCCTGTATACAGGGTGGAACTTTTCAATGCCATCTGGAGGAAAGAACTCTAAACACTGGAGATAGCAAATTTTACTCAAGGGAAACATTCCTTTATTTTTTTAAATAAACATATCTGCTTCGAAACATTTTCAAAAATTCGCTTGTCACACGCAGAAATCGAACCAAATAAATCCTAAAAATAATATCCTGTACTTTCATGCTATCGATCGATAGTTTCAATCATAAGGATCAAATCTTTTTGACAAACATGATAAATTAAATGAAAGGAAAGCCATGAAATCTTAACTTATAAATTCAATGGGTTGTCCCACTGAATTTATACGTTTAGATTTTTATGGTCTAAAAGCACTTTTACTCATAGGCCCATCAAATTACTTTCCCTTGTCCCCAGCTTTTGAGCTAGGATTGGACAGAAGAAGAATCGAAAAAAACTGATTTTAAGCGTTACTATTCACGAATGCATAGTGCAAACTAATTTTGTAAAGTTATTCGAACAGTCTTAAGTTATTAGAACTAAAAGAAAAGTAGACTTTTCTGAAATACATGTTACTAAATTGACTTTGGGAGACAATTTTAAGAACAAAAGATCCAAGGCTTCAAGAACGAGCGAAGTGAGCTCGAAAATTTTAACATCCTACACAGGATAGGTTAGAATTGTTTCGACCCTTCATATAGGAGTTACAATGGCGACTTTTAGACAAAGATAAGATCGTTAATAAAGGAGGCAGCAAGAACCAGCGCAGCGAACACGAAAAAAAAAAATTTTTAGAATTAAATCCTTTAAAATCTATTATTTTCCCAGCTCAAAGGTGGCAACGCATTTGCAGGGGCGCGGTTGTCCATCCTCGTCCTACCCTAACGCCGCTACTGCCCGAGTGTGGAATCGAATTTTCGAAATTTTTTGAAAACTGATATGTTTCTTTTTTAAAATAAAGGAATGTTTCCTTTGATTCAAATTTGCTATCGCCAGTATTGAGAGTACTTTCTCTCCAGGTGGCATCGAATCATTCCACCCTGTAAATAGATAGATTTATGAAGAGCATTACTTTGTGCTTATTTAGACAACGGCAATTCATTCATCGGGAATTCGAGACAGTAGTGTAGAACGAAAAAATAAAAAAAGTGACTCGCTTATTGGAACCGAGACGTCACATACTGTTCCAGCGGTGATAGGCACAGCGCTGCCTAAGATTACAGCTCGTCTCCCGAAACTGTCCGCGATGAACTTCATCACCAGGCTGCCAGTCATGCACCCAGGGAATCCTGCAGCAGCCGCCCACGATATTTCTTTCTGGAACAATTATGATTATTCCGATGCGTTTGGTCAGAAAGTATATCATGATTTTGCGCAGTAACTACAGTTTGGCCGCTCTTTTTGTCAGCAGAACGGAATGGAAATTAATCCTTGTTCTGAAAATGCCTTGTTCTGAAAATGTATGAAGAAAATAATTGAACACAATTGACGCAAAGTTAATACTTTGCGTCAATTGTGTAACGTGCAAACTACGATACGAGCTGCTACTTGCAGGAATTTCCAAGAATGCGTGACAATTCTTCGGAAGTTGCGCAACCTGGTTTTTGGGTCGTAGGTATAATATAGTTTTACTATACGTTACCCAATTTGCATCACGTTACTTATGCTTTGGACTTTTTTGTTTTAAACTCAAATCAAAAGTCATTTATTCAAATAAGGCTGATAATCAGCACTTTTTGAATGTCAAAATTACAAGAGACAGTCCCCCGAAACGCCCGACCTTCACTCGCTTCCATTCCGTTCCGCAGCAATGTAAACTGAACCTCGGATCAAAATATGAAAAGAAAGAAAGTTATGAGACAGTGTGAGTTTATTAGCTACTTCTATCTTTTAAACCTGAAGTAGACAGTCAAGCACTTCTGTAAGCAGTAAGTACTTTTAAATAACCTTACGTCTGTAATATTAATGCCGGTCTCATTGTTGTGTAGCTTGGGTATCATAGGGGTGGACCACCCAGTGAGGACCCCCGAAACCACAGCTGACAGTGACACTGAAACAGTACATATCAACTATGATTAGGTTAATATAAATTGACGCGTAACGCGGTTAGCGGTTATGACCGGCTGTGTGTGGTAGCGTATTTGAACTGTCCCGAACTCACAGACTGCAACGTCTTAAGTAGTTGAGTTCGCAGGGTGTGTGCATGTGTGGGTTACATACCACTACAATACCACTCCTTTGGGTTAAGCAGATGAGTTATGCACCCAACAAATTACTACAACCACATTTCACCAGTTATGATAAGGTCCCATCGCAAAAGCGGCGAACTTATTGCCATCAATCCGGCATAAATCCAGACTCTGGGCTGCAACTGAGACATTTCAGATGGATAAACCCAATAAAATCTACCCACCCTGATAATCGAACCCATCAGATTCAGCAGTTGCGGTTGCGACCAACGAAGCAGAAGATAAACCATCACAACAAACGTATCAGTTGAAAGACGTCCACTGCCTAAACCTAAACAACACCATAACGAACAGTCCAGTGCTGGCATTTTGCTGACATGACATCATCATCGGCTATGTGTGACCTACCTATGTTACATAGACCCGTTTCTAAGCAGAACTGACACTAGGTACAGCATATTTATCATTTGCTTTCCACGATATCATCATCCTTTAATGTTCCCACGGCTGGGACATAGGCCTCCTCTCCTATGAGAGGGAGTGGGCTGTATTATAATCCACGACGCGGGCCTAGTGCGGGTTGGTAGATGTCACATGTCTTCGAATTATTGGTTCTAGGACATGCCGGTTTCCAAACATGTTTTCGTTCACCATTTTTGAGAGCAGCGATGATGAAATAAATTACACAAAGTAATGCGCCTACCCGGGTTTGAACCTACGGCTTACTGCTAGTAAGTCGGGGCTGCCACCACTGGGCCACCGCCGCTCTCACGATATAGTAATTGATAATACATTAGTGATGGTAAGGAAAATGCATGCTTAAAAAAAATCACTAAACGTGAAGAATCCGCCATCTTTAAAAAAAAAAAAAACTCACCAGCAGCTGCAACTAAATATTGAGCTTGTCTCCCTTTCTCCATCTCAACATTTATGATGTTCTCAGATCCTTAAAAGTACCATAAGCCTGAAACTAGCTACTAAGTCGAAGGACACTTGTCATTTTTTTCTTGTGATTTTGACGCAAAAGAATAAAGTATGTTATCAAGTCATTAAGAAATAAGAATGGCCAAAGTGTGGAATCGGGGAATGAAAATCGGCAATAGCTTCAACAATGCTTAATAATTGCGTATGAAGTAAAAATAAATATAAAGATTCTAAAATCTTCGTCTGTATTTCACAAAAAAATAATATGTAATGACTTGGTAACAAGGGTCGAAATGGCATGTAGCTTTGATCAATGTCTTGCTAACATGAACCTGAAAACATAAAACATATTCGGAACTGTTTACTCGTATATATTTTGACACTTGATTAAATTAATTGGACGTGGCCGTGAATACATACACGCTACTTTGATCAAATCTAAACGGTGTTGTTCTACTTCCAAAAATCACTTCTGTGACGATAGGTTGTCACAGAGAAACCTATGGACTATTAGGGTTGCCCCACATCTATCAGCACGGACTCGCACTTTTCCATGTTCCTATCCTTTTCTGTCGCATAGAACCGTCACTTATTAAACGAGGAACAGTGCGTGCTGCCGAGTGCATCGTCGATGCTGCTGCGATAGCACTCAACCCTAAGATAGGTTAGCTGGTACAAGTTAAAAAATCACAGCCTATTATCCTCGTGAAAGATTCAAGGCTTACGACTTTTAATAACCTCTTGTTCTCGCTGCAATGACTTCATGTGGAATTTTATCAACGTTATTTTCTTCGTTAAAAAGTGCCTACCATACGGTACATGGGCACTTTTTATCGGTAATTAAAATGGCAACTGGTCATCAACTACCTAGTCTTCACTACTTAAAAGTCACTTTCCAATCTAAGCAGATCCAGATAAATATCAGTATTTAAAAATAAAAAGGCAACAGGTTTGGAAGAATAATCTATTTTCAATAAACAAACGTCGCTAAAGGAAAAAGATCCAATCCACATAAACTACAGGCTATCTACTTATGCTAGGTTTTATAATGAGCTCGGTGTGCTTCATATACAATCAACTCAATGAAAAAATCTTCCATTTCTCACGTTAGTTCTTTAAGTTCTGTCTTTTCTTTAACATCATCAGCTGTTGGATCTTCTTTCAAATTATCATCAGCGTCATCGTAAATATTACCTTGGAGTTCAATTTGGATTTCTCTCAAGCTCTTTCCTTTAGTTTCAGGTACAACGAAATATGTAAAAATTGCTCCACTAAGAGCCATACTGGCATAAAACCAGAATACTCCATACAATCCCGTCCAATCCTCCATAACCTGATATCCCTTCACCACAGTAAAAGTTATGAATGCTGTGAAAATATTTAGCACGGTCATGGAAACCGATCTGACATTTAGCGGGAAAATTTCTGACGGAATAATAAATATTAATGTATCAAATCCTATGCTAGATATGACTATAGAGCAAATAATTCCTATGAATACAATAAAACGAAAAGGATTTGAGGATTCATTGTTGATTCCAATAACTTTTTGGAGAAAGAAGTATGTTCCGACGGTGGCTAGCATCGTACAGGAGCCGAGGTAGGAGTAGATGAGCAATGGACGGCGACCCACCCTGTCCACGATAACCGGTGATACCAATCCTGGAAATAAATTCAGCATTAATTAAACGAAAAAACGGAAAGACGAAATATTTCTTTGTGGCAGGGACATGACTTGCATACAAAATGACAAAAAAATAAATAAACATACAACGTTATTAACGTGGACCTTTGGTATTAGCTCTAACACAAAACTACTGTAATCTCATTAGCATTTATGAATGCTAGTTATCCAACATTGAAATAGAAGCCGTAGCTCAAGGAGTTAGCAATAGCATCTTAGTACAAGAGAGTTGAAGTATACTTGATCAGTAGAAAGTGTACTTACCAACAACAAATCGTACTGCTCCAAAAATAATGAGAGCTGTGGAAACTTGCAGACCGCAGTTGCTCTGTTGGATGATACGTCCCAAGTATTGCTGGATAGGTATACTGCCTGCAAATATCTGAGTTACTCGTAGTCCTGCAAATAAAATTATGAATTCACTTTAAGTCACTTCTCATTCTGATTTAAGTACACCAAGTTCGTAAGACTGTGAATTATTTTTGTTATATCTTGAGTGAGTTTTAAATCTTTTCTAAATCAAACCTACCAGTAGTTATAATGACTGCTTTTCTATACTGTTTGCCGGTCAATAATTCTTTGATTGAACTAGATCGGAGCATTTCCTTTCTCACATCAGACCTCATTAACGATAACTTCTCTTCGACCATCTGCAAGATATAAATAAGAAAATTAAATGAAGCCGTGCATACATGCACGTTAATCCGTATTCGGTTTAAGTTAAAAAACTGCATCTTACGTATACTGATCACAAGCACTGCATCTTAGGTATACTGATCACAAGCACTGCACCTTAGGTATACTGATCACAAGCACTGCTTATTAGGTACACTGATCACAAGCACTGCTTCTTAGGTATACTGATCACAAGCACTGCTACAACATCGTCGTCCTGGGTTAGATTCGCAGGCCGGTGTGCTATTGAATTTTTCCAGCAGGTATTTCTCTGTAGCAGCTAGGAGTCAGAACCAGTGCCAGGTTAATGGTAATAGGCTTGCCCGCAATTAAATGGAATTATTTTGTCATTGTTGATCGGTATACTAATAAGATACACTTATGCCATCGGGAATGGCGTTTTGCAATTTTTATGTATTTAAAACGAAACACACCTTATCATTCTTTCTTCCGAAAAGCCTCAACAGCACATTTCTTGCGGCATCCACCTTCCCTTCTTTGAGCAAATAGTAAGGAGTTTCGGGGATTCTCCAGCAGGCCAGAAAATAACACATTGGTAACGCTATCAACAAACAGCTCAGCACTTGGTAAGTAACGAAGGAACCTATGGCCAGCACTAGGAGAGCCCCGAAACTAAACATGAATCTAGTACCAGCTGTCAAGGTACCTCTGATTTCTTTATCAGCAATTTCTGACAAATACACGCTTGAAACCTGCAATGACGAAAGAATACAAATGTTTATTTACACTACATGATTCAAATTAACAATGGATAGAAAAACGAAAGAATTGGTTATTCTGGAAGTTATCATATCGGGTCAGTCACGATTGGGGGGGTCTTAGAAGGTATCTTGAGAAAAGTTAATCAGTATCACTTTCTTCTCTACATCTCTATAACTAAATAAAGAAGTCCCGTGAAAATCCGACCACTATAAACTCCTCATTACATAGTGCATTTCAAAAGTTCTAATATCGCTATCGGGTGCGAAAACAAAAAAAAAGTGCAAAGAACTTTAACTATGGCTGCACTCAAGTTCGAATAACACAATGCGTAACATAAGGTCTGTAATGGTATGTACGACTTCGAGAGTTTTAGACTAAAGTGTTAGTAAATTGTAAAATAATGTGGGTGGAAATTTTAAATGCCATAAGAGTCATTGAGCGTGCTATTGAATTTTCAACGTTCAGCTCGACACCTTAAGTTGAAAATGCAATGGTACGCTCAGTCTACATTTCCTACCGCCAATATAAAGGTACCAACCGTTGTGATCATGCCAGATCCACCGCCCCACAAGAACCTGCCTATGTATAGCACCCACGCCTTTGTTGCGCATAGCACGAACACCTGAAAGTAACATGTTTCAGGATTAGTGGCTTCGTGAAATGGGGATTATCGCTTATCGATCGGTTTGCGATCTAACGCTACTTTATCATAATTCTTTGTCTTCTATTTTAGTTTACAGTGCTACTTGGCCTTAAGACTTCAGCAGAGTGATAGAATATTCAAAGACACATTATGTTTTAGAATAGCAGGGCGCTTATGCCAAAAAAGTCATCACAACCAAAATTATACTTCAACCAAAAGACTATAGAATATGTTTTGCCCTGATTTTGTAACGAGGTGAGACTGATTTCTCTGCACCTAATTATTTATTTACCATCCTCCAGCCAGTCATCCAGCGTCGGAATATCGGGAGATCACAATAATTGAAAATTACGGAAGTATCCTGTTAGTGTCAGTGTAAGTTTATAATAGTATGATGGAAAGTTTTTCACACAATTGCCATTCTGAGAATTTTGAAGGAAATTCGCAAACCATTGCTTCACATGTTTAAAAAAAACGGTCTGCTTGTCAAAGTAAATAAACCAATGTATTTTTTTTTAATTGTCATATTAAATAGTATTGGGAATGCGAGTGTTATGCGCATACCCTTATTTGTATCTAAATGAAATTTCTTTAACAATGCCCTGTGAACCAGTTCATATTACTTACCGTACCAACAATGAAAGGACTAGCACTTGCTAAGAGAGTGACTCGCCTGCCGAATTTGTCAGAGACAAAGCTAGCAATCAGGCTGCCAACAACCATGCCTGGTGATATTATCGCCACTACCCACGAGATTTCACTCTGTAAACAGATAAATACATACGTTCTGGGGAGTTATCATGACGTTTTAAAGCAGAATTGTTAATGTCACTCCAATGTGGGGAAGAGACGGAGCTATAGAGGACGTCTAGCGCCATCTCGTTTCCACTCTGGAATAAGATTAAAACAATGTGCTACTGCTTTAGGACGTCATGGTAGGCCACCTGGGCTACACCTTCACGGACACTAACTTTCAGTAAAACTCGGTGACACCTAAATCAATGCCTAAATGGATTGGTGTACTCTTGAATTTCCAACTCTCAGTTCAGCGCCAATTGTTGAAATCCAATGTAAGTAATAATTGGTGCTAGGTAAGGAAAATCTTCAGTAGGCTTCTTCTTGTAGAGTGATATTATGTTGTTGCATTCCGTGCTATGAAAATGGTAAAAATACAAATAATTTATTGTTTTTGCCAAGTTTTTCTTACAAACTAGTGATTGGAGTTTCCTTTTTGTCGACTAAAGCCTGCGTTAGGAGGCAATTTTTTGACAATTATTACAGAAAAAGGAGATAAGTAAATGAATACAAAATTAAGACATTTAAAAAAAAGTGAATATACTTGTGAAAGGCGGTGTTTGGGGAATTGTTAAGAGCGTTTATACCTTACGGCATTTCATACAAACTTTCAAGTTCTTATTTTACGAGATAACTGAACCGATTTCAATGAAACTTAATACGCATAAGCAGGATACATAGGTATAAAACTTTACTAAAAAACATTTTATTGGTGTTTTTTTATCTGATAACTCATTGACTGCTAGCACATATATTAAATATAGGTTTAATGATAATAAAAAAGTAGACATCATGCGATAACAGAATGATTTCTGTTAGTTCACGATATACAAGGTGTAAGAGACCACAATGAGAGAACTATTGTACTCTACAAACGAGGCAGTCTAGAGGCGGAATTCAATACTACATCATGCGGGCCAAGTTCGGATTGGTAGACGTCCTCATATCACTTCATCTTGTCTACTTACACTTGAAATAGTGATGCTGGTCTCGTTATTGTGAAACTTTGGCAAGATGGGAGCCGTCCAGAAGTAAGACGTGCTTGTCGTCATGGTTGCTATGGACACTGAAACATAATAAAATGCTTGTAGTTTTCTCCGACTTGTGATTCCTTCGCTTTGATTTGCCTTTGCTGCTGGGACACAGGCCGCCTCTCTATGAGAGGGAGTGGGCTGTAATCCACCACGCAGGCCCAGTGCGGGTTGGTAGATGTCACATGTCTTCGAATTTTTAGTTCTAGGACATGGCGGTTTCCTCACGATGTTTTCCTTCAGCTCTTTGAGAGCATCGTCATGTCATGATTAACCCCAGTTAATTCGGTTATTATTACAAATTCACAATACTTTTCACAAGCAAAGAATCAGCTAATAAGGTTCCCACTGCTGAAACGCAGGCCATCTCTATGTGAGTGGGAGTGGGTGAGTGGGACCAGTGCAAGTTGGCAGATGTCACATGGCTGTTAATTGTAGATCTTTGACAGTCGATAAGTAGTCAGTCGCAAGTCTGACAACCAGTCTTACCAAGGAGTATCGTTTTACCCAGTGCTAACTGGGTTGTGGAGGTCAGATAGGTCAGATCATCATATCATATGCCCGGAATCACCCACTGCTGGGTATAGATCTCCCCTTTTTTCTGCCACACTTTCTGGTTCTGTTATAGGCAGTCGCTCCGTGTAAAATACTGTTATTCAGCTGCATCCGGTAAGACTAGAAGCCAACCCCAACACAGTTGGGAAAAGGCTAGGCAGATGATGATAAGTATGCCGTTTTCTCATGTGGTTTTTCTTTACCATTTTGAGATCAGTGGCGATGAAATGATTAACTGTTATCAAATAAAATACGAATTTTTTTTTTAGAAGCTAGACAAAAGCCCTTGCAATATTTTATTTAGTACTCACACCTAAAGCAATCTTAGTACTTAAACAAAAAAACATCAATAAAGTTGACCTTTTCAAGGTTAACTTTATTGATGTTTTTCAATCAAAATCTTAGACTTTTACCTTGATGACCATGACCTTGGTTAAATAAACATTTAAATTAAATAACGTTATAGCTGGCAAACATTTTTTGCGATTTAAATAAAATTAGTTGAAACCTCTGTGTCTAAGAAGTACATTTCAATTGGTATTTATAAAAAAAAAAACAGGAAACCAACCTCGATACTTATATTATCATGATTTAGTAAAAACTTAAGTTTTATCAGCCTAAATGTGACTGTTTCTAAATGGCCTTGCTTATAAAATTTTCGTTTGTATCAAATCATGTACAGAATAGTATTGTATAAACAAATAGTAGGCCCTGAGGCCGTCATGATAAAACAGTATAAGCATGCCTGTTATTTTTTTAAACTCTACTAATTGTAACTAGTATAACTAGTGCCAAGCTGACTATTCTAACTAGTAACTATAGCTGACTAATCTGAGGTTCGAACTAGTTGATTTGTAACTAGCTGACTAGTAGTGTTTAGATTAGCCATCCGCGTGGGAGGTATTATAGTGCACAAGCGTGTGCGTAGACACAGGTGCACTCCCTGTTTCTTGTATTTCATAGTCCGATGGGACGTCATGCCCTCAGCTGTCATTTGTAGATCTTTAGTCGTTACAGATAGTCAGTGGCCCGAAAGTCTGAAAAACCAGTCTTACCAAGGGGTATCGTGTTACCCAGTACTAACTGGGTTGTGGAGCTCCATGTAAAATACTGGTATTCAGCTGCATCCGGTAAGACTGGAAGCCGACCCCAACAAAGTTGGGTTGTTGTTCTACGTTTTGTAGTAAGCAACGAATTATTGTCGGGCCTACGATATCCTCCCATACTAACGCTGTAACATAAAAATATTGTAAAACCAAATGATTTTAAAAGAGTAACCATGGAGTTTCTTGCCGGTTCTTCTCCATAGGAAACGACCAACTCGAACCGTGCACCTTTTTTGTTGGCATTTTACAAGTGCCCATGTAGGTCTATGTGAAATAAAATTATTTTGATTTTGACAAAGTTGGGAAAAGGCTAGGCAGTTGATGATGACAGTCCTATGGGACGTCAGTCTGACACGACCGGAGACCGATCAGGCGCAGGACCAACGGCTCACGTGGTTTCTGAGACGCGGAGGTATCATAACGCCAACTTCCAAACTTCGATACTGCTACTAAGGAAGCCTAATTTGAAAACACCGTAATAGCACTTTTTGCCCTAATCGGGAAACGAATCAAGGACGCCTCACTCAGCAGTCGCACTTACGACCACGAGACCAAAGGGGCGGTTACAAAGAAGGCCTACCTTCTAAAAAAGAAAGTGGAAACCATATTGAGGCATTTTGTCCCAATTCACAATGATATGGCGTATGATCTTTTAAGGTCAAGTTCTTAGTATCACTGTTTTATCTCGAGTGTTCTCCCGATGTTATCATTATCAGATTCATGTGTATTAGTAGTATGTTTCCTCCTTTGATATTTTTGTGTAGTTTCTCGCTCAAGTTTTAGATCTTCCTGCTTACCCCAAAACAGTGTTATGTATATAAACTATATGTAAGGATAACCAAGATAAAGTAGTAGATAGCTTACCAGCAAATGCTGCCAAATACTGCATTCTATTATTCTGGCCCATTTTTTACACTGACGTATTAAAACAACGTACACTACACCGCTGCACCGGTCTACAGTATTCGTATGGCAAAAAAACGACACACAGTTATTTATTAAACACTTCAATATCAACACTTGAATCATAGAAAAACATTCTTGATTACACCGGAATCTTTTTTTGTCCCACCATTTATTATCGTGAAGATTTTTAGCTGACTCTGAATACGTTATCTTCATTTACCAATCACAATACGACTGTTTCCTAGAATAGTTTTTCATTACTAATAAATTACATATGTAGGTACTATGTATTTACTTTCATAGTTAATTAAATACGATGAACAAAATAATATGAAAATAATAACAGCTGCACGGGTCGATCTTTAAGGTTAAGCCGTGCTTGCCGAGGTTGGCCCGTGGATGGGTGACCAAAATTACTTACCGAGTTTCCTCCATGCCACAGAAAGCACGTTAAGCCGTTGGTCCCGGCTGTCATTTCTAGATCTTTGACAGTCGTTACGAGTAGTCAGCAGCCAAAAGTCTGACATCCAGTCTTACTAAGGTGTATCGTATTACCCAGTTGTGGAGGTCAGATAGGCAGTCGCTTCATGTAAAATACTGGTACTCAGCTGCATCCAGTTAGACTGGAAGTCGACCCCAAGATAGTTTGGGAAATGGCTAGGCAGATGATGATGATGATACGATGAACGTAAGTTCAATTATAATTTATCATACTTTAAAGGTATCTAGGCCAGGGGTTGCCCCACACGTAAAGTGTCTGGCAGTGTAGGATGTGAATAACTGGTTTCCTAAATATGTGCACATCAAGCGTATCGAACGATTGCAGAAGAGGTTCTTAGGCCATCTGACTTACCATTGTAATATGGGTAAAAGTCTCAAATCGTACCAAGAAAGATTGCAATATTTTGAGATGGTCTCGTTGGAGAAACGACGAGATATGTTTGATTTAATTTTCCTAAAAAGGCAGTAACAGGCTCTTTGAACTGTACTGAGTTGCTCAGTAAAGTGTCCTTCCATGGGCCACGAAATATACCAAGAACATCCAATAGGAAGCTGTTTTGCATGCCAAAATGCAAAACAAATTTAAGGCAACATTGCCCACTGTATAGAATGTATACTGTGTACAAAGAGCACGATGAATATATCGACCTATGTCGCACATCTGTGCCTGCTCTCAAGAAAATCTTAAATTGTAATTAGTTTAATAATTAAGTTTGATTCTATAGGTATGCTTCTGTTCGTTTATTTTTATTCCTTTCTTTCCTTTTTTTTTTGTTGTTGTTAACTTTGTAGCTGTTAGCTGTAGGCGCATATTATAGTGCATGTAGGGCTCTTCTTTAAGTGATGGGGCACTTAGATTTAAGTTGGTAATGTGCTTTTCAAATATGTATGGTGTAATACTCATTGTTGAAGAGCCAAATTAAATAAATAAACAAATAAAAATAATACTATCCCTTATGTTATATAAAAAATCGAGCTTTATAATATAACGTAACTTAGCAGTTATTCACCTTTTTTACCTGATACCTGTACGACTGACTTTTCATAATATCTTATTGTTCTCACCTGTATTACGGTACGGTCAGCATCAAAAGTCGGTTAACACATATAAATATTACACCAAGTTTTGTGCTGGTCAGTGTGATCTGATGTTATATTGTTTTGCGAATTTGTGCAACCATTGATGAAAATATTGTTATGTATTTTACTCCAATCTGTTAATAATGATCGTTCTAAAACTAAGACGTCTTAAAATTTTGGTTATGTAAAGCAACTTTTGCTGCTGACCGTACTTCCGCAGAACAAGTTTCAGCTTTTATAAAATGACGTAGGTCTGGCAGTCACACAGAAATGTCATCAATTTGACAAGTTTATTTTCAGTAAGTACCCCTAATAAAGCGGGCTTTTTTATTTGCTATCGGTTTGTTCTTGACTCTAGTCTAGGTCAGAGATGACAGAGACAAAGTCGACGATGGTACGAACTTACCTAGAAGAAGCCTTTTTACTTTAACTTTGAAGATATAAGGGTTGTAAGCGTTCGGAACCTACCTACCCTACCTACCCTACCTACCCTACCCACCCTACCCACGAATGAGTCCTTCGAAAAAGTACCTCTACCTCAAATATTTTTTTGTGGCTACATGAGCCCCTAAGCGATAAAAATTACGTAAAAAACATAAAAAAGGAATACATAGAAAAGGAATTATTAATTACGAGATGCTTAAAAATCTGATTCAAGATAGAGTTTTCGAATTCTAATTTTTTAGTCTAACTGTAAATCCGTAACTTTTTGCGGAGCATAAATGTATTGTGTTATTTTCGGTTTCCTATCCATTTGCATAAAATTTTAAGACCTAATATAACTTAGCATAATTTTGTTTGGTATAATTATATTTTCGCATAATATAATTACGCATAACAGCTTACGCATAATTTTTTAAAGCATAATTTCTCTAACCATAATAATGATTAAGCATAATATTCTAAAGCATAAATTTATTAAGCATAAAGTTCTAAAGCATAACTTTTTTATAAGCAACCATACAGCATGCAAGCAAGCATGCAAGCAAGCATGCAGCAGCCAAAATTTAATATGCTGTGCAACAAAAGTTAGTGACAGAACCGAATTGCTGCAACACCGACTCTATGTAGTCTTGTTTGTCCTACTCCTAAGGTGTAATTTAAAATCGCGTAGGCGCGTAGTGGCCCGGCGCGAGCGGCCCCACGCATGCTAATCGTCGCGGACGGCTTTCGACTACATAGAGTCGGTGTTGCAGCAATTCGGTTCGGTCACTAACTTTTGTTGCACAGCATATTAAATTTTTAACCTAGTTAGTTTAATTTTTAAGCCTACTTACGTTATGCGAATCAAATTTATGCCAAAACAAATTAGTTTTTAAGATGATTATGCCAACATAAAATGTATGCCTAAAAAAATTAAAAAAAATCGTTATGCCGAAGTATATTAGGACAAAGAACATTATGCGAAAAGAAGGGATCCCGTTGTTTTCGTACATATTGACCCAAGCTATCACCGCCTGTTATTTTCTGGACACCCTGTATACGGAAGCACAAAATTTACTAAACCATTTCTTAGCGGTTCACCTTCCTTCTAATTTTCATCTATACAAGGTGTCGTTTTGCATTCTCGTCAAAATTCAGGAGGTTGTCACAAACATAAATAATCAATTAAAATTACGGTACCTAGTTAATTTTAATAAACGCTGATTTTTTTGGTTGTTTATGTTTGTCAGTATTTCAGTGGTTTAGGGAATAAGAAATTATCGAATAAACGTTTGAGATTGTGTGTATGTGCGCAAGCGCGGTTATAGGGCGAGAATCAGACGGCCCGCGTTTAAAACACCTTATTATGCCGTCTTTTAACCAGTCGTCAACTTGTTTTTCTACAATACCCTACTCCACTGGTATTGGTGAAGAAGAAGGACGGGACAACTCGTGTATGCGTTGACTACCGGCAGCTTAACGCAAAAATTGTGAAAGACGAGTATCCTCTTCCTATTATTGATGACCTAATTGATAGGTTATCTCAAGCGAGGGTGTTCAGCGTTCTTGATTTTAAGAACGGATTTTTCCATTTAAAAGTCAGCGATGAGTCCATACCGTATACTTCATTTGTTACCCATCACGGCCAATTCGAATTCATGCGAGCACCGTTTGGGCTTTCAATCTGTCCAAAATATTTTATGCGGTTTGTTGACATAATTTTTCGTGAGCTGCTAGCTCAGAAGATAATGATGATTTTCATTGACGACATTATAATTCCAGCTGTTGATGAAGAGCAAGCATTGCAACGACTCAAGCTAGTTCTGGAAACGGCTGCATAGTATGGGCTGAAGATTAATTGGAAAAAGGTAAAGTTGATACAGCGTGAAATAGAGTACTTGGGCCATGTGATTACAGATGGTAAAATACGCCCAAATACAGAGAAGACGGATGCTGTGGCAAGATTTCCGGAACCCAGGACAAGTAAGCAACTTAAAAGTTTTCGAGGATTGACTTGCTACTTCCGGAAGTACATAGAGCAGTATGCAGTTATTGCCAAGCCTCTAACTAAATGATTTGTTAAAGAAAGATGTGGACTTTGTGTTCGGTAAGAAGCCTTGTTGCTTCTTATCTTAGGCTTTTCACATTTTGAAAGCAAGGTTATCTACTAGCCCAGTATTAAAAATATTCGACCCACATTTCCACAAATGTTTAAAATTTTGGTTCACACTTACCGATTTCCGTAAATAAGAATTTAAAAAAAAATACCTAACAAGTTATTATTGATTCGGGACGAGAATCATTAGCATAGTTACCCCCTTGAATTTGACGAGGATGCAAAACAACACTTTGTATAATGCCAATAGTCACTGAGCAAAATGACTATACGGTTTGCAGACCAATCCGTCCGTACTGACGGACAAATGGACATTTGGCTAGGGAATCCTAAAAAAACAAATTCAGTGTCGTTTCAAGGCAAAATAAATAATGGACGAAGCTAGGAAATAAGTCACATACACATCGAAGTAGTAGTGGTAATGATCTATATTTTTTATTTGTATTCATTATCTTATCTCACTTCTCTATCCTAATGTTCCAAATTTTATAGAATAATCTTCTAATGATAAGAAATGAGTACATAAGAGGTAGTCTGATAGTGGCGCCGGTGACTGAAAATATATGTGGTGGTGGTCGTGGTATGGGCATGTGATGCGGAGGAATGAGAAAAATGTGGGGAAGAAAGTTTTGAGTATGTATGTGGATGGGTATAAGAGTAGAGGAAGACCAAAGAAACGATGGAGGATGGACTTTGTGAAGGATGAATGGCAAGAAAGGAGGTGTCTCATGAGATGACAAGCAATAGAGAAGTATGGAAGAAGAAGACATGCTGCGCCGACCCCAAATATATTGGGCTAGAGATTGATGATGAATCTTCTTATGAAAGGAATTTGTTCGTAATGCTTCAAATATTTACAGAGTATTGAATACCTAATAAACACAAGACATGCACCCGAATTTGCAAAATGACGAACTTTCATACATTTCATTTCTTCCATCCCCTATTTAACCCCTTTAGGGCGAAGATTTTCACCTTTGTGCTTAGTGTGCCTAGTAGTACTGAAAAAAAAAAAACACAAAAAGCTAGCATTTACCTATATTATTATTGTTGATTTCCGACACACAAATGACAACGGATGATTTATAATAATAATAATAATAATGTTCTTTATTTTCGGATAACAGTAATCCAGCGTGTTAGTAAACAATAAAATAACTTAATACTAGTGTTAGTACTAACACAGAAGAACACAGACAGACTAGATAGCATTGTGAAAAGGACATCCCCAAATTAATGTTTAGGGATTGTTCTTCTCACAAGACCTTTAATAATCGGAGAGTCGATACTAAAGCTGCCGCTGTTTTTAGAATGCTGTTGCCACTCGCCCGCAATCTTGACAACAGCGACGCGATTTTCTTGCGAATGGCGTGGAAGCCATCAGTTCGGTTTTGCGCAAACATAGCAGAAGCGCTGCACCTTCGTGGCAGTCCCAACAGCATTCTAAAAATGTTATTATACTGTACGCGTAGGTCATCCAGCGTTCTTTTGGTGTAGTTGACCCAAAGATTCCCCGTGTAAAAGCTCTGGCAATATGCCTTAAACAGTGTTACTTTCACTAGACTGCTACACCGAGCGAATCTTCGGGCCAACATGTTACCTCGGACCGCCAATGCCCTACGCTCTCTTTCAATATCAACATTGTCCTTAAGGTCGTCAGCGAGAAGATGCCCTAGATATTTGAATGTTGTTACTCTTTTGACGTTCACGCCGTTAAGGGTAATATCAGGCATAGTATCCGGGCATTCGCCGCCGGCCTTAAAGATAATGAATTCGCACTTCTTAACATTATAAATAAGTCCGTGCGAGGCAGCATACGCCTGACAGACCCGCAGCATTTTATTTACGGCACCTGCCGTCGGCGCTAGCAACGCCATGAAATCAGCGTAGCTGATGCTATTTATTCTTACATCATGAACCCTACATCCGACCCGCATGTTGCTGAGGTCCACGATTAGGCCATCTATATATGTGCTAAATAGCCTAGGAGATGTCAGACCACCCTGCCTCACACCGTACTCTAACCAAGAGAGAAAGAGTGCATTTGACCACCTAACAACATTTTCTTGGTACCCGGTCGGCTTGATGGCCAGCAAGCCGAAGATGCAGTGGTGAGCGTGAAACACATCTGCGACGATAAGCTAGCATGGGACCGCCGGAGCCCCGCATCGCTGGAGCCGTGACAGAAACCATGCCTGCTGCATGTTGCATGCTTGCTGCATGTTGCATGCTTGCTGCATACTTGCTTGCATGCTGCATGCAACAATAAAATTGTGCTTTGTGTTTTTACTAGGCGTTTTATCACATTAGACTAAATACGTTTTATGTCTTTTGAGTGGTAAATGTAACGATTTTATATTCAATGTTTGCTATGCTTATAAAAATTAGCTACTTTGAAATTATATCAATCGTTTATTATATTAACTGATCATTATATCGAATAAAATTATAGATTTAGTTGTTATATATTGTAAATATTAGAGATTTTATAATTAAATCATATGTTACTTACCCTAATTTACCAGATCGAAGGCTCTGGAGAGATCCAAAAAACAGGCGTATACCTGCCGGCGTCCTTCGATCAGTGTAATACTGCACCGTATGCTTGAGACTTACTATGGCGCTTTCCGTTGACAGTCCAGGTGGAAACCGGAACTGTGAGTCATGCACTACTAGACATTCCTTCAAGCTAGAATCAATCATACAGTCCAGCACTTTTGCCATTGTGGTCGCGAGAGATATAGGTCGATAGTTTGACTTATCTAATAATTTATGTTTTTAACTGAGAATTATCTTCATGATAGTAATACATTGAATACTACATTCGACAATAATATACGTTCGACAGCATACGTTAACCTTTTTTTTATCTCGTAAATGTTTTGATAACGTGATTCACTAGCATACGAAACGCGGAAGAGGATACAAGAGTGTGACTTTTCAAATTATTCTTGTAGATTATAAAGTGTGTTATGATTTTTAAATACTTGATTTTAAATAACAGAATTTTTGGATAATAATACAAGTGCTCAAACATGCAGGTTATAATGTCTGGTTCATATTGATATCTGGTGCAGCCAATTTAAAGTAGAGTTTTGTTATTATTTTTTATAATTAGAGTGCACGTAAAATTGTGAGATGACGGAAGGCAGATATGCTCAATATTTAGTGGCAGCGGCCGGTGAGTTCAATGATTTTGTATTAATTCACTATTTTTCTACTGCGCGCGCGGCGTTATTGTGTACGAAAATTTTGTACGATTTTTGGCAACAAAAATTTTGGAATTATATGGCAGTTTAATACTACATTTGTTAATTATTACTGTGTGATCCCAAATTTTTACTATAAGATATATTGCGTTATAGCCTCGCGAACGCATTGCCTAAATCGCTGGGTCTGAATCATGAAATTTTGAGTTCCATAAATAACAACAGTGAGCACAAAGGAATCTGTGTTTCCAATGTGGCACAGGACCGGACCACTCACGGCAAGCAAGTAGACATTACCATAAATGGTACGTGTTGGATAATATCTGGATAAACAGGGTGCTTAAAACCGCTTCCACTACCACTTCCCTATTAGGAAGCCTAGTAGGAAGGAATGTCACATGCTTGGTGGAAGAAAAGAACCCAGCTTCCAATTCCCGCATCCCCTGTACGACTACACAAGGGCGGATCCAGCTTTGGCCCCAGGAGGGGGTCACATAGTCGTGATCAAGTCAAGAACTTATAATTTAATTTTGAATACAATAGATACAAGTAAAAAGTAGGTATTTTATTAATGTTCGTAAGTACTGTACTTGCCTGGCAAAGCCTGGGTCCTGGCCTCGGAGGCTCTCGGGCCACTACTGGAGGGGCTCTTAAGCGCATGCTTGGAGAGAGGCCAGTTCCCACTTCGTTGGAAGACGGCGAAACTGGTCCTCATCCGGAAGCCGGGGCGCCCTGCGGACTCTCCGTCCAATACCGGCCCATTGTGTTCCTCAACGAGGTGGGCAAGCTCTTTGAAAGAGTCATTGCTAACGGCCTCGCCGGGCACCATGTGGGGATGGGGCCGGATCTTGCGGAACACCAGTTTGGTTTCCGCAGAGGGCGCTCGACGGTGGACGCCATCATGCGCGTGAGGGCTCTCACGACGGGGGATGCGGTGTCCCGGGGTGGGGTCGTCGTGGCAGTGTCTCTTGACATCACCAACGCCTTCAACACCATGCCCTGGACCTGCATTAAGTAGGCACTCCGGTATCACCGGGTGCCGACCTACCTTCGTCGTGTAGTCGGGGACTACCTGACGGACAGGGCCGTCATCTACCCTGGTCGCAACGGAGAGTGGAACCAGCGAGAGATGTTTTGCGGTGTTCCACAGGGATCGGTTCTGGGGCCACCCTTGTGGAACATCGGCTACGACTGGGTGCTGCGCGCCGACCTCCCTAGCGGTGTCAGCGTAGTTTGCTACGCTGACGACACGCTGGTGCTGGCACAAAGGATGTCGCACGAGGCGGCGGCCGAACTAATGACACGCGGGGTTGCGATAGTCGTGGAGAGAATCCGGCAATTGGGTCTCGAGGTGGCATTGCACAAGTCCGAGGCCATGTGCTTTCATGGGCCTCGGAATGCGCCACCGTCGGGATCCATAGTGACGGTAAGAGGAGTTTCCATCGGCGTCGAGTCGACGCTGAAGTACCTAGGGCTTGTCCTCGACAGCCGGTGGAACTTCGTGGAGCACTTCCGACGTTTGGGCCCCAAACTGGAACGGGCAGGGACTGCGTTCAAGCGGCTCGTGCCCAACTTGGGGGGTCCAAACGCCTCCTGCCGGAGGCTCTACGCGGGGGTCGTGCGGTCCATGGCCCTTTACGGCCCCGGTGTGGGCGCGTTCTTTGAGGCGGCGAGCCGCCCATTATCTGAACGCACCCCAGAAGGTGGTAGCCGTAAGGCTGGTCCGGGTGTACCGCACGATCTCCGGCGAGGCGGCGAGCCGCTTGGCCGGATTGCCGCCATGGGATCTGGAGGCGATAGTACTCGCGCGCCTGCACGAATAGCGCGCGGAGGCACTACGCCGGGGGCAAACTCCGCTGCCACGGCAAATTGTTGCTCAGCGGACAGACCTCCGGCGCGATCTCATGGCGACATGGAGACAGCGACTGTCGCAACCACGTGCAGGGCACGCCACAATAGTGGCGATAACTCCCCTCTTTGAGGAGTGACTTGTCATAACAGCTAGAGGTATGTCGAGGGGTATGACGCAAAACTCCGCAAAAGTGAAGAGGTGGTACGATTAGGGTTTCCAACAAACAAAATAGAAACAGACAAAATACATATAAGTATTTAAATAACAAAATATATTTTTCTTTTACGTCTTCTCCCGAAACGTGTTATTACGTCATTTACGTCAATGGGTACGTTTTTATGAATGTGGAGAAGTGCCAGTCCGGTTAGGCGATCTTCAACCATTGAAGATCTTAGCCACGATTTAATTCTGCGCAACGTAGAGAAAGACCTTTCTGCTGTCGCTACACTGACAGGTAGTGTAGCCATAATACATAAAAAATTGTGAGGTCCCGACGATACACTTGATTTCATCGTGTGAATTTATCTAAGATTTTAGGTTAGGTCAGTAAGCTTAAGGTGCTACCCTAACCCAATGACAGAGAGAGAGACAATAAATACAACATTCAACACAAGCTATATAGTTACATAAAATCTGTATGGTGACAAAATATATAAATAAAATCATTATGTTCAATTAGTGGTCCACCTAAGTCCTGGAACCAGCTCAGGGGGGGGTCATGACCCCCATGACCCCCCCCCTGGATCCGCCGTTGCGACTACACAACGACTTCGGGAAGGCTTAAAATTCCTAAGACCTTCTTCTTACGCTCTACAGCTGCACAGGCCATCCAGAATAAACCATATAATTGACTGTCCTTAAACTACTAACTGTTATTAATGATTATGACGCTCGCGGGTTCCCTACTTGAGGTTAAAATAAGTTTTAATACAGATATAGTCATTTATGACAAAGTCATTCATAATAGTACATTATGATATAAGTGCGGTAAGTTGAAAATTACAGCCGAGGCGATATTGCTACAAGAAAGCAGAGGCTGTAATTATCAAAGCCCACGTATGTCATACGACGTTTTATAACACATTTGCGAGGAAATAAATAAAATTCGGATGACATTTTCAAACAAAAACAATACAGCGTAAAAAGAAAGCGCGCAGAATAATTTTTACGCTTTTTTTAAGGCAAAGGCACAAAAACAGTCAGTATTACTAATAAAGAAAATTAATATTTTTGTGTTTTGTTACAGATAAATGGTTGTAATTTATGGTCAAAATTGATTAAATTAAAGAATTAAATGTAAAATTATATTTTATCTCCCAACTTAATTTTATTCATAAAATGTTGACTACTTTTCTGACATAAAAACTCTTTGCTAAGATTTAAAAAAGTACCGTTCGTTTTAGACGGAGCATTATGATAAGCCGTGCGTTTTACTTTACATTACCGCACTAGTGCGTAATGTGATACATTACGATACTGAACTTGGTGCAATAAGAGACCCTTTACGAGCAAATGTGTTATAAAATACATTCAATCTATAGTTTAACCTGGAGACAGTCGTAATGTGAGAAACAAAATGTGGGAAGAGAAGTACCTACTTCTTCCCGAATACATCAAAATACCAGGAAACATTTACCTCCGGAATATGAACTGTAGGAACCTATATGGAAGGTACTCAATCGATTGCGCACTCAAGCCGTTGCAAACATCCTTTGTCAAAATGGGGATTAAAGATTCTACGAAACTCGGTGCCAATGCGGTGTTTCCAACCAGACCATGGCCCACTTGCTGGAATATCCAACGTGTCCATGCACTAGCACATGAGTGGAATTAAAATATGCTACAGACGCTGCGATAAACGTGGCCTACTAGGCCGAAGTAATTTTATGAGTACCTTCGAAACGAAAGGAGAAGAAGTACCACAAAGGAAAAATATCTGTAAATTCATCCCTTACAGTGGTCAAATAGAGTATGAAAGTTTGTATGGAAGCCCGTCATTTTTGCGAATCGGGAATCCCATCGCCTTGATTGTATTTCTCATCAGCAGAAATGTGTGCAAAATATTGTTTTTGTAAATGTTTTTTCTTATTAATTACCCATTTTTTTGTGAATCATTACCTATCATCAGATCAAGGTATGATTGATAAATATTCAAGGTTGTTTTTTGTGTGGCACAGTGGGTAGGCCTCGCAAGGTGTAGTGACCAAAGTCGAGGTAACGACAACCCATTGGATGAAAAATCTCAAACGTTTATTCGATAATTTCTTATTCCCTAAACCACGTTAAGGGGGTTATTCTCAAATACTGACAAACCTAAACAACGTAGTATTTTTTTTTAAAAATAACTAGGTATCTTAATTTATATTGATTATTTATGTCTTTTGTGACAACACCCTGAATTTTGACAAGGATGCAAAACAACAAGTAACAAATACAGGGTGAAATTGAACAGATGCGACAAATTTAAATATACAATAATACGTGTTGTCAACAAAATTTAGAACATATCAAATGTAAAATTAAAAAAGAATCTAACAGTGTTACGAAAAACGTAAAAATAATTAAAGTATCAAAGAATTTCGCGTACTACCGTTTTCGCGTAGTGGGCACGATTTAGGTATACATTCTCGCTATGAATGAATCGCGCCTCCCCCGTCCGCCCGGCCGCCCGCGCATCTCTTTCCCGCGCGCACGGTTAATAAAAATTTTGTGAAACCAAATTTTCCTTCATACTTTTGTCGGCTGAGGACGATCAAAAATACAATAAAAGTAAATAGTAAAAAAATGTTTTAAGTAGTAAGAGGAATGTAGAATGTAGTAAGAGGTATAACCTGAATAATGTTTGTTACAACAACAAATCAATTATTGTATTTTTGGCGTATTTAAAAAGTTGGAATCACAGTATTTACAATAATTATTAAGTATTTACACTAAATCAAATCAGTACACTTACGTGTATTTTAATAATTGTTCAAAATGTCCACCTCAGTTTTGTAAACACAATTGAGCACGGGCGCCGCAAATTGTCCTTAAGTTTTATTAATTAAAGTTTGTGATTTTACAGTTTCGAATGCACTCCTGATTTTTTGTTTTTTAGCTCGTCTGTCCAGCATGTTTTGAGTGATTCTTAGAATTCTTCCCAATGAAGGCGGGACATTAGGATATTTTAGCCGAAATCTTCGCTGCGTTTCACGTAGATTTCTTACGGTGTTGTACCACACGACAATATCAAGATACTGTACGTTTGTTAACGGCTCACAACTATTTCGTCTCGTCCTAGGCATTGTTATGACAAACACAAGACAAAAATACAAATTATTCGCAATACGTAAAGTAGGATTTGCGGAATGCGCGCGCGACCGTGACCTACAAACGTTTTAGGACGACTAATGAACTAAGGAAGGGTGGGCGGCGGGGCGGTCGCCGGGAAGGGATGTCGGCGCTGGCGCTCATGCGAGGTTTGGCAACGTCGCGCGATACTTACACTAGAAAATAGGCAAAATTAGGTAAATGACCGCTATGAACGGCAACGGGATTATTGTGCACTGCGATGAGTAGGACGAGATTTTTTGATACTTTAATTTTTCTTATTTATTTTGCATATTAATTTATTTTGCTGGAGTACCGATAATTCGTACTTAAATAAAGATAATAACATCAATGGACCATTTTAAAGCGATAATCACGTATTTTTTTTTAACGATTTAGATTGTAGAAAAAACCGTTTATAATTACTATGTTACTGTAACTGAAGCTCCCATTTCTTTTTGTCGCATTTATTCAAAGTCAGCCTGTATATTGCATTGTGGTGTGTATGTCGTGGCAAGATTTTGTCGTGATTTTGTCGTGGAATTGATCACTTCATGATGTGGCCAACCATTTCGTGAAATGGTTGTATTCAATGAAATAGCCAATATAATAATATAATATAATAATGATGCTGGTACTGTTCCTATTGTTTCAGTGTCACTGGCTACTATGCAGGTAGGGTGCTCACTTGCGTGGAGCACCCCTGTCATACCGAAGTTCCACAACAATGAGACCGGCATCAATATTACAGACGTAAGGTTATTTAAAAGTACTGTCTTGTTTAAGTCGTGACCACCGTCTTCAATTTCAAACAAGTACATTATTTTTCGTTTGGTTACTGCCTAACGTGGTGTCAGAGTCTTTATGCCGCCCATGGACCTCTAACTTGGCTGTTCATGCCGTCGAGAAATATCTCTCAGGAATGCCGATTTGGTTTCTTCACTTACCGTACCATCATTTACCGTAGCAAATGATAAAAATATGGCCTGTGACTTGGCAGTCCGACGGTCACACCACTAGGCTATCACTGCTATTATTACATTATAATATACTTACTAAAGACAGTAGAACATGAACAAAATTGTAAGCCTCTAGTAAGAGCTAATGGGTTATTCCTAGCTCGACTTTAAGGGCTACCTCGTTGGGAGCATCACACCAGTCAGTGAGGAAAACCGAGGATTACAGTGCGCATTACTGGCCATGATTGAGGTTACGGAGACAGGATTCTTTTAAAGAGAATTAGCAGTGGTGGGACCATCCACCACTCGGCATGGCAGTCACCAACTCCCTTTCATAGAGGAGACCTGTGTCAAAGTATCGAGAACGTTACAGTCTGATTTTGCATTTGCGTAACACTACAAATTCTGACAGGTCTTATATGTCTAAATCTTCATCAACCGATTTTATGGTGGTCACTACTGTTAATTCTGGCTTTCAGTAGCTGCAGTGGTTTGGGAACAGTGTGGCAAGCTTGTCAAGCTTGCTACAAAAAAATGCCAGGAGACCATCTGGTGTGAGCAAATATCATTATAATAGTTATTGTGATCATTCACAGAAAGAGATATCATGGGTGGCAGCTTTATCATCCCCTGGCTTCATGACTGGCAGCCTGGTGACGAGGTTCATTTCCGATAGGTACGGGAGACGAGCCGTTATTTTGAGCAGTGCTTTGCCCGTCGTTATTGGAACGGTGAGTGAAACAAATGTAATATTTGAATCTGACGCAGGATGCTTACACGATTGGGACCAAGAGCTAGTCTGGACTTTAGGCTAAAATGGATTGTAAGTTTGTTTCAGTGTTTCTTCTTAGGTAAAGCGTTTTAACCGAAAATAAACCAGTTTGTATAATTTTTATGTGCATATTCCTAAAAGCGACTGTCACCACGCGTATTATACAAATATGTACATACACTAACTTTATACAGCAAGGCTCATTTTTGTATGAAACGCTACGGCACTTAGCTTGAGGTAAGTCAAAGTTCAATGTTTGTATAGATATCAGCCTGAATAGTTTTTAGGAAACACTGACCCGAGCTAGTTTTATAACCAAATGACATGTTATAGAAGAATCAGTACTTACCTTTGTACCTACTTTATATTAATAATCATATTATCAGGCACGTTAAAATTCGTAATGTTATATTTTCCTATTTGCAATTCTCTTTTGTATCGACAACTAAACCCGATTTGATTTCCCCTTGATATTGACTGACTTTTTGAGAATAACCTCTTTCTTGTAATAAAATTTATGAATATTATTGTTTTTAGGTCATTGTTTTAAGCACTGCGACGGCTTGGTGGCTTTACATAACGCGTTTCCTCTGGGGTGCTGGCACCGGCATGATATCAACCGTGAGTAAATTACCAGTATTCTCTCGAAATGGTTCGAAGCCAACAACCAAATGTACAGTCGGCATCAGAAGTCGGTTAATACAGTTTATCAATATTACACCAACTTTTTGAAGTGAAACTTCTTATGCGACTTCCAACAAGTTTAACGCTACCATGGAGGGGGAATATTTTCTATTACTCACTAAGAGATGGCAGTATTACAAGATCTGTGACAACGTAGTTCTACTAGGTACGCAAGATGGCGTGCAAACAGTCATGTATTCGACTCTTCGGTGTGAGCAGCCTTCGCTCAATTTCCATTAGTAGAATAAACTCGATAAACTTATGTAATAATTATGTAATAAAAATAATACAACAAGAAAACAACAAAATTTATTTAGAAGCTCAATTAAATAACCAGAGTGAATGCGTGGCACTCGAACGCTTGCGTGTAGCATAACGAAGACGATGATGACTACAAAAGAGGGTATGCGGCATGGACTGCCGTGCCATCTATAAAATGGGTCCTCATGACTCCCTCAGAGAAAAAATTAAACAAATTGATACACTGACTCTGCCTTCACTTTATATTTTAGAATGTATTTTATATGTCCACAAAAACCGAGGACTTTTCAAAATTCTTTTCGACTTCCCTAGTATAAATAAACGCATTAAGCACGAAATTGTTATCACAAAATTCAGAGGGTGCAAAATGCATGCTCACGATTGATTCTGCTTCCCAATCCCACCTTTTTGTCCCGTAACGCCTTTCTTAAATAAGTATTCTATCCTTAAGATGAAGTCGCGGTAGAAGTTACACTTGGCATGCATACTTTTTAAAAGCTTTTATTTTTGGAGTTATAAAGTACCGACCTACCTGTGTACAGGTAGGTCGGCTGCCTGTATATAAACTGAGCTGGATCACTAGCAGAAGAGAATGCGCAACTAGGCAGTGCTCGCAGGCAACTCTCCACTCAATCGCATAAGACAGCTGCTTTTAGGGGAAGTTTCAGATACGCCGCATCCTAATGCTGGACCAATATTCAGCCTCTGATAAGGAATATTAAATGCCTTGGTACCTTCAGAGTTCGGCGGGACATGAACTAAAACTAGCAAGTCATTTCTTATAAACAGTATACGCTTTTATAATAAGTTGCCAAAGTCAGTTACAGAACTGACCGATGGAAAGTTTAAAAATTATATCAAACGTGTCCTTATTAAAAAAGCATATATATTACAAAATTAAGCACTACGTTTAAGATAAAGAAGTTTGGCCTTAGCCCCTTCGCACATGCGGCTTCCCTGGTAGCTCATAAACGGCACAAACTAACAAAAAATCTTTTCTCATTTTTTTCTTAATATTTTTTTTTCCATTCTTTTTAATCATTTGTTTTGCAGCAGTTTTTAAATCATTACACATTTTGTTTAGAATAGTTACAGCACGGATGACAACATTTATGTCACTGGTTTAATCTAGCCTTATTGTAATATTTTCTAATTTTTTTGTTGTATAGACTCTTTGTCTTATTTACCAATTTTTTGCAAGTGTGTGGACATTGTAGGCCTTATAGATTCCTAGATCCTTGGTAACTTAATCTCGTTACTACGCAACGATTTATTGTCGTAAGCAACGACTTATTCTCGGGCCTACGATGTCCTCCCATACTTAAGTACTAACGCTGTAACAGAAATATTGTAAAACCAAATTATTTTAAAAGAGTAACCATGTAGTTTCTTGCCGGTTCTTCTCCATAGGAAACGACCAACCGGAACCGAGCACCTTTTTGTCGCCGTTTTATAGGTGCCCATGTAGGCCTATGTAAATTAAAAATATTTTGATTTTGAGTAAAAGATGCTTTTTAAACATGGTCAAATTTGACAATATTGTTATATCTTGAAAAGCCCTCTGATGGATCGGCAACCATAACTCAACTTTTGGTCAAAAAGTACGAGTCACTTCAGTTTAGACGAAAGGCTTAGATGCGCCATTCTCCTTCATATCTATAAAAAAACTTTTCTTTACAGGTATCAGCCATTTACTTAGCAGAGGTATCAGACAAAGAGATCAGAGGTAAAGTCACATCGTCCATCCGCTTCATGCAAAACTTTGGCTGTTTCCTCATCATGTCTGTCGGCCCCTTTGTTTCGTACCACGCCATCAGCTACCTGCTGCTGGTTCTGCCGATATGCTACTTCATCGCCTGCTGCTTCATACCTGAGAGTCCATATTATCTCTTGAAGGAAGGAAAGGTGAAAAGAGCGAGAGATTCTCTCATCAGGTTAAACGCGAATAAGGATGAAAAGGTGAGAGTAGACCTGAAGGGGATCGGACTGGGTAAAGAAAACGACATTCTATTTTGTCCGTCAGACAAGTAATACAAAAATATTAGACACGTATTTTTTGTTTTATCAAAATATCAAAAAATTACTTAGTTAGAACTCATTAAAGTTGGAGAGTGGGGGCTTACTACGTCACAAGTGGGTATAAAACTTACCTACATGTGACGTCATGCGCCATTTCAACTCAATATATCTCCGTAATTTTATGACCACGTGAAAAAAGAAAAAAAACGTGTCCAATACTTTTCAATAAACTACCCGACGGACAAAGAAAAAAAAAATTGGATTATCCCCTATTGGTGCTAAAGGGTAGTTACCGGTTATTTGAACATATCTTTCACTGACCAGTTTGATATTTCTATACGATTATAGAACAATTATTTTGAAATAAATTGTCAACTTGCCTATACGCCTCCCCTCTCAACAACTTTGTATAAAGGCTGATTAGCGATACCCTCCTGCTCCAAAATCTGACTATGAAACCATTTTTTTAGCAGGGTCCATCTGTTTTTGACGTTGTATATGCTGATTTCACTAAAAGTAACAACAACCTTTGTAGGTAATAGAGGATCGGCTAACATCAATGATGGTGGATGTTAAGAAGGAGACGCTTCGCTCGGGTTCTATCAAAGAGCTGTTTACTGGAGCGCGATACCGCAAGGCTCTCATCATATGTATAGGTTAGTAGATATTAACCTTACTAACCTTTTTTCTTAACGATACCCAGCCATTTGTCCCTCTGGGCAAAAGCCTGTTCTCATAAAGAGAAGGCAGGAGCATTCATCATCTCTAAAGTCGGACTGGTGATTAGAGACACAATATACAGGGTGTAACGGAAAGGGTACATACATCCTTAAGGGTGTGCTACAGACCATCAAACTAAACATGCTTCTCATCATAAAACATGTTTTTCAGCAAAAAAAATATCTGCTGCCCCATAGAAAATTACAATACTTATTCGACCCAAATGTATAGGCAGCTGATATTTTTTTCCGCAAACAATTTTTTATGTTGGGTAACATGTTCAGTTTGATGGTCTGTAGCACACCCTTAAGGATGTATATACCCTTTCCGTTACACCCTGTATAAATAGTTGTATAAAAGTCTGTGTGTGATTTTCAAAGTAGGAAGCCAGAAAATTCATCTTGGTTTGAAAAAAGTATATTACGGCGTTTTTTTTTAATTATAGATAGTTGATGACCTAAATGGGTTGAAACAGAATTTATTTAATACATGTCTTCCGAACTCGTGGCTAAATAATAACAGCCGCATGTGTCGATCTTTAAGGTAAATCCGTGCTTGCCCAGGTTGATCCGTGGATGGGGGACCATAATTACACACCGAGTTTCCTCTGTGCCTTGAAAAGCACGTTAAGCCGTTGGTCCTGGCTCCCATAGAACTTTGACACTCGTTACGAGTACCTGTAAAACGTGGTGAATAAGGATGCGAGGGAGAATTGGGACAAACTTTTAATGGGATTTCATCGTTAATTACAAATAATTCGTCACTAAAAAGCTATTGGGATAATTTCTGGTTTAATTTAATAAACAATAGAGTATTTTTAGGTTACCGATAATATTAAAGTAACGTGACAATGCCTTTCAGATTCGTCCCGATTCACCCCCGTGTCTCTATTCACCCCATTATACGATAGTCAGAAGCCAAAAGTCTGACATCCAGTCTTACCAAGGGGTATCGTATTACCCAGTTACTGGGCTGTGGAGGTCAGACAGGCAGTCGCTTTATGTAAAATACTGGTACTCAGCTGCATCGGGTTAGACTGGAAACCGACCCCAAGATGGTTTGGGAAAAGGCTAGGCAGATGATGATGTCTTCCGAGCTACGATACCGTAGCTCAAATGCCCCGGTCATCCATCCACGCCCTTCGATATAGTCAACGTTGATATCTCAGTCAGTCAGTCAGTCAAGATTTTGAATTTGATATATATATATATTGTTTTGTATACCGGGCTGGTTTCCGCAACTCCACGTCTAAAGCGCGTATTTTGATATTTATATATACAGTATGTTAGTTTAAACGAGGGACATATTGAAACCCATAATAGTACATACTAACATGATACTAATAAAAATATAAACAAAAAAAAAACACTGATAAATAACAGACAAAACCATACCAAAATTTCACGCAACGTGTATACACCCTTGCGCTAGCGACTTAATACTATCGCAGAACATGTGAGCGGGTCAATGACTCTTAGGTATAATCCATTTTCCCTTCATACTTTAAACTTACCTGGCTTAGGACAGTCCAAAATATCTAGGCACTAAACAAAACATTAAAAATTCTTCTATATACGTTATAGGTTTTTTACATATTTGGGACGAGAATCGAATACTGAATACCCTCCCTCAATATGTCCCTCGTTTAACCTAACATACTGTATATAGATAAATTATTCAACAGGTTTGAAAATCACTCTAATTATGTCAGGAACGATTGCCATCCAACAGTACATCGGCCGAATTGTTCAAGAGAGCGAAACGAACGTCAATATTTCAACTGTGCTGATTATATTTGGAGCAGTCAAATTCTTTGTTGGTAAGAAATTAAGAAGTTTTTGTCGATATCGCGTATCCATGTCTAATTATGATTAGTTACATTAATCAATTAAAAATAATTTTAAAGCATCTTGCTATCACTTTTAAAACTCCCAATTTATTTGCAGGTATATTTTCGTCATCTATAGTGGACAAGGTTGGACGTCGTCCCCTGCTCGTCTTCTCCTACCTCAGCAGTGGCATAACCCTCATAATAGTAGGAGCCTATTTCTTTATACAGCCCACTTCTTCCACATACTATAGATACATCCCTTTCGTTGGCATCATCGTCAATAGCATGTTATCCATTCTAGGCTACGAGTCGCTAGTCTTCATTATCACTGCAGAGATATTTCCTCTGAACGTCAAATCAGTGGCCATGACTGTCAAAAATATTTTGGGAGGATTCCTAAACTTCTTGTCAGTCAAAGGGTATCAAGAAGTGAAGGATGCAGCTGGTCTGGCTGGAGTGTTCTGGTTCTACGCCGGTGCATCTATTATCGGTGCTATTTTCTCCTACTTGATGGTGCCAGAAACAAAGGGGAAAAGTTTAAGAGAGATCCAGGTTGAGTTGCAAGGCGCTTTGTATGACGAAACTAATGAAAAATTGAAGACTGTGATCGTGGATGAAGATCCTGAACTAACCGAGCTGAATGAGCTGAAACGTGGGAGCCCATCGTGAGCTCTCAAGACAGCAGCCGACAGTAGTCGGTGATACGAAGGGAGCTGGTAAATAAAATCAAAGTGATTTAATATAGTAATCTAAAGCTGTTGGGTATTTTACAATCCTTAAGAAAATTTTAACTTGCAGTGCAGTTAGTGAAAGCAGGATTTCAAATACACAAAATGTAATATAGATCACGGAAGCAAACTGAGACCGAATATCTTTTTATTTTAATTATAAACTGAAACACTAAATACTTAGTATTATTTTGCCGTTGTCTTACTTACTTCTAAGCGATGGATCGCTGAAGTTTTTCGTCTCACAAACTGATGTGATTAATAAAAATATACTTTGATAAGACGTACGTAGTTTCATGAGGAGAGATTAACAAAAGAGAAGTGACATAGACAAAAGTAGTGATACTTATACATCTAAATGTTATTGACCATAGAAAAATTAAGGTTCAAACTTAACTAACAACACTGTTGGTGAGCTAAGTGGACTGTAATTATTTAAAATGGATTGGAGATGGTAGAAACACTGTTAGTATGTTATAATTGCTATTTAATGCCAGAACAAACTATGTACAAAGCAATGGATCACAGACACTTGACAACATCAGCAAAAGTCAGAAAAAATAGAACAATCATTCAAAATATATATATAGTTCTTAAAAAAAGGTGGCATCCCAGCCAGTCGCCAACATACCGGACCCCCAGTGGAACACTAACAACCGGTGGCTACTGGCTGGGAAGCAGCTTCCATTAAAACTAGCTTACGGGCCGGTCGGCGCAGTATGCCGCCCTTAGTGCGGACGTCTGCCACGCGGACCGCTCCGTCTGGCCCTGGGTAGATCGACACTATTCTTCCTAACGGCCATAAGCCACGAGGAAGGGTAGCGTCGGCGATCAGCACCACGTCTCCCTCACTGAAACTAAATGTGTTGGTAGAGAGTCCCCTTGCTCGGAGCGTGGGCAGGTACTCGCGCAGCCATCGTGCCCAAAACTGATCTGCTAGACGTAAGCTTCTACGCCAGTCACATCTTCTGTTTAAGTCTGCGTCCGTGAGCGTGCTGGTCCAAGGTACGACTGAAGAGGAACCCAGGATGAAATGGAAAGGAGTGATCGCTTCTGGTGAGTCGGTTGAAGATGGCACGTACGTGAGAGGTCTCGAATTTATTATGGCCTCTGCCTCAAGGAGTAGTGTGGATAGTACGTCTTCTTTTAATATTTTTTTTGCGAGGCAGTCTCTCAGGGCTGTCTTCACGGTTCTTACCAATCTTTCCCATGCTCCGCCCATGAACGGTGATGCCGGTGGGATGAAACGCCATTCAATTTTGTGGTTTGTGGCGTATTCTTGCACTGCGTCGTCTTGTAACGAGCGTAGCTCTCGGGAGGCTCCAACAAAGTTGGTGCCATTATCTGTAAATATTGTTGAAGGCGATCCTCGGCGAGCAATGAAGCGTCTTAGGCTCATAATGGCTGCATCGGATGAAAGTGAAGTGACAAGTTCTAAGTGGATGGCTCTCGTTACTAGGCATGTGTACAGCGCGACGTAGCGTTTTTCGTGACGTCGGAATATTGTGACAGTAATCGCACCGAAATAATCTAAGCCCACGTGCGTGAACGGCCTCTTGTGATGATCGAGTCGCTCTTCCGGTAGATTTCCGATTTGAGGTCGAGCAGGTTGACCCTTCCACCTTCTGCATTGGAGGCAAGCTTTGGCTACGCTACGAATGCTGTCTCTTGCTTTGAGTATCCAAAACTTCTGCCTGAGCTCATTAAGGACAAGTTCGTTGAAGCAATGTGCGGCGTGAATGTGTTTGTGAAGGATGAGGAGTCGTGTGACGTGATGGCGACCATCCAGAATTGCAGGCAATATGGCTCTCTCACTCACTCCTGGCGTATACTTTGTCCGTGAGTCCAGTCGCATCAAGCCATCCTGACCAAGAGTTGGAGCGAGTTTTGCTATTCGGCTGTTTTTGGGCACGGGTTGTGAAGATTCGACTGCTTTCAGCTCATCGGGGAAGCTGTCTTTCTGAGTTCGTTGGAGTATCATCTTCTCAGCTGTTATGATGTCCGCCGCGTGAAGTTGTGAAGGAGATTTGGTGCTGTCGATGTATATATTAGAATTTTGATCTATTGGCCGAGACAGTTTAAGCCGGAATAATCGCGCAGCCAAGAGCTAAAACGCGTCGCGTCAGGTACTGGACTCGAGAACGGAACGTCGAGGAGCAACCCCACCAGCTCCGATTTCAACTCGAGGTCTGGTAGAGTCTCCTCGATGTCAGCAACTCGCTCGGTCGGCCAAGCATATGGTGGCTGTAACAGAAACGGAGGACCCGTAAACCATCGATGAGACTGTGTGAGGTTTAATTTTTTAGGTTTTGTGGCATCGTCGGCGACGTTGAGAGAGGTAGGGATCCACCTCCAGTTGGACGGGTTGGTGGTTTCTAATATCTCTCCCAACCTGTGCGCCACGAATGGTTTAAACGCCCGAGCATCACTCCGAATCCACTTAAGGACAGTGGTTGAGTCTGTCCAAAAAGTGATCTCGGAGGGCTTAATTCGATGAGCTTGCAAAATTGTTTGCGCAAAACGAGAGGCTATAAGCGCAGCTTGTAGCTCAATGCGTGGAATTGAGACCGGCCTTAAGGGCGAAACGCGTGCTTTACTGCCGATTAGAGTTGTCGACACGGAGTCGTCATCGTATCTAAAACGCCAATAGGCAGCACATGCATAAGCTTGTTCGCCACCATCGGCTAATACATGCAGTTGGGTATCCACTACGTCTGTCTTAGTCATATACCAACGAGGTATTTTTATGTTGGACGCGACCTGCAATTGTAAAAACCAGTCTTCAGATTCATTTACGTACGTGTTGGGAAGCGGTGAGTCCCAGCCGACCCCTGCCCTCCATAGTTTCTGTATCAAAATGCGGCCCCAGATGATGACCGGTATTAATAAGCCGAGGGGGTCATATACCTTCATTACGTTTGATAAGAGACTACGTTTGGTTAAGGTGTCGGCCGGTAACTGCGACACTGCTCGGAAACCCAGCGAATCCTGACGTGGGTTCCACTTAACACCCAATACGCCAACCTCGCTACTAGGCGGTAAATAGACGTCGGAGGTTGCGTCGCTTCGAAATTCCTTTGGGATAAGCGAAAGTGCCTCCGGATCGTTTGACGTCCACGCGCGCATCTCGAAACCACAGGCTTTGTGAACGGTGACTACGTCAGCGGCCAGCTGCGCCGCGTCGGCGACACTGGAGTGGCTACCTAAATAGTCGTCCATATAGTGGTCGTCAATTATTGCCTTACAGGCGGCGGGGTAATCGGCTTGGAGTGTTCTCGCATTTTTGTTTTTAATGTAGAGCGCGATGAACGGACTTGAAACTGCGCCAAAAATCATAGAGGACATACGATACTCTTTCAGTTCGCCTTCTTTGTTACGCCAGAGGAAGCGTTGTGCGTCTCTGTCTCTTGGAGCGATTTTTATTTGTGGGAACATTTCTTTTATGTCACCGTTTATAGCCACGGCGCCTTCTCTAAAGCGAAACAAGATATCTAGTAAAGAACAAAGTAAGTCTGGACCTTGTAGGAGCAGGCTGTTTAAACTTATACCCTTCGTCGCCGCGGCGGCGTCGTGGACCACTCTGAGCTTCTTCTTTTGAGGGTGAAGTACGCCGAAAATAGGCAGGTACCAACGAATACCAGCTTCTACGTTGACGCAGGAACCATTTGGTGGTTTCCGTTGGTGATAGGTGATTGGTTCGCACTCCTCAGCGTAGCCTTTTGCAATGACGTCGTCTATAAATTTGTTAAAGGCTGTGGCGAACGATTCATCTTTTGCCATCTGGCGTTCGAGGGCCTTGAAGCGCGATAATGCCTGCGGGTAACTGTCAGGTATAGTCTTTGGCAGTTCTTTCTTCCAGGGTAGGCCAACTTCAAAATGTCCATCATTAAGTTGGCGCGCCGATGATTCGATAATATCAACGGCTCGTTTATCGTCATCGTTTGGGCGAGGGGCGCTTTTCGTTATGCCTAAGGCATCAATGTCATAATGACTTTTGATAAGAATGTCTAAAGCGTCCGATACGTGGTTCACAAATTCGAGTGGCTTAGATGAAACGGAAAGCGCACCGTGAAGTACCCAACCTAACAAAGTTCTCGAGGCGACAGGATCACTCTTTTTGCCACATCGTACTTCGCGACTTAAAGAGAGGTGCCAATCGGGCGCACCAATGAGGACAGTAGGGGTGACGTCAGTGTATGAAAGATCGTCGGTTAAGTCTACCAAGTGATCATAGTCTGAGAAAATAATTTTGCCTGGGTGTTGCGCTCGCAACCCCAAAGGTTTGATCGCCCGCGCGTGTTTTACTAAATAACGATCAGATAAATTTCGACCTCGAATGTAAAAGTCTACGTAACTTATGTCAACTTCTTTCGTCATACCACTGACGCCTTCGATGCGTAGCCGCTCCTGACAGGTGGGTTTCGCGCCGATGCGCGAAGCAACCTCACCGTCAATGAGCGTCGCAGTACTGCCCTCATCGAGTAACGCCGTCGTGTGGAACTCGCCGTCAGGACCCTCGAGCACGACCGGGACTACCTTCAGCAGCCCGCGAGGGCGATCGGTTGACCGCGAAGTCCCTGTAACATCAATTAAGGTATCAGATGTATTTCCAATTTTGACAGATGGTTCAAATTCGTTGGTTGAATTGTCCACGTTAACAAGAGTGGTCGGTTCCGCAAACAAAGTTTGAGTATTGTTGCATTGGCTGCTGGATGCTACGCCAGGTTTGGAGTTCGCTGTCATTGTGCCGTGAAGGAGCGCGTTGTGACGTCTCGGACATCCGTCTACTCCACAACGTTTGGCGCGACAAAAATTCCAAGTATGTGGGCTAGACTTCAAACACCGGTAGCATATTTTTGTCTCACGGACCCAACGCCATCTGTCGTCTATTGAGAGCGCTAAAAAAACTTTACAGGTTTTTATGTTGTGAGGTCCTTGTTTACAATAGGTACAACGCTCGGGCAATTTGTTGTTAGATACGGTGGCATGAATTGTTTCCTTCTTCAATTGGAATCTAGTAGGATGCGTTGTGTTCTGTGCCTTAACCGTATTGTCGGCAACAAAGTTATATTTTAACTGTTTATCAGCCTCTACTAAAAGAAAGCGTGACAAAATATCCAATTTTGTTAAATTTGGTTGATTGGGTGCATAAACGGAAGCAAAGTCCGTGAAACGAGCGCGCGTATGCTCGCTCAACTTCATCATTATGCACCGAAACGCGCGTACGTCTAGGGCACTCACGATGTCGTCCGGTTCCCCAGAAGTCCACAGAAGAGACGCCACGGACTGGTACGCCGGACCGCGCACAGCGTTGTTTAAACGATCTAAATTATCTGACGGAGAAAAATTAGATTTAGTTCGTTCGTAACTACTCTTGAACGCCATCCACTGACTAACTTCGCCCGAGAACGTGACGAGTTCGGGTCTCTTTGGTTTGCTGGAAAGGGCGTTTATAGCTTGGGTAAGCTGAGTTACAGGGTCTGAGATAGGGCGTTCAGACGTATTTGATTGCTGTGTAGCATTATTGTGGTCGTTGTTACCGTCGGCGCGTGTAACTGACGACGGGGCTGCATGGTTGACATTCGGTACGTAGAACGATACCGTGTTGGTAGGAGCGGCCGGCTGTGAATATTGTCCTTGGGGGTTGCCCAAAGTGACAGTCGGTGCCTCACCAGGCATGTTCGAGTTACTTACCGTGGTCATGTTCTGCTCGAGAACCCACGTCGCGGTGCGTTTTGCGGAATGACAATTAGACAAACGTGAACAATGGGATTTAGATGACTTATCTGATGCTTCCAAAGCGGCTAGTCTGGCTTGTAGTTCCGTCTCTTCCGCCTCAGCCTCGAGGCGGGCAAGCTCGCGTTCGCGCTCCACTCGGCGCCGCATTGCGTCTGCTTCGATGGCCAGTTTCTGGGCGCGGACGGTCGCCGAAGACCTCGAGGAGTGAGTGCGTTCACTGCACGACTGTGTACTATGAACACTATGTGCACTGCATGAAGGTGCTTTTGCATTTGCATCTAAACCCGAATTAGATCGAACACTTAGGCGATTTGCGAGGCTAGGTTGTGCCTGGTCGCAAGGTTCAGTGCCCGCGGACTGTGTGGTCGAGTTAATTGCACCCTCCGTTGCTGTGGCCAAAGCCGGCCGGTCGCCGCCCCGTGAACGTTCGCGACGTTCGGGCTGCGTCCGATTGACTTCCGTGGCCGTAGTGTCCGTGTTTGCCTTGCTTTGACTACGTGTTTCCACCATAGTTAATGAATAAGAATGACGAAATGAATGTTTACTAAGCGAAATGAAAAAATGAAAAACTTACGTCAAAATGAAAATGTTGAAAAAATGGTTTGTTTTTACGGCGAGAATGGACCAAATTGTTGGTGAGCTAAGTGGACTGTAATTATTTAAAATGGATTGGAGATGGTAGAAACACTGTTAGTATGTTATAATTGCTATTTAATGCCAGAACAAACTATGTACAAAGCAATGGATCACAGACACTTGACAACATCAGCAAAAGTCAGAAAAAATAGAACAATCATTCAAAATATATATATAGTTCTTAAAAAAGGTGGCATCCCAGCCAGTCGCCAACAAACACAAACCAACCTAAAAGTTCAGCGACTTTCGCTTAGAGAACCTTATGAATACTGGATTAGAAACACACAAAATCTAGCAACTGTGGACCCGATTCGCAAGAACGTCCTGTTTTAAAGCGTCCTATTTGTTGTATGATTCGTACAATGTCCTTCTGTTAGTTCCATATAGAAGAATAGGTCACAGGCTGTGTTATAGACATTTGAATGAAAACAACAGTTGTATAATACAACATCGGACAATAATATTCGGTAAGGTAAATAGGTCTGACCAACACTTACCATTCCGCGTCCTCATCTCTTTGATTGATCCCAACCAAAATTAATTATACCGCAAGTGCACAACCCTCGTACGTCCAGAATTGATGACCTAATTACCTTACCGAATAATTCGATTACGGTCCCGTTTATAAATTGTACGGCGAGTTTTTTTTTTTTTTTTAAAGAAAAAAAAAAAGAATTTTTACGAACCCATTTATCCGATTAGGCTTTGTTGGGAGACAAATTCGATTAATGCGTATGAGCTCGAGTTTGATGTAAAGGATATTGATGATGAGGCAAGGAAGGGGTGACAGTCTTCCACACTTGATCGACAGTCCGTTAATTGCTGTTTTGAATGTGTAAACACCGATGTATTACGGCTTAGGTCCATTTATTTGGCGAGTGAAGAGATTAACTAGTGCTATCTTGAGGTTGAATCGTAATTAAGGATATGCGTTGAATCATGTGTTTTAAGATGATAAATCCGACTAGGTAATTTGCTGCGTGAAAGACATATTCTGTGGCACTCGGCAATATAACCACGATGTGAAGCCCTGACACAGCCGGTGACGCGGTAGACCTCGCAGGAGATGGCGGGTCGAGCTGGACAGAACCAACGACAAGTAGTCCAGATTGGCCCAGGATCTAAGACATTTTGGAAGACATGGGGAGAGGCTTTTGCCCATTGGGATGAGACAGGCTAGCAGTAACAGTAACTCGGCAATAGTGTAGCTCTACATCAGTGAAATCATTTTAGAAATCGAATGAGTAGTTTCAGAGATTACCTTCTACTTCCAAACTATAGATATAATATGTGTGTTTATTTTCCAAAAACTGGATATGCAAGCATAAAAAGGAGTTTGGATTTACTTAATCATATTATCTGGAAACCGGTTTGCGAATTAACTAGATATAATTACCATCATAAACTATTTCAGCTTAAATGTTTGCGGTTTTTAATTAAAATAACTCTTTAAATTTCGGACGTGAATTATCACGTCCGAAATTTAAAGAGTTAATTGTCGAATTATTGGCTATTAAGCCAATAATTATTATTATACAGAGTGAATGGATCTGAACCCGCCATAGCAAATTCGCATATAGAAGAAGTCATTTGCTAATTATTAGACCTTGCTTTCCCTAGCTAAAGTTTAGGAATTATGTCAATTTTTATTTATTGAGATTTTTCCAAAACATGACATTCAAGCATTTATAACTTCAGTTTTCTTTCATTCTTTTAGTATTTTTTTATTAGTTGGTAGTCATAAACATTTGCGATTAAAATACGTCGCAACTTCCCTAAAACGGTTGAAAAATAAGATATTAAGCTCAGAAAGTCAATAATTAGTAAATTATATCCTCTATATGCAAATTTGCTATGGCGGGTGCAGATAAAGTCAGCCTGTATACAATTATATTAATAAAAAAAAAACTCTATCCAGTTTTTAGGGTTCCGTACCCAAAGGGTCAAACGAGACCCTATTACTGACACTTCGCTGTCCGTCCGTCCGTCCGTGGGTCCGTCTGTCCGTCCATCCGTCTGTCACCGGGTTGTATCTCATGAACCGTGATAGGTAGCCAGTTGCAATTTCTACAAATTATGTATTTCTGTTGATGCTATAACAACAAATACTAAAAACAGAATAAAATAAATGTTTGAGGGGGCATCCCATCCATTCCCATACAAAAAAGTGATTTTTTTGCTCGTTTATATAAATAATGGTACGGAACCCTTCGTGCGCAAGTCCAACTCGCACTTGGCCGGTTTCTCAACTATGTTTAGTATTCATGAACTCACGTGAGTTTAGACTACAACTAGAACTTGACCTGTTTTTATAGTATTTTTTTATCGTTAATGGTCTCTTGATTGATCAGTATCATCACTTACAAACACGGAATAAAATGTGCTTGTAAGCGGTGATGAAGTTGACGATTGAGTACTCTCGCCCAAATACCCATTTCACTAGTGAGTTAGAAACTGAGTGCCTAGCAACAACGCGCGACAGTCGATTCAAGCATCGTTAGAATTTGGATGACTAAACAAAGGAGGCCCGGTAGCTGGACCCAAAGAATCTAAAAATTAACGAAGCTCCTTTCAAGTTTAAATATAAAATAATAATAACCACAATTTTATGAGATATTTATTTAAAAGTTATAAATATTTACAATTTACTCAAATTAAGTAATCGTGCAGTTACAAAACGAAACTTTTTTCCGATTACGTTCCAATCCAATGAAATATGTTTTTGCTGAAGGGTTTTCTTACCATAAACGGCTCTGTTTCTTCGTTTCGATATGTTACGGCTAATAGCCGAAGTGGGGCTACACCTAGTTTTAGCCAGCTACAACTAGGTGCAGCCGATCACATACGGTTAAACTTAGATGTATCCTACTTATCTTCGGTTAGAACTAGGTTTAGCCTTCATCGTAGCGGCTAGAACCAGGTGCAGCCGCACACCGGTGGTTAAACCTAGGTGTGTCCTATTTATCATCGGCTACAACTAGGTTTTCAGTTCAGTTAAGCATTTTGGTTTTGTTTTGAGATTCTTGTCTTGCGTTTCCCGATAGATTCTATTATTATGAAAAATTAAAAGACGTGTTGAAGTGACATTTATAATTACCTATACTTATAAGTAATTAATAAAACTCACAATTTTAATCTTCTGGCCGGCTGCACCTAGTTGTAGCCGGCTAAAACTAGGTGTAGCCGCACTTCGGCTATTAGCCGTAACAGATACATTCTATAATGTCAAATATTAATATAAACAACATGTAAACTTTAAGGAGGCAAAATAATCTAGTAAAAATGAAACTGACGATTTTGTAAATTATATCCTCTATATGCAAATTTGCTATGGCGGGTGCAGATAAAGTCAGCCTGTATACAATTATATTAATAAAAAAAAAACTCTATCCAGTTTTTAGGGTTCCGTACCCAAAGGGTCAAACGAGACCCTATTACTGACACTTCGCTGTCCGTCCGTCCGTCCGTGGGTCCGTCTGTCCGTCCATCCGTCTGTCACCGGGTTGTATCTCATGAACCGTGATAGGTAGCCAGTTGCAATTTCTACAAATTATGTATTTCTGTTGATGCTATAACAACAAATACTAAAAACAGAATAAAATAAATGTTTGAGGGGGCATCCCATCCATTCCCATACAAAAAAGTGATTTTTTTGCTCGTTTATATAAATAATGGTACGGAACCCTTCGTGCGCAAGTCCAACTCGCACTTGGCCGGTTTCTCAACTATGTTTAGTATTCATGAACTCACGTGAGTTTAGACTACAACTAGAACTTGACCTGTTTTTATAGTATTTTTTTATCGTTAATGGTCTCTTGATTGATCAGTATCATCACTTACAAACACGGAATAAAATGTGCTTGTAAGCGGTGATGAAGTTGACGATTGAGTACTCTCGCCCAAATACCCATTTCACTAGTGAGTTAGAAACTGAGTGCCTAGCAACAACGCGCGACAGTCGATTCAAGCATCGTTAGAATTTGGATGACTAAACAAAGGAGGCCCGGTAGCTGGACCCAAAGAATCTAAAAATTAACGAAGCTCCTTTCAAGTTTAAATATAAAATAATAATAACCACAATTTTATGAGATATTTATTTAAAAGTTATAAATATTTACAATTTACTCAAATTAAGTAATCGTGCAGTTACAAAACGAAACTTTTTTCCGATTACGTTCCAATCCAATGAAATATGTTTTTGCTGAAGGGTTTTCTTACCATAAACGGCTCTGTTTCTTCGTTTCGATATGTTACGGCTAATAGCCGAAGTGGGGCTACACCTAGTTTTAGCCAGCTACAACTAGGTGCAGCCGATCACATACGGTTAAACTTAGATGTATCCTACTTATCTTCGGTTAGAACTAGGTTTAGCCTTCATCGTAGCGGCTAGAACCAGGTGCAGCCGCACACCGGTGGTTAAACCTAGGTGTGTCCTATTTATCATCGGCTACAACTAGGTTTTCAGTTCAGTTAAGCATTTTGGTTTTGTTTTGAGATTCTTGTCTTGCGTTTCCCGATAGATTCTATTATTATGAAAAATTAAAAGACGTGTTGAAGTGACATTTATAATTACCTATACTTATAAGTAATTAATAAAACTCACAATTTTAATCTTCTGGCCGGCTGCACCTAGTTGTAGCCGGCTAAAACTAGGTGTAGCCGCACTTCGGCTATTAGCCGTAACAGATACATTCTATAATGTCAAATATTAATATAAACAACATGTAAACTTTAAGGAGGCAAAATAATCTAGTAAAAATGAAACTGACGATTTTGTAAAAAAGTGCAGTTCCGGAAGCATCAAAGAGACTTGCCGGCAGCATCACTAGACTTAAACGGGACAAAATTGACAAGATTATACGTATTATAACCGGCCTCTCACGTGTTTGTTCAGGGGACCCTGAACAAACACCTATTTACCATAGATGTGACGGATAGCCCTCTGTGCAGAGGGTGCATGGAGGCGGAAGAAACACCACAGCACGTGCTCATGGAGTACAGTTGCGTGGCAGATCAACGGTCACGGACTCTTCAATCGCCGGCATCGCTCCCGGAGGCCTGCAGCAGCCTGAAAAGGCTGCTAGCTTTCTGAGAGTACCTGGGATGGTTGGAGTAACCAGAGGATTTTTATACGTACAATGGCTCAATAAAGAGTCTAAGTGCGGAAACAGCCCCGCTAACCTAACCTAACCTATGGCGATTTTGTATATAGTATATCTTAAAAAGGAACGTTATCAATGGTGATCGCTTGAGTCCCGTCACTACTGTCACTGTCAGATCTGTGATGATCTATTCCATCGTTAAGTTTGTATTGTTGTCTGGGATTTTATGTTTATCGTTGCGATTTTGTGGATTCTCGACGTGGGTCTCTTGTGGTAGTATCTTGTGGAAGAGACTGCACCCTTGGTCTTGGGCTACCGCATTCTTCTTTCGACAATGAGTTGCTTTTGATTTGGACTTTCATTTTAACTACTAACATGCGTTGCGTTAATTTCCACTTACGGCTTGTGCTCTTGCGGAGGCATCGTCTCTCTGATGAAGGTTCTCATAGCTTTGACAAAGTTCAGAGATGGGTGTGTTAAAAACCTATTTAGGAAATCTATCTAAACAACAAACTCAACAAACATGTATAAATACATACTGTTGTAATTTTATATTAGGCTCATTGTTACTCTTGCCCTATACTTTATCAAACTAAAACAGTATGCAGTAAAAGACTGGCCGAGGTAGCAGTGAAAGTAGCGTATTTTACTGAGATCTTGAAGACATCAAAATGGAAGATGGATGGCTGTCGCATTTTATCTTGAAATATTATAAGTGAAAACCCCTCAACAAATAACAGAGGGCACATTCTCTTTTATATCAAACCTCATTTATGTTTTTCTTTCGGGTGGGGACCTGGAGACCTGCCAGTCAAGCATGACAGCCGTAGAAACGGACTATGTCTACGGAAGAATCGACAATATGACAGATATTTCTATCGTCTTAAGCATGACGATATTAAGAGTGTAGAAAAGAAAAGTTTCTATTTTTCAGTCAACATAAGTCTACAACGTCGAGCATGACGACCATATTTTCTCTACCTTTGACTTTTGGGGGTAGAAACATTTCTTCTGACAAAAGTCAAAATAGTCCTCCTAATGACATCGGACATAGACAAGATTCTTTTTGTAGCAATTATTTGTGTTTATCGACATAGCCCACCGCATTAGCACGCTGAAGTGGCAATGGGCCGGCCATATAACCCGAAGAACCGATAACCGTTGGGGTAGACGAGTTCTTGAGTGGAGACCACGGATCGGTAAACGTAGCGTAGGACGTCCTCAGACTCGGTGGAGCGATGATCTTCGCAAGGCGTCTGGCAATAGCTGGATGAGAGTGGCCGAGGATCGTGCTCAGTGGCGTGTCATGGGAGAGGCCTATGTCCAGCAGTGGACGAGTACAGGCTGATGATGATGATGGTGATGATGATGATTTGAGTTTCTTGAACTTTCGTGATTTTTTAAAAACATGTCGGCGTCCTACCGTCGCCAATGTTTCACTATTATTTTAATGATTCATCAAAAATTGTTTAATTTGTTTGTAAACAATCCAACATGTCATCTGAGTCCGCCACAGATCAAAAACTAAATACGAGAAATACGTTTCGTGGTTGCGTTGAGTTACGTTCAAAAGGTTGAAAAATTATGTAAAATATTTGGATTTAATTTCGCGAAAAAGATCCAGGCCCAGGATCCAGGATGCAGCAAAACCACCCCCCCACCCCGCGAAAAATAAAAACTCGTGCATTTGACCACTTTTTTTTGTTAGTGAACATAATATTATCGTAAGATTCAGGGAATATTTATTTATCACTTCAAGCACATAGTACAGAGAGAGAGACCTAATGCCATAGGCATATAAACATCACTAGATACGTCCCCGTTGCTATGGAAAGAATTTCTATGTCTATGTCTTCGCAGAAACGCGAGTCAACGGGGCGCGCTATGCTTGGGCAGAAGAAATGTCAAGTTGTATAGAAAATATTTTTTGTCGTTTCTTGGTAGAATAGAGTATAGTATCTGCCTACTACAGACACTCTATACTCACACTTATCATCCATATTCATACTTTTATTGGTTTTACATTAGCATATTACCAATCATTTCGTTTTTATAAATATTTTCTTTATATCCTTTGTTGTGACATGTTTACTTCAAGTTTGTCAGATGTCATTTACTTTTATTTTTGATTCTTACCAGCCAAACTCTCTATGAAGGTTTCATTTAGATTATATATTACTAAAAATTATTATCATCAATTCGTTAGTTCAATTGTTGTATTTTATAATTAATTGCGAATATTTGCTGTGTAAAGATATTCTGAGTTATATTTCTAAAAATATTATGTGCAGGGTTTTTGACCATTGTTACTGGTTGTTTTTAATACTGGCAGGTTGCGTCTTACTAGAGCGCAGCAGTTTTGAATCTAAAAAAATGATTGGAAGAAAAGAAACGGAAGATCAGGGTATAAAAGGGATTTCTGACAGATGCCCTGGTTCTAGTCTGGAGTTAAGAGTCGGTTCAGTCTGGACACGAGAAATCAGTATAGTCTAAAATCAAGAAAACAGCTAAGTCTAGTTTGGAGTCAAGATCTGTCATATCTTGAGTTTTGAGCACAGCCTGGTGGAGTCAAAGAGCGGCCTTCGTTTAGTGCTGCCGTGGCTGTTGCTAACTGTCTGCTGGAAGCTGCTTTGCGAACTGACGAGCCTGGCACTGGGGCTCATTACCTGTCTGCTGGAAGCTGCTCTTCGAGCTGACGAGCCTGGCATTGGGCGGTACGTGTCTGCTGGTGGGTCCTACCAAATCGCCCTGCATCAAGTTCGTCGTGGTCAAGCTCATCTTAATCAAGCCAGCTTTCTACGACTGCAAGTTTGTCTTCAGTTACTATCACGCTCAGAGATTTGCGGAGATATTTAAAACGTTCCCGGTTAACCTGCCCTTCACTTTTGTACTAATTTATTGTATTTTTCATTTCATCATTTATTAAATTCATTTTCCCCTAATTACTTTTTTAATGTATAAATCTGTTTACTCCTTTCATCAAGGAATAAGCAAGTTTGTTACATTTTGGCGCCTAACGCAAAATCAAGTCTTGATCTTAAACATATTCTCTAAATTCTAAAAAAAACTTCCACAAGAGATTATATTTGGTAACTATTTTCATCATATTTTCATCTTATTACGTCACTTAATCTACTTATACTCTTATACACTTAAATCATATATTATTTATCTATATCATCTAAGAATCTCATCAAAATAGGTTTAGTGTCGTGGGCTCGAACTATTATCGGCGGTGGTTCAGCGCAAAAGTATAGATTACCACACATGACAGTCCTTCAACGCTCTTAAATATTTCAAGTAGGCTATTTAATCCTTCTTAATAATAACTCAGACTCTCTTGACTCTCTCTCTCCCTTTTAATTTTATCTACTTTATTTTTAACTTTTTTATCTTATACTTACTCATGACTCATCTTCCTCTTCCCTTCTTCTAACTGTAGAGTTTTATTCGGTCTATTTAAACTCTTAAGTTTTTATTTTCTTTGTTCATTCATTGGTTCTTAAACCATTAAAAGATTATTTTTAATCTTCTTCTATATCTGTTCTTATCAGATAACTCTTTGAAGTGCTTTTAGGTACAAGTTATCTAACCTTCTATTATACTAACTGTACTATAAGTTGGTATAACTATTTTCTTATCAACTCTAAAAGTTGACTCTGAAGCGGGTTGCGACTTCCTTAAAATAAGCCTTCGCTAATCTTCAACTCTAAAAGTTGATTGAAGCGGGTTGCGACTTCCTTAAAATAAGCCTTCGCTAATCTTCAACTCTAAAAGTTGACTGAAGCGGGTTGCGACTTCCTTAAAATAAGCCTTCGCTAATCTTCAACTCTAAAAGTTGATTGGGGTGGATCCCTTATTATTATTTTTCATCTTATTATGGGTTTTAGACGCGAGCGGATTACAACTCCAAAAATAAGCCTACTGTTATTGATTTATCAGGTGGAGTAGTGATCATTGAATGTGAATCCTACCTGGCCTAACTTCGTAAGATGTCGGTATGTTTGAATGAGTTATGAAAGTTTTGTGAATGCTGTAATACTTTAACCTTACCAAAATTTTTGTTCTAGGCCAAAAATTTTCTCGGGGTCGTTGGGGAAATATAGTATCTGCCTACTACAGACACTCTATACTCACACTTATCATCCATATTCATACTTTTATTGGTTTTACATTAGCATATTACCAATCATTTCGTTTTTATAAATATTTTCTTTATATCCTTTGTTGTGACATGTTTACTTCAAGTTTGTCAGATGTCATTTACTTTTATTTTTGATTCTTACCAGCCAAACTCTCTATGAAGGTTTCATTTAGATTATATATTACTAAAAATTATTATCATCAATTCGTTAGTTCAATTGTTGTATTTTATAATTAATTGCGAATATTTGCTGTGTAAAGATATTCTGAGTTATATTTCTAAAAATATTATGTGCAGGGTTTTTGACCATTGTTACTGGTTGTTTTTAATACTGGCAGGTTGCGTCTTACTAGAGCGCAGCAGTTTTGAATCTAAAAAAATGATTGGAAGAAAAGAAACGGAAGATCAGGGTATAAAAGGGATTTCTGACAGATGCCCTGGTTCTAGTCTGGAGTTAAGAGTCGGTTCAGTCTGGACACGAGAAATCAGTATAGTCTAAAATCAAGAAAACAGCTAAGTCTAGTTTGGAGTCAAGATCTGTCATATCTTGAGTTTTGAGCACAGCCTGGTGGAGTCAAAGAGCGGCCTTCGTTTAGTGCTGCCGTGGCTGTTGCTAACTGTCTGCTGGAAGCTGCTTTGCGAACTGACGAGCCTGGCATTGGGGCTCATTACCTGTCTGCTGGAAGCTGCTCTTCGAGCTGACGAGCCTGGCATTGGGCGGTACGTGTCTGCTGGTGGGTCCTACCAAATCGCCCTGCATCAAGTTCGTCGTGGTCAAGCTCATCTTAATCAAGCCAGCTTTCTACGACTGCAAGTTTGTCTTCAGTTACTATCACGCTCAGAGATTTGCGGAGATATTTAAAACGTTCCCGGTTAACCTGCCCTTCACTTTTGTACTAATTTATTGTATTTTTCATTTCATCATTTATTAAATTCATTTTCCCCTAATTACTTTTTTAATGTATAAATCTGTTTACTCCTTTCATCAAGGAATAAGCAAGTTTGTTACAAGAGATAGAACGGAACAAGCACTTTTCTTACTTACACCTGGAACACTTCATGTTTATTACACTAAATATGAATTTGTTTTATTATAAAATAGTTAATTAATTCCAGATAACCGGAAACGACTATATTTGTCACTCATGTTGGGAGCTGATAACCCACAACCCTGAAAATAAAACCCGAGAGCAACATGGCCATTGTAACGTCTGTATCGCATAAAATAAAAACTATGTCAAAATACAAATACATGAGATTTATTACTTACACTTTTTTTATTCAACAAACCTTGCTTTTCAATAGCTGTACACATAGCTAGTGAGCTCTGGCTGTAATAATTTATGTAAAATTATATAATTATCTTCTGTCAGCGTAGTAAGAATCGTTTTACTTGACCATAATTCGCTTATGGATCAAAGTTGTAGTGACATAGTTTTAATAGTGATTGAACTAATTACTAGGTTGGTAATCAGTTTAGTCTCTAGCCGCAGTCTGGCAGTTTTATGATTCATGAATTAGGTACAGACAATAAAGAAAAATCGTGTTTTAGCAAAACACGTAATGTCAGAACTAAAACTGCGAGGGAAATACAATAGTTTATTCGAATCTTCCTTTATGATTCATCTTAAATATTCTTATTTTTTTATTCATCTTAATTACGCAGACATTAATCGTAAGATTTTAAGGTTTTCTTGTAAATAGACGTACTTTCCATTTACTTTTCTGTTAGTCTTTATTCGCTTTACAACTATTTATAAGTTGCCGTAATGAATAATAACTCTAAGAATGGGTCCCAAAATACATGCAGCCTCGCCAGCCTCCTTTTATTTGTTTTATTTTAAACTATATAATTTTATTTTAAATACGATTTACGTAACGATCACTCTGCGCTTTTGGTGCTATGCCCACCAAGCTGAGACGGTTATACTAATAAAACAGTTATACTAATTTTCAATTTAAATCATCACTTTAAACACCCTACACACAAATATTGCCAGCTGTCTGTCCACAAGGCACTAGTGGTGTACCGTGTCCCACAAATATTTATCGATAGTTTAACCACGGGCGTGCACCGCTTAGCATTTCTGTCACGTCCTGTCGCATTGGGAATGCTATATTGTGCGAAACAATGCTACTGTACCTAGAATTGTGTAATGGGGGGGATGAATAGAACTAATAAGTACCTAGGTTTCGGCTGATATCTGTACCTACAGCTTCAGAAGATGTTTTTGAATTAATTTGAATAAGAAGGGTTGATTGACCGTCTTCGTGTAGAAAATACTTGGAGGAGCTACTGGTCCATGAAAGCGCTCATGAAGGGCAGTCTTCTGATCTCACTTAATCGTAAGCTCGTCGACATATATATCATTGCTATCAGACTAACTAATCTATGGCGTTCACACTTGGTCTTCGACGGAGGTTCGGAAGGCGACGGACGGCTTGACGACTGTGACTCTTTGCTGACTAATTGATTTGAGAAGGCAAAACACCGGGAGAGTTGCAAAGGAATGGGGGATGCCTTTATATTTATATAATATATTCATTTATCCAGGTGACCAAGATCCATTGGGTTAGTAAAAATATTCTAACCTATGTTAGTACTTAACTAAAAACACAGACTTATCTTTATCTTTAGTGTTCAGGTGACTAGTGACCTCACTAGCGAGTTGTCATGCATCCCCACTTTGGCGCAGAATGCTGTTGGGGCTGGCACGAAATCTGTTTGGCAGCGAAGCCACGCGGGGCGGGTGGGCCTTTCCGAGCAGTGAGACAGAATAGGTCATTAGAAAAAATAAGGAAAAGTTTTAGAAGATCAGGATATATCACGTCACTGCTTGCTGGTTTTGCATTCAAATTCTTCGATACTTCTCCATAAGTCGTTATCAGCAGTTATCCCTATCTAGCCATAGAACCTCACCTTCTACATCGTCCATCCATCGTTTTTTTTGGTCTTGTTCTAATCTGCTAGCCATCCACATTCATCTTAAAACGCTCATGTCATTTTCCTCATTCTTAATTCCAAAAACATTAACCTATTAGCTTAAATAGGAACAAAAAAAGCCATAAAAAATACAAGAACCGTATCAAAAACATCTAGCAATTCAAGATAAAACGAACGAAGATGGACACCTTCCTCTACGTTATTTCCCTCGTGCCCTCTCATCTGTTTTTTCGCAACGATGGAGAATATTTTTTTCCTTCTGTTTTGAGAATAAATGCTCGATAGGTAGACAGATAAGACGCTTTGACAAATCACACAGCGCCGCCGGCGACGGAAAACGTGTGTATGTAATCATCGAAACCGTTTACTACATTATGGAGTTCTACTTAGTTTAGATGGTAGGTACAACGGGCACATAATAATATTAGTCGTCTTGACCGAATTGCGGTCTTGGCGGCCAATCTCAGTGGACAATAGCCTTCGACGTGGGCTTAATTGTATATAGTAAAAGAAAGAAAAAGTATTTATTAGACTCGCACAGGCCAAAACAATAAAGCAAAATTAAATACATATAGTCCTCCTGACGGTTTTCGGTCACTGGGGCTAATCTTGGTGGAGATTAGCGATCGGCGCGGGAGACATTATAGTGCAGGTGTGTGTGCGCTGCCACAGGTGCACTCTCTGTTCCTTCACTCTCATATTCTATATTGAGAGAGATTAGGCGCAGGACTCCTAATGTCAATTGTGCAGTCACGTGATTCGGTACTCTTGAAAACAATTTTGTCGACGTTGGAGTTTACATTGCTATTGCTCCGATATTGTTTTGTAACACGTGAAGATAGCTGTGTTAAGGGCCACAATAGTGTTGATCAACTCATTACGATACACCGGTAATAGGGCTTTAAAATGCTTTATATTTTTAAAAAAAGGTAGATAAATAAGATATAAATAGTGGTTCAATTTATTAATATTAACTTATTAAATTTATTTCGTTGTAAGAAAATGATTAAAATCACAAAATTACTTTGGCTTCATGTGGTAGGATCGTTGCCTACACTACTAATTAAAAAGACGTGAAAGTTCTCCAATTTCAAAATTAAAGGCAAGTGGTTTTAGAAGTGAGTTCGGAATGCAAGTTTGTTTATTACATTCAGTTATTATTATGTAGATATTGTTCGCATTTGGTTCCTTTTTAGTGAGTATTAATTATTGTCCGTAACGTTATTTTAATATTAAAGTTTTATACAAGTGGTAAGTAAACAGCCATACTTTATTACTTAAAGTAAAGTACTTGTTTAGTATTGAGCTATTGATTTTCCAAACAAATGAAATCATTATTTCATATTTCTTCAATCAAAGTATTTACTTGCTCACTCTATAATTTGCTTTATATTCATCTTCATTCAAAGAAAACGCTTTGTTGAATCTTTGTTTAAATTTATTTTGTTACGAAATTCATGTTAAATACTGTATATATGCTTTATGTATACACTTATTACTAACTGAAAACCATTTAAAACGAAAAACAATTTCTGAAAAGTTATACTTTTATTATTGGAATGATTACAATCAACAAACAATCCTAACGCAATCCTGTCGCAATATTTAGCTGTCAAAATAATAGCGTTTACGGTACGCCAGGCCCAATCCCGATCCCACTTAGTTCTCTAAAATAGAACGAAACGTCATAATTCCAATGTCGATCGATCGGAATTAAATTCAAGAGTAAGCAAGCGCGCTAGACGGATTTCGATACAATTTGGTTCAAAAGTAGGACATAGGATAAGTTTTATCCCGGTAGTACGTGTTTATGGGATAGTTTACAACCGTTGTTCACGGAATCCTCCTTATTATTTGTCGCATTTCCAATTATCGTGAATTGATAGGTTGGGGAAAAGGTTTCTTCGCATTTTTTAAGAAAATTCAAAACATTTTTTAATATAGTTTATTTACATTTAACTAAAGTATTTAGGTACCATTTTGTTCGATAACTTTTTGCCATCTTGTAGGTAGGGTCATAATCCCATTGCTATAGAAATTTAGGAACTTCTGATCAAAATACCGCGACAAGTGGTTTTGGCAGTCCTCTCGTGATGTTCACCTGACACTGCCTAAAGAATTCTGAAGAGACCGAAACAGGTGGAAATCTGAAGGAGGAAGGTCAGGACTCATTTGCTGATTGCCCATCCGTAAAAAAAAAAGTACTATACTGCGGATGCATTAACACCTCCCAGCCAAACTCTCTTAATTTTTGCTGAGTGGCTAAAGATGTGTGAGGTATAGCGTTATCATGATGAAAAACCACACCCCTTCTGTTGATTAATTCCGGCCGGTTTCTCTCAACTTCTTGCTTTAATCTCATCAGTTGTTCGCAGTAGAGTTCAGAATCGATGGGCCTGCCTGGTAGTAACAGCTCATAATGAATAATGCCCTTCCAATCCCACCACACACACAGCATCACCTTGTTGCGAGTTAAACCGGGTTTCGCCACAGTCTGTGAACCTTTTTTGTAGTAAAATTTTAAAATGTATCGAATTTCTTCATTAGAATCACTCATCTTGACGGTACGAAAAACAAATGAAAATCACACATTTTCCTAATTTGAATTTGGAATTATATGTTCTTTAAAATTTAAACTTTCAATGATACCAAAACCAGCCAGATACAAATAGTATAGCCAAAGAGATTTTATTACAAGTTCATACATACTATAATGCGAAAAGACGTTTTAGAGCCTAGTCGCCTTAAAAGGAGCATGCGAGCAAACCCGAGAAAATAGTACTTAGGGTAGTTGAAAGATTAGCAGCCAAGTTAGAATGACCTGTGTTCCTTAGAGTAGGCAACAATTCGATTGACTATTTTTTAAGGATCAGAAGCTAATCTCAATACCTTTTTTGCTAAATGGCTGCTAACTTCAGCATCGAAACTAAATGTGATAGAAGAAAGTCAGTCAACTGTGCAACACGTGGGGTTCGAACCCATGACCGAATAGTACACCCACATTTCGCCAGTTATGCTTAAGTCCCATGTAATAGGGGGCGAGCCTATTGTCATCAACCGGGTACAAATTCAGACTCCTTGGTTGTTACTGAGAAATTCGTGATGGATGAACCTAATAACAATTTTCCCAACCTGAGAATTTAACCCCCGTTTCGCTTCAGACCGCTTCAGACCCCCGTTTCACTTCAGACCGCTAGGACCAACAAAGCAGTTATAAATGCGGTAATTTCAATAAAATGTAATATCATTGTTGATGATCATTGTTCCATTTTCGATTTTACTTTATAGAGACAAAATCTAATTAGTCCAAAATTTCCCCATATTTGTGGTAGTATGTAGATTCAACGTTCACTGAGACTAAGTCAACGCAATATCTTGCCTAATTGAATTCGTACCGCGCCGCGCTGGGACTGTCAAAATAATTCGATTACCTTCTAATTTACGTAGAAATTGGCTGTTATAATGATCAAAATTCAAACTTTGGGTATTTCTCTTGAAATTGGAAAAGAAAGATTTTCGATGCTAACTTACGAGTTACGATAGATTAGACTATGCCACCATAGCCGTTATCTAGTAACGATAGTTTGCTGTGTGCTTATAGTAATAGTGTACAGTCCTTTCACTCTAAGTTTACTTTAAAAGCAGCAGCAAATAACAACCTTATTTAAATGAGCATAAAGATGACTGTTATTTGACCGACATGTCAGTGGCATAAAAGTTCAACCAATAATTTGTACGTGTGGTGTAACTGTTAGTATAAGTTAGTTATAAATAAATAAATATTAGAAAAATAAACAAATCTGCTGTTTCCTACAAAAGTGCAATACCTACACGTCATAATGTATGGAACAGTTTTTTTTTTTTTAATCACCGATGAAAAAATCAATAATCAAGAAAACGTGGTAAAGGCTTGTGCGTCGATGTCCCTCTCACTCTCTATAGTATCATAAATCTCTTTGATTTAAATCAATATTATGTAACTACGTGAACAAAAACGAAAGCACGAAGCAAAATAAAGAAAAAACAAAAGATGAACGCATTCTATTTGCAGCGTTTTCGCAGACATAAAAAAACACCGGAGAAGTGTGAGTCGGACTCGCGCACCGAGGGTTCCGTACAAACATTGGTAGTAAAAAATAAAAATATTTTTATTATATGATGTTACAAAAAATTTACAGTTTTCGCAATTTTTCCTTTATCTGTGCTATAAGACGTTGCTTCGTGCCAAATTTCAAGATCCTGAGTTAACGGGAAGTACCCTGTAGGTTTTGATTCCCTTGCGTGTGTCGAAAATTTGCGGCATAAACGGCTGTATCTTTTGATTGCGCTGGCAATTGCGGAAATTATACTTCTAAAGTTTGATTTTTTCGCAGCTCCAAGGGACAGTAAACTTGAGTATTTGATATAAATTTTAGCTTGATACCTCCACTCGTTCCTGAGAAAAAGGGTCTTGACAGACAGACAGACGGACGGACAATAAAGTGGTCCTATAAGGGTTCCGTTTTTTTCTTTCGAGTTACGGAACCCTAAAAAAGAAACACGATAAAGTAAAGAATTGAACAGAAAATGTTTTCAGACACTTCTACAGGCTGTTCTCTCAATTACACAATGTTGCAAATGATAATAAATTCGAGAAGTTTTTAAATTCGGACCGTAATGAATCTGCGTAAATCGGATCCTTCGAGAAAGGTCTTCTGTTCCTTATCGCAGTTTTCGAAGCGAAAAATCTTATTTCGGTAACAAAGCATACCAGACATTCTTTCAAAATAAGGTGTTAATGAAGTCCGGAATATTTAGGTTACTTTGGTACAAAATAATTAAGTGCTTTCTTAAGGGAAAATTCAGTCGGACCGGACCAACACTGAATTTTTAGTAGTCACCGAAATATTATGAAATATGAGCGGACAATTAATTTATGAATGTTCGTATTTAATTACATAGTCCTTATTGGGAGTAATGAGAAAAGTGATGAAATTAAATTCTTATTAAAATATGGTCCTAAGTAAATGATTGGTTTTACTTTGGTTACTAATTAAGGACTTTACACCTTTGCTTGTCCTAGAAGTCTAGACAATAATCACGAGGTCATTGACATTTAAAAATAACGCCCGTACTTTGGTTTTTGGCTGTCCTCTGAACAAATGTTGAAAGTCTTACTACCAGTCTTAACGAGGGATATTGCCAAGCCGACCCGGGAATCGAACACAGTCAAAGATAGTCGCGAAAGAAGATTGTAAACACAAAATCTACCAGGAAATCCAGGTAAAGAACAAACAACGAAGAGTATAACAAAAATACAGCATAAAAAGTCAAGTAAAGCGAAAAGTGAAGTACAGTCAGGCAAAGCTCGGAAGCTAGGACTGTGCTATTGCCTATTCAAGCATTCAGAAACTTGTTCTGTGTGCGAGCTTCGTTTGTTTTTATTATGTTCGTATGGAGTTTTGGGAAGCTGTGACACAGACGGGATTTGGACATCAGAAGTTTAAAGGATTGCGAAAACTGTGCGACGCGACGTTAGGTGTTTATTTTTTATTTGAATTATAATTTTATTTGTTTTTCGTTTGTTGTTTGCTGTAAATGTTCATCTTTTCTATCAGACGTATTAAACTTTTTGTCGTATTTTGTCAAACTAAGTATTACAAGTTTTTAAACTGGCATGGTCACTAACACAATTATTAACACTGAAAGTGGGATATAAAAAAAGTAAATAATATGGTTAATAGCCCGATAACAGTGTTAATGATAAACTTAGTATTTTTCATCATGCCCTGATAAGTACTAGTGCAATTTATATTCTCATAAAAATGAACTTCAGTAAGAAATAATAATATATAATAATTTTAGCCTCGGCTAGAAGGTAGTCGTCAATAAACCTTTATTGACGACTACCTTTTAGCCGCGGCTTTGCTCGTGTTAATTTAGAATTTGACAATAACCGTCTCGGACATGTAGCGCCATCTATTATTATAAGAAAGTTATTGTTGTTTTCCTCGGGAACTGTACTTTTTAACGGGATGAAAGGTACCCTATATCGGTTTCTGTACACTGGGCAACAAATTCACAAATTTCAGGATGAATCGGTTCAGTATTTAGGCGTGTAAAGGTAAGAAACAAACAAACTAACTTTCGCATAAATAATATAGTTTGGAAGACTATGGAAGGAGAATCCGAATTCTATCTTCGTCCATTCAATTCAAAATGCGAAGAAATACTTGGACGTAGCATGAACTAAATACACTTTAAATATTATTACCTCAAAAACTAATTTCTAAAGATAATTTACTCGCAAAAATAACTTAAGCTATCAAGACGTAGTTTCACGTACAACATCTTTTTTTTTTTTTCCGGGTGGGAAATCATCAAATGACTTCTCCCGCTCTGGGCGGAGCGGGAGGGAGTGTCAGACTTGTACTGACTAAAACCCACCCATGTTCCTTCTTCGCCCTTTGTGTTCCAGTGCCGCGGTATCTCTTTCGAACAACCCGCAGCCCTGGCACGTACAACATCTGCATTTATGTTAGAGTAGAGAAAACGAATTAATTGCCTCGCAAATGCACTTCCCGCGTAGAGGACCGAAGTTTTCATCCATTTATTAATGTCATAATAACAATCCCCTACTCGGCGGTGAAATGGTCTCGCTTTAATGTCATTCATTTCTCCCACAAATGATGCGAACCATCTCATAAATGCTTTGCACAGATTCATTGCTTGATACAGAGACTGCGAGTGCTAGTGTATAAAATATTGAAGTTGTTATCCATACTAATATTATAAATGCGAAAGTAATTTTGTTTGTTTGTTACCTTTTCACGACTAAACGGCTGATCGGATCGTAATGAAATTCGGCAAGGAGTTAGATTAAATCCTAGGGAAGGACATAGGCTATCTTTTTTTCTTATCATCAAAATTTTCGCGCGGACGAAGACGCGGGCAACAGCTAGTAATTAATAAGGGGGAAACGCCAGGGTAGCCCATAAACATATTTTAATAATATACAACATAAAACTGACCTGCAAATTGCAAAAAACGTAAGAAAAATTAAATTTCGCGGTCTACCCTGGCGCTCACCTTAAGCGTTTGATTAAACTTGTATGTTTCAATTATCCTTATTATTCCTCGTTGGTTGAGAGGTAGTAAGCATCTGCTGAGTATGCGGTTCTAGGTTCGATTCCAGGGTCGGGCAGTGTCATTGGGTTTTTACGTCTGGAATTTCTCATTAGCAGCTTCGTAGTCTGGATCTGTGCCATGGCAATAGGCTCGTCCCTTATTCAGGGACTTATCATAATTGGCGAAACCTCTGCCTAACCCTCAGGCCTGATATTATGTTTCAATTATTTCAGTTCCATTTAAGGAATTTTTGAGGACCTGCCCGAAAACGCATACGAATGTTCGAATAGGACAATGTTTTTTTAAGACTGATGATGAAAGGCATACATATTGCTAAACAATCAAGTTCCCTATCATTACGTCTTGGTTTTCATTCTTTTTTAGATACACTACCTGCGATTAAGTTTTCCATTCATATATTTTGAGTGTTCGCTATTAAGTGTATGTAGAAAATAAAATACATATTTAAAGCAGGTCGTAAAATTTCTGTGCAAAATCCCAAACAACTGTCAACCATACCTCACAGATAACCGAAAGCGCTGTATAAAATCATCAGCATAAAAAGCGCCATCAGCTTAAAGTCACTGAAAAACAAGCGCTTTATTTGTTGCAAAAAAACACAGTTAGGCTGTACACGAACGGACGAATGTAAAAACGATGCCTTTCACAGAGTGATTGGGAAAATAGCATTACTTGAGTCTAGCGAGCTCAAAGAGAATTCAGTCATATGCGATACTTTTAGTTGCGATGTTGTACTGAGTAAATAACAGAGCTACTCCGAGGTCGAACTGTTTTGAATTTTTGAGATTTTTATTCGATGCTCTATTTTTGAATATTGACTTTTTGTCCGTGACTTGACTTGACTTGACGTGATATACTTATGAGTGAACGATTTTTACGCTCGCGCTGTTCCAAATACAAAATTGGAAAGTTATTTCTCAAGTATTTTTTTGTCGTCCCTTTGTGCATTAGGTTTTGTATTCATCTGTTCATCTTAGCTTTATCAACTTTAGTTCCTTTGTTATTTAAATTATTATATGAGATTTAGATATTGAGGTTTTCCATTTGACCATAATAATATACAACACAGAACCGTGTTGTATCTATATCTACTGCATCAACTCTTAACCCAGCCGATAACCACTAGGCTTAGGCCCGTGCTATCAGAATTTCCCGGCTAGCCGGAGGAACAAAACTGTCAAATCAAAAATAATAAATTTATTGTTGAATATTTTTGTTGTTACAAAGGGTTTACACTTAGTATAATGTCCATAATATGCTGTTGTTTCCAGCGTGGTTGAATTCATGATTTTGTTTCAGTAGCGCAAAAAAAAACCACAATGGTATTTTTTCTGTTACCTGAATAGCTTATGAATACAATTAAGTATGAAACTTTATGCTTCTTGCAAAATCAGATAATCTGAGAATATGCACATCTCGTCACAAATTGCTATATTAATTCTTTTCAAACAGCGTCACAATCTTCCCAATAAGCCTATGGAGTTGTCATTTACACATTATGTTAGATAGAAGATTTTATCAGATAGCAACATATCATCAATCAGCAGCAAATTGCTCCAACAAAAATGGTCAAAGCAGCGCAAAAACGCTTCACAATTCCATTTAGATAACAACACAACAAAAAACTACGCAATCATTCACATTTCCATCAAACTACGAAAGGGCCTCCAACCTCCAACTTAGACTACGTAATACGCCACTGTCTTCGAGTTCCAATCCGTCATGTCACTCAGAATAAGTCTGCGGCGTAGTCTGCGGTGAAAAGTGAGTGATGTTCGCTGCACTTCGAGTCGCAAAGAAAAGACGATCGTGAGGCAAAGGCAATAAAATACTATGCATATGTAACACCAAAGAGGATTGTTCTGGCAGAATATTAGACCTCATTTTTAGCTGTACCTATTGGGAAGTTGGGGCATAGATTTTTTAGTTTATAGTGCTTGATAGAATAATGATGATTTTACGTATACTCTCTTTCCCGCGTTAGGGGATAAATTTTCAAATTTCGGTCCAAACTGCTCTCTTTCGTATACAAGGAACTCTCGTGCTATCATGATCCAAATGTTCAGGCTGGACTACCTGTCTGTTATTAATGAATGTCTTCTTTTGTGCGTGTCGTTGGACTCAAATAATACCTGACCTGTGTGTAGCCACCTGCACAGCTCTTTAGTTGGCTTCGTTTAAATCCTGGAAGGTGCAGATGACTGTGCGTACAGGATGGGCAAGAAAAGAGTTGGGGCATATTCTGTAGAGAGGCTCCACCGTGTCATTGTATTCACTCCGCTACTGAATGTCGAAGTTTGAAATGTCGACGTATGTTAGTTCTAAAGTACAGGATCTCGACGTACGCCAGTTCGAAAGTTCACTGGAGCGAAGCATGCAAGGCCGACGTATCGTTAGTTAGAAAGCATAATTGTTAAAGAGCGAGCGAAGCGAGCTCTGGACTTGGGGCACCCCGACTCGGACAGGTTAGGAGCGGAGCGAGCGAACTAAGACCCCGACATCCCCTTCGTGTTAGGTTACTGTAAACCCTGCAGACAGAAATAGGAGCCCCGCGTAGCGGGGCTCCTATTTCTTACTACTTTGCTTTTAGGGTTTCTAACTAACGATACGTCGGCCTAGCATACTTCGCTCTAGTGAACTTTCGAACTGGCGTACATCGAGATCCTGTACTTTACAGTTGGCGAGTAGCGAGCACCTCTATAGTGACTGTTTACTTGCTACTGTCCGATTAGTGTAAGCCACTGTTCTTATCTACTTCGCTTAACTTTTGAACAATGTTTTGGCTTAACATTCAATCCATAGTAGTGAAAGATTGCATTAAACTTTTATCATTTTTTCTTTTTTAATTTACATTTTTAAATATTTGTAAAAACAACGATCTATGTAAATCATTTTCATTTATAAAGGTTGCATAATATTATTATTATAAATAATATGTATTAGTAAGACAATTTATCCTATAATGAATGTAATAATTAAGTTTTACCTTAAATTAATCGTATTATGACAAAAAACATAAACTATATCGGCTATGCAGGCTCTCTAGCTGATTAGGCATCTTAACGTTAAGTTAACAATCACTAGCTTAGTGGCCGAGGAGGTGTCAATACAATAGTAATTATCTGTCTGGCTGTGCCCGTGAACCTCAATTTTTTTGACGGAACCCTAAAACTTTTCTAAAATAAAAGTAGCCTCAGTTACTCCATATTATATCAGCTATGCAGTAAAAGTCCTGTCAAAATCGGTCCAGTCGTTTCGGAGATTAGCCGGAACAAACCGAAGAACATACAAAAATTACCATGTAAAAATATGTTTAAATACATTCAGTAAAAAGCTGTAATTTTGAAATGACAAACAGACTGTTCAATTTTATTTTATTGTATAGATATAATTCAGACGGAAAGCCGTGAAGGAGCTCGTGGCTAAATAATGACAGCCGCATGGGTCGATCTTTAAGGTTAAACCGTGCTTGCCGACGTTGGTCCGTGGATGGGTGACCATAATAGGTGTGAAGACTGGGAAAAGAAAACGACATTCTATTTTGTCCGTCAGATAGGTAATACAAAAATATTAGACACGTATTTTTTGTTTTATCAAAATATGAAAAAATTTGTTAGTTAAAACTCATTAAAGTTGGAGAGTGGGGGCTCACTACGTCACAAGTAGGTATAAAAATTACCTACATGTGACGTCATGCGCCATTTCAACTCAATATATCTACGTTATTTTATAGCCACGTGAAAAAAGAAAAAATACGTGTCGAATACTTTTCATTATTATACCCGACGGACAAAGAAAAAAAAATGTGATCATCCCCTATTACGTACCGAGTTTCCTCCGTGCCTCGGAAAGCACGTTTGTAGATTTTTGACAGTCGTTACGAGTAGTCAGAAGCTAAAAGTCTGACATACAGTATTACCAAGGAGTATCGTACGAGTATGACCAAGTTACTGAGTTGTGGAGGTCAGATAGGCAGTCGCTACATTTAAAATAAAATACTCAGCTGCAACCGCTTAGACTGAGAGCCGACCCCAAGATAGTTTGGGAAAAGGCTAAGCAGCAGATGATGTCAGACAGAAAGCCGTATAACTCAGTTCCTTTTACATTTGAGATTGGCTTTCCCGCGAAAAGTTCCCCTGTGACCATACATTATGTACATAGGTAGGTACCGTCCATCCAGGGACTAATGTACTGAAAACATAAAGATTCATTGCAAAATAAGCCTTAGCGTTCAAGAATATAAAGACGATTTTCCATAATTTTGCCGTTACCATCTGCGATTTTGATTTGATTAACGTGGCCGCGTAATATTACCTTCGTATTATAGATAACGAAGTGCTAATGTTTTTACCTTGGTCTAGAAATATTCTTTAATACTAGAAATGTAAGCTAAAATAACTGATGAATAAGATAGAGAGAGATTCTTTTCGGGAACTATATTTTCTATCACCAAAATTTATATTTGTCATAGAGTTGTATCACCTAATAAATAGATCTATCGCCACGAAATATTTTCGTTCTCAGATAAACAAAAATTGTTCCCAGGTATGAATTATCAAATTAATGTTAATATACGTGTAAAATAAGAGATCGATAACCAATAAAATTATATTGCATTACATGAATATAAACTTCGTTCTTATAATAACAGTTTTGTTACTTAAATAATAGCTCTGTGCTCAGAATGGTAGATCTGTCACCAAATAAATAGATCAGTTAATACGAGACATAGGGCACATCAACTCGGACAGGTTAGGTTCGAAGGGGATGGCGGGGTCTAGTGAGCGAGCGGAGCGAGCGAACTAAGACCCCGACATCCCCTTCGTGTTAGGTTACTTTAAACCCTGCAGAGAGAAATAGGAGCCCCGCGTAGCGGGGCTCCGTCGACTACGCCTTAGTTTGGACCTGTGGTTTGGAGTTTTATGTAAACATTTTTACATTGTTTGATGATTCAATTTTCGTGACACTTCTATTATTTTGAAACCTAATAAAATTACTTGATGATTGATATTATTTCCAAGTAATTCTTAATTAATATTTAGGTAAGCGTTTTGATATTATTTGATGATTCCATTTAGGTGACAGATCTACTATTTTGAGGACAAACCCTATTATTTAAGAAACACAAAACTAATTAAATTGGTGATAGCTTAAATGATACCCATTCTTTTCTGCTACAATAACGTCAAGAGGTCTATCTTTATATTGCTTTATTTTTAAACATTACTTTCTGATGTTCCTTTGGGTTCTCGCTCTTTTATATTGGAATAGACTCGTTGATTGCAATTACATGGGACTTAAAAGTAACTGGTACAGGTACACTTTTGCCTAACCCTTCTGGGATTACAGGCGTGATGTTATGTGTTATTACCTACTCTCAAGATCTCCACAGACAAGTACATCGAATGAATCCCACAAAAAAAAAAAAAAAAAAAAACAGAAAGATCTCATCAAAAAAATATTTACTCTATTTCCATGAAAACGTTTTATATTTGAAGTAAATCGGTCGGCAACATTAAAAATTAGATTGGTTGGCTCAGTTAATGTACCTAACTGACGTCTCTCGGCTTAATCTTGGGCTTGCGAAGCTCGGTAAACAGTAATCTTTGCCGACGTTCTTTGGGACATAGATTATGTTGGTGCAGAGTGGTTAGGGCAAGTTTTGTGCCTATTTCGTGTTAAAGCTCAGATTTATTTGTTTAATAGGTTTAAACATTGCATTATGGATAGTAGTAAGATAGTAAGATACGGATTCTAACAATGCAGCCTATAATTCGAATTTTGAATCACTGCCAAAATCACAATGAGTTTTCAAGTCTGATAAATCACAGTGATCTGATGTACAAAAAGGTTGCTCTCAGGCGTCAAACAACTGTTCAAGCACTGAAAATGTCTGATGATGTTAAATAATCAGGGTTTCAGCGTATTTGGACGGAAAAGCGTAGCCTTTAAAAAGTTGTTTTAAAATTTATGTCGATTTTTTAATCGAAAATGAAATTATCCTATGGGCTTTTAGTTCAATTGTTGGCAACAAACATATTATGTATGTTCCATGGGCATAAATGAATTCAGCACAAACCCGAATCTACTGACCCAATTACAGTCAAACAAAAACGTGGTCGTAGGCATAAAACATATCCGAAGTTCAATATCGCATCTATCTCGTCATTGCCATCAAAGCGAATTGAACTCTATCCAGACTTATTTCCGGGGGCGTTCGTTTAGAATAAACAAACAGGCGACTCCCAAATATAAATAGAAGCCTTGATTTTTTCCTTATTGAGCCTCTGAACTAATCGATGCCGTGATCAAATATACGTGCTTATTTTATGAATAAATATTAGTAATATGTGATCTGTGGATCATCTTTAGATTTGTGGTTTTTGTTATAGTAGATTGGATTTTTTTCCGTCGGTGGAATACATAACTTGGCGGGGTCATGATATAATGACTAGAATTGAGACGATGATGACTTGAAAGCGTGCTTTAAACAGCATCGAATTAATTAATCAGGGCTAAATATTCCTATTATTTTCATTTTTGTACTTGGTGTTGACTTTATTCTCAAACCGGGTTGAAATATTTAGCTAGTGCTGCTATTTAGTATTAGAACGTTACGTACTTGCTACCGCTGTTTCAGAAACTAGAAGTGACACGGTCACTAGATCATCATCTGCCTAGCCTTTTAACAACTAGGTTGGGGTCGGCTTGCATTCTAACCAGATGCAGATGTATATCAGTATTTTACATGGAGCGATTGCTTATCTGACCAACTCACTTAGTACTGGGTAATCCCCCCTCGATACCCCTTGGTAAGATTTGTTGTCAGACTTTCAGCACCTGACTACCTGTAACGACTGGATATGTGGCTGTGTAACCTAGAGATCGACCCACTGTTATTTAGCCACGAGTATGAATTCCTGGTATACAAATATGTTCCAATAAGAGAACGTTTCATTGGAAATACTTGATCGAAGATTTCATAGAAGTGCTGAAGTTCGATTTAACTTGTAATTGACGTAGGTTTAACACTCCATAAATAAGATGTTTAAGGAGTATTTCACCGTTACCTTGTCGAGAACCTTTGAACACACTCACAAACCTCACTGGAGGAGACACTCGAACTGCCACAACTTATAACATACCTGCTTATGGTTAATTCTGATTGCAGATAAAAAAGAATAAAATAATAGGTTTCCTATTCACGTTGCCATTCTATTTTAATCAGGACAATATCCCCACGTCATTAAGCACACAGCGCTAATCCAGGCATTCAGCAAACACTATACTAAGCTAGAACATTGTCCGATGAACGTGGCTAATCTGCAATTAGCCCCGACGTCAATTAAAGACACTGTACAAACAGTATGTAATTATCTACACATTGAAGAGGAAATGATAGGATTTATCTTAATTAGTGAGGCGACCTTAATGAGGAGATTTTGGTTAAACAAAGGAGGTTTGGACTGGACGGAGGTTTTCTTGGATTAGAGGCCAGGCGGATAATTAAATACTATTATGTAAGAATGGCCCAATAGTTTTGTCATTACAATATGATAACACATCTAGTCTTACTACTGTTCTACAAGGTGTTGTCTTGCATCCTCGTCAAATTCAAGGAGGTAACTATGCTACTGATTGTCGTCCCAAATCAATAATAAAATAGGTTGGTTTTTTTTTTTTTTCTTGTTTACGGAAATCGGTAAGTGTGAACCACCGGTGTTTTAAACGCGGACCGTCGAATCTCAAACGTTTATTCGATATTTTTTTATTCCCTAAACCACGTTAAGGGGGTTATTCTGAAATATTGACAAACTTAAACAACCAAAAAAATCAGCGTTTAATAATAATTAACTAGGTACCGTAATTTTAATTGATTATTTATGTCTTTTGTGACCACCTCCTGAAATTTGACGAGAATGCAAAACAACACCTTGTATATGCAAAAGTTTGTGAGCATGGATTGATTGATGGATGAATGTCTTTTAATTTTTTAAGCAAAAACTATTAAACGGATTTGGATTAAAGCATAGGATATTTTTGATCCTGGTAGTTCGATCCCGTCAGACATTACCAAACTCCACGCTGGCGAAGCTGTATGTTCTCCATAATAATGATTATGGAAAGTTTCTTTCAATCAATAAACTGATCCTATTAAATTTTCATCCGTTGCTGGACATAGATCCCTCCCATTCTTTGTCACAACACCCTCACCAATTCTTTAGTAAGGATTTACCTTTCAATCGGATTGACAGCCGAAAAAAAGACAAAGATGAAAATCATTAGTGACGACCATTGAGTCCAAGAAGTCATTCAACTCAATTGCTACCGAAAAAAAAATCTCTATCTATGACAACCATTTTATTTATTCTAGAAGCATCTGCCCTTAACAAAATACCAAGTGTTATTTCTAATAAACGGCCACAGCTTCCCTGCGACTAATGTAAAGGGAGTTTCCCTAGAAATGTGTGTATTAGTTCCAAGATATCGAAATGTATTCTATCGAGTAGATGTGCCAGATGTACCATGACGAATGTGTAAATAATAGATGGATATAATAATAATATTCGTGACGTAGGCTCAGAGAAATTGATATACAGGCTGTGCGTTTATTTGGAAGTAATCTTATGCGATCGTCTTTTGATTTTATTGTTTCCTGCGACAGTTGTCTCATTCTGAAAATATGTACCTGCTAAGGGTGAACCAGTGAGATTCTGTTAAGGATAATGATGGTGAAATAGTCAGAAATCTATGGGACTGACATAACATAAATTATGTTTATTTTGCAAATTTCTAAGGTTCTAACAAGTCGTCTTTTTAGGGTTCCGTAGTTAACAAGGATTTATAGTTTCGCCATGTCCATCTGTCTGTGTGTTAGCTCAAAAACTATTAGTACTAGAATGTTGTAATTTGGCTTGAGTATACAGGTAAATGACGACAAACCAGTGGTTTTTTTTTTTTTTTAAATAACAATTATATAGGGTAAAAAAAAGTACCATCCCCACTTTACATGTATGGGAATACATGTAAAGTGGGGATGATATTTTTTTTAGTCCTGCTCATATTGTGGGATATCGTTCGATAGGTCTTTCAAAAATATTAGGAGTTTGGGAAGACCGTTTTTTGATTAAGTAAACCGTTCGTGACTTATCAAGCAAGTACCATATTTTCGTTAGAGTCAAGTGTCCCCCCTTCTACCAACTAAACGGTTGTAGTTAGAAATTCAAATGTAACGGCAGTAGTACCTATATATAACAAAGTTTAAAGGAAAACTATCACACTTAAGTGGGTTTTACAAGTTTACGAGTAATAGTCTACCAATTGTATTTGACTCAAAAATTTCGAACAACTCCGTAGAAATGTCGATAGATGGCGCTAAGCGTCAGTTGTACTCAAAACGAGTCTCATTTGCAGATCATATAATATGGCGGTTTTTATAAATATTGGTACGGAACCCTTAGTGCGCGAGTCTGACTCGCACTTAGCCGGTTTTTTTTAAAACTAGACGAGGCCGGTGTTCTTACCTGACTACTCTGAGAAGAAACATCTGAAACAAACTCAGAAGTCACTGTTTCTTTTAAAGTACAAATATTGTTCAAGTCATATGAGGACCATGCAGATTAGCACCGGAGATGGCCTTTTGAAGAAAGAACCACTCAACACATCTCGTTGCAGTCAGCCTGTAATCGCTGAAGGGTAAGTACACCCAGATTTGAGCAGTCACTCGTAGTCCCATGTAATAGATGGTGAGCCTATTTCCATAAACCGGGCCGACATTAAGTTATCCAAAAGCCTTTGTCAATCACATTGAAATTCGTCGTAAAGTACGAAAAGCTTTGAAAGGTTGCCACTTGTAAAGGCTTTCTTGTTTTCATTTATGTCACTACTCAATTAAAATCATCATTACTATACTAGTTTCACGGTTTTCTTACCTATGTGTGAATAGGATTATTAGGCAATGCATGATTGATTAAATGATTAGTTTAAATACGTAACATTTTGAAATATCTTTGTTATGATATCTCATAAAAAAATAAGCAAAAAAAATTAATTAAAATTTTTTTGCTTGCTTTTTTGTTGAATTCTGAATTCTATAGATCTATTTTTATGGCTGCACCATATTTACAGCTTCGTATTAATGAAAAAAGGCTGGTACTCTGTTTAAGTCCAATTTTGTCTGATGTAGAATATAACCACACCCTATATTTATACATATGAACCAATTTTATCTTCCGCTCGGTTACATACATTTAATATATGTTATATATAAGGTTTCTAAATAGAGAGCTCTAGATTTATGAGGCATAAACTTTTTATTAGGTACGATACATTTATCCTAGAAGATTGACACGTCTGGCTAGGCCGGACGTGCTAGCGGATTTGGATCTAATTCTTATTTCGGATTACTCAGACATTTAAATAACTAGGTTAGGGGTTTTTATTGTTAAAAAAATGTGAAGAGACTTCGAAAAAGTGGTAGAAAAATAGCCCAATCTTAAGGACACCAGTATTTTTTTATTGCTCTGTCCAAATCCTGGGCAAAGGCCTCCCTCCATCCAGTTCTGATGGAACCTGTCCAGTTCATCCCGCCATCTCTTTAGTGGCCTACCGCGATCCCGCCTCACCACCAGTGTTACTCGTTAAAAAGTTCGGCAACTCAGACCCCAGGTCGACAGACTATTTTTGTTTTCAGAACAAATGAATGACACAATATTTACAATATTCAGGTAAGGTTTGAGCTGAGAACCAAGGGTCTTGAGTTTAATTAGTGGTGCAATTTCTACCCGCTGTATTGATGTAAAATGTAAGTTGAGTATTGAGTTTTACGCCTTGCCTTTCCAGATTCTAATTTTCAGGAGAATAAGCTTTTTCACTAAGATCAGTCTCACTTCGTCACTATTCAAGCTGGCAGAGGGAATGGTGCAATAAACTCCCAACATCATAGTCTCCTACCCTTAGCGTCAGCTCACACCGTGACGCGACGCTGCGCGCACACTTTAAAAGAGCGATTCAAAATATAACTTTATTTTCTACACGAAAAGATACACATTTCGTTGTGAGAATTCAGAATACGTTGCGCAACGTATTCTGAATTCTCAAGGTGCGCGCAGCGTCGCGTCACGTCGCGTCTCGGTGTGAGCTGACCCTTATCCCAACTTATTTGGGGTCGGCACAACATTTCTTCTTCTTCCATACTTCTCCATTTATCTACCTCAGCAGTCATCACTTTCCTAGCCACATTATCCTTAACACAGTAAACTCCCAAGATGTCTGTTTATACACTTCTTCCCACTACCAACTTACAAATGACAATCAAAAGCCACTCGAAAAGCACATCCGTTCCACAAAACGAGCACTAACATAAGTAATATTTAAGCGTCTTCCTGGTTTAAACATAAGTTTGGAACAAAAGACGCTCGCGTAGCGAAACTTTCACTTAAGCTGTGACATTTAAGAAGCAGTTACTGTAGCAACTTTAGGAAGTCACCTGGTTTCCGAGTACAGAAGGTACTTCACATTTATTATGATTCCATTGGAACTTTTGAAGTGACGATGTGGTTTGGCTTTAAATACCAATTCAGTTACTGTACGTCTACCATGAGTTTTAACAATCTATACTCGCTAGCGTCTGTAGTTAAAAAAATGTATGAAAACTTTTACAGCGCCTCTAGCGGATAGTTGGGTACTGAAATGCGCAGTATGAGTCACTATAGTTATCTATCCTACGTCACCGTGTAGTAAATTAAACTACAGCGACTGCAAGTTTGGGCTTCATTTGCTTAGAATTTGGTAGTAAGCACCAACACAGCTCATGGTACCATTGAAAAAGCTAACTGTAGTAATTGCTTATTGACGGAACTATTGCAGTTACGTCAAGCGATCTAACTATGACAACTCATGGTAGACGTACTGTTTTAAAGGAGATCTATTATAGTGTATTTGAATTTCCTTTTAAGCAGTATAGCCTAGTGGCGATTTTCGGATTCGTGTGCGTATTGCATACTATCACTTGTTTCGGTGAAGGAAAACATCGTGAAGAAACTAGCATGCCTGAGAGATATTTGTCGACGGCATCTAAAACAACTCTGACACCAGGTGAGGCTAACCTAACCACACGATAAAGAAATACAGATAAAGATATTATAATTTGTGGTAATCTTTTCGTTCCATCATGAAAGGGATAATCTTCATAGCTACATTGGTCATCTATTCAGTCTATCAAAGCACACTGCTAACCATAGGCATATCTCAAGCTGTGCAAAAACATCATCATCTACCTAGCCTTTACCCAACTATGTTTGGGTCGCTTTTCAGTCTAACCGCATACCGATGAGTACCAGTATTTTACATGGAGCAACTGCCTCGCTGACCATAAACCAATCTAGTACGAAACCCCTTGGTAACTGGTTTTCGGACTTTCGGGTCCCTGGCTATCTGTAAAGACTGTCATAGATCTAAAAATGATGCCGGTTTACGGTGCCATGCGATTAAGCCGTTAACAAGCTATTCGAGGCACTGAGGAAACTTGGTATGAAATAGATAATCGCTTATCTACCGACTGACTCAGGCAAGAGCGGCTTAATCTTGAAGATCGATCCGTGCTGCTGTTATTTCTTAGACACGAGCTCCTACAATAAAATTGGGTCTTCTACCTTAAGACGCCATTATATACGACTTTCATGCATTCGAGGGGATGAAACAGATGAAGAGGGGGTCGAGCAGTCCCTTTAGTCCCGCCTACTACTGGGTGCCCCGCTTCAATCACGCCAATACAGTGGATCCACAACCTGTCAACATTCATTTTATAAGTTTGCTGGACCATCTAGTTACATTTACCCCTAAAGAAACTTCAAGGCACACTATAATTAGAATACTCTTTAATTTCTTCGTACCATGATACAAAAATAATAAAGTAAACGGAATTTTATATCAAGTTGTATCTTGTTAACGTCTAGGGGGCGCCACTAATGAGAATTTAAATATTTCAGAGGAAAGCGGGTAGAAGGAAAAATCCGCTAATCCTGAAAGAGAGTTGTAGCTATGTTATGTAAGTTGTAGAAATAATTAAATATCCTTACTTAGTTTGAGCTATGTACTATGTTTTCCCCTGAATTTCCTTTAAAACATTATGTACTTACGGATTTATGGCTAGGCTGATGAAAAGGCCTCGGTAAAAGATTTCATGGAACATATGAGCGATTGCAAAACATTTCTCATATTTGGAAAAAAAAACTTAATAAAATTACAATTTATTCAAGCGTAACATCACGCCAGCGTTCCCCGGAGGGTAAGGCAGACGTGTACCCATAGTAAACCCATATTTCGCCAGTAATGTTTTGCCATGTAACAAAGTGACGAGAATAATCGTCTTTAACACGGAAGAAAGGTGACCTATTTTCCACCACACAGCAGCACTCCTGACCTGCTTACGTTTCTTTTCTCATTTACATAACATTTTTAATATCACCAGCCTTTGGGGCACGTTAACACGAACAATATGTATAAACAGTACACTTTCATTGCAGTAGATACTCCGTGGGCGAAGGTAACGGTATGTATATAACATTATCCAAACATACACACAGAAATTTTAAGCGTTCCGTAACTGTAAGAGGGCGCTCACATGGACAACGCTGCGACGTGTATGTATGTTTATGCCAAACACCCGTTTTCACAAACATTAGGTAACACTTTGATGTAATTGTTCAAAGGCCTACTATTCCATTAACGACTACAGTTGGTCGCTGGGTTGAACTCAAGACAATGTTTATGTTCTTTCTTTCTCCAAATTAGCTTAGTGATATTATATAACCTTTTTTTTTTTTTTTTGTGGATGGGAAATCATCAAATGACTTCTCCCGCTCTGGGCGGAGCGGGAGGGAGTGTCAGACTTGACTGACTAAAACCCACCCAAACCCACCCATGTTCCTTCTTAGTCCTTTGTGTTCCAGGGCCGCGGTATCTCTTTCGAACAACCCGCAGCCCTGACAGGATATAATATAACCTCACGCATAGTTCTTTTTTACTTTTTTTTTTTTATTCATCTCTATGCACGTGTAAGCGGGCACGCCCTTTATGTCTGGAGGCTTTATTTATTCTTGAGTATATTTTTTTAATATTTCATTTTATTATTGGTGTGTGCTAGCTGACATTAATTTGATGTAATGGATTCCGTGTTTATATACTTGAACACTATTGTATAGAATCTGGTTCTTCTAACCTAACAGACAGATGTGTTGCTGGGGAGTTTGTTCCGCCACGTCTTCTTCCCAGCTAAAACACTAGGAAATGGCGAAGGGCGGGCGTTTTGGGGGACTGTCTCTTGTAATTTTGATGTTCAAAAAGTGCTGATTATCAGCCTAGTTAGAATAAATGACTTTTGATTTTAATTTTAATGCCTAAATATAAAACGAATTGTTGAATTTTCAACTCTTGCTTCACTTACTTTCAACGCTCGGGCTAATGCGCAGCATTGAAAATGTATTCGTCTAACAGAGCTGGTATAATCGAGTCATCATCATTTCAGCCGAAAGACGTCCACTGCTGGACATAGGCCTCCCCCAAGTGACGCCACATTGACCGGTCCCGTGCGCCTCGCATCCAGTGGATCGGTCCACCTAGTGGGAGACCTTCCAACGCTTAGTCTTCCGGTTCGCGGTCGCCATTCCAGAACTTTTCGGCCCCATCGCTTATCCGTTCTGCGAGCAATGTGCCCCGCCCACTGCCACTTAAGTTTGGCAATACTTGGGGCTACGTCGGGAAACCTGGTTCTCTTGCGGATGTCCTCATTCCTGATTTGATCACGCAAGGAAACTCCGAGCATAGCCCTCTCCATTGCCCTTTGGGTGACTTTGAGCCTTCTGATGAGGCCCATTATGAGCGACCATAACCTAGTGAAAACAGGTATTATTTTTTATGAGTTGGGTGCATCTGGTTGGTTGAACGCTGCGGAGACGCTTAAATGTCATCAGCGGTGGTGACATCTAGTTCAAGTCTTGTGTCACATAGTATGCGGCAGTATGTTATGACAAAACACTGCAACCTCGGATACATTGTTTTATGGTAATACACCATACACCACGATATATACCATACCATATAACATATTTTTACGGCACGGTTGGCGCAGTGGTTGAGCAATCGACTGCTGCGCTGCGTGTCGCGGGTTCGATCCCAGCACGGAACAAATATTTGTATGGCCTACAGATAGTTGTTCCGGGTCTGGCTGTTTGTGTATGTGAGTTGAAATGTTTGTAAACGCACCCACGATACAGGAGAAATTCCTAGTGCGGGGCGACGTTTTTTTTTAAAAGAAAAGACAGTAGAAGATGAAGAAGAATAACCCACGCGATGTTAGCTTGGTGTGGGTTCGATCTACAGTTCAATAATGGTTTCCATTAACAAAAAAGCTCACTGTTACACTTCATTGTAACTGAAGTTCAGAAAAAACCGTAAACTTTTAAACCCGTTTTTATTGCTGTTTTACAGATTGAAGCCTTTTGTCCTAGCAGGAAATCAGAAACATTTTTAACAAAAAAAAAAAAGGTTAGATAAATGTTACGAAATTCGTCATGTGGCATCTAATACCGCGATATTAATACGGCGGGACACCTCAACGCATCGTGTGGCGAAGCCTTAACGTTTTTGAGAATTAAGCCAAGCCACAAGGGAAAATGATGGCTATTTAAAGTCGCTCAGAAAATTCGCATAGAAGATAAGCCAGTAATTGCGGACGATCTTGTGGGAATGTCTGAAAAATTCCGCTGAGGCCGAATTTTTATCAATACCTATCTGTCTTTGAAAGTAAAATAGTGGTATTTGAATTCTTTTGGAACCGTGGAGGTGGGTCATTATTATTATCGTGCGAGGTCTCGGAGGTATTAATACGGTAGGTACTTAATGGGGATTTTCTTTGTATGTCGTATTCTAAATATTTTAATAGCTGTATGACGCTGATAGTAGGTAGTATATTTTTCTCATTAAGAGATTTATTTAATTTAATTGGAATGGGTAGATGGTAGGTAGTAAAATAGTGTGTTTTGTATAAATTAATTTATGAAGGTAAGAGGCTGGGGGATGATGTACACAAAAAATATCGCATAGATTATTCGAATGTAAGCATCTTATTTTATACACGTCTACTTATCCCTCCAGGCTTACAAGCGTAATGCTATATTATCCGGCTTTTTCTCCGCTGAATACTGGGTTGTTCTACAATATACTTCGGCAAAATTTTCCCATTAGTCACCTTTGACGTCCAATTAGTGCGTTGTCATGCCCACACATTAATTACTTTATGCCGATTGAACCACTGTCCAAGTGTCCACATGTCTCAGATATATATATAGGACATTGCTACTATGTGTACCAGGAACGTGTGGTTATATTTGAGGCTAACTATATCAACAGTACCATTTATTTGGGTCGAGTAGATATTGTAGTTTTGTATTGTACTAAGTAACAGGCAAAGATTTTTAAAGGAATTATAGAGCGGATATTAGGAATAAATCCATACAAATTTTGATCCCGAACATTTTCGATTTTGACACAAGAATAGAGGTAGCATTGTTGTGTCAAAATCGGAAAAGTGGACAAGCCGGAGCATGACACTACGCAGAGCGATTTATTAACGAGTAGTAACAAGTATTGGATTACGATTTTCTGCGTTTTGCCCCATCTATCGCTTTAAACATTTGAATTATTTGGGTACAGATGATAAATTTTCCGAGATGTTAATTCCATGGAGAAAGTTGGAAGGTCTTTACCACATCCTTTTATTGGCCATGGATTACACATTTCTGAGACTTACTTATGTATGAGAAGTTGTAGATATTCACGTATAAGGTCAACCTAGGGATGATTTATGCTAAGGTGTGCGGCGGCATTCGTCCACGTATTATGTATACGGAATGAGCAAGAAATAACCCAATGCCATAGAGATGGGAAACTCTTGGATAAGGGACGCAAGGAATTTTGGAAACACATAGAGGATCATTTGAGGGTGATTTTGGGATGTTGAACACAGATAATTCGTCATAGAAATACCCGATCTTGTTGTAATAATAATAAATTATGCCCAAAAGTTTCCGGCGTCAACTTTTAAATTAATTGAAACAAAAATGTACTGAAATAAAGGGAAACTACATTGAACAAAAAGATTTTCTCTATGGGTAGCTACTGAAAAGTTCAGTTATTTTGTGACATGGTAGTTTCTTTGATTAATCTAACGCGTGTAGGCCGCAAACTTTTGGTTATAACCATGTATGTCATCTTAAACTTGAGCTTATCTATGGTAACGCGTTCAAACGTTTTTAAACGATATGTTATTGTAATTAGCGTTATTGCTGATAAATAAAGGTGCCAGATTGAAACGCAAGATTAACTGATAGCTATTGAAACATAGGAAAGTTATAAAAAGTATGTAAGTATATCCTACATTTAAAATATCATGTAAAATGAGTTCAATAACACCTAAACATTTTGTAGAGCAGATAAAAGTTAAGTGGGTACCTAGGGGATGTTTGAAAGAAGCCACGTCCTGCCTCATTTGAATACTTTAGAAATAAATGTTATTGTTATCTTCATGTTTAATTCTCAATTCTGATGCTGAATTCCGTTTCCTAGCAAGTCTCCGGTAACCTTTGCTTTTGTGTTATTATTCTCTTAAGCTTCTTTTATTATTTAATATGAATATTGCTGTCACGTTGGGTTCGTTGTCGCGAGCGCTTCTGCTGACCTTAGGTCATAATGTCTATTCCTGGGTCGGACAAAATTTATTCGTTTTTCCTCCAGGATTTTTTCTGTAGTATTCGTCGAAGACGTTGTAATGCCTGGAACGAACTTGTTAGGCGTTAACGAAGCTTGGATTTCTGGCCATGTGATGGCAACAGGGTCGTTCCTTATACCGTGGCACATACAAAAATATAAATGGCGGTGTGTGAGGTTGTTACTATATAATATGGCACCTCTCTTTATTGGCGAGATATGTTAATGTTATATTGCTCTTCCCTGCCAATATATTGTTCATTTGTTGACGAATTCTAAATTGAATAATGACATGTGAAACAGAGGTTTTCGTAGTAACGAGTTTAATGTGTTACGTCACACCTCAACAAAAATTATTGGTGTTGGGAAATTCCATTCTAGGAAAATAATTTGTGTTTACATAACATTATTATGCTTTGTTTTGCGATTTTGTTAATATTTAATGGTTTGTAATAAACCATGTTCATTATTTGGTTTAAATCAGAAAATTTTACCTACATCATCTGCCCAGCCTTTTCCCAAACATCTTGGGGTCGGCTTCCAGTCTAACCGGATGCAGCTGAGTACCATTATTTTACATGAAGCAACTGCCTATCTGACCTCCACAACCCAGTTACTGGGTTAAATGTTACGTACATCACAGACTAAATTTTACATTTGTAATCATTGTTTCGATAATTGGTTTTTATTTTTGTAGACTCCCATTAGACAGACCCAGTTATAAGAAAAAAACAGTTTTCAAAAAGTCAATTACTGACTTTTTAAAAACAGTTTTCTATGAGGACACAGAAAAGTTTTTCCGCCCAATTACATAATGCTTGTACTCAAATAATTACGTTCACATTCACCGCCATTCAAAAACACACGCACCACCATTCAACTGCATATAAACCACCATCCACCCACACATTCACACACACCCTGTTAGTCCTGTGACTCCTTTTGTTGATATTAAATTTCTTTCTTTACATTTTTTATTTTATGATCGTTCGGTAGAAAAAAAAATTACCTGCCTGTTTATTTATGATGGCACTAAGTGGGGCCTGGTCCCGTGTAATACAGTTTTTTTTAAAAAAAAACCTACTACAGGACCAGCTCTCGGAATGTGAGTTCAAAACTGTTAAGTGCTACAGAACCATTGTGAGAGAAAATAAATGAAAATTATTGTTATTATTTCCTCTATTAACTTTTATATCTTATTTTATACATTTTTTTAAATATTTGTCATAAAAACATTACAAAAAAGAAACATTTAAAAATATAAAAAAAAAGTTACCGCTGCTGTCGGGAGCGGGGTCCAAGCTACCGGTGGTTAGGGCTATAGAGACAGGAACCTCCTCACGATGCGGGCCGTATCGAGGAGTACTGCCTTCTGAATCTGGTTCTTGATCCAACTGCCAAGAGAGCAATGATTTGTTTCCAAAAAATCTAGGTCTTATTAATACATGCCCCTATCATTTCCTTTTTTTTTCAAAACATAATCATTAAAGTAATGATGACAATCCAAACGTTTTTACCGCCATCAGACGACTATCAGACAAATTAGATAAGTTTTTAACAAAAAAGAAAATAATAGAAGCATAGATATACTTTCCTCTAAATTTTGATATAAGAATTATTTAGATCAGGTTAGATTTGAACAAGAAAACAGCGGAACACAAAACGTCTTTTGGTCACGATTTTTGTAGGTAAAATCAGCGTGAGTTGCAGTTGTCCCTTTTGCACTTTACGGGGGCTTGGTCGACGGCAACAGTTTCTTCAAATACCTATTCTTCAAATTCCTCGAGCTTAGAGTCCCCTCTTAGTCATGCGGGATGGTAACATCGATTATCATTACGCGGCGCGCTGATCGGTCTATCACCACTATAACAGGCTTATTGACAACAATAGTCCTGATTTAAATTATTATTTTTGTAGACTGTGTTTTCTAAATTTGATTATCTGGCGAAAATGTTACCAGTACTATCTTCCTTTCGCATTGAAAACTATAGGCCAGATCATCATCATCAAGGTCAGGAAGATGATGATGATCTGGCCTATAGTTTTCAATGCGAAAGGAAGATAGTACTGGTAGTGTGTGTCGTTTATTTTAAATACATAATAGTTTTTCTTTACTAAGACTAGATATACATATTATATAGGTACATATAATTTATACATAATAGTCTGACCAACAGAAAATTATTAAAAGATTTATTTAGTTTTCTGTTGTATAAACACACATAATAGGACTGTTACCAACTGACAATGGTCAATAAATTACAGTTGTAGATCAAAGCCAATACATTATATGGAGCGTTATGATTGCTTTGTAAACAGTTGACGATCAATTGGATATTATGGAGCCAGCATTAATCGAATTATAATATGATTATCTACCGATGCAATTATAGCTTATCGTATTGAATTTAAGTAAATATTTAGGTAATGTTTTCTATGTATGCTTATTGCTCATTGAAAACTAAAACGGCGAAGGCGATGGCACGGTTGGCGCAGTAGCTAAGTGATTGCCTACTACGCTGCGTGTCGCGGGTTCGGTTCCCGCACTGAACAAATATTTGTATGACCTACAAGTCGTTGTTCCAGGTCTAGCTGTTTGTATATGTGAGTTTGAATGTATGTAAACGCTCCCACAATACAGGAGAAATTCCTAGAGAGTGGCAACGTTAAAAAAATATAGATGAGTTCAAGCATCGTAACAAAAACGTTTTGTAAACAAAATCGTTGCAATCGAGGCACACCTACTTACTTACTCCCGAGGTTACAAAGGAGAGGGTTGCCAGTTCTGTAATCAAATATACACACTTTGTATATTTATCTGATATTTCTTTTGTTTTTCGCTCGCTGTATTTGTCGTTGGATTTTCCTTCTATCATCAAGTAATTTATTACTTTGAAAATTTGTCAAAATAATATTAATAATATAAAAAAACGTTCACAAGTTACTAAAAACAATGCTCTTTTAAATCATGAATTAGTAAGATGGGACAATCCACCTAAGGCAATATTTGCCAATAGTAATTGACTGTGTGGCCAGTAATATATTTGCTCTGTCTAGTATCTACCGTTCGGACAATCATCTCAATTGTTGAAAGAGGATTTATTATTCAAATATTTGTCTACGATAGAACATATACAAGTACTAGACTATTTCATTTATTTGGTTGTCCGAACAAGAAATAAATAACTTCACTATTTGTGTGATTGAATTTAATACTAACACAAATACAGTTTTCAATCTCTGGAGCTACGTCGTCTACAGCTACGCCGTAGCGCTACGCTTATGTTGAAACACCGCTTATTTCAATGCAAAACATTCAGAAATGTTATTTTTCTTCTGAATTGTTACATTACAGGTGAATGCTCTGGCGAGACAGCGCCTTTAAGTATACCTCACTGTCAAAGTATTGGTGTATTAAAAGGCCATTTTTTCCAAAACTTTTTATAATTCTTTATTGCTTCCTATTAACGTTGTTGCATGAAAAATTACCTTACATTTTCATACTTACACAAAAGACAGTAAAAATTAAAACCTACCATTCACTAGTGGAAAATGCCAAGTCTGGCAACCCAGTACCTACACTTCATCTCTAAATCACCTGAGGCGAATTTAATATTTTACTATAAGCAAGCAGCGGACGTCAAACGGGGCGTAAATTTTGCGCCCCGTGTGTAAACGGCCCTTAGTTTTGTGTGGCCTCGTTTCCTATATTATAGCGAATAGGTTGTTTTGAAAATGGTTCGTAAGAATAATTTTGTGTAGGTTTTAAACGTTTGTAAAAATCTGAGGTTTTTGCCTGTTGAACGGTAAAACATACCTATTTAATGGGCCAACTGACTATGGGACACAAGCTGAGCCTGCGCCTCAAGGAGATGTCAGCAAATCGGAAGGGGTCCAAGAGGGCTGATGCCTGCCAGGGCTGCGGGACTGTTCAAGAGAGATACCGTGGCCCTGGAATACAAAGGGCTAAGAAGGAACATCGATGGGTTTTAGTCAGTAAAAGTCTGACACTAAATCTTACCAATTTTACTTCTTTGGAGAACCGAAGGTTTTGTTTGTGGAAACCCAAACTTAATGACACATATCATAAACTTCAAATTCCTTCGTAACCTAATGTCAATCCGTCTTACGAATTTTCGATCAGAACACCCGACGTGACTGTCACGTGTCCTGACGCGAGTTTAACATTTTTTACCCATCACAAAAGTGCACAACGCCGCTAAAGAAGTTTTCACTTCAAAAAAACGTGTTGCGCCGATCCCAAATAACAAGGGGCAAGGACTGGAAGATGATGACAGTTGGACAGACGTGTGTTTTTAATCATGCCTATTGATGACATAATACCAACCCAACATGCACAACGTAACTGAGAAACACACACGACATACATGAAAGTGAGCACGATCCGAAATGGGACGGTAACTTTCAAACATGACGGCTCGCTCCGTAAGCCGAGGAAGATGTACGGCGATATTATTTGTTCAGCGCACCTGCGACACAATCGGATTGTCAAGTCAGTTGCATCTATTTCATGGGCTGCGGATAATGTCATGTCACCAGGGCTGGCCTACACATAGTTACACGAAAACGTTATTGAAAATAATAAAAAAGAATACGTTTTCAAAATCTAGCCGCAATTTCACACTACAATAAATGTCAAAATTATATGTAAAACTAGCTGTGCCCGCAACTTCATCCGCGTGGAATAAGATTTTTTTTATAAAATAGTAGTAGCCCAAGTTACTCCTTAATACATCAGCTATATGCCAGTGAAAGTCCCGTCAAAATCGGTCAAGCTGTTCCAGAGATTAGCTGGAACAAACAGACAGACAAAAATTGTAAAAAAAAAAAATGTATATGTACCGTATATTTGAATATTACAAACAGTAATTTCAATTTTATTAATTTGTAAAATCATGTAATTTTATTTACATTAGTATAGATAGCTTTTGCCTGCAGCTTCGCTAGTGTAGCGGTCGGCGTCGGACGTTATCCCACGAGAATGCACTACCGGAATAAAAAGTATGTTAGGTCTAAACCCAGGTCAATGTGACAGCTTGTTTACAAACGTGACGGTTCGCCTTGTAAGTCGAGGAAGATGTATGGCGATATTATTTGTTCAGCGCACCTGCGACACAATCGGATTGTCAAGTTAGTTTCATCTATTTCATGGGCTGGCTAGGGCTGGCCTATTTAGACTTTCATGAATTTAAATGACATAACATAACGTCACACCTGTAATCCCGATGCAGAGGTGAACCTAATTGAACACACACATTTCGCCGGTTATGATTAACTGCGTTGAAAATGGGGGTCAGAAATCCAAGCAAAAAAAGCAATACCTAGTACTTTGGTCGATCCCTGAATCGACACCAAAACTTACTGCTTAACAGACGCTGCGTGCGTCCACTAGACCAATGAGGCAGTCAGTGGATATAAATAATAATAATTTAAAAAAAAAAAAAAAAAAAACGTTTTATTTCAGAGTTTCATGAATACGACGGGACCTTTTGAGCAATTTGAGGCGTGTTCTTTTACAGTAGGTACACATGGTGACACATCAACCTAAAAATGTCCAGTATACCATGGCCTCGCTTTGTTTAGGTCTGCCGCACAATCAGAAATCCGCATAATCTGGTTATTAACCCCCGAAAAAAAAAATGTCACCATGGGCATTACCGGATGCAGCTGAACCAGAATTTCAACATGGAGCGACTGCCAATCTGACGTCCACAACCCAGTTAGTACTGGGTAATACGATACCCTTTGGTAAGACTGGACTGCTCCATACAAATCAGTAGAATAATAAAACAAATTCGCTAAAATATAAAATAAAAGTCATTAATTAGAAAACGCTTGCATGGAAAAAAAAATTGACAATGTTTTCAAAGACAACCGTTGCGCACCCCTACCGTATCGGCCAGTACTGGGGTGTAGCGCTTAAAATGTCACCCCCCGTTAGCGCTTACACAGGAAACCTTCCATGCATGGCTCACGATACCAACTGCGACTCAAAGCCGACGTGTAATTGTCAACTGCACCGTTCACTTACTAAACTTGCCACGGGAAACGGGACTTTACTACATTTTATCTGGGTAACATTTATGTTACATTTAGCTTGCGGCTGCGCTCGTGTTGAAATTATCCAATGGGAAGGTATTACCGAGATAAAATCTCATCCTGTGTCCTAATCTAAGTCATGAAAGAAATTCATAATTGTCTTCCACCTATCCAACTTGCTTGTTAACCTGTCTATAACCTTTTCCGTCTGAAAAGGTTATAGGCAGACAGACTTTCAAATTTACAACATAATAACAGCCGCACGGTCGGCCCGTGCGGTTAAGCCGTGCTTGCCGAGGTTGGTCCGTGGATGGGTGACCATAATTACATACCGAGTTTCCTCTGTTCCTCCGAAAGCACGTTAAGCCGTTGTCCCGGCTGTCATTTGTAGATCTTTGACAGTCGTTACGAGTAGTCAGAAGCCAAAATTTTGACATTTAGTCTTACCAAAGAGTGTCGTATTACCCAGTTACTGGGTTGTGGAGGTCTGATAGGCAGTCTTTTCATGTAAAATACTGGTATTCAGCTGCATCCGGTTAGACTAGAAGCCGACCCCAACATAGTTTGGGAAAAGGCTAGGCAGATGATGATGATGATGATGGATAAGAGTTTGAATCTTTAATGCTGTCTTTTTCACACAAGCAATGTCAAATTTTTATTCTCGAAGTGTTCTCCAATAACTTCGACAATTGCAAAATGTCAGCACATTAATGACTGCCTACTTTTTCCAATACTCACATTATAGAATACCTTTTAACCGGTACTAATAAAGGCCATTATATCAACACATGATTGTATGAATAAAGAAATAGAACGAAGACTAACTAATACTTGGAAACGATTTTGGTCTCTTAGGGAAATAATGAAGGATAAAGATATGCCAATGAAAGGGAAAAAGAAAGTATACGAATCATACATTATGCCATGCTTACTATACGGGTGCCAGACATGGGCGTTAACAGAACTACAAGAAAGTAAGTTAAAAGTCATCCAAAATGCAATAGAAAGGAGTATTTTAGGTATAAAGAGAAGGGATAGAGTGAAATTACAAGAAATTAAACAGAAAACAAAATTTAAAAATGCACACAGCCTACAGACAGCTTAAATGGCGTTAGACGGGACATATGTTATGAGAAAGTAAAGAGAAATGTACTAAGATAGTTACAGAATGGTATCGAAGAGATGCCAAAAGAAAAAGAGGCAGACAAATCAAAAGATGGGAAGATGACCTCAAGAAAATAGCTGGTCCGGTATGGGCCCGTTTAGCAAAAGACAGGAATACGTGGAAATCTTTAGAGGACGCCTTTGTCGACGGACAAGCTGTTTCAAAGAAACATCCAGTTGCCGATCATTGAAATGCAAGTTAGAGTTTATTAAAACAATTTAGTTTTTAGTACTAGGCATACATATGTAATAATTGTAAGGAAAGAAACAGCAATAAAGGCTATTTTATTTATTTTTATAAATAAAGGCAGATGTGTCCCCAGTGCCTGTGAACCTATACAATTCGATGACAAATAGCATGCGAAGTGATTTGATTGGTTCTCATTCGGAGAATCAATCATAATATCTAACGTGAGGCTGGCTGACAAACAATCGAGTGACCGATTGCTCGATCGTATTTGAGCTTTCTCAGAAACCGCTTATGCTAGATATGGCTGGCATGGTGACTACGAAGACAGTGTGGCTGTGTTTAATTATTATGCCGCTATTATGGCAAAACGTGTCACCTTGTTTCGCAGACAGAAATTTGACAGAATTTCGTTTCCCAGAAAATGTTTCACATAATATTTAGTCCCCGTATTTTTATTTCGAATATTTTTGTTTCGACTATTATTTACTTGAATGAAAAATATTTTACAGAAACACAATTCAAAGAATTTTACGGTGACATTTTTTTATTTGACTAACTCCTCAAACAGCAGAATTATTTTTCAACGAATATTGTTTGTTCGATGTATGTTTCCATGGTATTTTATTTCAACGAAATTATTAACCTTAAATTAAAATATTGTCTTTAAAAGTCAATATGTTGTACTACTAAAGTTAGTGGCAGAAACGAATGGCTGCAAAACAGAATCGGCCGGCCAGCAAGCCGAAGCTGCGGTGGTGAGCGTTAATACCATCTGCGACGATAAACTTGCGTGGGGCCGCCGGAGCCCCGCAGCACCGGAGCCGTGACAGAAACCTTGCCTGTTGCATGTTACATGCTTGCATGCATGCTGCAAGTTGCATACTTGCTTGCAGCTTGCATGTTTGCTGCATGCTGCATGCAACAGGCATGGACACCATTAGTGAGAATATCAAGATTGTTTTCCTGCTTGACAATAATTTACCCGTATTATTTTTGTGAACCCGGTGTTGTAATTTTGTAGGAGGGTATGCATTTTTCAAAGGTTTGAATTTTAGAAACTGTCAGTCGATTAAAATGTTATTCTTCGTAATAAGTTTTATGTGAAACAAACAATATGTGGATAAATAATATTTGATTTGTTATTCTATGATATGAATATTCTAACATTAAACTTTATTTGAAACAAAAATCGATGATTTAAATTTCTTCAAAGTAAGTATTCTGCGTATTGATTATTCTATGAAATGATAATATGAGAAACAATTTATGTGAAACAAAATTCGATTAAACAATTAGCGATGAAACAACGCACAACCGTGTCATGCACTAACAAATGAACCATCAGAATCTTTCTTTCAAAATAAAATTTTGACTGACTGTATCCTAAACAACTAACTGTCAAGAAAGGATATTTTAGAAATAAGCACAATGAAACTTAAAACATTTTTGTAAATAGATTTATTGTTTAAATTATGAAAACTTTGCGTTGTAGGAATGTGAAGCCTGAAAATGTGGAGCCTGACACTACCCGGACTGGCTCGATCTGTGAGCCAGCCTGGGTGTTAGTCCGACCGGATTTCCCCTCCTGCCAAAAAAAAACCACTAACTGCTCTCTTCCTTTCTCTCACTTCTTCAACCCTTTTTAAGCCAATGCTGACTACAGGGTTTAACGGAAAGGGTATATCCATACTTAAGGGTGTGCTACAGACCATCAAACTGAACTTGTTTCTCCATCGGACAAAAATCGTAATAGCAAAAAGTTATCTGCTCCCCCATACAAAATTGCAATACCTATTCGATCCAAATGTATGGGGCAGCTGATATTTTTTTCGCTATTACGATGTTTGTCCGATGGAGAAACATGTTTAGTTTGATGGTCTGAAGCACACCCTTAAGTATGTATATACCCTTTCCGTTACACCCTGTATAGGTAACATCGATTACAAGTTACTTAGACTAGTTTTGGTCTGCTTATATGTCACACGTTCATAACTCGGTTAGCTATATTATTTTTAGATCTCTAAATTCTAAAGACACTACACTAATAAAATTGTAAAGTTCAGTTTTCCCCAGATGTTTAAAACTATGAATAAAAAATATAAATATAACTTACGTTTAATACAAAAAAAAAAATTCATATCAAAGTATAATGTAATGACATTCAACAGAATACATAGAAAATTATCCAACGAACTTCGAACAAGAACATTTCTTTTCTAATCTTATACTTACGGAGAAACTTGATAGTGATATTACCATCATATATTAGAGGCTGGATATTAAATATTGTCTCAAGTTAAAAGTTACAAGTCTAAGTTATGTGTTCCGGGCTAAGATAGTAGGGAATAAAGTAGGAATAGTGGTCCTGCTATATTGTCGGATATTCGTTAGAGTATTAGCAGAGAATATACGGTTAACATTTTTAAGTTTTAAACTGGTTACTGAGAAATATTAAAAAAAAAAAACTGTACACATGGTTTTATGTATGTTATGGAGCTCGTGGCTTAATATCCATACTAATATTATAAATGCGAAAGTCACTCTGTTTGTTTGTTACCTTTTCACGACTAAACGGCTGATCGGATCTTAATGAAATTTGGCAAGAAGATAGATTTCAGCCTGGGGAAGGACATAGGCTACAAATCATCACGCTACGACCAATAGGAGCGGAGAAGCAATGAAAAATGTCGCGAGAACGGGGAAAATGTGACGCAGACGAAGTTGCGCGGGACAGCTAGTATACAATAAAACAGCCACTCGGATCAATCTTCAGGTTAAGCTGCGTTAGCCTAGGTTGGTATGTGGATGGGTGACCACCCATTACATATCGAGTTTTCTCCGTGCCTCGGAGAGCACGTTAAGCCGTTGGTCACAGCTGCCATTTTTAGATCTTTGACAGTCGTTACAGGTAATCAGTGGCCCGAAAGTCTGACAACAAGGGGTATCGTATTACCCAGTACCAACTGGGTTGTGGAGGTCAGATAGGCGGTTGCTCCATGTAGTATTACCCAGTACCAACTGGGTTGTGGAGGTCAGATAGGCGGTTGCTCCATGTAAAATGTGTTCAGTATGGTGTATTCAGCTGCATCTGGTCTTTTTCTTGTATTGAAAATAAGCAGCGGTACGGAAAGTTAACCGTGGTACACCTAGGTGAACCAGGGTACAGAAAATAAACCTTGGAACACCTAGGTGAACCAGGGGTACAAAAAGTTAACCGCGGGAAACCTAGGTGAACTACTTTGGTGTTCCATGGGTCAGAAAGGCCCATAAGATATACGAGCATAGTCGCTTGGGACTTAAACTTAAGAAATCTGAGTTTACCGTTTAAGGTACACCTCTGCCTAACCCATCGGGGGTTGAGGGCGTGATGATAACAGCATAATTATAACAATAGAAGTATAACGCTCTAATATTGGCGAAATGATGTCAGTGTCTGATCAATATCTAAGTATTTGTAGTAATAAGAAAATTCATATTGCAAATAGAGCTTCACATCTTATACATTTACTTTCCTCTATCAGACAAACGATTCACAATGTAGGTAATGATCCCAGTTAACGTCCATGACGAGAGATACTCGATCGCGTCCAAACAAATGGAGTGTAGGTACTCGACGTTCGCGTCGAAGCGCACTCTTTATCTGACAGCTCGACGCTTACGTCAGTCCAAAGGGTAATGAGTGGGCATTTTTTATATCTCTGCTAGCTATTGGTGCTCTCACCCTATTAAGTGGATTTAGATGAATGGGTTTAAGATTGAAGAATGTAATTTTTGATGATTCCGTTTCCAAAGAGATCGTTCATGGATTTTCGTCGACCTTCTACTTTTCGACTATCGCCTTTGTTTCACTTTTATAAATCACTAGCTGTCCCGCACAACTTCGTCTGCGTCACATTTTCCCTGTTTTCGCAACATTTTTCATTGCTGCTCCGCTCCTATTGGTCGTAGCGTGAAGATATATAGCCTATTTCCTTTCCTAGGTTTAAATCTATCTTTTTTCCAAATTTCATTAAGATCCGATCAGCCGTTTAGTCGTGAAAAGGTAACAAACAAACATACAAACAAACAAACAGAGTGACTTTCACATTTATAATTTTGATTGTCCGGACTTAGTTAGGTGTCTGTGTTACCTGATTCCTCGAACAGTTCATAAATACGCGAGATACGCACTCGACGTCTATTTACTACTGGCCTCTGTAAATCCAACGCTGGCTCGCGTTCACTACTTTTTCGTTTGGTTGTGTCATACAACAATGAGTTCCATTCAATAGACATTCTTTTTCTAAGTAAAAATGCATGTAGGAAGCAAACCCAAGCGACTCTAAAGGACCAGCAAATTACTGTATCTGTCATCATCTGCCTAGCCTTTTCCGAAACTATCTTGGGGTCGGCTTCCAGTATAACCGGATCCAGTTGAGTATCAGTATTTTACATGAAGCGACTACCTATCTGACCTCCACAAAACAGTAACTGGGGAATACGATACCCCTTGGTAAGACTGGATGTCTGACTTTTGGCTTCTGACTACTCGTAACGACTGTCAAAGATCTACAAATGACAGCCGAGACCAACGGCTTAACGTGCTTTCCGAGGCAAGGAGGAAACTCGGTATTTAATTATGGTCACCCATTCAACCGGTCAATCTCGGCAAGCACGGCTTAACCTTAAGGATCTTCCCGTGCGGCTGTCATTATATTATAGCCAGGAGCCCCTCAAAAAAAAATAAAAAAAATGAAATTACTTCCAGGAAAATGACTATTTATAGGTATTGTACTTGTGTTGTTACTAGAGCTAGTTAAATACTTTAAATGGAAATCTGTGGAGAACGTAGTGGATAGCATAATTGGGATGAAGACTGGGTAAAGAAAACGAAATCCTATTTTGTCCGTCAGACAGGTAGGTAATACAAAAATATTAGACACGTATTTTTTGTTTTATCAAAATATCAAAAAAATACTTAGTTAAAACTCATTAAAGTTGGAGAGTCATGCGCCATTTCAACTCAATATATCTCCGTAATTTTATGACCACGTGAAAAAAGAATAAATACGTGTCCAATTCTTTTCAATAATCTACCCGATAGACACAGAAAAAAAATAGTGATCGGGATGATCAGTATTTTTTTTGTTCTATTGTTTTAAAACGACGAATAAATATTTAAAATATTTTGACTAAGTTTTATTGTGCTACTGTTTGTTTTCCTTAAATAAATAAAATAAAGGGATGTTACCAACAGAAAGTACCTTATTAATAAGTTGGTCGTCAAACTATGAAAATAAGGAATTATATAATATGTAATATGATACCCCTTGGTAAGACTGGTAGTCAGACTTTCGGGCAACTGACTACCTATAACGACTATTAAAGATCTACAAATGACACCCGGGATCAATGGCTTATCATGCTTTCCGAGGCACGGAGGAAACTCGGTATAAAATGGATGATCACCCATCCACGGACCCACCTGGGCAAGCGCGACTTAACCTAAAGATTGATCCTAGCGGCTGTTATTATTTAACTATTATTTAGTTCTTCTGAAAACTAATCAATTTAGTACTTGAATGTCAAATCCCACTCAATTATCGATTTCCCCTAAATCGGAAGATATAATATGCTTGTTAACACCGTAATCGCTTTGTTGTGTACATTCCGTGGTAAGGGGGTGATTTTCAATTCAAATGAGGATGTTTCAGTAATCCCGTATGGATTATTATTAATAGTAAGAAGGGTTAGTTTCTGTGGTGTCGTTAGGAATAATAATGGTTACGGGTTATAATAATAGTTATTGAACTGTCATGTTCTTGGAAAATACGCCTTCTATTACAGGATCAATCAGGTTTAGGGACATTGCTTGTATCGTGGAATCGATCTATGCGTGGAACTAATTGTAGTTTAGGGGTATGAGGAACAGGGTGTAAATTTCTTCATTCCCTATAGAAAAGGGAGGATCCTCCGACCAGACAAGTGTAATGGCTGGTGGGCAACTGCCCGACAGTTGTTCTCGAGCTGTAAACTTTGCTTGCGAGATTCAGACCATATTTATTCTTTTAGTTTTATCATAGATGGCGCTGTAGTATTTTCTGTTATAAGTAGCTTTTCGTAGGTCGCTACAGTAGGTACAGATATTTATTCCGTGGGAATTGTAATTTCAAATAAGTTTAAAACCTATACTATGTGTTTAAAAGTAAGGCGACAGGTTCTTCATTCGCTATAGTAAAGAGACATAGTGATGGAGGATGTTGGGCTACTCCCCAATGGTTGTTGTCGGATTTCTGTTTATAATTAACTTAAGACCGGATAAGTCCGATATCGCATAGTAAGACGTCAGACAGGACAATGTAGTTCGTTAGTGGTCATATAGATGTCGCTGTATGTTTAAAGTAAATGCAAGGCGTTATCGCGTCCAATACCGGGTTGAATTTAGCTAGTGCTGCTACGTAAATTGTTTGATGAATAAATATATGAAATACTAGCTGTCCCGCGCAACTTCGTCTGCGTCACATTTTCTTCGTTTTTGCAAAATTTTTCATTGCTACTCCGCTCCTATTGGTCGTAGCGTGATGCTAGCATATAGCCCTTCCTCGATAAATGGGCTATCTAACACTGAAATATTTTTTTAAATCGGAGCAGTAGTTCCTGAGATTAGCGCGTTCAAGCCAACAAACGAACTCTTTAGCATTATTATTAGTATTAAATAATAGACTTATATGAATAAATATATACTTAGTGTTAGAACGTAACGTTAGCTGCCGCTGTTTCAGATACTAGACTAGACACGGTCACAGGATCATCATCTGCCTAGCTTTTTCCCAACCATGTTGGGGTCGGCTTCCAGTCTAACTGGATGCAGCTGAATACCAGTGTTTGACATAAAACGACTGCCTATCTGACCTTCAAAACCCAGTTAGTACTGGGTAATACGATACCAAGATGGTTGTCAGAGTTTCGGTTCATTGCATACCGATTTACACCCTCCGTACCTCGGAGGTCACAGGGAACGGTCACAGAACATTGACCTTTTATCCTCAAAGGATCAAAAGAAGGGTCATAATTAAACACCTACACGTAAACCACACCTGACTTCTAGCTTGTTAAGCAATTCCTAGTTCTGCCAGCTAATGATAAGCAAAGGGAAGCATTGTGATTCCGAAACTGGTGTACATAGGACGGTACAATATCTATGTGGAGACGTGGAGTCTTGTTCAAGTTACCGTTTGTTTAAGTAACATTTCGTCCTTCGTGTGGGGTAATATACGTCCTAAACTAACAATCAAGTGTGCATAAGTGAGGAAATGCCGCCAACAACGACAACAAGCCGTGTTTTGTTATTGTGGTCGCAATGAAGGAAATATGTGTGTTTGGGAAGGTTTAGCAAACGGTACAGTTTGTGTAGATGATAAGGTTTTGCGTTTTGAGGACGGTTTGGGTGATTTTTAGTGTCACGTTTTGTCTGATGCGTGATTTCGGATTGCAGTTGGCGTATTACTAGGTAACTGGGTTGTGGCAGTCTGACAAGCAGTCGCGCCATGTATAATATTGGTATTCAGCTGCATACCTACGATATAAGTTTATAAATTCACATGGTCACTAACACTATCATTAACAGCTTTAGCTGCAGCTCATTATTGGGAGAATTGACATGGAGCATTGGTCAAAACTCCATGTACGAAGAGTTTTTCGTATTAATATTATTTTTAAAATGTGTATGGATGGTTATTATGTAATTTATCTAAAATCAAATGAATTGAATTGAATGAACACTGAAAACAATGGTCAAAAGAAAAGGATACTAAATACTGTGAAAGAGGGTAGACGGATTTGTCTGATCAAGAACAACTACCCGCAATAACTTCAGTTTATGCAATCATGATGGTGCTTGCAATAGCATAGCACCGAAATATCGAGAACTTATGAAAAACAAATAGTAAACATGGTAAATATCCCGTTTTCATTGATAATGATTACATATCTACGTTAAAACTGGACGCCAAAATTGTTGGGGTTTTAGATCATCAACATCATCATCATTAGCCTATAATGTTCCCACTGCTGGGACACAGGCGTCCTCTATATGAGAGGGAGTGGGCTGTAATCCACCACGCGGGCCCAGTGCGGGTTGGTAGATGTCACATGTCTTCAAATTATTAGTTCTAGGACATGCCGGTTTCCTGACGATGTTTTCCTTCACCGTTTTTGAGGGCAGCGGTGATGAAATAAATTACACAAAGAAATGCACCTGCCTGGGTTCGAACCCACGGCTTAGTGCTCGTAAGTCGGGGCTGCCACCAATGGGCCACCGCTGCTCTCGGGGTTTTAGATAGCAGAAATAATGTTTAGGTTTTTAGAATAAACCCTGTTCTTTATTTTGAGTTAAACTGAACCCACAACCACACAACTTAATTTTTGAATCAAATTAAGTAAAACTGGAATCACGTCACTGAAAACTTACTAAAGTTGATTCCTCTTTCTTCTTATATAAATAAAAGTAAGCACCTATCATTCCCAGAAGCCGTAGTTTGGTGTTTACACCACAAAATACTAAGTTTAGTACTCGAATTCTTTTACCAACGAAAAATATAAATGACGTGTAGACTCCATGAGAGTTTGGAAACGACGCACGACTGCTATGACAGCAGGAAATTAATTCTAATGCTCCAGTTACTTGCTCACGCGTTGACGCCGCGGTTTTGACAATTTGACACCGCGCGCTCTTTGACATCTGGGGGTCTACTCTCTAAGTCCGTCAACGAAAATACGGGTCCGTCCGTAACTAGCTTTATACTTTGAAATGTATCCTACTCACTAATATTTTTGGATTCATGAGTTTTGAAAACACAACGGGAGTAAGGACAACTGTCCAATTGTGTTGTCATTCATTTTTAGTTCGAGCTTCTAACGAATCCTATGTCCGTAAGTGATACGGAGTAGGAAACGACCGTAACTTCGGCTGAAACTACGGATTCCGTGCTTAGAGAGTAGACCCCCTGCTGTCGAAGAGACGACCGAGTGTAGCAGTTGATAGAGGAAATGGGTAGTTCAGTTTTGACTTTTAATAATAATGTATCTGTGAGATGGCTGTAAGTGATCGGATGTGTAAGATGAAGATGTGTGTGGATAATTTATTTGCTGTATGAATTTTTGGTTTTGATATTTTTGAAAACAATGTACTTATTGAAACTAAAAACTATTGATAGAATATAGTGTATATTATATATATAGTAACACTAGTACATTTCATAAAAAACCGGCCAAGTGCGAGTCGGACTCGCGCACGAAAGGTTCCGTACCAATATTTATAAATACCGCCATATATGTATGATCTGCAAATGAGACTCGTTTTTAGTTCAACTGACGCTTAGCGCCATCTATCGAAATTTTTATGGAGTTGTCACGAACGGTTAACTTAATCATCGATCTTCCCAAACCCCTAATATTTTTGAACGACCTATTCAACGGTATCCCACACTATGGGAAAAACGAAAAAAAAAATTATCATCCCTACTTTACATGTCGGGGAGGTACCCTAAAAGATTGTTTTTTTCAAAATTTTATTTTACCACTTTTCTAGCGCCATTAACGTGTATACTCATGCCAAATTACAACTTTCTAGTACCAACAGTTTTTGAGCTAAACCGCGGACAGACAGACGGACATACCGAAACTATAAGGGTTCCTTGTTGACTACGGAACCCTAAAAAGGGTTGAAACGCAGTAACAACTTATCGAAATCAACGATCGCAAGCGCAACTAACTAACCACTAAGAATCAACTTAGTATATCTAAATCTAAATCATTAGATTTAGATTTTACGTTAACTTTTTGTACGAATTCTAAAAAATCGACGAAAAAAATTCAAGAAATTAAAGCCAATCCTAGTGTTCAAGTCAAGGAAATAAAATAGCTATTTAACGAAATATATTAACTGTAATATAAGCTAACCAGAAACGAATGAACTAACAATACCTATACAGGGTGGAATTTTTCAATGCGACTTGGAGGGTAACTTATCTAAATACTGGAAATAGCTAGTAATCTGATGGACCTCTGAGTAAAAGCATGATAATCTAAACTTATAAATTCAATAGGACAACCGATTGAATTTATAAGTTAAAATTTCATGGTTTTTCTTACCTTTAATTTATCATGTTTTTAGAGTGATTTGATCCTTATAATTGACCCTATCGATCGATAGCATAAAAGTACGGAGTGTTATTTTTTCGGATTCTAGCTGATTTGATTCCCGAGTGCGGCAAGCGAATTTTTGAAAATCTTTTTTGCAGATATGTTTCTTTTTTAAAATAAAGGAATGTTCCCTTTGCGTAAAGTTATCTCCAGTATTTAAAGTAGTTTTCCTCCAGGTGGCATTGAGAAATTTCACCCTGTATATAAAAGCAATAGCATTATAAACTAATGAACAATGCCTTAAATTATAACTTAAGGGAAAATTCGCCGGATTTCGGCCGCGAATAAGTCACCTGTTTAATTTAGATGGTCGTTCTTGCTCGAGTTTGTGACTACATCCCCAATTTAATCCTGCAGCTTGGGACCTTAGCTCATTGGATTAGCGAAAATTCACTAAGAAGACGCCCCTGCCTAATTACGCTTCTCTTTCAAATATTTATTACAAATATGGGCAGCACCGTTTTTGGGATGTTGGTTTATTATCTGAGATTAGTTCAAGTTATCGTTACTAAATTGAGCTTACGGCCAAACTGTACTTGATCGGCGGAAACGATGGCGGAACAGTAATAAATGTCTTTGATTGAGATATGCTACCGAAAAGCACGAGTGAAAATTCAGAAGACTTTTTAGTGAATATCTAGAATTTCCGTAAAACAAGGTGAATAGACTATTTTTAACCCGCTTTAACCGGTACACTGCTAAAACAAAAATTATGTGGTGTATTCGACGTAAGATAAAATACTAGTATTTATTTCCTTCCTACTCTTCAGTCTAAGTTCTCCGGTGAGAATCACAGACTGAAGCTGACATTTACTAACGTTAACTCTACTTAGCACGTGTTTGGCGTACTCATGTACCCCCCGTCTGTACGTTCTACTTGTAGTAAACAGTGATAGAATGAAGAGCAACTGGGCCTGATATTCTACATCCAAATGTATCTAATTTTTTCTTTCGGAATAATGCCACTAGAGCAATCATTTTTTTTATTGTAAAAATCAAGGTCTGCCTGCGGACACGTCTGTCACTATCATTTCTTTTTTTTCAGCAACGAATAAATAAATAAAATATGACCCACCAAAAATTACATAAAATGCGCTGTTCTTACCGCCATGATTAGAGGACTACCAGACAAAATCGTTTTTTTTAACATAAAATAAATTGGTAGGTTGGTAGGTACCTAGACATACTGTTTATAAAAAATTTAAAGACAAAAATAATTGAATCGTCCTAATTTTTTAATAGAAAAAAACAGGAATATGAATCGACGATCTCGGCAGGCAACACCAGCGCGACTCCAACAGTTTCTTTAAATACCAATTTCTCAAATTTCTCGCAGGCCCTTTTCCCTGCTAGGTAAGGTTTTTAAATACATCTAGCACTGAGCTTCCAGGTTCACTCAAAGACGACTTTAACACTAATGAAGTGAGTAACGACATGAACACAAGTACCATGCAATTTAAACCCGTTTAATTAATCAATAATTACTTCCTTCGTTGTTCGTCTAAAGTAACGAATCAAAACGAAAATCATCAAGTTCGTTTGCAATTCAAATGATTCTTTACGAACTTAGTTCGAACAATCGTTAATTAAATTAGGTGAAATTCAAAGAACTTTAGCCATGTTTTGGCGAGTGACGATAATTTGGAAGAATGGCAATGTTTCCTTTTATTTATCGTTATTGCGATGTTCGTGCTATTTTTCTACTTTAGTGTATTTTTCCGTTCATGTTTTGGTTTGTTTTTTTTTTGTGTTTGATCTGTTTCTATAATTTACCGAAAAACACGAAAATTTTGTTACTGATGTATTTCGTCAGAACTTTAACGATTTTAACCTCGACTAAATACAAATATCCTCTATACCTCGAACGGAACTCAGTTTAAAGGAATTTATTAGACGCAGCTCGTTTACTCTCTAAACAAAGTTTAACGTTTCACAAACGGACTGTCACTACTAATGTTAACCTAATGCGGCTAAACTTCACAAAGGAAGTTACTCGTACTCGGTCAACTATGAATATCATGACGCTGGTATGTTCTCTTTAACAGTGGTTAAACTGGAGACAAAAAGAGGACTACCTTGTCGTAGTTAGCGTATGTGTTTAGGTGTTAACTTGGTGGCGGCGTTTGGAACATTGATTGGTGCAACCCGACCATGCCAATTTGCTTTGTAGCGGAGACGAAGTTTGATATACATTGGTTAATTCGTAGGAATATGCAGGAGATAGGTGGTATTGTATTGTAGTATCTAAAGTGCTATATTTTACTCAGCTTGTATCTGATTGGATTATAATTGCACAAGAAAGTGCACAATGCAAAGTTGATTGTTATGATAGGAATTTAGTATATAAATACCATGTATATTGATGAGTTCAAGTTTATCTTTAGGTTACGTTGATGGCCTCTGAAATCACACCGAAGACATGAGAATCGTTGCTCCTCCTGTTTGTGTATAGGTAACCTCAGCAATCTTCAATCAGATTATCGCTGTTTAGTACATAAGAATTCAGTTTCCTCGTCTTCCTTTTCTTCATTGGATGTATATTGCCGCATCAAAAGACATAACTCGCAAAACGTAGCATGATAAGATGTGAGGAATTTAGCTCAGGAATGCTGCTCAACCAACTGGAATTCTAGCTTTTATCTGTTTGTCGAAGTTGGGCTGAGTCGAACTGTCTATTCTAGGTGAAATAGATGCTGTGGAAACTTGCATGGCATGTGATCTAGACAAGGCTGCATAGTGAAATATTTGATACAAAAGGTAACTTAAAGAATTTTTTTTTTCTTTATTTTTTATTTTAAAATAACGTTGCCCCGCACTAAGAATTTCTTCTGTATCGTAGGTGGCGTTTACTAACATTTAAACTCACATTCACAACCAGCCAGCCAGACCCGGAACAACTATCTGTAGGCCATACGAATATTTGTTCCGTGCGGGGATCGAACCCGCGACACGCAGCGCAGCAGTCGATCGCTCAACCACTGCGCCAACCGTTCCGCAAACTGGACCTTTTGCGCTTGACTGAATATGTCAGGGATGCAATTTTGGTAAACATTTGCGAAATTGATCTGAGAAATAGAATTGAAATAAATATTTTAGTTTTTCTCAGCAAATCCTTTCATTTGATTGGTATATCATGGTAATGGATAAAAAACACCTAGTCAAAAGACTAGTAGAGAGACTCCCCTCCTTGCGTCGTATTCCTCAATGCTGAGGGTCGTGACCTCCCTTCAGAATCACCTTCTCGCGGATGATCTTTCTCCAGCTGTTTCTGTCTCTGGCTGTGTGAAGGGCGCTGTGGACTGTGGAGTCAAAGGCGGTACGGATCTGGTCAGACCATCGAATTGGGCTGCGCCCACGAGGTCTTTTCCCATCCACCTTGCCGGTCACCATTAGTTTTTCCAGGTTACCGTCGTCCTTCCTCGCAATATGACCGAAGTATTCCAGGACATGCTGCGCCGACCTCAAATAAATTGGGTTAAGGGCAGGAGAATAAGAATAATGATGCCAGATGATACTACGTACAAAAGTTTTAACGAGATAAATTTTATTTACACTGTGACAGTATTTCCTAAAGCTATATCGGGTGGCTGGTAATTAGTCACCGATACTTGAACTCATGATAACAAACAACTTTCACAAAGAAACATTTTTTATACATATTTCATATAATTCTTTTTAGGTTCATCAGAAAGAAAGAAAGAAGAAAGAAAAAATATTTATTTGTCGCAGGGACATGACGTGCATACAAATAACAATGAACACAATATACATACAAAGCATAACAAACATTTGAAAGTACAATAATATAAAATATACAACAATAAGATTAAAAAATCAAATAAAAGTAAACAAGTTGACAGCTTGCACGTCGTGACTGCGACAAGTAGGTTACCACTCAGCATGATGCTGTGCTATGGGGGGCCCACATCACAGCGCTGGTTCATATTCAGCATAAAATGCTTCCCTGGTGCTTGTTGGTGAATGCCCCATGACTTTTTTTTTTAAGAAGTCGGTCGCGCCTGTAAGCCTCGATGGGGTGTCAGAGGTGTAACTTATAGTACCTACGTACACCCACATATCGCCAGTTATGTTTGAGTCCCATAATTATAATAGAGGGCGAGTCTATTGCCACCAACCGGACACAACTTTAAATTCCGTGGGTGCTACTGAGAAATGCTTGATGGAAAAACCCAATAACACTCTGTCCGACTCGGGAATCGAACCCAGGTCGAAAACGTTCAAAATGTGATAGAAAAATGATTTTTAAATTCCACTTTTTGTGCCTATTTAATTAAAAAAATATAGTAGGTAGCGTCACACAGTTAAAATTTTACTTAAAAAAAATTTAGTAAAACTTTAGCAGTCACGAACTTCAAAAAAAAAAACGAGCCACATAATTTTCCAGTACACATAAACCAAACAAAGCTAATACAGTTTAAACGAAACGAGTATCAGCGTTCAATATTAATAAATTGTAACCAATGGACCAGGGTTTCATGAATACCAAGCGGCGCCATTACATCGGGGACGATCCTAAGCAAACATGTACCTCCCAATAACGCACACACTATTGGTTTAATGACAATTCGCTTGTTAATTCAATAGAAAAGCGACCCTTTTTTATGTTGTTGGTAAAGCATTAATTGATTCTCAACGTTATGCGGGGTAGTGCCCCTTTTCGGGACGTTGCGAACAATGAGTGGACCAATGTTTTAAGTTTAATTACAATTGACCCTACATTTTGTTTTGGGTTTTGACTACTGATCAAGTTAAGCACGCAGCTCAGAAATCAGATTTAATAGAAGGTTAGCATAACAGTGCATATTTCAATAATAGGAATGGTGACTCATTTTTTTTTCTTTGTCTATCGGGTAGATTATTAAAAAGTATTTGACACGTATTTTTTCTTTTTTCACGTAATCGTAAAATTACGGAGATATTTTAAGTTGAAATGGCCCATGACGTCACGTTTAAGTAAATTTTATACCTAGTTGTGACGTAGTGAGCCCCCACTCTCCAACTTTAATGCATTTTAACTAGTACTATTAGTATTTTTTTGTTAACTTGATAAAACAAAAAATACGTATCTAATATTTTTGTATTACTCGTACCTCATTGACGGACAAAATAGAATTTCGTTTTCTTCCCAGTCCCCATCACACAGTCATGATCCCTATTATTGTCACGTCTAACCGAAGCAGCTAAATATCAGAATGTTATATGAAGCGACTGCCTATATGACCTCCACAGCCCAGTTAGTTAGTATTAGGTAAAACGATACCCCTTCGTAAGACTGGTTGTAAGTTTTGCGAGCTGCTACACTACGCGATTACCTATAACGACTGTCAAAATATCTAAAATTGACAGCAGAGACCAAAGACTTAACGTGCTTTCCGAGGCACAGAGGAAATTCGCTATGTAGGTTGACTGACCAGACCATGGATGATATAATAGTCGTGAAGAAGCTATCGATCCTACCAATTTACAATTCCGTAGCTACCCTTTACAACGCCCACGTCAGGTGATAAAGTGCTTTATTCTTAGGTGTTGGGACCCTACGACAAATAACAATTAAACTATAATTAACTTAACCCCAATTTAGCAAGGAGTTTCTGTAATAGAGGACTATTGGGGAACCTGCTGAATTTGTAACTTTTATAAACGCCATCTCATCATAAGAGTCATCTTTTATAAAAGCCATCCATCTTTTCCTTGGTCTTTGAAGACCAAGGAAAAGATGGATGGATTGTGTGGGGAATGATCATCATCTGCCTAGTCTTTTTCCCAAACTATCTTGGGGTCGGCTTCCAGTTTAACCGGATACAGATGAGTACCAGTATTTTACATGAAGCGACTGCCTATCTGACCTCCACAACCCAGTAACTGGGTAATACGATACCCCTAAGTTAGACTGGATGTCAGACTTTTGGCTTCTGACTACTCATAACGACTGTCAAAGATCTACAAATGGTAGACGGGACCAACGGCTTAACGTGCTTTCCGAGGCACGGAGAAAACTCGGTATGTAATTACACACACAGGTTTACCTAAAGATCGACCCGTGCGACCGTTATTATTTAGCCACGAGCTGTGTGAGGAATGATATGAAGGAGTAAATGATAGCGTGACTATTGACAGGAGAGACTGGAAGAAAAAACCATGTTGCGCCGACTCCAAATAACGTGGGATACTGGCTGAAAGGTGATGATGTCTTCGATGGTTCAAAGCTAGTTTGCCTAGTATTTATTATCTGAATATTTCGTGTTGTTGGCAAGACAGTATTCCTTTTGTTGGTCCAAAACTTTGCTACTATCACGGCTTTGTCGGTGGCAGTACATAGGTTACATGGACTGCGTAGTTTGGGTACAGTAAGCAAGATAGGAGGTGGCACATAGTTCGTGCGTGACGTAGTCATTGACTTTGACTGTACATTAAGGGGTTTGCTCTACTTCTCCAGTTTCGTGTAAAACAAGTTAATTAAAGACGGTATTCCTCTTCTTTAGCGTGTTGTTTGTACCTTAACTGGTGTCTGAGTTTTCATGCCACCCATGGGCCTCTGATTTGGCTTTTACATGCCGTCGAGAAATATTTCTCAGGCATGCTGGTTTCCTCACGATGTTTTCCTTCACCAAAACAAGTGATAATAATATTCAACACGCACATGGATTCAAAAAATTAGAGGTGCGTGTCTTGGGTTCAACTTGAGACCTATGATTTGGCAGTTCGATGGTCATACAACTAGGCTAGCTCCTCTTAAAGACGGTAATAAAAGTGATTTTTTTAATATTAATTTGTTGCTGTGCATAGTGTTCCAAAAACATACAAAATAGTTTCATCTGCCACTAGTCACGTTTTTTTTTGGAACCAACGGATGGCAACATGAATTTTAATTAACAACTGTGCAAAGTTACATATGAAATTAAAAAAATGACTTTGCACTTTTACACTAATTAAGTTCATGCAAATATGATTAATAAGATGGCCGTGGCTAATTAAGTTTCACGTGTCAATAGCTACCTACAACACGAGTGTATATGTTCGTAGTGATGTGAATATAAAAGATATATCTTTGTTGCAGCAACCGTATCGATAAACAAACAAGTTGTAAACAGGCCCTTGACGAAGACGTCAACCAAGCATTTCAAACTGTACTGTTTCTGTACACACTTCAAGCTAAGTAAGAGTCAGCTCACACCGAGACGGGACGCGACGCGACTATTTTAAAGAGCGGTTCAAAATATAACTTTATTTTCTACACGAATTCAGAATACGTTACGTCATGCAGCGCTGCACCGCGTGATGCCTCGCGGCGTAGAGCGGCGTCAAGGGTGTCGCGCTGCGCCGTCGGTACGCACGGCGTGCATGAGCGACGCTGCACCTCACGACGCAGCGCGACGCCGCTTGACGCCGCGACGCGTAGCTGAGGACGTTGTCATGTGCTTGCAAATGGAAGACTGTGGGAGGACGCGGGCCGGGGCGGGAGCATGTGGCCAATGTAGACAGCGATATCACTGGCTTCTTCAAGTATCGTCGCGTCGCGTCGCGTCTCGGTTGACTCTACGCAAAAAACTACTTTTTTTTTGGAATGAAACTTATGTTTTGGTAGGAACCAATGTGACGCACTCAAAACATTGTGCTGATGGATGCATTGAATAGTACTGGCGTCGTGGCGGTATTAAGAATAAACTGTTTCGTAAAAACTTGTATTTAAGAAAAAAAAACCTTGTGAAAAAGTACTTAAATATTTCCGTTACTAGCAGGTTCCCAGGTATGGTCCAAAACAAAAAAAAAATCGCATTGACGACCGGGGAGAACAAGCATATTTAGGCTTCACGATGGGACTATTTACACTATTTAAGCATAATCAACATTTGTAATAGTCCCACTGCTCTTCTTCACAGGCCTCTTCTCTATGACAACAATGGGCTGTAATCTACCACGCGGGCCCAGCGGGTTAGTAGATGTCACATGACTTCGAATTTTTCGAATTCATGTACAAGAAGGTTTTTACAAAAAAACGTATCGAGATATTAACGTTTTTAGCGTGAGAGCTTCTAAACGCCGAATGCGACCCGATCATTTAATCCGATTTGTACAAGCTTGCTTGCTTGCATGTTTGTGCAAACTTGTACAAATTGAAGCACACCGAACGTTCACACTCGTGCTTTTTGTGTTCTAAATATCCGATCAGGTGACTATTGCCAACAATTTTTAGCCGGCGTTAAAACCACCAATGCAAAAAGGCGTGAATTTATGTAAGAATGTGTAAAATTAGCTTTTCGGGAAAATTAAATGGTTAAGTATAGGTCTAGGTCACCTGATCGCATTCTGCATGTTAAAAGCTACTACGAAATAGGTCTTAAGAGATGCATTAGTGCATTTTTCAGACAATTTTCAAAAAAAGGAAAATGTCTCTACATAATTTATTGTTAATAGGTATATCGATACTTGCAAGTGTCGCAAAGTGTTGCAAAACCTATCGTAGACTGCAAATAAAAAAAATATAATTTAAATTAAACTAAATAGCATCATGCATGTCAAATTAAATATGTAGGTAGTTCGATATATAAGCGGATCATTTTGCATACTTATTTAATTGGGCGGTCAACAATGTCTGCGAGGTGAGTTCCAGTTATTTGCTAATATTTTTTAATTAATAAACTACTTCATTTGTCTCCTGAATAAATTGTACCTAGGTATAAAAAGATTGTTAATTTTATGAATGCTTTAGCTTTTTCTCGCGACTCCCGTAATGTATGGAAATAAATCCTTCGGAACGTTTTAAATGTAGCTAGCCTATGACAATTGAGGATCATTTTTCCCAATTGCTATAGCTATAGCAATTGCTATAGCTACTTGTTAGGGAAAGTATTTTCAGAATCGGATCAGTAGTTCCAAAAATTATCCCATACATACCAACTTACAAATAATCTCTACTGTTACCTCTTGATGAGTGTCCATCATAACACGTTAAGCCGTCGGCGTCGGTTACAGCTGCCATGTGCAGAACTTTGACAGGCGTTACGCGTCGGCAGAAACTAGAAAGTCTGCCAAGTCCACCGATCTGCGTCTATTAAGGGGTAGCGTATTACACAGTAACTGGGTTGATCCCATAATAGTTGAAAAAGCCTAGGCCGATAATGACCGAAGATGGATAGTCTAAAACTAGACTAAAAACCTATTGATCTGCCAATCAATTTAAGATATAGGTCAATCAATTTAAGATATAGGTCTATTTTTCGATGTCTTTTCCAACACTTATTGTGACATTGTTTACGTCCAGGGGATTCATCGAGATTTTACTCACAATAGGCAGCTCCCGGCGCAGGAGTACTATTCATGCGGGCCTGTGGACGGTGAGTAATGGGCCAGCTCACCGTCCGTCCGTCTTATGACGACAGGCCGTGCCGACGGCGCGTTTGAGTTCCACGCGCGCCTCAAGGAGATGTCAGCAAATCGGAAGGGGTCCGAGAGGGCCGATGCCTGCCAGGGCTGCGGGTTGTTCGAAAGAGATACCGCGGCCCTGGAACACAAAGGGCCAAGAAGGAACATGGATGGGTTTTAGTCAGTCAAGTCTGACACTCCCTCCCGCTCCGCCCAGAGCGGGAGAAGTCAAATGATGATCCAATCCGTTAAAAAAAAGGAGTACTTTCATGAAGTACTCAAACGAAACTGTATCTGCCTCTCGTTTTCTCAACTATATTGCTCTCAGCTTCCAGTTTAATCTCATTTTACGATTCCTAAAGGCTTCTTTTTTACACCATTTCCCGAACCACTGCCACTCTTATAAGCCAGAATCACCAGTAGCGACCACCAGAAAAGCAAAAAAACAATTCAACTGTCTTGGGTCCCACAACGACATTAATTAGAAATTCGTAAGGGCTGTCACAGATCTACCACTAGGACCAACGGCCTAACGTGCTTTCCGAAACATGGAGGAAACTCGGTATAATGGTTGGTCATCCATCCACGGACCGACCTCGGCAAGCGTTGCTTTACCTTGATAATCGATCCGTGTGGCTGTTATTATTCATCCACGAACCCCTCAGTACTCAAATGATATGAGCATATAAGTCATCACCGTAGAAGATGGTTACTGCTATTCAAATTGAACTGGGTTGTGTTGTTCATTCTTTCAGCTTAGAAACATGCTTGTCTTCAAATTTGGGTACTGCCCAGAGCTTCGCAGCGGCTGTGCAATACTTTGCGGCGGCACAATGCGTCCTCTCTCGCCCACCTTTGCCGCATGCTGATGTACACGGTAAGAGAAAATGTCTTGAGTTCTGTCCCAGTTTGACCTCTTCCATCAGTCAATCAAAAATCATGATACAAGTACATACATAATCCATATTCCACATAACTTAGACCTCCAATCTGTGAGAAGATGCGGGCCGTTATCGACCATGCAGGCCCATTGCAAAAGGCAGAAAGAAAAAGTATTTACTGGACTTGCAAAGGACAAAACAAATTATTAAATTAACAATTAAACAAAGTTATGTAAAAAGTGAACGTAATAAAAAAATAGACACATTAAATTAAAGTCATATCTCAGCATGGTGCTGTACATGACTGTGGCGATGAGATGTGTCTTTGAATATTTTAGACCATTACGAGGACGCAGTTCACGTAAGGACATAATAATTATATAAAGCTATCTATCGTATGTCTCCATAACCAGGCATGGTCCAATCCAATCATCAGGTTCCAAAAGTGTTTATTACTCCGTTGTAGCCCGCTTGGAACACGATCATCAACATTCGTTGGTCAGAGGATCCTACTTTGTACTGACTAAATGTGGTGGCACTATAAACTCACCTCTACCTAATCTTTTGTAGTAGACAGGACTGATGTTATATCAAGGAGCTATAATTCTCTTTGTTGTTTCAGACCATGATAGTTTTGACTTCATAGTGGTTGGAGCAGGTTCAGCAGGGAGTGTTATTGCTAACCGGCTCAGCGAAGTTAAACATTGGAACGTACTGCTTATAGAAGCTGGCCCCGATGCACCATTAGAAGCTGATGTAGGTTTTATCCATTCCATTACGAATTTTTTTAAAAACATTGCCCATCACTAGGGATTTAATTTACGTGGGTGCGTTTACAAACATTTAAACTCACAAACACAAGCAGCCAGACCCGGAACAACCATCTGTAGGCTATACAAATATTTGTTCCGTGCGGGGATCGAACCCGCAAAACGCAGCGCAGCAGTCGATCGCTAAAACACTGCGCCAACCGTGCCGTAATTATTAGTTTTAAATTAAGTAGAATAGCGAGTTTTACTACAAAGCTAGCCGTGAGTTTCTTAGATTCCTCGTATTAAGAAACTTCCATTCAGATTGTCATCTCCTATTTAACCCCTCAAGGGCGGTTACACATTTTCAAAGACTTGCTTTTGTTATAGAAAATTCTTCTGCAAGATGTCGTGCTTCTACACGTATCGGTTTAGCCTGTGCATTGACGGTCAGTGAAGTAGATGTTTTATTATGAAGGGATTAATTACTCAATTGTTTAACTGTCTCTTACAGATTCCTGGTAGAGAAACCGCTTTAATTAATACTGAGTATGACTGGAAATATAAAACAGTAAACAACGGATTAACTAGTCAAGGACTCATTGACGGGTGTGTCAAGTGGATCAGAGCCAAAATGTTTGGCGGCTGTAGTAGCATTAATGCTATGATCTACGTTAAAGGAAATGCCCAAGATTATCAGGCTTGGTACGACGCAGGTAATGAGGAATGGAGTGTTGATGATGTATGGAGATGTTTCAAAAAAGCTGAAAACCTTCAAAACAGCGAAATGTTGAAAAATTCTACAATAAGTGAACATTACGGCCATGATGGACCTCTAAAAATAAGTAAATTCAACAATATATTCAAAAGTCAATTAGAGAAGGTAATCCAATCGTGGGATGAAGTTGGTTTTAGAAAGGTTGAAGATTTAAACACAGAAAATGTCATGACTTCCGGATTTATTACTGTAACAGCATGTGAAGGTCTAAGGCAAAGCACAGACGCAGTATATTTAACGCCAGTAGCAAGCAGACCGAATCTGAAAATGTTGAAAAGTACTTTAGTAACAAAAGTTTTGATAGACGAGAATAAAACCGCATATGGAGTTGAAGCTGAAAAAGATGGAAAGAAAATGACATTTTTAGCATCTCGGGAAGTTATTATAAGTGCAGGTCCAATAAATTCTCCACAACTTCTAATGTTGTCTGGTGTTGGTCCCGCAGAACATCTTGAAAAACACGGAATTCAATGTAAAGTAGATTCACCTAAGGTAGGACAAAACCTTAACGATCATAGTTGTATAACAATATTTATAATGGCTGATGTGCCGGAGGAGCAGTCTGGCGAAGCCGACTCATATCTCGATTATATGAACTATCTTGCCAAACGTCAGGGATCCTTATCGTACAGTGATTTTATATCAGACGCTGTGGCTTTATATTCCACAGAGAGTAATCCTACTTATGCCAATTGTCAAAATCATATTACACCAATTCCGAAAAATACACCGTATCTGAAGGAAAAATTCACTAAAATATTCGGGTATAAAGATAGTATTTTAGATCCTATTGTCGAACTGAACAAAAAGCATGGATTATTCGCTGTCTTTTTTCATTTACTACACCATGAATCAAAAGGAAATATATCTTTGAATTCTAACGATCCATACGATTCACCTCTTATACACTACAACTACTTCGACATACCAGAAGATTTAGAAAAAACTGCAAAAGGAATGAAAATGGCCACAAGAATTGTCAATACCAAGTACTTCAAAGAAAATAATGCTTTCCTACCAAGAATAAACTTGCCTGCATGTGATGTGTTTGAATTAGATAGTTTAGATTATTGGAAGTGCTATGCTCTAAATACAGTAACTACCGTATTCCACCCTATAGCCACCTGTCAGATGGGAAGGAATATCACTATGTCTGTGGTAGATAGCCAGTTACGAGTCCACGCAGTGAAGAACTTACGAGTGGTTGACTCTAGTATTATGCCCTCTCAGATCAGCGGTAACACAAATGGTGCAACCATTATGATTGGAGAAAGAGGTTCTGAATTGATAAAAAAATATTATTCTGTAGAATAGTGTTTTGCGATATTTTTGATTCCCCTTGTAAACACACAAACACTATATTTTCTACTAAATGCATGTCAAAATTCAAATTGTATGAGAATTAAATATACTTTTCGCAATAGTTATACTGATTTCATATTTCTCCTCTTCCTCACTAGTAAAGAGATCCAGGTATTTTAATTATTTTTTAGGGTTCCGTACCCAAAGGGTCCAACGGGACCCTATTACTGAGACTTAGCTGTCCGTCCGTCACCAGGCTGTATCTCATGAACCGTGATAGTTAGCCAGTTGAAATTTTTACAGATTATGTATTTCTGTTGATGCTATAACAACAAATACTAAAAACAGAATAAAACAAATATTTAAAAGGGCTCCCCTACAAAAAATTGAAAAATGATTTTTTTGCTTGTTTTATAAATAATGGTATGGAACCCTGCGTGCGCGAGTCCGACTAGCACTTGGCCGGTTTTATTCATATTTAATAAATATCAAATTATCAAATCAAACTATCAAATCAATATCAATTTTTATTTGATATCCGCATTTAAATTAAATAAAAGAAGAAGTCCCCGAAACCAGTTTAACTGGATTCAGGACTTCTTCTTTTATTTCACAGCTAGAAATAGCTTACAGAAGTAATTTTAAGTGCCAGTTCCGTCAGCTCTCCACAACTGCTGATGTTTGTTAAGTGATACGTCACTAGATAAATAGTGTCATGTGGCACATCACTAGTGAAGTCCCTTCCCTTTCCGCTCCCCGCTGTCAAGCATGACGTTCAGACGTGTACTACAAATAATTGCAATTAATAAAGAAGACTTCGTCCTGGTGAGCTTCGTGGTATCATTACTTTCCCGAAGACGTCCTGTAGCCGCTCTGCTAAGAATGGTGTGTACCAACACAACATCACATGGTGTCAGAAGAAACTACTACGCCGCTACCAGGTAACAAAATGGCCGGGGACGATAAAAAACTGCTACCGTCGACATCCAAAGTGATCCGCAATAACCTTCCGGCGCTCGATATTTACAACACAAACATGCCATTGGCATGGAAAAACAGGCTAACACAATTCAAAATCTATCTGCGGGTCTGGCGTCGGTCCTCAAGAACATCTCCAGTCAAAAGACATCACGTGCTAAGTTGATTGCCCTATAGTTGGACAAAATCTTCAAGAATGATCTTGAAGATTTTGTCCAACTTAGTACCAATTACAATTTATGGAGATAGTCCTGCACAACTATCAATAGGTCAAATATTAGTTAGTAATGCCAGCTATCCGAACATTCAAAATCATGTTACAGTCGTAAATAAGAACAACATCTTGCTTAGAAGTAATTTAAGGATAACATTCCGGTACAATACAGCATTGTGGAATCGGAAGTGCCGTACTATAGGTATGCGCCCGACTCAGTTCTCGAAAATGGCAATAACACACTGTATTGGGATCAATCCATCATCACTGACAGACCAACTAGCAAATAAGTCCTATAATAAAAATTATAGGACTGCCAAGACTAATAAAACTCTTATACTAGCACCCGTAAAGACTTCCACTCTTATAATAGCTTTCCACAAGCTGTGATTTACTCAAGATCAATTGTTCTTAAAACATATGATTATAGTATACTACCGGATTGAGTTATAAGCCTTGTCATACTCAAGATCTCTTGATCTTATAACTAAGGTTTATAGTTCACTACAAGATTAAGTTATTAGACAGTTTTAGGACAAAAGTGCATGTAGCAAGACTCTTAGCAAGAGTCTTTGTAAAATTTCTGCTCCTGTAGTAGCATTGAGTAGGAGTATTAGATTTAATAACATACTTAGGGGAGTACTTAATAAGATTGTAATAATATAGTCTTGATCAGAATTATTATAAAAGTAAAAGCACTAAATTAGAGCACTATAAGAGCAATAAGCTTAAAAACTATTTAACCAAGCATATTATTAGTATAAAGTTTAACTTTAAAGTTATCATGTTTAATCTGTTCTGCGTCGTTGCTTAAAAAACAGTCGACATTAAGAAATACAACCATCTTAAAAATATAACACCTAAAAAAAATTCAATGTTTTAAATAATGATTCATTGAGAAACCCTATTTTATATTAACATGGAGGCGAATAGTTCTTATTAATATTGAAACAAGCGCTATTATGCTTATAATAGTCTTAAAACGCTCTCGGCCAATATCATTTTTAAATATGGCGAATATTAGATAAATTAGCTTGTTATAAATTTATTAAAACAATTATGTAACGTTCAATTTTTGGAGGCGCTTTTAAAAAATGATATAAATATAGTATATTTTAACATTGAATATTACTTCCCAATGGTTTCGCACCCTATATTAACATACTATGCTACCATACCAAATAGTAATACCTAACACTTATAATAAATTAATTGTATTTGGTTTAGTGTTTGCTCCCTGAGTAATCATCTGCGACGATGAACTCGCTTGGAGCCGCCGGAGCCCCGCAGCGCCGGAGCCGTGACAGAAACCATGCTTGTTGCATGCTGCATGCTTGCTTGCATGCTGCATTTTTGCTTGCATGCTGCATGCCTGCTTGCATGCTACATGCTTGCTTTTATGCTGCATGCAACAGGCATGGACACCATTAGTAAAAATAACAAGATTGTTTTCCTGCTTGACTTGTCAAGTCAAAGTCTTGACTTTAACCGCATTATTGTTGTAATTATTAGGAGGGTATGTATTTTTCAAAGATATGAATTTTAGAAGCTGTCACTCGATAAAATGTTATTCTTCGTAATAAGTTTTATGTGAAACAAACAATATGTGGATAAAGAATATTTGATTTGTTATTCTATGATATGAATATTCTAACATTAAACTTTATTTGAAACAAAAATCGATGATTTATATTTCTGCAAAGTAAATATTCTGCGTATTGATTATTCTATGAAATTATAATATGAGAAACAATTTATGTGAAACGAAATTCGATGAAACAATTAGCGATGAAACAACGCACAACCGATTAATTTATTATAAGTGTTAGGTATTACTATTTGGTATGGTAGCATAGTATGTTAATATAGGGTGCGAAACCATTGGGAAATAATATTCAATGTTAAAATATACTATATTTATATCATTTTTTAAAAGCGCCTCCAAAAATTGAACGTTACATAATTGTTTTAATAAATTTATAACAAGCTAATTTATCTAATATTCGCCATATTTAAAAATGATATTGGCCGAGAGCGTTTTAAGACTATTATAAGCATAATAGCGCTTGTTTCAATATTAATAAGAACTATTCGCCTCCATGTTAATATAAAATAGGGTTTCTCAATGAATCATTATTTAAAACATTGAATTTTTTTTAGGTGTTATATTTTTAAGATGGTTGTATTTCTTAATGTCGACTGTTTTTTAAGCAACGACGCAGAACAGATTAAACATGATAACTTTAAAGTTAAACTTTATACTAATAATATGCTTGGTTAAATAGTTTTTAAGCTTATTGCTCTTATAGTGCTCTAATTTAGTGCTTTTACTTTTATAATAATTCTGATCAAGACTATATTATTACAATCTTATTAAGTACTCCCCTAAGTATGTTATTAAATCTAATACTCCTACTCAATGCTACTACAGGAGCAGAAATTTTACAAAGACTCTTGCTAAGAGTCTTGCTACATGCACTTTTGTCCTAAAACTGTCTAATAACTTAATCTTGTAGTGAACTATAAACCTTAGTTATAAGATCAAGAGATCTTGAGTATGACAAGGCTTATAACTTAATCCGGTAGTATACTATAATCATATGTTTTAAGAACAATTGATCTTGAGTAAATCACAGCTTGTGGAAAGCTATTATAAGAGTGGAAGTCTTTACGGGTGCTAGTATAAGAGTTTTATTAGTCTTGGCAGTCCTATAATTTTTATTATAGGACTTATTTGCTAGTTGGTCTGTCAGTGATGATGGATTGATCCCAATACAGTGTGTTATTGCCATTTTCGAGAACTGAGTCGGGCGCATACCTATAGTACGGCACTTCCGATTCCACAATGCTGTATTGTACCGGAATGTTATCCTTAAATTACTTCTAAGCAAGATGTTTTTCTTATTTACGACTGTAACATGATTTTGAATGTTCGGATAGCTGGCATTACTAACTAATATTTGACCTATTGATAGTTGTGCAGGACTATCTCCATAAATTGTAATTGGTACTAAGTTGGACAAAATCTTCAAGATCATTCTTGAAGATTTTGTCCAACTATAGGGCAATCAACTTAGCACGTGATGTCTTTTGACTGGAGATGTTCTTGAGGACCGACGCCAGACCCGCAGATAGATTTTGAATTGTGTTAGCCTGTTTTTCCATGCCAATGGCATGTTTGTGTTGTAAATATCGAGCGCCGGAAGGTTATTGCGGATCACTTTGGATGTCGACGGTAGCAGTTTTTTATCGTCCCCGGCCATTTTGTTACCTGGTAGCGGCGTAGTAGTTTCTTCTGACACCATGTGATGTTGTGTTGGTACACACCATTCTTAGCAGAGCGGCTACAGGACGTCTTCGGGAAAGTAATGATACCACGAAGCTCACCAGGACGAAGTCTTCTTTATTAATTGCAATTATTTGTAGTACACGTCTGAACGTCATGCTTGACAGCGGGGAGCGGAAAGGGAAGGGACTTCACTAGTGATGTGCCACATGACACTATTTATCTAGTGACGTATCACTTAACAAACATCAGCAGTTGTGGAGAGCTGACGGAACTGGCACTTAAAATTACTTCTGTAAGCTATTTCTAGCTGTGAAATAAAAGAAGAAGTCCTGAATCCAGTTAAACTGGTTTCGGGGACTTCTTCTTTTATTTAATTTAAATGCGGATATCAAATAAAAATTGATATTGATTTGATAGTTTGATTTGATAATTTGATATTTATTAAATATGAATAAAACCGGCCAAGTGCTAGTCGGACTCGCGCACGCAGGGTTCCATACCATTATTTATAAAACAAGCAAAAAAATCATTTTTCAATTTTTTGTAGGGGAGCCCTTTTAAATATTTGTTTTATTCTGTTTTTAGTATTTGTTGTTATAGCATCAACAGAAATACATAATCTGTAAAAATTTCAACTGGCTAACTATCACGGTTCATGAGATACAGCCTGGTGACGGACGGACAGCTAAGTCTCAGTAATAGGGTCCCGTTGGACCCTTTGGGTACGGAACCCTAAAAAATAATTAAAATACCTGGATCTCTTTACTAGTGAGGAAGAGGAGAAATATGAAATCAGTATAACTTGCGAAAAGTATATTTAATTCTCATACAATTTGAATTTTGACATGCATTTAGTAGAAAATATAGTGTTTGTGTGTTTACAAGGGGAATCAAAAATATCGCAAAACACTATTCTACAGAATAATATTCTTTTATCAATTCAGAAGCTCTTTCTCCAATCATAATGGTTGCACCATTTGTGTTACCGCTGATCTGAGAGGGCATAATACTAGAGTCAACCACTCGTAAGTTCTTCACTGCGTGGACTCGTAACTGGCTATCTACCACAGACATAGTGATATTCCTTCCCATCTGACAGGTGGCTATAGGGTGGAATACGGTAGTTACTGTATTTAGAGCATAGCACTTCCAATAATCTAAACTATCTAATTCAAACACATCACATGCAGGCAAGTTTATTCTTGGTAGGAAAGCATTATTTTCTTTGAAGTACTTGGTATTGACAATTCTTGTGGCCATTTTCATTCCTTTTGCAGTTTTTTCTAAATCTTCTGGTATGTCGAAGTAGTTGTAGTGTATAAGAGGTGAATCGTATGGATCGTTAGAATTCAAAGATATATTTCCTTTTGATTGAAGAACAATCACCTGTTGACCAATATTTTGATGCAATAGACTACCTCGCAAATCGTCAAGGCTATTTAACAGAAAACGCCATTTCATCGGGCGCCATGTCATTTTTCTCTACGGATGATAATGCTAAAGGACACGGGCGAGACTACATGTATTTTGGGACCCACTCTTAGAGGTAGCGTTCACTATAACAACTTATACATAGTTATAAAACGACTAAAGACTATCAGAAAAGTAAATGGAAAGTAAGACTGAAAAGTTGGGAGAAAAGAGATATACGTCTATTTACAAGATAACCTAAAAATCTTACGACTAAGGTTTTTAACAGTGGAATGTCTCCGTAATTAAGATTAATCAAAATATAATAATACATAAGACGACTCATAAAGGAAGATTCGAACTACTGTATTTCCCTCGCAGTTTTAGTTCTGACTTTACGTGTTTTGCTTCTTGTCATAAGCCAAAACCAGAATTTTTACTTCATTGCCTGTACCTAACTGATGAATCATAAAACTGCTAGACTGCAGCTAGAGACTAAACTGATTCATCATTAGCCTATAATGTTCCCACTGCTGGGACACAGGCCTCCTCTCCTATGAGAGGGAGTGGGCTGTAATCCACCACGCGGGCCCAGTGCGGGTTGGTAGATGTCACATGTCTTCGAATTTTTGGTTCTAGGACATGCCGGTTTCCTCACGATGTTTTCCTTCACCGTTTTTGAGAGCAGCGATGATGAAATAAATTACACAAAGTAATGCGCCTGCCTGGGTTCGAACCCACGGTTTACTGCTCGTAAGTCGGGGCTGCCACCACTGGGCCACCGCCGCTCTCTGTGTAGTCATAAAACTGATTACCAACCCTGTCATTAGTTCAATCACTATTAAAACTATGTGGTTACGATTTTGATCTATAAGCGAATTATAGTCAAGTAAAACGATTCTTATTACGCTGAGACAAGATAATATTGTTTTACATAAATTATAACAGCCAGAGCTGACTAGCTATGTACAGCTATTGAAAAGCAGGGTTTGTTGAATAAAAAAAGTATGAGTAATAAATCTTATTTTTTGGTATTTTTACATAGTTTTTATTTTATGCAACACAGACGTTACGATGGCCAAGTTGCTGTCGGGTTTCATTTTCAGGGTCGCAGCTTATCAGCCCCCAGCATGAGTGACAAAGGCAGTCGTCTCCTGTTATCTGGAATTAATTAATTATGTTAAAATAAATAAATTCCCCTATAATCTAATAAACATAAAGAGTTCCATAAGTAACAAAAGAAAAACAGAAATGTTTAAAGATGATATAGAGGTCGAAGACCTCTGATACCTGTGGAGGGCTATATAAATATTAGGTATAAATATTTCATGACAAAATGCGACAGCCACCCATCTTCTATTTTGATGACTGAAAGATCTCAGTAAAATACACTACTGCTACCTCGGCCAGTCTTTTACTGCATACTGTTTTAGTCCGATAAAGTATAGGGCAACAGTAAGAATGAGCCTAATATAAGATTACAACAGTATGTATTTATACATATAAAAGCTAAACGAATCTCAGTTTTTTGTTCAGATAGATATCTTAAATAAGTTCTTAACTTATGGTATAAATACATGTTTTTTTACAAATATACTTACATCACGTGGATACACCCATCTCTGAACTTTTTCAAAGCGCAGCTTGAGTCGTAAGAGAAGAAGAAATTAACGCAACGCATGTTTGTGGTTAAAATCAAAGTCCAAATCAAAAACAACTCATTGTCCAATATCCAGAGAAGAATGCGGTAGGTAGTCTATGACAGGGTGCATTATCTTCAGTTCAAGATGTAAAGGCCAAGTCGTCGAGAATCTACAAAATCGCAATGATAAACATAAAATCCCAGACAAAAATACAAACATAACGATGGACTAGATCATCACAGATCTGACAATGACAGTAGTGACGGGACTCAATCGATCATCATTGATACCGTTCCTTTATAAGAAATACTATAAAATCGCCATTGTTCCATTTTTATTAAATGCTTTTGCATTGTTAATTGGCGTTTTAATATCAGGTTTGAATGTTATTTTTTATGAATTTTTGACATAATAGAATGTATAAAAACTAAGAGAAAGAGCCATTTGTAGTCAGAAAACCCTTGAGCAAAAACACATGTCATTGGATTGGAACGTAATCGGAAAAAAGTTGCGTTTTGTAATTGCACGATTACTTAATTTTAGTAAATTGAAAATATTTATAACTTTTGATTCCCGAGTCCTAAAAATTCAATATTTTAAAAATAAATATCTCATAAAACTGTAGTTATAATTATTTTATATTTACACTGGAACGGAGTTTAGTTAATTTTTAGATTCTTTGGGTCCATTTTCGCCAGCCTCCTTTCCAAATTGTGAAAATCAGCTTTCAATTATCCCAAAAAACTTCTCTACTCTGCATGATTCTTTAGTCTCGATATTTCGATATAATGAAACAGCTCGTAATTCTATAATTGAACTTAACAAAAATCATGCACTTTATCTTATCTTTTTCACTCTTCTACACCCTTATTCCATGGGAAATATTTCTCTGAGTTCAAATAATCCGAATGATGTACCTCTAATTTATGCGAACTATTTCCAAGATTCAAGAGACTTAGATATTGCTGTTAAAGGAATTAAGATGGATACAAGAGTTGTGAACACTACTTTTTTCAAATCTATCAACGGTTTTCTGGGCCGAATCAGCCTTCCTGCTTGTGATGATTTTGAACTAGACAGTGAGGAGTATTGGAAATGTATTTGCATTAACTTTGTAACGACAGGTTATCATCCTATAGGTACTTGTAAAATGGGAGCTGGCATAAGTACGTCTGTGGTGAATAGCCGGTTAAAAGTCCACGGAGTGACTAATTTACGAGTGGTTGACGCTAGCATTATGCCCAACACAACCAGTGGTAACAATAATGCACCAACCATCATGATTGGAGAGCGAGCGTCAGAACTGATTTTAGAAGATTATGGAAGGATGGATTTGAAATATTAGTAACTTCTGTAATAAACAAAATCTGCAGTTTATTTGGTTTTATTAATTTCAATAAAATATTATAACAATAAGTATTGTTATAATATTTTTGCGGAATTCACGCGATGGATAGGTTTGATACGGAAAGATTCATACATTGTTTTTTTGTAATCTGCATAGATACTAAATAACAATCAAATCAATCAATTTAATATGGCAATTTACAACGTAGTTTAAACATAATAGGGATGATGACTGGGTAAAGAAAACGAAATTCTATTTTGTCCGTCAATCAGGTAATACAAAAATATTAGATACGTATTTTTTGTTTTATCAAGTTAACAAATAAATACTTAGTTAAAACGCATTAAAGTTGGAGAGTGGGGGCTCACTACGTCAAAACTAGGTATAAAATGTACTGAGCCGTGACGTCATGCGCCATTTCAACTCAAAATATTTCCGTAATTTTACGATTACGTGAAAAAAGAAAAAATACGTGTCAAATACTTTTTAATAATATACCTGATAGACAAATAAAAAAAAATGAGTCACCATCCCTATTATATCGATTTTTGAATCCCGCCGGAATAGTCAGTTTATGGATATAAAAGGCAAAGGCAGTTTACGTAATAGTCGACGAGTCTGTTGCGCCGTTTCACATAAATATTGTCAAATCAACTCAAAACGACAATTCATTTACTAGCTTAAGACATGCCTCCTGCTATTTCCAAGATACATAACATCATCTAAGTAACTTTCAGTCTTATGTACACTAAGAATTATGGACCAATTCAAAAGTCTAACAGCAGTTTAAAGTGCAGTTAAACCTAGTTTAATCTTGGAAAAAGTAAGCCAAAGCAGTCAGTAAAATGGACGATCAGGCAATACAATTTTCCTTCACATTTGCTTTCACTGCAATCATGGAAGTTTTTCTCTTTCCTGTACCTACTTCCTTTATAGTTATGATAGGATGGTTCGTCAAGGTCTTTTGTCAATCGATTATATTGCCTGTAACCCAAATACATTTCTCCTAACGGACATAATTGCTAATGAATTATTAAAAACCACTTTCATTTGTCCAAACACTAATTTACCAGCAAACAAAATCTTTTTATTTTGCAGCAAAAGCTCCACTATACGACCTGAAGTTACAAAACAAACCAATTTATTCCCAAATTACCGAACGAAACAAAATATCCAGAGAATTACATATAAATAATGCAAAAACAGTCCGGTTTGGTTGTAAATCCGCTCTAATCGGTCCCGCAAGAGCTCTGACCCAAATTCCGCGGTACCTTTGGCTATTTTCACATGATTACAGCACCGAAGATTATATACGGCGATGTTTCGTACCCATAGCTGAGTCAGGAACTACTGGTCCTCCTAAGTAAACGGGTTGGTTAGCAGTAAATATTTTAACAATAGGGAATCGCGCCCACGTTGCTTAATCCCTGCAAACATTGAATGACAAACGTTTGTTTGGCGCAAAAGTTAATTTTTGGTTCGTTTGTTCTGCGATGTGGTCCGCAGATTTGGTACGTCGGCTATTATCTATTGCGGGCCTAGTTGTTGACGTAGCTTTGTTTTGGCAACAGGTAAGCATAATAAATTAGAATTTAATAGAGCAGTGTGTGTTTTGTGGTGTTGTTTTAGTAAGTTGACTACTAGCTTTATCACAAACTAGTTGTGTTTTCAACTGCCTCCGTGAAATTCGAAAACAATATGCCAACAGCTCAAGAGAGCAGCGATGGACCAGTGGTGGCAGCCCCGACTTACGAGCAGTAAGCCGCGGGTTTGAAACCAGGCAGCCACATTACTTTGTGTAATTTATTTCATCACCGGTGCTCTCAAAAACGGTGAAGGAAAACATCGTGAGGAAACTGGCATGTCCTAGAACTAAAAATTCGAAAACATGACGTGACATCTACCAACCCGCACTGGGCCCGCGTGGTGAATTACAGCCCACTCCCTCTCATAGAGAGGAGGCCTGTGTCCCAGCAGTAGGAACATTATAGGCTGCTGTAGGTTAAAAGGAACTGTGGTTTATAGAGTTGATAGCTGGCGGATAGAAAAGTAGCAAAAAGTTTTTGTTGAATCTTTAATTCGATGGTATATTCTTCGCTGATCGACCAATAACATGGATAAGTAAATTCAGGTCTTTGAAGACTGTTTGTAAGACAGAAATAAGCTTCCTTCAACCCCAGTCGATACCAAGTCAGGTAGGACACACAACCCTACGCGACAAACTTCCGACTGAAGTAATTTACAACAAAACATGACCCTCAGAATATGCTGAATAAAGTTTAGACCACGGACGCGGTCAGTCGCGACCACACGTGATGTAAGCGATACGTGGTTGTGTAGCCCTTGTGGGATGCCGCAAATCTCTGAAGCTTACGTCCACTCGCGCGAATATCATATTAAATATGTTTCTAGTTTTAACTTTACAAGTTACAGACTGTTTTTTTTTAAATTTTATTGTGTTTAGCGGGCTGTAACTGTAGCTAACAATACAAAATTTATAATGAGTTATCAGCGACAAGCCATTTACAAGCCCCCGCAGTTAGAAGTAAACTACTGTTGCACAAACTATTAATACCAATTAACAAAGTATAAGAATAATTTTAACAATAAATTATGTTAAATTTAGATGATTTAACAGATGATGATTTTAACAGATGTTTGCCTGTATGATGGATGGACAAATTGACTCTAAGGACTCAAAAAAAAAAAAGGATTTATTATGAAATTAGGGCTAAAATTCTAGTCAACTTACGAAATGGTTTTGTATCAAATATATTTTCAGAAATCACACCTACGTATTGAAATTGAAATATATTATTTATATACGTATCTTCGAAGTGAGATTATTAGTGTTAGAGATACAATTCGCATTTTGTGCCTGAAATTCACCACGCACATGGTCTAAACCCCGAAAACATCATTCGGGACCATAGCCAACGTAAACGATACACGGTGGCTATCACACGCCTTTGGGTCACCCTTGACACCGCAATTCTCGAAGTTTTGAACCGATATTATGGCTAAGTCAAAGTCAAAGCATTTATTTCAATTAGACCATTACAGGCACTTTTAAAAGTCAACAAAACAAAATAAAACGCGAAGCTACAGTCCCAGTCACAAGGCATAATAACTTGTGAAAGTACTGTAGTTGCCCATTCCGTAGCGTAGATCTCTATGGAGAAGAACGGGCAAGAAACTCCATGGACACTCTTTTAAATCAAAATATGTTACAAAATCTTGGTTACATCATTAATGTTAAGAATTATAAATATGTGAGAACAATGTAGAAATACGGGCAAGTTAAGAGCGTCCAGAGTAAAAGATTAAATCAGTAATAAAAAAATAAAGTAATTAATATAAACCGTGGCAGCTAAGAGATGACCAGTCACAACTGACAGCGCCCGTTCACGAACATGACGCATGTATCAGCCATCATTCAACTCAACCATTTTGAAGGGAACTAAACGACCCGACACACGGCAGTAACCTTTGCACCATTTTTAGTATTATACCTTTGATTTAAATTCTTTACATATTTCTTAAAAAACATTTAAAAATGTAAGGCAGTTAACCTTCAGGCAGTTTTTAACCTTCACAACAGAGGTTTTTTTCAGAGCCACACAACGTAACCAAAACAATTTATGAACGATCACGTGTTCCCCAAAAAGGCTCAGCAAACAACTTTCAATACTGTTCAAGTTTATTCCGGGACAACGTCCGCGTGTTCTCGTTTATCTAATCTGGATTAATGTTTGGTGTTCCTCAATCACTAGAATGTAGGAAACTTGTTATTGTTATCGCGGTGAGAATACACATAACTTATGAATAACACTTTTAACGGGATATTTACCATGTTTATTATTTGTTTTGAGTTCCGAATATTTCGGCGCTATTGCAAACGCCATGATCACGGATAAACTGAAGTTATTGCGGGTGGGTGTCTATGAGCAGACAAATCGGTCTAACTTCTTTCTTGTTCGTTTTTTGCGCTCCGTATCACTATCACTGTCACCCACAACTCGATTCTGTTCCCGACACCTGAAACTCACTGTGTCTACTCGTAAATAAATAAAAATCGTGAGGTAAATATCCCGTTACAAGTGTTATTGATAGTGTTAGTGACCATGTGAATTTTAAAACTTATACACAACTTGTTCCCCAGATGGCCATATCACTTAGCAAGTTAGCGCGGAACTTTTGTATAGCAACGTTGTCTGTCTACGCATGATCTGAAAAATTTTGTTTAGTTCTAAGCGTGCCCTCTGTGCTCAACTGCATGTTGCACGGAACCAAACAACAAACCGCGCGTCGTGTTGCACGCCAGGTGGCAACATCACGCGCTGTTGTGCAACGCTGTCGAACACGCTTAGCGTCTAAAGTTGCGCGTCAATGCTTGCCTAGTAGATATTAGGCTTTATTGTCATCAACCGGGCACAGATCCAGACTCTGTGGCTGCTACTGAGAAATTCCTGATAGAAAAACCCAATAACCTCTATGCCCGACCTGGGAATCGAACCCAGGCTCAGCGGTTGCGCTTGCAACCAATAGACGCACGAGGCTGCCAAGCGTTACATACTTTTGGTATGACACAAATGTAAAAAACGTAGCAATCTCAAAGAATACCTATAATTTTTTTTTTTTAATACGTGAAGCATCAATAACAAATATAAATTATTGTACCACGAAAGACGATGAAGTGTCAACGACCAATATATTTATTGGTGTACTTTATCAAGACATCTAAGATCTCTGCTGTTTTGTATTCCCGCCACGTTGACTACGATATTGACTCAGGTCTGTCTCGGTGAGTTCAGTCGAGCGCCGCATGAATTATGTTTTGCATAATGAAACAAACTGTTTAAACAGATAGAATATCAAAGTAATAATCTAAATTCAAGAATTATAGAACTCATGTTTTATAGAGGTCATGTTTTTCTTTAAGAAAATAGGGGAAACATTCCTTTCACATAAATGTGAGAGGAAGAAGTTCATAACTTACCACGTGAGCCCTGTGCGGTTTAGTGAGGATGTTACATGCTTTCGAATTTTCTGTTCCATAATTTACCCGTGAAAGAAAGAAGAAATAAAAACGCATCGAAATATTGCGATATAACAGGACGTAAGAGAAATTTATCCGTCGTATCCACTCAAACGCTTTCCTTTTGCCCAGCCTTTGGATATGTTTGCTAATAGTAGTAATTTGATTTCACATTTTTTAACTGCTAAGCGTAGATTCAGCAAGCGCCTACCTTATTTAGACAGTTAACTTCAGTGTAAAGAATTTATTTATAAACAAGTCAGCCAACTTATTTAATAACCGATTCAAACTAATAACATCCATAACCCTTTTTTTCACATAAAAACGGTCAGTCAACAATAAAGTCATTCATAAAAATAATAGAACGACATTACTCATCATTACCATAATAAACCACATAGGGGAAGCAAATAAAAATAGGGGGAAAGGGAAAAAATGGGGAAACGAAAAATAGCGAAAGAAAAGGCACTGGGTAAACTTGAAAAATTTGCAGATCATTTGTCTTTTACCCCTAGTACGATGATCGATGTCAAAGCGGAAAAAACACGGATGATTTTCCTTGGAGGTTTGGACGGCAGGTAAACAAATATTCCTGCTTGTCAGGTCAAATGGGCATATTATACTTTGCGCTTGACTATTATTGTGACGTCTTGTTGTATTGGATCAATACAGGGTGTAAACGAATCTTTCACCAAGCCGTCAAACAAAGCATTCTAAGTAACATTGCATTTATTGTAATTGCATATCGGAAGGGTTCTGAGAGGGCCGATGCCTGCCAGGGCTGCGTGACTGTTCGAGAGATACCGTGGCCCTGGAACACAAAGGGCAAAGAAGGAACATGGATGCGTTTTAGTCAGTACAAGTCTGACACTCCCTTCCGCTCCGCCCAGAGCGGGAGGAGTCATTTGATGATTTCTCCATTCGAAAAAAAAGAGGGCGCCCATTCAAAAAAGTGAAAATTCTTCTGCTCGTTTTTATAAATAATGGTACGGAAACTTTCGTGCGCGATTCCGATTCGCACTTGGCCATATATTTCTCTAAAAGTAGTAGAATAGAGGTATGGAGGAAGAACATATGCTGCTCCCACCCCAAATAAATTCGAATAAAGGCAGGAGAATGTTGATGACGATTTCTTCAAAAAGTAGAATAGCGAAAAGAAGTCTGATAAGTTCACATGTTCATGTTGTTAGTCTTTTTATATTATTTAGGGCAAAATCACTGTTCTCAGCTTTAATTTATATGAAATCTTAGGAGATATCATAAAATTCATGTAACTCTAGCGTCTCCTCTATGAAGTTGTGTGCAATCTGGAGAACAAACTGAGAACCCATTAAGCAGGTGGTGATACTTATTTCTCAAGTCTTCTTTTACAATTAGATGACGGTAAAATACCCGAAAAGAATGGCCTTATCAACATAAACGCGTTAGGAAGGGGTGTCTCCAATCTGAATGTGCGAGAGGGCGATAGTGTCAATGAACAAGAAAAAATGAACAAGAACAATTAGAAAGGTGATCAAAAAATATTCAAATCAGTTGATAACGTATTTGAGACTCAGGACGTTGTGCATTATCCACGGAAATTCCTTAAATCCCTATATCCTTCGGGACTTCCCCCCCTTGACCTAAAAATCAAAGTCGGTGTTCCAGTAATTTTATTACGAAACAAAAATTCACTTAGCCTATGCAAAGGAACTAGACTACAAGTAAAATCACTTCGTAATAATGTTATTGAGTGTAATAATTACAGGATCAGCGGCAGGTCAATTGGCTCATATTCCCCGTATTTCGATGATCCCTACAGATTTACCAGTCCAGTTTAAGCGGTTACAGTTTCCAACAAAAACTTCTTTCGCCATCAACATATCAAGACCAAACATAAAAAAAAAATTGGACTTGATTTAAGGGAAGATTCTTTCACTCATGACGAATTTTATGTTGGTCTTTCTAGATCAACAAATGCAGAAAATCAAATTATTTTAAAGCTGGACATCAGAACAGAAAATGTGGTAAAATCAAATTATTTTAAAGCCATACCATGAAGTTTTAAAATAAATTTATTCTGATGAAGATTGAATTTTGTCCGAGCTAAGTAAAACCGGGCGAGCTGCTATTTATCGTTATGAGATAAATATGTAGATACAATCATGGTTTAAAAAAAATATAGTTTATAAGAATAACTTTGAATCGATCACGCTTTCTTTTTTAAACCTCTGGTTTGTGAATTGTACCCATGCGAGGGCGCGGTGGTTCGCAAGTTCTTTATAATAGAGAGCCAAGCAAGACAAATTTTAGCTCTTGTTGTAGATGGTTATTACAGGTTGGTATGACAGTTCAAACAAAGTCCACACTACAATTTAATTACAATACAATTTCCCTCATTGATTTTCCAACTGGCAGTTCTTTTCTTTTTCTTAAAAAAAAAAAACGTTGCCCCTCACTAGAAATTTCTCCTGTGTCGTGGCTGCGTTTACAAACATTTAAACTAACACACACGAACAGCGAGAATCGGAACAACTATTCGTAGGCCATACAATACAATATTTGTTCCGAGCGGGGATCGAATCCGTGACACGCAGCGCAGCAGTCAATCGCTCAACCACTGCGCCAACCGTACCGTCAAAAAACCGCCGGCAGTTATCACAATAAACAAATTTACGCTACTGAAAACAACTTCCAATTCAGATTGCAATCAAAATCACACAATTATCAAAATCTGAAAACTTTGAAGCTCTCAAATTATAATGCGAAAGCAGTTGTCCAAAACAGTATCGAGAAACATAATTTGCCGGACCGTAATCGCATAGTGTGTGTACGTGACTTAAAGTTATCTCTTTAGTTGGTCCATGAATAAACTAGCACGAAACAAGAACAACAATGAAATTTCTAGTGAGATTAGCGATTATGGTTTCATTGGGTTCAGTGATAGCTGAATAGACAAGACAGTCATAACATAGCACCATCACGTCTGAAATCCCGGAGGGTAAGGCAGAGGTGTACATAATTAGTACATCCATTTTGCCAGTCATGTTTAAATTTAAATTTATTTTTTAGTTCGGTTTTCTTTAAAAAGCGTGTGTTTTAGTTTTTTTAAACTATTTTTTTTTTTAGTAAACTCAAACAATTTTTATTAATATTAAAACTATTGACAAATTGTGATATCTAATTGTTATATCTACTAATTATGACTGAAAAGATTTTTACTAACAAATAAATTAGGCCAAAACAAGAGTTTAAAACAATTCTACGTTTCTTAGGGAACAATTCTAAAAAGTATGAGTTACGAATCTTTATTCATAATTTCGAAAATAAAACGTAATTTTAAGGGCTCCTCGAACGAAGACTTGTAGTACGTACTTCATGCTTTTGTTAGGAATAATTAAAACCCAAACAATAATAGAAGTGAACAAAAGTAATTTTTAGCCTTTCGCTCAGAAGGTGGAAGTTCAAAATTATTCATAGTAGGCATTTCATTATCGTAACAAACAATGTTACAGGAATTCAAAGAAAAAACTTTTTAAACAAATCTTTACAACATTTATTTTTGTATGTTAAATGCTTTCCTCTTCCTAAGTACATCCCTACCGTGTATATATTTTTTTAGTTAGCCCCGTTTTGTTAAATCTTGTAAAACATTTACGAAATTTAATACAATATTTTCGGTTTAAAGGTGAATCTTGCATTTTTAATATCATAAATTAAAGATAAAGTCTTAAAATTATTCTGTTCATGGACACATTGGACACTGCCCGTAAAAACATGAAACATCAAGGCCTATGTAGCATCTTATAAATAAAAACGGGAGCCTGCCGTTTTGCCGAAAAGATTTTGACAAAATTTCACTACCCAAACAAATTTTAGCAACCTTTTTTTTATACCAATGCAATGTTTGGAATGATTTTAGTTCGCACTTTTTCATTTGGTCAAATTTTTACTTGGCAGAATATTACCAAAGATAATTTCATTATGGCATTTAGTCTTTAATCAAATGATTTATTACAGCAAACAATCTTTAGACAATAAACGTTAGGTCAAAAGATTTGCTATGACAAAAGATATAAAAGGCAAACATAAGATTGAATTTGTCTGAAACAATGGTTAGTAGGTTATTTATGGAACTTATATAAAAAAAAGTTAGGTTAGGTTACAGACAGCCTGACGCCCGGTGTCACAACTAACGCACAAGCCGAGCGAGTACCAGAAACAACTAGAAAAATATGGAAAAAAAGAGATTATTTTTAGCAGGCTATCGAGAACCAAACTACTTAGACGGGTTTAATTATTAAAAGAAAAATATTAGGTTAGGTTAGGTTAGAACTGCGACCTCCTATGGCCAGAAACGACTAGATTATATAGAAAGAAATATGGAAAATACAGTGATAGTGTTATGCATGACTAACCCACATTGAGCGACATTTATGATTTACCATCTACCCAATTAACAGTACAACTGACTTATAGATGCAATTTTTTTGTCATTAACTAAGCAATTGACTGAATAGGAATGGTAAATTGAAAACTGACGATACTAAATATTTGCCTTATTTTATTTTGCGTAATATGTGTTATTCCAACTGAAATATTTGACTACATTTAAACGTTCACTTGCCAAACATTAGGTTTGCGTTACAATTATTTGTGAAGAGATTTTTTGCTAAGTAATAATTTGGCTACTGAAATTATGCGGAAAATTGTTCGGGAAGTGATAATTTGTCAATTTCTTTTCGGTCAAACATAGGTAAACCAATAAAAACATAATCTTCCAAACTACCGTTACAAAGTATCCTTTTGTTCAAAAAAGGGTACTTTTAGAATACTTTCAAAAATTGTTGAATTCTTCTTTTATAAACTCCGCTGCTCTCTCAGCTATCATGATACTTGGTGCATTTATATTTCCGCTAGTGATATCAGGCATTACACTTGCATCGACTACTCTTAGGTGTGTTATTCCATGGACCTTCAATCTGCTGTCAACCACTGAAGTCTTTGAATCAGGTCCCATCCTACTAGTACCAACTAGATGATTCATTGATGTAGCCATATTAGTACTAACACATTCCCAATATTTGTCGCTATCTAGCTCAAAATGATCACAAGCAGGCCAGTTCATTCTTCCCAAAAACCCTCCTATACTCTTGAAAAATGTGGTTTTAGCTACTTTCGATGCTATCTTGATACCTTGAATTGCTACTTCGAGATCTCTTGCGTCGTTGAAGTAGTTTGTGAATATAAAAGGAGGATCCTCAGGGTAATTTGTGCTTAAGGAGACATTGCCTGTTGAATATGGGTGCAAAAGGCAGATGCTGAAGAAATATAGTGAATGGTTTTTGTTTAACTGTGCGATGGAGTCTACAATCGAGTCTTTGTATCTATACTGTGACTTCAGGAAATGTTTTAAATCAAATGTGTTCTTCGGTATTATTGAGAGATACAGTTGAAATTCTGGATGAGGATCATTCAGGATGGAATAAAATGCTGTTATGTCTGTGAACATACTACTTTCTGCTAAGCTTCCCGTACGGTCTAAGATATAGTTCACGATGTCACGATGGTTTTCCTTTTCTGTTTTTTTCTCTGGTCGTTCACCATATACTGTTATTGGGACAAGGAGGTGGTCTTGTAAGTTTTGTCCTACCATTGGAGAATCAACAAAACATGTAATATTCTTCGAACGTAGATGTTCTTCAGGACCAATTCCTGATAACATCAGGAGATGTGGAGTATTCACCGCTCCAGCACTCAAAATGACCTCATGAGTTGAGTAAAAATTCAGAATTCTACCATCTTTTTCTACTTCAACACCAAAAGCTAGTTTTGAATCTTGAGTTATCAATATTTTTCTCACGAAAGCGTTTTTAAGTATTTTCATGTTCCATTTGTTTTTGATGGGCTCTAAATAACCTGTATTAGTACTTTGTCTCACTCCATCGGCAGCTGTAGCTGTTACTATACCAGAACCCATAAGACCAGCGACGTTCAAGTCAGGGACATACTTGATTCCGATTTCATGCAACGCCTTTAGGACTCCATTAGTAAAATCCCTATAAGTGTTGTTAAATCTATTAATAACTATTGGACCTTCTTTTCCGTAGAATTTGTTGATAGTAGGGTCTTTTAATAATTTCTTGTTTTGTAAGCTTTCAGCTTTCTTAAAGCAGCGGTGTACGTCATCTAAGGTCCAGTCTACGTTGCCAGCATCGAACCATTTTTGGAAATCGTTGTCGTGTCCTCTAATATAGTGCATTTCATTGAGACTGGTGCTTCCTCCGAACATTTTGCCTCGTGAAAGCTTTATGGAGCCATTAACAATCGCCTGATCTATGACTCCATTGTTGGTTGATACATATTGCCAGTTGAATTCACTGTCAGACATAGTGTTGTCTAGGCCTGGTATCTGAAAATATAGATGAAACAAAAATAAAGAAGGATAATTTTGAAAGGTTTAAAGAGACAACATTTTTACAGACATCTAAGATACAGCATACAGACATTATGCCCCACAGAAAGGTTTCCTGGGTTTTCCTCTGTGTCTTGGGAGACAGTGTTTCTCCATTACAAAAGTAATTCATTTAAATGGAAAAATTATATCATTATAGTACTTTGATCACAAATCGGTCTTTTAAGATTCACAACCTGTCACGTGATAGGTATTTAACAGCAAGATCAAATTTCATGTGATTAATTTTAAAATACTTTTGAGCAGCACTTTCTTCAAACATAACCTGAACCTCCAACATGATACCGTGGCCCTGGAACACAAAGGGCTAAGAAGGAACATGGATGGGTTTTAATCAGTACAAGTCTGACACTCCCTCTCGCTCCGCCCAGAGCGGGAGAAGTCATTTGATGATTTCCCATCCGTAAAAAAAAAGAAAAGACTCCAACATAATTGATGAACCGCCAAACAAATAAAAGGTTCTTTAATGTTTTATGGTACTTGAACCTTAACGCTAACATTTTCATGAAGGCCTATGTCCTCCGATCTGTGTACTCTTAGATACTTACATGAGATTCAACAGGCGAGTCACCTCCAGCCTCTATAAGCAATATTTTCCACCCTTTAACTTCACTAAGTCGTTTCGCGACCACACTACCTGCTGTTCCACCGCCGATTATTATGAAGTCGAAACTTTGGAAATCTGAAAAATAAAAGTTTGTTTGTATAAAATGTTTAAGTGTGATATTACATTTATCTATCAAGTTTGTAGAGTACAAAGTAATATAAAAGTGCAGATGCAGTGCTTAGCAATAAATTATGCATTAACTAGCTTCTGCCCGCGGCTGCGCCCGCGTGGAGTTCGGTAATTTATTGCCCACATTGAAAATAGTCATTTAAATGTTATACATAATTCGCGCGCGCGCGCCTTTTGCCTATCAGTTTGTGATAAAAGTGAATGAATATTTATTAATATTTCTTTGGGAAAGTGGTTTGTTATCATGAGTATAATCTTTTTTTTTTGTTTAAAAAAAAAACATTGCCCCACACTAGTAATTTTTCTCTAATTTTGTAATTTCTCCTGTATCGTGGCGTTAACAAACATTTAAAATCACAAACATAATACACAAATAGCCAGACCCGGAACAACTATCTGTAGGCCATACAAATATTTGTTCCGTGCGGTGATCGAGCCCGCGACACGCAGCGCAGCAGTCGATTGCTCAACCACTGCGCCAACCGCGCCGAGTAGATTAATTAGTGTCGTCGAACAGCATATAAGACTTCTTAAGACTTAAAACAGCCATCTTAAAGGTCGTTGTCGATGTTTTACCAACCATGTTAATTAAAAATGAGAGTCAGTATAATTTCACCGGTGGCGATCCAAAACACAGCAATGCTGCTATGGACGTAAATGCAGCGGAAACTGTCCATTGTAATACTGATAGATATTCATATATTTGTCATGAATAGGAAACATCACAATGTTGCAAGCAACACTGCTACATTTCGTGTGGCCAACAAGATTTCAAGTGATCAGCAACATTACTTCAGATGCGTAGTTATAGGCCTACATATATTGTAGGTGGACTATTGTGTAGGTTTTAGTAGCAGAAATTGTTTTCTGGTGAAGATGACTCTTCGTTTGAATTATGTAACCATATGATTTGTGTGGCTTACCAACTCAGATCAATACATACTTAGAACATTCGATTCCGGTACGGTCCCATGGTTCAGAAGACACTGTGCTGCTGCAAAGTACTGCAGCGTGGCTGCGAACATCTGAGGACCTGCTCCCGTTGTGGGCATCAGACATGATGCGTTGTTTAGACTAAAGAAAACAAACAGACAATATGATTTAAAAAGAAAACTCTTTAGACGAACTAAACCGAGGGCACAGCTATGGCGGCGGCGACCTCTCGCGTCCGGCCCTGGTTCAATCCATGGTCCGGAGCGAGAGGGAATGGGATGCTGTCGCCTCCTTCTGCGAAGCAGTCATGCTAGCGAAGGAGGTGGCGGAACGTGAGAGGGAGAGAACCTCACGTCCCAGCCGCCGCGGGAGACGCCCCGGGCGTCGGGGGGCAACCAGTGGCCCCCGGCCACCGTAGGCGCAAGCCTGTGGACGGTGAATAATGGGCTAGCTCACCGTCCGTCCGTCTCATGACGACAGGCCGTGTCGACGGCGCGTACGTGTTCCACGCGCGCCTCAAGGAGATGTCAGCAAAACCAGAAGGGGTCCGAAAGGGCCGATGCCTGCCAGGGCTGCGGGTTGTTCGAAAGAGATACCGCGGCCTTGGAACACAAAGGGCGAAGAAGGAACATGGGTGGGTTTTAGTCAGTACAAGTGTGACACTCCCTCCCGCTCCGCCCAGAGCGGGAGAAGTCGTTTGATGATTTCCCATCCGCAAAAAAAAAAAAAAAAAAAGGGCACAGCTAGTTAAGTTTGATCGTCGACCACATCAAGTGATATAATGTAATTTTGTAAGTGCGAAAGTAAAGGGTAGATCAGATCGAAATTAAATTTGGCAAGGAGCTGGATTATATTCTGGAGGACATGGGCTACGTAACATTTTTTTTGTCACACATACACATCAACATTTCCACGCGAACGAAGTCGTGGGCAACAGCTATTCAATTATAAAAAATATACTCTCAAGATTATGAGTGGGTGTGCATTATGATAAAAGCACTTTTTTGAACACGTTATCTTTTATCCATATCAAGATAAAACCCTGACGCAGATTTAATGCGCGCGATTGAAATGCATCGTGATTCAAATGACAGATTAATGATCAATAAAAATACGGTCAATAATAAATATTGGTCCCGGCTGTCATTTGTAGACCTTTGACAGTCGTTACATCGTCGTCGACAGGGTTGTGGATGGGTCTGGGCTGGGTCAGATAGGCAGTGGCACTATGATAAATACTGGTATTCAGTCGACCCCTAACATAGTTGGAAAAAGGCTAGGCAGATGACGATGTAAAATGTGCAAAAGGTTCTAATGAGAAATTAATAAAATATTTATGAAAAAATAACATAAAAAACATCCGCCTATGACAGTTACCTATGTAAACGTTTTACTTGTTTATTGATACGGGTGTTAGTCATGAACGGCTGTCCTACCATGACCTCTTAAAGCAGTATTGTTTTACTCGGAAAGAGGCGGAGCTATACAGTATGTCTAGCGCCATCTCTTCCCCACACTGGAAAAGGAGTAAAACAATAATGTTTTAAGACTTATGGTAGGTCACCTGAACTTAAGTCGGACGAACCACACCTGCATTCCGCCTTATCAGTTGGTAGTTTGCTTTTATGAATGAAGAACATAGTACCTACCAGCACAGACAATGTCCGTGTTGAAAAACATTTTAGTAAACCCATCTTTTGGATTTATTCCGATCTAATATTTTATAACGAATTTATTATAACCACTGGTATTTGTTCCATCTACCAGTGTTTGAAATAAAATTAATACCAGTGGTATTAGTTTGTAGCGACCACAAAAAGCAACATACTACAAAAAGTACTACAGCGCCATCTATGACACGACGGAGGAACTAACATAAATTTCCTACAAGTCGCAAGCAAAGATTACATCGACTTAAGAGTATATAGAGAAACCCGACAACAACTATCGGGCAGTTGCCCACCAGACACAACACCTGTCTAGTCGGAGGATCCTCGAATCCCTTTTCTATAGGGTATGAAGAACTTTACACCCTGTTCCTCATACCCCTAAAAGTTTTTGGTATTATAACGGAATAATTCATATTTTGCCAGTTAAGTTTAAGTCACACGTTTTAAGGGGGCGAGTATATTGCGGTTTATCAGGCACAAATAACGACTCCGTGGTTGCCACTGAGATATTTTTGAGGGAAAAACCCAATAACACTTTGCCGTACCCGGCAGTCGAACCCAGGACCTCGTCCCATTTGGCTAGCTGGGGTATAATCGACCCGTATCGGACGCAATGCGAGTATGGAGCCCGAACACAGAATATGCCACACCTTCTCTCCTGCCCCTACCAATTGCACCGTCCAGGACTTGAATGAGACAAACGACTGAGCTGCACAGGTCGCTACGTTCTGGACGGATAAAATCTAACTCTTCGATTCGAGATGAAAAGTAGAATGGACAAACAATAAGTAATTAAGTTACTTACCAAAACATTTTTTCCTTCAACAATGTTCTCCACAGCAACCACCAGACTTGAAGAATGCACGAACAGCGAATGAAGTGCGATGAATTGATTGCGAACTTAAAAGAAATGCCTTACTTTTATAATAAACATTCTTTGTTTAAGTGTTATTTTTGTAAAAGAGGGCACACATTTGCGATTTTAATAATAATAGCGCGACACACCATTTAAAAAAATGCAAATAACATATTATTTAAATCAATTTAAAACTGCTTGTATCAGTACACTACTTAGTAAACACAAAACTGGTGTTTCGCCAATGCATTGCAAACAACAATAATAATGCTTTTGCATTATTATTGTTGTTTTATTCAAAGTGACTGTCCGACCTTCGTTACTAAACGAGTTTTAATGTTATTATGTACGAAGCCTGGTGTTCATGAAATTCTAAAACTTGGAGTACAACAGAGGTTTTTTTGATGACGTTGACTATCATGATCATCGGTCCAACTTTTTTACAACTATGTTGGAGTTGGCTTTCAGTCTAAACAGATGCAGCTGAAAACCGATATTCTACATGTCCCTTATCTGACTTGCTCATTTGATGACATGTTTAAAAACTTCTACTAAGACGCACGAGAAGCCGTTTCACGTCCACTTCAATGTTAAAAAGTACAATTGAGCGCTTTAAACAGTAAGTAGAAAGTTTATTATTAAATGTCATCAACAAAATCTCTGGTTTGCACATTGGTCTTTGTCACTTCTGCCTTTTGGTCTGTGCTCAGCCTTCCAGTTGTACCAGAAGAAGTGACTTGAGTGCTGTTAACTATAAGGTGTCAACAGAGAAGACAAGAAAGATAAATGTTGAAAAATAAAAACTAAACAAACTTGTTTATTTTTTGGCACCGCGTTTTTAATTCACTGGCTTGCTTCAACTAACTACTCATCGCAAGCTTATGCGCATTAGCCCTGAGGTCGAGGATGATGCGTTCATAATAATATAATAATAATAATCTCTTCACAGTCTGTTGAGAGCATGGCCATGGATTTGGAACAGGCAGTCAGAGAAGCATGTACCGTGTGTGTTAGTTATTTTTGACGCAAGGAGACCCCACACTCGCAAAGAATACAATATCCATTGACTTGGAAGTGACATAAGTTACTTGTGTCGAGCCTTTTCCCAACAATATCCAAGATCAGCTTCCAGTTTAAGGAAATACACAAATACATTTCATAACTTCTAAAAGAATAAAGTCTTAAAGTGAGTACAAAACTTAAATAAATATCCAGTAACAAGGTTACATAAATTAATCATATTAATATGTAAGCAAGTATATGCAAAACATAATGTAATTATTGCAAAATATATAGTTATAGAACTGAAATGTGTGTATATAAACTTGATCGGCAGTGTATCACTCATACTTATGTTTATAATTTTATAAAATAAACGGTCGCGTGACTTCAATTCCAAAAACAGAATTTCGTATTTTACATATATACGCGGTTTATGGGAAATTCACTCGCAAACTGTTACAATGAATTTGGTACATGATACTAGATAAACTGCAAACACAATGTACTTCAACGTTCAAAATTTACATCTATACTAATGTTATAATAAGGTAAAGTTTGTATGTTTGTAAGTATGGATGCAGGGAATAATCTTCGGAACTTCTGATTCGATTTGGATTTTTTTTTCCAGTAATAGGAAACTTCATTCTCCGTCAGTGTCATTGGCTCATCATCGGCTTACAACAGCCCACTGCAGGATGTAGGCCTTTTCAATCGCACGCCATAGAACTCGATTCTCGGCAACTCTCATCTAGTTGCTACGAGCCACCCGAGCGTCACTCCACCGTACCTGAGGGCGTCCCACCTTGCGCTTTCTTATTCGCGGCCCTCACTAAAGAACTCGTAGATACGTCGACGGTCGATTATGCAGAAGTATTTTTTCCAAAATTTGTAGGCCTTCATAAAGGTCAACCTGGCTAAAAGGAATACCCAGAATAGCACTCAGTAAACCTTGATGATAAAAGTCACTGAAAGAGCTCGACTTACAAAACAAACAAAGAAATAAATGTCAACATTAATTAATTAGTTCCCCTTTTTAACAGGAAAATGTCTTTGAAAGAAAATATAAGTAACATACCAATAAAATTATATTTCAAGGAAATATTCTTACTCACATTTCCTGAACATCAATCAATTCTTCCCTCGAAAATCCGGAAGGAAAAATTGTTTTGTCCGTAAAGCGAAGATAATAAAGGGGTTAAAAGTTATTACGGGAAAGACAAAAGGCTGAATAATGAACGAAACAATGGCGTCGTAGGCTAGCTGTAAATATGATTATGCGAACCCAGCCTACCTTTGAACCATGGAGTATGAAGACATGGAGTGCTCACACTTTCTCTTTGCAACAACTCACGAACATAAAACTGTCTCTGAAAGAGTAGACGATGAGCATTGTTACCGCAATTTGTTTTATTGGAAACATGATTTGGTTGGCAATTATTAATAGTGTTAGTTCGAGTATAGAATCGAAGGTTTGGCTTTGGGAGTTATTAAAACGATCAAAGCTGAAACGGTTTGTTAAATATTTAACAAACCGTTTCAGCTTTGATCGTAAGAATCTCTTACCCTCAATCTTATCACTGCACTGTTTATAATCATAAAAAGGTCAAACCTTTGACCTTTGGGACCTCCCAAGTCGATGTTATATATACTGACTACAGTAAGTGTTTCGATCGCATAGATCATGTGACGTAAACTTTTATTGGTTCATCAGGGGCGATCTTTACGGGAGGTTCAAGTCCTACGGGGAGAACAGATGTCATACTGTAGTTCTGAATGGATACTGCTCTAAGCCTATGAACGTGCCATCAGGGGTTCCCCAAGGATCCTTGCTCGGGTCACTTTTATTCAATATCAATGTTTTCAACACTGTATATATTATGACATAAGACAATGGTAGAATAGTCGAAATCGGCACAATTGCCATTTAAATGCGATAGAATATAATCACATTTTACCAAAAGGTGGCACTTTATCTATTCCTGCTCTATGTTCCCAACTGATAAATAATGACCGCCTATACCAAAGGTACGAAGTTGTTGGTAATTATTAATTTAATTTTAAATTGTACAGCGCTATTACTTTATGGGGGTATGGTTTAACTAAATTACGTATAAAGGTAACCTACATGTAATATGAATTTTATGTATTTCGGCCTACCGGTTAATTTTAACCGGTTTATTTAAGGTAACGATTATTAGAAATTTTGATAAGGTAAAATATTTATCCAGGATATTCTTAAATAAGGGTAAACTTTTACCTATACTTTGTTGTGAAACTGAAACTTATGCTCTTGATAAACCAATCTAAAAATCTGCACAAAAGTGAGTTTTTCAAATTACATCTCATCAGAGTTTTTCAAATTAAATTTCATCTGAAAAGTAGCAAAACTCAGAATTTAAACTCGTAAAGAGTTCTAATGTAACTGGGCCAAGTTGCCCATGCATTGCAGGCAGAAAGTATAGAGAAAGATATTATTCCTAAAATCAGAAAATCAAAGCTGAATCCATTTTTTCGTGCAGAAAGCAAGCAAACGACTCTCATTCAACTCATGACTTTTTCCACCAAATTAGCAAGCGGAAATGAATCTTTTCAAAACTTCAAAAAGAAAATTATCACATACACGCTAAAACATGTTCCTTTCAAAGGTGTTGCCATTTGAAAAACACCCCTTGCCTGTAGTTTTTGAGCTTGCTCGCTTCGTTTGCCATTTAGCATTAGTCAACAAAGTATGTAGTATATTCATAGGCGGGGCTCATTCCGTGTCTAAACGTTGTTAAAATCTATGTTTTAGCTCAGACTTTACTCAGGCAACGTAAACAGTCTATTTCATGAAAACAAGTTAAGGTGCGGCAGCATTATAGGCAGAGAGACGGATAGTAGTTTATATGTGAAGAAACGTTTTTTACGCTTTTTTTTAAACAAGCGTTACCATTTTAAAATCTGAACTAAAAAAGAAACAGATCTTGTATGTCGTTTTCAAAGAAGTCTTGACCTTGCAGTAAGTAAAGATAAGCACAAGAAACATGTCGACTAAATCAACTCAAGAGTCCAATGACAAAAGATTGACGTACAAAGAAGAGCCAAATATAGATTGGCCATAATTCACCAGTTGTATAAATAATCTTATGTTTATCCGCAAAGTCAAGATTCTCCGCGTTTTAACGACCTTCCAGCGGTACATCAAATTAAAATGCCTTGCTTTGAAAGTTATTGTGTTGTATTGACGTATATCGGGTGATAGCTCTTCGGGAAGTGTACACTTATGACATTATTTTATAAGTAATTTTAAGTGATTAATGACGCAAGGTTCGTTATTTGATGTTCTTATAAATCAAGAATGGCATCTTTCTAGAAGAGGTATTTATACGATTTCAAGGTTTTTAATGGGACCTGTGTAAAAACAATTTAACTTTGTCATTTCTCACTGCACCATGTTTGTGTTGTACCATTTAAAGTGAATGGGTTTGGCGATACTCAGATGACGCCGCTCTTACGGACGGTCCTATTGGTCTCGTCTTGTATGAAATCCGTTGATTCCCAAAACACGTACACCAACTTGTCGTGTGAAAATCGTCTTAGACACTCCAAACCCATCAGGCTATAATGTTCCCACTGCTGGAACGCAGGCCGCCTCTCCATGAGAGGAAGCGGGCTGTATTCCACCACGCTGGCCCAGTGCGGGTTGGTAGATGTTACATGTCTTCGAATTTTTAGTTCTAGGACATGCCATGCATGACATCGAACCCACGGCTTACTGCTCGTAAGTCTGGGCCACTGCTGCTCTCCACATCAACCTGCCTACCAACTATCTACTTACTTGGCACGAAAAGATGTACAACCGTTCGGTTTTTTTTGTATTTGCAATGATCGACCACTTATCTGATATAACCCAATAACTGAGTAATACCATACTTCTTGCTTATAAAATCTTAAAAAAACAAAAAACAAATCAAATCATCATTGAAATGTCATTAAGATGCCAGTCAAAAGTTTTTAAATGTTACCTCATTAAAGTTTTGCAGCAGCACACTATTGACTACCCTTTTTATTTTATGATCGTTTAGTCTATCCAAAGGTTGTCTAGAAGACATCGCTATCAACGATAAGACCGTCATTGTAACCATAGAGTAAGCAATATTGTAAAACAGTTGTGTATATTCTATCTCTCTCTTGGTAAATGTAGTTGTTAGTAATTTGGGCTTATGACTATAATTATGTGTGTCCTTACGGGTGTGAGTACACACATATTGTTACACTAGTTCTTCTTTTATCGACTCTTGTACTTAGTTGGTGTCTTGGTATTTCTATAACACTACCATTAACTTCCTACCATTTCAAAAACGTCCCCTCCGTATAAATAATAATATGATGACTTAAATTAGTAGCTAATAAAAGTAGTTCATCTCCTAGACTACGTTCGCGTCGCAACGCAGCAAGAGGTGTGTTCCGCACGGCAACCATTTAGTAATTGAATACTTACCTGATATTCACGTATTTCGCATTTTATTTCTGTGAATTTAAAGACATACCTATCGGTTGTTGTAGGTATCTACATATAATGTAGGTAGATATATTTTTTCGAATTTGGTAAGTGACTATAAAAAAAAATCTAGAAGATTATTCTTCTAATACCTTATATAATTTTAATGGCTTTTTATAAACATCAGCTGTAAACTAACCCAAAGTTCATAGTAATAAGAGTCTAATCACGTTTATCACGGTTGGTAACACTAGACCGTGAGAAATTCGTGGCTAGGACCGTCCTCAACTTTCTTGTTTCAGGTTAGTGCTTATAACCCAAGGACTTAGGTGCCATTTACACCTTTACGGGTGAGCTAAAGACAAATTTGACATTTTGGGTTGTTTACTAAGTCCAAAATTTGCTGAACTAAGGTAAGTATGTTTATTTTCAAACATTGAAGAATGTTTTTAGTCTAGTTAGTTGGGCCCGTAAACCCGTAAATATTAATTAATTCCATGTTTCATTAATGCCTTATTAGTTATTATACGAAATATATTTAAAAGAGCTGTTGGAATTCCAACGCTTGGTTTAGTAGGCACTGAAAGATGATAATCCAATAGCACGGTTTTATTTACAAATTCATGTAGTAGACGCCTTTTGTTAGTATAAATGAGCGTTACTCTACTTTGAAAGCTATACAGTACGTTAGGTTAAACGAGGGACATATTGAGGGAGGGTATTCAGTATTCGATTCTCGTCCCAAATATGTAAAAAACCTATAACGTATATAGAAGAATTTTTAATGTTTTGTTTAGTGCCTAGATATTTTGGACTGTCCTAAGCCAGGTAAGTTTAAAGTATGAAGGGAAAATGGATTATACCTCAGAGTCATTGACCCGCTCACATGTTCTGCGATAGTATTAAGTCGCTAGCGCAAGGGTGTATACACGTTGCGTGACATTTGCGAAAATTTTGGTATGGTTCTGTCTGTTATTTATCAGTGTATTTTTTTGTTTATATTTTTATTAGTATCATGTTAGCAGGTACTATTATGGGTTTGAATATGTCCCTCGTTTAAACTAACATACTGTAGATCTAAAAACCTAAAATATATTTTCATAACCTCAAGATGCAATCAATTTCGTCAATAGTTTAGTTTGACCGTCGTTTTTTTTGTAGTTGTGAGCCGACAATGAAAATAAACAAAACTGGACAAACCCAATTTATTTTCACGTTACGTTGTTGTTAAAAAAGAAAAAATCAAAAGTCATTTATTCAAACTGGCTGATAATCAGCACTTTTTGAACGTCAAAATTACAAGAGACAGACCCTCAAAACGCCCGCCTTTCGAAAAGAAAAGGTAACCCAAGTAAAGGTGACTCCCGTTGGTTTACCTTTACTTTGAAACGCGGTGCCTAACACGACAATTTTGTCTATTTTAGAAAGTAAACCACCTTTTTATCAAGAGTTTCTTTCCACTTTGCATGTAATCCGTAACATCATGGATTTTACATAACCACACTTTAAAACAAATCAAAGTTAGAAAGTCATTCAAAAAACACACATTCAAAAGGTAAAGTTCGGTGGCGAAACTTGGACGTAACTACGGTGAATCTTACTCCAACATTCTTGGGGTCAACGGGACCGCTGGACTACGTTTCTCCGCAGTGCAGTTGATGCTGAGCTTACCTGAAAGTGTGAAACTTAGTTTGTTTATCTGCGAGGTGGTTTCAATAAGTTTTGCCCGACTCGTCACTGTTCCGATTCGTCACTATATTTTTTTCATACAAGTTTTCGTCACAAAACCTGTTCTATTGTGTGTCTCGCTTGCGCCATGCCATTATTGTATACCTCTCTCCCTTCCTGGCGACACGGTTTACAGAACCGATTTTTCCGTAAAACCAAGGGTCCCTAATGATAATCTAGACATAGATCTCAGAATGCGGTAGGCATTTCTTCATGAAACGTCTTTCAAAGCGTTTCTTCGACTCTGCCATTAGGCATCGAAACCGTCTATCATCGGCCGCCCGATACGAACCATCGTATATCAATTAGATTCGCCGACGACGGGATACACTAATCAAGTTACAAGCACAGTAAAACGTAAATACAGACGCAAACCGCCATCATTCCGGCCCTGCCGATGAGGTCCGTCGCGACGTCCTTGTTCACACCCTCTCCCTCCCCCGACCCTTGCTCGAGCCAGCTCGCGATGCTGAGTCTGTTGATATAATTCAGTCCCTAAGTAATCGGATCACTCAGATCCAGCCTGTCTCTTTTCTGCCCACCCCAGCGACGCCCTATGTCGAGACTCGGACCTCACTGGGCCCATAGCGAATTTTCGCCTAGTTTATAAGTTTTAAGCCCTGGCTGGAGGCCTTGTCCGGTTAAGCAGAAACCAACCTTTATTTTATTATTACACTATTAATGTAATAGTGGCTGTCACTAGCATTGTACTTTACTTACATGCATCGATTACAATTGTGTCACAAATAATGTATAATTATGTAATTATCAGTAATGTAATAACTTGTTGATAAATGATTTATTATTGTTACATAAAAAGAACAATTAAACACTCACAGTTACTTTGAAAACAATTATTAGACTCGTTTTCGCAAATGAATAATTCACAACAAAGCACAGACAAACAAAGCATGACAGATTTTGGAGCGCTTTGGTTTACTGTTTAGTGTTGGCCTGAGGAGCAAAATGGACTATGTGTTAATTCTGGGCAGCACTTGATCCATCTTTCATACATAGATTGAAATTGTTCTTTGTTCTTTTGACGATACTTTCGTATTGATGACGAATCGGAACTATGAAAACAAAAATATTTGAAACAGTTAAGAGAAACAGAAAACAAAAGATCGCGATTCAATCGCGATCTTTTGTTTTTCAAAGACGAGAAGCAACAGTGACGAGTCGGGCATAATTTGTTTCAATTTGGGGGTACTGATTGCAGTGACACTGTTGCGACTTGCGCTGCGGAAGACATAGTGTCGACTGACGTTTTGTGTGAATATCTATGAAATATTATGGGTGGGACTTTGCTAATGCCTAAATAATGGTATCAGGACAGGAAGATATTTGCGCGAAGGACACTTGTACGAAGGCATTTGCGCGAAGGCATTTGCGCAAAGGCATTTGCGTGAAGGCATTTGCGCGAAAAGTCATTTGTGCGTTGGGACTTTCGCGCAAAAGGACTTTGGAATGGACTTTTTCGCGAACGGACATTTGCGCGTATGGACATTTTGTAAACCCGTTATGTTTGATTTTTGGTGTACAATAAAGTATTTTTCTATTCTATTCCATGCGCGCAAATATCATTTTGCGCATACAGCTTCGCGCAAGTGTCTTTTACACAAATGTCATAGATCCCTAAATAATGGCTTACGTTGTCAAGTGCAAGGTGAATTTAGGAATTATGTTTAGGTGTAAAATAGTCAGGGACATCGTATTCCCCAGTAACTGGGTTATGGAGGCAGTCACTCCATGTAAAATACTGGTGTTCAACTAAAAAAGACAAATTCTATAAATAGCAGATAACAGAGGCAATGCTCAACAAAGCAAGACATAGCTCTTTTGCGGCAAATTATAGTCGAATCAAAATCTCTAAAACCCAAAAGAATATTTTCTATTTTTGTGTCTGTGACATTTACCGCAATGCAGTTAATAAGGTCCTCAGAATGGATAAAAAAGATAGCTAAGTCTGAAATGTCACTAACAGATATTCTAGCGACTGCGCGAGAAAATTTTTAACGAAACAAACTAGGATTTATATTTTTACACTGTCAGTTTTCTCGGGGAAAATTATTTTAAGTGAGATTTTTCAGAAAAGGATTTACTTAGCTTTGACAATTTTAATGAACGGAAAGTTTAGATTTGACTTATCGATACCTTAGTTGCTTGGATTTGAGTTATTTGTTTTTCAAAAGGAGGATTTACTCATCCATTATCATCATCACTTGTCTCGCCTTTTCCCACCTATTTTGGGGCCAGCTCTAAGTTTTACCGAATGCAGTTGAATATCAATATTTTACATGGAGCTACTGTCTATCAGACCTCAACAACCCAGCCATTACTGGGTTTTACAATACCCTTTAGTAAGCCTGGTTGTCAGACTGACTCTCGGCCCGCACCTGCAACGACTGTTAAAGATCTACAAATTGACAGCCAGGACCAACGGTGGCTAGGAGAAAACTCGGTTGTATAATGGGTGGTCACCAATTCACAGACCATCCTAGGCAAGCGCGGGTTTACCTGAAGATCGATCCAAGCGTGTCTTATTAATCCATCATCATTAATGGATTACGTGAAACCTCGTGATAGATTACGGCAGTGGGAACCATATACAAGGTGTTGTTTTGCACCTCATCAAATTTCAGGAGGTGGTCACAAAAGACATAAATAATCCATTAAAATTACGGTACCAAGTTAATTATTAATAAACGCTGATTTTTTGGGTTTTTTTTTAAGTTTGTCAATATTTCAGAATAACCCCCTTAACGTGGTTTAAGGAATAAGAAATTATCGAATAAACGTTTGAAATTGTTTGTATGTGCGTAAGCGAGGTTATAGGGCAAGAACCAGACGGGTCGCGTTTAAAACACGGATGGTTCACACTTACCGATTTCCGTAAATAAGGAGAAAAATAAAAATTACCTACCCATCTTATTATTGATTTGGGATGAGAATCATTAGCATAGTTACTTCCTTAAATTTGACGAGGATGCAAAACAATACCTTGTAGATTGATTGTGCATAGGCAGTATACCTTCAGCATTGTTGGAAAGATAACTCGAATTATTAAAGAAGAATCTTAATCGACATAAAATATTGACCATTCTTAAAGCCTAAGTAAGTACCTGCAAACCTAGCTACCCAAAACTTGTAAATACATATTCATGTTTTAGCTAAGCGATGGGGAAGTTGGGCTAAGTTGTAACGAACTTCGTGTTCACCGCTTATTTGAAACACCTTTGCAAACTGCTTGACTTTTAGTTCAAATGGCAGCTTTCAAACCAAAGTGAAAAGAATTCAAAAGATACCAGTAGTTACGGTTAAACTTGTTTGTGAAGAAAATCTGTATGTCTTTGGTGTTTTTAAGCTTACTCAATAGCGCTCTAGAAGTTTGAAACAGCTAATTATCATTGTGTAATATATACTTTACTTACTTTGGATACTTTTTTGTATAGTTTGTAAGACGACTAATCAAGCTATAGAAAACCAGTGTATCCGGGAAATCTATACAAGGCAAGACCATGTTATAATGAAAATTGATATTTTCCTCATTTTTTGTCCTTTTATTTTAGAATTTATATATATTTATAGGTAGTATTTTGATAAAAAAAAATATAGTATTTTATATATCCTTTTAGTATGTCTTATTAAATTATTATTTTTTTGCAGTCAGACACCTACCACTGTTTGTCACTGCATCACCCAAAAGGTTGACTGGTAGAAAATGCCTGTGACATTAAGTCCGCCTCTGTACATTGTACTTGAAGTGTTAATTAAATAAATAAATGGAAATGTGTCGCCGTGTCATACATATATATCACATACCAACGTAAAGGCAGTCACATTCCGTCTGACAAAAGATATTACAAAAGGAGCTGTTGTTTTTGAGAGCCGTCATACATTTCGGCGGTACGCCAATTTTACAATTTACCAAAAATTTTAAAGAATATAACGGTATATGTATTCCATTATTATGATAACATTGGATATTTCTATAATGAAAAAAGAATGGAAGGTCTATGTTCAATAGAATCTACAAATTAGAGGTACCAAATAAGGTCTTCGTGACATTTTGCCAAAACATGCATTGGGACCTTGATTAATAATATTTAAACACATTTTTTTTTCTAAAATTTGGTTAATTTTTACGGTAGTAGAGAAAACAAAATATTTTAAACAAGTCATTGTTAATTCAAGCAACTTAAGAAAATAATACAAATTTCATTATATAATACTATTTAACGGAGACGTCTATGCCACCCCTCCAAGAATAATATGGAATGAGAAGTGGGTTTATCTAGGTCCATTTCCATCCTACTATTATCATAAATACCCATTTTGCCACAACATAAAAAAATAACACACTAACAAAATGAATTCAGTGGTTCATTTCGATCCGAAGCTTATTAAATACGCCATATAAATGGTAGTTTACGAGATGGACTCATAAAACACGGTACAATTTATAATCACCTTGCACCCGAGGGATGCAAGCGCGTGTTAATTTGAGTCTTTGGTCAACTCATCCCGCTCAATCCCATCCCGCGGGATGAGTTGTCCTAGTGGAATTTTTGAATCGGACAACTCATCCCGCTGATATATTTTACGTCTTGTACGGACATGAAGAAAAGTGCTTTAAAACTAAATTCAATGATTTCCTGGTGCATATTTTATGTGTAATACAACAACGCAACCACAAACGTACAAATTGCATTTAATCTATTGCTTGAGTAAAGGACAGTTCAAGGTCAACTCATCGGGAAATGCGAATACGACTACCTGCTTCCAGCCAATCACAGACAAGAAACTTATCACAATAGGAAGGGTTGAGTGCATCTTTCTATTTTTTCGTACTTAGTTGTGTTAAAGTGATTGAATGTGTGTGAATGTGTGATTTTTTTGTGAACAGTTAAATACATATTTATCAATATCAAGTTATAAGTGCTTTCAATTCGTTCCTTGGGTGAGTAAATTTAATAATTGTTTTTACTAAAGTAGGTTTTTTTTTAATTTTTGTTATACGCATATAAAAGCATACGACCATGGCTATCCTCTAAACATCACATTAAAATATATTACTTGTTGGTAAGTTGTTTATTTAATAGACGTTAAATATTGAATAGTTTGTACATAACTATTTCAGATGAGAATGCTTGTTTCAAACTTTTGAGAGCGTGATTTTTCAGTAGTCGGGTTTTAGCTATTGAATTTATTTTTTATTAGCTTTTTTTTGTCCCGCAGAATCAAAAATACAAATTTTGAACTGAATATCTTAAAGCATTCTCTCCCAATAAATTATTTAAGTACTGAATTTTATACGTAGTACTTAATAATCTTTAATGCTTATTATTTTTCCCCTTAGAATCAACCATCAAAATGTATGAAGATAGCCCTTCAACTTCACGTGGCAATCTATCTCTAAATATAAGTACTACTCAAAGAGGTTCCAAAAAGTTAACAAGACATGGCTATGAATACGTTATTAAAAGACAAAATAATGACAAATCAATCTTGTGGCGGTGTGCGAAAATGAAAACATGCTCTGCGACGATAAAAACTAACTCTGATTTTAATGTGATAATGAATGAAACGAGTCATAGTCATGAACCCTTAAATACAACAGAAGTTGAGATAAAAATGCAAATGGAGAAGTGCTCAAAGGCTGTACAGGAGAATTTGTCTGATCCGATCTCAAAAATATTTGAAGAAAATATGGCTTCTCTGGAAGATCGTGGTTTAGATCTAATAAAGAAGTTGCCAGCTCTAAATAGTGTACAAAAAATGCTGTATAGAAAAAGAAATAAATCAATAGGAGCAAGAAAATTAACTTTTGCAAAAGCTAAAGATGTTGAAGTGCCGAAAAAATTTGAAAAGATATTATTTGCTGATTACGCACATGGGAAAACGCGTATTCTGATATTTGCTGATAATGAATTGAAAAAATACATGGCAACTTGTAAGAAATTTTACATGGATGGTACATTCAAAGTTTGTCCAAAGCCATTCTATCAATTGTACACTATTCACGCTGAGCTTGGAAGCAGTCAAGAATATCTTAATGTCATTCCAGTAATATACGCTCTGTTACCTGATAAGAAAATGTCCACGTACGAGCTGTTATTTCAAATAATAAAAAGTCAAATAACTGAGTGGGACCCCAATGACATTACAGTTGATTTTGAAGTTCCAGCTATATTGGCAATTCGAAGCAACTTCCCGGGTGTGAAAATAACGGGCTGCTATTTCCACTTCAATCGCAGTCTCTGGCGTAAAGCTAAGGCGCTAGGTGTATGCAAAACACAATTAGGCAAAATTCATGTAAAACTCTGTGCTGCTTTGTCTCATCTCCCATCCGAGTTAGTTAATGAAGGATGGCTCTACGTGATGGAGGAAGCTCCAAACAGCAACTGTGTCACACAATTTAATGACTACTTCGTGAAAACTTGGCTCGAAAATTCGGTTCTCGCAGACACTTGGTGTACATTCCGGCAAATGAATAAGACAAATAATGTTGTAGAAATATGGAACGGGCACATCAAAAAATATATTAAATCAAAACCGAATATTGCTCAATTTTCGGAGGGCTTAATCAAAGATATACATTTCTTCGCCTCCATTATAAGAAAATCTACAGGCGGCTTCAAAATTTCGACGAGATTGCCTGAAACTATAGAGAACAAGAAAAAAATTGACTATGCCATAAACCAACTAATCACCGGTCAAATCACAGTAGGACATTGTTTAGAAAAACTAAGAAGTTGACTATGTTTAAATGACGTCGTAAATTTTGTATCTATAATTTTATTTTATATAGGTATGTCAAATATTTAATCTTGTTGATTTTAATGATTATTTATTCAGATTTTAATTGTAAGTTTTTTTTTATATTCGTGCATTTTTATTTGGGACTTATAATCATAGAGTATAATTTTAACTAGTTTTAAGTAAATCTTAAGAATCCAAATAGTTGTTAATAATTGTTAATTTTTTAGTTTTATTTAAAATTTTAAGACTATTTTCATTTTTTAATACGTGATTTTTAATCAAACGACTGTGATTTTAACTAATTTTAAGTAAACCAGTTATAATCTAAAAACTAGTTGTTAATTATTTAGTTTGATTGATAAATGTTATAGATTTGATTGTTAAATATTCTTTTTAGAAAATTTAGATTTTTATACGTAACTTTTAATGAAACTATTGAGATTTTGACTAGTTTCTTTATGTTTAATTTATTGATTTTGATAGTTAAAACTGTGATTTCTGATTGTTTAAATACTTTACAGTGTAATAATATTAATCAAGGGCAATTTTAATAGTTATTTTTTTTTTTAATTTCTATAAATGAAACTACTGTGATTTTTGATTATATCAGCTTAACCAAGCTATGGGTGTTTAATTTTTTCCCCAAACACTTTTGTTCATGAATGTACAAATATTTCAAATAATACAATACATTTTACCTTTTCTCTAAAGCGGTATGAGTTGACCAAAGAAAAATAATAAAAATATTAATGCGGACAACTTATCCCGCGGGATAAGTTTTAAGCGGGATGAGTTGACCAAAACCTCGTTAATTTTATCCCGCTTCTCCTCCGGGAGTGAACCTGAATTTATCATAATTATATTGACTATTTTCCGCTGGAATGGTCAACATTTAAATAAATTAATATTTAGTTATTTTAACGAGTGGAGATTCAATTTAATTTAATTATCTTGATTGATAAGTGAACTGAATTTTTATATTCGATTTAAAAATTGGCAATCGTAGTTTACTTTTTTGAACATAAAAAAGAGACAGCTGCTGTTTGTCTTTACTTGCGAAGGAGTGCCCCTTGGCTTTGATGCCTAGACGTATAGATCAGTGAAGTGGTCCTTTACGTGTTTGTTTCCACCAAATAAGTTAGACTATAATGTTGAACTTGACCAACCATCATATTATGTTTCTAAACTGATATAGTCACTAACTAGTGTTACATTAACACTGAGGGCCATTTAGTACCATGTTTCCTATTTGTTTTGCAGTTTATTCGTGATCATGGTGCTCGCGACTTCGTCCGCGTGGAATTTAACAAAAGTGTTATTTAGTTTATTTGCATTTTATTTTTAACATTATTTATTTTTCTAATATATAAGTAGCTTAGGTAACTCCTTATTACATCAGCTATCTGCCAGTGAAAGTCCAGTCAAAATCGGTCAATAGCCGTTCCAGAGATTAGCCGGAACAAACAGACAGATATTTAAGATTTGTTTAAGTTAGTGTTCTTTTATTGTTTTATTTTTACTTTTGTATAGATTCTTTTTATTTACCTATTTTTTGTGAATGTGTGGACATTGTAGGCTTTGTAAATTCGTAGGTTTTTTTTTATCTTGTTCTACCTTTTTTAGTAAGCAACGACTTATTATCGGGCCTACGCTGTCCTCCCATACTTCAGTACTAACGCTGTAACTTCAAATATTGTAAACACAAATGATTTTAAAAGAGTAACCATGGAGTTTCTTGCCGCATAGGAAACGACCAACCCGAAGCGTGCACCTTTCGTTGACGTTTTATAAGTGCCCATGTAGGCCTATGCAAAATAAAATATTTTGATTTTGATTTTTGATAGACAGACAAAAATTGTAAAATTGTTATTTTGGTATATATACCGTATATACATTCATATGCATGTAGTAAAAAGCGGTTATTTTATTATTACATGGACACTTCATTTTTATTTATTTGTATAGGTATATAGACGGTACTCGTAAAAATCAAGTTTCAAAGGACGGTTGAAACTCATTGTTTTTATTTTGGCAGACCGAGACGGATAAATAACCCAACGGGGGATACAATTAACAGAAAAGGTTCGAATGAATAATTCGAATAATTTTATTCATAACTCAATTTTGCTGCAAAACTACATAAAGATGACAAAAGAACAATTAGCTTAATGTTGAGCTAAACGACCGGCAGTGAACTGTGCACCTTGTAGTACAGTCACCAGCACTATATTTGTTTTGAAAGAAATAAGAAACACATCTATTTGCAATAAATATGACTAATATGATATAAAGCGCACAATATACATCATTATCTGGTTGGCAAAAAAAAGGTTGCATGCAGCAGAGATGAGAATTTTGAGATGAATGTGTGGAGTGACTAAAATGGATAAAGTTAGAAATGAGCATATAAGAGGGAGTTTGAAAGTGGCACCTATTACAGAAAAGATGAAAGGGAGTCGTCTGTCTTGGTATGGACATGTGATGAGGAGGGATGGAACACATGTGACTAAAAGAGTGATGAATATAAATGTGGATGGATGGAGAGGGAGAGGAAGACCAAAGCAAAGATGGATGGATTGTGTGAAAAATGATATGAAGGTAAAAGGAGTAAATGATAGCATGACGAATGACAGAGGAGTATGGAGAAAAGAGACGTGTTGCGCCGACCCCAAATAAAATGGGACAACAGCAGGAAGATAATGATCTGGTTGGTAAATAAACTTGCATATGCAAGGTGGAAGAGACGGGGTAAGGTTCGGCTTGCAGTCTCGAATTCAGTAAAATGTAAAGTGGATTAACGATTCCATCTTTTTGATAAGAGCTATTTCATAGTAGTAACATAAATGACGGTGGATGGAGGATGGTGACGGGATTTTTCATAACGATCATAGATACGGTTAGATTTAATTTTACGGTTTGTAGAGTAAGTAGTCCCCTGATCAATCAATCAATCAAATTTATTATTGGGAATCTTAGGCCCATACATAAAATACACAAAATAGTCTAATACAATAAAAATAATCTAATACATATTAAAAAGCTCATTAAACTATAACTAAACACGTAATGTTGTCGGCGTCGTGTTTCGCTGCGTGGTGTCGTGTAACCGTCCTCGAAAACGTCGATATACGACACCGTTCGGCCAAAAGTCCTCTCTCATGCAGGTCTCCAGATGTTGGGCTGGAACTCGAACCACGAACGACTTAAAGTTGATATTGTGGCGCGATTCCATCCTTTCAACCCTCAGAGTCCAGTTGGTCTTTACTTTCAAATACTGCACCACTTCTTCAATCGTCGTGGAGTGATGCAGACGTGAAACGTACAGCTGCGTCGTAGGCACAGCAGGGCGCAGCAGCATGTTGGGTCCACTCGGAGCGGTACCGCACTGGTTTCGCGAACAAGGCTTCCTCTTCTTCCTTTCTACTTTTGTAAAGCCCTCTTCATCGGCGCCATCCCCTAATGTGAACGATGTCGGTCTGCCTGCTCTCTAGGGTTGCAACTTCTATTTAAAGCGCTTACAAAAGAGTCTTCATTATTTTGAAAAAAAAACGATTAGAGAAATGATCAGTTAGTACATATTCAAAGTATGGCGTCTCCGCAGACGAAAGAAGTTGCTAGCTCTCAGTGGTTGCATTTCAGAGCTATGACGTGCGCAAGTCACTGAATGGTTGGGAAAAAAAAACAATTAGAGGAATAGTCAGTTTTAGTACCTGTTCGAAGTATGGTGTCTCCACAGGTGAAACGAGTAGGTCTGCCGGCTCTCAGTCGTTGTATTTCAGAGCTTTTTTATACGCAATAGCTTAGTTACGGAAAAATTCAACTTACTGGTAATCAATGAAATACAGAATTGGATCGAACAAATCCAATATGTATTCATTCAACTTACAAAATTTAATCAAAATCAGCTTGGGGTTCAATCACAGATGAATAATTTTGTAGAATAGCTAAGACTTCAAGAGTTAAATATTGACTTAATTCTGACATTCTATATTTTTTAAGTTGTTTTATTAGTCACATTTAAATTAAACCATAAAAATAACACTAGATAAACCACTAGACCAACAAAGCAAACATAGTAGAACGTGTTCCAAAATACTATGTCCCAAATTAGTAACAAAATTAAATTAAATAATATGGAAAGAGAAAGTCACATTTAAAATTGTCTAAAAAGCAAATATGTGTAAATAAGTGGTCATGACTGTACATAATAAAACAACTAACTATTTATTTTAATATTACTTTATAACGCCACATGTGACTTAGGTGTCACATTCGAGTTCGTTGCCCTGAACGTATCACGAGGCGTGGCTAGGACTTATTTAATTACAGTTCTAGTCTGTTAGCGTGGGCAATGTTAAATAGGTAAACTTAACGCATGGACATACCTTTGATGTTAATTCTCTGTTGGATTTCTAGTCTAGTGCACGTATGTCAGATACAGCCGATGTTCGCTGCAGAACAATGACCAATTTTTGGATTCTGTTAATAAAGATAGAATGTTGGTTTGAAATCTCTCAATTACATGAAAAAACCATGTCATGTAATTGGGAGGATGAGTGAAAGGCATTGATATAGATATCTTTAGTTACCGCAAGATCGCCTACTTATCTGCATACTTGTACCCAAAACTTTAAAACTTTAGATCTATGTATTTGTAGTCTGTAAATAATGTACATACTTAAAGGTTCTTACCCGCCTCATCGGAATCACATATGATATGTGGCACCAGATTTAATAAGATTATGAAAGCCGACGTTGGCGATCCGTCAACGCCTTGTTACGCACAGCTTCCTTGACAAGCACACAGGTCAATATGGCTACCCGCAACGATTTGACGTTCCGCCAGAGAGAATTGTAGACCGCTTCTCTCTCGTCTGTGGTCACAGTTTAGTGTGCAATGTGAATCATATGAAGCCTTTTTGCAAAGGCGCCATCATACTGAAAAACGGGATAAAGTATAAAAATTGTTAAACTCTGTTACTCTGTGGCTTCCTAGACTAAAAAATAAACTTCAAACTACACGAAATAAATATAAACTTGTTAGTAACAACAGTGTTTTACAATCTTAAAGGAAGATTGAGTACGTAACATTTATTTTAAAAGTAGCCAGTATACAAGTACAGGGTGTTAACTTTTAACTAGTTGTAGCTCCGTTTACGAGCGGGTCCCAAAGGCTCTCGTTTTATATCGAGATATTCCTAGCGCTAAAATGATTGAGGAAAATGTAAGAGAGTTCCGTATTCTTGTTTAGGTCTTTGTAAAATATCGGAGGGGATGATCAACACCATGTGTGGATCTGATAGAGGGGATGTTTTATTCTTCGAGTTCCACGCTACTTGTGCATGAATATCTGCAATTAGGCGCAAGGCCCAAATTTAGAGCAGTCTGTTTTTAAATTCAAATTATTTATTAATAAATCATCAAGTACATCATACATAGCTATTTATTTATTTACTTATATCTACCATTACAGGCTAACTTAATGCAATAAATGCGCCTTAATCAATCATAACTTCACTCAATTAGCGTTAGCTCACACCGAGACACGACGCGACGCGACGCTGCGCGCGCTGTATCTTTTCGTGTAGAAAACAAAGTTAAATTTTGAATCGTTCTTTAAAATGTGCGCGCAGCGTCGCGTCTCGGTGTGAGCTGACCCTTAAAAGGAAGTTTAGTTTGAGAAACACCGGTCTTATTGAGTTAAGTATACATCAGACTAACGTCTAGTTAGTAGACCCGTAAAGGTCGTACACGTTCATAATTATTATAAACAAAATAAAAGTAATAATATAAGTTTTTAAACTGACATGGTCACTAATACTATTAATAACACTTGCAACGGGATATTTACCGTGTTCTTTTTTGTGCTCCGTACCACTACCACTGTCACTCACAACTCGATTCTGTTCCCGACATACGAAACTCACTGTTTCCACTCGCGAACTTTTTACGACCCTTTTTCGGTTTTTACACAGTTGAACAACTGGATTCCAGGCCAATCCAGTGGTTCACAAACAAAAAACGAACACGGAAGAGGGTAGACCGATTTGTCTGCACATAAACACCCACCCGCAATAACTTCAGTTTATCCGTGATCATGGCGTTTGCAACAGCGCCGAAATATCGGGAACTCGAAACAAATAATACACATGGTAAATATCCCGTTGCAAGTGTTATTAAAAGTAATAATGTCAATGATTTAAAGTAAAACCAAGCAACATAGAGGTTGTGTAATTGTTTATTCGTTATCATCGTGTGCGCAGTTCTTTTTAAATAATGTTACGGTAACCGAAGGCAGCTGAATACCAATACTTTACATGAAGCGACTGCCCATCTGACCTCTACAACCCCGTTAACAACACGAGACCCCTTAGTAAAGGCGGAAACACACTTACGTGTCGTGACGCAACAGAAGCATATCGGTTTCATACATTTTGGCGTGTCGTATCGCAACGACACGCCATGCAAATATGTCCCTAACCATATTAAATGTATGAAACCGATATGCTTCTGGCGCGTCACGACACGCCACGACACGTAAGTATATTTCCGCCTTAAGACTGTAAGTTAGACTATCAGGTTTAGACCACTCGTTGGCCAAGCCCTTCATTTATCATCAATTGTAATATACAGCATTTCTATTTCGGTTCATTAGTTCAGAATTGAAGAGCTTTATTGATGTTTTAAAAACTGCTAGCCAGCTAATCTGTTTCATATTCATAAAGAATATCTTGTTGAAAAATATATCCTATGGCGCACTGAACCCTAATGTGCAAGAACTCTAAATAAATATTAACGAAAGTGCAGGAAGCCAGGACGCTATTAATTTATAGTCCACTATGAGGATAAAACTAAATTATCCAGATTTTATTATTTTTCTTATCTGTGCGGAAGAAAGCTTTAAATGTTATTTTATCTTATTTTAATTTTTTATCCTATTTTGATTGGTTAAGAGGGTAATTTTAATTGTTTTTATTGTGTATTGTATCTTATTTTAATTTTTATGCTATTTCAATTCGTATTTTGATTTTAATTTTTAGTTTTTATTTTAATGTTAACTTATTTTAATTTTTTTGGTGTGATTTCAATGTTAATTTTATTGTACTATGGATCAAGTTATCTGAAATAAAAGATTTTAATTTAATATAAAATTAAAAAAAAAACAGTGTACCATCATAACTTGACGATGACTTTTTTAGATATTTTCGGTATAGCAACTCTTACAAATAAAGACCTTTAAGTGGGTGATAGACGTGCGAACTTTAAGTCGCAGTTTTTAAGATCGCGAACTTACTCGGCTCGACGTCGGTGACATACGAGAAGCTGGCTCACACTGTATTACCATGTCATCGACGGAAGACGCTTTGTGTTATTTAGGAATTGTATCTTATTACGTTTTAAAAACTAATAAAAAAAGAAAAAAAACGAAAAGTTTGGATAAGAAACTATATTTTTGTCTTTGTATTCGTTGCTTTTAATTTTCCAATGACAAGGATTATTACGGAATCCTTCTATAAACTCTGTAAGTAGATCATGAGAATATGTACGGAAATCATTCATTTTAAAATTTCTACAACACAGATGATTAGTTAAACCAACAAAAAATACGCGAAAAATGGCGGCTCGCGGCTCGCAGTGCTGCCACACGTACGAGCCAAGACGAGCTACGAGTAAGATTTCAAACCGGTTGGATCGCCGGCGAGCTTGCTCGGAAAATTTAAAGTACGCGTGCTTAAGGTGACACACACGCGAAAAAGGTCGACGAGCCACAAGTCCGCGTACTTACTCGCACGTCTATCACCCACTTTAAGGTTTCACTAGTTGCGGGCTCGAACTCACTGGTGGCCGTGGCCGAAAAGCACGCTGTCTCACTTGGCATCGTGCTCGACAGAGATAGTATCAGTGATGAGCAGTTAGACGCTAGTCTTCACGCACATCTAGTTCGTACGCACACACACAGCGTTCCGAAACGTAAGGCGCGCGTAAAAAAATACGAAAAGGCCTTTGGAAGATAGTGTTTCATGAAAAAACCACTGCATGGTTCAATTACAAATAAAATGTATTGTATTCTTTGATAATTGTGCTGTTTTGGAAATTTGACACTTCTTTTATTACTAATTTATGACCAAAGTTGCGTTAAAATTTGCAATAAAAACGATTCTTTGATAGCTCGTAACTTTTTAATGGATTTTTATTTTCCTATTCTGTTTCCGTACAGACAAAATTAATAAAGAGACAATACCATATCATCTTTTATTTTGTATGTGCAGTGTCAAACAGTGGAGTAAAACCCCTCCGAAGTTTCTATGGAAATAATGTCGAAAAGTGTCACCTTAAACATAATCATTGATGATGCGACAGTGAAAAGAGCATTTTGATCGACTTGCAATCGTCATCTATTTTGTTGGGCTTCCAGTCACGGAGCGGCTGTCTATCTGACCTTCATAATCCAGTTAGTATTGGTTTACCCTCAGTATGACTGTCTTTCAGACCTTCAGTTCACAGACAAACTGTTATCTACTTGTAATAAGTTACTGCACGCGAAGCATAACTGCCGTAGCAACGGGCTATGTCGACGGAAGAATCGACAAACTGACACATTGTCATTGTCTGTCTGTCATTATGTCGATTCTTCCGTAGACAAAACTCGTTTCTACAATGGTCATGCTACGTGTGCTGGTTTTCTGGTCGATAAAAGTGTAACGTCTTAAACGTACCTAATAAACTCGCACCTTTTCATGAGGGTAGGCAGAAACCACAGAACGCCACCTACTACGATTCTTACATCATTCCTTTGCCTCATCCACGTTCATACATCTGGTCATACACGCACGCCGGTTGTAACAAACTTGTTTATTCCTTGATGAAAGGAGTAAACAGATTTATACATTAAAAAAGTAATTAGGGGAAAATGAATTTAATAAATGATGAAATGAAAAATACAATAAATTAGTACAAAAGTGAAGGGCAGGTTAACCGAGAACGTTTTAAATATCTCCGCAAATCTCTGAGCGTGATAGTAACTGAAGACAAACTTGCAGTCGTAGAAAGCTGGCTTGATTAAGATGAGCTTGACCACGACGAACTTGATGCAGGGCGATTTGGTAGGACCCACCAGCAGACACGTACCGCCCAATGCCAGGCTCGTCAGCTCGAAGAGCAGCTTCCAGCAGACAGGTAATGAGCCCCAGTGCCAGGCTCGTCAGTTCGCAAAGCAGCTTCCAGCAGACAGTTAGCAACAGCCACGGCAGCACTAAACGAAGGCCGCTCTTTGACTCCACCAGGCTGTGCTCAAAACTCAAGATATGACAGATCTTGACTCCAAACTAGACTTAGCTGTTTTCTTGATTTTAGACTATACTGATTTCTCGTGTCCAGACTGAACCGACTCTTAACTCCAGACTAGAACCAGGGCATCTGTCAGAAATCCCTTTTATACCCTGATCTTCCGTTTCTTTTCTTCCAATCATTTTTTTAGATTCAAAACTGCTGCGCTCTAGTAAGACGCAACCTGCCAGTATTAAAAACAGCCAGTAACAATGGTCAAAAACCCTGCACATAATATTTTTAGAAATATAACTCAGAATATCTTTACACAGCAAATATTCGCAATTAACTATAAAATACAACAATTTGAACTGACGAATTGATGATAATAATTTTTAGTAATATATAATCTAAATGAAACCTTCATAGAGAGTTTGGTTGGTTACAATTAAAAATAAAAGTAAATGACATCTGACAAATATGCTTGAAGTAAACATGTCACAACAAAGGATTAGAAAATATTTATAAAATTGAAATAAAAGTATGAATATGGATGATAAGTGTGAGTATAAAGTATCTGTAGTAAGCAGATACTATACGGTTGCCAGTACTACGCACCTGACCTTTCTGAAGAACCTCACCACTAATTCGTGATAAACTTGGTAAAATTTTGTAATTTAGGTATACGAAGCCATATCACTGAGACAAGTAATTGAATATTTTCTACAAGGTATTGCATCCTCGTCAAAATTCAAGAGGATGTAACTAAGAACATAAATGATCAATTAAAATTACGGTACCTAGTTAATTATTAATAAACGCTGATTTTTTTGGTTGTTTAAGTTCGTCAGTATTTCAGAATAACCCCCTTAACGTGGTTTAGGTAATAAGAAATTTTCGAATAAACGTTTGAGATTGTTTGTGTGTATGAAAAGGCGGTTATAGGGCGAGGATCAGACGGGCCGCGTTTAAAACACCGGTGGTTCACATTTACCGATTTTCGTTAATAAGAAAAAAAAAGACAAAATTACCTACCCTTTTATTATTGGTTCGGGACGAGAATCATTAGCAACACGGCAATACCTTTACTTTGACCCAAATATGAATAAACACATCCACATTTATTACCCTTGTACCTAACTTGAACCAATACGTTATTTTATTCAGGAGAAGTAAACCATCTAAGTATAAAGCACGGTAAGCGTAAAAAGCGATTTGTCACCGTCGGTTCTAAAGCGCAACTTTTTGCTCGGGGATTTCGGAGAGCCGGCGTGTTAACACAGATCGCGTCGGCTTATGACGATATAACTTGGTGGGTAGTTAAAACATTATTATTTTTAGTTCTTTTTTTTGGGTGAAATTGTTTAGGGACATATTATTTAGGTCTCTGGATAATTCAACAAAATAACACTTAAAATTTTGTCCTTTCATATGAAATAACATCACATAATGCCTTTCCCAGAAGAATTAGGCTGAGGTGTTAGGCACACCTCAGCCTAATTCTTCTGCTATTACATTCTGCTACTGCTTCTGCTACCTCATTTCTTTAGTTACGTTAGAGTCCCATGAAATAGGTGCAAGGATCTGAAAATTTGTCTGTGTGTGATGTCAATACCATGCAGCACCGCTATAGTTGTGCAAAAAGTATTTGAACGTAGGTATATTAAAGTTTACTACAAGGTATCATTTAGTGGGCTGACATAAACGGAAAAAAAATGCCTTATTCCTCAAAGTCTTTTGGGAATTGTCCCATTTTACTTCACTGACATGGAAAAGACAAAGACAGTTAGTATTTTACAGCTTTTATAAATGTCAAATTTTATGAAAGGGAGCGTAGGATTACAAGCTGTATTACCTTATGACGCTTCGTTGGAAAGTAGAACTTTTCACGGAATTTATATATTTCATTATCAATTTCGTAATTAAGTCAGTCATCAGTAGGTAGGCTGATCATAGCCTTATGCACTGAAGACTACCCCCAGTCTTCCCAACATGGGACTTAAACGTAACTGGCTGAATATGGAGGGATTATAGACATGATTTTATAGAAACATGGAAAGATTTAAGTCTCGAGGTGCACTGTCAGTCTCATCATCTGCCTAGCCTTTTCCCAAACTATCTTGGGGTCGGCTTCCAGTCTAACTGGATGCAGCTGAGTACCAGTATTTTACATGAAGCGACTGCCTATCTGACCTCCACAACCCAGTAACTGGGTAATACGATACCCCTTGGTAAGACTGGATGTCAGACTAATTGGCTTCTGACTACTCGTAACGTCTGTCAAAGATCTACAAATGACAGCCGGGACCAATGCTTAACGTGCTTTCCGAGGCACGTAGGAAACTCGGTATGTAATTATGGTCACCCATCCATGGACCAACCTCGGCAAGCACGGCTTAACCTTAAGGATCGACCCGGGCGGGTGTTATTATTTAGCCACGAGCTCCTCTGGCTGTTATTATTTAGCCTCGTGCACTGGCAGTCTCTCCATGTAAAATACTGGAGGAAATAATTTTCGAAAAAGCAACCAATAAGGGCAGACAAACACACAGACGTGTAGACTGCCTGGTTGGTCTAATGGTCTCATACGCGACTGCTGAGTATGAAGTCCTAGATTCGATTCCCATGTCGGGCAAAGTGTTATTGCGTTGTTCCATCAGGAATTTCTCAGCAGTTGCCACGGGGTCTGGATTTTGCCCGGTTGGTGGCAATAGGCTAGTCCCCTATCACATGGGACTTCTTAATTGCACTTCTGCTTATGTCCCTATGGGGTTTATAAGGTGTGACGTTATTATTTTTGTCCCGTGTTTAAAATCCAAAAACTACATGGACAAAGTCGGGAGTCAAAGCAAGCTGCTGAAGTCAATCACGCTGATATCTCTCAACCCACTGAACATGAAACATCTAGTTTCCCATTAGTTTATGAAAAAATATTCTACCCTGAAAGCCTGAAATATGACGTAGGTAGTCCAATTTACGTATGTGTGTGATTTTTTTAAGCCTAGACCGGTCGCGGCAATATGGGACTTGTAATTACTGCGAGGACATCGGTCTTCCATGTTATAATTGGATTTTTAAAACTAAAATCCGTCCCAGGTTTGACGTGGCATTAATTTAAGGGAAAATGTAGATGGATTCGTTAAATATAGACATCGGGTAGTATTTTGTCTTTGATTATTATGGTGAGATGGCTTTTGCTGTAAACGCCGGATTAATCATTAGGCAGAGAAGGCAACTGCCTAGGGGCCCCGCCTTGGTTAGGGGCCCCGCGCGCACACAAAAAATTTAAAATGTTTCATGTACTGAATTTTTTATTGGAAAATTTGTATTTTTAATGACAATAGGTGTTATGAACGAGGCTTTAGTTAGAGGCTCAAGATTATTATTTTCCTGCCTGATGCTGCAGAATTTGTGTTCTTTCATGGTTTATAACTGAACTTGCACTGTCACTTACTTCTGTGACTTTCAATTATTGTGAGCTGCCGATATTTGGACGCTGTTGCAAGTGCCAAGATCGAAGGATGACGGCCTAAAAGGGGCCTTGAAAATTGTATTGCCTAGGGGCCCCGATATAGTTAATCCGGCCCTGTGTAAACGCCTATACTTTAAAATATCACAAAGATGATTGATTTTTAGTTGTAGGTATGTTAAAATGAAAAGTTTACTAAAACTTTACTTTGGAATCCAACAGCCTCTCCAAGTACTCGCACGTACGTTGTATCCTCAAAAAATATTATTCTTGTCTAAACTAATAGTATACAATCGATTCAGCAAATCCCCAACAGATGGGACTTTACCGTATTTATATGAGCGAAAAAAACCCTATTATAAGTTTAAACAATGTTTTGGAACACTCTTAAAGTTGCGAAAGGGGTCCCAAAGTTTCTTACGGCCGCACGCACGCATTATTTATGAATAGTTAGATAAAAAATATGAGTGACATGCCTGACAGATTCGCTATTATGTTGTTTTTGTACTGAATAGGAGAGTTTGCTTCAATATTTTAGTATTTGTTTACTTACGCGTGTAATGTCTGTCTAGCTTGTATCTACTGAACCTGGGAAACGTATTTTTCATGCTAATGAAATTGGTTTTCCAGTCCAACCTAGTAAGGTCATCAACACTTAAAGTGTCAGTTAGTAAGGCTTACTGCCTTGCTGCCTTGCTACGGGCATTTACTATTTATCAGAATTAGTGATCTTTTTTTTTTTTTTTTGAAAAACTTTGCCCCACACTATGAATTTCTCCTCTATCGTGGGTGCGTTTACGAACATTTAAACTCACGTACACAAACATCCAGACCCGGAACAACTATCTGTAGGCCATACAAATATTTGTTCCGTGCGGGAATCGAACACGCGACACGCGGCGCAGCAGTCGATCGCTCAACCACTGCGCCAATCGTGTCGTCAATCATAAATGCCCCATGTTCAGTATAAAGCTACAAAATCAAAACCCCTTTTTAAACCAGATACAAAAAGTACACTCGAGTGCTCACAAACTGAACAACACATAATCCCAATCCGACGTATCTAATAAATTCACATGGTTTACTCGGCTACATCGCTTAATAAGGCCAATTTCATCGGCGTCCCAATTACTGAATCATTTCGCGTTGTACAAATAAAAAGGCATAAAAAGCCACCCTTTTCATGCGGCATGGCTGAATAATTTGTTGTGACAAATTGTCGGCCTATTCAAAACAAGCGGCCGTCAGTGCCTGAGTTACGTGGCTTTTGTGAGCCTCCCGCAATTCAGAAGACATTTTTCTGCGCTCATAAGCAGATACTGGGCCTTTTTGTATTTGTTTGTGGATAAAATTACTGAGGATTTCTTCTGTGATTTCGTTTCAGCGGCTTACTGGGTTGTGTGAGTTGATAGTCGGATTAAAGAGGTTGAGTGGAAAATATTTATTTATTTATTTAAACTTCATGTACAAAAGTGGTACATAGGCGGACTTAATGCCACAAGGTATTCTCTACCAGTCAACCATAGGGTAAAAAACGAAAACATTGTGATAGGGTACAAAAAAAATATTTACAAGTAACTACTAGTTATCGAAAATACATATATAATAAAATATGTTGCTAATTTGTGGTAAAGGGTACTAAATATTGGATAGACAGCTTTCAGTTTTTGAGTTCGTATGCAAGGACCTTTGAGTTACATCCAAAAGTCCAAACTCGAGGTTTGCCTCAAGGTTTGGTTTGATTTGCTGTGGAGCACAGTATCTTAGGAGTAAATTTATCGGATAGTGTTTGAAACTCTACACTCGCTCCAAAACGCAAATCGCGTTGAAAAGGCTGCCAAACTTAAATGAGACTGGGCAGGACATCCAAGGGCGAACGAACGGTGGGCCCGTAAACTCAGGATTGGTGCCCTGAAACAGTGACACAGGGTTTCAGAAAACCATGAAAAAGATGGTGGGACGAACTGGATGTCTTCCTTGAGAAATAGAAAGAAGTAGCACAGAATCGTGACCGTTTGAAGGAATGGAAGTAAGCCTTCGTCCAGTAGTATGGGCTGGTTATAATTTAAAATGTAAGGACCATAAATAGCCACAGCCCTAAGTTAACTATGGAGTTTCTTGCCGGTTCTTCTCCATAGGAAACGAACCAACCCGAACCGAGCATTTTGTCGACGTTTTACAAGTGCCCATGTAGGTCTATGTGAAATAAAAATATTTTGATTTTGATTTTGAACTAAAATTGCGAACCTTAATAAAAATAAGGTCATGTTAGATTATTAAATGTTCAAGAATTTAATTATCTTTATTTTAATGTTAAAGTCGAAGAAATTTCGTGATAAGTACTATTAATTAAAATTTAGAAATTCTATCACGACGGACTCGACTTTTTAACCTTCTGATCTCTAGTGACGCAACAACCTTTACAAGGTTACTTGATTACATTTTTTTTATCTTTGCCATTGTATCCAATACATAAAAAATATTGTTTGTTGGTTTGTTTGTTCTTAGAAGCTAGTTTATACCATAGTACAAGGTGTTGTTTTGCAACCTCGTCAAAATTCAGGAGTTTGTTACAAAAGACATCAATAATCAATAAAAAATAGGGTACCTAGTTAATTATTAAAAAACGCTGAGATTTTTGCTTGTTTGAGTTTGTCAGTATTTCAGAATAACCCCCTTAACTTGGTTTAGGGAATAAGAAATTATCGAATAAACGTTTCAGTTTGTATGCATGTGTGGAAGCGCAGTTATAGGGCGAGAATCAGATGGCCCGCGTTTAAAACAAGGATGGTTCACACTTAACGATTTCCATAAATAAGAAAAAAAAAAAAAACTACCCATTTTATTATTGATTCGGGACGAGAATCATTAGCTTAGTTACCTCCTTGAATTTGACGAGGATGCAAAACAACACCTTGTATAAACAGTAAAGTTTGTAAGTTTTGCTATAGGAGGTAATCTTCGGAACCAATGATCCGATTCCGTAAAAACTTTCATAATCTTAATTTAAAACATTCCCGAGGGATAATTTCCGACCACAACGCGAGCAAACCAACGAGCAAAAGCTAGTGATGAAAAAAGCAAATACTTTATTGCAAAATTCCATTGAAATCGGTAAGATTTATTGTGAAGGACATGAAACACCACAGACGAAAAAGATTAAATGCTTCCACAGTAACTTTGTTTGTAAAGCCATAATTTGAAATAGCATACGAAACTGTAAAGTTTGGAGATGCAAGCCTCTGCCAGATTGCTAATAAATTATATTGGATGCCCTCCAAAACGGCTACTCGACGTATATTTAAAATTTGTTGAATGTGCCCGCGGATGGTTTTGTGGGATCGATAAATTTGAATCGAGAGAACGGATAGCTGCGTTCTTCTGTTTGGCTGGTAACATACGATCAAAATCTGTGGTATTCGTAATAGCAGATATTGAGATTTTAATAAAAAGTATTAAGTAGATCTCGCACACGACCGTGGAGATTGGCACAAGAAAGGACAGCCCAGTAGTGGGTGAATTCTGGCTGTGACTGATGATATTAATGAAGTAGATTTTTACATAAAGGGTGTAAAACACCTCTTAACGAAGCCGAAAGGCACTGGTTCTTCCGGTCCTTGCGATAATTGTTTTGTTCTACACCATACCTGGGAACCTTCGAGTTACGGAGATATTAGGGGTCAAAGTTCCAACTTTTTGACAAGTATTTTTTTAAATACAAGTTTTGAATGTAAGATTTTTACTTTAAACACCTCCACGACCCCCGTACTATTCAATCCGTCCATCAGCACTATGTTTTGAGTGCGTTACATTGAGTTCTACCACAAAACATGATTTTACACCCCCCAAAAAAAAGTCGTTTCGCAGCAATAATTTCTGCGTAAAGTTACTTAGTTTCATGTACAGAATGCTTGGTTGACGGCTTCGTGATGAGGTGATTTACACGGTGTATAGGATACGGATTACGAATGTTTAAAGAATTGTGCATACTCGTATACTCAGGAATTTTTCCCATGGTGGATGGGGGTAGCCAAAAAACTACACAACGCCACGATTTTTACACTATTATTCTCGTGTAAACTAAGGCTCCATTTGTGATACATATCGGCAAAACGAATTAAGTGCCAATTTCTTGTGGCGATACAAATAAAATGCCTGAAGCATCAGAGTTCATCGATCAATCTGCCTTTTATTACAAATGGTATTCCATTTCCATGTAGAATTTCAATAAAACTTAGTCTTTTCAACAGAAGAAAATCTACCCATACGGATAAAACGCTACCCAACGACTTGCATCTCTTCCTTTGGCAGAGACAAGACGCATTTACTAAAACCTTTGTTGCTAATGCATTCGTCTTGCATTCGTCGACGTCGTGAGCATGTTTGTGTCGTAGTCGACACAAACATGCTCACGACGTCGACGGCTGGTAGTCCAGCCGTTCTAATTGAGATCTACGTATACTCGTATACTGTGTCGTTATTGCTGGGTATGGCTGTGTACTACTGTGTACTATTGCTGTGTACTAGTACACATTCATGTGTGAATTTGTGTTACAGTGTCTTCTCAGAACAACTATTATTGTTGTTGTTGAGGAATGTCCGTTTGTTTATTTGTTTGCTTGTGTTTAATGTCGAGTTTATCGGATTAATAGTTTCGGTTGCAAAAGGATTATTGCTCAAGATGTCACTTTGGCGAATACTTCGTACACGATATTCTGATATTCCCTTTTTAAAACCTTGACAATAACGATTCATGACGGAGCGGACGGATCCTTCAACTGAGATTATTAAGATGAACTAATTATCACGCCTCGTAAATAGGCCATGATAATTATGGCTTTTTTTTATTTTACTTTGTTTTTTTTTTCTCGTCAGTATGCACGTGTAAGCGGGCACGCCCTTTATGTCTGGAGGCTTTGTTTACTCTTAAGTATATATTTTAATATTTTATTTTATTATTGGTGTGTGCTAGCTGACATGTGACATTGATTTGATGTAATGGATTCTTTGGTTCTATAAACTTGAACACTATTGTATAGAATCTGGTTCTTCTAACCTAACAGACAGATGTGTTGCTGGGGAGTTTGTTCCGCCACTTCTTCTTCCCAGCTAAAACACTAGGAAGTGGCGAAGGGCGGCGTTTTGGGGGACTGTCTCTTGTAATTTTGACGTTCAAAAAGTGCTGTTTATTAGCCTAATTTGAATAAATGACTTTTGATTTTGATTTTGAACTCATATTGTTTTTAACTGCAGGACGAAGGCTTCAAACTCAAAGCTTTTATTTCCAATAGCAAGGCACTTTTGAATTGTCAAAACTAAAAGATGAAGCTACAGTCCATAATAACTGTGAAATCCTATTCTTGGGCACTGTAGTTACTGTGCCCTGAGAAGAATAGGCTAGAAACTCCATAGACACCAATATGCAGTAATTAACTCTTCTCTCTTCAAACTCATATCAATATATTTTACTACCGGTAGACATTTTGCGAAAGAGACATTTTGCGCCTGAGCCTTTATATTGTTGTTTTTCTACATGTTACAAATCTTTTTGTTCGATAGGTACTAATGACAATTGACTAATAATTATGTCAACTGTCGACTTTTATATGGAGTTAAGCCCTGGTACGTTCACCCTAAAAAAAGCTCGTTATTACATAAGCTTGGCGTCTATTTTTTGTATTAAATTAAATCTGCGTTAAATTCTCTTTTTACACTAGGCTTATTTCGTTATTAAACGTCCCAAATCCTGAGTGATGTGCGTTGTTGGACATAAAACCGTTTAGTTTACGAGTTTCCCTTCGTATTAAAATTTCATCTTGTCTAGAAGATGTTCAGGCTTTGCGAAGTCGTATTGTGAGAGAAATGTACTTTTTCTATCGTTTCTTTAATTCAAAAGCGTGATTAAATTAAACGATAAATAAATGTCATGAAAATGTATCAACTGGAAATGGGACTATTTCGTGGAAATATTGAGATTTTAAGAATATACTGGAATTTGAATTCTCGGCGTTGAACCGAGCGTTGTGAATCCAACAGAGTTATTTTATTTTAGAATCGCCCAGTGTTAACGAATAACGTGTTACTATTATTATTTTCTCAATTCATTGCCCGATAGAAGGCGTTTCTGTCACTCATACAGGTTGTTTTTTGCAAGAATTGTATATGTATCAAATAGCCTTTATCTAAACCTTTTCTAAACATACAAGTAGTGTCCGACCGAAACTGGTTTTTACGACCGAAACCGAAACCGAAACTGAATTTCGGCAACGGTCTCAGTTTCGGCCGAAACCGAAACTTCCCTACAAAGATCATGTTTTGAGGGAAAAATGAAGAAAGCGTTATTATAATCAGTCAGTCGTTATTTTTTTATCTCACACACATATTTATTTTATCACACGGCTATGCAGTCTTCGGCATAGGTACTTAATATCTAAGTAATAAAAAAAAAAAAAACAAACTACATCTCTTTTATCTTGACTCAACGCACTGAACATGACCGATCGCAGTGCGAGAACTCCTGAATGCAGTTTCGGTTTCGGTCGTAGTTTCGGCAGGTTTGCCGCCGAAACCGAGACTTAACCGAAACTCGTTTTTTTGCCGAAACTCGACCGAAACCGAAACCGAACATTCGGTCGGACACTACATACAAGATATAATTATGTACTCGTACCTACGTATATCTTTGAGGTGTTGTGGTATCTCAGAGGTGTACTTACCGCCATTTCGACAGATTGTTAAAGTCCCATGTCCAGTGTTTAAGGAACAAAATCAGACTCCGTAGCTGCTAGGTACTGAAAAATACCTGATGGAAAACCAAAAAAAAACTTTGCACAACCCGGGAATCGAACCCTCATCTCTGAATCGACTGCTCAGCAGTCGTGCCTGCGACTACCGGACCAGCAAGGAAACATATCTTATATAGCACAAAGTTCCCCTCCCTTCAAAAACCATACAAATCTACCACAGCCTTGGTAATGAGTTTTACCAGCGAAATTGCCAAAATAAATCAAGGACACGTTATATTTAGCATAAGATAACAGCAACATTAGATGCCACGGTGAGATTGCATTATTGCAATAAATAATGAGTCTGCTATCTAAGGAGGGAAGACTTTGGAACAGCCGGCAAGCTTGGGTCCAACAATAAATTTCACTTGAGGGAACTACTGCGAAATATGTACGAAGTTTGTAGTTTGTAATGCGCTAGGTAATAATTTGGAGATTTCTTGATGATATTGTTTGAGATATAGGATGTTGAGGTAGTTTTGCTTGGATGGTTACTGCTGTAAGTTTAATTACTTTATTAACCCGGTAAAGGTCGCCATGAGCCAACGATGGTACAATGTACACGTCAAGTAAAATGTACTCGAAAGGGCACTATAATATATACACAATAGGGATGGTGACTCATTTTTTTTTTATTTGTCTATCGGGTAGATTATTAAAAAGTATTTGACACGTATTTTTTCTTTTTTCACGTTATCGTAAGATTACGGAGATATTTTGAGTTGAAATGGCGCATGACGTCACGGCTCAGTACATTTTATACCTAGTTGTGACGTAGTGAGCCCCCACTCTCCAACTTTAATGCGTTTTAACTAAGTATCTTTTTGTTAACTTGATAAAACAAAAAATACGTATCTAATATTTTTGTATTACCTGATTGACGGACAAAATAGAATTTCGTTTTTTTTACCCAGTCATCATCCCTATTATAATCGTTAAAACCATGGAGCTCTTATGAGGAAATGGCGAATTGTAGGCGGTTAATTTAGTAACGCTATGGAAAAATGTGGATGGTGGATGATTTTCAAGTCAATTTTTTTTTTTCAATTTCTCCGACATGACTTGTGCCATGTCTATCTTGGGAAAGTAACCGTCATTTATGTACAATTTCAAGCTACTAAAAACCCCTTTAGGTTATTTTTTTTGTTTTTAAGTAAAAAGTTATTATTAGAAACATGCCGCCTGTGATACTACTGGTTTAACCTAGTACAGGCTATCAACATTGATAAACAATAATTATTTTAAGATTTCAATTGTACTTATTGTGTCAGTTCTAATTTCAAATAAACATGTTATTGTATTATCAAGAAGGTAACTTGGATGGTCTCTTACATTACAAGGATAAAAAGTCACTTTTTTTTACAAAAATTCCTATTAAAAGAATCTTCAAAGCCTAGGTGACAACAAAATACTAAATCGTTTCTAAAGGCACAGATTTACCGTGATATTTTACACAAACACCTTTTTAGTTTTCCGGAAACGGATCGTAAAGCATGTCTAACGACTTGCTAACGAGAGTATGAGAGAGAAAACGGAGAAAAACGGATCAACCCAGGATACAGATGAGTACAAAAGATTAAGGAAATAAATGTGATTTAACGCCCCCCGACCCGAATGTAATGGCAGAAAGTTTTTACAATAGATAATTAGCAATTTATCTCGAAATATTTTTGGGTAATTTTCTTTTGTAAAAAGTTTAGCTGGCCGAATTTTATTGTAAACATAGGGTAACATCGTTTTATTCTTGTACGAAAGTTATAGTACCAATTTTGACCGCAGTCGTGTTTGACAATGAAACAATTTTTTTTCTTTTCAAAATTTTTATTTTCTGCGAATTAAAGATTACTGGGGCATCAATCAATTAAAAAAATATATGTATTGACACTTACGGGTCAACGTTGCTTATATTTGAATAAGAGTCCTATAATTGATATTAATTGTTATTAAATTCGGTTACCTGCCCATTTATAGCAGACTTTTCTGAGATTTTCATTCAAAAATTCCCGGAATAATGTAATAATAATTGCACTAAAGAATTTAATTAGACAACGCTTATTTTAACAATTTTAAGATTATTCTGAGATCAAAAGTACTCGATGTTATTATTTAGTCATACATAAATAAATAACCTATCAATTAACTTTTTCGTGAAAGGTCAGAAAACTTTTCAAAACCCAATACCTCATCTATTCAAGACCATTGTCAGCTTTCGTCAGCATCTGAGAGTTGTCAAAAAGTCCAGTTATATTGAAAAAGTTCGCATCCACGCCATTCTAGCGGTGATATATCAACGGGTCCTCAAACTTTTTTGACATCTCAGCAATAGCTGAATTCCTATTCATTTTATTGGATTCCCCTTTTAGTATAAGTTTTGGCAGGGATGGCGAACCTTTTTACTTTTTGGTTGACATTTTAATCAAAATAATTTTAGTATAAATAAGTAAGTAAGAGAAAAAAACAGTTGTAGGTAGGGCATTGGTATCAAGCTGATAACAAATCTTCTTAACGAGTCGACGGTACTGCGCTCAGCCCAGTAGGTACCCACATCAGTAGTGCCAGCATCAGTGTATTGAGCCCTCAAACGTACAGTTATACGAACACTTGACATTCCAGTGAATGGGTCATGTCACAATGAGTACATCGGACGGTTCAATAAATAATGACAATAAAGTGGCTGTGACGAGTCACCTATGTTGGCAATGACGGACTGGTTTTGCTCGCGACCTTCGTTTGCGTGAAATTATTATAAAAATATTACTTCACTAATTGAATAGGATTTTGATAACAATTCCAAAAAAAAAAACTTGAGAGGTGTCAAGGGACACCCGGATGGAACGAATTTATTTAATTTAATTAAATAAATAAATAAATAAAATTATAATATGCGAAATAGAAAGACGAAACGAAAATAACTGGCTTGCTTTCTATGCGAGAGAGAGAGAGAGAGAGACAGACAGAGAAACAGGCGCACGCCGCTCGGTTTACAACTATAGCAAAAAGTGTCGTGACAACTTTTCGTAAGAATTTTTTCCGTCTAGCCCCCTTTCACAACGCGCGATAAGGAACTTCGTTCCAAAATGTAACCTAAGTTACTTCTTGTAACATCAGTGCTATCTCAATTTGCTTGTAAAAGTCCCGTCAAAATAAATCCAGCTGTTTTGCAGATTAGCCGCAACAAACAGAGAGGTCGTCTCTCAACGGAATAGACACTTAGACAGACAAAAATTAAAAACAAAATGTTCGTATATAAGTTCATATCCATACAGTAAAAACCTGTTATTTTAAAACTTTAATTTTATTTGTTCGTATAGATAATTCACAAATAGAATTAAGTATCGTACAATCAACGTAGAAATGTGTAAAAGGTTATAAAAACAATATTACTTAATTGATTTTTATTATAAGACATGCCTAGTTTTCGCGTGCAACCACCGTCACGCATACCATAGTTTCGCAACCCCTGAGTTAGGGTTGTGTCAAAAATATTCGTACGTAGCGGAAATGTAATAAATCTAGGGTGCGTTCATTTACTTTATTGAGCCATTCGTGGTTTATGTGCGTGGAGTAACTCGTTTGTGTGAACCCTGAATTCGCTAGTATTGTGGTCGGAGCTCAGGATTAATACTTGAATAGTTACTGTGTTGTAAATCAGAATATATAATGGTTCACTGGAACTGTATGTATGAAACCCGTGTAAAAGCATAAAGTAATATCTATCATCTATATAATCAGAATATATAATGGTTCACTGAAACTGTATGTATGAAATCCGTGTAAAAGCATAAAGTAATATCTATTTAGAGCCAGACTCATGATTTTTAGTACGAATGTGAAAGGGTTTAAGCCGTATAAGAGTAGGGCAAGGCTAAAGAAACAATGGATGGACTGTGTAAAGGATGATATTTTTGTAACATAATATAACGTACACAAATCTCGTAATCCCCGAGGGATTAGGCTGTCGTGTACAAAACAAGTACACCCACATTTCACAAGTTTTAATTAAGTCCCGTGTAATACGGGGCCTATTACCATTAACCGGGCTCAAATCCAAACCCTGTGGTACCTACTCAAAAAAGAATCCTAAAGAAAAAACCCAATAACATCTAGCAACCACAAAAAGCAACTTACAATAAAAAGTACTACAGCGCCATCTATGATAAAACTGACGAACTAATATGGTCTGAATCTCGCAAGCAAAGTTAACATCGACTTAAGACTATATAGAGAAACCCGACAACTGTCGGGCACTTGCCCACCAGACATAAAACCCGTCTGGTCGGAGGATCCTCCCTTTTCTATAGGTAATGAAGAACTTTACACTTTGGCCACCTAGCCTGGTAATCGAACCCAGGACCTCATCTTAGTAGTCGCGCTTGCAGCCATTAGACCAACTTGACAGTCACTAAACCTTCCAAACCCTTCCTAACGTTCTATAAAATAATATTCATAGCTTGGTGCAAGAGAGCCTGCACGATTTAATTAACGCGAGGTGGCGTACCTATTGATGTATACTCTATAACTATATACAAGTACGTGGTAAGCGTTTTCGTGTCGATGTCCCTTACACCCCATATTGCAACTTGAAATTGACACACATCGTGTGGATAACCGATTAAATATGCACCGTAGGACATTCCCCTTAAACGTTAGATTTTAATGGAATATTGAAATTGTTGCGGCTCCTAGGTGGATATCTATTTTATGGAAAACGGTAAATGTGTAAAACTGTAGAGGTTCTGTTTGAATGACCTTGTGATGAATTCTTTTCCATACCTTAAAGAACTTAACAAAAAAGTCTTATGAAAATCAGACCATCATAAACATCGTTCCACTTTTATTTTGTGTAATTTGACCCGCTAGAAAGTTTATGGCAAAAAGTTCTTGTTGTTTAGTTACCACTGCACTGTGTGTACCAACGTAAGCTGCGTACTCCCATATTGACAAACACTATGAAATGTTTCGTTCTTTTTGTCTATTTTGAAGCTTCATTTGGCCACGGAATGTTCAGAGGTCGCCAAGCGGCCAATCCGCGGAATGCCCAATTCGCATGGGTGTCCAATTCGCACAACGTAGGTATCGGTATTTCGTGGTCGAACATGTGGCGAAGTAGATTTGATTTTGGTCTGGTTGTGGCGATAAAAACTTTGTTTAGGACAGCGTTAGACATGAGATGTACCGCAATCATTTGGTGCAAAAACAAACAACATTGAAAATAGGATAGTTACCTACTTACTTTATTTTCTCTACTTCTCATTATGCTTGAAACCGCTTAAAGTTTAGTAAATATTAAACAGAAAACCACGGATCGGTGGATCGGTAGCGTAGGACGTCCTCAGACTCGGTGGAGCGATGATCTTCTAAAGGCGGCTGGCAAGAGCTGAGTGACGTATCATGGGAGAGGTCTATGTCCAGCAGTGGACGAGTACAGGCTAATGATGATGATGATAATGATGAAACAGCAAAGCTTTTATATATTATAACATCATAATCCAAGTTCTAAGGCCCATATACCGGTGTGAAACGGCACGTCTGCTAGCTTGGACCCTCTTCCTGAAACCGGTGGGCTACATTTTTTTAATCTTTAAAATGTTTTTTATTTTATTTTTTAAAATGTATTAAATTTGTATAGAATTAAATAAACGAAACAAAGTAGTAAAAATACTGGTTGGTCACAAAAGGAAAATTATACGATAATAAACACAGTTTAAAGTTAAGTAATGATTTAGCAACATATTTTGATACGTTTAAACGTCTCTCAACTTTAACCAGCTCATTTTATGAATATGAGGCAGTACAGCTAAAAAACTTTTAATTCAATTAAAAAGTATTTTAGTCGGTTTTCTCTTCCAGTAAATTGACTCTTAAAACCCTTGCAGTAAGGTTTCCATTAGTAAGTATCCATATTTTTAATTAATCTAGAAGAAAATCCTGAAAAACAACTTGAACATCAAAGTAAATCTACACATTATAATATTTCGTATGTATATTACGTGAAAACAGTTTAATTAAACTGTCACGCTGTTACAAAGTTTAATTTCCGCCGTGTATAGTCTAGGGACATTTATTTCAGTGGTTACGCACTCTGTTTGTTGTTATGACTTCTGTTAATAAATAAACACTTGGAAAACTGGATGAAATACAAAGAAAAATAAAATTAGTCACTGCATGGATAAATTTTACGATTCTTTGGGTTAACTAATTGTAAAAAGCGAATATGAAATAAAAGGTTTCTTAATTGAATTAAAAACTCTTTTTAATCTTTTTGGTAGTAAAGGTTTATAACAATTTTTTTGTATAAGTCCAGTTGCACACTACATAATTTATTTTAACCGATAAACATGTTAAAATATAGAAGTGACGCACACAAAAGCGTTGCAATGTCATATTACAACAATCGACATCATGACCCGAACAGTTTCTTACGGTGATGTCTGTCTTGAAATTGCGCCTTTTTACTACTACTAGGAATTTCTCCTGTATCGTGCGAGCGTTCACAAACATTTGCACAAACAGCCAGACCCAAAACAACTATCTAAAGGCCAAACAAATATTTCTTCCGTGCGGTGATCGAACCCACAACACGCAACGCAGCAGTCAACCGCTCAGCAATTGGCTCAGCAGGAGGTTCCATTCTCTGGAGCCCTGTCCGACGCAGGGCTCCAGAGAATGGAACCTCCTAACACAACAAGCCATGTCCAGGAGTACCGCTTCCTCTATCGAGCTCTTGGTCCAGCTGCCTAACGAGAGCCTCCTCACATTTTTTTTTTTTTTTTTTACGTACATACTACTATATTTACATACTACATATTTACAATCTCTCGGGCCAAGTGAACGACTACTTTAACTATTAACATGTTTTCCACTCCATTAAAATACAAGGAGTCGTTTCTTGTCCATAAAGACTATATTTCCCTGTCGATGTCCTTTTAACTTACTATAATAATATTCGTGAAAGCAGGGCTTTACGTCTAGCCACCGGAGATTCCATCTGCCGCATAGTTTTCAAGATTAAACCAACCGTACAAACACACGCGGTCAGGAACTTTGACATAATAATTTATACAAGTCCCTGCGTTATACAGAGTGTTACATATTCACAACCAACAACGTGTTCTGTTTTTGGTAAAGCAAACGAATTCTTTTTTAGGTAGACCACCTACTTGGTGGTCAAAGAAGTTTATTGATTAAAGGTGTATTAGTGTATTGATTTCAGGTATAGTAAAATATTTGTAAAATTATAATCGATGTGACAACTATATAAGCACCTTTTTCTCTTATTAGAAAAAAATACAGAATATCACAAACATCTGCATGAACATATACGAATACATCATGCTTTTGCCCTTATCTCAGTATTAATTTGGGGTCAGCGCATGTTTTCTTCTTTCATAATTTTATATGACTCTTTATCTCATCAGACCCCCAATACGAACTAGTTTTCCCTAAAACTTCTCAAAGTTTTTTTGTTTATTAATCGACTTTGCTTAAACTATTTAGGCTATTCGAAACTCCTTACCAAAAGGCTGTGACAGCTCCCAAAAACAAATTGCCACTTATGGCATTTTATCCCTAATCCTTTGGCGGTTACTGCGGTACAACTCTCTTTCAATTTAATTAAACATAGAAAACTACGCGGCTAACTGCTGGAATAGTTTTACATGGAAATATTGACAATGGAATAGCTGAGAGTTGTAGGTAAAATATAAAGACAAATTTGGGCAACTGTAGACCTTGCTGGCATAATTATTAAGGTACGATTCCGAAGCACACAGTACCCGCAAGCCGCAGCGGCAGAACCAGGCCATTGCAATGTCAGACCACAACGACAGACCACAACGACAGAAAGTCTTGTGAAATGCTTCCAGAGCCAGGGTTTTAGACTGTACGTTATCTATCGGGGAGTGAATGAATGATTTTAAATAGTTTTATAGCGACTTATATAATTATTTTTGGAGTGAAAACTTCTTTAGCGACGTTGTGCACTTTTGTGATGGGTAAAAAATGTTCAACTCGTGTCAGGATCGTGTCCTGATCGAAAATTCGTAAGACGGATTGACATTAGGTTACGAAGGAATTTGAACTTTATGACATTTGTAATTGAGTTTGGGTTTCCAAAACTGGATAATTATATTATGCACAAACTAAACCTTCGGTTTCTCCAAAGAGGTAAAATTCGTAAGACGGATTGTAATAGTTCTGAAGTGTAAAATTTTTAATGTAATATAAATTGTCATGTTTGTGTACGATAACGCAATAAATTAATATTGTATTTTACCTCATAAATGATAGTACTTTTATACTGATAATTTAAACAATTCGTGCAAAATTATTCCCTAAACATTCCAAAATATCAAAAATGCACAACGTTAATATTCAAGTTTTCACTTCTGCTGGTACTCCCGGAGTGCAACCCGTTTTTTTAACAGTTTGGTTAGTGGGTGCCTACGGGAAGAAAATGGAGAAAATAATGAGTGACTTTACTCGAAATATGACCGCAAATAATAAACCTTTCATTTGGAGTACTTAACGTAACTGAAAAAGCAAAAAACGGGCCATGTGCGAGTCTTACTCGCACACAGGGTTCCATAGCCCCAAACAATATATTATCAATAATTTGAACGGTCATTCATTAGTAAACTTCCACTCAACCGCAAAACTAAATTCGTTTTTCGTAGTAAGTTAATGAAAAACATAGTTACTCCGTCAGTTTGGTGAAAAAACCCCATATCTCAAAAACTAAATATCAAATCTTATTCAAACCAAATTTCGTTGAAAGTTTTTTTTACGTTATACATCCCAATATGTTTTCTGAAATTTTCTCCTCTTACTTTAGAAATTAGAGGGGGGGCACACATCATCATCATCAGCCTTTAATGTTCCCACTGCTGGGAAACAGGCCTCCTCTCTTTGAGAGGGAATGGGCTATAATCCACCACGCAGGCCCAGTGCGGGTTGGTAGATGTCACAAGTCTTCGAATTTTTTGTTCTAGGACATGCCGGTTTCCTCACGAAGTTTTCCTTCACCGTTTTTTGAGGGCAGCGGTGATGGAATAAGTTACACAAAGTAATGTGCCTGCCTGGGTTCGAACCCACGTAAGTCAGGTCGCCCGGAAGTCGGGGCTGCCACCACTGGGCCACCGCTGCTCTCCACACACGTTTTACCAATTTCGAAGTGTCTATCTTTCAAATGATTGACTTTGAAAAAAAATGGTTTCAGGAACCTCAATAAAGACCTATCTAAAGACGCCCCGCACGTATAGGTTTGTTTTTTTTTAGTTTCAGTTCCGTGTGGGGAGGGGGGGATATACTTAATCATTTTTTTTAATTTTTGTACAAAAATCGTAAACCTGTTCACAGAATACATCTACCTACCAAGTTTCAGCTGTGTAGTCCTAATAGTTTCGGAATAAAGTGGCTGTGACATACGAACGGACAGACAGACAGACAGACATGACGAATCTATAAGGGTTCCATTTTTTGCCATTCGGCAACGGAACCCTAAAAATGACCTTTGTACTTCCATTATCTCGAAAAGCCACATCTAGCGCAACTAGATCCTTTGAACTATTTGGACAATTTGTTTTCGTCAATAAAACCACATAAGCAGAAACTTCAGTACTCCTTGCTGAACTTCTATTTACCAAAATTTTATGTGGAAGTATTTTATCAATAGTACACTGCACAAATTGCACTGAAATTCAATTAAATATCGCTCCCAGGACGGTACTTGAAACTTTGTTTGGTGTAATAATTATTCATGATAGAATATTGCAGAGTTCCATAACAATGTGGTGTTATTCTTTCCCGACTGTGGCAAGGCCCAAAAGGAGGGTAATATGTTTGACCTGTATGTATGTGGGTATCTATGTCCGTTTCTATGTCCCCTCGCAACTTCTAAACGGATGAACGGATTTCGATAAATTATACGTCGTTAGGTTCGTCTTAGTGGCGCGAGTGTCACTGGCTACATGAAATTAGAGCTTGTATTCTTGTTTAATAAAAATGGAATGCGTCCCGTCTGCTTCCAACTTTTATTTAATTTAAAATGAGCTTGTTGTTAGCTTTTTAGTGGATAATTTAAACTTAAGTTTTTTACCGCAGTCGGGTTTAAGTTTTATAATTACTTTTGTCAAAGTTTTTGCCAAGTAAGTGGAATTTTATTATTTTGTGAATTTTTTGTTTATATGAATCACTACTTTTATAACAATACCTACTTAATTAAAAAGGCTGTTTGGAAGATAATATGGGTAGAAAAGGGGTGATTGCTGAAATGACGGTTAATTAAAGTATATTCTTCTTCTTCCCAGCCAAAACACTAGGAAATGGCGAAGGGCGAGCGTTTTGGGGGACTGTCTCTTGTAATTTTGACGTTCAAAAAGTGCTGATTATCAGCCTAGTTTGAATAAATGACTTTTGATTTTGATTTATGGAAGACAAATAAATACTGCACTGACTCAAAATGTATTGGGATAAGGGCATTTTTGAACATAATACTTTTTTTTCATAACTACCTGTACCTATCATCTGCCTAGCATTTTCCAAAACTATCTTGGGGTCGGCTACCAGTCTAACCGGATGCAGCTGAGTACCAGTATTTTTCAAGAAGCGACTGCCTATCTGACCTCCACAACCCAGTAACTGGGTAATACGATACCCCTTTTTTTTTACGGATGGGAAATCATCAAATGACTTCTCCCGCTCTGGGCGGAGCGGGAGGGTGTGTCAGACTTGTACTGACTAAAACCCACCCATGTTCCTTCTTCGCCCTTAATGTGTTCCAGGGCCACGGTATCTCTATCGAACAACCCGCAGCCCTGGCAGGCATCGGCCCTCTCGGACCCCTTCCGATTTGCTGACATCTCCTTGAGGCGCGCGTGGAACACAGACGCGCCGTCGGCACGGCCTGTCGTCATAAGACGATACGATACCCCTTAAGGTAAGACTGGATGTCAGACTTTTGGACTTCTGACTACTCGTAACGACTGTCAAAGATCTACAAATGACAGCCGAGACCAACGGCTTAACGTGCTTTCCGAGGCACGGAGGAAACTCGCTTATATAATTATGGTCATCCATCCACGGAACAACCTCCGCAAGCATGATTTAACCTTAAAGATCCGTGCGGCTGTTATTATTTAGCCACGGGCCCCCCCTCGAGCTATTACTATCTATACTAATTAAATATAAAGCTGCAGAGTTTGTGTGGTTGAACGCGCTAATCTCGAAAATAAATTCGAATTGAAAAGTTTTAGTGTTGCCTTTTAGCCGTTTTCGATAAATGGGCTATCCATTTATCGAGGAAGGCTATATAACATCAGGCTACGACCAATAGGAGCGGAACATCAATGAAAAATGTTGCAAACACGGGCAAAATGTGACGTAGACGAAGTTGCGGGGGATCAGCCAGTTAGAATAATCGTTCTGAAAATTAAGCGTTTAAAAAAGATTTCATAATTTTTACAATAGGAATAAATTATGCAGGTCAACGTACATTAATTCAATGAGTTTAGTGATCACGTTGACTCTCATGTCATTGAACTAACTAAATAGTTAATATTTAGCCTAAAATAAACAAATCCAGCCCAGTGCAAACAATACGAACAAGTAACTATATTTTAGTGTTGTGTTTATAAAATGGAAAATGGATGATGCAAATTCGTAGTTGTTGTTTAACTTGCCTTGTTAGCTTGCAAAGTTTACCGATGAAGGGTTTCATAAGGTTGTTGATTGAATTTTGATAGCTTACATAAAAAAACTTCTTTTTCCTAAGAAATATTTAGTGACTTAGTATTATTTTCAGGTATACTGATATGCTTATTTTCAGTTACAGTAAGTAGGTACTCTAAATTAAAGGTTTATTATTTGCGGTCATATTTCTAGTAAGGTCACTCATTATTTTCTATATTTTCTTCCCGTAAGCACCCACTAACCAAAATTTAAAAAAAGAATATATAAGTCGCCTTAAAACTATTTAAAATCTCTCACTCAGATCCAGCCAGTCCCTTTGCTGCCCTCCCCAAGCGACACCCTAAGCCGGGGCCCGAACCCCGCAGGGGGTGCCCTTAGCGAGTTGTCGCTTAACTCAGATAATTTTGCTGCCCTGGCTGGAGGCCTTAAATTCTAGGCATCCACAGGATTAGACCGGTTAAGCAGAAGCCAGCCTCAGAGGCTGAACTGCGAGATGCCATACAAAAAAAAAAAAAAAAACTTCAATTCACTCCCAGACAGACAACGTACAGTCTAAAACGCTAGCTCTAGAAGCATTTCACAAGACTTATTTAAATAATGGGTGTAAAAATACTCTTAACGAAACCGAAAGATACCTACTTGTTTTCCCCATACTTGTGATATCTTTTTTTTTGTTCTGGACCATACCTGGGAACTTTCAGAAGTTTAATGTTATAACTTGACTTTAAATACCTCCACGACTTCTGCACTGTTCAATGATCCATCAGCATAGTGTTTTCAGTGCGTTACAGTGAGTCTGACCGCAAAACTGTTGAATGCGCAATGCTGTTGATTTTTCACCCTAAATAAAGGCGTTTCCCAGCAATATTTTTTGCGTAGAGCTACTTAGTTTGATGTACAGAATGTACATGACGGTGAATGTACAAAACGGTGTGGTTGACGGCTTCGTGATCGCCAACAGAGGCTACACAATTACATGCACTCTAACATATTATAGACAACCACATCGTTTACTAATTATCTAGGCAGGTACAAAAAGTTTGAAAAGTAAGCAATAATTAAAATTAATCAAAGTACAGTATACGAAAATCATAGAAATTAATGCATGAATTATAATTATAAAAGAATTAATTAATTATGAATCAATATGAAAACAAAAACAATAAGGGTATAAAATAATTTAAAAAAAAAACATACAAACTAATAACAAACCAATTCAAATAACATAAAACACTAATCTAAAACAATAACCATAGCCATAGCCATAGAGATCTCCAAAGACAAAACAAGACAAAAAATAACAAAAAAATTATGACATGTGTTCGTTTACATCTTAAATAACAAAGATGGCACAAAAAAAAACCCTTTGAAAAGTCAGTCCCTAAAGTGGCTAAAGATGTCTCAAATTTAAATCCCATCAGGCAGACAACTTGGCGTAGAAAAAAATCTAAACAAAAATCAAAAGCTGAGCTAAACCGATCCAATATTTCCATGAATACATTAACAAGTATTCCAAAAAGATAACAAGTGTTAAGTGTCAGTTGATTTGCATTTCATCAACATAAAACGCTTAAGCGAGATTTTATAATTTATTGAAGGTATAGAAGATCCTTTTGAAAGCCCCTGAATAATATATAGAGGGATGAAGGATGAAGCGAAATTAATATTTTATATTTTGTTTAAGTATTATGTGGGTAGGCCTTATGTTGGTTTGGGGACAGTAAAAGATTGAGTTTGTTACGTGCGTGTTAATGAACTACAAGCTTTTTCAATTATTTAGGTCAGTGGGCCACGTGAAAGGTGATTAAAAGTTTATTACAAGAGGTGTGAGGGCATTTTGATCATCAATATTTCGCACCACTTAACACGAACGAATAATGGCCACTCGGTTAACATGCTTGGACTAGTAAAATCTAACAAAACGTAACTTTATGAAACATGGATCATTTTATTCGCCTATATAAATATAACTTAGTACGCACTATACAGCACTGATGATAACATCTGTGTCTATTGTTTAAGTTAGTGTTCTTTTATTGTTTTATTTTTACTTTTGTATAGATTCTTTTTATATTTACCTATTTTTTGTTAATGTGTGGACATTGTAGGCTTTGTATTTTTTTTTTTTTTTTCTCTATTACTACCGTCTGTAGTAAGCAATCGACTTATTGTCGGGCCTACGCTGTCCTCCCATACTTAAGTACTAACGCTGTAACTTCAAATATTGTAAAACCAAATGATTTTAAAAGAGTAACCATGGAGTTTCTTGCCGGTTCTTCTCCATAGGAAACGACCAACTCGAACCGTGCACCTTTTGTTGACGTTTTATAAGTGCCCATGTAGGCCTATGTAAAAAAAAATATTTTGATTTTGATTTTGATTTTGAGTACGGCCTTCAATATTTTTTTAAAAGGACTGAGAATCAAGTAATTATGAAATGTGTTTTTTGAGGTAACGTTAACATTTTATTAATCCTGTGGTATTCAGGTAGTAGGTGGTAGTATGTCATAGACATCGAGAATGAAGTGAGCATTATTTGTATAAAATAGACCATACTCTCTAGAATTAAAAAATAAATAATAGAAATCGCACAGAACACAGAGTCGTCGCTTGTTATTTTCTATTGACTTGTCAAAAACAGGGAGGGACGTATTCAATCGATTTATGACAGTATAGATTTTAGATATTTAATAGTTTTTTATTTAATTAATGGCTATATGTATATTTTTGGGGTTCCGTACCTCGAAAGGAAAAAACGGAACCCTTATAATAGGATCACTTTGTTGTCCGTCTGTCTGTCTGTCAAGACCTTTTTTCTCAAGAACGCATTGAGGTATCAAGCTGGAATTTATATCAAATACTCATGTCTACTGTCCCTTCGAGCTGTGAAAAAATCAAACTTCTAATCAACCTTAGTTTAATAATCAACGTAAGTTCATACGGTTTACATTGCCCTGAGATTCAAGTAGTTCGATTATGAAATAAAATTGACTTAGGTTAATAAAAGTATGGACTTCTCTTGTAACGTTAGTAATTACGGTCGCGTTCAAATTTTGTTTTTTAATTTTCTAGTACGATATCGTCACTTTTTGTTTCAGTAGATGATAGCTCATGATATATTTAACTCAGTTCGTGGGAGCGGCGCCGGTGGCCCAGTGGTGGAAGAGCGGCGGTGGCCCAGTGGTGGCAGCCCCGACCTACGGGCAGTAAGCCCCACGGCTTACTGCCCGTAGCTTTGTATTAACACAAAGTAATGCGCCTGCCTGGGTTCGAACCCACGTTCGAACCCAGGCAGGCGCATTACTTTGTGTTATTTATTTCATCATCGCTGCTCTCAAAAACGGTGCGCGAGGGAGTGTCAGACTTGTACTGACTAAAACCCATCCATGTTCCTTCTTCACCCTTTGTGTTCCAGGGCCACGGTATCTCTTTCGAACAGTCCCGCAACCCTGGCAGGCGTCGGCCTACTCGGACCCCTTCCGGTTTGCTGACATCTCCTTGAGGCGCGAGTGGAACACCAACGCGCCGTCGGCGTCGGCACGGCTTGTCGTCATGAGACGGACGGTGAGCTAGCCCATTACTCACCGTCCACCGGCACGCGCCTACGGTGGCCAGGGGCCACTGGTTGCCTCCCGACGCCCGGGGCGTCTCCCGCGGTGGCTGATACGTGAGGTTCTCTCCCTCTCACGTACCGCCACCTCCTTCGCTGGCATGACTGCTTCGCAGAAGGAGGCGACAACTTCCCATTCCCTCTCGCTCTGGAACATGGATTGAACCAGGGCCGGACGCGAGAGGTCGCCGCCGCCAATCGCTGCTACGAGGACACGGCGGTGCAACCGGCATGTCCTAGAACTAAAAATTAGTTTCAGACCCCATCGATCAGGCATGCTATTCTACTAACCAATGAAATGCTGAATCAATCACACATAACCTTTGATACCAAGGTATTTATTAGCCCACAACCACACGATAGTGATTGAAATAGCTACATAAACCAAATCAAACGGTGTGCAATGAAATTAAGCATTTTGTTAATTGAATTAGTTCAATCTACTGTTTTGATGTGTGTTCGACGTTAAGGTTTCATTTGGTATATTATTTTACTAAAGGTACTACTGGAAGCTTTCGAGGAGCTCGTGGCTAAATAATTAGAGCCGCACGGTCGATCTTTAAGGTTAAGCGATGCTTGCCGAGGTTGATTCGTGGGTGGGTGATCATAATTACATACCGAGTATCCTCAGTGCCTCGGAACGCACGTTAAGCCGTTGGTCCGGGCTGTAATTTGTAGATCTTTTACTGTAATTTGTAATTTGTAGACGTTAAGAGTAGTCAGAAGCCGAAAGTCTGACATCCAGTCTTACCAAGAGGTATCGTATTACCCAGTTACTAAGTTGTGGAGGTCAGATATAGGCAGTAGCTTCACGTAAAATACTGGTACTCAGCTGCATCTGGTTAGACTGGAAGCCGACCCCAACATAGTATGGGAAAAGGTTAGGCATATGATGACTACTGGGAGCTTTCAGCGTGTTTGAAGTCGTTTTATTAATTTCATTTGAATTGAAACTTGATATTTCGTAGACATTCTTTTCGACTTTACGAATTTCTTAGTAAGATGATTTCAATTAGCTCATCTCACCGCCCACACGTTTTAGCATTCTTCAATTATTATGTGTAGAAAAAAACAAATTGAAAACAAAATGAATATGAATGATAATCATTTTTTTTCCGATAGTACACGCATGAGGCGTGTCCTATCTATGATGAAATTTGGCTTAATTTGAAGTCAAACTTAGAATTGAGTAAGTTATTTTTTAAGAATTTTAACGAGCACCAACGGACCAATTAAATACAAAAGAACTTCTCAAAACAAAGGCTACATAATATAATCTTTTGTCCATAGAAATTACTAGCGAAAACAAACGACGCGACGGTATCTTATTTCGGTCAGACGCCAACGTTGGAACGGGAAAGCGTTTCCTCGGCAAAAAATTGTAAAGTATTCAGGAAAAGACACTGATAAATTACTCCGTGTTTTACAGACACATCTGACGATTTATTACGGCCCCCACATACAAATATACCAACATACATATACGATAAATTCGTAAATATATGCTTACGCAATGTCCAATGAATCTTGATAGCTTATGATGGCGCTGCTTGCGAAGAAAACTGTCAATGATATGTCAAATTCCATACATTTTGACCTTAGTTCTGTTTTTTCCCACGTGTCAAGTAACATTGGTTACTGTGAGTAAACATATGCTTATATCGACGAGCGTAGAGGAAAGAAAGATCGATTGCTCTGTACAAGGCAAGGGAAACGTTTTATTCTGCCTTTTTTTTCATTAGACGTGATTTTTTCGGTTACAATTTATTGGCGTATGTTTATGTGTGGTGATTGGGGATGTAAAATAAATCAATTTTGTATGTTTCATAATAAAGTTAAATAAAGTTAGACTAGATTGCTTTGATAGAAGTCTATTTAGAGCATTAGCAAGTGAAATTACGGTAACAAATTATATGTTCCTGAAAAAAATGTTAAAGTTGAATGATGATATGCAATACAGATATTTATTACCTTTCTCAAAAAATCTATAATCACAGAAAAGAAAAAATATTCTCAGCTCCAAACCTGCCATTTCGTAAAAAGAAACATTCGTATTCTCAACGAGACTAGAAAACGGCAAAAACCTGCCGCCATTTTTCTCACTCATTTTCACATTTTCGCACACCAACTTAGTTCGCAAACAAAATACTTTGTGGGGGAGGAGGGGGGAGGGGCAGCATCATCTGTCAAGGTCCAATCCACACTTAGGTCCGTACTAAACCCTTTATGTTTCGTTGTACCACAATGAATACACACAATAGGTAGGGACAGAAGGCTGTCCATGCATTGAACGAAAACGCACGCACCAAACGATAAGCGATGGACAATGCAAATAAAGTTATTCATTACTGAAGCAGGTTTTAGAAAGCATAATGGTCTTGGTCTTGACACGTTCTTATTAAAATAGTGAAACTCTGCTGTCAATTTGATATTTTTTTTACCACATACCTGATAATTAGTTACTTATACTTTATAGCTCCGACTTTTGGTATCTTGTTCACTCGTGTAAAGCGATGGCAAAATAGATCGTAGTGTTAAGCACAGAATAAATATTGGATGGATGAAATGGCGGCAAGTCACGGGAACTATCTGCGACTCCCGCAGCCTTCTTAAAGTTAAGGGGAAAATTTATAAAACAATAGTTAGACCTGCTATCTTGTATGGATCGGAATGTTGGGCCACAAAGGGGATGAATAAAAGACATTTGCATGTGGCTGAGATGGGAATGCTAAGGGGGATTTGTGTTGCAACGCGAATGGATAAAAAAAGAAATGAGTACATGAGAGGAAGTCTGAAAGTGGCGCTGGTGACTGAAACGATGTGAGGTAATCGGTTGTCGTGGTCCATACCATGACGACCGATTACCACACATCCTTTCTTCACTCCGTATCACATGCCCATGCATGTGATGCGGAGGAATGAGGAAAATGTTGTGAGGAAAGTTTTGGGTATGAATGTAAGAGTAGAGGAAGACCAAAGAAACGATGGATGGACTGTGAAGTGTGTGTGTGTGTGTGAAGGATGATATGGCAAGAAAGGAGGTGTCTCATTGGATGACAAGTAATAGAGATGTATGGAAGAAGAAGACATGCTGCGCCGACCATAAATAAATTGGGATAAGGGCATGAGTATGAATGATAGGTAGCAGTAAAAAAACTTGTGCGTGCACCTATTTTCACTCGTTGTAAGAAGTTGACCTACTGTATCAACCTATTCAGTGGCGAATAGTTACCGGTCCTTCTTTATGCTTGAAAAGAAAAATAACCAAACACAAAAAGGCCTTTTCAACACCCGGATGCGTCTGAATAATTTATTAAGAAGAATTCTCTAAACAAAGGAGGTTGAAGTGTTTTATGGGGTATTCGCATAATAGGCTTATTATGTGTGTGTGATAATAAAGTATTTGTTTTGGTAGTGTCACTACAGTAATGGGGGTATTGGACTGTTAGTGCCAGTTTTGTCTCCAGTAGGCTAATGAGGTTTGAAAATAAGATTTTGAAGCATTATGGTGTTATTTTTAAAGAGACTTGCTTCACATTTAGTTACCGTAAGAATTTTCTTTTCAAGTGTTGATAAAAAAAGACGGCCGAATTAAATAAGAGATGGCTTCTATTTCAAGCTAATATATTATTTTTAATTGCTCGTATTTAAAGTTTCTTTTAGTGCCCAAAAAAATATAAATCTCTTTATGTTGCAGAGTCTTTATGTTCATAGTTTTGTAATCCTAGCAGTCATTTGCAATGTGCAATAGTTCATCGATATGGTAGCCTAGCCTTTTCCCAACTATTTTGGGGTCGGCCCCCAGGCCGACCGCGAGGACGGACAGCGAAGTCTCAGTAACAGGGTCCCGTTTGACCATTTGGGTACGGAACCCTAAATATGATTATTCAGTAAGCAATAACAGAATCCCAACACAACACAATTATGCCAGTAGTCGAATGTGTTGATAACGCAGCAAATCAATACAGGATTTAGGGTCCGTTCACATAGCCCGGCTTGGAGAGGAGAGCAGATTTTTTATCACGTTTAAAACAGAGTTAAGAATCATTGTAATAAGTTTTATTTCTACATGTCACTTCTTTTATTATTGAGAATGTCTGACAGCAAACCAAACGGCTAATAAGAGGAGCTGAACGGTTGCCTCTAATGCCGTAATCTTCCGAGCTCGCGCGACTGACCAGCTCCAATTGCGTGCTCTTTTACGCTCGTGCGGCCGACCGGCTCAGATTGCGTCCTGTCTCGCATCGAATGCATCGCAAACAAGGGTGGTATACCACCCTTGTAAAGCACCCGCTCGGCTCCGAGCACATTCGTCCTGCTCCGTGATGTGCTTCCGCTCTGAAAAACTGCGCTCTTCCAGCCGGTCTATGTGAAACAGCTGTCAACTTCGAGCCAGTTCCAAGCGTATAACTTGCACCGGTCTGTGTGAAAAGAAGAGCGCCGGCTGATGCTCTCCAAGCCGGTTCGTGTGAACGGACTCTTCACATCACGGGATGTGCTTCCGCTCAAAAACTGTGCTCTTCCAGCCGGTCTATGTGAAACAGCTGTCAACTTCGAGCCAGTTCCAAGCGTATAACTTGCACCGGTCTGTGTGAAAAGAAGAGCGCCGGCTGATGCTCTCCAAGCCGGTTCGTGTGAACGGACTCTTAATGATCAAAATAGTTATGTAACATTTCGAAATCAGCCTGAAGCAACAATTAGAAGCTTGCTCTGTAATGAATTGATTATTAGGACGGTCTGGTTAATTGCGTATCAGTTTGAAACAATAAACAGGCGTAGACCACTCATAATATCACGACTGTAATCCCGCTAGGTTGAGCAGAGGTGTACCTAAATCCAGATCCAGGGCTGCTATTGAGATTTTCCTGGTAGAAAAAATACCCAATAATACTTGGGACTTTTTAGGGTTCCGTACCCAAAGGGTCAAACGGGACCCTATTACTGAGACTTCACTGTCCGTCCGTCTGTCACCAGGCTGTATCTCATGAAACATGATAGATAGCCAGTTGAAAATTTTACAGATTATGTATTTCTGTTGATGCTAAAACAACAAATACTAAAAACAGAATAAATTAAATATTTAAGGGGGCTCCCATACAAAAAAAAGATTTTTGCTCGTTTTTATAAATAATGGTACGGAACCCTTCGTGCGGGAGTCCGACTCGCACTTGGTCGGTTTTTCCATAGATTACAAAAAGAAAAAAGACTGCCTCGCTGGTCTTATACTCTCAAGCGCGATTGCTGATCATGAGGTTCTGGGATCGATTCTCGCGTCGGGTTCAAAGTGGTTTGGGCGTTTAGGAATTACTCAGTAGCAGCCATCGAGTCTGGAATTGTGCCCAGTTGATGGCAATAGGCTCGCCCCATATTAGGTACATGGAACATTAACATAACTGGCGAAATCTGGGTGTACTTGTTCGGTACACGTCTGAATAACCCTTCATGGATTGCAAGAAGTAACGTTATGTTACAAAAAGGAAAAATCACAAATATTCACCAACAGAGCCCAACTGGAAACACAATTCGTATGCCAAAAGATTCTTGTATCACGGTACCCCCCTATGGGGAATCACCACCTCCTAAGAAATGAAGGTTAGAAAATGTCAGTGCTTATGGGTTGTTCGACGAGTAAGCTACCCTACCTGCCCTTAAGTAGGGTTGAGCCACGCGATGACTTATTCATGCATGCCTACTGTCGCAAAACTAACCTGCTATTCTTTTAAAAGCCAGTTTAGACGTGTGTTGTATTACTGTCACGTAATCGGGGACTACCGTAAATGTCTGGTCTTTATGGTAAACTTGGCCTTGAAGGTTTCTTTTTGTGCGTTTCCCTTTATTAAGGCAGTTGACGTAGACACTGTGTGAGGGTTTAGTTTCAGGTTTATGTTGAGATGCGATGATCGATGTTGTGATTGAAGTATTTAACGGTTGGTGGGTTGTTAAACAGATGCCTTTAAAACTAAGAAAATCAGATAAAGGGTGTTAGTAGAGCCTTAATGAAGAAAGGCTCTTGTTCTCCCCGTCATTACGATCTTTTTCATTGTAGTCTTAGTCGAAGAAGGAAAATTGGAAAGCCATTGGCCCTTACATAAGCATACATGACAGTGTTGCTATCTGATCTAATAGTATACTGCATCGCAGAAATTAAACTCGCACCTTGAAGGCCATGATCTATCAATAGCATTACCATTTTCCTCACAGCCACTGCAAAAATTACGAAACTTGGAACAGTTAAGAAGCATTTTGCATGACTTGTGTTTCTGCACTAATTTTGTAACTTGTACGGTAATGTAGCATTTTAAATGCCTCTTAGGTGAAGTAAAAAAAATAAAAAAAACGGAATTTTATAGTGATAAGTTAGTTGACAAGCTTATCTATACCATAATCTGCAAGCGGCAGCATCGACGGTGTGCTCGGCAACACGCTCTGGTTCTCGCTCTATCAAATTTTGGTTCTGGGCAACAGAAAAGGATAGCACAAAAGTGCGATTCCGTGGTGCTAGATGAAGTTCAACCCTAACTGTCCACTTGACTGTGCTAAGCGTCCTCGACACTGTTCTGGTCCGAACAATAGACTCACTCATTAGACCAGCCAAATCAAATCAAAATATTTTTATTTCACATGGGCCTAAGGCACTTATAAAACGTCGTCAAAAAGGTGCTCGGTTCGGGTTGGTCGTTTCCTATGGAGAAGAACTGGCAAGAAACTGCTTGGTAACTCTTTTAGTGTTTTCTTTGATGGCATGGGTGTGGGTTGTATATGTTAGACTAGTCACAGAAGTAGTGTTGGGTGAGTACTTGTCATCTGAGCTGTTAGATTTTTGTGTAGGTATCGTAAAAAGTTTTGAACAAAAGTTTTAAACTGTAGCAAAATATCTACCTATGTTGATAACACCAAATCGTTTTATTATGTTTACAAGTGAAGGATGTAAATTACCGTTGATGTAAGTATTAGAAGTAGTCAAAGCTGGCACCACGCCGTACCGAGTTCCCGTAGCAATAGGTATGCTCGACGTGCGTAGCACATGCGTAGCGTTTTTAATCTAAGTCTGTGTGCAGTGTTGCAATCAAAACACAAATAGGTACGCTGCATGCAGAGTGCGCTGCCTATGTGCTGTTCTCTTAAAGAATAAAAGACGTACCTGTTATACCTAAATCCCTATTTGGTCTATTTTGTATTTATAGGTACACTTAGAATATTGTTGGAATGGCATGCTCCATGAAAGACTGTTAAAAACCTTAAACAACCACTGAAACAATATTCCCAGTACACTTAAAGACTTCAAAAATTAAAAAGCAATTTCGTAGCGAAACGAAACGTGGCTCGAAGGACCAGTCCTTGGCGACAGCTAATCATAATAATGAGATAAGAATTTAATGGGCTGCCTATCTGGCCCCGAAGCTGCGGCCTAACAATACCAGTGTAACTTGACCTTAATGAAGTAGTAATTTTGATGAAATATAGAGGTCTTTCCTTTTGGCGTGAAACAAGTTATTTAAGAAGATTACGCAGTTTCATTGGCCCTATAAAACACTAATGTCTTGTCGCCGTTTCGCAGATACTGCGAAATATAGTAAAGGAGCGATGGTCGTCTTTATAATGATGGTTGATGATTTTTTTTCTCATAAAATGTAAAATTTTATGCTTGACGTTTAATGACTTATTTTATGATCAAGCAATAACGGGTATCGGTTTTAAAGGAGTCATGGTGTTGAATACTGCTTGGTAAGAAATATACTCTTTTTTTCGTCTGGTCGATGGTCGATGTTTTACAGGACGCCTATTTTTTTGTCTTTTCGCGACCTAGTACAGGAATGACTTTTGATAGTATTGGCCACAATCATAAGGCATACCAGCACTTCCTACAAGTCAGAATTATTACACGAGACAGTCCTCAATGACGCCATTCTGCGTCACTTCCTATACAGGGTGTTGTTTTGCATCCTCGTCAAATTCAAGGAGGTAACTATGCTAATGATTCTCGAACCGAATCAAAAATAAAATGAGAAGTTTTTTTTTCTTATTTACTGTAGTCGGTAAATGTGAAACACCGGTGTTTTAAATGCGGCCCGTCTGATTCTCGACCTATAACCGCGCTTTCATACATACAAACAATCTCAAACGTTTATTTGACAATTTATTATTCTCTAAACCACGTTAAGGGGGTTATTCTGACATACTGACAAACTTAAACAACCAAAAAAATCTGCGTTTATTAATAATTAACTAGGTACCATAATTTAAATTGATTATTTATTTCTTATGTGACAACCTCCAGAATGTTGACGAGGATGCAAAAGAACACCTTGTATTTGTAGTTGGTGAGAAGATGTGGTATAACAGACTCCAACAATACTACTGACTGTTAGGTTAGAAGAACCTGAAAGACACGATGCGTCAAAAAAAATCCGACTTCAACAATAAAATTAAGGAGTAATATCCAAACAAAATGGATTGAAATAAACAGAGACCATATTGAACAAAAATATTACTTTTTACCGTGGGTAACTAGAGAAAACTTCAGTTATTTAGTGTCATGATAGTTTTGTATCTCTGATTTATCTATTGTTGTAGGCCAGAACCTTATGGACCTACGTGATATAACCCCCGCCGCGCAGTCTTGACATCCATATCATCATCTGCCTAGCCTTTTCCTCAACTATCTTGAGATCGGCTTTCAGTCTAACCGGATGCAGCTGACTACCTGTATTTTACATGAAGCGACTTCCTATCTGATCTCCACAACCCAGTAACTGGGTAATACGATACCCCTTGGTAAGACTGAATGTCAGACTTTTGGTTTCTGACTACTCTTAACAACTGTCAAAGAGCTACAAATGACAGCCGGGACCAACGGCTTAACGTGCTTTCCGAGGCACGGATACACTTGATATCCATACTTCCATGCTAATATTATAAATGCTAAAGTAATTCTGTTTGTTTGTTACCTTTTCACGACTAAACGACTGTTAGGCCGGATGTTTGGCAAGGAGATAGATTATATCCTTGGGAAGGACATAGGCTATCTTTTTTTATTCCAAGACATAGGTATACATCAAAATTTCCACGCGAACGAAGTCGCGGGCAGCAACTAGTTTCAACTAATTACATTATTTGAGTACAAAGCCCTCATGAGCTGGCGGTAAATCTCAGAGAATAATTAACGGAACTCATTTAATAGAAACGCTAAGTAATATTTAGTGGACGGCCCTTGAGTGTTGAATCAAAAGGAAAATGTTTACTTAGGCTCCTTTCATAATGAGAACAAAATAGGGCGCAGGTAATTTTCATGTATTCAATAATTAATGTAATGAGTAAGAAAAACGATCTGAAATCCAATAAAAACAGTTCTTACCCGTACGTTTTAAGTATATGATTTTTATAAAAACAGGTTTATAATTAATCTAATCTGGTAATAAGTGGGGTTCCTAAATAGGTTGAAATATTTAAGATTAAGACAACATTGTTTTGAAATGTTTTAGGAAATACTTTTCCTAAAATATTTTTTTTACCTATGTGGCTTACAAACGGGTTGTTCTGTGTGAGAATAGAAAACTGACCGTTTGTAATCTAAACCTTATAGTAACTCAAGAGTCTGGTTTTGTGCCCATTAATTGAAAATGGGTTCGGCCCATTTCTAACCATTTCAAACTAATTATTTTATCTTTTAATTGTCTTTTTTTGTTTTTACTATGGAAACTTTTAACGTACGTCTTGCTACATCGTTCTCACATAATGTACCATCTCAAAATGAATGATGTAACCAAGGTTTTTGTAACAAGATTCTGATTTAAAAGAGTGTCCATGGAGTTTCTTGCCCATTCTTCTCCATAGAGATCTACGCTTTGGAATGGGCAACTACAGTACTTTCACAGTTATTATGTCTTGTGATTGGGACTGTAGCTTTATTTTTATTGTTGTTCGACTATTTAAAAGTGCTTGTAACTCGCCTACTCGAAATAAATGAGTTTGATATCATCATCATCATTAGCCTATAATGCTCCCACTGCTGGGATACAGGCTTCCTCTCCTATGAGAGGGAGCGGGCTGTAATCCACCACGCGGGCCCAGTGCGGGTTGGTAAATGTCACATGTCTTCGAATTTTTGGTTCTAGGATATTTGGTTCCCTCACGATGTTTTCCTTCACCGTTTTTGAGAGCAGCGATGATGAAATAAATTACTCAAAGTAATGCGCCTGCCTGGGTTCGAACCCACGGCTTACTGCTCGTAAGTCGGGGCTGCCACCACTGGGCCACCGCCGCTCCGCATGATTTTGATATTACATTTTATTTAAAACATACCAGGCTAAACGTTGACCTTTTACAATTAGTACAACAGTAGTATACATATTTTACATAACATCACGCCTTAATCCCCGAACGTTTAGGCAGAGGTGTACGAAACAAGCACACCTACATTTCACCAGTTATGTTTAAGTCCCATAATAGGGGGCGAGCCTATTGTCATCAACCGGGCACAGATTCTGACTCCGTGGCTGAAAAACCCAATAACAAAAGTATTATTAGGTTTTTCAGCCAAGTTCCCAACTCGAGAATCGAACCCAGATCCTCATGCTCAGCATTGGCACTTGCAACAATTAGACCAACGAGGCAGTATTCCGGGAGGTTTATATGCATAATGGATTTATATTAAACATGGCTCTGTGATGTTTTGCCAAGTCTTAAAACTTATGCGAAACAGAGGCGGGCAGATAACAACTTACAAGTCTACTTACCTCTTCGGTAGGTTACGTATGCGTGGTCTGGAAACCAGGAATTTACCGTTAGTCTAATATACGGCCCTGGACGACGTCCAGTTGGACGGTAGCTCACGGATTCTACAGTTTATGAGTATACTATATGGTCCGGACACACGTTTGGTTGTGCTCCTATTCTGTACCTATAACAATTACTTGTATCTAATGTAGAAATATAGTTTGGATCACAGATACGGTACTGTAGAGACGTAAACGTCTGTGGTTATCTATGACTGGAATGGCAATAAACACTAATTTTGTAATTATCATAGAAAAATCTAATAGTAACTTATAAGACCTACGTATCCTGCTTATGCCTATGAAGTTTCATTAAAATCGGTTCAGTCATTTCGTAAAATAAGGACTTAAAAGTTTGTATGAAATGCCGTAAGGTGTTAACGTTCTTAAGGGTGTATTTACACCCTTTGTAGTTTTACACCACCCTGGGTCGTTCTTTTCAAAAAACCCAGTCTTCCAACTTCTTTTCGATAATACGATGTTTGTCCGATGGAGAAACATGTTCAGTTTGATGGTCTGTAGCAGACCCTTAAGTATGTATAAAACCTTTCCGTTACAGTCTGTATAAACTTTTGGCCTTTTTTCATGGGGGGAGGCAGTAACCATAGAATTCCGCCTGCTACGATCCCTAAAAACTCTTTTGCCTCGTCCTAGTTCAAATATCTGGTCACACACGCACGCCGGTTGGGAGTACTACGCACATGACCTTTCTGAAAAACCTCACCTATACATCACCTATAAGATCAGTGAATGTCCTTCTACGCCGTAGGCTACGGCTACGGCGTAGAATCTAGGCTACAGCTACGGCGTAGAATCTACGGCATTCCCGCTCGGTGTCGCCACTCACATCTGCCTTGTAAACATCTTTTTCATCCCACCTATTCGAAAAGGACGACTTGGTTCGCCTTTAAGTGCACCCAAAGGTAGTGTTTTAACATTAACATTTGGAACATCTTAGTGTTCAGCGCCAAAGAAATCGAACGCAAATATTGTTTGAATAAAGAATGGCTGGTACGACGGCCCATAGTCGCGCCGTGCCGCCCCAGCTGAATAACAATAAATTGTCATAATTGCGAAAATGTCTCAAATGTTAATATAAGTTTTTAGTTGTTTTATTATTAGACACCATTTAATCTCAATTTAGTTGTTACTCTATGTTTTATTATATAATAATATTACAATAGAATATGAAGCGCCTGTTTTCTCATAGTGGGTGATGAAAAGCAGAGTGTATCACTCGGGGCAAAATATATTTTTGGCTCGGGCGACGTACTTTGAATCCCTCGCTACGTTCAGGATTCCACTAAAGAATCCCTCGCTACGCCCGGGATTCTACTCTAGAATCCCTCACTTCGCTCTGGATTCAAAAAAACGCCCTCGCCGTAAAAAATTTATTTTGCTCCCTTATGATACAATCTACTATTATATTACTTTCCAACCCCTATACCCAGCTGTCAGTGTAAATCTTTCATTACTTGTAGCAGTGTTCATTGTTCAGTTGCGTATCTTTCCGGTCTGACGTTCGTTCAGCTTTAGCGTTCGTGCAACCGACCGTAGATTGCACTGACATACGCTTTCAAGCACCATAGAGTAGAAGTTTATGTGTATATTGTGATTTTTATTGTTATATTTTCATGGTATTTTACCTCTATTCCATATGAATTCTTAATATTGGAGTTATGTCAAAACGCTAGTGAAGGCGCCAAACTCATAGCTAAGTTAAAAATAAAAGTAATAACATTTCAAGCTTGGATAAAAAAAAGCGTGCCAAGAAGTTGGAAATTTGAGCTTCAACATCTCCGTAAGTAGTTTCCCAGGTATGGTCTAGAACAAAAAAATCGCATATACGGCCAGGACAGTACCTTTCGGCTTCAAAGTCAAAGTCAAAGTCAAAGTCAAAGCATTTATTTCAATTAGACCATTACAGGCACTTTTGAAAGTCAACAAAAACAAAATAAAACGCGAAGCTACAGTCCCAGTCACAAGGCATAATAACTTGTGAAAGTACTGTAGTTGCCCATTCCGTAGCGTAGATCTCTATGGAGAAGAACGGGCAAGAAACTCCATGGACACTCTTTTAAATCAAAATATGTTACAAAATCTTGGTTACATCATTCATGTCAAGAATTACAAATATGTGAGAACAATGTAGAAATACGGGCAAGTTAAGAGCGTCCAGAGTAAAAGATTAAATCACTAATAAAAAAATAAAGTAATTAAAATAAACCGTGGCAGCTAAGAGATGACCAGTCACAACTGACAGCGCCCGTTCACGAACATGACGCATGTATCAGCCATCATTCAACTCAACCATTTTGAAGGGAACTAAACGACCCGACACACCCGCCACCATCAGCGTGACATTTAAGTGAGCATGACATTCACTCAACCACCAGGGTAATTTCGCGTCAATGAAAGATTTAGTTACTCATTAAATAGTGGCTTTACAGTACATGGTACTCACACATGTGCTATGAAATTATATAATACTAAGAGATTGAATCTATACAATGCAAATATATTTTTACAATCTTCTGCAGCTTTCACAAAGAATGATGCTTCATGAAGAGACCTTTTTCACCCTTTTACATCATCTTGTTGTGCCAGCACGCGTAGCATGACCGCCGTACAAACGAACTATGTCGACGGAAGAATCGACAAACTGACACATTGTCATTGTTCATCTGTCATTATGTCGATTCTTCCGTAGAAAAAACTCATTTCTACAGGGATCATGCTACGCTTGTAACAGTAGGTCCTTGCGCCCGAGATTTGATTGATAAAGAATAAATATGCATGTTTGATATAATCAGCTCTTGAAATCGGTTTAGCTGTGCCGATCACGTTCACTTTCGTTGGTGGAATTTGCCCTAAATCACCTTTATTTCAAATTTACATGAACCGCGAAAAATTCAAAGCAGAGGTATTTATTATGAGAGCGGCCGTAATTTTTGCAGTCAGCGAGCAACTAAATTACGTGTGCTGTTCTACCAAATGAGATGCTATTACGGTTCCTGTTTGTCTGGTCGGAGGTATGTGCACATTACATTGACTCTTGATTTAAGGAGGAAATATGTTGATTATGCATTAGTCAGCCCTAATAATCTTGCCCTAATGCAAGATTAGCAATTCAGCATCTGCTTAATCTTTTCCCAACTTTTTTGAGGTCGGCTTCCAGTCTATCCAAATAATTCAGTCGAATACCAGAATTTTACATGAAGTGATTGTCTGTCAGACCTTTACAGCCCAGTTATTGAGTAACACGATCTGGACAAGCGCACTTTAGCCTTCAATCGAAACGTGCGGCTGTCATTGTTTACAGGGAGGAAGACTCTTCAAAAGTAAATAAATAGTAGTAGTAGTTTACAATGACAACTTTAAGAGATACTGATACTATTAGCCTGTATAATCCCACTGCTGGGCAAAGGCCTCTCCCCAAGACCTCTAGTTGTTTCGATCCAGGGCCAATGTGGACGTCTGGTTACTGGTCTTGTCTAGGTCATCCCGCTATCTTCTACGAGGTCTGTCGAGAATAATGTATGATTTATATACATTTTTCTAAGTAATTAGTTATCTACATGAAAAATGAGAAAATAAGCCTTGTCCATCCATACGTCAAATAACAGCACAGCACTAATACGAATTCAACATAACGAATAGAAGTTACATCAAAGTGACATGTATTTTCCCGCAGAATATACAGGGCTCAAAATTATATAATTCGACGTGTGTCTTCCCATCCGGATACATGGGGTCCATTACGTAAATGAGTAAACCATTAACGTCTGGTAATGGATTACTATGCTTTATGGGGGAACGAAGCCCTTATTAAACGTTACACTTTCATTATGAAATTCAAGATTAGACCAATTATATCATCATCATTCATCATTCTCTTGCTCTTATCCCAATTTATTTGGGTCGCATGTCTCCTTCTTCCATATTTTTCTATTACTTTTCATCTCATGAGATACCTCCTTACTCGGCATTTCAGCCTTTACACAGGCCATCCATCGTTTCTTTGGTTTTCTTCCACTCTTAAACCCACTTACACATTCATAATCAAAACTTTCCTCACGATATTTTCCTAATTCCTCCGCATCACATGCCCATACCACATCAACCGATTACCATACAAATTTTCAGTCACCGGCGGTACTTTCAGACTTGATCTTATGTACTCATTTCTTATTTTATCCATTCGCGTAACACCCCCTTAGCATTCTCATTTCAGCCACATGTAAATGCCTATCATTCATCCATTTTTGGCCTAACATTCTGATTTAAAAAACATACTTATTGAACAAAATATGCCATGCCATGCTACTAATCAAATTTAAAAAAAAAAGTTCTTGTCTGTACTTACACACTGTCTGAAACTAGCCTTGCTGAACTGTATTGCAATATGCATGTTGCATATTCGATGTTCAGTGATTCCATACAAATGAGTCTATTTATGGATAAACTTAAGCTCTCCAAACATATTGAGTACACTTATTCGACTTGAAATATAGCTTGCAGCCATCTCTTTGCATAACATGAACTTAACAGAATATCACGCTTGTATGCGTCGAGGGGTTAGGCACCGGAAGAATTGTGAGGAATTGCCCACATTTCACGATTTTTGTAAGCTCACAAAGCTTACATTAAGCTCACTTAGATAGATATTAGTATCTATCTAGGTGAGCTTAGTGTTATTTGTCAATAAGCTAGATTGACACTAATCGTGCTGACATTTTGTAAGAGAAAAAAAAACAATAAAACTACGGCCGCTCGATTAGCAGTAGAACTTTGAGCCTCTAGTCCAAAGAGGAAGTCGAGCAACTCATTCTATACATTTAAAATAAAGTACCATAAAAAAAACATCAACAAATAGGAACTAAACGACCACATTTCGTTTATAACTGTAATCGTTTACGAGTACCTTTCCTTTCATGAAAACGACCAAGGAAATTTTCCGATTTCTCCACCGTAAAAATCAGATAATTTTAATTGTCCGAGTCCATTGTGAAATTTCCACAAACAGTTCAAATAGATTTCCGAACGAACGAGGCGCTCCGTGGCCGTTTTGCATTGTTAGATAAATTCCTCGGCGCCGATGCCTTAAGTTCCTTAGTTCTTCCCCGCCATTTCTTTTACTAATTATTGCTCCACAGAGGCGGTACTGCGGGAAATGGGCGTAATAAGATCTTTTGTAATCCCATTTATTAATTTTCGTCTCTCATTATTCTCTTCCTTTACAGCGGCGTTCGGTTCTAAACAAGTCGGTCGTGTTGGCTGTGTCGGCGAACGTAATTATATTCCGAAGAGCTTTCTATGTCACCCGGATACTATGTTTCGTTTTAAAGCCGTGTTGTTTGCGAGGTAACAAATTGTTATTTCTTAAGACTGGTGCAAACGATCGGGTAAGCTCTTCTGTTGTTTCAATGGCGCAATGTTGTGTTGTTTTTATGATGTGCAGAAAACGTTTTTAGGTACTGGCTCGTTAGACACGTATAGACAATAATCTTCTTGTTTCTTGCAAACTATTTTAGACTAGCCTATGCCCGCGGCTTCGCACGCGTGAAGTTCGATGACCGTCCCACGGGATTGTACTATCGGGATAAAGAATATCCTTTGTGTTAATCCAGGTTATAAACTACTCCTGTGCCAAATTTCATCCAACGACGTGCAAGCAGTAATCATTTTTGATCCGTCCTGTTTGTACTTTTCATATTTTTTTTTTCTTGCATTGTACCTATATTTTTTTGTTTTATTTTATTTTTGTAATTTTGTATGCACGTCATGTCCCTGCGACAAATAAATTATACAATAATATTTTCTTTCTTCTTTCATCCAAATCCGTTCAGTAGTTTTCGCGTGAAAAAGCAACAAACATCCATCCATACTTACAAACTTTCGTGTTTACAATGTGCTGGTATCGTTTAATTACAAGGTGTAAATGGACTCTTCAAGAAGCCGTCAACCAAGCATTCTGTACATCAAAATAAGTAACTCTACACAAAAATTATTGCTGGGAAACAGACTTTTTTTGGTGAAAGTAAGGTGACTTTCACCGAAACGTATATTACATAGGTACACAAAACATTGTGATGATGAATGCATTGAATATCACGAGGGTCGTGGAGGTATGTCAAGTATTTTATAAACATTACAAATATAATATAAAAAATAAAAAAGTGTGGAGTTTGACCCCCAATTTCTCCGTAAATATAAGTATGTTCTAGAACAACAAAATGATCATAATCACGGTGAGAACAACTGGCTTTTGGCTTTGATAAGGGTACTTTTACACCCATTATACAAGGTGTTGTTTTGCATTCTCGTCAAATTCAAGGAGGTAACTATGCTAATGATTCTCGTCCCGAATAAATAATAAAATGCTTAGGTAATTTTTATTTTATTTTTTATTTACCGAATTCGGTAAGTGTGAACCACCCGTGTTTTAAACGCGGCCCATCTGGTTCTCGCCCTATAACTTCGCTTACACACATACAAATAATATCAAACACTAGCTGTCCCCGGCATGCGTTGCAATGCTCTTTTTACCTACCCTATCTACCTACCTACTATACCCTACCCTACCCTACCAACCTACCCTACCCTACCTACCTACCTACCCTACCCTATCCTACCTACCCTACCCTACCCTACCTACCTACCTACCCTACCCTACCCTACCCTACCCTGCCCTACCTACCCTACATACCCTACATACCCTACCTACCTATCTAACCTACCTACCTACCTACCTACCCTACATACCCTACCTACCTATCTAACCTACCTACCTACTTACCCTACCCTACCTTTCTTACCTTTTAAACCTTCCCTGGACTACGACAAACACTTAAAACCAAAATCAGCCAAATCGGTTCAGCCGTTCTCGAGTTTTAGCGAGACTAACGAACAGCAATTGATTTTTATTTATATAGATAGATAGATTAATAGATTAACTAGGTACCGTAATATTAATTGATTATTTAAGTCTTTTGTGACCACCTCCTGAAATTTGACGAGAATGCAAAACAACACCTCGTATTAGTGAGATTCGTAATTAGTCTTTATGTTCGACTAATATCTTCAGTATCCTTAACTATCTGTTTTAGTACCAACAGACACACTAAAACGGCAGTGCAAGTCCTATAAGTTCTCAAATCTGTCTCTAACTACTCAGATATTATTCGACCGAATCCAAATTCCATTAGGTACGACTAGACGCTCTGTAACTAAACTAAAACTTAGATACAAAGCACAATCCACCGCTATCATTGTTAGCGACTAATTACGACTAAGTTCACCTATCTTATGTCTCACTAATCTACAGTATTCGCTACTTAAGGATCAAGACGGTGCGTTGTATTGTTGTATAGGTACGGAACGAACTTGATGTGATCGGTGTTTTGGAGACTGTAATTAAGTTTGTTCGATGCTGATTTGGGTGGAGTGTTGTTTCATGTTGTTTTCTTTTCCTGTATTTTAATGTTGATGCCTTTTTTGCCTATTTGCAGGGGAGCTTATTTGCAGGGGGAGTGCCTCGGAAAGCAAGTTAAACCGCTAGTCCCAGATGTCATTAGATCTTTGACAGTCGTAACAGATGGTCAGTGACTTGAAAGTCTGATAACCAGTCTTACCTGGGGGTATCGTATTATCCAGTACTAACTGAGTTGTGAAGGTCAAATAGGCAGTTGTTTCATGTAAAATACAGTATAAATACTATTCAGCTGCACCCTGTTAGATCGCAAGCTGACCCCAACATTGTTCGGAAAATACTAGGCAGATGAAGATGATGCCTCTGTTTGCAATAACAAAAAGAGTTTGAAAAGGCGCATGAACTACGAGTAGATAGAACGTGACCTTGATGAACGAATGTTCTTAGAATTAATGTAGGAAACTTAGATGGATGTCTACTGAAGTGCTTTTCTGCTCACTTTGGACCGCATGAATTGAATTGTCTTGGATTTTTTCGACAGGGCGTTGTAAAAAGATTTCAGGTTAGTTATTACAGTAGCGATATTACTACAGCGATATAGATGGTCAAAGTCAAATGTAATGGTAAAACATCGAACATCCGATGAGCTGCGTGTAGTATAAACCTTTAAAAATACCAAATCTCTTTATCACTCTGATATTTATGTTCAACCGTAACGGGATTTAAACGAACAATTCGCATATTATTTCCTCTCCGCGACCAGAATGAAAAGAGAAAGCTGAAACGCCCATACATAACCGTGAGTGCCAATTAATTCATGCGAGTAAAATGTAATGTACCTAATTATCTGGATTGTCTCGTTGCCTTGAAAAAATGTAATGTGCCTAATTATCTGGATTTTCTCGTTGCCTTGAATTGCGCCTCAGATACGTGGGATTTGAGATAAGATAAATAACAGGAGAGGAGAGGAACTTTGAGAGAGAGGCTAACAGAAGAATTCAGCTAGGCTGGCCAGCGTTTGGGAAACTTCGTCGGGTCTTTTCGTCACGTATTCCACAGAGCCTAAAGACTAAGGTCTTCAATCAGTGCGTCTGCCTGTAATGACTTACGGGGCTGAAACATGGACACTCACGGTACGATTAGTCCATAAACTCAAGGTCACTCAGCGAGCTATGGAGCGGGCCATGCTTGGAGTCTCTTTGAAGGATCGCACCCGGAACGAGGTGATCCGACAGAGAACCAGAGTAGTCGACATAGCCCACAGAATAAGTAAGCTAAAGTGGCAATGGGCCAGCCATATTAGCCGTAGAACCGATGACCGTTGGGGTAGACATGTTCCTGAGTGGAGACTGCGAATCGGCAAGCGTAACGTGGGACGCCCTCAGGCTCGGTGGAGCGACGATCTTCGCAGGGTAGCTGGTAGTAACTGGATGAGAGTTGCCGAGAATCGGGTTAAGTGGCGAGCGATTGAAAAGGCCTATGTCCAGCAGTGGACTGCGGTAGGCTGATGATGATGATGATGAAATAACAGGAGTAAATCTGGATCTATCTTTTAAAAACTCCACTTCCACTGCACGCTATTATACGCTCTTAGTCACAAGAGGTCAGCAGTACAAAAATTAAAGAATTAAAGTGGATTCAACAAAATATACAGGTTCCAGTTATATAGACTTGTAACTATAATGCATAATAACTATAAATAAGTCAGGCGAATCTCGGAATCTTATTAATCTTCATAATTAGGGCATTAAACACTTAGGGCAAAGACTATTCATAGAGTTCTAGTTCATGAATGTCAGAAAAAAAAAACAGATTGTAGTCCAAACTAAAGCATAGAACAACTATCAGATTATAACTTGATCAACACTTTGTACGTCCAAATGTAACACAAACAAAATGTACAACAGACGGTATTGATTCATGTTTCAAGTTTTATTTTTAGTCAGCCGTTGAAACTGACTGACAGGCAAGTAACAAGCTGTCGGGACTAGTACTTAATTATGAAGTTGAATAAAATATCAAACCTGAACGCGAAATCATAAATCACTGCATAGTTAATAAAAGTGAGACACGTGATGAGATGGGGAGCGGTCCCTAGAGTGATCCCTGTGGAACACCACACAATGTCCCTTTACAATTCCACACTTTCCAATCTGAAAAGATGACAGTCAAGTAGGCCCCGATGACGTTACGTGGATGGCGCATTATGATACACACATTAGGAGAGGAAAAAAAGGTATAAATAAATAATGGTCTGAAAACGAAAACGACGTACGAGTCTGATGGTGTCAAAGGCTTTGTAGAAAGACGAAGACGCCAAACTCTGCAGATAGATATTTGCAGGTCAAAAGATTCTCAGGTCAAATTTTACATCAGATTTCCCAACCCCTTCAACATTTTTACATATCAAAATAACCTCCGAAGTCCACTCTTTTCATATGAAAATTGCGCAATCTGATAGAAATCACTGTTGCGGTTAACTCAATTGTCATATGCTGAGCAGTTGTCCGGACCAACGTTTTAAAGTAACCTAATGTGTGCACACAGACGATATGTGGATGACAGGGTTGACCAACATTTGTAATTGGCTGAATGTTATGCCATTTGACGGTTGATATAGCTAGATGGTTGTAATAATTCCGTCTTATGAATATGGAACCTCGGGAGACATGCGTTACAGAATTATTCACTGAAAGGACCCGAAAACACCTGAATGGATTTGAATAAGGTTTGACACGTGTTGTCCCTGACATTGGATAAATTACTTCCTTGTAAAGGGAATGTAATTAGAAGGGACACAAACTTCAGGTACGGTTTTTAAGGTTCGTTAAAAGAACAAAATTACCACCAGTAGACGACTTTAGACAATAACATTACTTTTTCTGTAATTTAAAGTCAACGTCAAATGATTCATTTCAATTAAGCCATTATATTTACAAGTAAAATATAGAATTAATTCTAGTTGCTCTATTGATTCAATATGCTAAAAGATGACTTACAAAATCCTCCATTACCTTCATCAAACAACAATAGAAATACAACCGCCACAATAGTAATATACTTCGCCAACCCTGCATGTAATCGACCGAGCGGACGGAGACGTCAATTGGGTTTGGGTTCCCCGCTCGATATGCAGATGGCCCCTCGTTAGTTGCCCGCTCTTATATACCCACCTTTACAAAGTCGTGGCGCCTAATACACTTACTTGGAGCGAAATTGAAACAAGCTGGTAACTGGCCTAAAAGTGACTGTGGACTGTGGCCAGTACTTAATTATGGAATTTGAATTTAGAATGAGGATGTGGAATTGCATTGGTCTTTGTCTGGTCTTTGGAGTTCCTAGTATTAGTTAGCTTTGTCATATTTAGCATTCATGCATTTTTCTTTTTTGAGTTTTTTTTTGTCCTATTTGCCTGAAATATGCTACTCTTAATTTTAACATTGCAATTGGCTTTCACAACGCAAGGGTCAAAGCCTGTATGACTTCAACGATTGTTATAGTATAATAGAAAGTTTCACGTAATTAAAGATTAAAATTGAAACATTTTCTCTTTTTGAGAAGGTAGGAAGATTCCATTTGGCAACATTAAGACATAAAAAGAGGGCTCGATATACAACAATCGTCGCCAATCGATGACACGACCGTAAAAAGCGCAGTTGAATCTCATCAATTGATAGAAAAAAGTAGTAATAATAAAAACCAGTATTCTTGTTTCTTGCACCACAGCCAAAAGCCTTTGTCCTGAGTCACCGTTTATTCTGTAATTTTGTTTTGTTATTGGATATAAAACAATATAGTGTTTTTAATATAATTACCTCCGGCAGCTGAGAATATCTTCACTCTAACAACTTGCTTACAATGTTATCTGCTAACTACGTTTTCAGATTATTATTGTTGAAGCAAGTCAATTTATTGTTTTAGAGTAGCAGGAACTTTGTTAAATTGTTTTATTTTATTGCTTTGGAAGAATTGAGTTGTGTTGATTGGCTGACAGTGGACTATTAAAATATTAATTTGCTAGAAAAAAAAACACCCAGGATTATCATCATTTTCTGAACGTTCATTTTGCTAGCTGTAACCACATGGCTGTCAAAAATACCCTCTGGAATTAACATTCCGGTGGCCTGTGTAATCAACAGGATAAAAAATATTTTATGTTCTAATGACCTTTGTGCCAATCACCGAAATCTTTTAAGGTGTAAGGGTCAGAAAACTTAACGCATTTATAATATTAAAGTATGGATTATTGAATAGAACTGCTCCTGACCTTGATTTCTTTAATTAGAAAGCGATGCATCGTTTATATTCTGTAGCGATCTACAAAAGGCATCTTACAACAAAAAATACTACAGCGACCATCTATGACACCACGGAAGAACAAACATCAATTTCCTACAAGTCGCAAGCAAAGTTTACGTCGACTTAAGATTATACACCGTGTAAATCACCTCATCACGAAGCCGTCAACCAAGCATTCTGTACATGAAACTAAGTAACTTTACGCAAAAAATATTGCTGGGAAACGACTTTTTTTTGGGGGGTGTAAAATCATGTTTTGTGGTAGAACTCAATGTAACGCACTCAAAACATTGTGCTGATGGACGGATTGAATAGTACGGGGGTCGTGGAGGCGTTTAAAGCAAAAATCTTGCATTAAAAACTTGTATTTAAAAAAATACTTGTCAAAAAGTTGGAACTTTGACCCCTTATATCTCCGTAACTAGAAGGTTCCCAGGTATGGTGTAGAACAAAAAAATGATCGCAATGACAGGGAGAACCAGTGCCTTTCGGCTTCGTTAAGAGGTGTTTTACACCCTTTATAGGAAAGCCCGGTAACAACTGTCGGGCAATTACCCACCAGACATAACACCTGTCTGGTCGGAGGATCCTCTTTTTTCTATGGGAGATGAGGAACTTTACACCCTGTTCAGCATATCCCTAAACTGGCGACCCCGAAATGGACGTAAGCGCAGCCTTTGAGCAACGTGACGTCATCATCAACATCACTTCTTCAAGCTTTCGAACAGCGAGTCTCACAGCCAGCCAGCATCAAATGGTTATTCCAGACCACCAGCATCCAGCGGAAGCGCAGTCCTGGTCAGCACCCTCAGCCTCTCATAAAGCGACCTTGGCACAGCACAATGTGCTTTCGGCCGGTCGAGAGCTTCATACCTCCCGGTCGACGCTTCTCTACCTGTCTGATACATCGCGGCGTTGTACTACGTCCGACGCACCGGAGCTAACACAGCGCCGGCCCCGACTCAATGGGGTTTGCACCACCACCGCAGACTGTCCCGACTCAACGTGAACAATGCTGCAACGAGCTTCCAACCGGCACGGCAAAATACTACAAAATGACTCATTCTACTATCGGTACTACGTTCGTGATGTAGTGACCTATTTTAAAAAAACAGCACCGTCCAATATAAACCTTCATTATTTACTTCTTAAACCTTCAAAAGTTCACGCAAGAGCGGGATACCCACGTCACAGGATAAATCGGATAGTTCTGACATGCCATCAGCTGCGAGCGAAATAAGCTCCTTTGTAACGACGGACGCCTAATCCCTAGCACGTAAGCGAGGTAAAATGAAAAACTAATGGCGTTGATCGTGGGTTAATCTCGTGGGTGATAATGATTTAAACCTTAGGTGGTAGAAGACTGCCTCGTTGGTCCCAGATCAGTAGAAGTGTTATTAGGTTATTGCTTCAAGAATGTTTCAATAACATCCCGGAATCAGGATTTATGGTTGATGACAATAGGCGTTAATAGGTGTAAGATAAACAAAATTGAAATATTTCTCAAACAGTTGCTTATATTGACTGCCTCGTTGGTCTAGTGGTCGCAAGCGCGACTGCTGAGCATGAAGTCTTGGGTTCGATTTCCGAGTCGGGCAAATTAATACTGGGTTTTTCCATCAGGAATTGCTTAGTATCAGCCACGGAGTCAGGATTTGTGCCCATAATCATCATCATCATTAGCCTATCATGCCCCCACTGCTGGGACACAGTCCTCTCCAATCATCTATCCACCACGCGGGCCCTCTACAAACCTGTTGACATCTACCGACCCGTACTTTTTTTTTTTTTTTTATGATGATGATGATGAAATCCGCATATATTATGGCAGCTATAATACACACCCATTGTTCCAGTTTCATACACGGAAATAAAAAGTCTAATATACTGTCACCATAAAACTCCAACTATGTGGATTTATTAACAATTTGACTTCGCTTTTGCGTGATAAAAACTATTTACTAGTGAAGTTAGTACTTTTCACACACGACTTCATTTGATCAAAATAGGACAGTACTAACAAGGAAGAGAGTAGTAAAACATGGACTATTAGTAGTAGTAATAGTATTAATTCTTTCAATTAATACTACTAGATACTGAAGTCCATGTTTTTAATATTTACTTTAATCAATCTCTTACAACTATAGGAACATTTCATTTTGCTTATGTGGAGGCTTTTATTTAAAAGCCTCCAGGCTAGCTATTTAGCTAGCCATTTATTCGTTGTATTTTTACACACACTTAACACAATGAAATTAATAATTACGATGAAATGTGGGAGTTAGAAGTAAGACGGTTATTATCAATTACAGCATAGTCTTTTGACATATTGTGTGAAAGTGATGAAACGCAAGCCTATACGGGGTGGAAGAGACACCGATGCACAAACACTTACCATGCGTTCATGTACCCATTGATTTATGGTGTTATAAGGTGCTCAGATGTATCGAGAGGATGACATGTAGTAAACTACATTTCATGTACTCTATACAGGGTGGAACGTCGACTCACAAACGGTTGCCATGAATTCAGTGATGCATTATTGAATCTAGAAACACCAATCCTCGGTGATTAAAACAAAACTGGGAGTGAATTTTTGGACGCTGGTTTCTCTAGATTCATAATATGCTAGTTAACCATTCTTGTTAACCAATCAAAAAAAAAAACAAAATATTTTTATTTCACATAGGCCTACATGGGCACTTGTAAAACGTCGACAAAAAGGTGCTCGGTTCGGGTTGGTCGTTTCCTATGGAAAAGAACCGGCAAGAAACTCCATGGTTACTCTTTTAAAATCATTTGGCTTTACAATTTTTCTATGTTACAGCATTGGCACTTATGTATGAGTGGACATCGTAGGCCCGACAATAAGTCGTTGCTTACTACAAAACGTAGAACAAGATAAAAAGTTACCAAGGATCTAGGAATCTATAAGGCCTACAATGTCCATACATTTACAAACAATCGTGAAATAAGAAAAAGAGTCTATACAAAAAAAAAGAAGATATTGCAAAAAGACTAGATTAAACAAGTGACACAAATGTTGTCATCCGTGCTGTAACTATTCTTAACACAATGAAATTAATAATTACGATGAAATGTGGGAATTAGAAGTAAGACGGTTATTATCAATTACAGTATAGTCTTTTGACATATTGTATGAAAGAGATAAAACGCAAGCCTATACGGGGTGGAAGAGACACCGATGCACAAACACTTACCATGCGTTCATATACCCATTGATTTATGGTGTTATAAGGGGCTCAGATGTATCGAGAGGATGACATGTAGTAAACTGCATTTCGTGTACTCTATACAGGGTGGAACGTAACGTCGACTCAAAAACGGTTGCCATGAATTCAGTGATGCATTAGTGAATCTAGAAACACCAATCGTCGGTGATTAAAACAAAACTGGGAGTGAATTTTTTGACGCTGGTTTCTCTAGATTCATAATATGCTAGGTAACCATTCTTGCTAACCATTTGTAAGTCGATATATCCCTTATTTACCGTTCACAATAATTATTGTGTTTTGTCTCGGTTGTATGGCCTTATGACCCCGAGACCAAACCAGTGTCCGATAACGCCAATACGCAATCGTTAATACGTCACTGATTAGAAAGCGCCTTCGACCATGCGTCCAGGTTCGCCAAAATAAAAATAACGGAACCATAGCGTGTTCGCGAGACTCGCATGGCTATTGGCAGTCATATTTCCGCATAAGGTGTTTGCAGATGAAAATATTCCGCTAACAAAATAAGATTTTAAATTATTCTTGTTCTTGGTACAAGGAGTCGAACACTAGTTCGTTATTACTGAATGCGACTAAGGAATGTTTAATCTATTTGGACCGCATTCTCGAGGAGGTTTCCGAACAAGACTGCGCTACGAGAATAAGTAGTTTAGATTGCAATTTAGTTACAAGGATAAGACAGTGGAGTTAGACGCGCTTTGAAAATTTAATGGTACCTGACGCCATTTTCTTTATTTAAAACCTATTAACTCTTTTTCGCTTTTCCCCGTGTTTGATAACCGGTTGACGGGACCGTTCCGTACGCAAAATACGGTGGATATACAATGCGTCGGGATCGTTCTAATAAAAGTATCTTATGTCCTTACATGGGCCATAGTCTTTCTTCTGCCAACTTCACCCAAGTCCGTTTAGCTGTTAACAGCGTTTACGCTTTAGTGCACATTTACGCAGACGCGGCGCGTGGCGCGGGGCGGTGCAATAGGCGTCGAGCGGCGCGTCTGGCGTTTTTGCCGTTTACGGAGACGCGTCGAACGGTTGAAGCCCAACGTGGGACCATTTGATTTTTTATGTCACACTGACAATACAAGCCTAAAGCAGTGCCTGGGTTCGATTCCCATACGAAACAAATTGACAATGTCGTACTTTTATCCAAAAATACTCATTTTATTTTTATTTAAAAAAAAATATTTTGGTCTTTATTTTTTTTCGTAAATTGGTGAATTTATAATTGTTATTATAAGATGAATGATTATTTCATCTTAATTTACAATCCAATATAACTAAATTACGTAGAATTTCAGGCCTGTCTTGTTATTCAGGCTGCGCGGAGCACTTGCACAAATCATCACGATATTTAATGATTTTGGGTCGCTTACTCTTTAATGATCAGATAGGCAGTCGCTCCATGTAAAATACTGGTATTCAGCTGCATCTGGAAGCCGACCCCAACATATTTGTGAAAAGGTTAGGTTGATGATGAAGAGTCACTAATTAATTATTTATTTAACAACATGATTATTTAGTAACAAAAATCATTTTACGAATCGAATAAGAGCTGGCTTACAAGCAAAGAACTCTGGTTTTTCCAAAGGGTTGGGGTTGGGTAAGTCTTATACTCTATATGATTTGATGCAACAAAAACCCAAATACCGAAAAATCACGCTCTAAAAAGTATGAAACAAGAAAATAGTGTCGACTGAAATTGCTATGTACCAACAAACCATTCAATATTTATTGTCTATTAAATAAACAACTTATACGTTATATATTCTTATGTATAGATACATTAGATAAATAAATATTCATAGTGCTTGATATCAAAGGATAGCTGTGGTCGTAAGCCACTTTGCCCTAAAGATTATAGATCTTATTCCTGTTAGAATGTATTATTTTTTAGGGCAGGTGCATACAACCAAGGCTATCCGCTGAACATCATCATACTGCGAGTGGCGAAGGGTCAAAATTTTGTAAAAGGAAGCTGTTTTTCCTCATCGCATTTTTTAATTTTCATTTTGATTATCAGCGAACTCGAAAACCCTGAAAATGACACTTGTCTTAAAAATACCAACAATTTTTGTAGGACCCAACTTGATCTTTTTCATAACTTATTTATACATTATAACGATAAAATATAACTATTGTAACGATTAAATGCACGAGAAATATAAACAAAAAAAAAATACTAAAACAGCTTTTTAAAACAAGCTTTTATAAAGATGCACTGAAAAGAAGAAAATAAATCTTTGAGTAAATGAAAGCGATAAAGGATAATTTTCACAAAAACTTGTCGCATTTAGTTTTTAAAAGTGAACGCGTATATAATTATCCAAAGTTTCATGTCTGTGCTATTAACCGTTGAGGAATTCCCTAGTGAGGAGACGATCCTGGCTGCAGGATAAGTTCATGATACAAATCGTAATTATCCATCAAATATGAAATCGCAATATGCAAAGTTTCGCGTCTGTGCTATTAACCGTTGAGGAGTTCTCTCGTGAGGAGACGATCCAGGCTGCAGGATTAAGTTATGTCTGTTATATTAATATTCTGTTCTTACAACCAAAGGTGTGTGCAAAATTTCAGCTCAATCGGACATCGGGAAGTGGTTCTAATTTAGCTTCCAAGATTCTACCCTAACAAACATACATACATACATTGCAAGTTAAATAAAAGCTAGTAAAAACGGAACAATTTACGAAAAAAAAACACTACAAAATTTAAAATAAAAACAAAATGATTATTTTAGGATAAAACTACGACGTTGTAAATTCGTTCCGTATGGGAATCGAACCCGGGCACTGCCGTTTGCTTGTATTGTCCGTTTGACATAACGCCGCGTCGGCCGCCTATATCTCAAGCAAACGGGCGTCAGACCGCTTCTCCGTAAACGCTCTCATACATCGCCATATGTTTGAATTTAAAGCGGGCCGCACCGCGCACCGCCTCGCGCCACGCGCCACGCCTGCGTAAAGTTCATACAAACTTTCAAGTCCTTGTTTACCGAAATGACTGAACCGATTTTAATGAAACTTCAAACGCATAAGCAGGATACACAGGTCTAAAAAGATACCAAATATGCAAAAACTCATCAGATTTCAGGTGCCTCTATTTCTATTCTCCGGTGACTTAGGTACTTGTTGTTTTAGTACGAACTGAACTCCTGAAAAATATAATCTAACATAACATAACATCACGCCTGTAATACCCGAGGGGTTAGACAGAGGTCTACCTAACTATAGTAGCCATATGCCAACTATATTCGCCAGTTATGTTTGAGATCATGGAATAGGGGGCGAGCCTATTGCCAAAAAGAGAGCAGCGGTGGCACAGTGGTGGCAGCCCCGACTTACGAGCAGAAAGTCGTGGGTTCAAACCCAGGCAGGTGCATTATTTTGTGTAATTTATTTCATCACCGCTACTCTCAAAAACGGTGAAGGAAAACATCGTGAGGAAACCTCTACCAAATTGTTGAAGGCAGCGGTGATGAAAATTAAATAAATTACACAAAGTTATGCGCGCTTGCCTGGGTTTACCCTTACTATTCAATCCGTCCATCAGCACAATGTTTTGAGTGCGTTACATTGAGTTCTACCACAAAACATGATTTTACACCCCCCAAAAAAAAGTCGTTTTCCAGCAATAATTTTTGCGTAAAGTTACTTAGTTTCATGTACAGAATGCTTGGTTGACGGCTTCGTGATGAGGTGATTTACACCCTGTATGACAGAGGAGTCACGCACCCCACGCGACTTTTAACGTAACTATTTAGGCGCAACCAATTAAGGTTTAAGAGGTAAAGTTTGTAAGTTTCGAGGTAGGGAGTAATCTACTGAACTACTGACCCGATTCTGAAAATTCTTTCACTAATTGGAAGCTACATTATCCTATAGTGTTATAGGCTATATTTACGACGTTCCCTAAATATATAAATACGCTGGCAACAATTTAAAGTAAATGTTAGCTAAATATGTCTGTCTATTGCCCAGAGCGAAGCCACAATATTCTGACTAGAAATGCAAGTAATTGGCACGACAGTCGACACGTTACGACGACATGGAACTACAGATTTAAGTGTCCTTATTCTAGGTTTACTTGAATATATTTGTGAGTGTCTTGAATTAATTGAATTGTTCTTTAATTGAATGCAATTAGCTAACAACCAGTGAAAGTATGTTAAGACAGTGGTTGTTGGTTGTTTTGAAGACTTTTTTGCAATCAATTTGATGATCAAACTTCATTTATTTGGACGATGACTGACGCACAGAAAATTGTTGGGAAAAGGCCACCTATAATGACAGAAAAATATCGTGCAGAAAGACTTGAGTATGAATATGGTTGACTATAAGAGTAGAGAACCAAATAAACGATCAATGGAACGTGTGAATTTAGACATAAGAAGTTTAAAGGATTGCGAAATCAAAGGAAAGTTTGGTGTGATCATCATTTTTGAACTGGAAGAGGCTGCTGAAATGAATAACTGTAAAGTATGGAAGAATAGGTGACAGCTGAAATGACGAGTAAAATGGTAGTATGAAAGAAGAAGACATGCTGACCCCAAATACATTAGAGTTAGAGCAGGAGAATAAAAAAAACCGGCCAAGTGCGAGTCGGACTCGCGCACAAAGGGTTCCGTACCATTATTTATAAAAACGAGCAAAAAAATCCCTTTTTGTTTGGGAGCCTCCTTAAATATTTATTTTATTCTGTTTTTAGTATTTGTTGTTATACCATCAACAGAAATATATAATCTGTAGAAATTTCAACTGGCTAACTGTCACGGTTCATGAGAAACAGCCTGATGACAGACGGACCAACGGACGGACAGCGAAGTCTCAGTAATAGGGTCCCGTTTGTCACTTTGAGTACGGAACCCTAAAAATGAGATGATGATTATACACAGCTTATCCCGCCTGAAACAACCGGGCATTTTCTTGTCGAATAAATGCTTTATTATTTTACTAATATTATTAACATCATCTATTACCTCCGGAAAACGACAAAAACGTCGCTATTACGCACAAAATAAATACAATAAGAAGCTTATGAAACAAACAATACGTAAAAAGCAATATTTACGCGTAATCGCATTTAGGAGGGCACGCCGGAGGAGGTCACGGTACATAACGAGGATTGAGGAAGACAACGATACGTACCTATGTATACCTATGGATGTGTTGCTTCCTTAAATTATATTAAATAAGGGAACGTGTTGCTACCGATACGCAATGTCACGACATACTCTGATAGAAAGCTTTGTTTCACACGTAAGAAATGCTTAGCGATAGTTGTAAATCTAAATGTGGAGTTCAAAAATAATATTTTGTTGGTCGTCATTATTCTAGTTTAAAAAAAACAAAAAAATATAAATGGAAGTAGATATTAAGAACAATTTTTACTAGAAAACGAACAACAAAGTATGAAGCAGCTGACTTTTATTGCAAATTTCAGTTGTCATTGTAAAAGTTTTTCAATAATTGTGATAGTTTCCATTTTGATGTTTTCTATTACACCGTGTAATTTAATTGCACTTTAAACAATATTTAAATACACACAAAAACCCAGATCTTGTTAATCATGTACAATATCAAAACAATTTTTAAACGTCACTTTAGAGTCTTCTAAAGTGACGTTTAAAAATTGTTTTAAACGTCACTTTAGTCCTAATCATATCGTTATTATGGTCTGTCACATTCTGATGGGTAAAATCTGCGATCAAAAATCGAACGTGTGGCTGAACCCTTACTTGCCATGTTTACGCACACGATATGCTCAAATAAAGGCGGACAGTCACATGATTTGTGTCCCAAGTTAACGCGGGACGAAATTACAATGTTTCGGTATATTTTTAAAGTCTAAATTGGGACGCCACCTTGCGTTTTGTTGTTCATAATTCGGAAGACCTTTAGCAGTTTGATATATTTTCGTTAAAATAAGAATATTATGATAATGCAGTGGTTATGCTAGAATTTCTTAAGAAAAAGTTGAATTTGTGTTCAGTTGGGCGTAGCTATGGTTCAAATATTTGACATTTAAAAAAAAAAAGAGTATTTTGACCAAGTGGCGTATCAAAATAAAGGGAAAGCCTGGGCGATTCAAAAAACATACCTATACACATTCAAAATAAATTCATGGGATGTAAACAAAAACGAAAGTACTGTAAGTCCGAAGTTTTCTCTATTATAACATTATAAGCCACATTTTTTTTTCAATCATGTTATGTTTTTTTTCCTTTGCTGCTCATAGTGCCCCTAAGCGTACACTCCAACTGTAACACTCCGCCCCTAAGACTACCACTGACTCACTGACCTATACCTACTTTACCTTTTGACTAAAAAAGATCTTGTTCAAACTTTGCAGCAGTTTTCGTTTTTTTTTTTTTAATAATTTGAGTGTTCCTATTTATGCTTTTTAGTTATGGTGTAAATCATGATTGATTTCAACTCGTGATTATTAAGCCCGGACCGGGCAAACCGCTAATTTGTGTGAAGTGTCCTGAGAGTGACAGCCACGAATACTATTGACAACGACGGACATAATTCGATCGTAATTTGCTGACCATGTCGCTTGATTAAAATTTAATTTGCACGCTACAATTATCAGGCTATTTTGCTAATGTTAGTCTATAAGTTAGCAATATTATATTTGCCAAAATGTGGTAAATTAAAACATAAACAATGGAGGATGTTCAATTCGATGACAACCTTCAAAGTTAGATTGAACAGGCTTCTTCTGGGCAAGCTCGTTTCATCGTCGACTTTGTCTCTCATTTCTGACCTAGACTAGAGTCAAGAGCAAAGCCACACCAAATAAAATAATATGTAATATAGAATTTCAGCATAGAACTGGAAAAGTCTGCTTGAGATGATAAATCATCTCGACATAAAAATAGAATATCATATTCCAGCTTCGGCCATGTTACTTCGAGTCGGTGGAACACTTTTTTTTTCCTATGTCCCTTGAAAACCTATCACGCTATCATTTATTTCGTTTCCTTCCATAATTATTGCTCCACTGAAAAAGTCTGCTTTCCCAAACACGTGGCCATAACACAAAACTCGTTGAAAAACTAAGGTTGGTATAAAATTTAGTACACATTTTTCAATAACGTTCTGAAATATCTGCAGTATGTGTTATGATAAAACCGACGCTCCTTTGAGCTCGACATAAATGATATTGACATTAAATAACAAAGCTTCAAAGGGCAGGGACAGAGGTTTTTTTTTATATCAAAATTAAATACCGTAAAATTTTCAAATGCGAATCAAAATAGTTCAGTTTGTTGGTTTTGTGATCGTAATTAAAACCATCGAGCGTTTAGCCCTAGCCGTGTACAGTCACGTGCATTAATAAGTTTACACGAAAGATTACTTTTGAATTTTTCGAAGTACAGATAAACCGAGGCATGCCCAGCAAATGGTTGGCCACATGCCTCACTGCTTAGTTACGAGCAATATGCTCATACGACACAAGTATTGAGAGTGTGACAGCGGAGAAAACAAATAAATGTAGGTGCTAAAGACTAAGGTCTTTACTCAGTGCGTCCTGCCTGTTATGACGCGTCACCGCTATGTCGTGACGATTAATTTATTATTGGACGACTGTCGTCTATAACTGTTCCCATTATACCCATTAACTTGACAATCTGCCGTTGCTGAAAAAAAAAACAAAATAAATAAATTAATAGATATACATACTAATCCGTTTAAAAAATAAAACACAAACGTAAACGTATCGTAAAAAAATACAAACATGTAAAACACAAACGTATCTAACTAATGATAAAACTAGAAAGAGACTTTTAATTATTAATTTCCATTACACTTTTGTTTTGCATCCTCGTCAAATTCAAGGAGGTGACTATGCTAATGATTCTCGTCCCGAATCAATAGTAAAATGGGTAGGTAATTTTTTTTTTTCTTATTTACGGAAATCGGCAAGTGTGAACCATCCGTGTTTTAAACGCGGCCCGTCTGGTTCTTGCCCTATAACCTCGCTTACGCACATACAAACAATCTCAAACGTTTATTCGATAATTAAACTTATTCCCTAAACCACGTTAAGGGGGTTAGTCTTAGAGAGGCGGCACGGCGCCCTCACCTTCCGCCTGACGCAGGTCCTCACCGGACACGGTTGTTTCGGGAGGTTCCTGCACCGAATTGGGCGGGAGGAAACGCCCGGGTGTTACCATTGTGAGGATCGGCCGGAGGACACGGTGGAGCACACCGTGGAGCTCTGCCCCGCTTGGGCTGAGCACCGCCGTGTCCTCGTAGCGGCGATTGGCGGCGGTGACCTCTCGCGACCGGCCCTGGTTCAATCTATGGTCCGGAGCGAGAGGGAATGGGAAGCCGTCGCCTCCTTCTGCGAAGCAGTCATGCTAGCGAAGGAGGTGGCGGAACGTGAGAGGGAGAGAACCTCACGTCCCAGCCGCCGCGGGAGACGCCCCGGGCGTCGGGGGGCAACCAGTGGCCCCCGGCCACCGTAGGCGCGAGCCTGTGGACGGTGAGTAATGGGCTAGCTCACCGTCCGTCCGTCTTATGACGACAGGCCGTGTCGACGGCGGTTAGGGGGTTAGTCTTAAATATTGTCAAACTTGAAAAAAAATAACAAAAAAATCAGCGTTTATTAATTGGTACCGTAATTGGTACCGTAACTTGGTACCGTAATTTTAATTGATTATTTATGTCTTTTGTAACCACCTCCTAAAAATTGACGAGGATGCAAAACAACACCTTATATAAGAGCGGCGCCTCCTGGCACAGGCATATATATGCTTAAAAGGAGACTCCACCAACTGTATAACATTGTATTACGTGTAATAACGAAATAAACATTTTGAATTTTTTTATTTTTTTGACAAGCCACGACGCTTTAAACGACACGATAATCTGTCGTCACAACATAGTGGGAACGCGCCCTTACGGGGCCGAAAGGTAACTGGCTGGTCCTTAAATTCACCTTTTTTAGTAACTATCTTGAGGCGAAAACACTACAACGAGGAACAATACGAGGAGACACTAAATTATGAACAATGAAACGAGGAAACCAATCATAGTGAAAATCACTATTTATTAGTCAATACCACCTCTTATTACCTGTATATTATATGTTCTATCGGTCTAGATAGGCCGACTGCGATATGTATTTTGTAGGTAAGTTGGTCCAACAATGTATGTCGGCCGTCATAAACATTCGTCCTCCGCGAACACGAGTGTTGTGAGAACATAAAATATTAGTATAATAATCCTCTTTTCTTTTATTTTCCTACTACAAAATGTTCGGTTTTCCTACCTATATTTCTCCCTTGCATTTGCCGCCATTCATAAATACAAAAATGTTGCTTCAAGACATTGGAAGATTTAGGACAATGAAAAATTGGGGTTTATAAACGCCCAAAAGTAATGAAAACGAATTGATCAGCTTGAATTTATAACATAAATAAAGCTTCCAAATACGTGCCGAAAGCATCGAACCCAGTATGCCCGACGACCACTCAACCTATGAACACCGGTATACGCTGATCTCTCACTGTACCGGAAGCTCATACAAAGTGAGGTCAGGTTATACTGGATATTTATAGCTTGATGTGTCGCCGTGTGTCCCAGCCGCCCGCGTAGCACAGTGCGGGCTACGCCGTAGCTTGCCCGTAGCGTACTAAAAAAACGCAGTTCTTTGTTTGTTTGTATTTCGCCTGGATTGAAGTTTACAATCAGTTTTTAGTCCATAATATACCTGATCCTTCTTGAATGTTTCATAGTTTCGAATGAAATATCAATTGAAATGAACGGCATGATGCTATAGACACAATTTTGTGACGCAGTAGACACTATGGACACTCGACGTCGATACGCCTAACGTGCACCAAGAGCCTCATAGGGCGGAATCCAACTTTGTGGCATCAAACCACTGATAAGACTTACGACTTGTATGTTTCTTTACTTATATGGTTTCCATCATTTGTGTATTATAATTGGTTGATCCAGTGTTTTATCAATAAAAAATCACACAACATTTTTCACAAGATAAATAACTTTTTATATTTATAAGTTTTCTTTAAGAAAATACGCCTTTCCAAGGCGCGAATTTTCCACGCTTTATTGAAGCACCCCAGTCTGTGACTACAATATCGTGATTTTTCTCTTGTTTGTCTCAGCGGAAATTGTAATAAGGGCTTCAGTAAATATTTTGTTGATGCTGAAACAACAGATTTCGCCTTTTACTATGTAAATCTGTATGTAGACTTAAATTGCAGACAGCTTTGTAGTCGGAACGTTCGATTGGAACAAGGGCTGGTGATGTTATGAAAATAAAAAATTTAAGAATTCTTTGTAAACCTACAACAGACCCCAAAAAGAGGAAAATGATCCTAGTTATTTTTGCCACCTCAGCAACGAAAACATCGTTTTTATGACCTAATTCGATGGTCACATGTTTTCCTTTAAGGGTCTAGATGGCAGGGCACGCCACAATAGTGGCGATAAGTCCCCTCTTTGAGGAGTGGCTAGAGAGGCGGCACAACGCCCTCACCTTCCGCCTGACGCAGGTCCTCACCGGACACGGTTGTTTCGGGAGGTTCCTGCACCGAATCGGGCGGGAGGAAACGCCCGGGTGTTACCATTGCGAGGATCGGCCGGAGGACACGGTAGAGCACACCGTGGAGCTCTGCCCCGCTTGGGCTGAGCACCGCCGTGTCCTCGTAGCGGCGATTGGCGGCGGTGACCTCTCGCGTCCGGCCCTGGTTCAATCCATGGTCCGGAGCGAGAGGGAATGGGATGCCGTCGCCTCCTTCTGCGAAGCAGTCATGCTAGCGAAGGAGGTGGCGGAACGTGAGAGGGAGAGAACCTCACATCCCAGCCGCCGCGGGAGACGCCCCGGGCGTCGGGGGGCAACCAGTGGCCCCCGGCCACCGTAGGCGCGAGCCTGTGGACGGTGAGTAATGGGCTAGCTCACCGTCCGTCCGTCTCATGACGACAGGCCGTGTCGACGGCGCGTACGTGTTCCACGCGCGCCTCAAGGAGATGTCAGCAAACCAGAAGGGGTCCGAAAGGGCCGATGCCTGCCAGGGCTGCGGGTTGTTCGAAAGAGATACCGCGGCCCTGGAACACAAAGGGCGAAGAAGGAACATGGGTGGGTTTTAGTCAGTGCAAGTCTGACACTCCCTCCCGCTCCGCCCAGAGCGGGAGAAGTCATTTGATGATTTCCCACCCGGAAAAAAAAAGAAAAAAAAAAAGGGATGGCAAAAAAGTTTCGCCGTGCCGGGTCTTGCGCCTGGGGGTCTACTCTCTAAGCACGAAGTCCGTAGTTTCGGCCGAAGTTACGGTCGTTTCCTACTCCTTATCACATACGGACATTAATTCGTTAGGGGCCCGAACTAAAAATGAATGACAATACGATTGGACAGTTGTCCTTACTCCCGATGTGTTTTCAAAACTCATGGATCTAAAAATATTAGGGAGTAGGATTTATTTCGAAGTATAAAGCTGAACGAACGGACCCGTACTTTCGTTGACGGACTTAGAGAGTAGGCCCCCTGATCTCTCTCCGTTCGTGTCGGATTGTCGTCCCACCGGGCTATGTGAGTAAAGGAAGAGAGAGGGTAGCCTGTACGCACCCACTTGTTCACTATAACATATCTCTTGCCTCGATGGCTAATAATTATCCAATATTCTATATAGAGGACTATTACTAGGCTTGGGCCGCCTACTTGATTGCCAACCAAAACACACAAAATAAATTGAAATTCTCATCACCACTACCAAAGATTTCGACCTAACAACAAAAACACTTATAATTAAAGCCCTAGTAGCTATTTAAGAGCTGTGAAATAATAGTTGTGAGTAAGTTTATAACTTTAATTATTGCGTAAAATGGTCTCGGTAATAAATGTGGGAACTTTAATATTTTACTTTGCGAGTTTCAACGATCATCAGGGGATTACCGTGGGTTAATGAGTAGCGGGTTTCACTTGCACATTTATAATGTACATATATCATCCTGTTTTTAACAATTTGAGGTGCATATTGCGAATAAGGGTTTACGCAATGATCTTTGCGAATTGGTTAAGATTTTTTGAGGAATCTCTACCTTCTTTGGGACGAGCTTGTATCTAAGTAATCATCAATAATCAGATAATCTGCAACTCTTGCCATTAATTACAAAAAGACCTCTTTGTGCCTCGGAAAACACGTTTAGTCGTTGCGGTTAACTAATCTTAAAAAGACGTATCGTGAGACGTAGTATTTCTGACAGCCATTCGCACCATTTTAAACACTGGTAGTGGTAGCATTGATTTTAATCAGCTTGAACATACCAAGCTAAGCCGATAGTTTCACGGAGGCATATTAATGATAAAAAAACCTTTTTAAAAAAAGCTTTTATTTAAATGCCCAAAAAGAAGAAAATAAAATTTTCTTTTAAAATTGGTTAAGGTTTACTTGTGTAAATAAACTAGTAATTTTAATTAAATAATTATAGGTACTTACGCAAACCTCGCGACAAGCTTTTATGATCATATAAATTGTGTATAATGAGGTTATAAGTTGATAGTTAAAATTTTAAAAGAAAATTTTATTTTATTCTTTTTGAGCATTTAAATAAAAGCTTTTTTTAAAAAGGTTTTTTAACTTTCTTTTATTTTAACATTTTTAGTTTTGCCGTAATCTTTTCTGACCACACATCAATATCACAATCTCAACACTTTTTTCATTCCATGCTATTTATTTACCGTTAAAGAGCTCTCGTGAGAAGACGATCCTGGCTACAGGATGAGATCATAATAGAATCCAAGTTTATCCATAAAAAATGAACGTGTATACAAATTTCCGTGTCTGTGCTATTAACCGTTGAGGAGTTCCCTCGTGAGAAGACGATCCTGGCTGCAGGATGAGATCATGAAAGAATTCAAGTTTATTCATCAAATATGAACGTGTATACAAATTTTCATGTCTCTGCTATTAACCGTTGAAGAATTCTCTCGTTAGAAGACGATCCTGGCTGCAGGATGAGATCATGATAGAATTTATGTTTACCCATCAAATTTAAACATGCATACAAATTTTCGTATCTGTCCTATTAACCGTTGAGGAATTCCCTCGTGAGAAGACGATCCTGGCTGCAGAATAAGTTCATGATACAAATCGTGATTATCCATCAAGTATGAACTCGTACGCAAAGTTTCGTGTCTGTGCTATTAACCATTGAAGAATTCCCTCGTGAGAAGACGATCCTGGCTGCAGGATGAGATCATGAAAGAATTCAAGTTTACCCATCAAATTTAAACATGCATACTAATTTTCATGTCTCTGCTATTAACCGTTGAAGAATTCCCTCGTGAGAAGACGATCCTGGCTGCCGGATGAGATCATGATAGAATTCATGTTTACCCATCAAATTTAAACATGCATACAAATTTTCGTATCTGTGCTATTAACCGTTGAGGAGTTCGCTCGTGAGAAGACGATCCTGGCTGCAAGATGAGATCATGATAGAATTTATGTTTACCCATCAAATTTAACATGCATACAAATTTTCGTATCTGTCCTATTAACCATTGAGGAGTTCCCTCGTGAGAAGACGATCCTGGCTGCAGAATAAGTTCATGATACAAATCGTGATTATCCATCAAATATGAACTCGTACGCAAAGTTTCGTGTCTGTGCTATTAACCATTGAAGAATTCCCTCGTGAGAAGACGATCCTGGCTGCAGGATGTGATCATGAAAGAATTCAAGTTTACCCATCAAATATGAACGTGTATACAAATTTTCATGTCTCTGCTATTAACCGTTGAAGAATTCCCTCGTGAGAAGACGATCCTGGCTGCAGGATAAGATCATGAAAGAATTCAAGTTTATTCATCAAATATGAACGTGTATACAATTTTTCATGTCTCTGCTATTAACCGTTGAAGAATTCCCTCGTGAGAAGACGATCCTGGCTGCCGGATGAGATCATGATAGAATTTATGTTTACCCATCAAATTTAAACATGCATACAAATTTTCGTATCTGTGCTATTAACCGTTGAGGAGTTCACTCGTGAGAAGACAAATCGTGATTATCCATCAAATATGAACTCGTACGCAAAGTTTCGTGTCTGTGCTATTAACCGTTGAAGAATTCCCTCCTGAGAAGACGATCCTGGCTGCAGGATGAGGTCATGATAGAATTCATGTTTACCCATCAAATTTAAACAGGCATACAAATTTTCGTATCTGTGCTATTAACCGTTGAGGAGTTCCCTCGTGAGAAGACGATCCTGGCTGCAGGATAAGTTCATGATACAAATCGTGATTATCCATCAAGTATGAACTCGTACGCAAAGTTTTGTGTCTGTGCTATTAACCATTGAAGAATTCCCTCGTGGGAAGACGATCTTGGCTGCAGGATGAGATCATGATGGAATTCATGTTTATCCATCAAATATGAACGTGCATACAAATTTTCGTATCTGTGCTATTAACCGTTGAGGAGTTCCCTCGTGGGAAGACGATCCTGGCTGCAGGATAAGATCATGATAGAATTCATGTTCATCCACCAAATATGAACTTGCATACAAATGTTCGTGTCTGTGCTATTAAATGTTGAGGAGTTCTCTCGTGAGGAGACGATCCTGGCTGCAAGATTAAGCTATGTCTGTCATAAAAGTGTATTGTCATCAAAACCAAAGGTGTGTGCAAAATTTCAGCTCAATCGGACATCGAGAAGTGGTTCTAATTTAGATTCCAAGAATCCACCGTAACAAACATACATACATACATTGCAAGTTTATATAAAAGCTTTTAATTAAAATAGAAGAAAACTACTATATACAAGGTGTTGTTTTGCATCCTGGTCAAAATTCAGCAGGTTGTCACAAAAGACATAAATAATCAATTAAAATTACAGTACTTTAATTTAAAAAAAAAAATGGTTTTTTTTTGGTTGTTTAAGTTTAAGTCAGTATTTCAGAATCAATCCCGTAACGTGATTTAGGGAATAAGAAATTATCGAATAAACGTTTGAGACTGTTTGTATGGAAGCGCGGTTTAAGGGGGGAGAATCAGACGGCCTGCGTTTAAAACACGGATGGTTCACACTTACCGATTTCCGTAAATGAGATAAAAAATTAAAATTACCTACCCATTTTATTATTGATTCGGGAAGAGAATCATTAGCACAGTTACATCCTCGAATTTGACGAGGATGCAAAACAACACCTTGTATATATACATACATATAATAATATAAAGCTTAAGATTTTGTTTGTTTGATTGCTTGAACTGGTTCGAATTGAAAACAGTCGTGTTGGGTAGCCCATTTATTGATGAAGGCTATAGCCTATATAACATCACGCAACGGCCAAAAGGAGCGGAACAGCAATCAAAAATGTAAATACGGGGAAAATGTGACGTAGACGAAGTCGCGTGGGTAGTCCTTTTGATAAGAATACCATGTGATAAATATTTGAAACATAGGGAGCTAAAAAGGTATCGTACCTTTTATAACAACAGATTTTTCGGAATAGTCTCGAATTTACGAGTTACGATATTCCTTAATCCCGTTTTTATTTGGGCAAAAATATACACCGCAAAGGATACGTATTCTTTCTCGGAAACCACGCAGAATTCAATCATCTGTACAACCCACTCACCTGTGCACCTGATTGGGAGACTACAAAAGTAACGAGTGCTTAATCCCCGTAGGTCTTTTTATTTAAATAATCCATTTTGATACTTCAAAATATTCACGAAATATATCTATTCACTTTTATATTTAAGGCTCAATTCACACGTACCAGAACCACACCACGTCGCAGCGACAAAATGTGGTCAAGCTGTGGTTACGTGTGAATAGTGTCGCAGCGGCTTTTTGCAGTTGCGTTGTGGTACCGGCAAAACGTCGATGTGGTTGCGTTGTCGCTGTCGTTGCGATATGGTAACCACGTGGTCATGTGCTGTTATACTCCGGCTTTCGTAGAGAAAACACGGCTTGACTGAACGTAGTCATGGAGGAAAGATTGTTGTTGCTGTCCTTGTTATGGCTTTTAATAATAAGAAGAAGACGTCATGTCGTGGCGATGTGGCCGCGGTGCCGCCGCCGGTCGTGGCGTTGCCGTCGCGATGTGGTTGCGATGTGGTCGTATTACACAGGTGGTCGATAACAACGGCAAAATGTGGTACGTGTAAATTGTAATATTCATTTTCAAAATATACGCCCGACCACATGGCGTCGTTGTGGTGTGGTTGTGGCTGTGGTGTGGTTGTGGTACGTGTGAATTGACCCTAACATAACATAACGCCTTGTTAACCATCGAAGGTTCAAGCAAAGTGGTACTTAACAAGTACATCAACATTTCGCCATATATGTTTTAAGTCCGATGTATAGAATGTGATAGAAGGCGAGCCTATTGTCATCAACCGGCAATAAGTTAAAGAAAGAGGCTGTCCAACGGTATCGAGTTGTATCTCGTCGTGTATTGAGCGTCGTCCTTACTGTTGTAAGGACATCATCATCTGCCTAGCCTTTTTCCAAACTATCATGGGGTCGGCTTCCAGTCTAACCGGATGCAGCTGAGTACCAGTATGTTACATGAAGCGACTGCCTTATCTGACCTCCATAACCCGGCAACTGGGTAATACGATACCCCTTGGTAAGACTGGATGTGTCTGACATCTTCATCATCTTTTGGCTTTTGACTACTCGTAACGACTGTCAAAGATCTACAAATGACAGCCGAGGCACGGAGGAAACTTGGTATGTAATTATGGTCACCCATCCACAGACCAACCTCGGCAAGCACGGCTTAACATTAAAGATCAACCCGTGCAGCTGTTCTTATTTAGCCAGGAGCTCCTCTTACTGTTGTAAGGACGACGCTCAATAAAGACGAACTTTGAGATGAAGAGTAAGGCAAAGGTGTACTTAATAGTACACCCAGTTATGTTTAAATCTCATGTACTACGGAGTAAACCTATTGCCATCAATCGGGCACAAAGCCAGACTCCGTGGCTGCTACTAGAAAATTCCTAGTGGAAAAACCCAATAAATATTTGCCCGACTCGGGAATCGAACCTAGGACCTCATGCTCAGCAGTCGCACTTGCGACCATTAGACCAACGAGCAGTCTCGAAATGTCTCTATTCAATTTTTGAAGTGAAACTTCTTATGCGTCTTCCAACAAGTTTAATTCTACCATGGAGCGGGAATATTTTCTAAAACTCACTAAGAGATGGCAGTACGAGTATTACAAGATTTGTGACTACGTAGTTCTATTAAGTACGCAAGATGGCGTTCAAACAGTCATGCATTCGACTCTTCGGTGTGACCAGCCTTCGCTCAATTTCCATGAGTAGAATAGCCTCGATAAACTTATGTAATAAAAATAATACAACAAGAAAACAACAAAATATTATTTAGAAGCTCAATACAATAACGAGAGTGAATGCGTGGCACTCGAACGCATGCGTGTAGTATTACGAAGATTCACTTCTTCCGCGCGGAGTGGAGACCGGAGAGGACTCCACGCAATATTTTTTTTTATTAATTGGCTTTTAGCAACAATATTCTAAGAGCCTTCGCAAATCCATTTTTGAACTAAATCGATCTTTGTTGCCATGACAACAGTTGAAAACACTCACCTAATCGTATTCCTAGAATTTCTTGGCTGCAATTATGGCGGATCTTGAAATAAGGTACCTCATCTACAATAGCTATCTTTATCAAACCCACAGTTGCATTCTGCTTCAATCAATGCTAAAGATGTCATATTTATGTCACTTTAATCAATGTTAAAGATGTATATAATTGACAGATGAAGAGTAGGCAATGTCAATTTATAAACGAACTGGGCGGAATGTAAGCGTGGTTAATACTGACCTAGTCCAGTTCCTGACTAAGAATACGTTTGCCATTTAGCACCTATAACCTTCTCATTCATTCCTCATTTCTGCATCAATCAGTGGGTAACTATTTTGCTTAATTTGTGCTTCCTTCTTATAGTGTTTTCATTATCTATCAGTCTATACCTGCTCATGAATGTAAAAGTAGTGAGATACGTGATGTCCTGCGTTTCCAGATACCTGCAAGGTACAGCTAATAAACGATGGGCGCTAGTGATAGCTAAATTCACTTACTACTAGACACCCGTAGAAAGAGGAACGTGCTTTCCGAGACACGGAGGTAACTGAGTATGTGATGGGCAGTCACCAATCCACGGTCGAACCTAGGCAAGCGCGGCCTAATCTGAATATCAACCCGAGCGTCTGTTATTATTTAGTCACAAACTTCCCCAAAGAAAACAACAGCCAAAATAAAATAAAACTCCATACGAGAAATAGTTCCACCACATCTACATTTAAACACTCGTACGTTCGACCACACATACAATTTGAGCAAGTGAGTTTTGGCTCTGAATAGAAAGGCGTGAACTACTCCAAGTCTTAACTTTTTGTTTAGCCTCACTTCGCTTGCATTGTTAACCGCTTTAATGCCAAAGAGAAACTGTGTAGCTTTTCTACCTTTTTAAGGTTAGAATGCAAATGAACTCGTACTTTTGACTGGCTGATATGTGTTTCTTGTTGGTTCTTGAACGTTTTGAAAATGCAGCTGGAATTTTGAAAAAAAGCTACCCAGTTACGAATATAGGTTGGTCTGTGGATGGGTGACCCATTACATCCCGAGTTTCCTCCGTGCCTCGGAAAGCAAGTTAAGCCGTTGGTTCCAGCTGCCATTTGTAGATCTTTGACAGTCGCTACAGGTAGTGTGAACGAAAGTCTGACAACCAGTCTTACCAAGGGCATTACCCACAGTACTAACTGGGTCGGAGGTCAGATAGGCAGTCGCTATGTAAAATATTAGTATTCGGTTGTATTTAGTCGGACTGGAAGACCCCAACATAGTTCGGAAAATGCTAGGCAGATGATGATGATTTTTGTTTTTTTTAGTACAGTCGAGTCATATTTTATTTATGAATTGATTATGTTTTGCTCTTAGTAGGAACTAACCAACCCGTGTTTATCTGTCTATGCCTCGCCTCCCAGAGCGTAAGTTTCGAAGTTGACCGATTAGATAACCAAATACATTTCTCTGCTGGATTGCTTGCTTAAGTTATCTTCTGGACTTTGTTTTTAAAATATCGAAATATTAGGTACTTAAAGTACCCTTTTTGCAAAGTGTGTTTGGTATGTTATTAATTGTGGTCGATTTGACAGATTTGTCTATGTCACAGTCAAAACTGTTAAATAATTAAAACTGCTGTTGACCGGTTTAAACTATTTTAACAATAACTAACATTTACTTAGAAACTCAATAAGTTGGTAGGTTATTTTTGGGACCCTTTGAATAACATTGTTATAATTAATTCTCAAACAACATATATTTATTAGAAAAAACACATTTTGACTTAATAAAGGTTTTGACCGACACCGGTCAAAAGTGGTTTTGTCCGATAAATAGTTTGGACTGTAACATATATAATAATTAATAATATAATAAAAAATAATTAATGTCCGAACTTACCATTTTTTCTCGCGAAAAATATCTGTCCCCCAAAAGACCTTACTTAATGGTAAGAACCATTAGTAATGGTAATACCAACACCAGAAGCCCATTAATATTAATTTGATGAAGTCGCCCCACATAAAGGGGAATGCCCACAGATTGCAGTAATGCGCAGCACTAACAGTTTGTTGCGAACGTTGCCAGCACCGTGTAACCTATTTCCAGTTGATGGACGCTTAAATATTTTTGTATTACCTAGTCATGCAGCATGGCCGAGTTTCATTTTCGTTTTATCTAAATTATAAATAGTTGTTTCTGCAATGGTATGCATATTTTATAACGCGGAAATTGTTTTTGCAGAATTTGTTTGGATGTTGAGTATTTTGTTTTTTTTTTTTATATGCGTCGGTGACTGAAAAGTTCGGTTGCTGATAGGTTGGTTATCGTGGTATGGACATGTGATGCAGTGGAATGAGGAAAATTTTGAGGATGAATTTCGATGGCTGTAAGAGAAGAGGAAGACCAAAGAAACGATGGATGAACCGTCACGTGATATGACTAGAAACGAGGTTACTGCTGAGATAACGAGTAATGAAGAAGTGTGTAATAAAGATGTATGACTATATGGAAAAACAAGACACGCTGCACCGACCCCAAATAAATTGGGATAAGGGCAGTGGAACGATGATGATGATGAATTAAAAAAATAAAGAGAGGTTATATGAGAGATTGTGATTATTCTCTAACAAAGGATTTAGTATGTGATTCTAAACTCAGCGCTTATTTTTTCTACAAGGTGTTGTTTTCATTCTCGTCAAAATTTAGTAGATTGTCACAAAACAAAAATTCTGGAACAAAAATTGTTAAACTATACAAAGAATGACTATTGTTTCATTTTTATAGGCGAAAAAGATTTTAGGAAAACTGACAATTACTTTAAATTAATTATTAGTTTAAGGAGTATTTTAATGACAATAAAACACACTAAAATTTTGCTCTGTTTACCGACCTACAAATTTGATGGATGTTGTTCCATGTTTAACTCCAGAATAGAAACATTCAGTAATTTACTATACCATGATATTTGTACTCACGACTATGCAATGATATTTGATTCGAATTTAAATCTGACATACGATGAGACAATGTTTTATAGGCGCAACGGAGTTCTCAATAACTATGGCATGAAGAATATTTTTGACAATCTAAAGTGCTATCTTGGCATGTATAAAGACCCTTGTCATATAAATATTGAGAATCCAAATTCAGGAAACCGTACAATGTTAAAAAAAGAACAGTTTTTTCGTTCCTATCAATGAGAGTAGTAAGAGAAACCAAAATAGTAAGACTGAAACTCCTAACCATATCGTACGACTTCTGCACCAAAACATTGCAGGGCTATTGAATAAACTTTCTATGATTGAAATATGTTTAACTGAATTCAAGGACAGTCATAAAGAGGTAGACATATTATGTTTCTCAGAAACATTTATTAGTAATAATAATGAAGTAAATATAAGTATTAACGAGTTCATACTTGCAACTTCTTACTCACGCAACACGGAAAAGAGGGGTGGGGTGTGTATTTTAATTAAACAGTTCTTAGAATACAAAATAATTCAGTTATGTAAAGAAATGGCAGTAGATAAAATATTTGAGTGTTGTGGCATAGAAATACCACGTTATAACTGTATTATTGTATGTGTTTATAGGACACCCAATTCGAACATTGCGATATTTTTTAATAAACTCGAGTCACTATTGCTTAAACTAAGTGACAAAAAAAACAAAAAAATTGTACTGGTAGGAGATCTAAACATAAATACCCTTACGACAAACAAAAATGCCACTACACTAAAAGAAATACTTTTAAACTGCAATATGACTTTAAAGATAAATACTCCGACTCGACATACCTCTTGCTTAGACCACATCATCACTAATATACAAGACTCGTCAGGGGAAACATGTGAATTACATCTATCGGACCATAATACTGCCCAGATATTGACATTTACATCAAACATGTCATCGAACAAGCATGCTCCATCGCATTGTTTCATGTACAAGAGGAATTATAATGAAGAGTACATTGAAAAATTTAGAGAATGCCTCTTGAGCCTGAATTGGCGAGATATTTATGATGAAATAGATCCTAATACGGCGTTTAATAACTTTCACGAGACTTTTTGCCTATTATATAAATTAAATTTCCCTTTGCAAAAAATAAAAGTAAATTATCAAACACCGCCTTTAAGATGGTTAACTAAAGGTATAAAAAAATCTTGCCTCTCGAAAAGATATCTAAAATCAAAATATCATGAGAATAAATCTAAGGAAAATAAATTGGTTTATAATAAATACTCGAAAATATTAAAAAAGTGTATTAACTTGGCCAGAAAGCAATCTTCGAACAATTTTATTTTGAAAGCAAAAAATAAATGTCAAGCAACATGGAAATTAATTAAAAATAAACCTAAATGTACAAATTCACAATTTATAAAGGCAATTAAAATTAATGGCGCGACAATAGAAAAACCTGAAGAAATAGCGGAATCTTTTAATAATCACTTTATTGATGCTACAAATATAGACAGAACCAATAAGAAAAACAATATTACAAAAACCACTAGCAATGTAAGTACTAGTTTATTTCTCGAACCTTGCACGCCCAATGAAATCAAGAAAATAATTCAGTCACTAAATAATACCAACGCAGTGGGATATGATGACATTTCCACCCACATAATAAAATCATGTTCCGATATATTATCGCCTATAATAGCTCATCTTCTAAATTTAAGTTTCTTTGAAGAAAAGTACCCGGATAAATTAAAGTTCTCAGTTGTAAAACCATTACTTAAAAAAATAAATAAACATGCTTTAGACAATTATCGACCAGTGACACTAATACCTATAATTTCAAAAATATACGAAAAAGCAATGTATAATCGAATTGTCTCATTTATATCTAAATACAATATAATAAGTACGGAACAAAATGGTTTCCAAAGAGGAAAGTCAACCGCACTAGCTTGTTATCAACTAATAAAATCGATTACGGAGAATATTGATAAAAAGTTACCGGTCACTGCAATATTTTTTGACATGACCAAAGCATTTGACTTTGTAAATCATGATATACTGTTAGAAAAGTGTGAGAGTTACGGAATAAGAGGAAAAGCGTTAAATTGGCTAAAAGATTACTTAACGAATAGACAACAACGGGTTGAAATTTTAGGCGTTAATAAAGACAGAGAAATAATAACATATAAATCTCAATACAGGACCAATAAGTATGGCGTGCCACAAGGTAGTATTTTGGGGCCTTTGCTTTTTCTTCTTTACATAAATGATTTGCCAACAGTGACGAGGCACAAGTGCGTGTTGTTTGCAGACGACATCTCATTGATAATAAATAAAGATAATGAAAATGAAAATTTTGAAGATAAAATTAATGCTGCAGTAGAAGCAGTAATAGAATGGCTAGAACAAAATAATTTATGTGTGAATGTTTCCAAAACAAAATATATTAATTTCTCTAATTATAAAATGAAAAATGAAACAATGAAAATTATTGGAGGTGATTATGAAATTGAAGAAGTTGACCATACGAAGTTTTTAGGCATAGTAATTGATAAAAATTGTAATTGGAAAAAACACATTGAAAATATATGTAACAGGCTAAATAGCTTTGCATTTGCACTAAGAAATCTCAGGAAAACTGTTGGACGTAATGCCGCGCTGTTAGCTTATCATGGATATGTCTCATCTGTGCTAAGATACGGCTTAATTATATGGGGTAATTCTACTGACAGCAATAAGGCATTTATTGTGCAAAAAAAATGTTTACGAGCTGTGTTTGGTGCAGACCCATTAGAATCGTGCAGACCTATTTTTAAAAAACATAAATTATTAACATTAGCATGCTTGTACATACTGGAAATGGGAGTATTTGTTAAGAAAAATCCTCACCTATTCAGCACAGCCGATAGCGTCAATGTTTATAAGGTGGGCAAAATGTCAAGAGATCCAACAAAATTAGCAATGCCAAGATGTAGAACAGCATACTGCCATAAAAACACGAGTCGAATGGCAATAAAGATATTTAATAATATACCAAAGGTTATTAGAGAGCTGCGTTACAGCTTATTTCAAAAGCATCTCAGAGCATGGCTTATGGAAAACTGTTTCTATAGTATTAAGGAATTTATGAATTTTAGCACAAATGGGAAAATTGCATGACATATAAATTACATTTGACATTTTTATTTTAAGCTATTGACATATTTTGTAATTTAATTTCCGTGGTTATCATTTGTAATTTGATGTTTATAAAATTGTAATTGAACTATTATTATATTTTGACATTTGTAATTTGATAATTTAGACAATTATTGATTTATTACTTTTTTTTTTATTTTGTTTGACATTGGAATTTAATCATTTGAATCATTATTACTGTCACAAAATTTGCATGCCGAAATTAGTAGGCGGAATATGAAGAACTATTGTGTATATGTTATTAAATCTGTACAATACCATATTTCAGGCAAATAAATGAATCTATCTATCTATCTATCTAAAAGACATAAATAATCAATGAAAATTACGATACCTAGTTAATTATTAATAAACGCTGATTTTTTGTTGGTCAGTATTTCAGTATAACCCCCCTTAACGTGGTTTAGGGAATAAGAAATTATCGAATAAACGTTTGAGATTGTTAATATGTGTGTAAGCGAGGTTATAGGGTGAGAACCAGACGGGCCGCGTTTAATACACAGGTGGTTCACACTTACCGATTTCCACAAAAAGGAAAAAAAAAAAAAAAACTTACACATTTTATTATTAATTCGGGACGAGAATCATTAGCTTATTTACCTCCTTGAATTTGACGAGGATGCAAAACAACAGCTTGTATAAAAAATCAGATTATTTGACATACTTAAACAAAAAAGTAGGTAACTTTACTTTTGTTATTCTGTTTAATTGTTATGTTGTTGTTTTGTTTAAAATTTTTGTGTAGTACACCACACTACCCCCTCCAAATGTTGTCCATCCAAATGTTGTCTGGAAGATATCGCTATGAGCGATAAGACCGCCGTTGTAACCATAAAATTAGCAGTTTTGTAAACCCGTAATGTTTGATTTTTGGTGTACAATAAAGTATTATTCTATTCTATAACTTATCCAGTTATTAGATTCTTTGTATAACAGCTCTATTTTACTTAACAATGTCTGAGCGTGAACTCAAGGTAAACCAATATTTAAAATACATAGTTACTGCTTGTAAGACTGCAGAGGTAATTTAAAAGTCACTTTGAGTACGATCGGATTTATTTACAAACTTTTTTGGAACGAAATTGAGTTTTGTGGAAAATACTGAACACTTAAAAAATCTACGCCCTTGACTAGCAACAGACAATTATAATGATTTTGGGTTGAACCTTTACCCAAGCAACTTAACGCTTGTTTTGATCGAAGAGTTAGACAGAAATGTATCTTTCAAATAACATAACATCACGCTTGTAATTCCCGAAGGGTTGGGCAGAGGTCTACGTAATAATACACCTACATTTCACTAGTTATGTTTAAGTCCCATGTAAGAGGGACCTTGCCAATTGCCATCAAACGGGCACATATCCAAATTTCGTTGCCGCCACATGGAAATTTCTAATAGAAAATCCTAATAACATATTGACTGACCTGGGAATCGAACTCAGACCCTCATACTCAGCAAACAAGTTTGCTACCACTAGAACATCGCGGTAGTTAAATAGAAAATCTAATAGTGAATCTTTCAAATAGAAAAGGTGCTGTGGTCCAACTATTTTTAAAGTTGGACTACCGCCCCTAGTTAAGACCCATGGTCCAACTAGTTGGACAGAGCAGTTGGACCACTGCCCCGGACTGCATTACCAGTACTACTGCTGTAATCCCGAAGGGTTATTCAGAGGTGTACTTAATAATACACCTATATTTCAGCAGCCTTTGCCTTTAGCCAGTTATGAGTCAGTCAAAGAGGGCAAGCCTATCGCTATCATCCAAATCCAGACTCCTGCTGGCCTACCATGACGTCTGAAAGCAGTGTTGTTTTACTCTTATTCTAGTGTGGGAAAGAGACGTAGCTATACAAGATGTCTAGCGCCATCTCTTTCCCACACTGGAAAAGGAGTAAAATAATAATGTTCTACGACGTCATGTCCACTTCGGTACCACAGTAGGCCACTACGGCCTACCATGACGTCATAAAGCATTATTATTTTATTTATCATCATTATTATACTCGTCATGGTAGGCCACCTGGTGGCTACTGAAAAATTTCGTGGAGGGAAAACCCAATATTTTTTTTTTTTTTACGGCCCGGTTCGCGCAGTTTCTGAGCGATCGACTGCTGCACTGCGTGTCGCGGGTTCGATTCCCGCATGGAACAAATATTTGTATGGCCAACAGATAGTTGTTCCGGGTCTGGCTGTTTGTGTTTGTCAGTTTAAATGTTTCTAAATGCACCCACGATACAGGAGAAAATTCCTAGTGTGGGGGCAACGTTTTTCTTAACAAAATCTTTGTCAGCAGCCGCGCTTGCTTCCATTCAACCAACGAGTCAGGACAATATCCTGCCATTATAATGTTCCCATATCTTTGACAATAAACTAAGAAATAATACAATCAAGTAAGAATACGAGTGCTATGTCTTGAAAAATGATATAATATTATTTCAACAGAATATGTAGATGTATAAGAATAGTCTTTCTAAATTCAATTACATAGTCATCCCTAAGGAGATAAAACGTGTTAGTACAAGTAAAATATTGGTCTTCCTTTTTGTGTATTTAATCATACATTATTATTTTTTCTTTGTTCTTAAGGGAATACCTATATGAAAATATATTTTCGTAACATCCTGACTGACAAAAAAAGCTCTTGACTTTGACATCTACGAGTGTAGTAAGAAGAAGTATGGTAAGACGATAAATTACCATTTTAAAAGCTTTTATTTTTTAGAGTTCCGTACCCAAAGGGTCAAACGGGACCCTACTACTGAGACTTCGCTGTCCGTCTGCCACCAGGCTGTATCTCATGAACCGTGATAGTACGCCAGTTGAAATTTCTACAGATTATGTATTTCTGTTGATGCTGTAACAACAAATACTAAAAACAGAATCAAATAAATATTTAAGGGGGCTCCCATACAAAAAAGTGATTTTTTGCTCGTTTTTATAAATAATGGTACAGAACCCTTCGTGCGTGAGGCCGGTTTTTTTTATTAGAACGAAGTTTCAGCAAACCCTTCTAATATTAAAAATGCGAAAGTTTGTGAGGATTTATGGCTGTTTGTAACTCGTTCACGCATTAACTACTAGTGGATCTGTATAAAAGGGGAATGCCTATAAAATGCTTGAAATGGACGAAAACTACGAATAGTCCTTAACTGAATTTAAAATAAAATATGATAATGAAATAATTCTCAAGTTGGTTTAAGTAGGGTAAAAAAGTATTGGAATCATTAAAATATTTAACTTGATATCCGTTTAAGTCATTCTTATTTTTATCGGAGGTCAGTGCTTATTTGACACGAGTAAATGACATTCAGCCAATCAGGAATCGCCACATAATCTCTAACGAATTATTTTATAGAATTAGTGCACAGATAACACTAATTTAATATAATTCGACCTATGTACCATAAATATAATTAAAATAATATACGCATGTTTTTATGTTTTGGAACGAAGTTCCTTATCGCGCGTTGCGAAAGGGGGCTAGACGGAAAAAATTAAGACCAAAAGTTGTAACGACACTTTTTGCTATAGTTGTAAGCCGTGCGGCGTGCGCGTGTTTCTCTGTCTGTCTCTCTCTCTCTCTCATAGAAAGCAAGCCAGTTATTTTCGTTTCATCTTTCTATTTTGCATTGAACAGTGTGGATCAATGTTAATTAATAATACTAATATTATAATTTTTTATTTCACAGTTTTGTTCCTCCGGCTAGCCGGGAAATGCTGATAGCACAGGCCTAAGCCCAATGGTTATCGGCTGGGTTAAGAGTTGATGCAGTAGATATAGACACAACACGGTTCTGTGCTGTAGGTTGAATGAATGATGAGGGTATGTTTGAGTGAAGATGTTGTTGGTACGGGTCGTCTGATTCACATTGAAGGAACTTCCTTACCAGTCTCCACGTGTTTAATATCACTGCTTTCTGCAGCAGGTAGTAGGTGGTAGAGGGCAGGTTCAGGGAAGTAAGGGACTGGTGGAGTTGTTTTGGAATCACTCCTGTCGTGGACAGTACTATAGGAATTATGGTTACTTTTTGCAGATGCCAGAGTCGGGTTATCTCATCTTTTTTTAAAATTATTAGTTTTAATTATTATTATTAATATGGATAGAATCCTGCACTATGTAAATGGTTATCCTTAACCTAGACTTATTCTATATTGCAGAAAAAATGTTTCGACTTGTAGTTGTTGTTTTGAGTTGTAGTCTTTTGATAATTATTGAATTTGTAATGGGTTACGTATGATTTGTAGTAAAATTTGGCGTATATTTCGTTGTTGTTCATTTCAGGCATTTTTTATATGGCTGATGGGTATTCCCCTTTGTCACAAGGATAGATAATAATATAATAGCTTGGAATAGCACATAAGGTAAATTTTATCTGATTAATACGATCCAGTGGGACAATTACCGAACAAAACTCGGGCGAAGCTGTTGGCATAAGCTAGTTAAAAATACGTTAATTTTGTTAAAACAAGCAAAGATATTTGAAGATCTAAGCTGATGTTGCCAGGATTAATCCATAAAAGTTTTGATATATCTTTTTAACTTGGCCTGGAGAGAAAAGTTAAAAAAGAAAATCCTGAATGATGGGACATACCGGCAACAATCTACGTTCGAAAATCTGACACTCGGTCTAACCTTGTTTACTGGTTTCAAAGGGCAATATGGCAGCCATTTTTTTTTTTTTTTTATGAATGGCATCTCGCAGTTCAACCTATGAGGTTGTCGTCTGCTTAACCGGACTATCCTGTGGGTGCCTTTAGAGTAAGGCCTCCAGCCAGGGCATAAAAACTTACAAACTAAGCGACTGCACGCTAAGGGCACCCCCTGTGGGGTACGAACCTCGGCTTAGGGCGTCGCTGGGGGAGGACTGCATGGGGACAGGCTGGATCTGAATGGTATCATTATTTAGGGGCTGATTTAAAACTACTGGCACAGCATCGCGGGCTGGCTCGAGCGAGGGTCGGGGAGGGCATGGACCGGGACGTCGCGACGGACCTCGACGGCGAGGTCGGAAAGACGGCGGTTTGAGTCGGAACTTTTTAAGAGTGCTAGTCTCTTTGCTACTCTCCTGGAGGAGGGTGATAGCATCATCTGGAGTGACAAGGGTATGCCTAGGACGGCGTACTGTACTAATGCGCGAGGGTTCGTAACGGGCGGCCGCTGCGATCAGGGGATTACGGTGTTTAATGGCGTTATCGAAGAAACGCTTCGAAAGACGTTTCATAAACTGAAGGACGGTGGGCATTCTAAGGTCTACGTGTAGACGGTCATTACGGACATAAAAAGGGGCTCCCGTGACTCTACGTAAGAACCGGTTCTGTAAAATTTGCATCCTATGGATGTACTTAGGCTTGGTGTGAGCGTACACGACGCAAGCGTACGTCATAATGGGGCGGATCACCGCGGTATAAAGGCGCAACTTACACTTGAGTGACAACTTGCTTTTTGCCGAAATCATGAAATGAAGCCTACCCATAGCAAACGCAGCTCGGTCGCGAGCTGCTTTGATGTGCGCCGCGAAAGACAAGTGGTTGTCAAGTATGACTCCTAAGTACTTGGCTTGCTTCTCCCAAGGGATAGGCTTACCGTACATAGTGATCGGGCTGAGCGCGGGTGGCTTAATTTTACGCTGTTTAGAGAAAAGAACTGCCTGGCTCTTGTCGGGGTTCACCTCGATTCTCCATTTCCGGAACCAAGCGCTTAAGCCGTTGGCTGAGGTTTGGAGGGTGCTATAGATAGCGTCGTGACTGCGGCCAGTGTAATAAATGGCCGTGTCGTCCGCGAACAAGGCTAACTGAGCCTTCTTGCTCTTGGGGATGTCACTGGTGAACAGAGTAAAGATAAGGGGAGAGACGACGGAGCCCTGAGGGACTCCGGCTCTAATGGGGTGGGGGGAAGACAGTGCCTTCCCGATGCGATAGCGGAAGGTGCGATCCGACAGAAAGTCTCGTAAGATGAGCACGAGACGGTCCGGCACTCCCAGTTTGTACAGCTTATATAATAAGCCGTTGTGCCAGACTTTGTCGAAAGCCTTAGCTATGTCGAAGAACAACACACCGGTCATCGCTCCACGCTGGAAGCCAGCGCTCAAGTGCTCTACGATGCGATGGACCTGTTGAATGCAAGAGTGTCCGGTTCTGAAGCCGAACTGCTCGTTGGGGATGAGACTCTTAGCCTCGGCGAAGTCTTTGAGTCGCTTATAAATAAGTCTCTCGTAGATTTTGCCGAGTGCGTTCAGGAGACTGATAGGTCTGTAGCTCGAGGGCTCAGACTTGGGTTTGCCTGGCTTGGCGAAACCGATGACAGTGGCCTCTTTCCATATTTGGGGAAAAGCGTTGTTGCTCAGGGCGCCATTGAAGATGGCCGCCATTAACACGACGAGCTGAGCGGGGAGGAGTTTAAACACCCTATTGGTGATTCCGTCGGAGCCGGGTGCTTTACGCGGTTGAAGCTTATTAATGATGTCTTGCACTTCGTCAGCTGTGACCGGAGGCAGAGGATCATCTGGGTCTTCTACAGGGGAGAGGGCGGCTCTACGTTCGACGAATGCGTTCACCTCATCGAGATGTCGCTTGTCTACTGGTTGAGAGCTGGGGGAGCACTGGGACTCTAGGCTGTCGGCTAGGCATTCGGCCTTCTCAGAGTCGTCGAATGCAACGCTCTTATCGGGTCGGGTGAGGGGAGGCATCGAAGCCTCTTCGGTGGAGCGCAACTTGCGTTGCAGCTGCCAGAAGGCTAGGTGGGTAGGCTCAAGCTCGCTAAGCGTCTTGTCCCATTGATCTGAACGATGCTCACTAGTGCGCTTCTTTACAGCACGCTGTAAATAACGCATGTGAGCTTTGTTCGCGTCGCAGGGAAAGTTGCTGTAGGCACGGATGGCCGCGTTCTTCTCGGTTATCAGTTCACGTACGTCAGCGGGTAGTATCCAGCGTTGATCGCTCAATGCTGGAACTTCTCGTGAGCAATCCTTCAGTACGGATTGCACGTGTTCTGTAAACGAGTTGATGGCGGCCGTCGTGTCTGCGACTGAGACAATGTGGCCGGGGATGGACTCCAGGTGAGACGACGTGGTGGATTTCAGCTTTTCGCTGACTTTCCTCCAGTCGGTTATCACTTGGGTCGGCGGGGGCTGGCTGGGGTCACAGGGACCCGAGCGGGGAACTAAGTGCATGAGCACTGGTCGATGGTCTGAGTTAAGCTCATGTAAAGTCTCGATGGAATGCAACTTAAGGTTGACATTCTTGAGTAGCGCTATGTCGAGAACGTCCGGACGTTGGTCGGGGTCGTGGGGATAGTGAGTGTGCTCCATAGGAGCGATGGGATCGAAGTTGAGGGACTCACCCAGGTTATACACGTGACGTCCTCTGGCAGAGGTCGTCGTGCTGTTCCAGGCGGGGTGTTTGGCGTTGAGGTCGCCCGCTATGATAACGGAGTCACTCAAGCCGAAGAGGACGGCAAGGTCTTTGGTGAACAGAGTGTGCTCCTCGGACGTGCCGCCGGGAGGGATGTACGCGGAGGCGATAGTGATCGGTTGATGACCGGTCATGCCTAGTCGACACACTGAAGTCTCGAGTAGGGACTCCATGGGAGGGGGATCTAAGGGGATGCAGTGCAGTTCTTTTCTATAATAGATTAGAGTACCGCCCTTGTGGCAACGTGACCGATCGTTGCGAACTATGCGATAGTTGGCAATTCTCGGATCGCGGTGACTGGGCTTGAGGAAGGTCTCCTGTATGAGGAGGATATCAATTTGATGGTCACGGAGGAAGGTGGCGATTTCATCACGCTGGCCTCTAATGCCATTGGCATTAAAGTACCCTAATTTAAGGGATCGGGGTTTGGTACACGTTAATCTCGTATTATCCATTGAAATTAAAGATTAATGCCGCTGAAGGCTTCGCCTAACTTGATTAGGGACTTGATGATAATTTTAAGCTTATCACCGTCAGTGTTAGCCTCCCTGAGATCTGCCGCCATGCGGTCTGCTTCGGGGGTGACTAACTTTGCTAACGTTTCTAAAGTTACGTTAGGAGAGGAGACCGCGGCCGCGGGGCCGGGAGGCGCGGGACGAGCGGGCGCCGGTGCGCTCGCTTGGGCCACGGGAGTGGGGACAGGGGCATCTAATAGCCCGGGAATGGGGCTGGACTTTGCTTTGCCGAGTGCCGGGAAAGCTCTCTGGTGGTTCAGCGAGGTCCAGGGAGAGGGCCTCTGAGGGCTGAGTCTCTCCGGCATCTGTGCAGTTGGTAGCCTCACCGATGGGCTTTCTCTCTGTTGGCGGGCGTTTGCACGCTTCGCCAGTTTAGAGGAGGAGCCTTTGGGGGCTTTCGGGCAGCCGCGGTAGTTAGCCGGGTGGCCCGACTGGCCGCAAAGCACACAGCTCGGTGGCTCCGTGCATAGCGATTTGTCTTTGGGACGGGGGCAGTCTGCCGTACCATGGTCGCCTAGACACTTTACGCATCTGTGCGGCGCATGGCAGTTGGCTTGGCTGTGTCCGTACAGCTGGCAGCGGTGGCACTGCCCTACTACGGTTGAGCGGTAAGGCTTCTCTATTGAGATGCCTGTGAGGGAGCATACCGACTTCACTTTGAAGATCGGGTGGTGTCCTTCTACTGGGTCACAAATGACCAGTACCATGTCGTACTGGTCGCCGCCTCTCGCCTTATGAAGGCGGTGGACGGCTGCAACCGGGATGTCCTGGCCTTGGAGGTCATTGAGGATGTCCTCCGTGGATATCTCCTTCGGGATCCGCCTGATCACCACGCGGGTGGGCTTCTCCTCTGGGAGGGAGTAAGTATGGAAGGCTATGTGCCTTCCGATCAGCTGGCGAGTAAGTTCCCTAAAGTCGGTTGTCGTAGGGACCACTACTTTGATTCCCTGCTGTGTGCTTTTTGCGCTTGTATATTGTATGCGGCGCTCAACACACATTTTGGACACATCTGTCCATTTCCCTTTGTCCTGAATGAACAACGGGGGAGGGGGCTTCAGCTTCTTTGAAGAAGCAGCTGAAGGTTTAGCCTTAGGGCTGACTGGCCTACTGGTATGAGCAGCGGCGGACGTAGGTAAGGGGACCGGGGAGGTGGGACGGGAGGCCGCGGGAGAGGGGACAGAAGGGAGCGCGACAATCTTTTTGGCCATGGCGGCCTGGGAATTTTTGCCCTTCTTTCTCTTGCCCTTTCCGACGACTTGATAGTCGTCTTCAGAGGATGAGGAGGCAGAGCACGAGTCTAAAATTGATTCTGAGTCGGAGACAGGCTCAGTTGTGTCCATGTTCTCAGAAACGGGAACAATGGACGCAGGTTCGGACTGATCCTTTGTTTGCGAAACAAAAGGTTTCGAAACAATGGGTCTCGGTTTAGCCGGAATCGCGGCGGCGACGGCTGGCGGTAAGCCTTTGTCCATGTTCTCGGGAACGGGAACAATGGACGCAGGTGCGGGCTGGCCCTTTGTTTGCGAAACAATGGGTTTCACAAGAATGGGTCTCGGGGTAGCTTTAATCGCGGCGGCGACGGCTGGCGGTAAGCCTCTGTCAGCAGGTGGCGGCGACAAAGGGCTCTCGAGCGCGTCACTGAAGTCAGTGACGGCAATACTGGATTGCTGCAAGGCAGCGACATCGGACCCATATTTCTTTAAAAAATCTGGGTCGTTCAGGAAAACGCGTTTGAAAAACGCCAAAAGGAGTTCATCATCCGCGTCAAGGGCCATATTGTCTGCTAAGAGTTAGCGAACATCTGAGTGAAGCTCAGCGCGCCTAATAACCTAATTCCTTAAACAATTATGTAGGGAATTTACTGGGTCCAGCGACTCACCCGCTTCAACCTTCCCGCAGCCACAGTCCGAAGGTCCTGGCTTGGTAGCAACTCCAACTCCAGTCTAGGGAACTTCGCTTTCAGGAACTTGTTGAAACGGGTAACACTAGCACAGTATATCGGCGGCGCATGCGTTCGCGACGGAGTCCAATTTTTCACCTAGACCCTGAAGGGGTTAGGCGGGCAGATTGAGTCACCACCCTCTCTCGATTTCGTTGGCACCGTTAGGTTTCCCACCAAGAACCTCGAAACTGAGGAATTTTCCCTGATGGGGCAAAGGAAGTTAAATCGGAATAATATCCGAAGCAAATGAGCAAGTGCTGTTTTAATAAAAAGACAGCAATTGTTCGGGGGTGTAGTCGAGGGACTACTGATGACGTCACGACACTGGGAAGCGACGAACCGATGACACACACTGATAGCGAGCGGGAATGCGAGCAGGTAGCGGCACGTCCGTACGCGACGGCGGTCAGGCGGCGAGTCGATGGCAGCCATTTTGGGTCATATGTTTTTATACTAGCTGTTGCCCGCGCACATCAACGGTAATAGGGAATTCATATTTTAAATTATTAGTTGGATCTTTAAATCTCATTTTGAAATCAATTTCATACGTTTTTTTTTGCACGGAACCCTCATCATTTTTGGAACGAAGTTCCTTATCGCGCGTTGTGAAAGGGAGCTAGACGGACAAAATTCTTACGAAAAGTTGTCACGACACTTTTTGCTATAGTAAGATATTGTAAGCTTTATTTCTTTAAAATAAAGTTGAAATTTCCTTAAATTACGTACAATTGGGGTGTGTATGTGAGTAAGGATAGATATGATTATTATTTTGAGTGACCGAACTACAAAGTACAAATTCGGTTGTGCAGTTAAGTAAGACGTATTGCTTCGATTTAAGGATTAATCTTCCTTAAATTAAATATTTTATTTTTCGTACACTAACTTAAATCTAAAATGTATTGATATTATGTCCGTGAAAGGAACTTCGTTCCATCCGGGTGTCCCTTGAAACCTCTCAAGTTTAGTTTTTTTTTTCTTATAAAGGGTGTAAAACACCTCTTAACGAAGTCAAAAGGCACTGGTTCTCCCTGTCATTGCGATAATTTGTTTGTTCTACACCATACCTGGGAACCTTCTAGTTACGGAGATATGAGGGGTCAAAGTTCCAACTTTTTGACAAGTATTTTTTTAAATACAAGCTTTTAATGTAAGATTTTTACTTTAAACACCTCCACGACCCCCGTACTATTCAATCCGTCCATCAGCACAATGTTTTGAGTGCGTTACATTGAGTTCTACCACAAAACATGATTTTACACCCCCCAAAAAAAAGTCGTTTCCCAGCAATAATTTTTGCGTAATGTTACTTAGTTTCATGTACAGAATGCTTGGTTGGCGGCTTCGTGATGAGGTGATTTACACCGTGTAAAAAAGAAGCTTAAGTTACTCCTTAAAACGTCAGCTATCTGCGAATAAAAGTCCCGTCAAAATCCGTGTAACTTTTCGAAGATTAGCCGGTACAAACAGACAGACAAGAATTTAAACAAATGGCTTTTTTATTATTAGTAACATGTATAGTATTTATACTTTCATGTATTATGCATTCAGTATAAATCTGTTATTTTGAAATTGCAACCAGATACTTCAAATTACTTTATTTCTATAGATAAGCGATAGTATCAACATTATAGGCTTTACCGAATTCGTCACCAAATTATCTAAGTGACTTTTGACAGTAACTTCAAACTTAGTTGATACGGGTCTGATACGTAGCTGTTATTCTAGAAATTAATGTATAAAAAATAAAAATTAGCTAAACAGACCTTATTAGTTACTTTAACATACATCGTTCAGATAAGTACGTCTTGATGATGCAACTAAAAATTCCTTTTTCAAAATTGGTTGCAAAACTCAGTTGCCATGGCGGCCGAAAGGCTATCTCGCTGGTATCCAATGTTGATGCCATTTCACAACACTAAATTTTTTAACAAAAATTATTGGTATTGTGTAACAAATATTTGTGAAAAGAGCGTGAAAAATTGTAGTTTAACATTTGTCATTTTCACCCAGTTTACACTTTTAAAAAATTTTAATTTTCAACCTAAAAGCAGTGCAATAAAAGCCACTTTCGAGCAAGTATTTGTTCAATCCTACCTACTTATTGTAAGTACACAGAACTAAAAACCGTATAAAACCTCTTTTACCGCATTAAATAAAATCATGAACGGTGTCCACAGGTACACAGTTCCCCATACGTACGATTGTTCCCTCTGAGCACTCCACCCTTTTGCACAAAAGATTACGTCATATTACGTATGTTTAGGGTGGCTCGAGTCGTTAGGGCTTCGCTGGAGCACCGGAAAGACTCGAGCGTTGACTTGAGGAGTATTCAACCCTCTGAATATGATGCCTATCTGCTTAACGGGTCTCGATAAGGTAAAGGTGTAGATTTATTCACGCTTACCAAAAATGTCATAGTTTTGGTTTGTGTGGGTTTTTTTTTATATGTCTATGCAAGTATATTTTGGTTATTTTTATAGATGAAAAGTGAAGTCATTATACACAATTGTTGGCTTTTTATTAATTTTTATAATAACCTCACTATAAATTAGAGGCAAATAATCATAACTATGTTTGTGTGCGTAAAATGAAGTTAGTATTCAAAGAAGATAATAAACACAGTTGCTCTTTATATTTTTTTCTCTGTTCAATAAAATTAATGCCGCAAGCGTATGCTTTATTCATTAGCGTTATTTACAATGCAAATAAAGATTTTCATATCAGACAAGAGGAAGCTTCGCCTGCGGCCAAAAATCATGTGGGGGTGTGGACTTTCAATACCAGCTTCCATTTTCACGTATCTCCCTTTGCCAACAAAAATTAATTTCATATCATAAACCACTATCATCGTTGGAACTACCTTCTGTGTTGGTTGATTCAACGTGATTGCTAGCTAGAGCTCTCGGTAAGTGTGTATTTCATTGATGGCTTTCCAGCTTCAGCTGCGTTCTGATAAATAGGTATCGGAATTTGAATGGCGTAATGTACTTGTAGCGGTCTGTTGTCGTTTTCTGCAAAATTTCCCATAGATAACCCCATAAAATTTGCCTAGCTCGGGGATTGAAATAAAACTCTCATAAAATTTCTGATCTCATTTGCAGATGTTTGACAGTTGTTAAAGGTAGTCAATGCCCCGAAAGTCTGACAACCAGTCTTACCAACAGTTATCATATTACCCAGTACCTACTAACCGGTTGGTAACCAGGTTGGGGTAGTCAGATAGGCGGACACTCCATGTAAAATACTGGTATTGAGCTGCATCCGGTTAGACTGGAAGCCGACCAGAACATAGTTGGGAAATGGTTAGGCGTATAACGATGATGATCTATTAGCTGCGCTGGCGACTAAGTGTGGTATTAGACCTATTAAATATCTTCGTCCAATATACACGAACAGCGAACAAACAAATGTAAGCAACAGCTTTGTGTCAACACGTACTGTACATTGGACAATGATATTTGATAAGTATAATAAAAGTATAATAACACTCTAAGCTAACTAAACTGTATGATTAGTCTATTCGTACTTGATGCAAAAATCCGTAACTCTCTTAAGGAAAGATCGTTGAAAGTGATTGCAGACCATTTTCTTTGGATCTAGTTTGTAAACTTGTAAATGACAAACATTTAAAGCAGCTAACGATCGACTCAACTTTCTTGCCATGAAAAGAACAGTTTTAGTTATTTGAATCTAGCGCGTATTGTGAGAAGTTTTTGTAATGGTTAAAAATATCTGTCATTATTTTCCGTGATCATGCTCAATTGGAACTCAGGCTAGCTTTGAAATTATATTTTTCAGTTGAATAATTTTGTCCGTTGTCTTACCAGACTCCAGAGTTTTGTTTTATTTCATTACATTGTTCGGGCGCCGTCGGCTATCTTCGTCAGACCTCGGGCGGCAGCGCGGGCGACGGAACGGGCAGCTGCGCGGGGGTACAGGAGCCGAGCGGCACTTCATTAGCGAGAGCAACCGACGATACACGCGCGTCTTATTTCTAATTCTGTACATAATTTTGGATATACTTCTCAGTTTATACAGTCCACTGCTTTTCATTTAAAGTCCAAGTTAAGACCCTAACAACATAATTGTGATTTTTAAAATCTCACCCCTTTTTACGTCAAATTTATAAATGCCTACCAAAACGTGGTGGAGCGTATACCTCTACCCACCATCTGTTTGGTATTGATCATATACCCAGCTTAGATTTATTATACGATCCACGGAAATGCCGACACTATTCGATATTTATTGTCCCATGAAGGTTCAACATAAGCCGTAATATCCACATTTATGTCACCCCAAAATTTATAATACAAAAATAAACAAAACTTTTTTTTTTACATTCCTAACTTATAACACAATACTGTATGTTTTCCGAATTTTTTGCTTTGGCTATGAAAAATGTAGTCGTGCATATGAAAAATATATTTTGATTTTAGTCAAGTAAATCCGGGTTTATCGCTAGCCCCGTACAAAGTTAGAAGGATGATTAATGAGCTGTATAACAAGTCAGGTTCATATGTAGCAGAATCGATTACCCTTTGGCCAACTGGAAAAATTGCTTATACGTGCGATGTGGGCGTTGTTTTATTACCTGTCAATTTTTTTCATCGAATGTGAATCATTTAGGAAGGTCATTCGTTTTTTTAAACTAGCTGGTTTCACCTGTGTGGAGTTCGTTAATTGTACCACGGGATCGTATTACCGAAATAAAACTTATCCTATGTGTAGCCAAGTTATATATCTTTGTGCCAAATTTCATCAAAATCCGTTGAGTAGTGTTTGCGTTAAAGAGTAACAAACATCCATCCATACATTCATCCAACTTCACAGAATTTCGCATTTATAAAAGTATTAAGATTGGCAGTTTTTAAAGTCGGGAAACACGGGTTTTAAAGTCGGGCAGAAGAAATGGAAGGCCAATACCCAGAAGTCAGTGATTCCAGGCTGAAATGACGATGATGAGTTTTATCACCACGTAATGCAGAATTACTTTTGATAGATTTTTGGTAATGGTGATTTTCTTCAGAAGAGTACGAAGCTTACTTGCAAATGACGTGCGTGACAAATATGTAATATTTATGATTTTTTAGCTTTTGCTGGTCTAAGCGTGAAGTATCCTAATTATGAAAAAGGCCGGTCGGTACTAAATTTGTCGGGCATACCCGAAAAATGTCCAACAATAATTTCCGGACAAAGTTTGAACTATATTGTTCAATAATTTATTACAGCATTTGGTGTGTAGCTATTGTATATCTGTTAAAGTGATATCAAACTTCGACCCCGTTGAGGCGCTCCTTAAGTGCAGAACTTCTATATTTTCAATTGTACCCTGTAAATTGTACAAGTTTGTACTACTCAGGTCTTTAGGTGGCAACTTTGGACATTAGATGTCACCTGTGGCTTTATTTACGCCTCTATACCTAAAGGGAGCTAGAACATAACACTTAGAAACACAGACGTAGAGCACAGAGCGTAGTTGCGGGCATAACTGCTCCCGCTGGGAAGCCCTTGCCTAAAAAGGCACCTGTTCGGGCTGATGATGGTTTCTGATGGTGTTGAGGAGGAAGCGCCGTCAACGAACTAACAAGAACCGCTGCGGCAAGGCTCCTTCGGAGCCCAACTTGCCTATTTGTGCCGCGAAGCTGAACCCTCCGGTGTACATCTCCCACCTACACTACACTACTAACGGTGGAGGACATCGTGGAGAACGTGCGCTTGAAGACCAGGTTCCTGGCGAAAGTGCAGCTGCTTGAGTCGCGCTGCAACGTCAACCTTATGGTGTTCGTTGTGCGAATACCAACGTGATATCTGCACCTCGTCTTGGAAGAAGACTTTTGGCCGCAGAGAGTGGTATTCCGTCGCTTCCGCGGGCAAGTGCCACATGAACGCACAGTGACATAGTGCAAAAAAAGTGGGGTATGAGGAACACTAAATTATACTATTATATTATATTATTATATTATATTACTAACATATTTAATTTTAAGGTTTTATTTACTAACACAATTTAATCGTATGTATGTTAGTCTGTAAGGTATATATTATCTATGGGCCAAAGTTGCTTAAAAATAAATGTATGATTTTTGTTATTATAAACGTCGAGTCGCAAAATAAAAGATATACTTATGTTTGGTTTTATTAAATCTATCTTTTTTTGCTTGGTCTCACTTCTATTTCCGCCTCTTTGATCGAAAGACGGAAAAGTGAATAAAATGCCGCTGCCGTTGTGCTGGGTTGGCTATCAGACTAGCATTACAATAATCCTTACGAAATCTTACATATTTTCCAAAAAGATAAGTAGTTTAGCCTGCTACCTGAATAAAAAGTACTGTACGGACAGTAAAAATGTTTTTAATTTTATTTTTTTTGTACCTGATTCAAGCCAGCAGGAAAGAAAGATAGATGATGATATCTCCTTTCTTATAATATTATGATTAAATTTTTTTACTATTATTTTACAACGCATTGGACCGTAGTTCCATTTACAAACTGAAAATAGTATACATTTTTCAAAAAGAATTTAATAAAATCCTTTTGAGTTTTACGACTACCAGTTTAATTCAGATAATTTATTTCAATTTACTTGTTCTCAATCTCTATTTGCTTACCAACCTATTTTGTCTCTATTTTATGTGTCTTCTCTATCAATCGAACCCGGGCTGTGCCTTAAGAACTCCCCAAAGTACGCAACGTAATGGATTTGGTAAAATAATACGAGAATTTGTGTGTACTTTTTACTCAGAAAGGGTTTGGATAGGTACCCAACCTACGTACATATATAATATGTATATTTCTTTAGGTTTGGTTTAAAGATGTTATTGTTTTTGCAAGATTATGGTTTTAAGCAGAGTGCTTTTTGTTTTTATTTTAATTTGAATTTAAATTCTCTGTTCCGTCTCTAGGGAAGTAAGATTATAACTCATTAATTTGTCCTTAGATTCGCTCATACACCGCACCGGTACGGCTCGTTATAGAAAAGTTTTTGAATAAGGAGGTCGACCCGGTAAATGAATTGTGGTTATTCGATAGTACGATGAGAATACCTCTGTCCCTTTCAAGATATTATATGGGTTCGGTAATTATGTCATGTTCATTTCTCCGTAACTAGTACATAATATATGTAATAGATACTGGATCCAATCTACCATGTCCAATTGTATACAAGATGTCAATAGCAATAGTTAGCTATCTATTTGTGTTCGTGAACCGTCCACCCGAATTTGTAACCAACAACTTGAAATATCAAACAGTGTCTACTGTACACCATGATATACACCACACACACAATGTTCGACACTGGCTTCAATTGATTGTCTATGTTCGTTTTCAAAAATAACATTCTTCACAGAGGTTTCATTGGATTTTTTTAAAGAAAAATGGACTGTTGTTCTAGTTAGTCCAGTTAATGAATTTTAAACAAGTCCTATGTGTACACGAATGTATGAAAAACAAACTCAAAGTCCATTTCCGAATGCCCCAACATTTCCACTCGATGTGATATTATTATTTACGGCGCCTGCTCGCGTGTAAGGAATAATAATGTGCTGTTGTAATAATTTTCCGGACGACACATTTATCATAATATTATTTAGGTATCCAGAGGCGATAATATAGCTAGAAATACCTGTTTGGAAAATTTCTGTAACTTCATGCAAACTTATTACATTTTTAATTGATAATCGGTAGTTTAATGAAGTACAAATTTCAATCACACCGGTATTATGTCAACTTTACAAGTTGTAAAGGAGTAGATTCGACACTTTAAGTATTTTACCGCTATTTAAATTCCGTCCCTAAAGTTCAATATCGTCGATCTCATCGATAAACATTTTTAATTATTTAACAAGACTCTCCCTAATTTTACTCGAGGGAAAAGTAGGAAGGGTTTTCATTGAAACGTCAAGCAAAATTGATGGGCTCGCCGTGTGCCGTGACCAATAGTCGTGGGGCGTTTGTATCGTTGGGTCGCGTCAGTCGAACGTCCGGAGTCAGTGTGGCCACACGCTTGTTTACTGTGGACACGTCCTGTCACGCGGTCACCACGTGGACACCGCACGTGACATAACAACTTTTAAAATCGAACGCGTATCTGGCCTTCTTGCTTCGATTTTTTTTTTGATCTGTCAAATATTGGCGCGAATTTTTAATCTGTCAAAGTGAAAATAGTGATGCGAACTTTTGTCATGAGAAAAATAGTGGTAGTTTTGAAATTCTTTTGTAGTTTTTGAGTCATGGACAACATGTGTGGTATTTGGTACCTCGTTCTCTGCTTCCTGGCTCTCCCGGGTCCTTCCTGCAGTAACTCAGATAATTTCGGTTGGTGCTAGATTTATTATTAACATAATTACCGGTGTATCCGCAGCTTGTGGGTAATGGCGCTTAGCTTAATAACACTCGTTGACAGCGTTTTAATGCTTTTAGATATGTAATATTTGTTACGACTATTAGTGTTATCACATTCTGTTAATTGCCTCATTCAACGAGCTTATTATTTGTAGTGATGTTTTTATTAGTTTAATGTGTTTGTTTTTCAAGTAATTGTATAGTAATGGCATGCAATCAGTTTTAAATATTTACGCAATTACAACGCTTTATTAGTTCAATAAATATGTATTGTGTTTAATTACTACTGATATCTTATAACATAGTAGATAATTAGTATGATTTGGTGCAATTATAGGTTTTATTCTCTTAACGATAAAAGTTATAATTGCTTGTTTAATTGGTTCTTTTAAAGTTTTAGTTTATGCCATGAACATGTTGTGTTAAAGTTGTTATCTAGTGTTCATTATAGAAGAGTACTGGTGTGAGCAATCTTAGTGCACATATAAAATACTATTAACTTGTATGATCTAGTTAATATTATTGTTATATTCTAAAGCCGATTGAATTGCTTTTCTTTCTTTTTTTATATTTAATTAATTTCTGCTTCAAAATCATAACTGATGAATAAATTACTTTGTGAATGTTTCAGATATTTATTTACCGTAGACATGGAAATGTTTTACATTATCGTATCATAAACTTGTATTTTAAGCAACTACTCGTATTCGAAGGATAATGAAGTACCGTATACATATCATGGTAGAGAAAAAGCGAGACTTCACCCACATCCTAAATTAAACAAATATGTGTTTTAATTAAAACAGCTAGCATAATTCTAGCAACCCTAGGCTAACATATGCTCCGCTATTTAGCTCAGCTAACAACGTGTTTTGGCAACAGAAATTACGCAAACAGCCTCACTCGCGGAATTAAAACGTTTGCCAGTAATTCGCAGCAAAGCCTTTGGATAATCACAACATCAGTCGCTACGAACGTAGCGCTACGAGGCTACGCATCTTTACTACTCCGTGGCGTTCAATTGGGCGGCATGCGAGTTACGATCTTGCATAATACTCAAGTTCCATTAACTCAAGTGGAGTTCAAGTTTGGAACTCAATTAAACTTTTCTTCTATTATGTTAATGAAGCACGCATACAAAAAAGTGGCCAGTTCCCTCCTCAAAGTTAATAAATTATAAGATAAGACTTTTATTCTCTTCCAATGCTAATTGTAAGGAATATGTTGCATTTTTATGAGCAGTGGAATAATAAGAGAGTACCTTTGCCATTTAAAAATGTTCTCGGGAAACATTCCTTTTTTGAATCAATCTTTCTTTGACGTGATTATATTAAAATTAATTGAATGATCAATTCGGTTCTAAGAACGAAATTATTATTTTTTTGAAAGGAAGTAGGTAATAAACATTGATAGGCAGGTGTCTGATATATTTACGTAAAGTACCTAATGTCTTGTTGTATTATATAAACGAGACTGGAATTAAATCTGATGATGATGATTAAGAAATTAATAAATTATTTTATTATACTGTCAGTACCAACATATCTGTGATTTTTGGTCATATTTACAGTACGTAGAAACGTATACATCATTCTTACTGACATTCGACCGCACCTGTCAATGGTTACAATTTGGCGTTGACAGCACCTTTATGTCGTAGCAGTAAGGTGCATTTTTTACAGTTTTAAAGTCACCCTGCCGTGAGGTTGGCTCTACACAAATAACATACGTCTTTTTCCCATTGGTATAGGCAGAAACCATAGAACGTCACCTGCTTCGATCCGATCGCATATTTCTTCTTTTTTCAACTGTTTTGCTTTGCTTTGTCCATGTTTATACACCGGTTCGGTTGATTCCACATAAAATTAATATTGATATAATTGGCATGATCACTATTATAAATTAATTTTAACGAGATTCCGCTACAGTAAACACAAATGATGAAAGTAGCGTTTCCTTTGAAATTGATAGGTTCTATAAAGTTGCGGGCAAACTAGCGGCTAGTGTAGGCTGTGGCAAACAAAGCTTTGATGTTGCCGACAAAATCAACATGTGCGGTAGTTGTGAATACTCATGAATAGCCAATTACGGTTTGGAAACGTTCTTTTGTTAAGGAAACAGTTGTTTTGTTAGTTAACTCAAGTGTTGGAATCAATTGTTGCTAAAAACATCGAAAATTTTGATGGAAATTATTGAATTCTGTTTTGTTGTTCCTATTGTGTGTTGCTCTTGAGGTAGACGCTAATTTAAATTGCTTTTTGGTTGTTTCTGTCGAAAGGTACTGGGTAGCTCTTGAAAGCTATTTGTATTGTTTAATTTCCGTTAATTTCCTAAAGATATTGTTTATTCAGCTCAGTTAGTTTTATCACTGTGCGTACCTATATGTACCTCAACGGAAACATACTGCGTTGGCTTGCTCATTAACCAATACTAATATCACTTTTTTTTAATTGTTGTATGAAGACGTTTTACTTAAAATTTACTATTCTTTTTTTTATTTTATGCTGGTCGGTGGAAACATTGACGGTAACAAATCTCGAATACCCTGTGCGGGAATTGACCCGCGTCCCAAAACGCAGAAAGCTTGTCACTTAGTCACTGCGCTCAAACTATTCCAATTCCGGATTCTACTTGTAGGCGTAACGACGTACAGTCATGAGCAACTTTATAAGTGGTTTTCTTTTACTGTATTGATTGCAATTTCATGTTGCTACAGTATTTTGGAACCTATAACATAACATCACGCCTGTTATTCTCGAAGGGTTAGGCAGAGGTGTACACCCACATTTCGCCAGTTATGTGTAAGTGCCATGTAATAGGGGGCGAGCCTATTGCCATCAACTGGGCACTAATCCAGTTGGAGTCGGCTTCCAGTCTAACCGGATGCAGCTTAATACGAGTAATTTACATGGAGCGACTGCCTATCTGACCTCCACAAGCCAGGTAGTAAACGGTAATATGGATACCCCTTGTACACTTTACTGTACTGTATTAAAGTTGAAATTGCAATATTTATAACTGACGTTGTAAGTTCATTGTTTAGAAGCTCTAAAGTTTCTTTTGGCTTTTAAAACTTTAGCGAGAAAATACACTTAAGATTTTCGTCTCATTCCAAGTTTCTGTTAACTTCAGACGTAAACCCAAGTGGCCAGTAACATATCTTTGCATTTTACAGGGAACTTTTTTTTTGTTTAGACACCTTATTTTTTCATTGAAATTACAATAAAAATGTAACTTTTTCTTGTTTCTGTACCTACTACTAGTTTTAAGATATTTTAGCGCCCGCATGACCTTGACAGGATTTCGTGAAAAGCTGTTTTGTGTTAGCGTCCGGTATGTTTTTAGCACAACTTTCAAACAAAAAAGAAATCAAGCAAAATCGGTTTATCCGTTTAGTAGCTAAGATGCCACAGACAGACACACAGATACACACTTCAAACTTATAACACTCCTCTCTTTTGATCAGGGTCTTAAAATAAGATGGCATCTTAAGTGCTGATTTAAGCCATGCGCTAAAATATCGTAGAGAATATCCGCTAAGTACATAAAAAAATAACAATAAAATCTTACCTAGCTAAACCATAAAATATCCAAGCATTCACCTCAATTTTAAAATTCGATATTCCGACCTTAACGATTATTCTCACCCAAAACTGGATCAAACTAATATTGCCCTAACACTATTTGTACAGCTAATTTCAGTTTACAATGATGAAAATGTAAATGTAAGTGCCCCCAGCACTAAAGCCACGTTAATTGATGAATTTCACATAAGCGGACAAAGGTTATGCGTGATACCGGGGCCTCACCCACTCGTAAATTAATTAAAAACGTGACAACCGCAAATTTAGCCCTTTTCATGCCGTGACGGAGTGGAGTAACGAAACAATGGAAGTTATGTTCAGGGGGCAAAGTTTTGCGCGATTTTAATGTTAATCATGTTCGATGTGTCAAAGGTGGATTTTTTTATGTTCCATGTGTCGCAAAATATTGGTGTCTTGGGTTTTTGTTTGCGTGTTTTTATAATCTCTATGTTTTCGATCTGGTGCGCAATAACGATAGACGTCGATTTTAATTGATGATCTAATAAATTGAACACTTACACCCATATTCTAAGAGCCTTCCCAAATCCATTTTTGAACTAATTCGACCTTTTGTTGCCATGACAACGGTTGAAAACACCCACCAAATCATATTCCTAGAATTTTTTGGCCGCTATTGGCGGATCTTCGAATAAGGTACTTCCTCTAGCTAGCTATCTTTGTCAAACCCATAGTTGCATTCTGCTTCAATTAATGCTAAAGATTTCATATGTAACTTTAATCAATGTTAACGACATATTTTCCTGCGTCACATTTTCCCCGTTTTCGCAACATTTTTCATTGCTGCTCCGCTCCTATTGATCGTAGCGTGATAATATATAGCCTATGTTACTTCTGATTCCTCCAAGAATATGTGTACAAAGTTTCATGATTTTCGGTTGAGTAGTTTTCGCGTGAAGGTGTAACAAACTTACTTTCGCATTTATAATATTAGTTAGGATTATTATAGTTTTCCGGTACTTCAAATTTTACAGATAGTAGGCGTTTATATGTCAATTTATAAATAAACGGGGCGGGATGTAGGCGTAGGTAATCAGACTTTAACAGTACGAGTATTGTAGTAGTGTGTCAGCTAATAAGTGAAAAACAAAACTCGGAGGTATTTAACCTGGCGCGAAAAGCTGCATAACTTCCATAAAACATACACAAATAACATCACACCTTGTATTCCCCGTAGGCGAGGAAGAGGTGAACCTAATAATGACACTCACATTTCACCAGTTATGTTTAAGTTCCATGTAATAGGGGCGAGCCTATTGCCGTCAACCGGGTACAAATCCAGACTCCGTGGCTGCTACTGAGAAATTCCTAATAGAAAAACTCAATAACACTTTGCCCGATCTGGGAATCGAACCCAGGTCCTCATGCTCAGCAGTCGCACTTACAACCACTAGACCAACGAGGCAGTAAGACTTCTATAACATTCAAACAAAAGATGCTTACAGTTTTGTCCCGCGTGGTTTTCTTCTCAATGTGGCCAGAATTTGAGATAGGATTTTTAGCCGCGCTTCGCTGACACTTAATTCGTTTTCGATCAAACGCGCAAAAACTGTGAGGTTAATGGTTTCATTGCATATTCATAGCGATACCTATCTTAATTTTACAGATGCGTGATATTTGTGTTTGGTTTAATCCAATATCTGAATGTTTGTTTTGGACAATTTCGGAGCATCCAATTTCAATATAGCCTACCTTCGGCTGTTTCACCTCGAGGTCAGACTTTTGGTCCGGTGATCGACATTCGAATTAAGTATCTGTAAGAGAACATATAAGTAGCATCACTATCTGTGGATCTTTGCTCTTCTACAAAGAAGTAGTTCAATAACTATTTAAACAATAGCAAAATCTTCCATTCCCAGTTCTAAAAAAAACAACAAGCCTAAAGAAACGCACAAGACGTTTCGTTTTACCAAAAAAAACACGTACCTATCACTATCGCATTTTCCCTTCATGACTAAACAGATTCGAGAAAACGACCCGAAGCAAAAACTGCGATAAATCTCGTTCCATAAAGATGGTTCCGTAATGGACAGAGCGAGAATCAAACGAAATATCACGCATAAATAATTTTAACTTAAGATAAATTAGCATAAGTCTCATCTTTATGATAAAACGGTGCTCGGCCATTAACGTTAAATAGAACAAAATTTATCACAAACTCATTTTATGACATTCTACTTTTAATACGACGGCAAAGAAAAATATAATTTGGTGAAAAAGCGAAATACGATGTGAGAGAAAACAAACACTTATGTTTGAGAAACGTGACAATTTGATTACGAATATTACGCTAACATTAGCTCGCTTTATACAGGGTGTGATGTTACAAAAACATATTTATTTTTTATTTTACTTCAGACGAGTTGTCTGAACACAATGCTCGTCAAATCTTAGAAATATTTTCGTGTGTTTGCCAAAACTTTTATGTCACACGTCGCTTTAACGGTATTAGTAAAAATATTTTTGATGTTTTCTAATTTTTGTCTTCAATATTTGTGAAATTTAATTTCGTCTGGTATATTTGGTGGGTCATCTAGTCATGGTTTAATGACTTGCAGTCTTATACTTTAAATTAGATTAAAAGTACCTACAACGTGTGCGTACATTAAAATTGTGGCCATAACTTTCTAACTTTTATGACTAAAATAAATGGAAGAAGTTTGTAACTAAGGTGAGTAGTTAAAAATTATGATGTTGTAAACACTAATGAGCAGGTTGGTATTATTCTTACCTATGTAGGTACGTAAGTTTTCACCCTTAAAATGTTGAGTGTAGTGTGTTTCATTAGCTAACGTGGCGCACCTACGGGTTTTGCCGCGCCCTATATACTATGTATTTTTATTTTGAACGATTCTACAAGTACTTTTTTCCTTTATAATATACTGTAGGGAACTAGTGTTATTGAAACGACTGGAGCCGATCGGTTACCATTTATTACTGCCCATCTTATGCTAATACAATATATCTTATAACATAGATCTTACTTACTAGGTACATAGTACACCTCAATACATAATTGATAGTTAAGAGTTGCTCACAGAATAGAATAAAAGGGTTGGAAAAATATTACAGGTTATATTTTTCAGAGCATCATTTCACTTGCTGCTACCAGATAAAATTTATTATATCCGTGTTTGATATATTGGTAAACACAAAAAGAAAATACAACAAAAAATACAGGTAAAAACTAACACCTACTGAGCGGGAAACTCCGGCCATTGACGCTTGTTCGCCTAATAAACAAGAGCTTTGCCGTTCATTATTAGACTCTATTGCTTACCAAACAGAGTTAAAAATATGAAGGCACAAAACAAAAGCTTATAAAGGTCGGGACTGCGGTCCCGGGATTATAATACGATCACCAATCCACTGACTAAGCGCGGGGTTAATGGCGAAAATGCATCAGAAGTGGGGTAATCCGAAGACTAACATTGAAATCTTCGACTTAAAAAAGACATGAAAGGTTTGTGCACTTAACAGATTTTTTTTTAATATTTTATTGAAATAAATGTATTTACCAATATTCTCGATTTTGTTTTTTTTTGTGGAGCCTGCTTAAGCTTAAGTAATTCAAATTTCTCCTGAAATAAACGCAAAATTCTATTGAGCATTAAACAAAAAATCTTTCATAAAAATAAATGACAAACGCTACCTTCAAACAAATTCAAATAAAAAAGAATCGTGACACAAGAGGTGACACGCAACCAGTGAACTGTCGCATGTCGCTTAATATCCAGCAAAACTGTGCCATCTGGTACAAACACAGCAATGAACTTTCGAAGTTATTTGCTGAAATATTTTCTTTATTTACCCCTGTTATATGTGCATAAAACATGAAGTCCTTGGTTTTAACACACATTATTGACCGACCTACATTGCGTCGAGTGGGTTGTTAAATAGAAACTATTTATAAATAACTGTGTGACCTATATACGTAGGGGTTAGCTAGTATGTAAGAAGGGATTAGCCGAGCTTTAAGCTGCAATGACTATTCTTCAAAATCGATCATGATAGAATCAGTTTTCGCTCAATGTTATATACGTGCTTAAGAACTGTGGGAATAACATTTAAATCAGAATTTGGTTTTTTAAGTAAAAATAAAATAATTTAGCGACTAACATGATAGGTACTAAAATACAAATTAAAAAAAAAATGACGATTTTAAAAGTATACGGATTGTCGCTGGCTAACCTAATTTGATCTATTATACTTACATATTAATTATCAGATCAGTTTTTTTCAGTTTGCACCTTTTGTGTAGAAAAAAAATGTTCTTTATGAATCATCACAAAATGAGCAGAGTATAGCAAACGTAATGTTGATTACAGTGGAGTATGTTACTGCTAATTCATTTCGTTTATCCCATACGCTCTTGAATGACACCCGAGGGATTCAAAAGGAAAACAAAACAGTGGGTGGGGTTTTCCTTGTCGAAAACACACAAATGTACCTTAGAAAATTAAGTACGTGTACATGTAAATTAAGTACGTATACACGCACATACATGTATATTTAGAGCATTTTAAAAGAAAATTTCGCGATACGTTTGAAATGTGCCCTCTGATCCTACGATTCCCTCTGGGACAATAAAACCCGGCTAAAAGTAAATAGGTATTCTGTTCGGTCGGTATGTTAACATTCAGGAGCACCTTTGTATCCCTTGGGATAATACGTGAGGATAATGTCAGGCACTGTTATTATATAACAAGGATGATTCCGTTACGGACTGGCTTTGCAAAACTTTGGTGGCCGGCAAGGTAAATGAAATGTCATCTCTATAGTTTTTTTTGTGTTATTTATTGGAGGAACGTTATTTTTTTGAGACTCTTTTGATTCTCGTGGTCATAGTGGCACATAGTCACACAGTGTATAATTCACTACACTACAAATGCGTTTTCCTTTAAAAGAATTATAAAATATCATTCACTTTTTTGTCTGTCGTTTGAAGGTGACAGAAATAGAACGATGTTTTGAAACATATGTTTAGCATTTTTTCTTCATTTGTTCGAAAAAACTGAATTTCACTAAAAAAACAGGGCCTACAGAATTTTATTACCATACATTATTTCAAGATATCAGGACACTCGTTACTCGTTACCTTATCAAGTTTTCATCGAGTGCAGATAAAATACTTACTATATTTTACGATCACTACGATGAAAATGAGTATATTTACGACAAGGTTTGATATTTGTAGTAAAATTCAATACGACACGCATTGGTTACAAATCCCATTTTAAATCGATGATGAATAAAACACAGCGACTGAAAATTGATGGCTATTCAAAAACGATAAATTAAGCTAACGAGGCCCTGTCGAATAATAATCTAGGGTTTTGTAAACCATTAAAAGGCTTTAGGATCCCATTACAAAGCTACCTGAAAGCACACAGGTTTATTCACAGCGTGTAAAATAACAATGCTGGGAATAAAGCCTTTTCATTCACACCAAATCTTTGACCCGAGCTTCGTTGACATAAGCAGCCAGAGGTACAAACATTTACCTGTGTACAAAACCCAAATAAACCTGCCACCTAATACGGTCCCCTAACATATATTTGCCTTCTTACAACCTAGACCTTATTAACACTAGGAAAACCAACCTACATACCGCGAATAACCAACATTCTGATAAGGGCAAAACAGACCCAAATATACAGTCGTGAAAGTGTCCTTTAAACTTGGAATTCCGAGTCCCTTACCCAAATTCCACTCCAATTAACCCCTAAAAACTGTTAGTTGGCGCCGAAATCCTAATTTTATTTATATTTTTTGACCTTCAAAGTTTTAGAAGCCTTCTCGTGTAAACGAAAGGGAACTATAATGTATAGAGTAAACAAGGTACGGAAGGATTTGTTAAAGTAAATTGTAGGTATATCATGCTTATTGTGACAGTTTTAGGTGTCCTAACTAAACAATTTTATTTAAGATAAAGTCCCTTTTGTTGTGTCAATTTGTTAAGTATCTTTGTTTGTTCGGGAGCCTTGGAATTGGAGAAAAGAAAACAGTGTTTATCACCTGTTTATTGTTCCGCTCCGGTTGTAAGATTTAATGAGGACGTTGAAAATGGAATATTATTATCTTACTACAAACAAAATAATCATTATTTTTGTCTAGCTTTAGAATTGACGGTTATTATCGTAAATATTCTCCTAATGGCACTAGCGTTTTCCGCGACTTTCTTCCTACAAAACTTAGTACAGTTTTATAATTTTAAAAATCTGAGTACACTTGCCTCATCCCACCGGCTCCCTGCTACCATCGGACATATACACCGTGTAAATCACCTCATCACGAAGCCGTCAACCAAGCATTCTGTACATGAAACTATGTAACTTTACGCAAAAATTATTGCTGGGAAACGACTTTTTATGGGGGGTGTAAAATCATGTTTTGTGGTAGAACTCAATGTAACGCACTCAAAACATTGTGCTGATGGACGGATTTAATAGTACGGGGGTTGTGGAGGTGTTTAAAGTAAAAATCTTACATTGAAAACTTGTATTTAAAAAAATACTTGTCAAAAAGTTGGAACTTTGACCCCTAATATCTCCGTAACTAGAAGGTTCCCAGGTATGGTAAAGAACAAAAAAATTATCGCAAGGACAGGGAGAGCCAGTGCCTTTCGGCTTCGTTAAGAGGTGTTTTACACCCTTTAGACGCACTGCAAGGTACCATCCCTACCTTATTGCTATTCCACTAATTTGCACTAAGCCTTTTTAAACGTCTTTCATAATGCGCACAGCAAAGGAGTGGAACTCTCTGCCTGTGTCTGTGTTTTCGAACGCTTACAACCCTAATCTCTTTAAAGTTAGAGTGAACAGGCTTCTTGTGGGTAAACAAGTACCATCGTCGACTTTGTTTCTCTCATCTCTGACCTAGACTAGAATCAAGACCAAACATATCAGAAATAAAAAAACGTGCCTTAAAATATGTAGGTTTACTTCCTTAAAACAGTTTCATGCCTATAGTTGACTTTTCCAGGTATTTTCATTCGAGACAGGGGTCTAAAATCCGGCAGTCTGTTCCCGTCAATCACGCACGGGTCGGAAATCAAATAGCACGTTATTTGATTGTTAGTAACAGTTTGTATGCGAATTGAACTTTGGTTTTATGCGTTTTGTAAAAACGGTGAGGATTCCAATTATCTTTGTTCTATAAGTACTACATTTTTGTCTTTTAGTGCGTTATGATATAAGGTCAGTTCACGAGTAAGTCCGATTTCATCCACCCTATATTCCCCATTCCTTGAGAACTGTTAAACTCGAACTTATTCCTGTCTTCAACAACAGGGTCTGGACGTTGATGAGTCATTCATTGAATCAGGACTTATCTGTTCTAATCTAAACAAAAAAAAAATATACTGCATGTATAAGAATAGTGTGGTCATATTTAAGGATACGGTACAGACCATGAAGCTGAACAACTTCCTCAATGGGACCAACATCCTAATCTCGAAAAGATATTTAGCTGTCCCATTTACATAATTTCAATACCTACTCGGTCCTTATATATATGGAACAGCTGATTTTTTTATCACACCTCCTTAAAAATCACCCCACCGTTTTGGTACATGCTGTATAGAAAATATGTATTAATTTGATGCTGGAAGTTCTATAATCTACAACGATTTACGATGACGCTGATAATTTTAGTAGTCAGTTTTACACAGGTTGGAATTTTGAGACAGTTCTTTGAGTTTAAATAGGGTTTCTCCACACACTCCGTTTTACTTCTACTTATCTACCAATTTTTATATTCAAAATTGGAATCTGTATACTATTTGCCTAAAAATTGCGTACTAACGCAAAGCCACCTAAAATCTCTTTATACGCATCCAAATTCCATATCATGTAAAGATCAATGATCCACTTTCCAATTTCTCATAACCAAACGCAATAAAATCTAATAAATATTTACAGAACCAATCCAATATCATAAAAAAATCTTCGCAAATAAAATGGAGCCCCATTGAATTTGAACACTCTCTTATCCTACCTATTATATCGACAATAGGTATTTAATAAACAACACAATAGGTGTTAAATATCCATTTCGTTTTGTGTAGTGCTATTTCGTTTATTTCGTTCATAAATTTTCATAAAAACCCATTTCAAATGGGTATGGAGCGATGTGGGTTTCGAAAACTGTTTGATTTTAGTCGTTTAATGTTTCGATAGTATTTTATGGGTTTGGTTTAACACCCATATTCTAAGAGCCTTCCCAAATCTATTTTTGAACTGATTCGACCTTTTGTTGCCATCACAACAGTTGAAAACACCCACCAAGTCGTATTCCTAGAACTTCTTGGCCGCAATTGGCGGATCTTGGAATAAGGTACTTCCTCTAGCTAGCTATCTTTGTCAAACCCATAATTGCATTCTGCTTCAATCAATGCTCAAGATGTCATATGTCACTTTAATCAATGTTTCAAGTACCGGAAAACTATTAGTGAGGTACATCTTGTTTATAACTAATAGTTCTCCGGTAGATACCTACCGGAGAACTATTAGTTCCAATTTGATAGATGAAAAGTAGGCGCGTATATGTCAATTTATAAACAAACGGGGCGGGATGTAGGCGTGGTTAGTCCGATTTTAGTTCAGTTCAAACACTCGCTCATCTGTCATTTGAAGTACCGGAAAACTATTAATTATAATATAATTTAAAATTTTATGAAAAAAGATTTAATTTAAATTAAAAAAAAATTAAAGGTGTATATAAAAAGGTGTAAATATTATTATACATCTTTAAATCTTTTTTTTTCCTCGTCTGACAGGTTTGAATGCGGTCCGTGATAGAAGTTGTGCACTCCAGGGACTTTCAGCAAAACGCATTCTATAACTAGGTTTTGCCTATCACTACGATTCTGCCAACATTTCAGATGGAAGCGGCAGGGTAACCCGCCTAATTCAAATTTTCTGACGTTTTTTGCAATTCGCACGTCAGGTTGGATGTTGCTTAAAATAAAGTTTTAGTAAGTAATAATCATCAAAATCATCAATGCAACCCTCCAAGTTCATTAAATCCCATAAAATGACTTTATCATGAAATAGTCATTCAATGAGATTAAAATATGAACTGAAAGGAGTTATATTGATGATTTTATATTATACATACGTTTTACGGAATCCCAAATTATATTTTGTTCAACATACTACCTGAGACTGACCGGCAAATTGCAAAAAACTTAAGAAAATTTGAATTTTGCGGGATACCCTGGCGGTTTCCCCTTAAGAAAGGTGTATGTACCTACTATAATTATATTTCTCTGCCTTAGCCTTCAGCGAACATAGACATGACGTTATGTTTTGCTTGGAAACATGTTTCCGAAGTCCGTTTAGCTTTAACTGTAGTATGTAATGCTTGCTACTCATATCAGCCGACCTAAATGTCTGCGATGCTTCCGCTTGGATGTCTGCACATCTGATCTCAGGGTAATGGCGCCCAAGATACAGGAGTGCTAATGTTGGATGTTAACACAAACCGTAGCATTGTGTTTGCTTCAGTTTGTATTGATTGTTTCGGGTCAGGAAAATTGGAAATCCAACTTACTTTGATAAACAAACAGATATTATGAATATAAGTTTTAAATTCATTTGTTTTTTATAAATAAATTTATTTAATTTATTGTTTTTTTTTTGTTATAAATAATTAATTGTTTGCATTTAATTTAATTAATTAGTAGTATATTACATAATGTATGTAGTACAATTTTAATATGACCCTTTTATCACATTAAAACACGGGAGAATACGTTGCGTCGCTGGTTTCAAAATCCTTTTTACTGAATACATTACAATCTGTCATCCTTTAAACTAAGAATGAAGCTTCCGCACCATATTTGGAGTTAACTTAATTACAGCACTAGTGATATTATTTTGTTTTCGTTGATTTCATGCACAACCCCCGCATTAAATTTTCATTCTGTTCCAAAATAACGTGCACATCGAATCTACAAGCCATAATTTTATTTGCGTGTTTAAAGCAGCCAGTGCGCATAGATCTCAATATGACACGTAGAAAAAATGCCTCATGCCTCGGCATGGAAACGAGGCATAAATATTCCAGTATATTAAACTGAACGGGGTCGGAAAACAGGCCCCAAACAAAACAGTGGCTTGTGAAGAGACACCACACAAATAAATAACGGCCCTTGTATTTTTAACCGACTTCAAAATAGATGGAGGCTGGTTTTGGAGATAGAGAATGAAACTCTTTTATCACACTTGAGCTTAATCTGCCAAATGTACCAAGCCACATGTTTTTTTCTAGTTTGAAAAGTAATTGTAATGATTTTGGATTGTTACCGCTGATTGATTTGAAAACTGTTGTCACCTTTTGGATGTATGCATATCAGACTGATTCCTAATATTATTATAGGTACCGTAATTTTATTTTTTTATTCTATTAACACGGAAGAACCAACGATTACACATTATATATATATAAAAACGGTTATACAATTGTGTAACCAACATCGTTCTCCACAGATAGACGATTTTGGAAATCCAAAGTCGTTATTTTTTCTAATAGTTCATTGTTACCCTTTTTTTTTTTTTGCGGATGGTAAATCATCAAATGACTTCTCCTGCTCTGGGCGGAGCGGGAGGGAGTGTCAGACTTGTACTGACTAAAACCCACCCATGTTCCTTCTTCGCCCTTTGTGTTCCAGGGCCGCGGTATCTCTTTCGAACAACCCGCAGCCCTGGCAGGCATCGGCCCTTTCGGACCCCTTCCGGTTTGCTGACATCTCTTTGAGGCGCGCGTGGAACACGTACGCGCCGTCGACACGGCCTGTCGTCATGAGACGGACGGACGGTGAGCTAGCCCATTACTCACCGTCCACAGGCTCGCGCCTACGGTGGCCGGGGGCCACTGGTTGCCCCCCGACGCCCAGGGCGTCTCCCGCGGCGGCTGGGACGTGAGGTTCTCTCCCTCTCACGTTCCGCCACCTCCTTCGCTAGCATGACTGCTTCGCAGAAGGAGGCGACGGCTTCCCATTCCCTCTCGCTCCGGACCATAGATTTACCATTGTTACCCTAGGGGTGAAAGTTACTTATTTAGTCCCGAGACGGGGTTTGGCGCCCGAACGAAGTGAGGTTCGAGTGGAGAGGTAGTTCGAGTGAAAATATATATCCTTTAATCAATACTTAACTTAAGTTATTTCAATTTTACATCGTGGCTGCATAGAAAGTTGGAACATGGTTCAATAAAAATGTGAAAATAGAACTAGTTTTTTTTTTATAATTGGCATCTGTCAGTTGAAAGCGATTCTCCCTAGGGATGAAAAGTATTACTTTCAACCCGCTCCTCAGGCAACTTCAGATCTACTTTCAGAGTATGAGTAAATTGAGAACCTTTATCTAAAACTGTTTCAAACAACATTGTTATATGATTTTTAAGACGGTTTTTCTTGACGAAAACATAGTAACGATTGCAATCTATCCTGTCTCGAATCTAATAGAGTATTACTTTTGAGGCTCAACGTTCTCGTAAAAAAGGACGACTTTGTTATTTGTACTCCTGTAAAATGAAATAGGCACTTTGTTTGAGTACTAAGCCACAAATTATGCCTATGGATTTAAATATGCGTTATTCTCTTTGTGAGATTATTTAATTTGGCACTAGAGATACGTTGAAAAGTGTTTTTTTGTGTAAAGTTTGTTTTATGTATTTAGTAAAAATCTCCCTTACAGCTATCATTACAGCTTTACGTGCTAACTTGACTAGCTTAAGATATAGATATTGATGTCATGACCTGCAGCGGGTAAGACATAAAATATAATAAAACAAAAACACCATTTAAAACACTTCGAGTGAAAAATGCCGAATAAAAGGAAAAACTGAACCGAAATTCAGATCAGTTTAAATAACTGAAAAGTTTACTATTACGTTTGTTATTTATTATAGGACATTATGTTATGTTTCTGTTTCATGTTAAAATTATTATTTATGCAGGCATTAATGTTATTTTCTTTCTGGTTTGACTGGTGGCTAGGAAACTAGCTTGTTGTAACATAAGTATTCCTTTTACGGGCTGTACTGAGTCTTTATAATAATTATGTAGGTTATGTGCGACATTATAATACTTCAAGTCGTATTATGTCTTATTTTCCATTTTCTTAACTAAACCTTGTCTTGCTGAGCATGAAGAGGAAATGAAATAAACATTTCTAGAATTCAAAAGGAAGTATTAAACCATCGTAGAAAGATACGTATAAGTAATCTGCTTTGTTTTTAAAGTTGCACTTCTTTTCATCATTCTTTTTTCTTTATTCATCATTCTCAGCATAAGGTTCTGGGTTCGATTCACAGGTTGGGCAAAATGATAGAGAGTTATTCTATTAGGATTTTCTCAAAAGCAGCCACGGAGTCTGGATGTGTGCCCAGTTGATGGCAAAAAGAGACCCGACCCCATATTACTTGAGACTTTAAACATCTGATGAAATGTGGGTGCCAGGTACCTTTAGGTATCATCATCATCAGCCTATAATGTTCCCACTGCTGGGACACAGGCCTCCTCTCAATGAGAGGGAGTGGGCTTTAATCCACCACGCGGGCCCAGTGCGGGTTAGTAGATGTCACATGTCTTCGAATTTTTAGTTCTAGGACATGCCGGTTTCCTCACGATGTTTTCCTTCACCGTTTTTGAGAGCAGCGGTGATGAAATAAATTACACTTACACACATTACCTTTAGGTATATTGCTGCCTATCCCTTTAGGAATAACAGGCGTGATGTTATAATTTTTCAATAAAAACTCGATTCAGCGCCGAGAGTTGACAGTACAACAGTACTCATTTAGGCATGCAACTTGACCTTTGTGCAATTAAAAACTAAAGTGTTAGTAAAACCAGCATCAGTATGTATAAACAAAACATTGTAGTTTTAAAAGAAGTTCGGATGTATTGAGCTTTGTCTTTACTGTTATTCACTCCTGTTTGACACTGTATTTAATTTACATACATATTCACGTTTTTATCTCATGGAGGCAGGCAGAAATCTTTATAATTAATCTTTTTATAAAAGAAAAATTTTATTGCATTATTTATAATGACATATCGTTTTATAATAATTTGATTTTCGTTTCGTTTTACCTTTTTTTCTGACCTTTTGTTCTATTTTATATTACTATTTCAAATTGAATATGTATTAATATCGTTTTGAATTTGTTATTCTACATTTACTTATGTGAATTATTATTGGTTACTTTTTTATATCATGTTTTCGATTGTAACGTTTTAATGGTACTGTTTTATTTTACAAAATTTCTTACAATGCACATTGTTTCGAAATAAATGACCTAAGACTTAACCACATAACGCCACCTGCTACAATCCTTACATACTCCTCGTTAACTTATTGCGTCTTATTTCTTGCTGGTGCTACCTACATAATATACTGCCGAAATAACGTCCGAAAATTTGTTTTATTGCCACGTTAACAGCCAGACGTCCGCTGATGAACTCGGGGCACCTAATTGAAATGAACGGCAGTGCAGGCGGTGCATATCCTCAATATTGCAATCATCTCTTGTTCGGCTAGCGTTGGGAGCCAGGAAACCTAATACTATTCAATACTGTCTTGCCTTTGAGTGATATGGCTTTGGACAGTTGTCTGTCTTTACCGGTAAAATTAGTCATAGGGTGATTCTAAATTGCATAGAATTTTATTTACTTACTTATAAAATTTTACAATAATGGTTGACAGAAACCTGTCTGGCCTGGTATAAAATATTACAATAATGGTTGACAGAAACCTGTCTGGCCTGGTATAAAATTTTACAATAATGGTTGACAGAAACCTGTCTGGCCTGGCTTTAGCTCGTGACACTCGGGTCGATCTTTATGTTAAGCCGTGCATGTGCTAGGTTGGTCTGTGAATGGATGTCCACCCATACATACCGAGTTTCCTTCATGCCTCGGAAAGCACGTTAAGACGTTGGTCCCTGCTGTTATTTTTAGATCTTTGACAGTCGTTACAGGTAGTCAGTTGCCCGAAAGTCTGACACCCAGTCTTACCAAGGGGTATCGTATTACCAAGTACTACTTGGTTTGTGGAGGTCAGACAGGCAGCCGCTTTATGTAAAATACTGGTACTCAGCTGCATCCAGTTAGACTGAAAGCCGACCCCAACATAGTTGGAAAAACGCTAGGCAGATGATTAAAAGCCTGAAACTTTTGATGAAGGCTAGCATGTTCTGGAGGCCAGGTGCAGGTGCAGGGGTAGACGCAAAGTAAAATACTGTTATTCAGATTTGTAAGGTTAGAGAAAAAGGTTAAAAATATGATGAGGATGACCCACTTTATGTAATAAAATCTGTTCATGCCTTTTTGATGTTAATGAAATCTTAGGGTTGGCATACTAAACCACAATTTAAGTTAACCAACGACGTTTACGAGTCTTTAACCAAGTATTTAAACAAAAAAAAAGGGAACTGAGGAAAATACTGTTCACTTTTATCATTACTACCTGTTTTCGACAAAAGAAATGCCTATCCTATTTATTTTTTCAAATCTTCTGATTTCTAACCACAACTGCCCAGAAAATGTCCATTTCATATTTATGTATTTAATTAAATAATAAACAGAGTCCACAAAATCTATCCTCATAACCTTAACAAAGTAAAGTCTAACAAATAAACAAAATGGCATCTCTACATGCAAGTTTATAACAGTAATTTCAGTAAACATGCTACCCGTAATTATTTCCATGCCGTTTATTCGCGATGCATTAAAATGGGGGAGTCGTGTTAATTTAAGCTGTATCATTGCCCTATATTTTGTTGTGGAAATTATTTTGGGGGCTAATTACTGTGACTACTATGTAGTATTTATGTTTGTATGTTTAGAGTTATTTAGAAAACGTTTGAGTCTCATGAAGCTTGTTTTTGTGATGAATGTGAGGCTATTTGTCTGAAAATTCGAGATAAATAAGCAGTTTTTTTATAGTACCCATCTGTCTAAAACTAAGCGTGAAACATACGTCATGAGTGCGATAAAATACAGACCACATTTATTGAAGTGAAACTTCTTAAGCGACTTCCAACAAGTTTAACGCTACCATGGAGGGGGAATATTTTCTATAACTCACTAAGAGATGGCAGTATTACAAGATTTGTGACTACGTAGTTCTACTATGTACCCAAGATGGCGTATAAACAGTCATGCATTCGACTATTTGGTGTGACCAGCCTTCGCTCAATTTCCATGAGTAGAATAACCTCGATAAACTTATGTTATAAAAATAATACAACAAGAAAACATCAAAAAAAAATTTTTTTGAAGCTCAATAAAATAACGAGAGTGAATGCGTGGCACTTGAATGCATGCATGTAGTTTTACGAAGTTTCACTTCTTCCGCGCGGAGGGACTCCACGCACCTTTTTACCTTGCCCTTCTCTAGGAATTTCTCCTGTATCGTGGGTGCGTTTACAAACATATAAACTCACAACTCAAACAGCCCGACCCGGAGCATCCTGTAATTTATACTAATATTTATATCCGTGCGGGGCTCGAACCCACGACGCGCAGCGCAGCAGTCGATCGCTCAACCACGGCGCCAACCTTGCCGTCATTACATGGGGGTTAAACATAACAGGAAAAATTTGGTTACTCTACGTACGTCCTTCGGAGATTAAGATGGGTGATGTTAATGTTATGTTATATAATACCATCGACCACAAATCATCTTTAAATAACATCAAAGTTTAAATCATTTGCAAAGACCATCAATTTATTACGCTTAAGAAATTAAAAGTGAAAGACGTGCTACAACCAACTATTTTTAAATCTGCAAGCTACATTTACAAATTAATTATTTTAATCACTGCACTCCTATTACAAGGCTTGAATGGCGAAAAAAAGGTTCAAAGAGAAACTGTGAGAAATAATGCTTCAGTGTGATGACAGACTCAGATATTATAGTAAACAAGATCCTTCTTCTATTGATTTTTTACTGACTAGACTATGCTATTAAATAATATTTATTAACCCTAGAAAGATTACCTACGCCCCAAAGGCGCTCGCGAAAACAATATATCGCCATCGTTTTTTATTCCGTGCAAGTCTCAACTTATGCTTTTCAACCAACTCAGACGTCGGTCTACTCTACCGCGGGACAGCTGTTTCTATGCGGTAAATACAATACTTTAGTAGCCATGAAGGGTTGAAGCGTTCGAGAGGCGAGCACAAGAATGACGTTTGTCATGACTGTCTATAAACCTATTTAATATGATGATGATTATTATTTTCAGACTGATTGTATTAAAAATGACTAGATAGTAAGAAAAAACTGTTGATTTCGGAGAATTAGTCTTAGCCAGAAAAACTGTTGATTTTTGTTATTTTTTTAGAGGTCTACTCATTTAGTAATAAATAAGTTATAAAAGCACTGACTGTAATATAATCGTATTTTTATTTTAACTCTAACAGTAAACCTTTAAAACGATGAAGTTATTAAAAATCTACCTAACTTATTTTCTGAAATAGACGCATTTGATAATCTTGCGCTTTTGAAGCTCATGGTTATCTTTTATGTAACTCGCAGTATGGTTATCTATCTAGGGTTAATATCAAAAAGTTAGCTGAGAGTTTTCACTTTGCCAATTTAAAAAGCGAATATCAAAGCGATAGAGTAAGAAATTTTTTATACATCTCATCTTATACCCTTATACCAAGAACGCATTCCTACGATTTTCAACTCGAATAGAATTGCAAATCGTTTTTAGTATTTTCTATGATATTGTAAAGGCTGTAGTTTAGTTTAAAAGCTGTTCAATACATTGATACATGTGATTATGATTAGTGATTGGTTATGCCGTTCCCAATCATTGCCAAAAACAATACTAGAAACCGCAGTAGGTATTTTGGCATCAATATTTTGAGCTAAAATAAAGTAAAATAATCTAACAAAAGTTTGTTAACTGGCCTATAAGAACCGACAAATTAGAATTCGACAGAATCCCGATTTAAAATGTTGCCCGATGGTTACAAGTATATCAAAAATCATCAAACAATGCACTTTTTGATCGTCAAAACTATGTAGGATGGTCCAAAAGGCCCGTCTTTCGCCGATTTCTAGTGTTTTAGTTGGAAAGAAGAACTGGTCGAACAAACTCCACATCAACACATCTTGGTCTGTACGGAAAGAAGAACCCAATTTTATAAATAGTATCCGTCAATAGATAGAGTATCATTATTAGGCCAATTTACCACCAATCTTAAACCAATTTCATTAGGTTTCAACCAGGCCTTAATCGTAACTTAATTATGCAGGCCAGGCTGTGCTACACAGGGTATAAATGACACGGACGTGTGGCAAGTTGATCGGGCGACCGTTCGTCGATTACGGATATTTAACCCGCCGATGTCGCCGTTAATCGAGGCCTGGACTTGGAACCTCGTTAGATAATTATTAATGAACCTGCGATGCCCTAGGGCGTTGTGTCGTGGACTCGTGGTGGATGTTAATCTTGGATTATTAAACGGTCGATTATTTGATGGTGGAGGTTTTCGTTTTACGTGATTTTGTTAATCAGGAAAATTTTACAGTAAAGTAGTTGTTTTGTAGAGACAATACTAAATTTCTTTATTTATTTCTTTATGGATATGTGAAACGCATGCCTGAGAATAAAAAACAATTTAAGCATTAAGTATTAGGCTCTGTATTTATTTCTAGATAAGTGTAAATCTGAAATCAGAAATGGATGAATTAGTTAAATCTGCAGCTTTCAGTATTTTATCAAAGAAAAGTAAAGTGTTTCTTATACTAAAATTTAAAACGAAGATCTTTCAACGGATTTATAAAACTGATCTTTCAAAAATACGCGTACTGTACGCGTACGTATTAAAGAGTTATTTTTATTTGAAAATTGAATCTTAAGCAATTTTAACGGCAGTGCTTTAGCTTAATTACTTTAGCTTAAAGCCACTTTGATCTTGTAGCTTTTTATATCATTATTATTTTTAAGTGTAGAAAGCGTTAAGTATTTTCTTTATAAGAGTTTTATTCTAGTTTCTACTTATAATTTGAAATCTTAACGATATAAGATTTAACTATCGACGAAAAATATTCAACTACGTATAAAAGAAGCACGGTTTAGGTTTGCGCTGTATTTACTTACTTTAAAATGTGTTATCCCTAAATAAAAATAATTAAAAAACCCTTTTACAGACCTACGTTACTAAGGAGTTAATACAAGTCAACACCCGGATCCTTAATTAAATAGTACTTATATTTTATTTGATGTAGGTAACCGCACGCGTGTTTTAGTTGATGTATGAACGTGGACGTAAAACGCAAAAGTTGCGTGTAATTATCGTAGCAGGAGGCTCTCTGTAGTATCTGCATACCCCAGGGAAATGGGGATTTATGTAATACCACAGAATACATAATGGAACAAGGTAATACATTACAACTATTATCAATAATCGAAAGTTTGGATGGATCGATGTTTGTTCTTTTGTTATCAGAGTCTACGATCATTACTTCGTGATTATCACATGGTTTCTTTTATTTATAATTTCACTAGCATTTACTAGGTGCTTTCCCCATGTAAAAGTCAAACATTGATGGAAAGTCTTACCGGGTTTTTTTTACTAGCCTATAAAGTCTCACTGCATGCTGGGCAATCCTTTGCTGCGTAGAACCAGCCGCGGTTTGCGCCCAGGTCGTCTTGCCAGCTCTGTCCAGGCTGGCCAATGACTAGGACAAACTAATTAAACTCGAAACTTGGTATTTAATGGATGTTCACCCATCAAAATCCAAATCAAAATATTTTGATTTCACATAGGCCTTACATGGGCACTTATAAAACGTTGACGAAAAGCTGCTCGGTTCGGGTTGATCGTTTCCTATGGAGAAGAAACGGCAAAAAACTCCATGGTTACTCTTTTAAAATCATTTGGTTTTACAATATTTCTATGTTACAGCGTTAGTACCTACTTAAGTATGGGGGACATCGTAGGCCCGACAATAAGTCGTCGTAGAACAAGATAAAAAGTTACCAAGGATCTAGGAATCTATAAGGCCTACAATGTCCACACATTTACAAACAATCGGTACCTAAATAAGAAAAATAATCATCATCATCTGCCTAGCCTTTTCCCAAACTATCTTGGGGTCGGACCTCCACAACCCAGTAACTGGGTAATACGATACCCTTTGGTTAAACTGGATGTCAGACTTTTGGCTTCTGACTACTCGTAATGACTGTCAAAAATCTACAAATGACAGCCGGGATCAAAGGCTTAACGTACCTACATACTTCCACATTATAGTCATAATAGGATGTGGAACAAAAATCGTGAAGCGAAAAACAATGTAAGGACCTTTATTCGTATCCTTTGGGAGATTCACAAACACCTTTTATGCCTATTATTCGTAACATCTGTCCGACTATTGTTTAGCACAATTTCGCACTAGACGTGACGTGTGAGTGTGACGGGCAGTCCTTTGTCTCTTTCACACTTAATGGGCTTTTTGATACTTTTAAAGGGAAAGGTGTGTTTCGCATTTATGGCGTCACGTGGTTGTAGGTGTTGGGAAAGTGTGTTTAGTAGCGAAAATTTCCACAAAGTGATTATTGCTGCGTTATTCTAGAGAAAAACGCATTATAGTCCGTAGTGCAACTGTAGCAAAGCATACGGGTGAATTTCAACAAGTGCCATTTTTTTTATCATATCGGTGAACTTTTTCATTTATACTTTTTTTGTATATTTTTCAGGTTTAATGTAATCTTTAAGATATCAAATATCCCCAAATGTTTGCAACAGCGCCGAAATATCGGGAACTCGAAACAAATAATACACATGGTAAATATCCCGTAGTAAATGTTATTAATACCGATATTAGATATAAGACACCGATTGATTTTTTCGGTGTAAATTATCACATCGGTGGTAATAAAGACCACGATATGAGAACAGCGACGTGAGAAATAACACACTTTTTTGAAAATTAGAAAAATTGCATAATTTCTAGGATTAATTCAATAACAGTCAATGAAGCTAATTTACTTACTACCTGTGTTAGAACCAAACAACAAAAATAAAACTACTCATTACACTAGAAAAATGCAACCACCGATACTATAAAATAATTGTCCGGGAGCAACTGAAATGGCGTACTTATGTTATTGGCGAGAATATGCAGCGATTTGACACAAATCCGTCCTGACTGCGCACTAGCACACACTAACGAGGAAAATAAAATTAGGGTGGGGACGCTCTCGGACTCGTCGATGTAAAGTTAGGTTTAAATTACTTTTGTCCAGCGATATGAGAACATTTTGCAGGACAGGTACGTTTGTGCCTCTCAGTAATAATAATCGTTAATTATGTAATAAAATATGCTATATATTAATAACAAAACTAATATTCTATAAAATAGAATAAGTTATATACTTAACTTACTTATTTCTATTAGTGTATAAGCTTTTTTGTTTGTAAAAAAAGTAGAGGGACAGCACCGATTTGAAAAAAATAGAGGTTTATGAATTTATTTCAACCTTTGTAAATAGTCCTAGGCAAATTATATTTTTGCCACAACCCAATAACTACCTATTAAATACTAAAAAATATAATACAGAACGATATTCCTTTTTTCAAATACTAATTTCACCGAAGACAAAAAAATAAGTCATTTGGGAAATTCACCCATACTTATGATTACCTATTTATTATTTTTCTAACACCTACCGGTACAAAATCGGCATGTGCCAATGTTTGGCAAAAAATACTTACTTCCAACTGGTAAAAACTTGGTTGATATCAAAAATAGATTTTTGAGATTAAAATGTAGATGTTATCGTTTTTATTACGCTATATTTTTAGGGTTCCGTAGTCAACAAAGAACCCTTATAGTTTCGGTATGTCCGTCTCTGTCCGCGGTTTAGCTCAAAAACTGTTGGTACTAGAAAGTTGTAATTTGGCATGAGTATACACGTTAATGACGCTGGGAAAGTGGTAAAATACAATTTTGAAAAAAACAATTATTTATGGTACCTACCCTACATGTAAAGTAGGGATGATAATTTTTTTTTTCGTCCTTCCTATAGTGTGGTATATCGTTGGTTAATGGGTCTTTGAAAAATATTAGGGGTTTGGGAAGATTAGAAGACCGTTTTTTGATTAAGTAAACCGTTCGTGACTTATCAAGCTTTAAAGTACTAATTTTCGTTAGAGTCAAGTGTCCCCCCCTCTACCAAATAAACGGTTGTAGTTAGAAATTCAAATGTCACGGCAGTAGTACCTATACAGGGTGTAACGGAAAGAGTGTATACATCCTTAAGGGTGTGCTACAGACCATCAAACTGAACAAGTTTCGCATCATAAAAAAATTTTTGCAGCAAAAAAAATTATCAGCTGCCGATACATTTGGGTCGAATAGGTATTGCAATTTTCTATGGGGCAGCAGATTTTTTTTTTTGCTTAAAAACATGTTTTATTATGAGAAACATGTTCAGTTTGGTAGTCTGTAACACACCCTTAAGTATGTATATACCCTTTCCGTTACAACCTGTATATAACGTAGTTTAAAGGAAAACTATCACACTTAAGTGGGCTTTACAAGTTTATGAGTAATAGTCGATCAATTGTATTTGACTCGAAAATTTCGAACAAGTCCACAGAAATGTCGATAGATGGCGCTAAGCGTCAGTTGAACTAAAAACGAGTCTCATTTGCAGATCATACTATGGCGGTTTTTATAAATATTGGTACGGAACCCTTCATGCGCGAGTCTGACTCGCACTTGGCCGGTTTTTTTATGTTTTAGTCAACACATGATTACATTTTGTGTTAGGCATTTATCTGTATGTTTTTTGACTACGCACAAATGAGGATTTGGTAAGTTTAAGACGTAAGAGTAAATCATGGTTAGAACGAAATAAAAAACAAAACAGAAACATTTAAATTTTATTGTTTTTTATATCAAATGGGCGTTATCTAACGTTAGATATCAGTAAAATATAAAATACGAAAGAAAAAAACATCCAAGCGATAGCAGCAATCACGACAAATTTGCTATATATTATGTATAAAGGGTGTAAAGGTTTAGACCCCTATCGAAGCCGAAAGGCACTTGTTCTCCCCGTCATTGTGATCATTTTTTTGCTATGGTTCATACCTGGAAACTTTCTAGTTACAGAGATCAAAGCACCAAATTTAAAAAAAAAATTGTTCAAGTTATAATTTTACTTTAAATATAATAACAAAAAAATCTTTAAATATACTGTTTTTTTTTTAATTTATTTTTGTGCTAATGTATGCTTTGAATAGTACGGTAGTCGGGGAGGTACCGACTACCGTACTATTCAATGCATCTATCAGCACAATGTTTTGAATGCGTTACATTGAGTTCTACCGTAAAACGTGATTCTTACCCAAAAAAAAAGTCGTTAGCCAGTATTTTTTTTGCGGAGAGGTACCTACTTACTTAGTTTTATGTACAGAATGCTTGGTTGACGGCTTCGCTTTGTATCTCTGAAGATCAGCATCAGATCTTCGCCAAATTTAAACAGGACCAACGCGCTAAAAAAACTTAACAAAAAAAGAATCATCGAAATCGGTTAACAATTGGCGAAGATACTAATTGATAACCTGCTTCTTTTGGAAGTCGATTAAAAATTATTTAGTAGACACAGTTAAATTGTTAAGGAAAATTAGAATTTTGTAACGATAATACGGAACCATAAATGATGATAAAACTCCTCTTTGACTCCGAAATTTTAATACATCTCCCAGTACAGCTCATGAAGACAAATTGATGTCGGCATGTCCTATGTCCCAATTAATAGGGTTGACCGTAACGTCTATCACGGCCTAATGTCCAATGCCACACGTCCTAATGACGTTGGAGAGAACCCTGCGGTTTGTACTTCTGAGCCTACTCATTTTCCTAATTGTTATGGAGCGATTCGACTTTAGCGCTCGATTGAGCGTTGGCGCACTTGCTCTCGCTACTCCAGTTAAGTTAAATTAAGGGCTCTGTTGGTAGCGTTTGAAGTTGAGGAGCTTGTGGCTAAATAATATCAGCCTCTCGGCTGAAGATCAACCCGAGAGGCTGATATTAATTAGCCACAAGTTAGTTAAGCTGCGCTTGCCTAGGTTGGTACGCAGAATAACTCGTACCACATAATATACCGAGTTTCCTCCATGTTATCGGAAAGCACTTTAAGCCGTTGGTCTCGGCTGTCATTTCTAGATTGAGAATCAGAAGAGATTGTCATTTGACAATCTGTCAAGTCTGCGCAAGACGTATTCTTCTTCCATTCTATCTGGTATTTTCTCTTGGTTCTCTGGTGCCTTTTCTTTAATATAATTTGAAATCACGCGACCCAAAAAAGGATGTGTTGGGCACCAACAGTGTGTGAAAAAAGAATCATCCTCTTGTCTCGATTAAGTAACAAACATTTACAGGGTGTAGTGATACCACAGTTTGCCTCCTACTCGTGTAGATAAGGGTATTCAAACAGTACATTGAACAAAGTACTGATTACAGGAAAATTACTTTCGGGAGCCCTTTTTCGGGATACGGATATGACCTTAATAGACTTACTCGTTTAATATTCAAGTGGTGGAGTGTGTAAATAATAATCATTGTAGCTAGTCCACTTAAAGGCGAAAATCCCTTGTCATAAAGAGGTAAAACGACCATTAATCACACTTGACGTTTTAGGCATTTGAGACTGAAGTCCAAAAGCCCTAAACAAAGTGACAATCTATCAGCGTCAACGATGATGAAAAAGTCAAAAAACGAATGGTATTGACATAAGCTACCGAAAAGGTTATTTCACATAACGTCACGCCTGTAATTCTCAAAAGGTTATTTATTTCATTCATTCGCTAGCCATTTCGACTCTTACTTTTATGTCCTTGGTAATAGGCGGCGATACAAATCCAGTCTCCGTGACTGCTACTGAAAAATTCCCATGGAAAAACCCGGCCTGCAAATCAAACCCAGGATCTCATGCTCGACCAACCAGGCAATCTTGTGTGTGTATTATTTCTCTCATGTAGAAAGACGTTGTAGAAATATGAAACGCTTTAAAAGCGTTTACTTGTCTACAAGTAGCTCGTGATATTTAACTTAGATCACACAAAAAAGGAAGTGGCTTTAGAAAAGTTTACTAGTACGGTGAACTACGCGCCCCTTGGCATGAGTTTGACAGAGCCTTTGCTTTCGCAGTTCATCATCATCATTCCATTCATTAAATATTTCAGGGTCTATATTCTACTTGGGGTTGGCGCAACACGTTTTCTGCTGGCATTCTCGCCTGTCAGACGACAAGGCGTCATTTACTCCTTTCTCTTTCATAAACATTCCTCATATAATCCATCCATCCATCATCTTTGGCCTTCCTCTTCCTCGCAGTTTCAGTGTAAAAATGTGGTTACATATAAACATTTACAATTCGGCACTTCCAGCACTTTCTTCATTCATTTTATAATTAACATCTGGATCTCCTGTAATTACTGATACCCACGATGGAGTGTCTTCGATTTGATTTCATCTAATTGTGGTTTCAGGTTTTACTAAAAGGAAAATAATTTTCAGTAAAGCAAATGGTGGCAGGCCAATTTTGCTCAGTAAGCAATTTGTTAACGGAGTAAAATTTGAAACCTTTGACTAGTCTACGAGTTTTACGACCTTCTAAACAATTAGGGAATACGATCGTTTTATTTTAATAGTTTCAATGTTTCTTATATTTATGTATTTTCGAACGAAGTTCCTTATCGCGCGTTGTGAAAGGGGGCTGGACGGAAAAAATTCTTACGAAAAGTTGTCACGACACTTTTTGCTATAGTAAGCTATTGTAAGCTTTATTTCTTTAAAATAAAGTTGAAATTTCCTTAAATTACGTACAATTGGGGTGTGTATGTGAGTAAGGATAGATATGATTATTATTTTGAGTGACCGAACTACAAAGTACAAATTCGGTTGTGCAGTTAAGTAAGACGTATTGCTTCGAATTAAGGATTAATCTTCCTTAAATTAAATATTTTATTTTTCGCACACTAACTTAAATCTAAAATGTATTGATATTATGTACGTGAAAGGAACTTCGTTCCATCCGGGTGTCCCTTGACACCTCTCAAGTTTTTTTTATTATTTAGGTATCTACTGGGTATCATAAACTTTGAATAATGAGGTGTTTATAAAAAAAGTTTTGTACTCAGTTATTCTTTGATTGTGTATAAGAATTATTTTAGTTAGAATGTTTTTATTAAGTGTGTTTATTTCTTTATCAAAAAACTCCAAAGCATTAAATAACACAGAGTTTTTCGTTCTTTCAGAGCCAGAACATATTACGCTTATTGGATAGAATTTAATAGAGAACCAGATGTATGTTAAGATAGGCATCGTCAAAAGGGCATAGACTTAATTTCCCAAAGGGGCAGCCGAAAGTAGTTTTGAATAGTTCACGGTAAAGGCTTTTCTTTTTTTTACTTGGATTTCGGGTATCCGTTCCTTAGATGTTTTAAAGGCAGCTCCATTACCATACCTTGATATTGCTTTCAATTAATTAAGTTTTTTGCTGGGGTTTGAAGAGAACAACTTTTTCTTTATTTTAAATCTTAATTCCACCATTTCTAAAAAGTACCATTTGTAGCAGAATATTTTACTTTGGAATAGTTTAACAAGAAAAAAACTTTAACAAAAAATGATGTGCGCTCACTAGTAACAGTTCTAAAAACAACAAGGTTCCGTAATGTTGGCTTTCTAATTTCATTCTCAATCTATTAAAATTAATATCACTAGTTTTCCTCAACTGTTAACCGACTTCAAAAAAGGGAAGAGGTTCCATAACCTCCTCCTGTTTTTAAAGTCTGTTATGTTATTGATTCCACCAGTAAGTTTTTTTCTTCGTGTTTGTACAACTATTCTTCTGTCAATACTTGTTTTTTTTTTTCATTTGTTACAGGAAGTTCGCGCGGTGGTCCCATTATATTTTGATGACATTGTTTGTCGCTTAAATTAGGGAATCGGTCTTCTGGGTATATTGGTCGTACTAAATAATAGCCCGCGACATTATCATGAATGAACTCAATTGTTGTGAGTCACTGAGGCACGTAACTATTTTATTTGCAGAAAGATCTTACACATTCTTAAGCCAGTTAATCCACTTAAGACAAGATTAAATGATTATTTTTATCACACATTTTTTTCGTCATTCTCATTACGTGAGCTCTCGCCTCTTATGCACGAGGTTGTGTGTTCGAGCAGTTATACTTATTGCATGCAGCAGAGATAAGAGTGTTGAGATGGATGTGTGGAGTGACTAAAATGGGTAAAGTTAGAAATGAGCATATAAGAGGAAGTTGGAAGGGGCGCCTGTTACAGAAAAGATGAAAGGGAGTCGTCTGTCTTGGTATGGACATGACATGTGATGAGGAGGGATGGAACACATGTGACTAAAAGAGTGATGAATATAAATGTGGATGGATGGAGAGGGAGAGGAAGATCAAAGAACAGATTGATGGATTGTGTGAAAAATGATATGAAAGACAAAAATCAGTGCGTGGAGTCCCTCCGCGTGGAAGAAGTGAAACTTCGTAATACTACACGCATGCGTTCGAGTGCCACGCATTCGCTCTCGTTATTTTATTGAGCTTCTAAATAATATTTTGTTGTTTTCTTGTTGTATTATTTTTATTACATAAGTTTATCGAGGTTATTCTTCTCATGGAAATTGAGCGAAGGCTGGTCACACCGAAGAGTCGAATGCATGACTGTTTGCACGCCAACTTGCGTACCTAGTAGAACTACGTAGTCACAAATCTTGTAATACTGCCATCTCTTCGTGAGTTTTAGAAAATATTCCCCCTCCATGGTAGCTTTACACTGGTTGGAAGTCGTATAAGAAGTTTCACTTCAAAAAAAGAGTAAATGATAGCATGACGAATGACAGAGGAGAATGGAGGAAAAAGACGTGTTGAGCCGACCCCAAATAAAATGGGACAAGGGCAGAAAGATAATGATACGTACCAATGCGACTTTTCATTTCATATGTACTTCCTAGCTCGTGGCTAAATAAAAACAGCCGCACGGATCGATCTGCAGGTAAAGCCGCGCTTGCTTGGGTTGGAACGTGGTTGGGTGACCAGTCGCATACTGAGTTTCCTCCGTGCCTCGGAAAGCACGTTAAGCCGTTGGTCCCGGCTGTCATTTGTAAATCTGTGACAGTCGTTACAGTTAGTCAGTGGCCCGAAAGTCTGATAACCAGTCTTAACAAGTGGTATCGTATTACCTAGAACTAACTGGGTTTATAACATAACTAGCTGTCCCGCGCAACTTAGTCTGCGTCACATTTTCCCCGTTTTCACTACATTTTTCATTGCTGCTCCGCTCTTATTGGTCGTAGCGTGATGATATATAGCCTATAGCCTTCTTTCGATAAATAGGCTATCTAACACTGCAAGAATTTTTCAAATCGGATCAATAGTTCCTGAGATAAGCGCGTTCAAGCAAACAAACTTGTAGCGACCACAAAAAGCAATATACTACAAAAAGAACTACAGCGCCATCTATGATGCGACGGAGGAACTAACATCAATTTCCTACAAGTCACAAGCAAAGTTTACATCGACTTTAGTATATATAGAGAAACCCGATAACAACTATCGGGCAGTTGCCCGCCAGACATAACACCTGCCTGGCCGGAGGATCCTCCCTTTTCTAAGGAGTATCGAGGAACTTTACACCCTGTTCCTCATACCCCTAAAAACTCTTCAACTTTATAATATTATAGTAATATAGACTATTTAACATATTATAAAACAATATGGCCCATCGGCATTAGGAATAAAGGCGCAGGAAGCCGGTGGTCAGAGCTCTAAAGAGTTAAACCTCCTCACAATGCCTGCAGTGTTCAGGATTACTTACTAAGTACTTGATTAATAAAGTACTTATTAAGTACTTTATAAATCAAGCGTTTGACTTAGCCACGCAATAAGAGCGTCCTAAAGGGAATTATTACTAGTATATTCTTCACTTAACTTTAACTTGTTCTATCTACGATCATAGTTGATTATAGTGACATTAACATGCATCTTGAGGTACTCTCAAAGTGAACAGGTAATGTAACTTTTGGAGACGTGTCGTACGTGGAATACGCGACGAAGTAAATGTGGCCTGAACGTAGGTTTAACTTACATTGATCTTCATCGTGTTACATGTCTTAATATTAGTTGTGATAGAAATAGTTTCAGAAATTGGACGATAGTTAGAATAATACTTTAATGCAAGTCAAAACACACATACCTATTTTATAATATTTCTAATTTTATGGCTACAGCGGTGCGCGGGTCTTATCGCTGGTACCGATAACCAATTATAGACAACCTTTGGATGGACTTTGCGAACTTAAAATTAAGGATACTTAGTGATGAACACAAGAAAAGTGATGGCAAATGAAAAAACACCAAAAAGACGTGTGTTTTTTGTCGTTCACATCACGTTTATTTTTAGGTCAGCTCTTCGCAATGCCTATACCTAATCAAACTTGTGACTATTTAACCCTATTTATTTATTTTTCCATGGCTACCATTTTTGGTTTTCAGAATGGTACATTCTCTGACACAAGGTGTGTTATGCATGCATACCATGTGTGTACTCATGTTTTGGACAAATAAAAACTATCTAAAGTCTTGCCGGGAGCTTAGACAACCCAAAAGTCATATCCTTTCATTCGCATCATCATTCGATAATTGCGAACAACAGAGCTGTCCAGGTTGCTACGTACTGGTCGGACAAAATCTAAGTCATCGATTCGAAAGAGCAAGAAGAATAAGATCATATTAGATCTGCCATGAATATACTTCCAGTAATGGAATGTATACGTTTTGTGAACGGCTTAAAGTATGTTATCGTTAATCCTTAAATAAACTTATAGATCAAATTAATCACTGATACTGTATCTATTATCTATAAAATGTTTTTTACTTTTGCAACATCGAAAAATTCCATTCTTTGTTTTTGGACCCTTTTGAGTGTAAAACGGTTTCTAAACTAAGATTTAACACTTTGCAAATTGCTTTCTATTACTCACTCAAATACTGGCGAGGAAATATCTATATTTTAACCCGACTGCTCTCAAAACGGTGAAGGAAAACATCGTGAGGAAACCGGCATGTCCTAGAACTAAAACTTCGAAGACATGTAACATCTACCAACCCGCGCAGGGCCCGCGTGGTGGATTAAAGCCCACTCCCTCTCATTGAGAGGAGGCCTGTGTCCCAGCAGTGGGAACATTATAGGCTGATGATGATGAACCCGACTGCGCGTAAGGTCAGGTGTTTAGTGATCATGTCAGTTTAAAAACTTATATCGTAAAGACATGGTTATGTTTTTTTTTCTGAGAGGGACGATGCTCCGAGAGGGCCGATGCCTGCCAGGGCTGCGGGACTGTTCGAAAGAGATACCGCGGCTATAAAGGGTTAAGAAGGAACATGGATGGGTCTAAGTCAGTACAAGTCTGACACTCCCTTCCGCTCCGCCCAGAGCGGTAGGAGTCTGACGATTTCCCATAAAAAAAGGTTATGTTTTTAAGTATCTCTGTGAGATTATTTTTACGTTTAAAACATCATAAAGGCTGGATGGATCAAGTCTATCAATTTTTCTACGTCGTGCGATTACAGTTCAGGCAATGCTATAGGGCTTTTTCCTAACAGGAAGTTCTCAGCAGGAGACACAGGGTCAGGATTTGTGCCCAGGTCTGGTGACTCAAATATAGCTGGCGAAATAATATGTGTGTACTATTAGGTACACCTCTGCCGAGCCGTTCGTGGATAACAGTTTAAAACGTGATTTACATGTTAAAGTCGGTTCGAATATTATCTTTTCCAAGTAGGCCTATTAAAACTTTAAAAAAAAATAATCATATGTAAAGAAGCATCTTTTGTTGTTAATTATGATTCAGAGAGTGTTAAAGTTTTGAGTGGGTTCACAAAGTTCTCTTAGGCTTAAAGTTTTAATTTCTTACTTGAAGTTTCTAGAATTTTCAAGTCTCAAGTCCCAGACAGTTCTAGTACAGTTTTAGGTTTTTTTTTTTTTATAATGATGGCACAGTTCTTCATAGTTTTCAAGCCTTATTCTTCTAGTGTTTGTTTTATAAACAAAGGTTGGATAACGGGTTCCAAAAAAAATCTTTATTTCCAAAAAAGACCTTTCAATAAAAGAGATACCTACAAATAAAATGGTATAAAAAAATGTTTTACTTCTTTCAAAAATGAAGAAAGCAACTCGATTATTTATTTAAACCCAATTTAGACATTCTGGATTAACCTCAATTTTGTACACCTACACAAACCACGTCACAATCGTCATTATTTAAATAGGTACAATATTATACAAAAACGAAAATAAACAATTCTTTATTATATGCATCCTCTTAAACTTAAACCAAATTTAGAACAAACTTAACACTGTACAGGAAAAACATTTTATCTAAAGCCACGCGATGATAATAGCTTCTGAACCGCATGGAAGTACCTAAGATCGCCGATAGGGGCGCTACCTGTCACGAGGTACATAAACTACCGGTAGCGTCGATACATCGAGGTCTCGACAGCTGGTGCATGTTATATACACTATTTTAACATAGGATTATATTTACCGGAGATAGTTTATAAAATTAGCCGTTTATACATTCAAACAAATACCTACACAGTTCGGTTGATCATTCGAAAATAATCAATTTACAAGGAGTAATATAAACCACCAATTTTAACAAGTGGTAACACCTGTATTTTAAATTGAAATTTATTTATTCGCATAGAACTTTAAAAAGTCTTCCTTAGAAAAAAAGTTGTTTATTTTCATGGTCACGAGACGTTTTGCGTTTGTTACACCTTGCATAATATTTTAGTCATGACAACTTTTGCTTCCGAAAATTAACGCTCGTTTTACTGATCACTGTGTCTTTCATTACATGTTAGGGTTGGCATCAAGTCTGTACTGCCTGATGCAGCTGTATTTTACATGGAGCGACTGATTATCGGACTTCTACAACCCAGTTTTTGACCTGACATTACTTGTAATTTAACAATTTGCTTAGGTTTTTTCCAATTTTAGTTAGACCTCCCAGAGCATTTCAAACAATAGTAAACCGTCCCACGTCATTTTTTACTTCAAACCCTACCAATCACGATCCTCAGTGATTAAATACAACACTGCCTTCGACGTAGCGTGTGGTAGGTATCTTTAAGCTGATAATGCTCCTGGCACTTAAGCTGCTATCGCCAATCAGTTACGTTGATGTGTAGCCTGCCATACTCGTCATATTAGCACGGCCATTTCAATTAACGTAAACGCAATTAGCTGCATCTATGGCAAAAGCCAAAACGTTAACGTAGAAACACACAACTGTCTCCTGTTGTGTGTCGTGTTATAAGTGTATCCGTTTCATACATATTTTAGTATGAGCATGAACACAATAATGTGTGTATAATATGTATACAACACTACTATTTAGTAAATCTAGAAATAAAAATATCGTTACAATACATTAGTATTTAATCGCTTTATCCATTTGAATTATACCATTTTATACATTTGTGTTAAACAGATATTCTTCTTTCTAGCTTTACTTCTGTTTTCCTAAAAGAGTTGGCTGGTGGGTTGGTAAAGTAGGTGCCTACTATATTAATTGTGTGTGGTAGTTGGTAGGTATATAATCACCAGTATCCAATTAAAAAAATAAACAAAGTGTAAAAGAAGACATGAGATTATTTTATGAACCGTACTCTTTTAGTACTTTTTGTCCAGCAGTAAAGGTCAAGGCATCAAAAGGTTTTTATTAAGTAAATTTGATTTGATCTTTGATAAAATATACATGTAACGTCTAAAATAAACCTTCTTTTTGGATAAATAAAACAAATACGCCTTTTAGTAGCCAATAAATTGTGCCTAAATAAAGCATTACACTTTTCACACCTAAGGAATTTACTTTAGGAGTCCAGTGTACCAAATAAATGTTGGCAATACATTAACTATGTATTGGGTACTGTCTGGTAGGCTTCAGTATAATTCTATTTCCAGTATTTACTTTTTGCTGATGGTACGTGCTTTTATTTTGGCAACAATTTTGTGAAAATATTCTGAAATGTACTATCAATTTTATTGGACGTCTTGGACATAATAAGAATATTTCTTTTATTGTTTTTTTTTTTGTTGTGTATTGTTTTTCTAAAGAAATAAATGTGAGAAGTAAGTTATATAAATGAATAAACGGAATATTTATCCAGCTTCGTTTCTCCGTTTCTCGAAACAACCAACTATGGTTCCTATTAGAACTAAAAAAGGAGGGTTTTTTACCGTTGAGATTAAAATCTTTTTTCTTTAAATTTTGAAGAGTAATTTTCTTAAAATGGCTCAACATTAGTAACCCTCAAATGCTGCAGGTTTCAAGAACGTGCCGAATTGAAAGAAAGTAATATGTATATTAGCATTTCGCTTAGATCAGTTTTAGGTACGAACATGGTCCGAAATACAGGTACGTTTCGGTACATAGATATGAATGAACTATATTTTTTTGGCATCGTGTACGTTAACATATGTACAAAAAGAGGGTGCGTCGCGTATATCATTTGCTATTATTTCATGTACGTATATTTTATGCCTACAGTAAACACGCAAGCTTTTGACATGAAAAGTGTCATAATAGGAAGTGAACCTAATTAAATGTTAACCTAATTAGTTGATTTCGTTGAACATTGGTAAAGGGAAGGTTTTTATGTTAAAGCTGCAAAAAATCTAGGTCAAAGAGTCAGGCCCAGGTACCTACCTGTTCTAGGAAAATAGTCAGTCCTGTATCATTTAAAATTAGATTAGTGCCTACTTTTTAAAAACAAAAATTATTTGCAGATAACATAACTTAATAGGGGATAATCCATTTTTTTTTTTCTTTGTCAGTCTGGTAGTTTATTGAAAAGTATTGGACACGTATTTTTTCTTTTTTCACGTGGTCACAAAATTTCGGAGATATATTGAGTTGAAATGGCGCATGACGTCACATGTAGGTAAGTTTTATACCTACTTGTGACGTAGTAAGCCCCCACTCTCCAACTTTAATGAGTTTTAACTAAGTATTTTTTTGATATTTTGATAAAACAAAAAATACGTGTTTAATATTTTTGTATTACCTGTCTGACGGACAAAATAGAATGTCGTTTTCTTTACCCAGTCCGCACCCTTATAATACTAAGCAATGATATTTCGGGTTAACTCTCGTGTACTAGACGAAAGTTTGAAACATTCAAAAGTAATTTCTAGAGTCCTATGCTCTAGAATTTACTTTAGAATATCTTAATGAGCCTTTATCGAATTGCCTCTAATAGCGAGGAGGCCTGTGTCCCAGCAGTCGGAACATTGAAGCCTGATTCAACATCAGCCTGCCTTTTAACTACTATATTGGGGTCGGCTTCCAGTCTAACCGAATGCAGCCTGAATACCAGTATTTTACACGGAGCGATTGCTTATCTGACGTCCAAAACCCAGTTAGTACTAGGTAATATGATACCCCTTGGCCACTGGCTAACTGTAACGTTTGTTAAAGATCTACCGTGCTTTCCGTGCCACGGAGGAAACTCGGTATGTAATAGGTGGTCCCCCATGCATAAACGCGGCTCAACGTGAAGATCGATCCAAATGGCTTTTATGATTTAGCCACGAGCTGATTCTCTTAAGCCATGCTTATCAAAAACTGAAGTCACAAAGTAATTGTGTCATAGACCTTTTAAGCTGTGGTTTCTAAAGCGTTACTGTCTGATTTTACGTGAAAGATAGTCAAAGGGTAAAAACATTAACTTTCACACTTGATTCTCCTCCGAAATTGCTTTCCCGAATAATAAAACGAACGCGACAATAACCGAGTAACTTAGAAGCATAAAAACTTCAACAGTGAAAGTTCCGAAGTTAATCGGAACAAAACATATGTCATTAGGGTATCAACGTCTTCTCTTCGCAAGTGTGACGCAATCAACTTCTCGAATGTTCTTATTTGTTGTCTGTTGTTTACGAAGACGATGATTATTACTGTTATTCCTGAATCACGTGTCTATTTTTACACGTGTCTCTGTCGCTGTATTATTGTAAGAATCGTTTTTTGCGTCAGTTCTTAGATTTTCGTGAAAGACTGGATTATTTTAAGCTAAGAAAGGTTTTCGTGAAGGTACGAGCGATCAGGGTTTTTACAAAATCCTTTTCTGCTTTGGACGTTAAATCGGCAAACTCATAAAATATGATGTTTTGATTACGACAATTACAATTAGTGTATCCGTAACTTCGAAACGCATTCAAACGTTCATTCTTACGCAATTAACCAAAGAATAGCCAGCTATTGGCCACAAACATTCACATTAGAAAAACCATTTGTTCTCAAAAATACTGATAGGATAATGGCAGGGTATAAAGAAAATCTTGCTAAGTATCCAAAAATCCGCAAATTCTGCAAATAAATATAGGGTTTTCATATATTAGATGTTTTCATTTAGCCTGCGACATATCTATACTCACATGCCGAGTTTGCTCCACAAGGTCGTGTTGTATAGTCCTAATTTGTGCTGACATATATTGAATAAGTCTGGATTTCTGGATAATACCCAGTTTTGTATTGCCTTGTTTATGGAGTGAACACCTGAACTATATTGAGATTTGTGAGAATTGGTTCTAGGGTTGTCAGTAACAATTAGGTACAGTTGTTGGTTATTTTTCGCTTTCCAGTTATTTTCGGTGTGTAACATTCAGAGTCATCCTACGCAGGTTTCTAAGAATAATATACTTTCTTATTCCGAATTTCTAGATGCCATAAAAGATTATCATTCGCGTGGGTTCCGTAATGTAATATGATATCTGATTAATTCACTGGAAAAGCAAGAATAAGTTTCCTTTACCTTTTGTTGTTACCAAAGTGGATAAGATATACTCCCTAATTGTCATATTTGAAAATACAAATGTTACACGAAAATTACTCCTATTCGTTGGACTGAAAATCGAAATCCCGAATAAGTACAAAAGAACGCAACCCCGCAAAACGCGAGCCTAAAGTAATTAATGTCTTTGGCTAGATTTTTTTTAACAAACCGCTTTCTCTATTTGTTACAGCACTCCTCCTGGACACTCTCAAGGTCATACAGCGGTCAGTCTGCAACGACGAGACAGTAGCCCTAGCCTGTCCTAGAGGCACCACAATCAGCATACAGGTGGCCCAGTACGGGAAGGCTGGAGAAGAACAGGGATGTCCTGCTTTGAGCAATGAAGAAGTAGAAGCGAGCAAGAATTGTAAAAGGCCTAATGCTATGCAGGTTGGTAATATTTTATTTTTTACATGTTATGGATCATTAGTATTATGTGTGGCGTTTTAGAATGCCTGTAAAATTATGGTTTTCATCTTAGGTTTAAAAGCTGGTTATTAGACGATTTTGACAAATAACATGCCAATTGCTTAAGACACTATCGATAAGAAGTCGTAGGATTTGCAAAAATATTCTGCATTGCTTTTGAAAAAAACATGTTTAGGATAAACAAATAAGAAGATTTAATTTATACTCTTAATGACCTAGTTAAGAGTATATCTTATTTGAATTATTAAAGTAAGTAAAGCTAATTATCGAATCAAAAATTTCCAAATAATGTAGAAAATGTCTCATCTGAGATTCCATTCATTTATGAAGTACAAACCCCTTATTGAAACATTAGGATTCGATTACACTCTCCATTCGCATTGTAGCTGGCCCACAATTCATTGGCTCGGTCATATAACGCATTCTGATTGGCTGGTGTAGCCTGAATTCTAATTAGGTAATGTAGTGTCAGCTTGCATGCGGCGTGTATGCGGACAGCGAACTAATGTGTCGGCCCCTTTATACTTAATTGTATTTGAAGTTTTGGAAGCGTGGGAAATTCAGAATTTTGGTTTTTTCAATCGTAATTATTAAAAAGTGTAGCAACAGGAATTGGTATTTTCACAACAACCAAGTTGCCGGGAGGTTTACCGAAATAATCTTCCAATTAAAAATGATCAATATTTTAGAAGCTCGCTTCCGAGCTTCTGTGTATGACCAGATGTATCCGGACGTAGATAAAGCAAAAAGAATACGTAAGAATTTATACAGGTGGAGTTCTATCATTTCTGCATAGGTATCCCCTTGAGAAAAAGACGTCAGTTTACGTAATGCATGTACGCGTGGAAACAGTGTTTATTGCGGTTATAAGTCGCAAGCTGAAGTATCACATGATTCCTATAAATTGAAAGATGTTTTTAACTAACTTCTAAAAGGAAGGAAGGAGGAGGTCATGTATTTCAACAGATTTTTTTTTCACGTATGTTCACCGGTTTCTCCGTGGTACTGGTACCATTTAAGTTTTTGTTTTCTCATTTAGTAGAGGAAGCGTCAGTCCCATTTTAATTTTATTAACTTTGCTTAGGTAACTTTATGAGTTATCCTCTATAATACGCATTTTTCTTCTTCGTCTCTGTGAATAATACACTAATATTTTCAAGTTGCAATGTAAAATTGATACTGGACAAGGATTTGTATGAAATACCAAAACTAAAAACTATGGTGAATTTAGTTTGTTTCATTGAATTTTTTTACCACTGCGCAAATACTCAAAAATTAGAAGATAAACGTTATTAATTCATCTTTAGGTAGGCTGGATAGCAAAGAATATTAAAATCCAAAGTTAATGTACTCGACCCCAGACTACCCTAAAAAGTGTCTTAAAAATTCGGAGAGAGACTACTCATAAAACCTTATTTGCAAAAGGTGGCGAAATTGCGGATGTCTACAAGCACTTAACATCAGGTGGGCCGATGGCCCGTTTGTCATTCTATGACATAAAAAATGAAAGATGACTTTAATAGGAAACATTATCGCACTTGAAGCGATATTTTTCTTAGAGATACTTCCTAAAGTTGATGATGTATGTCGTTGCGAAAGGGAAAGGATAATTTACTGAGTTTGAATATTTTCTTTGAGATTTATTGTAGGTAGGTTCGTTATTTCGATATTTCTAGTTATACAGTATACTTACTTGCAAAGGTAAAAGACTGTGGCCAATACCTGTACTAGAAACTTCTGATGTGAGGCTGACAGCGAAATTAATACTGCCATCTTGCTGTTTTAGATCTTTTCACGAATTAGTTGCACAATTCTTCGTGACAAAAAAGGACCTTCACCTTAACAGTCTGAACATAAGTTGTTTCAATTTTGGCAGTACATTTGTTAATCTCAGCTATTATTTCTAATTAAACCAATAACCGACTCTACCAATCACCCATGCTACGGCAAAACTATTACATGATTAAAATCTAGAGCTCATTTAAAGAATGCATCGTAATTAACTAAAACCTCTTTCTTCTAGTACTCATTACTGCAGACGGTGGTGGAAGCTTGCCAAAAGAAGCCTCAGTGCAAGTTCAGTACCCTGCCAATGCCAGGGCTCGTGGACCCCTGTCCGACGCAGAGCAAGTACGTCGAGGTTGCGTATAAGTGTCGTCCGTGTGAGTATAACATTTTTTTTAAGTGAAGCATGGTAAATTTTGCTTTCATATTCACCCTATTTAAGGTAGTAAGTGAAAGCCAAAAGCCTGACAATCTGTCATAGGGTCTTCGCGCACTTTGCAAGTTGTGCAAAAAAAAACTTGCCAACCAGCTACGATGATTAAAGTTGTGTAACCTTGTTATATTAAGTTTATTATAATTTTGTACATTAGGTTAAATTTTTGTCAAAATACATAAACAGTCAACATTATTTTTGGGGCCTTTGTTTCTTGTAGGTACTTGTTGATTTAATATGAAGTAAAGTCAGAATTATAAGCTACTATTTGAGATACTTCAAATCCGCTGGCCTTACGCCCAGCTTTCATAGAAAGTGCCCATAGTCCTTTTAAAATATTTTTCTGTTATAGTGGCCAATTGACTAAAAGTGGGGACCACGTCAATTGAGTAATGAATGCGTTTGAACTCACGACCTCTTCGCATGTCAGTCCCACTTCCTTAGGTGTTTGGATATTGCCGTTTCAAATTCGGTATTCAGTCGGGACAGAAATCACTTGAAGCGGTTCAAGCATGAATTGAATGATGGTGCAAATTGCCCTGCAGTGATAAAGATTGAAACTTGGGAAGTCATAAAAACCAATAAAGATTGCCCGTTTACTTTTGCATCGTTTTGCTTTTTCATCTGTGGATTAAACTTTAATCCAAGAGTGAGTGACAAATCGGAATCTGTCAGGAGTTGAGATAAACACAAACCGAAAAATATTTAGTTTAATATTAGTCACCGTTATGGAAAAAATACTATCCGGAGAGTTGAGTGCAAAGACAAACATTTACGAGCGGTTCGAGCGGTACAAGACGAAGAAAATCGTAATCTAATACTTGTTGCCACTTAATAACAAACCGTTATGTATACGCCCGCTTGTCAGGTACCATTCGTGTGTCAAAATAAAAAAGTGTTCAGGATAAAAAAATGTGTGAAAATATTCCCAATGGCCGCTCTTTTATTTTTTTTTGGTTGAGCTACTGTTTTCTAAATTCATAACAAATAATAGTCATGTCCTAGTTCGTAGAACTAACGCCCGCCGGCATCACAATTAATTCTATGCATTTTTACGCTGAACATTTTTAGATTTCTGTTAATCCAGTTTGTTGACTGTCCTTTGTTTCTGTGTGAGACAGTTAAATACTTTTTCTTTTTTTGTTTCCATGGAGGCTAAACAATGTTTTAAAGCTCATTTATTGATTTTTGAAACTCGTAGGCCTAAATATTGAATATCTGTTTGGTTTTCGAAATTCGAATCAATTTCTATTTCTCTCCGAATATTTTGTTGCAGAAAACTTCTTCCGTTAAATAAAGTTACGTTCGTTGAAACAGAATTGACCAAGTTTTGAAATTATTAATCGACTTCTGGTATTCGTTAAACGTAAAATGAATTAAAGTTTTAGCTGAAATAATCATTTCGTGGACGTTGACAGAAAAATTAGGATATAGTTCAAACAAATAAGTATCTGACAACTGTGTACTTAAAAATCTTAAAATATACGTAAGTATTTTAAAAATCTTAAAATACTTACATGCATATATTCTGTATCTAATGTTCTGCAAGATGAACACAGATAATTATTCATAAACAATAACCACAGCGGATACAGAGAAACAAGGAAAAACAAGTATCTTTTGTAAAGGATAACAAAAGCTGTTTGTTTAAGTGTCTGAAAAAGAAAACTGCACTGGAATAGTTTAAACAGTGCAGCATTTCAATTCTCTTCTCATTCTTTAGTATTCCCTATCTAGACAATATCTAGTAACAAGGTACCAGTTTTTCAACAACGTGACTGATAATCTCGCTACTAGTTTTTTACCGCGAAATTGCCCGCGGGGGTGATTTTAGTCCATGATAACATATTACTGAGGTTAAAAAGTATATGATACCTTTCTAATCAAAGAAAGAAAAGTATCGTACACTTTTACTATTAATTATACACCGTGTAAATCACCTCATCACAAATCCGTCAACCAAGCATTCTGTACATGAAACTAAGTAACTTTACGCAAAAATTATTGCTGGGAAACGACTTTTTTTCGGGGGGTGTAAAATCATGTTTTGTGGTAGAACTCAATGTAACGCACTCAAAACATTGTGCTGATGGACGGATTGAATAGTACGGGGGTCGTGGAGGATTTTAAAGTAAAAATCTTACATTAAAAACTTGTATTTAAAAAAACACTTGTCAAAAAGTTGGAACTTTGACCCCTAATATCTCCGTAACTAGAAGGTGCCCAGGTATGGTGTAGAACAAAACAGGTGAAGCTAATAAAAAGCTTGTAAAAAATGATCGCAATGACAGGGAGAACCAGTGCCTTTCGGCTTCGTTAAGAGGTGTTTTACACCCTTTATATTTCTACAAGCAAGACTGAGTCGTTGGTCGAGTGATCACAAGCGCGGCTGCTTAGCACTAGATCCTGGGTTCGACTCCCGGCAAAAAACACTTTGCCCGTCGGCAAGGAGTTTTTGGGTTTCTCCATCAGGAATATCTCAGCAGCACAATTAATGGCAATAGCCCCGTATTTCATGGGACTCAAACCTAACTGGCGAAATGTGGGTGTACACCTCTGCCTTTAACCTTTTCTCGACGGAGGGGACTCTAGGCTCGAGGAATTGGAAGAATAGGTATTTGAAGAAACTATTGCCGTCGCGCTGCGACCAACCAAGCCCCCGTAAAGTGCAAAAGGGACAACTGCAACTCACGCTGATTTTACCTACAAAAATCGTGACCAAAAGACGTTTTGTATTCCGCTGTTTTCTTCTTCAAATCTAAACTGATCTAAATAATTCTTATAAAGGATGTAAAACACCTCTTGACGAAGCCGAAAGGCACTGGTTCTCCCTGTCATTGTGATAATTTTTTTGTTCTACACCATACCTGGGAACCTTCTAGTAACGGAGATATTAGGGGTCAAAGTTCCGACTTTTTGACAAGTATTTTACACGGTGTATAAAAATTTAGAGGAAAAGTATATCTATGCTTCTATTATTTTCTTTTTTGTTAAGCACTTACCTTATTTGTCTGATAGTCGTCTAAACATGACGGTAAAAACGGGCTTTTTTCGGGTTTTTGGATTGTCATAATTATTTTAGTGATTATGTTTTGAAAAAAAGGAAATGATAAGGGCATGTATTAATAAGACCAAAACATAGCTCTAGACGCATTATCCACGAAGAAAACAGCGGAATACGTTTGTATGGAGAAAGGCCCACTAGAGTCCCCGCTTAAAAGTGTCCATGTAAGCCTATGTGAAATAAATAATTGATGAATACTTTTTGGGATCACAGGCGTAATATTGTGATGTTATTAGCAAGAAGAAGTATCTTGAAAGTTGCAGACAGACAGATATGTGGTGTTACTTTACCATTTAAATTTATGATATTAGTACTAGATAAGGATTGGCTGACTGAGTCTTGAATTTCCTTCGATTTTTCCATTTCCCCTTCATCAGGGTCGTAATTATTCAGTAAAGACCGCAACGTATTCTAACGAGCACTTCTAAAATTAATGAGTTTGCTTTACGGAAGGGAGCCGGTTTTTCCTTTTGGTCAAGTAAAAAATTAATCGGTTAACTAGAGCAATCGATTTAGATGGATTAGTGTTGAAATAGCTATTAGAAATATATAAAAAAATATCAATTCATTTTTGGTCTATCTAATTTTGGTTTTGGTAAAAACAACAACGGATTGCAATAATAAATTAATGTGGATTTATTTAGTAACCGAACACAACAGTGTTCCAGAAAAGTAAATAATGGCAACCAATTAAGAATGTACACAGGCGTCAGTGGCGCCAACCATGCGGAATTATATCGTACTAAATACACTTCTAAATTGTTTGGCTTATATACATTTCTAACATAAGCGTGTAAGAAAAATATTGCACTACTCTTGCATTCAACAGGCCCATCGCATCGTAGAGCACTTGAGCGCTGGCTTCCAGCGTGGAGCGATGACGGGTGTGTTGTTCTTTGACATAGCAAAGGCTTTCGACAAAGTCTGGCACAACGGCTTATTATATAAGCTGTACAAACTGGGAGTGCCGGACCGTCTCGTGCTCATCTTACGAGACTTTCTGTCGGATCGCACCTTCCGCTATCGCATCGGGAAGGCACTGTCTTCCCCCCACCCCATTAGAGCCGGAGTCCCTCAGGGCTCCGTCGTCTCTCCCCTTATCTTTACTCTGTTCACCAGTGACATCCCCAAGAGCAAGAAGGCTCAGTTAGCCCTGTTCGCGGACGACACGGCCATTTATTACACTGGCCGCAGTCACGACGCTATCTATAGCACCCTCCAAACCTCAGCCAACGTCTTAGGCGCTTGGTTCCGGAAATGGAGAATCGAAGTGAACCCCGACAAGAGCCAGGCAGTTCTTTTCTCTAAACAGCGTAAAATTAAGCCACCCGCGCTCAGCCCGATCACTATGTACGGTAAGCCTATCCCTTGGGAGAAGCAAGCCAAGTACTTAGGAGTCATACTTGACAACCACTTGTCTTTCGCGGCGCACATCAAAGCAGCTCGCGACCGAGCTGCGTTTGCTATGGGTAGGCTTCATTTCATGATTTCGGCAAAAAGCAAGTTGTCACTCAAGTGCAAGTTGCGCCTTTATACAGCGGTGATCCGCCCCATTATGACGTACGCTTGCGTCGTGTACGCTCACACCAAGCCTAAGTACATCTAATCTTCAAATTTTACAGAACCGGTTCTTACGTAGAGTCACGGGAGCCCCTTTTTATGTCCGTAATGACCGTCTACACGTAGACCTTAGAATGCCCACCGTCCTTCAGTTTATGAAACGTCTTTCGAAGCGTTTCTTCGATAACGCCATTAAACACCGTAATCCCCTCGCGCATTAGTACAGTACGCCGTCCTAGGCATACCCTTGTCACTCCAGATGATGCTATCACCCTCCTCCAGGAGAGTAGCAAAGAGACTACCACTCTTAAAAAGTTCCGACTCAAACCGCCGTCTTTCCGACCTCGCCGTCGAGGTCCGTCGCGACGTCCTGGTCCATGCCCTCCCCGACCCTCGCTCGAGCCAGCCCGCGATGCTGTGCCAGTAGTTTTAAATCAGCCCCTAAATAATGATACCATTCAGATTCAGCCTGTCCCCATGCAGTCCTCCCCCAGCGACGCCCTAAGCCGAGGTTCGTACCCCACAGGGGGTGCCCCTAGCGTGCGGTCGCTTAGTTTGTAAGTTTTTATGCCCTGGCTGGAGGCCTTACTCTAAAGGCACCCACAGGATAGTCCGGTTAAGCAGACGACAACCTCATAGGTTGAACTGCGAGATGCCATTCAAAAAAAAAAAAAAAAATTGCACTACTCACCGACAGACAACGCATAACCAGCTATGGATACTAAACTTATCCTCTAAGAGGATATCATGTTACTTTACTTTAAATACACTTGTACTGTTCAATGCATTGATCCCTCAGCACGATGTTTTGTTTGCGTTACATTGAGCGCTAACGTGAACCGTGATTTTTCATACCAAAAAGTCATTTCCAGGCAATTATTTTTGCACCGTGTTACATGTAAAGAAAGCTTGGTTAACAGCTTCATGAAGGGTCCTTTACCTGTATAAGTTTTTTATGCAAGTTCGTAATTTTTGCCGATGCAAAATAACTAACATCTTGTCTAATAATAATAAAAGACAATGTAATTTTACTTTTTCAACTTCGCCCACGACATTTATAGTGGATTTCTACTTTCCGAAAAGAAAAAAAACAAAAGAAATTTTTCCTAAAATAACCACAAATGAATCTATCCATTATCAAAATTGGTTCGCCCACAAAAAAAAGAGACAGGAGGCATCCTACTGATAACATGACCCTCTAAAACAAAAAAGAGGGTAGCAGAATCACCGATCGCGTGACGTCAGGTTTTTACTCTACGAAGTGTATTGAAGTGATTTATGCCCAGTTAATAAATTCCTGGATGGGGTGAACGGCCGGAGGTAAGGGCGTGTACAGGAGTGCCGCCATAGGTGTGCCTCATGCACATTAAACGATGTAGACGGGCGTTCCGAACGCTCCGTGTTGTGTTTGTAGTTACAATTTATTGTGTTGCGTTTTTTTTTCATGGTTGGGTTAGTAATGTTTAGATATTAATAGATTATATTAATTATTATAAGTTTTGATTTATTTGTCAGATTATCTAGAAGTACGGTTGTAAAACAAAAAGAAATTGTCACAACAAAAATAATATTATTCTGATCAGATTTAACTAGGAATTTGTAATATTAAATTAAAAAAATTATATATATATATATTAAAACAGGTGCGCTTTAAAAGCCTCACCTCATCTATTCGTTGATCATCCATACTAATATTATAAATGCGAAAGTCACTCTGTTTGTTTGTTTGTATGTTTGTTTGTTTCCTTTTCACGATTAAACGGCTGATCGGATCTTAATGAAATTTGGCAAAAAGATAGATTTCAACCTAGGAAAGGACATAGGCTATATATCATCACGCTATGACCAATAGGAGCGGAGCAGCAATGAAAAATGTTGCGAAAACGTGGAAAATGTGACGCAGACGAAGTTGCGCGGGACAGCTAGTTATTACATAAATAAGTTGGATTAATTAAACACTTTTTTCCAAAAAATATATCGTAATCGGTACTCATTTTGTTAGTCTGCACGTCTTCAGATCAAGAAACAATTTTTTTTAATGCAATTTTTTAAGTAATTATACAACACGACTGTTAGTACACAGCCAACCAACAAAATAACACTACTGCTTTATTTACATTAATTTGTGCAAGTAACTTTTAAAAAAGGAAAATTATAAGTACCCATTTGTAATGCTATTATTCAAAGTGAAAAAGAAGTGCTGGCGGGATTCAATGACATCATTAGTTCTACCTCGTTATCCTGTTATTTTTATATAAACTTGAGAAGGCTTTGTAGCGGTCCTGATACGAAAAATACTCGTGTTTCGTCGCTGATTAAAAAAAAAAAAAAAAAAAAATTAAAAGGAATTAGTTATGAGAGCAGCCGCGGTGGCCAAGTGGAGGCCGCCCTGACGTACGAGCAGTAAGCCGTGGGTTCGAACCCAGGCAGGCGCATTACTTTGTATAAGTTATTTCATCACCGCTGCTCTCAAAAACGGTGAAGGAAAACACCGTGAGGAATAGCATGTCCTAGCATGACATGTACAGATGATGATGGCATGGCATTTACTATAAATTCGAAGACATGTGACATCTACCAACCCGCACTGGGCCCGCGTGGTGGATTACAGCCCACTCCCTCTCATAGAGAGGAGGCCTGTGTCCCAGCAGTGGGAACATTATAGGCTGATGATGATGATGAGTTATGATTCTGAACTTCTGGCTGTTATAAACCTATTTTCGATTTGAAAATACATTGTTGGTGTAAATTGATAAAGATTTATATTAGGTACATCACGGGCATAAATTTGAATACAATACAATACAATACAATAGCCTTTATTCAACAATCTTACATATACATATTTTATGAATTTTAAACTTTACTTATTGACACCAGTTTCGCGAAGATTGTCTTGCTTTCCAGCATAGGCCTCCCCTAAAGCTTGCCACAGAGTGCGATTATGTGTTTTCCTTCTCCACATACTTCCTGCTGTTTTTTTGATGTCGTCCTCCCACCTACGACGTTGTCTCCCTTTCTTCCTTTTGTACTGTCTTGGGTACCACTCAGTTACGTCCTTAGCCCATTTATCTTTTCTGGTTCTCATCATGTGGCCTGTCCATCTCCACTTTAGTTTTTTAATAGAATACGTCACATCTGTAACCCCGGTTTGTTTACGAATTGTTTCTAGTCTTATTTTATTTTGTAGTTTGATATTGAGCATGCTTCTTTCCATGCTATGCTGGCAGGTCTCTAGTTTGTGTATGTTGTGTTCCGTTAAACTCCAAGTCTGGCATCCGTATGTCATAATGGGCAGGATACATGAATCAAAAATTTTCTTTTTATATTTAAGTGGTACATGGGGATTTTTCACAATTTCCTTGAGGGACCAGTATCGTTTCCAAGCCAAATTAATTCTGCTGTTAATTTCTTTCGTTGTGAGGTCTCTTGGAGATATTATTTGACCAAGATACGTGTATACTTCCACATATTCTATCATTGTACCATTGACTATGATAGGGATTTTATCAGCGTTTGTCATTAATTTCGTTTTTGAGGTGTTCATTGACAGTCCAACATTACCGCTTTCATGTACCAGTTGTTCGAGCATTTCTTGTAGGCTTATCGCGTTTTTTGAAATAAGTATTAGATCATCTGCGAATCTCAGGTGGTTTAGTTGAGCTCCGTTGACATTTAGTCCATATTTGCCCCAATCGAGACGTCTAAATACATATTCAAGAACTGCCGTGAAAAGTTTGGGTGACAACGGGTCCCCTTGTCTAACTCCTCTTTTTATAGGAAAAACTTCACCCACTCTTTCTGTACGTATTCTAGCTTTCATGCTCGTGTATATGTTGTTAATGAGACGTATATATTTTGAGTGCACTCCTTGTGTTCCTAACGCTTCCCATATCTTTGCGTGTTTTAGTGAGTCGAACGCTTTGTTGTAGTCTACGAATGCCAGATAGTAAGTAATTCCATATTCATTACTTTTCTGGATAACGTGTTTTATGGTGTGAATGTGATCGAGCGTTGAAAAATCACATCGAAACCCTGCTTGTTCCTTCGGTTGGTTTTCGTCCAAAATCTTTGTTAAGCGATCTAGTAATACCTTAGAAAATATTTTGTAAATATTAGACATCAGGCTGATGGGTCTATAGTTAGCGATATCATTTGTCTTTCCTTTTTTATGTAGAAGTATTATGGTTGACGATGTCCATTGATGAGGTATGTATTCTGTATATAAGATTTCATTGAATAACCGTGTGATGAAGTTTAGTGTTTTGACAGATGTCCCTATTAGGAGTTCATTAGATATGCAGTCCTCACCTGGTGCTTATCCTCTTTTCTGTGAGTTGATTGCTTTGATAACTTCATCTCGCATTATATTTGGGATTTCTTCCACCTCTTTGCACTCATTGACAGGTTGTTGGCTTGGTTCAGTCAGAAATCCCTCATCACTATATAGCTCGCGGTAGTAGTCGGTTGCGATTTTCAGTATTTCGATTCTGTTAGTCTTTTTCCTTTTAGATTCTCTGTGTGTCATGTTTCCGATCCAATCTAAGGTTTCTCTCATTTGCTGCCATGCTTTTTTAATACCACCTGATTTTTCTATATAATAGTTGATTGTTTCTGTTCTTGTAAACTGTCTATATTTACGTATTTGCAAGTTTATATCTTTACTTAGCTTTACTATTTCTTGTCTGTTGGTCTTCCTGTCTTTAAACAAGATCTTTCTTTGTTCTATTAAGTTTCTGGCGTTCGGTCCTAACTTATCTTTCCTTGCTTTGTTTTGTACAATGTTTCTTTCTATTTCTCTCAATTCTTTTTCTAGAGCATCATATTTTTCTTGAATTTCGTTGGAATTTTGTATTTTCATCAAGTTGGTTTCTAAAGAATCTAGGATGTTTTCAGGAATTGGTAAAGCAGTTGGTTTTTTAAATAGCTGAATGTTTTTTCGTGACGTTTTTGGTTCTACTGTGTATAATTGGCCTCTAAGCATTCTGTGATCGGTATTGTAGTTGAGTTGATTGACGACTTCTATGTTGGAGAATAATTTTAGTTTGTTTGTAATTATGTAATCTATTTCGTTCCTTGTGTTTCCATCAGGTGACACCCATGTCCATTTTCTTTTATTTTTTCTTTTATAGTAGCTGTTTGTGATGTGTAAGTTATTTTCCAAAACAAAGTTCACCAGTCTTTGTCCATTATCATTCCTTTTTCCTGTGGTATAAGGTCCAAGTATTTTGTCTTCATTCGTTTTTCTCTTTCCGATTTGACCGTTGAAGTCTCCTAGTACGATTATGGTTTTATTCAAAGTTGCTATGGTTTTGTTAAGTTTACTGTAAAATTCGTTTTTTATTTCTTCCTTGGCAATCTCGGTTGGAGCATATACCTGGACAATCGAAGTTGGTTGTTTATGACCAGGGAGCCTAATATTTAAAACGGCGATTCTGTCGGATACTCCCTGGAAATCTATTATATTGTTTTTAAGGTATTTTTTAACAATGAATCCTACTCCATATAGCCCAGCTGTTTCATTTTTGTAATAAAATATGTAGTTTTCGTGTTCTACAATTTTCTCATCAGCTCTCCGTGTCTCGCTTAGTCCTATAATATCCCAGTTTACTGTTTCTAATGCTTGTTCTAGTTCCAATAAAGACTCATTGGACTTCAGTGATCTTGTGTTAAGCGTAGCTATATTTAGTTTAGTCCTGTGTCTTACGGGTAGTGTTTCCTTCGAGTTACCTTCCTCAAGCTTAAGCTTTTGGGGGGTATGGTCTATCACCCCGCGGTGACCAACCGTATTGGGGATCTGGTTGTTTTCTATTAGTTTGTTTTTATTGTTATATAAATTCTTCGCGTTTCCGGTGTCGGGTAATTCCTATGCCTTATTCTGTTGCGTATGTTTGTCAGACAGTGAAAAAGATCGGGCCCTCATGTATGCAAATGCATCAGTTTTGTGCAATTTAGAAGGGGCTAGAATATTCTTTCCCTCTGCAGAGCGTGGTGGTGTTTGTACATTATTGGGTGACATAAATTTGAATACCAACTATCTAAATTCATAAAGACATGGCTTTTTTCTTGTAGGAGTAGGCAGAAACTACAGAAACTCTGTAGATGTTATAATAATGTCCTGTGTTACACAGCTGTTATTAGATTTTTTCCTTAGACCTTGGTTTTGTTTGTATTCATATTTTTTATTAATACGTAGTAGGTTATTAAAACTAAAATGAAGCCGAAAAGCAATTATGAGAATTTAATGAATAAATTACTTACAGAAAAGTTAAATCAAATTCCAATTTCAATACAGTTTTGCAAATCATTCTTCAGTTTTAGTCAAAACAAAAAAACTTTTAATAACACAGCAAAATAATTACAAAGAAGAATAAGAACAAAGCTTTGCTTGATTAATTACTGACTATTATTTTTGGAAAATACTTTGATCTAGACAAAGGTCGAACATTTTATTATTAAGCTATCCGTGGGTGGGCTCAACGTATTTTATTAATTTATAGTTTGTAATTCCCGAATATTAGACAGAGGTGTACTTTACAGTACACATTCCGTCAGTTATTTTAACATTTAAATCAATTAATGAAGTGTTCTTATACTTCGTTTATTTATATTACATTATTTACAAACTACAAAATAAATAAAAAATAATAATAAAATATATACAAGTATACAAGGTGTTGTTTTGCAACCTCGTCAAATTTAAGGAGGTAAATATGATAATGATTCTCGTCCCGGATCGATAATAAAATGGGTAGATAATTTTTATTTTTTTCCTTATTAAAATTTACGAAAATCGGTAAGTGTCAACCACCCGTGTTTTAATCGCGGGCCGTCTGATTCTCGACCTTTAATAACCTCACTTCCACACATACAAACAATCTCAAACGTTTATTCGATAATTTGTTATTCCCTAAACCACAATAAGGGGGTAATATACATATTCTGATATACAGACAAACAAAAACAACCAAAAAAATCAGTGATTATACATAATTAACTAGGTAACGTTATTTAAATTGCTTATTTATGTAATTTGCGACAATGTCCTGAATTTTGACGAGGATGCAAAACAACGCCTTGTATAGACTGGCCGTCCCCAACATAGTTAGGAATGATGATGATCTATTCTTAACTATATTTTTATATGTCACCGTTTATTGAATCACTAGATTGCAATAATATGAGAAAATATTCGCAAGCTATAATAAAAATTCAAAACAAAATTCAAAACAAAAAGTTAATATTTACAACTCAAAATTCATAGCACAACCCCTTATTTAAATCGCGACCAATGTTTCTCCTTTATTTTTTTACGAGGCCATTCCGTGCCCTTCGTATGAGGTTACTATCGCTTTAGCATAATTTGCTAACATGACGTTGCATTTAAATCGGTTACGACCACTTAGACCCTTTGCCCACAGAACGACAAGGGTTTTTTAGGTGACGAATCACATATTTATTATTAGGTATCTAGGATTTATTAAACGTACCTATTACAGATGTTTTATTTATCTCCTGATGGACTAGAATGACGTTATTAGATATACAAAATAACAATATGTGCGTTCGAAAACCTGACTGACTAAATTACTCATGCATGATTATTAATCTTTGCAAATAAGTTATTTCTGATTTTGAACCTGATTCTGATAAAATTCTCGTGTCGCGGTGTTTGTTACCAAACTCTTCCGAAACGGCTGAACCGATCTGTATAAAATTTTATGTGCATACCGGGTAGGTCTGAGCATCGTCCAACGTCTATTTTTCATACCCCTAAAATCCATCAAAATTTCTCTCTCTTCAAGCGAACGGAGTCGCGGGCAGCAGCTAGTAATTTAAATAATTCATTAATTTTGACGGCACGGTTGGCGCATTGCTGTGCTGTTGCGCTGCTTGTCGCGGGGCCGATCCCCGCACGGAACAAATATTTGTATGGCCTACAGATAGCTGTTCCGGGTCTGGCTATTTGTGTATGTGAATTTATATGTTTGTAAACGCACCCACGATACAGGAAAAAATCTAGTGTGGGCCAAAGATTAAAAAAGGGGCATAAATGGATAGGATTTTTATGGTTGTGCGTTGTTTCATCGCTAATTGTTTAATCGAATTTTGTTTCACATAAATTGTTACTCATATTATCATTTCATAGAATAATCAATACGCAGAATACTTACTTTGAAGAAATTTAAATCATCGATTTTTGTTTCAAATAAAATTTAATGTTAGAATATTCATATCATAGAATAACAAATCAAATATTATTTATCCACATATTGTTTGTTTCACATAAAACTTATTACAAAGAATAACATTTTAATCGACTGACAATTTCTAAAATTCAAACCTTTGAAAAATGGTGTCACCTTGTTTCGCAGACAGAAGTTTCACAGAATTTCGTTTCGCAGAAAATGTTTCACATAATATTTGGTCCTCGTATTTTTATTTCGAATATTTTTGTTTCAACTGCTGTTTACTGAACTGAATGAAACATAATTTACAGAAACACATTTCAATGAATTTATATCACATTTTTTTATTTAACAAATTTATCAAACAGTATAATTACTTTTTGACGAATATTGTTCGTTCGATGTATGTTTCCATGGTTTTTTATTTCAACGAAATTATTAACCTTAAATTAAAATACTGTCCTTAAAAGTCAATATGTTGTACTACAAAAGTTAGTGACAAAAACGAATGGCTGCAAACCAGACTCCACGTAGTCTTGTCTGCCCTACCCCTAGAGTGTATTTTAAGACCGCGTAGGCGCGGAGGGATGAGGCGGCCCGTGAGGTGAGGAGCAGGTGGTGAGCGTTAATACCATCTGCGACGATAAACTCGCGTGGGGCCGCCGGAGCCCCGCAGCGCCGGAGCCGTGGCAGAAACCATGCTTGTTGTATGCTGCATGCTTGCTTGCACGCTGCATGTTGCATGCTTGCTTGTATGCTACATGCTTGCTTGCATGCTGCGTGCAACAGGCATGGACACCATTAGTGAGAATAACAAGACTGTTTTCCTACTTGACAAGAATTTGACCGCATTATTTTTCTGAATGCGGTGTTGTAATTTTATAGGAGGGTATGTATTTTTTAAAGGTATAAGATTTAGAAACTGTCACTCGATAAAATGTTATTCTTCGTAATAAGTTTTATGTGAAACAAACAATATGTGGATACAGAATATTTGATTTGTTATTCTATGATATGAATATTCTAACAATAAACTTTATTGGAAACAAAAATCGATGATTTAAATTTCTTCAAAGTAAGTATTCTACGTATTGATTATTCTACGAAATGATAATATGAGAAACAATTTATGTGAAACGAAATTCGATGAAACAATTAGCGATGAAACAACGCACAACCTTGAAAAATACATACCCTCCTACAAAATTACAACACCGGGTTCACAAAAATAATGCGGGTAAATTATTGTCAAGCAGGAAAACAATCTTGTTATTCTCACTAATGGTGTCCATGCCTGTTGCATGCAGCAAGCATGCAAGTTGCAGCATGCATGCAAGCAACCATGCAACTTGCAGCACGCATGCAAGCATGTAACATGCAACAGGCAAGGTTTATGTCACGGCTCCGGCGCTGCGGGGCTCCGGCGGCCCCACGCAAGATTATCGTCGCAGATGGTATTAACGCACACCACCGCAGCTTCGGCTTGCTGGCCGGCAAGCCGGCAAAATACCATGGAAACATACATCGAACAAACAATATTCGTTGAAAAATAATTCTGCTGTTTGATAAGTTGGTCAAATAATAAAATGTGATTGTAAAATTATTTGAATTGTGTTTCTGTAAAATATTTTTCATTCAAGTAAATAGTAGTCGAAAAAAAAATATTTGAAATAAAAATACGGGGACTAAATATTATGTGAAACATTTTCTGGGAAACGAAATTCTGTCAAATTTCTGTCTGCGAAACAAGGTGACACCGATTTTTATGTCTAATAGGAATGTTTGTAAATGTGTCCCAAACGAGTCAACGGAATAACAGATTTGAATGTTTGGGACTAGGGGGAACCTAGATTTGGGTATAGAATACCTACTTTTTATCCAGGTAATACAGTCACGACCAAGAGCACTAACATCTATAGGTACATGCATCAAAATTAATTAAAAGCGATTTTCGCCTTCTTTTTCGAACTTATTATCTTGAAAGCCATACTATGACGAAATAGGTTTGTTACTTTAAAGTAGAAACCTTTATTTCACGAGAAAATAGATTTGAAATTTTGCGAAGTTTTTACATATTGACAGCACTTTCTCCTGGAATTTAAACGCTCTGTTGATCGTCTTCCGGAAGGCACGCGAAAAATGGGCTCAGGCGCAAAATGTCTCTTTCGCAAAATGTCTACTGGTAGTAAAATGTCTCTTTCTCATAATGTCGCTTTCGCAGAATGACTCCTTCTCAAAAGGTCGCTGTCTCACAATGCCTCTTTCGCAGAATGTCTCTTTCGAAAAATGTCACTTTAGTAACTTACAAAAAAAAATGGCCTGGTTTAAAAAAATGGTTGTATTTTTTCTTATTTCTTATTAAATGTTTACAAGTTTTACAAGATATTCAATCGTCGAGTCTGACTCGGCTGATCATTCTGCGAAAGCAACATTAAGAGAAAGAGACATTTTACTACCAGTAGACATTTTGCGAAAGAGACATTTTGCGCCTGAGCCGAAAAATGTTGTATCATAAATCTTACCGACATGCTATACCTAAAAGCCCCGTTCCACCCGCGGCTGGACGATAAGCTTAACAAGGAAGTGACGTTTTGCCCGCTCGTCTGGCAACGTCATTAATATTAGTTATAGCTTCCTTACCTAAGCGTAAAACACTCGGACACTCCACTAATTGATACACGAACACTTAACGAAGCTTTTATCGTATTGGTGGTTTTATATTACAGACTAATGGATGCGAAAAGGGTGGAACTAGAAACAAAGGGTTGCTAGGTCTGTCGATATCGATAGTAGAAGTGTTTATATTGTTATCATCACTAATTACTGGCGAAAGTGATACTCAATTATCATAATTAATTCTGCATCGAACGCTTTTCCGAGGTTAGTTGGAATTTATATTTGTATTTTAAAGTGGGATTTACTTCGATGATGTAAACGTATCAAATTATTATGTTCGGGTTTCTTGATTTACAATTTCGGGAGGTTTTGATTTGGGTAATATTACTTGGTGTTGTTTATTTTTGTTATGAATAGAATAGAATATTTAATTATTTAATTGGTTAGGAAAAGAAAAAAGGTTAAATGTCCAGCAATTGTCAATGGTCAAATGTCACTTACAAATCATAATTTTACAAGTGTATTCGGTGTAATTTTTCCCTCGATTAAAAAAAGAGGGGTGTTATAAGTTTGACGTGTTTATCTGTGTGTCTGGTTGCGGCATCGTAGCTCTTAAACGGACGAACCGATTTTGATAAAATTAATTCAACATTAATTTGAAAGGTGTTTTAATCGAGAGTGTTCTTAGCTATGTTTCGAGAAAATCTGCTCAGCCGTTTGAAGGGCATCACCTCTTTTCTAGTTGATCGATTCGAAATTTGAAATCTTGTCACTTGTCACCATGGGCATTGCCAGGGGGGGGGGGGGGGCTGTATATCCAGGGATAGTCCTGAGTTTTTCTTTTAAGATAATGTTTGACAATTGTAAGACAGTACGCAACATCTATCTTTTACAATGTCAGACTTTTACGGACATCATCTTCTTTATTATTAACCCACTAAAAAAGCTCAACTATGTAAATAAATTATCTAAGCCTAATAACAGCCGATATATACTCGTACAGATGAGTTTCGGAGTCGGACCGGCTGCGAAGGCGATGTCATCAAGCTGAGCTGCAATCCTCACTCCAGGATCGCCATCTTCGATGCTCAGTACGGCAGGGTGGCCTTCGAAGCCATCACCTGTCCACAGGCGCAGGGTGTGCCGGATGAAAGTAAGTATGACTTTGGATTAACTTTAATATGATGTCAAAAAGGCTTTGTATACAGGATGGTACACCGACGCAAAAACTGTTACCACGTACTAAGTAAATCATTCTGAACATATACATTTTTGGTAAGTTATTAAAAAAACAGCCGTTTCCTATACAACTGCAATACACGGTCAAAATTTATTGAGCAGCTGATAGTTTTTAGGGTTTCGTACCTAAACGGTCAAACGGGACCCTATTACTGAGACTTCGCTGTCCGTCCGTCTGTCACAGGCTGCATCTCATGAGCCGTGATAGTTAGCCAGTTGAAATTTCTAAAGATTATGTATTTCTGTTACCGCTGTGTACTAAAAACAGCATAAAATAAATATTTAAGGAGTCTCCCATAAAAAAGTGTTTTTTTTTTATTATAAATAATGGTACGGAACCCTTCGTGCGCGATTCCGACTCGCACTTGGCCGGTTTTTTTTAATTTCCGGGGAAAAGTTTCGATGAATACGTGGCAACCGTTTGAGCATCGGTGTCCCTTCCAACTTCTATACAGGGTGTAACATAATAAACGCACTGCTCTTGTGGTGTATCGGACCATGAAACTGAAATACTTTAGTTCTAAAAAAAAAACTTGGGTTTTCTACATATTATACGAACGGACGCGATCAGCTAATCAACATGTATGGTATGGTAAAACAAAAGAAAAGTTATAAAGTTCCAAAAAAGTCAAAGAAAATAATTTGTTCGGTATCATGTTCACACGAGATGTTTTTTGATTACTATGTCACATTTGTTTATAAGCAGCATTGTGAAGCAGTCAAGGGCGTATTTAATAAAACTGAAGGATGACCAGTGGCACTTGAATCACTCCCGATGATGCTATAACCCTCCTCCAGGAGAGTAGCAAAGAGACTAGCACTCTTTAAAAGTTCAGACGAAACCCGCCGTCTTTCCGACCTCGCCGTCGAGATCCGTCGCGACGTCCCGGTCCTTGCCCTCCCCGACCCTCGCTCGAGCCAGCCCGCGATGCTGTGCCAGTAGTTTAAATCAGCCTCTAAATAATAATAACATTCAGATCCGGCCTGTCCCCATGCTGTACCCCCTTCAGCATCGCCCTAAGCCGAGGCTCGTACCCACTGGGGGTACCCTTAGCGCTTAGTTTGTAAGTTTTTTATGCCCTGGCTCCAGCCAGCCTTACACTCAAGGCACACACAGGATAGGTCCGGTTAAGCTTGGTTGAACTGCAAGATGCCATTCACAAAAAAAAGTGGCACTTGAATGAAGGGTAGGGAGGTAGACACCATTTATGAATAGTTCCAGGAACTTACTTCTTCAAATAAACACCTTGATATAGGCTTGAAAACTCGATTAGTTTTCAATAATTTGTAAAATTCGATATTTTGTTGCATCGAAATTAATAAATAATTGAATCATTGAGTTGACAAATAAGTCACGTTACAGCTGGCTATTGCCATACAAAATCTATGGGGGAAATGCGTTTTAACAGCTTTTCAAAAGCATGTCAATTGGTTAGTGTGTCTGTCGTAGCCAGATCTTAGAATCACTTCATGATTTGTTTTGTTTGGGAAGGTTAATTTCACGAAATTGTCGGCAGCCACATCATGAAGTGAAATATAGCAATTTCAAGAAGTGGTAGCCAGGTCATGAAATGATAAATTCTAAGATCTGGCTACGACATTTCCACTAGCTCATTCGAAAATTAGACAACAATGTGATTTTCTGCGGTCTAAAAATAGTTCATTTCGGTCCTATTGAAATACGAACCGCTTTGAAAGCGAATAATGCAAATGTTTTTTCATAGTTTGTGCTTTATAGAGCAGCAACCTTTCGTAAAAATTTGCTAATTTTCGTAAGTTTTCGACAAACATATCTCATTGTCAGTGAAGGCTCAGGTTGTCTGTCTTACATTACTTAAGTATCTCTGAAAGTGATAGCAAATTCTTTATGATGACAAGAAAGAAATTGGCACTTTTCTTGACTACGTCGTTGTCATAACACAAGAAAAGTTATGATTTCATCAATATAGGAGGATAAAAAGGCAGTATATATTTCATTGCCTTATCAAGAATGTAACTAGAAGAGAAGTTAGGTAGGTTCGTATAATTTGTTAGCATAAGCTCTTAGTAAGTATCGTATTACCCAGTTACTGGGTTGTGGAGGTCAGATAGGCAGTCGCTTCATGTAAAATACTGGTACTCAGCTGCATCCGGTTAGACTGGAAGCCGACCCCAAGAGAGTTTGGAAAAAGGCTAGGCAGATGATGATGATGAAGCTCTTAGTAAGTATAATAATATGCTTACTCTAAGGGCCGGCGCCCACTGCCGGCACGGCACGGTGTGTCATGGCAAAGGATTTTAATTCTGATTAAGTTGTTTTGAATGTTATTTCAATGAGTTTAGAATTTATGTTACATTATTTTGATACCACGATGCCGCGACGTGCCGCAGGATGCTGTGGCATGACGCGACACGCCGCAGGATGCGTCGGCATGACGTGTCTTGCTTTTTCATTCCACGGGATGGGTCATTTTGGGGACGAGGAATTATGATTGCTAGCTAGTTGAAATAAGGTTGAAACTTGTGCAGCATTTCGGTGGGGCGCGTTCCGGTCGGTGCGCGGGGGCAAGGGAGGGAGAGACACAACAAATGTTCTCTATGCGACACAACCAACTTATAACCAACTTCGAATACGTGCGGAGCAAAACTGATGGATGCCAGAGTGGCTGGGCTTTCAGCAGGATGCCACGGCATGCCGCTGCACGCCGCGGGATGCCACTGCATGCCGCGGGATGCCACTGCACAACCTGCCGTGCCATGCCGTGCCACGCCGTCAGTGAGCGCCGGCCCTTATAGATCAAAAGATTAATTTAAAGACCTCTACGAGAAAAATAAAACATTTTTTCTGATAATATTGTAGACCGTACGTCATTATTATTTTTAATAGTTACGTTATTGCCATTAACGTTACTTGATTAACTGCTTACCTTCTCTCAACCATCCCAAATTCGTTCCTAAGTACCTACTCAATTTTCAATTTCCAGTACTAATTTTAGTCTTCAAAAGTCTTGTAGAAAATGGCCGGTAATAACTGCCAAGATACGGGAATATTAAACTGTTTTGAGGCTCACAAAGAACATAATCATTTGAAGAAAATAAGGCAAAGGAAAGTCTCCCAAGTTTCTTAACGATTCCAGAGACAAAAACTAAACGAGGCTCTTTTGCTGAAGTTGACTAACAAACTGACGAGTAATTAAATTATTTTTTATTTTGACTCTTGACCTTAACATTAAGAAGAGCTTTTTATCTCTTGGTACAGTTCTTAATAATAGAGCCGTGGCAAATATAAGTACTTTTTTTAGAACTGCCTCCTTGATCTAGGTTGTGAGTTTGATCCTGGTCGATTAAATTAATATTGGGTTTTTACATCAGGAATTTCCCAGGAGGAGCCACGGAGTCTAAATTTGTGCCCAGATGATGGCAATAGGCTCGCCCCTTTTGACATGGGGTGTAACCGGCTCCGAATTGTTAGGCTGGGGTATACTCTCTGCCTATCCCATCGGGATTACAGGCGTGTTGTTATGTTTTTAGAACTGCTAGGGTATTTATACAAGGTGTTGTTTTGCATCCTCGTCAAATTCAAGGAGGTAACTATGCTAATGATTCTCGTCCCGAATCAATAATAAAATAGTTAGGTATTTTTTTTTTTTTTTCTTTATTACGGAAATCAGTAAGAGTGAACCACCCGTGTTTTAAACGCGGCCCGTCTGGTTTTTGCCCTATAACCTCGCTTACACACATACAAACAATTTCAAACGTTTATTCGATAATTTCTTATTCCCTAAACCACGTTAAGGGGATTATTCTGAAATATTGTCAAACTTAAACAGCCAAAAAATCTGCGTTTATTAATAATTAACTAGGTACCGTAATTTTAATTGATTATTTATGTCTCTTGTGACCACCTCCTGAAATTTGACGAGGTTGCAAATCAACATCTTGTATAGGCTAGTTGCCTACTTTAATTTTATTCGTCACTACTGAAAATAATATTAAGAGCGTTTACGCCTTTCGACATTTCATACAAACTTTCAAGTCCTCATTTTCCGAAATGACTGAACCGATTTTAATGAAAGTTCATACGCGTAAGCAGGATACATAGGTCTAAAAAGTTACAAACAAAATTTTCGAAAAATTTCATTTTACATTTTTTTCCAAAAAACTTTTCGTTTTTTTTTTTGTAACTTTTTAGAACTATGTATCCTGCTTATGCGTATTAAGTTTCATTAAAATCGGTTCAGTAATTTGGGAAAATAAGGACTTGAAAGTTTGTATGAAATGCTAAGTAAGTTGTAAACGCTCTTAAAGAATACGCATTATATGAAAATGCTGACAAAATGACTGGTAATCAGTGACCGATACTTAAACACGTGATTATACTCGTGATGACAAACAACTTTCCCAAAGAAACATTTTTTTTAATACTGATTCGCTTTTATTTTTTATCACAATAACACAGCCGTATGTTCGCGCGCGCGTGCCTGTGACCTTTCAACTGTTAGCCGCGTGACGCGGTTCTGTCTCATTACGTTTGTACTCATGCCACATCAGTGGGTAGGCAGAGCACCCGCACAGCTCGTAACCCCCCAATATCATATAATGTGATAAGCGTGGATGAGTAATTAAAAAAATATTTCTTTTTGGGAAAGTTGTTTTTTATCATGAGTACAATCACGTGTTTACGTATCGGTCACTATAATTACCAGTCACCCTATATAGTAGTTCGAAGAAAGTGAAACCGTATTCCTGGAATACGTGCGATACCGGACGTTCCAAAAATGTGTTAATTTCATTTGTCATCCTTAATGGCAGATGGGTGCGGCATTGTCCTACATTGCATAGTGTGTAACGCTAGCATTTGTAATTTTTTTGACGGACTCTAAATTAGTGAAATTGTCATGTCCATGGAAAATAAAAGAAATATCAAATGAACACGGCTCTTTTGGAGTACGTAATGAATGTGACATGGGAATACAAAATATCACGCTAATAAATGTGGCGAAAAATAGTGTACGAATATTCTAAGAAATACTTTGAGAGCCTTAATAATTCACGTACGAAAAGTGGGTTAGGAATGTATGAAGCTAATTAATTACTCCGTGTACTTATAAGGTACGCAGGCACTTCAAGCATTTTTATTCTTGTTCTTAGCCTCGCTAATATAATTAGTACCACGTTTCGTACTCAAGAACGTATTCGAAACGACTACCATTATCTATTTTAGTAAAATACACTATGCTCATAAGATGGTTTATGCGACCCAAGATCTAAGTGTAAATAATTACAAACAATAATTGTTTTCATCACCTAGGCTGCTTGTGCTAGCTGACTTTTAAAATTATCTTTCTTGCGATACTTTTAAGGCCTTTGTCAGAACGATTAGGGAACACAATATTTTGCATTTTAATATGATTAGGCGTTATTAGGCGACTAGTGGATAGAAACAACTAGAAGTCATGGGGCGAGACTTTTGCCCAGCAGTGGGATGATGCAGGCTAAGATTTTCAATAGGCGTTGCATAAGATAGACTTAAGTTCAACTGGTTGGTGGATTTATTAATATTTCGTAATCTATAGCTTTGTCAACAGCATGCGTGACTCCTCATGCGGTGAAGACGGTCATCCAGCTGTGTCTTGGGAGGCGGCGATGTCAGATAGCGGCCAACAGCAGGACCTTCAACTCATCATGCAACTTTCTTTCGAGGCCGTATCTCAAAGTCGTCTATGCTTGTGGTAAGACTTCAATATTTATTCTTTTCATCTTAATAACGATACTAAAAGACACGCACCTCTGATTTTTCGGATTAATGCATATTGAATATAATTATTGTCACTTGCTTCGGTAAAGGAAAAGATCTTGAGGAAACCAGCATGCCTTAGAGATATTTCTCAACGGCATGTTAATCTAAGTGAGGCCCATGGGTGGCATAAAAACTCTGATACCAGGTTAGGTACCAACCATACAAAAAAAAAGAAGATCCTAATAACATTATAGTTGAGCAGTGTCTGTTCAAAAGGGTTCTGCTTTTTTTTATTGAAAATAATATCTTTGCTAAAATACAGCATTTGGTTACCTTAAACGAATGCAAAAAGAGATACTTTACCTAGGTAAAAATTACGGTAAATGGTGTTTTAACAATGTGTTTTTGTCTGATAACTCTTCTCCTTTATTTAAAAACATACACTCCTCAATTATACGTTCTTAAATAGGTCGTAGGCAGAAAATAAATATTTCCATTGCAACCCGCCAGTTAAAATCGAGTACAAAATTTAAAAATACCGAAAGCGTGCTGAAAAGAACCATGTTAAATAATCTCTTTGCCACGGTTACTCAGTCAAAGTAAATAAAGAGAAATATTATTTCGGCTACATAGTAACACAGTTTTTATTTTAAGAATTCCCCTTTGCGCTACTTTTGCCAAAATATTTTTGCAGCTTTCAATTTATTCTCACATATATTCTTGTTTTTAGCATTGTCCATCCCTACATTTACTATGTCAACATGGTAATATCCCAAATATTCGTTATTAGTCCTAACTTTATCAATTGATTCTACTCAATACTTGTTTCTATTGTGTCACTATGTTCTAAAGGACCTTCGTTAAATTGGGTAACTTGAAACTCAGTAAAGTTGCACACTAATCAGTAGATTGCTTTATTCCAACGTCACCTCAATCTCGTGTAACCTCGAACTACTCCACAAACGCTCCAGCCCGTAATTGCGCAACATGTTCAACTCCTGAACTCCCGTATTCTTGTGCATCTTGTAACTTTTAACAATACAAATCTCTATTTTACCTTGAAACTTTGCTCTCTGCTCCATTGTTCGGTGGAATGCACAAGAATCTATGGTAACAGTGTCATCGTCGTCTTTTCTGTTCTTTGTTACTGGATTTGTTTCACCTTATTTTTATTGTAAAATATTGTGATGACTATACTTTTCGTAAGACCTCTATTTTCTAATATTCTTCAAAATAATATTCATTCTTAAATTAACGAATTTGTATTAAGTAATTCATGATCAAGTCATAGTGCAAAAACTAACTCATTTTTTATTTATTTACAGTACCATTAGGTGTCCTCTCCGAAAAATATGAGAGTGCGCCTGACAGAGATGAAGATTCTACCAGTTTTGACCATAGCAAAGCACTTTTTGATGAAGCAGGTGAGTTTTGTGAACATAGAAATTTAGGTATAGCAACTTAAAACCAATCTGACCAACAAAAAGTAGGCAATCACTCCAGATTAAATTCAGCTGTATCCAATTAGACTGAAAGCCGATCCCAACCTAATTAGGAACTAGCAGATGATGATCAGTATCAGCATCTTACAAAAGCTGAAAGATATTTTAAAATAATTATTTTATTTTGTAGAAGACTCCGGTGAAAAGTGGGGAGAATCGAATGCTGATCGTGCTTTGCTGCCATCAATAATAGAATACAGTGTCCCACCAACTCGGTCAGAAGGTGAAATAACAACTGTTCTTCAAACGAAGAATAGTTTAGACAGGAATGAAGGTAAACCAGGTAATTCTGTTCGAGATACATGTACTCAAGCCATATTTGTGATTAGGTACTTAGTCAGTTCCAATAATTAACTAAATTAATATTTTTAAATTTAATTAACGACTGAGTTAATAAGAGTTAAGTACCAATTGAGCGAAATTCAAGTATTTGAGTCAATGTCACAATTCAAATAAAAAATTAATAACATTTAAACGTATCCCAAATTCACTTTCTACTCAAACACCCTTCATATTTCATGCTCAAGCGCGATCCATGAATTTCGAGTACACCAATTAAACTCCAACAAACATAATACATCAATGTATTTGGCCCGAGCCGAAACTAGAACGCATTAGTAAATTTCGTACAAATATTCGCGGTTGGTATTATAAAATATTTGTTTGTTTCAGAGCCACAACACGGTAACTCGATATTGCTGTTATCTGTTAGCATAGGACTGATAATATTCATAGTCATAATTGGAGTATTAATTGCTGTCAGATGTTATATTAATCGGAAGAAAGACCATTCAAAAAACGGAGATATGTATACCACTGAAGCTCCTAACGTCTTCAATGATGCATTTTCTGATATTGACAATGACGCAGATATCAGTCACATTTCGGGAACATTCCATGACCCCATGCATCCAGACATGATTCTATACAAGAACATTCCTGGTAGCAGAGGAACACTTCGAGCAATGAAACCCTTATGTACAATTTACCCTTCTATCGCAGAAGCAAATATGTACGGTAACGTAGACTATGTGCCTTCACATACGAGAGAAATAGCGCCTAGGTTTACTAGAAGCAGAAGCAATGAAGAAGAAATGGAACCAAATGTTATGACTAGTCCTAGAAGTTTAGGTGCGCATTCTAGTAATTTTTACTACGGCTGACGTCACGACGACGGGGGCAGACAAGATGCTTCTCGGACATATTGCTTTTAGAATGATCTCAAACAAGTTCACAAAGTAACATAAGGCTTAAAAAGCAAAGGATTGTGTAAAAATGTTGGTTAAAGTATAGAACTGGTAAAGACATGGATTTGTTTGTGAGATTTTTAATTGTTACATCATATTAGTTTAAGAATCTTGATTGTTCTGTAAATTCTCCTACTCATTATTCAATCTGTCACGCTCATTAGAGATGCACTTATGTATCTACTTTTGCATATCGTCAACTCAGCACTTTTGTATTTCAAACTATTACTACAATTCCATCTGTGATGGTTAATTATATTATCCTCTACAAGTTTAAATATAGAAACGATTATTTGTAACACTGAAGCTTCATTTATAACATTTTCACCCTACATGTAGAGAAATGTAAATCCTTTTATATATTTTTTTAAATAAAATTGTGGAAAATCTGTGTTTCATTTGACGGCAGCAGCAGAAAGATGTACAACAAAAATAATGGGTGAGTCATTAAGCACAGTTATGCCATATTTTTTCTTGTTAAAATGCGATATAATGGTCGCGTGGCTGATGTCATTATTCATGGAAATTAAGGGGAGATCCCGGTGGCTATCACTCAAGAAGCCAAATAGGGGAAAAGGATAATGGAAGGTCGGGTAACAACGAAGTTATGCATATGAAAAATAAAAGCAATAGATTATGAAAATTGACATGCCGTGTCAGGCACGACATTTTTTTGGAGCGGAATGCAATTTATGATGACACGAAAAATCTGGTTTTGCTATCACGGAGTTCAAAAAATACTGTGTTTGCTACCACATTACAAACAATTTTATTTGATTTTCATTTTATTTGTGTAGACCTGGTTTTTAATAAATTGCAAAGCGATATAGAACCGATAGAGATAAAAAATATAGATAGGATGAGATTAAAATGTTCTGATCACTTCCTTATATCAACAAAACGAATAGTTGTTTGCACTTTTTACCAAATCACTAAGCTAAAAACTGTTTAAAACTAAACCGTCCTGTCAAATCTTCAAACAAAACATAAACAGTTACACGGGGTCACGGCAGACCACGAAGGAGATGGCGGGATGAACTGGATGTGTGATGTCCTTGACTATTGGTAAGGAATAAGTGGCACAGAATCGTGACTGTTGGAAGGAATGGGGAGAGGCCTTTGCCCAGCTATAGGTCAATATTTGGTAGCTATAAAAAAAAAAAAAATTGTATGTACATGTATAATTATTTAATCAATATTATAAAGCTGAAGATGTTGTTTTTTGGTTTGGTTAATCTCAGGAACTACTTACTGGTTCTTATTGAATAAATGTTTTACTGTTGGATAGCTCATTTATCGTGAAAGGCTTTACTCTATATAACATCACGCTACGACCAATGGCAGAGGAGTATCAATGAAAAATGTTGCGCGAAAGAAGTCGCGGGCTGACTTCTAGCTATTGGATATACCTACCGATCTCAAAACGTGTAAAAATTCAATACCAAAGGAATATCGATTGTGAAGTTTCATTACCAAGTACCAGAGACGATAAAATTTTTATTGAAGCAAGAAAACGGCTCACTTGCTCCTCTCTTGAATTCCGAAGAGGAATCTACATAATTTTACAACTGTAATCCAAAGGTTCACAACTTTGGCGCCGTATCAATAGTTAAGAGTTAGTTCGTCTCGTAATCTGTTCAATAATTCTCATTGATTATGCTATGGACCTGGAGGTGGGATATTGAACTGAACTTTATGATTTATCTGTTAATTAGGTACGACGGTTTCAGTTAATTGGTTATTAAGGTTTTCATATGGGGGTGAGTAAGTTAAAACGCTATGAAGGTGTAGTTGTACCTGAATGGATCTAACGGCGTTGGTATTAACACCGCCATCTTGAATTTTCATATACAATTTGACAATTTTTTACCAACAGCATCGTCCGATCTATGTCATAAAATTGCCAAAATGACCATGCAGAACTTTAGAAAGAATCTATTCATAAACCTGTTATTTTTTTTGTAAAAAGGCACTGTGAAAACAGTAAATAAACATAAAAAGTAATCGCATGAAAAAAGATAAAAAAAGACATAGTAGAAAAGCCACGTGCCTGTGTATAATAAAGAAAAAACAACGCATCGAAATAAAAATGGAGTTCATAACTATACGTGTTCAGATTTTTACACAAACAACTTTTAAATCACACTGCAACTTAATAAATACATTTTTACGAAGCCATAACTGCTTAAAATATTCTCACGATTCTATTTTAAAACAAAACACGAACTGCGTCGAGCTTTGACTGCGCCAAAGTTCTATACAGAACATAAATCGTTTGCAATAAAAACTATAAAAAGTGAGAAAAGCGCTGGAAGTTTATTCCGAGGTACGTGAAGCGCGCTACGATCTACATGAGTCCAGTCGTGCGGCGAAACTTCATTATTCAGAAGCCCGGCCCGATTAGTTCACGCTGCGATCGTTAGATGGCGTTAAACACAGTTTTGCGAAGAGCGGAAAAGCGATGTTATTTTTGTAGTGATTTTTAGTTTGTGATAAAATAAGATTTTTAAGAATGTTTTTTCAAGGAAAATGAAAAAATAATGAGGAGAACTCAAACGCTGCAAATCAATTTTCAAACCTTATTATGACGTATCTGATCTAATACATAACGTAGATAAAGTAATTCAAGTTCACGGGTTCAATTCCTGTTTGACAACAATGAATGATTTTCATGCGAAATTCACGTACCTTCCTACAAACCATTAAACAAAGGAATAAATAAAATTATACAAAGAATGTGGGCAAACAGCGCCCTACCAAATCTAACATAATACAAAAAAGAATGTCTAATATCGACAGGTTAGCATGGCGGATGCTGAAGTCTATTTTTTCCGTGACAAACTTTAACAAAATGGAAGAAAAAGGGTGTTGCGCTGACCACAAGTATAAGTAAGTAAGTTTCAGTAATTTTATGTTTTATGTCAATTCATATTTTCATTAACTTTTGTTTAAATTTCAAAAAACTTGTTAATTTTAATATTTCAATTCTTTTATAACTTTACTTAAATTTTTGCAAACATTAAAATGTTTAATTCTAAGCCCGAGAGGTGATCTGTACCTCAGGATCAGACACCTTTCTCTATATAAGATGTACATTGTGAACCAGCGCCTTTAAGTTTTGATGTAGAGATAAATAAAGATTTATGATTATGATTATTATTTCATTTATTTATTTTCAAACATATTAATTACATTTTTAAATATTTTTACAAAATTATATAAAAAAAACATTTAAAACTATAAAAATAGTAGCCCACCGGTATCGGGAACAGGGTCCAAGCTACCGGCGGTCAGGGCTCCAGAGAAAGGAACCTCCTAACGATACGAGCCGTGTCCAGGAGTACCACTTTCTGAATCAAGCCCTTGATCCAGCTGCCTAACGAGAGCCTCATCAGATATTGGTCGAGGCTCTTGGCAATTAGGCCATTGGCTGATACGACTATCGGCACAATGATCGCTGAGTCAACATCCCACATGTCGACAACCTCGCGAGCCAAGTCAAGATATTTTATTATTACATATAAATATGATAAGAACAAGAAGAAGATGAAGCTTTAATTGGCTAATTTCTTTGTTAATCTGGTGATCGTAAGAATGAGTTCCCGGGCCTTGCCGATGTTTTAAAATTGTTCCTCAGTTATTTTTGAAAAGTTAATGCCCCGTCATCATTACGGTATTATAAAAATGTAGATGCACTATTTTTCACACAATTTTCTTTACCGTTTTGTCATCTTAAATATATATTTTTAAAGAATCTGAATCCTTAGTAAAAGTTTGAGTCATGCTCTTCTTTGCGGACTTTACGGTATTATATATGACACCTATGCCGTCTGAAACAGACATAATGGTTATTGGCTGTAAACCGCAACAAAAAGACTCCAAAAAGAGTTGTCTATTAAGGTGTTAAATATGTATGTGGTAACTATATTTTCGAGCCGTGGGGTCCAAGTGCTCACAGCCTTTTCAAGGAAATTTCTAAACGCCTAGTTGACAATTCCCGTGACCCAAGGGCTGGGTTTTACTTTGGCCAGAGGCTAAGTATTGCCATTCAACGCGGCAACGCCGCCAGTCTCTTGTGCACGTTACCAGTTGACAGCGTTGAGGAGGAGTTTTTTGACACCCTTTTTTAATTTGTTGTTTTTTTAGTTTTAGTTATCTAGTTTTAAAAATAATATTAATCAGTAATTATAAAAAGTTGTAATTTTATTTAAGGTGTTTATCACAAGTTCATGTCATACTAACTACAGTAATCTTTAGGAGTATTACACTTTTGACATAGACAGTACTTGAATGATACCTAATCTTTCTTCTTACATACCATAGTATAACATCATGCCTATAGTCTCCGTCACTCCTCCCTCCCTTACAAGGGACTCGAACACAACTGGTCAAATGTGGGTGTACTAATTAGGTACGTACCGGTGATCCGGGGATTACAAAGCGTGATACTTTTTGTGTTTTTTTTTTTTGAATCTGTTCTCTCTTTTAGCATAACCTTCAATAACACTACAAACCGTAGAATCTTCTGACACCCAAACAAAAAAACCCAACTGTAGCTCAGTGAAACGTTCCCTATCTAAGCAATTTCTTCAAAACACGGTCCGTTTATACCCCATGTCGTTACGCGGCTGATTTATTATTATAGGCCCCATTTGTTTCTATAGTATGCATGTAAATCCCACAAAGGATTACTTATACCAATAGAAATCGCTACGTGCCACGAATTCTGCTTTTCTTTTTTTTTTTGGTGTTTTGTTGAATATTGTCACGGTCAAATTTGAGATTTCAGAATTTTGAATGTGATTATTAGTTTGCAGCGGTCTACCTCCTACTTCCTCTATCTGGTGTCAAGTAAGTGACGATACGTGACCACCTCTCCGGGTGCATTTGTGCTGCGTCGCCAGCCCGATCACACATACGCTTGACTGCCAACATCTGGAGACGGGTGGTGTGATGATATGATCTTGCTTGCGGGGCAAATCTGGGCCACATAAGAACCTTACCTCTCTATAGCATGGAAGGAGAAAAGGAAGGTCTTTGCCCAGCAGTGGGTTACAAGACAGGGAGGCGATTCAAAAAGTTATGTATCGGATAACCATAATTTCATAGTGTTGTTCTTTTCTCATCCATACTGAAATTATAAATAAGTAACTGTCAATCTGTCTATTGTCTATTCACGAATCTGAATGGATTTTCATGAAACAAGTAACTTCTGCAACTACTAGATCAACAAAGTAGAAGGATACTTTTTACCCCGGTTGTACGTCCCCTTGGGATAATTTCCAACCTCCACGCGAGTGAAGCCGGTGGCAAAAGCTAGCTAGCTAATCAAATATTGCAATGGCCAACGTGTAAAAACAAATTTTATCATTTTTGAGTAACATAGACAAAAAATAAATTAAAAAACGTCGCTAACTTTGTAAATTGGAGACTGAAGAAAGTTCTAAAAATGGCACTTTATTTAAATTGCCATTTTAAAACAGTTTCAAAAGTACCACTGTCTATTATTACAACTGAACACATTCTGAACTAAGAAAAGACACTTTCAATTTCTTTTACCTAAAGTTCACCGTCGCGATGAAATGTGATCTCTGATCGCCTAAGAATAGATACGTTAATAGAGTGAATGAGTATGACATTACATTACAGGTCGTGTGACTGTCTAGGGGTCTTGGTCTATATGTATTATTATCGATTCTTCAAGGAAAACCTGTTCAGGTGGAGACTCATGGATGACTCTGCCCTGGAGTGTATATGTGGTGTTGCCTCACAGACGATGGGACGCTTGTTATCGTGCCCTGCCTGTCCTGTTGCGTGCCAAAGTCGTCGCCAAATTTTGAGCTGACTCAATTTGAATTGTCATCGACACGCTAAGACGAATTTGAATTCTTCAGACTATCGATTAAAGGATTGATATCTTGTCTACACAGATTAGAAAATCGTTTCATTGTAAGTGCGCCGGCATACTGTTTTGGTAAGATAGCGGTGCAAGGAGCTATTGGCGCTCGAGTGAAGTAGACATAAGAGCGCGAAGAATTTGTCCTATGTGGAACGCAGGTCAAGGCTGATTAACGATCTGCGGGTTGTTCGAAAGAGATACCGCGGCCCTGGAACACAAAGGGCTTAGAAGGAACATGGGTGGGTTTTAGTTAGTCAAGTCTGACACTCCCTCCCGCTCCGCCCAGAGCGGGAGAAGTCATTTGATGATTTCCCATCCTGATTAACGATGGCGTGTCCATAGCTTAGTCCCAATGCGACCACTGACGTGAACCTTTTTTTGCCTTAAGATATGTCGTGGATCTACAATGTCATAATGAAAATCTAAAATTCACAGACAGACTAATTATTCATAACTTAACCGATGGGTCTCAGCTTGAAACTTTACACAAGTGGCCCTTAAGTAATAAAGATCAGCATATTGAGCAATGAAGAAGGATTTATGAAAATTAATCCGCTACAAGACATGATTAACACCCCTTTTGAGGTTTACCTAATGTGGCAACAAGCGAGCTAAAACAGGTGACTCTCAATCACTTTCTACGGGAGCGTTTTCGGTAGCTTATGGTATGCCATAAGCCAACACATTTTTGACTTTCTTATCATACGCATAGAATGCATTCAACAATACAGTGTCAATTTCTCTAGGTAGCTGTCATGACATGACATTAATTTCCCAAATATCCCTGTTTATGATTTTATACATGTTTACAGTAACCTTTTAGTTCTAGACAAGTGTCGAAGCTTTAGAGGCACTTATATCAAAGCTCGCCTTTCTCTATTCGCACCACGTCCCCGGCAACAAAGTCATAAGCCCCGTCAAAGTTTCCAAACTCAACCGTCTTGCGTCGCGTTCTGAGACAACCTCACGAAAATGCCAATCTTAGGAAAATACTATCTTTAACATCTGACTTAAGTCGTCGACTAATTCTTTTAAACTCTTATTTTGTACGAGTCTTTCATGAAAAGGCAGTATTTGTTATATCATTTTAATGTGATCTCGTTTAAACTTGAACGTTTTAGGTATTCTCCATTTTGCCACTGTTATTGGGCAGTAAAAAGACTATAAAACTTAAAGTTTTTTCATTCTTTTCTTGTAACACTTTTAAATCAAACTGTGTGGTTTTAGCAGTTTGGGTTGTTAAAAACTTTAAAGTTTTACTGTTGAAGGTCTATAAAAGCAATGTCTACTTCATAAATGGAAACGAAATAGGTTTTAAAATATTTCAAAGTATCCCCTTATACACCTTCATGGCTAATACAATACATGGTGTAATTTATAAGTACTAAGTATGTATTTTGATGTTGTACAGAATATTTCTTGAAGGATCCATCCCTTCACGAAGCATTGTGTACATCAAAATAAGAAAGTACACAAAAAAAAACGGAATAAATGTAACGCCCTCGAAACATTGTGCGGGTGCGTGGAATTTATAATAAAACTATATGACATTAAAAACTTGTTACTTTTACCCTCAATATTACTTTACAAGAAGTTATGGTCTAGAACAAAAAAAAAAAAGTTCTAATGACTGGGAGAAATAGTGCCTTTCGGCATCGTTAGTCGTATTTTTACACCCATTTTATAGATTGTATCCAAAACACTTCTTAAATTGAACAGAAAACGAGTGGCATTGAACTTACAAAGTAAAACAAAGAATTTATAAGAGCGTACATAACTTGTTTTGCATAATACATTCAGAAATATCCAATATGGCGCACATTTTCAATACGAGTGAAACTTTCCAGAATGTTCTAGTCAAAACAAAATATATTGTGTTTGTTTTACAGACGTTCGGCGTTACTGAAGTGTTTGTTTAAATAGTGTTTTCGAAAATTTCAGTCTCAATATTATTTCTTGAAGGTTTCATATTGTTTGAACTTGGTTTCATGTTCAAGATTTCTTGGAATCTATAATGAAAAGGTGGAGTTGGACTGTGTTTACTTACTGGACATGCAATAACTAGAATTGCTGCTGGATTTTGTATTAGTTATTTAAAACCAATCATTATTAGCTAAATAAATTTGAAAATAATCTAGCTTTGTTTTTACTTTGATTATTATTCCGTTTATTCATTTATAAACATATTAATTACATTTTTAAATATTTTTTTAAAATTATAATAAAAAAAAAACATTTAAAAATATAAAAAATTTTAGCCCACCGGCATCGGGAAGAGGGTCCGGACTACCGATGGTCAGGACTCTTGAGAGAGGAACCGCCTAACAATACGTGCCGTGTCCAGAAGTACTGCTTTCTGAATCAAGCCCTTGATCCAGCTGCCAAGCGAAAGACTCCTGAGATGTTGGTCGAAGCTTTTTGCCATTAAGCCATTGGCTGACACGACTATCGGCACAATGACTGCTGTACTCACGTACTTTGACTATTATTATATGTTGCTTCGTTAGTAATCTTGCATTGGAAACAAAGAGCTACCAAGAGTAATCTATCAATCGATAACCGTTTGGGTGGACAAGGTGGCAAGGACATAGGATAGCATGCCCTCAGCCTAGGAGGAGCGACGATCTTTGCAGGGTAACTAGTAACAGCTTGATGAGTCTTGCCAAGAATCGAATTTGAAGGGCGTGCGATTGGAGATAGTGCCTATGGCCAGCTAAAGACTGTCGATGATGATAAATAAAATTAAAATATTACTGCGAAGTTCGAAGTCTCCAACTATTTTCGAACGAAATAAGTTATTTCTAACCCTAAATCACACAGCCTCCAATTACAGCCACAGAAAATATTTGATTTACAAAAATAACATTGCAAGAAAACGAAAAACGAAAGCTTTTCCATGCGATCACGTACGAGCGAGTCCAAATTGTTCGTAAGCCTCTTGTGGCCGTGACTGGTTCGGGAGACACGTGTGCCACCTAATCGACATCTTAATGATCACTGTGAATGTACGCAGCGTGTAATTATCTTCAATTTTCATAGTAATTTTACTTAAGATTGGGCTGGTTTTAGTGTTTATTACAATCATGAGGTGCTACAGTTGCTGGCGGTGAGCACTGTTACAGACTGGATGGTTGCAGTAGCGTGTTTGGAGAAAGATTTGAATATTATAATCATAAGGCAGATGTGAGAGGAACTATATGCTAAATAATAACAGCCACTCGGGTCGATCATCAGGTTAAGCCGCGCTTGCCTAGGTTGATCTATCGATGGGAGCCCACCCATACATACCGAGTTTTCTCTGTGCCTCGGAAAGCACGTGAAGCCGCTGGTCCGAGCTGTCATTTGTAGATCTTTGACAGTCATTACAGTTTGACATCGTTATTACCCAGTACTAACTGGGTTGCGAAGGTCAGGTTCAGTCGCTCCATGTAAAATACTGGTATTCAGCTGCATCCGGTAAGACTGGAAGCCACCCCAACATATTAAGGAAAAGGCTAGGCAAATGTTGAAATTAAATTTTTGCTTGATCAGAATACCAGCACCTAAAGATCACATTAATTTATTAATATAACTGATATAAGATATATACATCTTGCCTTAATCAACGTTATTCTTACTTCAACATAAAATCAGATTGAAGCATCACAAAGAACAATATAAGTGCACTTCACAATGTTTATTCACAAAAATGTTAATGCATTCCACTCTTGTTAAAATTAAGTAAGTAAATACTAGCTGGCTACATTATAAAAATGCTTTTAAATACTTAATACTACTGCAGATTTTCTTTCGGACTGAGTCGGGTATTTTATAACACGAGTAGATGTTTTTTTTTTGCTTTATGTTTTTTTATTGTAAAAGTTTTCAGTTCACTAATAGAATACGCATTAGCTGTGGTGAGTCTAGGAAAGTAGGTGTATAGTTAAAAAATTGCTCAAGTAACGAAAATCGAAAAAAAACGACTATTCGGGATCGACTATCTAAAACGCATTGCTTGTGGAAAGTGAATAATTGGCGATGGTCGTTCTATGCAGCAATGGCAACGATAATGAGGAAGAAAAGCTGCGCCCTCTTTTTTCAGAGATAATTAGCTAACTGCCTTTTACTGGTCGATTGTCTAGATTGACAAGCGCTTAACCACACAAAACTTCATCGTTCAAGAGTGGAATTTAAACATGAAAAAAAAAACACTTTTGAGACAGGTAGTATTTTCTCTGAAAGCAAACCTAAGCTAAGAAATAGAGACTCCTAACTCATTTAAATACACTACACAACTTTAAACAAAAATCTCGAGATTCTCAGAAACGTTAGTCGCAAATACGCTGGCTATAAGCTAAAGCGAAACAAAGTACTAACTTATTTTACTAAAGCCTGGACATAGAATAAATAGGTTCAGAAGGTCCACTGGCTCGTTGTTTCACTTGCAAGCGCTACTGCTGTATATGAGGTTTTGGGTTTAATTCCCAGTCACGCTAAGTGTTGTTGAGTAAATCTAAGAGTATCATTTTAAATCGTATTTACGTCTTCACAGCCTTATAGTCACAGTTATCTTCCGCCGCCTTCTGCCATACATACTTCTTCTACCAGTCACACATACTCTCTCTCATTCACTCTGTAATTCGAGTATTTAACCGAGAACCCTTTGTGGTAAAAATGCATAACTTATTTTATGTAAATGTCCAATGGCGATTCAAAATGTACGCACGTTAGACGATTTCAAATAAATGACTGTGTCAATCATGCTTGCCAGTAACTTTACGTGAGCTGGATCAAGGTGCGGGCGTTTTCACTTGTTTTGAGTAGTAGACCTTCTGTGTTCTATCTATTCAATGTCTTGAATCCAGTACTGAGGGATAGTGCTCCCGATGTAAATGGAAGTGGTCGCTGGCGGGTAGTCTCGTCGCAAGTTCTGTTTTAACCTACTTTTTCTTTCCTACTGTCTGTTTATATGTGTGTTTATAAAATTATGTTCTGTCTGTTTTTATTTTATTGTTTTAAAAGTCAAGTTGAAATTCCCCTGTTTGAAATATTCATAAGGCTAACAAGGTGGTTTTAAAATTCTGCTGGTATAATCTTTTCTGATTCTTTAATGGTAGTTTTTTCTAGATTAGGATATCTAAAGGATCTTAGGCTATCGATGACAACGAGCGGTGTTGTGAGTTCGGAAAATATTTGAATAAAATAACTAAAGTACCTACTACACTCAATAAACTAATTTAATACGCAGTTAAAAAAGTCGTTAAAAAGTTATTGAAAAGTACCTTTTCTTCTTACATATTGTCATACTGGCTTATGCCCGCGGCGCCGCCCGCATGGAGTTCGATAATTGTCCCACGGGAACATACTATCGGGATGAAAAGTATCCTAGGTGTTAATCCAGGTTATAATCTACCCGTGTGCCAAATATCATTCAAATCCATTCAGTAGTTTTTACGTGAAAGAGTAACAAACATCCATCCATCCATCCATCCTCACAAACTTTCGCATTTATAATATTAGTAGGATATTGCAATTTTGCTCCCCCAATTGAAACATGACCAATCTTATCTTACCCATACCCTAATTCATTTGTGGTCGGTCTAGCATGTTTAGAACACATGCTATGCAAGTAAAGAAAACCATAATTATTTCTCTATTACCTAGTCGTCGTCACATGACAGTAGTCCAGTCATCCTCTTTCTAGCCATTTCATCTTTCACATACTCCACCGTTAGTTTTTTGGTCTTCCACTTTTCTTAAAGCCATCGAAACATGACCCATCATCAATATAAAACCACAAAGGAAAGGCACCACCAAAGTCACTTATACGGAGTGTCAAATGGAAAGCCTTCCTTGATACCGTGTTGTACGATCGGAACGTGCATCGGGCCCCTGTATTAACAGTTAACTATCTCCACTACATGTCTGCAGTTAAACTCGTGGAAATATTTCGAATTTCGATTGCATTGCTGGCATAGATTTTATACCTTTTATTTTCCTTATCTTTACTTTATTTTTCGTTTCCTGCCAAGTTTGGTTGCCAACTACAGTAATATTTTTTTAAGAGTTGGTATATCTAATTAATGAGGGTCAAACGTTTGTGTGAGCTGTATTTGGTTTCAAATGGTTGATGGCACGGTTGGCGCAGAGGGATTGGCTGCTGCTTGAAGCGGTTTCGATTTCCACACGGAACAAATATTTGAATGAACTATAGGTATTTGTTTCCGGTCTGGTTGCTTGTGTATGTGAGTTTTAATTTAAATTTGTAAACGGACATACAATACAGGAAAAATCCTAGGGTGGGGCAAATTTAATAAAAAACCGCCTGAAACCGTAGTTCTTGTTTGGCGATGCTTGTCACACGTAGGCCGAGATCTGCAAACGTAAATATTGGCCAAGTGTTGTTTCTGTCATTGTTGCACAAAACAAGTAGGTAAAACTTCAGGTCGATCAAAGCTCGCACCGTGTACGTTTATGGATAGCAAACTAGGATCAAGCTCATGCACAAAATGTTTAATCTCTTTTATAAGCTTTATATAGCATGATAAAGTAAGTATACAAGTTCATTTAAAACCTAGAAGCAAAAGACAATCAGTTTCAAAAATGGAATCTCAAAAAAAAGAAACAGTAGGCGGGAAACAAAAGTGAATTCACAAAATCGTGATCAGACGTTCGGATAGTCACCTAGCTAATCAGGAATCGAGATGGAATCGAACAAAAGTAATATAACTTTCCTTATTGAGAATATTAAGTAAAATCGGACTCGGTCATACGTATAATTAAGGAACCTCAAAGTTCGTTTGATATAATCGTCGGCTCTACCGATTGTCGGAGACTTCTAAGTCTTGAGAAACTTGGTCAGTAGAGCTATTGGGATTATAGAGCTATAGGCTTTAGGGGCTTAACGGAAATGTATTATAATTAAAGGGCTATCTACTATATTGGTTTTAGTTAGAAAAATAACAGGAAATTCTGAGTGGGTCCTGTTACGAAAGCGAGGTGTAAATTTAACAAAAATACGACGATTTTTGAATCGAGAATATTTTTATCTTAAAGCATTATAGTTAAATTATTTGCAACAAACTCAATCAATATCATCTCTAGATATGAATAAATTCATAAAAACCATAAAAAAAAAAAAACTAAAATACATGAGAAACGAGTATTTTAATGTTCAACGTTTTGTGTAACGTTTACAACGCGCGCTCGTGCTAGAGCCAAACTATTTCAAGGTACGGTATTTTACGGTAAAACTTTGGAATCACACGTTAGAATCTCATTGTTCCACTTTTCATAAGTTTAAAACAAATGCAATATGAAAGTGCCATGTGCACCTTGTGAGCGAGGGTTGAGGCTCAGTTTTAGACCACAAAAAACAACCTATAAAACAAGTCCTATGAAAAATTATCAACCAATTTGCTGCTAAAATATAGGAAAAACACTTGGACCAAAATGCCTGTAAAAATAATAAATTGTCATTGAAGAGTAAACGAGAAAAATATCATAAATCATCTGACTGTGATGTTTATATGATTTAATTTGATTTAGATGCGTATTTGAATTGGGATTATAACGGCTTTTTGTCGGTACCTATTCGTTTTTGGGAAGTAAATAAAGATTAAATTATTATGATAATTTTCGTTCTAATGGATAATAATGCAAAGCAAAAAGATTTAATACACTACAGAGAAATTATAAGAAGAAACGTTTGATGACAAAACGTGATCTGATGTCTTGGTAAAGCCTTGATGGAAAATGATATAATTGTCAAGTTTGAATCGTTACAATAATTAAGCGAGCAATGTTCAGTTAAGACTGCCTCGTTGATCTAGTAGCACGCGTAGCATGACCTTGTATAGACTCTTTTTCTTATTTACCGATTGTTTGTAAATGTGTGTCCACACATTGTAGGCCTTATAGATGCCTAGATCCTTGGCAACTTTTTATCTTGTTCTACGTTTTGTAGTAAGCAACGCCTTATTGTCGGGCCTACGATGTCCTCCCATACTTAAGTAATAACGCTGTAACATATAAATATTGTAAAACCAAATGTTTTTAAAAGAGTAACCATCGAGTTTCCGGTTCTTCTATATATGATACGACCAACCCGAAACGAGCATCTTTTGGTCGACGTTTTACAAGTGCTCATATAGGCCTATGTGAAATAAAAATATTTTGATTTTGTTTTTGACTGTAGAAACGGGTTATACCGACGGAAGAATCGACAAAATGACAGCTTGTCATAGTCTAAATGTCATTATGTCGATTATTCCGTAGATAAAACTCGTTTCTACAGTGGTCATGCTACGCGTGCTGACTGTGGAGCATCCTAGGTTCGATTATAGTGTTATTGGGTTTTTCCAACAGGAATTTCTCAGTAGCAGTCACGAGGTCTGGATTTGTGCCCGTTTGATGACAATAGGCTCGCCTCTATTAGATACATGGGACTATAACATAACTGGCAAAAGGTGGGTACACCTCTGAGCAACTCTTCGGCGATTACAGGCAGTATGTGTGGTCAGTAAGCTCTTCACAGAGAATGATTTTAGTTGTGTTGTCTCTTCTATTGTAACGTTGGCTCAATTTAATTTCTTGAATGAAATGTCAAAAAAACGTTTTCTTAAATGCCAATCCGAGATAAATGTCGTGTCATTTTCCAGCTATAGTTCGCTCAGGATCATAAGTTTGATATTCTTGTGTGATAGTCACATCCAACCACCTGTAGGATATCCTACGGTCTGTATTGTGTTTCAGTTTTGTCTGAAATTCGAAGAGCTTTGCGGTCATCCCAGCTTCCCTCCGATTTGACTATTGAATCTGACATCAGCATTCGAAGCTAAAATTCGGCCAAAACATTCAATGTTTTGGTGTTCCGATACATTATCGGATTAAACTATCGCTTCTCGTTTTGGGAAGATTTCTGGACACAAACCTGACCACAGGATTATTCACGCTATTAATAATGAGAGAAAGGCTTGTTTTAGCAAAATACATTACTGTAAAAGTTGTATTCTTCTTCTTTGGTATTAACAAGAAAATATTGTCTTTCATGCACCACTTATTCTCGAAAATAAAATTAGTACAGTAGGCCGCAAGGTTGCACGTATGATTGTGTTGATGCTCGGCCATAATCGAAACTAACGCTGCCATCTTGTTCTTTCAAAACACATTCACAGATGTTTACCACAAACGTCTTCCTGACAATGTCATTTAAGGAGGAAGCGCCAGGATAACCCTCGAAATTCAAAGGGGTTTGGGTAACTTTGTATAAACCAGAGGCATGTTTTTTGTTTCACAGCGGCCATAATGATAATTGTTGCTAACGTATATAATAGTAAAATATATAATGACTCCTAAATTTTGCCGAAACTTATATCGGAGCTTAAATATCTGATGTCAAAGTTGTGTACTACTTGGTAACTGTTTGCATACTGTTACGTATTTTGTCAAAAATTAACTCTTTCCTATCATTTGCCGTAAGTATGTCATTAGTTCCTAGAATTTGATTCTTATTAGCGAAACTATCGAATGGCGTAATAGAACACGGTGTGTTCTTAAAAAAAAAAAAACAAAGGGTTTGATGCCAGCACGCGTAGCATGACCACTGTAGAAACGAGTTTTGTCTATGGAAGAATCGACATAATGACAGATAGACAGTAAAAATGTGTTATTTTGTCGAATCTTCTGTAGACAAAACTCGTTTCTACAATGGTCATGCTACGCGTGCTGGCTAGGAATAGTGATTTAAAAAAAAAAACAATTATGCAGTTTTAGTTTTCATCAAAATCGGACTCAAGACTCGTTTGAGTGTTTTACGATATTCCTCATAGTTTCGTATTTGGCCATCCACGCCCATTTGAAGAACCATCCTGTACTAGCTCCGATGCATTTTGGAAATAATTGTTCATAGAAGAAAATTAATGATCTTATTTTGTTACCTCAGACTTGAAAAAACCATGCCAATTTTACCCAAGGCCCTTTATTCGGCTTTTGCAATTTGCAGGACAGTGTCACTATTTCATGAAAAAGCTATTTTTTTATTTGGATTTAATAAACTTAGAGGGTTGTATCAATGATTTAAATGATTATAACTCTGTAAAGCTATAGTTGTCGCAAATTTGTCATATTTGTTGCAAATAATATTTAAATCAACAGAACCCGACACTGATCTGCATATTGCACAAAAATAAAAAATAAATGAATTTCGGGGCCTACCAAAATCAAAATCAAAAGTCATTTATTCAAACTAGGCTGATAATCAGCACTTTTGAACGTCAAAATTACAAGAGACAGTCCCCCAAAACGCCCGCCCTTCCACTTCCTAGTGTTTTAGCTGGGAAGAAGAAGTGGCGGAACAAACTACCCTGGCGCTTTCACTTCTAAATAACCATTTAATACAGTACCGAACTATTGCTTTATTTTTTTCACAATGTAGATATTTTCTGTATTTGAAACTGCAGCTTCTTTCAACAGCCAGGTTGCAGAATTAAAACCCACCGAACCGTATTTCGACCTAGCGTGCACCATTGTATTTTTCAAATATATTACGTGCATAATATATTACAGGGTAAAGGAAAACAATGTGGGGAAGCTAAACATCCTCAATAATATTTGACGTGTAAGATGCATGAGGACGCCGACGTATCGCCATTTATACCTGACTGAGTAGATAAACGGAAGAGTTATGTTTCATAAATCCTATGGGTTTTTATCATAATTTATCGTGACCTGGGAAACCAGTCTATAAAAGGAGCTTTGTTTCTGTTAACACCAAGATATTTATTAGTCAGCGTACACAGTCATCATCTGCCTAGCCTTTTCCCAAACTATCTTGGGGTTGGGGTTTGGGCTTCCAGTCTAACCGGATGCAGCTGAGTACTAGTATTTTACATGAAGCGACTGCTTATCTGACCTCCACAACCCAGTAACTGGGTAATACGATACCCCTTGTTAAGACTGGATGTCAGACTTTTGGCTTCTTAGTACTCGTAACGACTGTCAAAGATCTACAAATGGCAGCCGGGACCAGCGGCTTAACGTGCTTTCCGAGACACGGAGGAAGCTCGGTATGTAATTATGGTCACCCATCCACGGACCTCGAAAAGCACGGCTTAACTTTAAAGATCGACCCGTGCAGCTGTTATTATTTAGCACCAAGCTCCTCAATATTATGTGTATGTAGTGTCCACAGTGTTCAACTAATTTATTTTACGAAAACAGCAGCCTTTGGCAGGCTCTTTTACTTTAATAGACTTGTCCACAGACTGCCTCGTAGGTCTAGTGGTCACAAGCGCGACTGTTGAGCATGATCTGACGGGTTCGATTCCCAAGTAGGGAAAAGTATTATTGGGTTTTTCCGTCAAGAACTTCTCAGTAGCAGCCATGACGGAGTCTAGATTGGTGCCCGGTTGATAGCAACAAGATTCCTATTACATGGTTCCTATTACATAACTGGAGAAATGTGGGGGTACTATTAGGTACACCTCTAACTAACCCTTCAAGGATTACAGGCTTGGTGATATGTGTCCACTATCACTGGGTCAAAACAACTTGTCATTAAGAATGTGTTTAGATTGTATGATAGGTATATGCAAGTATATATCCAGAAGTCCAGGTAATTTAGGATTCTTTTTCCGACAAGCAGTGTCGTATATCCTAAAATTAGAAATTAAAAAAAAAAATTGCGCGTGGAGTCCCTCCGCGCGGAAGAATTGAAACTTTGTAATACTACACGCATGCGTTCGAGTGCCACGCATTCACTCTCGCTCTGTCTTTTTTTATTGCCCCTCCATGGTAGCGTTAAACGTTTAACGCAACCTTGCTGGAAGTTGTATAAGAAGTGTCACTTCAAAAACAAAAATAACGCAAGTTTTAACGCGTCTAGAGCAAGATTTTCGCTTCTACTCGTATTTCCCTAAAGCACTGGATTTTTAAACTGCTGTTATATAACCACTTCGTCAACATTAAGGCACCTATCTCCGGCATGACTTACGTCCTATCTATTACTTCTGCATACTTAATACCGAATCTTATTCACTTCACACTATGTTAATGGTTGGAGGATCCTTAGCGCTATAAATTTAGATATAAAACGAACGTTAGAACTATTTTATGGTCTTCGTAGATGGTATCCTGCGCTCTACCCAAACGTTATGGGTTGTTAGCCATGCTTTGAATTTATAACGTGTTCCAATTATGGCGTTTTAGTTGTGCTGGAAAACCCATAATTTTCTTGTGATTAAATACTTTGATGGTTTGGAACAGAATGTGGTATAGGAACACGGTGCAAAGTTTCTCAACCACAGGGATGTTATGTCTGGTAGCCAACTGCCCGACAGATGTTGTCTGGTTTTTCCTATATAGTCTTATTCGAGGATAACTTTGCTTGCGAGATGCAGACCACATTAGTTCTACTTTGTCATAGATGGCGCTGCAGTACTTTTCGTTGTATGTTTCCTTTTGTAGTGTCGGTCGCTACAGTGGTGTTGTTTGCCTTTTAAGGAGTGATTTGGTTCATAGTCAGGTGAGAGAAGACGGGGGATTACTATGAAACTGATGATAAAACAAATAAGTTGTTTTTGGGCAGATCATCTAATCGCTGTCATTTCAAATTCTATATCTAGTAAGGACACTTTTTCGAAATTGAAGAGGGAAAGCGCGCCAAAGGTGACCTACTTACCAGTCGACCCACACCTAAGCGCGCTTCTACAGAGTCGTGATGTTTCGAGTTCGCTGCAAGGAGGACAGTGGATTGTCTGATCGCGGCGGAGTCAAGACGTCCCGGAACTGTACACCGATTCATCGTGCCTAGTGTTATTGTGTTGGATTGTAATTTCAAGTCATTTGTTAGTTTGATAAAAACAGTGTACTGTGTGTAGTGTGTGCTTTCATAGCACGAAATCCATGTTCTGCCCACATGATAACCGAGTCTAACGGAATAAAATCACCTCACTATGACATATATATGTATTTATTGACATTGTTTTGTAAATAACTTGATATTTGTCGTCAAATAATCGATTACCACAGCAACAAAACAAACACATTAAAATGACCAACTACATAATATGTAGTTGGTCATTTTTTTATGGTATCTAAAAATGTTTATGACTCCATATTATGGAGTCATAAACATTTTTAGATACCATAAAAAAATCAGTACTTAATCATATTTTCTCGTTAATTACAGGCCCAAAAATTTCCACAACAAAACAACTATGAAAGAATATTGCCACTCTAGTGAGACCAGCCACGTCTTAAAAATACGGAAAATTTTCGGCCAGTAAATTCATAACATCCCTTTGCAGCTTACCATAGTCAGCCTAAATGAAATTTAATGCAACATCCAAAAGGGATTTTTGGAGAAATGTACTAATTGAACGAAATGTTTACTTAGGATGTTTTGAGCTCCGCGTAATTAAAATTAAAGTTCCTATATTATTTTTGGTAATTGGAAGTGTTTTTATTAAAATCGTAATTATGAAAAAAGGTTTTTATGGACTTTAAATTTCGTATTTCTAAACTGTCAAAGATTTGGTTATTATACAATGATAAATGGTGTAGGTATATTTAGCAAATTTATATACGTTTTTTTTTTTTTTAAATTGGTTGACGCCGTTTATTCGTATCTGACTACTCTGAGATGAAACAGTAGAAACCAACTCAGAGGTATATATACATAGTCTCTTTTAAGTTCCAGACATAATCTTGGTAAACTCACATGAAGACTATGCAGGTAAGTATCTGGCAACATCTTTAGAAGACCAGCTTTTCAAGAAAGAACCACACAGCTTTGAAGGTCAGTCAGTCAGTGCAAGCATTTGACAGTGATTGTGCAACTCGACTCATATCTCAAAGAGCTCAACGACACGACGAACAATACTAAGGAAATGATATTTGGGTAGGCCGCTTAGAGTACCTATAGCCCCAGAGAGTCGTTAAAACCAAAATAAAAATAAACTAAATATAAAGATTTAGATTAAGATTTGATAACGTATTATGATATTTGTTTTTAGCTTATGATGTCAAATGCCTGGCCATTTCTGATGAGTATGGCTAACATTGCCTGATTGTGTAACCCATTGATCAAAACCAGCAGAAAAATAATTCAGCCTGGTGGCTAACAGAATCCTAACGTAAAATATTGTAAGCGGCAAACTATAAATAGCCAAATATTTTTGGGAATCATTTGATGTTATACTTACTAAGACGTAATTTAAAAACAACCTCGAGCTGGGCAGAACACGGGTGATGAAAGAAAACATAAAATCAAGTCTTTTCCCCTTGTGGATAACTAGAAAAAAAAAACACAGGACGATACTAATATTTTCTTTTGATTTTCATTTAAAAAAATACTATAAACGCTCTTAATGTGCACGTTTTTCTATATCGTTCCCACATATTTGTTTATACAAATATGTGAGAATGATAAATAAGCCCACTTCCAATAACAAAGATGCATTCAAATCATATTCACGTAAACTAAAACAAATTATATCTTTAACCCAAAAATCCCAAAATAATTATTTTATCAAAACATCACAAAATAAATCTAAAGCGACATGGACCGTAATTAACAAGAATAAAGCCTACTTTCCAAAAGAACCTATAACTGAAATAAAAACTGACACAAATATAATTACGAATCCTACTGAAATAGCAAACTCCTTTAACGAATATTTTATTAACCAAGTATCTAATACAAATCATAGCATAACACGAGAAATCCCCATTCATTCAAATACTTTGAACTCTTTATTTATGGAACCAACTTTGCCGCATGACATCATGAATCATATTAGATCTCTTAGAGATACAAACAGTGTAGGTAGTGATGGAATATGCACAAAGGTCATAAAAACAGTATCTCAATACATAGCCCCACATCTTAGTTATATAATCAATTTAAGTATTGAGAGTGGTATCTTCCCGGAGAATCTCAAAACCTCCATAGTTACTCCACTATATAAAAAGCAAGACAAATGTCTAATGAAAAATTATAGACCAATTGCTCTGATACCTATATTTGCAAAAATATTTGAAAAAGTCATATATAAGGCACTTTATGCTTACCTAGAGAAATCAAACATTTTACTTGATGAACAGAAAGGATTTCGCAAGAACAGAACAATTAACATGGCTATCCATGATCTGATACGCCCTATCTTATCGAATGTTGATGAAAGAAAAGCCGTATGTGCTATATATATGGACCTCACAAAGGCTTTTGATTACGTAGATTATAAAATACTATTAAATAAATTAGAGAAATATGGTATAAGAGGCAACATTTTGAATCTTATTGAATCTTACTTACACAACAGAAAGCAGATTTTAAAAATAACACGAATATGCCCACGCACTGGTTACGTATAAAGATACAGATCTTGCAGTAGGATTATTAAATACGGAGTCCCACAAGGTAGCGTTTTAGGACCTCCCTTATTCATAACTTATATAAATGATCTGCCTAGAGAAATAAAGCATCCGATGGTTTTATTTGCTGACGACAGTACGGTAGTAGTAAAATGTGACGATCCTAATACATACGAAGCAGAAATAAATTTGACATTGAATAAAATAATTGCTTGGCTGAATAGTAATAATCTGGTCATTAATCTAGAAAAGACTAAAATAATGAATTTTTATCAAAGGATTCCTAATATAAACCTTGACATCAACTACTTGGGAACTAAAATAGAGTCGGCAACTATGACTAGATTCCTTGGTGTTATTATAGATAATAACTTGTCCTGGAAACCTCAAACGGAAGATATTTGTAAAAGAGTCAATAAATTTGCATATGCCCTCTATAAACTAGCTAAAATTGTTAACCTAGAATCTCTTTTGATGGCTTACCATGGCTATGTTGCATCAATACTAAGATATGGCATAATATATTGGGGCAATTCAGTAAATAAGGAGTATGTCTTCAAAACCCAAAAAAGATGCATCAGAGCTATCTGTGGTCTACAAAGTACCGACAGCTGTCAACCTCTATTTAAAAGCCTCAAACTCTTAACCTTGCCTTCTATGTATATTTTTGAGGTAAATATATTTGTTAAAACAAACATGCACCTATATGAAATAGCTTTCAAAAGTCAATATAGGAAGCTACGTGATAGAAATAAGTTAGAGCTTAAAGTACCATTTGCAGGTACGGCATTAATGAGGAAAAGTTTTTTTTTGTATGGGCCAGAGAATATTTAATAAAAGGTAACTTATTAAATATTCTCTGGCCCATACAAAAAAAAAAAATCTAGATTTACTCAATTTTAAGCGTAAATTATGTTCTATATTAATACAGAAATGTTACTACAGTCTCAGCGACTACTTTGATGACACCTCTTTGACTTAATTATATGTATAAACTCGTAACAAAAAGCATCGACTCAGTTCTGTGGACAATATCAATTTTGAACATTTTTTTTTTCTCTTAATAATAATTTCTTGACATCATAACTATTTATTATTGACATCGTCGTATTTCATTAAAAATTGACATTATCACCTGACATCACCTAATGCATTTTTTTTTTTTTAATTGAATTTGATAATACTAATTAAACTTTTACCTCTTTATAATACTACTAGTACCGATAGACTAATTTACTTAATGGCCAAAAGCCTCCTTTAAATAAAATGTATATTTGTACGCCAAATGGTAAAGCTTGGAGAAACTATATGTATAACTGTAACATCCTGCACACTGTTGTAACCTATGTTTACAAATAAAGACTATTGATTGATTGATATGAAAAAACGCTAACATGTAAGCTTAACATGTAAGATGTTACCAAGATCTTGGCGAACAAAAATATTTCAAAGTGTCTATAAAGTTTGTCGCCAATTTTTCTCTATAGAGATCTACGCTTTGGAATGGACAACTACAGTACATTCACAAGTTAATGCCTTGTGATTAGGACTAGTGGCTTCATCCTTTTGTTTTTGACCTTCAAAAGTGTCTGTAACGGTCTCATTGAATTAAATGCTTTAAGTTTAAATAGGGTTTTATTATCTTTACAATATTGCTGTATTGCATATCTAACTATCAGTATAAAGACAAGTTTCATGAACAATACCCACAGCAACATTAGACAAGTCGATTACAGAACACTGTCACGTCAACTCTAAACCACCGCGTACTTATCTTTGGTCCCTAAATTACAATTTACGAGGTAGGTACCCAGTATCAGCCATTGACCTTTGCCATTCATCAACCCCCAAACGGAAAAGTGTAAAACATGGATGTAAGCATTTTAATATTTTGAAGTGGCTCGGTTGGGCGCACTTGGTAAAGCTCGAGCAAAATGATTACTTGGAATATTAATAGTTTACGTCTAGAGCAAACAGCGTAGCGCAGAAAAAAACAGCTCTCCATAAATATATCCATCCAACCACCTACTCGAAACAAATGTATGGGACAGATGTTTTTTATTCGCGATTTCAATGGTGGTTCCATAAAGAGAATTTTTCAGATTGATGGTCTGAATCACAACCTGAAATATGATGACACCTTTCTGTTTATTTTTTTTTCCTAATCTCATAATGGGTATGTTTGGAATATTTGTTAAATATGACGGGTAGGTTGACCTTCTGAAAAGATACAGGTAAAATAATCTCCGCCCTGTATAATAAGCGATTCTGTGTGAAAATGTGTGTTCGAATGGCAACAATATGGTTTATGTCTATGTCATGACACATTTGAACTTAATTTTTTAGTTTTATGTATAGTCCAGTGGAGAACAGTGGTGGCCCAGTAGTGGTAGCCCCGACTTACGAGCAGTAAGTCGTAGGTTCAAACCCAGGCAGACGCATTACTTTGTGTAACTTATTTCATCACCGCTTCTCTCAAAACGGTGAAGGAAAACACCGAGAGGAAACCGGAATGTCTTAAAAATTAAAATTAAAAAATTCGAAGACATGTGACATCTACCAACCCGCACTGGGTCCGCGTGGTGGATTAAAGCCCGCTCCCTCTCATTGAGAGGAGACCTGCGTCCCAGCAGTGGGAACATTATAGGCTGATGATGAGGATGTACAGTCCTCCACTTTATCATTAAATCATGCTTATTAAAAGCAGTGTTATTCTTGCCAGATCCAGTAATAATATCAATTCTGAGCCATCACAGTACGTACGCCTGTCACGTTTTTTATATGAATTTAGCGCAAAGGGAGAGTTTGTGTCCTCCATTTTCCTTGTCGGTAGATCTCGACATGTTGGATTTATGTATTTTGTAGGTACTTACGTCATGAGCGTTTTGACTAGTGTTAGTAAATCGTATGTGTTTTGTTACGAGAATCTGAAAATGATCCTAAATTATTTTGTTCAGGCATCTATTCATCCACAGATGTGAACACGCTGAAAAGACGATCAATTTATAACAACCAATCGATAAAATGAGGCACCCAATGGACAAGCAGAACGGCACCGGTAATTTTTGTCCAGCGGACAGATAGGCCTTACTAGCAAATTGAAGGTACAGGTACACCTATGCCGACGGTGAGTAATGGGCTAGCTCACCGTCCGTCCGTCTCATGACGACAGGCCGTGCCGACGGCGCGTATGTGTTCCACGCGCGCCTCAAGGAGATGTCAGCAAACCGGAAGGGGTCCGAGAGGGCTGATACCTGCCAGGGTTGCGGGACTGTTCGAAAGAGAAACCGTGGCCCTGGAACACAAAGGGCGAAGAAGGAACATGGATGGGTTTTAGTCAGTACAACTCTGACACTTCCTCCCGCTCCGCCCAGAGCGGGAGAAGTCATTTGATGATTTACCATACGTAAAAAAAAAAAAAAGGTACACTTATACCTGACCTTTCGGGGTGTCACTCCAACCTTCTTTTAATTATATTGAAACTTTTAACCACTTATTATTAAGGAACAGACTTCAGTTTTTCATTTCTCATTGAACTGACATCACAAAAAAAAAACAACGACAAATTCTCCACTTGCTTTATTTTAAATGTATATAGTTTGAGTAGCCGAATGTGGCCAGTCATATTATAACCAGCCAGCGTAATTTAAAGTTGATTTGATTTTTTGTTAGACTGAACTGTCCCTCTCCTGGGCAAAGGCCTCCGCTATTCCTTCCTCTTCTAACGATGATGCAATTCTTTTCGCCAATTAATGCAAATCCACCCAATACGTCCCATCATCTTCCCCTCAGTTTGCTGCGACCCCGTCTAGCTGTCATGAAGCAGCAAAACTAAAATGGGACTGGGGAAATATACACCCTTTCTTAAAGGCCATCCACCGTCTGACCTCTAAAGCCCTAAAAGTCACCCAAGAGTCCATCGTACCAGGACAAAGCATTACTGATTTCAAGCCATTAGCTATTTTCCAAATAATTTACGCAGCATGTCCAGTATTGTCCAGCAGACTGCTCCTAATCACACAATGTATTGAAATTGACGGCTCTGTAATTTAATTATACGGCCAATAGAAACTATCATCCAATATTGTGAATTATGAATACACAATTATTTGCCAACATTGATTGGTCTAGACGTTATCGAAATGGAAGTACCTTCGCTCGACCTTAAGTCAGCCGCACATTGGCTACTAACGATTTTTCCAGATATTGTATAGGTGCCGCAGACGAACGCAACATAGAGCTGATTTCACGTTTAAAACAAAACGCGACCAGCATAACAGAAACGTGTTCATATAAGCGAGTAATAATAAACGCGTCTAAAATGTTGTCGATGAATTTAAGATATTGTCCCTTTGTCCATTTTTTTTTTCCAAAGAAAGCAAACGGTTTTGTGGAGAGACAGAATTGTAACTTGAGTATCCTTTCAACTTTTCAGCAGTCTACCTACAATTAGCTCCACTGCTAAAGGGATCTTTTTCAGGGCGCTTGAATAGCACTTACAGGGTGGATGTCATGATTGACATTTATTTTGAAAATCAAAATGGCGGAATTAGTTTCAGGCCACGCTTCAAAAGATCCATAGTCAAGAAACTATAAAACGAAATTCCGTGTCGAGATTTGTCGCAAGCAAATAAAGGGTGTAAAACACCTCTTAACGAAGCCGAAAGGCACTGGTTCTCCCTGTCATTGCGATCATTTTTTTGTTCTACACCATACCTGGGAACCTTTTAGTTACGGAGATATTAGGGGTCAAAGTTCCAACTTTTTGACAAGTATTTTTTTAAATACAAGTTTTTAATGTAAGTTTTTTATTTTAAACACCTCCACGACCCCCGTACTATTCAATCCGTCCATCAGCAAAATGTTTTGAGTGCGTTACATTGAGTTCTACCACAAAACATGATTCTACACCTCCCAAAAAAAAAGTCGTTTCCCAGCAATAATTTTTGCGTAAAGTTACTTAGTTTCATGTACAGAATGCTTGGTTGACGGCTTCGTGATGAGGTGATTTACACCGTGTATACTACAACGATAGTAACCAATCTGCGGCCAGTCTAAATGTGGTTTGTGAAACTTATTTTGTTATTATTATATTAGATGTGAAAGTTGATTTTCGGTTTCGAAATAGATATATTTAGGTACGATACGATTAACAGTCTACTGAGAAATAGGTAGAGAAATAAAAGGCAAGGACATCTCGCGAATAAAAATAATAAGTAAAAAATAAATACGGTCGGAAATATTTAATATAAAATCCACGTGTTTAAACTTACAGGGGACCGCTAGTCTAAGTACGCCATAGTAGCCATTGACGTACTTTCGCTCAATATGGTAATGTATCCAAATACAGTTTCTCTTAGTCCCAGGTAAAGAGCTTTAAGCCAAATAGTTTTTAGTTTTACTCTAGCGCTTTTAAGAGTAGAAAGTCCAGCGCTATTTTTACCGGATAAATTAAATTCCTTGGAATCGAAGCGCAGCAAGCGAGTGCAGCAGTAACTTTGTTTTTCATTAACTTACTATGAAAAACAAATTTAGTGTTTTGTGGTTGAGTGGAAGTTTACTAAAGTTGTTGTTTAAGAATGGAGTCAAAATCTAAGTTTAAGATCTCGGCTGCCAAAATTTTCACCATCAGCCTACCCAATAACCATAAAGATGCCAAAAAAATGATGACAATTTTGCAACGGTCTTGAATTCAACAGTCTTGAATTTTAATTTTCACCACCTCAGATTTTGCATAAGCACTCCCGAATCAATAAAAACGACCACTTAAAACGTTTAAATGTGACAACAATTCAAGAAAAACTCTTTGCCTGCTGTGCTGAATAACCATACTTTTTTCGTTGAATACCAGAGAGCTTTTTCCGTACTTTCTTTCTTTGCATATGTAAACTACATCCAGTTCCTTTAAACTGTCGCCGCTCAATACTGCGTTCCAATCCGTATCATTATTTATGGTTATTGTTTCCATTCCACGTCCACGTCCACTACTTGGGTCCAGACTCTAGATTGTGGGTCCGTTGTTTATTTTACTTAAGCTTTGGATATCTGACATTTATTCGAAGAGGCCAGTCGAATTTCTCGCCTTATTGTGAGTAATATCGTTCCATTATTTGGTCTATTGAGTCCTGCTCGATGATATACTGATATTACTTTCGTAAAATATTTGGTAAAGGATCGGCACGTCAGACGTGGGTTAACTTGTCTACCTATGTTTTAAACTGTCTTGTTCTTTTGTTAATGGGCGGAGCTCATGGCTAAAAAATAAAACCGCCAGGATCAATCTTGAGGCTAAGCCACGGTTACCGACTTAGGTCACAACTGACTAGAAAGTGTTTTTTTTAGCACTTTAGTGACAACTTGAACTACGAGTTGTGGGTTATGGGTTTCTTGGTTTAAATCTAGATCTTTACTTTGTGATATAATTCATTACTACTGCTGTTTTGCTGGTGGTGTCTTGAAAACAAAAATTTGAACATCGAATTCCACCAATTTGCACTGGGTCGGCGTGGTGAATTATGGCCAATTCCCTCTCATAGACCCGAGGTATGTGCCAGCTCCCAGCAGCAGCAGGGACTATAATGGACTTGTTATGTCTCATAGTAATCTCATAGTGAGGTACCTTAGTGTGTGCTAATATTCTTAATGCGCAATTTTCTTTCCGTCTTAAAAATCAATGAAACATTCTTGATCAAAACACATCACCTACAAAACTTATCATGAAAATAAGACATTTAAAGCTCAAAGGTAGTCAAGAAGCTTGAACGTGAGCCGTAATCAATCATTAGAGCGATGATCCAGCATCACTTCGCTTGATACGCCACATCATCAATCAAACAGGAACTATCCTGGAAATTGTGACTCTAGATGAGACACGAGAACCTAGGTAGATAAATAAGTGACATTTTGTCAACGAAAATTGAATTAATATTAATGATTGAAGATATATTTAATTAGTTTTAAAGTAAAACATGCATTGGATTGACTCAGGGACCTCGCGCACTACGCCGCCACAAACAACTTGTTGCATGACCGGTTGTGTGACCAAACTTTCATCCTGGTTTTACTTGCTTCTGCGGCCAAAATTCATTGTTGCGACTGCACAGTGCGCAAGGTCCCTTAAGCTGCCGAAAAATATCTTGCTGAAAGTCAATGTGAAAATATAGAACGTTTTGATAGGCCCTCAGCCTTCGTAAATAGAGGTAAATAGTGAATGCCGATCTTTGGGATGTTGCTTCTTTTGAAACCAATTGCAGCTGAATTTGATTGTCTAAACGTTAAACTATAAAAGTCACAGTTAGACCCCTTCGTGACTCGGAAGCACGTTAAGCAAATGATACCGCCTGTTATTCTTAAATAGTTAACGTTCGTTACTGATTGCCAGAAGCCTGATATTCTTAAAATCAAACTCAAATAAACGTCTTAACAGTTACTTATTTTTTGATGAACTGTACGTGCTCTTTGAGCTATAAAAATGTTGAAGATATGTATAAAAAGGAACGGATTTCAGAACGGTATGATTAATCATCATCATCATCAGGCTATCACATTCCCACTGCTGGGACACAGGCCTCCTCTCTATGAGAGGGAGTGGGTTGTAATCCACCACGCGGGCCCAGTGTGGGTTGGTAGATGTCACATATCTTCGAATTTTTAGTTCTAAGACATGCCGGTTTCTTCACGATGTTTTCCTTCGCCGGCTTTTAGAGCAGCGGTGATGAAATAAATTACACAAAGTAATGCGCCTGCCTGGGTTCGAACCCACAGCTTACTGCTCGTAAGTCAGAGCTGCCACCACTGGGCCACCGCTGCTCTCCATAATCATTATCACCATAACATCGTATGATTAATCCCACATCAAAATTTTGACTCTTTGACATCATACCACGAAACCCTCCATAGCCTACCGAACTTATCAATGTCTGCCCTACGATAAAAATAGTAAACACAATCTGCTACCCCTATGTCTTTCATCAAAATGCTTGGGACCATTTTGATGAAAGACTTCGGGTAAAAAGAGATTTTCCTATTCAATTGATACCGTACGATATAATATTCCAATATAACCTTGACAAAGACCCTTAGCAATACATTTCGAATCCGATCAAACATTTCAGTGTGTTTAGTGAACCAGAAACGTTCTGATGTATGGAATGGTCTTCCAGTTAATTAGGCAAAGGGTGCTCTATGTGGAATCAGGCGAGATTGAGGACGCTGTTGATTTAGACAACATCCTGTATTTATTGGAAAATGTGGTTTGTGCTGATAGATATTAGCTATTTGAATAGATTAATAATAATAATATAATAATAATAATTTATTTGCAATAGAAAGTTTTACATTTGAACAACATTAGATTAAAAACAAACAGATGGAGACGTTATACACTAATATGTTTGGAGACTCTAGCACCCTTGCTAAGTTGACAAGACAACTTGTATTAAAGGTGCTAGGCCCAACCCTTTCATGGGTGCCTTGTAAAGAGAGTTTGTTTAAGTCACGAGAACTTATTTTCATTTTTGCAGCAGGTAGATGGACAGACAAATAAATCATTTAGCAAAATAAGGATTAAAATAAAAGATGATAAAAAGGATAGATGTAGAGTGTGGGGGTGTGTGAGTGGGTGTGTGGGTGTGTGTTAGAGAGTGTGGTGTGTGTGTGTGTGGGTGTATTTATGTGTGATAGTGCGTTGTGTTGATTTTACCTAGTTGATTAAGTCGACAATAAGAGCTCTGTGTTGAAATAGTTGAGATTCTGGAGCCAAGTAGATAGTTTCATTTTGAGAGATGCATTTGGAAGTGAGTGGAAGTTTAATATTTTATTTATTTTAATGTACAGATGGGGGCCTTGAAAACAGGGAAATCTTCTTGTAAAGGAGTAATGCGAACGGTAGGGATGGCCTATTTTGTTTTTGCGTCTTGTGGTGATTACCTCGAAGGGCGTTTTATGGTGCTGAAGCAGTACAGTGTTAAGTACAAACAATTGCCTGACTGTGAGGACTTTACAGTTCTTATATAACTTCTCAGTTGGAAAAAGGATAGGTCGAAAGGTACTGACTTTTAGCACGGCTCTCTGAGCTCTTTCCAGCTTTAAGAGTAAGGTTTTGGGAGCACCACCCCAGGCGCATACACAATAATTTAGGAGAGACTGGCAGAGAGCGAAGTAAGTCAATCTCATAATTTGAGGTTCTGCAACGTGGCGAAGTGTTTTAAAGACAAAAATAAGTTTTCTGACTCTTTTTGTTAGAGTCTCTATATGAGCTGCAAAACTTAGGCCGTTGTCAACTGTCACTCCGAGATATTTTATAGTCCTGCATCGCTCTAGTTTAGGGCAGGTGCAAGCTACCATATCCGGCAGTATACACGAGTGTGCTGTTAAAGTTTGCGTGGCAGAAGGTTGTGTGGAATTTCGCATAGAGAAGGTATTATTATATATATATAGATAAAGGATTAGATCAGAAGTAATGTGGAAGTAGTTTCAATAATATTAGCATGGAACATCATTCTATTCTGTATCTGAGAAAGAGAGTGTTAGCTGCGGTACAGTTTATACTTTTGCAGCTACCATCGTTTTACTAGGTGTACCTTATCTAGGTGTGTCGTATGTTTTTGTTCCGAAATAAACTTTTATTATTTATTTATTTATATTGTGGTAACCACCTATTACTGGAGGTTTGAGCGTCGTGGGCAGAAAATCACATGTTAGTTTTCCTAAAAATACGTTTACGATTCTAACGAAATAATTAAGGACACAAATTAATTCAGCCAGCCATTTCCAGTAACGCTCAATATCCATGTAAAAGGCGGTTGTGAGGTACAATCTAATGATCGCAGCGTGTTCAAACTGCACAAGCACATGAAAACTATGTTGGGCAATAGGATGCCTAATTAGCCCGTCTACGTATGCATGTGTCTTCATGGTTTCATCTATGAAGGATGGAAAGCCGTAAGAATGAAGATTAGGAAAATAGCTTCACCCCACCTGACTTTCTATCTCGTCGTTTTGAAAAATGTTAGCTTTTCAGGATTTGCAAGTCTGGTAAAATAATGATTATGTTTTTTAATTGAATCTCGGCATGCTGTATCTAAGTAATTGTTGCTTCGATTAGAATATAGACTGGTTAGTTAGCACGATTAGAAGCGAGGCTGACTGGACGAGATAAAAAAACGGGCCAAGTGCGAGTCTTACTCGCTCACAGAGTTCCATAGCCCCAAACAATATAATGACAATGTTTTGAACGGTCATTAGTAAACCTTCACTCAACCGCAAACTAAATTTGTTTTTCATAGTAAGTTAATGAAAAACAAAGTTACTGCTGCAGTTTGGTGAAAAAGTCCCATATCTCAAAAACTACATCAAATCTTATTCAAACCAATTTTCGTTGAAATTTTTTTTTACGGTCTACATCCCCATATTTTTTTCAGATTTTTTCTCCTGTTACTTTAGAAATTAGAGGGGGGGGACACTCGTTTTACCACTTTGGAAGTGTCTATCTTTCAAACAATTGACTTTGAAAAAAAAATGGTTTCAGGAACCTCACTGTCATTTTTAAAGACCTATCTACAGGGAGTAACGGAAAGGGTATATACATCCTTAAGGGTGTGCTACAGACCATCAAACTGAACATGTTTCTCATCATCAAAAAATTTTGCAACAAAAAAAATATCTGCTGCCCCATAGAAAATTGCAATACCTATTCGACCCAAATGTATAGGCAGCTGATATTTTTTTTTGCTGCAAAAAAATTTTCATGATGAGAAACATGTTCAGTTTGATGGTCTGTAGCACACCCTTAAGGATGTATATACCCTTTCCGTTACACCCTGTATAGACACCCCACACGTATAGGTTTGATAGTTTTTTTTTTAGTTTCAATTTCATGTATGGGGGGATATCCTTATCTATATTTTTTTTTTAAATTTTGTACAAAAATCATAATGCGGTTCACAGAATACATCTACCTACCAAGTTTCAGCTGTGTAGTCTTAATAGTTTCGGAATAAAGTGGCTGTGATACGGACGGACATACAGACAGACAGACATGACGAATCTATAAGGGTTCCGTTTTTTGCCATTCGGCTACGGAACCCTAAAAACACAGTAAGCACAGTAAAGTAATATTTAAAGTTGTATTTCTCTGAAAAATCTTACGTGACCGATAGTTATATTTTTTTTATAAACTAATAACTCTTAAACTAAATTAACACTATTCTGTATATAACCCATCTGATAACCTTTTCAAGGATCAGACTTCATGAATATCGTGTTGCTACATCTTGAATCTAGAAGTGGGATCATAGTATAAATTAGGTGCAAACTAGGTTAGATATCTAGTTAAGCTTTATCAACTTTATAGTTTGCAAAGATTCATGCAGCTGACCTGAATTCTCGAGAGGAATGTTTTTAAAACTTCGAGAAAACTTGCTCGATAAAAAAAGATTGCAATACTTCTTATTTCCATTTGAATTGTGAATAATCCATCGGAGGACATTGGATGGCGTCCAATGTAGGTCATTATGAAAGTATTTAATTTATTTATGTGTGTTTAATTAATAACGGTTGAGTTGGCGACATTAGGGAAACCACAGAAAGGAGTTGTGAGATGAATATCGTTCATGTTGATAAATCGTCTCATGTTTTCTCCCTAGAAAATAAAACAACAGCAAATATTTTTTACTATAATCACTAGCGACACGCCCCTGGCTTTACACGTCGGAAAAAAAAATGCGAACCGTTTAAAAATATTCGTAAAAAAAAATATGTTCTGACCACGATCGTCCGTTTTGCGAGGGCTGTCAATTTCTCCGACCTCCGACCAGACAGGTGTTGTGTCGGTTGTTGTAGGATTATTGCGTATAAGTTTTAAACTAGCGGATAAAACTGCTTGCGTGACGTAGCATTTTTTGAGTAGGTAGTTCATGTGGCGTATTAAATTAATCTAGAGCTGCAAAAATGCGAGAGACATTACTAATATGCTTGTCTGCGATCCTGTGTAGTTAGATCTCCCTTTTTTTTTGTGAATGGCATCTCGCAGTTCAACCTATAAGGTTGTCGTCTGCTTAACCGGACTATCCTGTGGGTGCCTTTAGAGTAAGGCCTCCAGCCAGGGCATAAAAACTTACAAACTAAGCGACTGCACGCTAAGGGCACCCCGAGTGGGGTACGAACCTCGGCTTAGGGCGTCGCTGGGGGAGGACTGCATGGGGACAGGCTGGATCTGAATTTAGATCTCCCTACTACCCTGCTGGCTTTTATATTTTTTTTCACGGCATGCTTTATCTATTATGAAAATTCGTTTAAAAAAAATTATGAAAAGTGGGAGCGCCAGAGTACGTAGGTCTTACGTTTTTTTGCAATTTGCAGGTCAGTGTCAGTTTTTATGTTGAACAAAATATGATTGCAATTTCGATCATTAAAATCATCAATACAACTCTCAAAGTTTATTAAATCCCATTGAATGAGTTTCTCATGAAATAGTAATGTAACGGGATTTCCATCATATTGTGATAATTATAAATTCAATTATCTAAGTTTTAAAGGCACTTAATAAATCTTACTTCGGCAAATTCTTTTAAATAACTAAACAGAAACCAATCAAATATAAAATAAAACCTGAGCCATTAAAACCCTATCTGATTAACTTAACTATACGTACAATCGAAATATAAGACTGTACTTAGATCAAATACATTATTTAGATTCAGCTAAGGGGTCAGACATAACATTAGAACGTTTTGATTGGAACATGCAAAGGTCGCAGGTGGCCCATCGACCTTAGGGGCTAGTTTTTAGGATTGAAAAAGAAAACGACGGTCAGAAAGCACTTAAGGATGCCATAAAATCGACCTCTTATATCCCGAATAGTCGAGAATGGTAGTTTTTCGTGTGAATTTGATGTCTCGCAAAATTATGAGACTATTCGGTTTTGTGGTAACATTTTTTAGGTGCTCTGAGTTTGTTTCGTCACAAAACACGTTCGTTTATATACAAATAAATAAAAATTGAAGTGGTTGTTTGTAATTTCAAAATAACAGCTTTTTACTGAATGCATATGAAAGTAAATACGGTACTTTTTTTTTTTTTGATTTTTAGCTGTGTGTCGGTCTATCTGGTCCGTCTGTTTGTTCTGGCTTCAACTCCAAAACGGTTGAACCGTTTTTGTTTCGTGCAAAACAATGAAAGCCCTTGAAATTATTTAAAAAACAGGTTTTAAAAAGTTATATTTTTAGGACAATGTCATGCAAATTGCGACTCAATTCGAAAGTGGAAAGTCAAAAGTCGTGAAGTTCGTCCAAGTACTAGTCAGATATAAAAACATCATCACAATATATGTCTGGCCTTTTCCCAACTATGTTGGGGTTAGCTTCCAGTCTAGTCGGTTAGAGATGAACACAACAAATGTAAGGGCCAGTCCATCTAGTTATATTAGTTATAATATAACAGAATGGACAGCAAAAGTCCTATCTGTTATACTGCTCAATCTTGTTATACTATTAGTTATACAATATTCGACTTTATCAATTCAATTATTACAGACGTTTAAAAGTGTTTGTATAAATAAACCCACTTATCGAAATAAATATATTTTATCATTTAATTAAATTGAAACGGCTTGCGCTACTAAAGTTTCCGACATTATTGGCTATGACCGGCCGAAGGCGCGAACTCCACCAAAGTGGAGACGAACGGAGCGGAGAGGAGATTTGCAAGATTCAACCAATCCAAAAACGTAGATATGTAATTAGTTCTGCTGACAATCATTAAAATCGCAGTACAAACCAGGAACCTCTCAGAATACCTATTACCTATAGAGTATTGAGTATTCAGGCAACAGTTCACGCCTTAATAAGTAGCGGTTTGCGGCGACGCGACCTGTGCGTGCTTACTGGAACGTTACGCGTAATTGATAGATATCGGGCGGTCAAGTGGTTTGTGGTTATTATAATTTGCCATCACATTATCTCTACGCATATAATGTACTGCATTTCACAGTTGGTTAACGCCCGTCAGTGGCAACAACAACAATATTGCAATGAAAAATAAAGATCATTATTAGTTGACAGACTCGTAAGTGGCTGCAACTGAACAACAAACTTGTTATCATCGTTTCACTGCCCTTATATCATTTGTGGTCGGCGCAGCATGTCTTCCTCTTCCATACATCTATATTACTCGTCATCTCATCAGGCTCGCATACCGTTAGGAGTTCCAGCTTTGCGACGTGAAAATCCGGGACGTCGTGAATTTTGGGTAAACGCACATTTGTACTAGACTGACACTCAGTTGTGTTCTGTTTTCAAATGAGCTTTGCTTTTGGTTTTCATCCTAATTTAAGGAGAGTGCGTGTTTGGCGAGTTATGATAATATGTTATGAGGAAAGGAGGTGTCTCCTTTCCTGCCATTTCATCTTTCGCACAGTTTATTCATCGTTTCTTTGGTTTCCTCTACCCTTATAGTTATTCACATTCATACCCCAAACTTTCTTCATGACTTTTCCCTTATTTCTCCACATCACATCCTCATACCACGACAATCGATTACCACACAACTTTTCCGTCACCGTCGCCACTTTCAGACTTTCTCTTAGGTACTTATGTCTTATTTTGTCCATTCGTATAACACCACACATCCCCCTTAGCATTCTCATCTCAGCCACTTGTTTTCATTCTACCCTTTTGTGACGAAATATTCTAATCCATGCAAGACAGCGACCTAAACATTAGTTTATAAATCTTCCCCTCAACTGTATAGGGAATGCGCACGGGAGTCGCAGATTGTTCCCGTGACCTGCCACCATTTGATCCATCCAGGTTATGCACTAACAACTCGATACAGAAGAATAAAGACGTGACGAACATTGTATAGTCAGAACTGACCATCAGCGCCCTTCTTAAAAAGGTCATTCAAGCGCCAAAAGACCCTACTTTCATTATACTCAGACTAGGAAATAGTGGATTATTAAAATGTATAAGTACTTGTAAACTTAATCATTTACTCTGAATGATTTAATTTTAATGGGCTTAATTAAAAAAAAGTGTCCAAATTCAAGCACCTTGGACATTTCATCACTGACGTCCTTAAAGTTGATTTAAATATTAAGAGGGAACGTAGGGCACTGGCGGTCACAGGTAACATGTCGGCTCGTAGATTTTTTTGGTGCTCTGACTAAGTGAGATGTATTTTTAAGGCCTACAGTCAGAAAAAAAAACTTCCGCGGGTGACGCCCCGGGCGTCTGAGGCCATGGTGGCCCCCGGCCACCGTACCGGGCCTATGAACGGTGAGTAATGGGGTAGCTCACCGTCCGTCCGTCTTATGGCGACAGGAAAGGTGCATTCGTGTTCCACGCACGCCTCAAGGAGATGTCAGCAAATCGGAAGGGGTCCGATAGGGCCGATGCCTGGCAGGGCTGCGGGACTGTTCGAAAGATATACCGTGGCTCTGGAATACAAAGGGCTAAGAAAGAACATGGGTGGGATTTAGTCAGTACAAGTCTGACACTCCCTTCCGCTCCGCCCAGAGCGGGAGGAGTCATTTGATGATTTCCCATCCGTAAAAAAAAGGCCTACCGTCAGGGCTTTTACACGAGCAATCTATGGATCAACTACACTCAGAGATCGCTGGATGTCCAGCGCGTAAATAATATAATGCTTTCAAGATGTTTTTGCGACTCCCTCGTTCCTGTAGTGCCTCAGGAATGTTTGCTGAGACCCACACATATGGCTTTCATACCATAATACGCAAAAATTTGCTGCAACTATATCTTGAGAGCTGTGGCGGAGCTGTTCTCCAAATATAGTCGTTTTGCCGCACAAAACGACTAACTAAGATTGATTATGTAGAGAAACGTGTTTTCCTGCCTGATCGCCTTTTGTTTTAATTATACTATTTTATATCAATGTTACTATAATGACACAAACTAGAATAAAAGCTGTTTTACTACTAAAATATGGATCACTGAGTTGTCGAGTGTTGTTGTGTGCTAGTCCATGCGCGTTTCTTTTTTTATAAATATTACAACAATGCTTTCAGGATACTGTTAGGGCTTCCGCGGTTTTGTAGTGCTTCGACTATGTTTGCTGAGGCGCGGACCGATGATTTTTTCGCGATCATAAGGAAGCGGAGCGCTTCACTATTAAGTCGCCTACGAAGCAGCTCGAACAGTCTCCTGAGGGTGTTGTCCGAGCGGTGGGACCTTTCCCTGATACAGAGGTGGATGCAGCTTCATGTTAGCGCCTCTCCTCGTTTTATTTGACATGCGATTATTATTGTATTGTGTATGTCTAATTTTGTTGTTGATTGTTTTTTATGTGTAATGTTTAAATTTAATTTATATATTTAATTTAATTGTGACATTGATTGTAATTCTAATGTGTATGATTGGGTTTTTTTTTCTTTTTACTTTTGTGGATTGTGTTTTATTGAATTTTAATTTTTAACTAGTAAAGTGTATGGACTTTGTCTGAAATAAATGAATTAATAATAATAATATAAGTAGAAACCCTGACCATAGCGTAAGATACCTACGATGTACCATTTTTTTAAAAAAAGTTCATTTTCCTTTTATCGTTAAGAAAATCGTGAAAGAAGAAGGATGCTGACAAAATTCTATGTTATTGTATATATTTTATTATAGACATTATTTTATCTTTAAATTACACAAGTATTCAACATAAACAACTGAGTAAATTAGAAGATAAGGCACATCATGTCGGTCCAGTATCGGCATCGCAGCTTCGTTCAGATATTATCTTCTTGTCTGTGAAAAAATATAAAATTATTACAAAACATAACATCACGGAACCAAATTGAAACTACGGCCAGGTTCTGCAAATCATAATCTTCCTGCCCTTGTCCCATTTTATTTGGCGTAACACGTTAATTTTTCCATTCTCCCTTGTCAGACGTTATGAAATCATTTACTCCTTCAAAGTCAAAGTCAAAGTCAAAGCATTTATTTCAATTAGACCATTACAGGCACTTTTGAAAGTAAAAAAAAACAATATAAAACGCGAAGCTACAGTCCCAGTCACAAGGCATAATAACTTGTGAAAGTACTGTAGTTGCCCATTCCGTAGCGTAGATCTCTATGGAGAAGAACGGGCAAGAAACTCCATGGTCACTCTTTTAAATCAAAATATGTTACAAAATCTTGGTTACATCATTCATGTTAAGAATTACAAATATGTGAGAACAATGTAGAAATACGGGCAAGTTAAGAGCGTCCAGAGTAAAAGATTAAATCAGTAATTAAAAAATAAAGTAATTATACTTCCTCTTTCATATCCTCACACCATGAATCCATCTTTTATTTTGCCTTCATCTCCCTCTCCATGCATCAACATTCATAATCACCACTCTTTCTACAACAAAAAAACGTATAAAAGTATTTTTGTTGTTTGTTAGCGGAAAATTAAATGGAGTCCATCATCATCTGCCTAGCCTTTTCCCAAACTATCTTGGGTTCGGCTTCCAGTCTAACTGGATGCAGCTGAGTACCAGTATTTTACATGAAGCGACTGCCTATCTGACCTCCACAACCCAGTTACTGGGTAATACGATACCCCTTGGTAAGACTGGATCTCAGACTTTTTGGCTTCTGACTACTCGTAACGACTGTCAAAGATCTACTAATGACAGCCGGTATCAACGGCTTAACGTGCTTTCCGAGGCACGGAGGAAACTCGGTATGTAATTAAGGTCACCCATCCACGGACCAACCTCGGCAAGCACGGCTTATCCTTAAAAATCGACCCGGGCGGCTGTTATTATTTAGCCACGAGGTCTTCATAGTATACACACAAATGGAGTATTGATGGAAAATATTTTAATTAGAATGTTAACTACTAAATTCGATTTCTAGTTAATAATGTACTTTCAATGACATCTTATTCGTCTTTATCGCATATAATATTTGCTGCTTGACGGTAGCCACTTGGGCAGGATATATTTGCTTGTATAGCATTACACCACAAAGGTGACCAGGTACTGTTTCATGTACAATGTACTCAGATACGTGATGGAGTCCTTTACATGTACAATAAACCTACTTCAACTTTTTTTACATAATATACGAGTTGTAGCGTCTAAACTACCTTGACATTCACTATATTTATCATGGTAGCTTAGATGCGAAACCAGTTTGACAAAAACACACATGTTAGTCATCTAACATGATGTGTATTTTTGACCAACTGGTTTTCTTACCTGCTTCGTAATTTCCATGCAACTATGGTGAACCTCAAAATAGGATCCAAAGCCTCTCTTTGTAAAGATTTGCCATACAATGAGGTACCACTACCAAAACCAATATAAGGTAGGTTATACTGGTTTTGTATAGCTTGATTGGTCAATGTTCGTACCTATGGGGAATAATAAATAAACATAATTATGTTTTGTGTTAATTTTCGGAAAACAAAATGGAACAATGACGACCAATTTTATTTTGAATACGAACACTTTAACCGAATTCTATTTATATATTTGCGAGACTATTAAAAAGACGAACACAGAGACGTGTAGAAGTAGAAGACTTGCTACGCTGAATATTAATAAATTGGATTATTCCGATCTGTCACACCGCTTTGTCCCCTTAAGGTGACAGATAGGAAAAAAAAGTTTGATCTGTCCCCCTGTTAGCAATGAGGGGACAGTTCGAACTTTATTCACTCCTTAACGGTTTAAAAAAAAACTTTTTATTCTTGTTTGTCCCCCACAGAATTTAAATTAATTCTTAAAAGTAATGCTACACGTTATGCCCACATTCCACCCGTTATGTTTAAGTCCCGTGTAATAGGAGTGAGCGCATTCCCATCAATCGGTCACAAAACCAGACTCCATTACTGTTACTGAAAAAATCCAAATGGAAAAACTCAATAACTCTCAAGCTCAGTAGTTGCGCTTGTGACCACTTTACCAATGAGGCAGTCATTAAAATATGAATACAAGAATGTGTTATACTAATTACAAGCTTTTATACAGGGTGTAAATCACCTCATCACGAAGCCGTCAACCAAGCATTATGTACATGAAACTAAGTAACTTTACGCAAAAAATATTGCTGGGAAACGACTTTTTTTTTGGGGGTGTAAAATCATGTTTTGTGGTAGAACTCAATGTAACGCACTCAAAACATTGTGCTGATGGACGGATTGAATAGTAAGGGGGTCGTGGAGGTATTTAAAGTAAAAATCTTACATTAAAAACTTGTATTTAAAAAAATACTTGTCAGAAAGTTGGAACTTTGACCCCTAATATCTCCGTAACTAGAAGATTCCCAGGTATAGTGTAGAACAAAAAAATGATCCCAATGATAGGGAGAACCAGTGCCTTTCGGCTTCGTTAAGAGGTGTTTTACACCCTTTATAACTTGCAATGTATGTATGTACCTCTGTTTGTTCGGGTGGAATCTGGGAAGCTAAATTAGAACCACTTTCCGATGTTAGATTGAGCTGAAAATTTGCACACATTTGGTTCTAAGGACAATACATTCTAATGACAGACATAACTTAATCCTGAAGCCTGTATCGTTTCGTCACGAGGGATCTCCTCAACGGTTAATAGCACAGTCTCGAAACTTTGCATACAAGTTCATATTTGATGATTAATCACGATTTTTATCATGAACTCAACCTACAGTCAAGATCGTCTCGTCACGAGGGAACTCCTCAACGGTTAATAGCGTGGACACGAAACTTTGCATATGAGTTCATATTTGATGGATAATCACGATTTGTACCAAGAACACATTATTGCCAAGATCATCTCCGCACGAGGAAACTTCTCAACGGTTAATAGCATACACATTAAATTTTGTATAGGTAGGTACGCGCTCACCTATGATGAATAAACATAATTCCTATCGATATTTCTGATCCTACAGCCAGGACTGTCTTCTCACGAGAAAAATCCTCAAAGTTTAGTATAAATATGAGAAGTCACGAACGATTACGATAAAACTAAAAATGTTAAAATAAAATTATAATTAAAAAACCTTTTTAAAAACAAGCTTTTATAAAAGATTTTCACAAAAGCTTGTCGCGTATAGTTTTTATAGCCTTTACCATTCACTATCCTTTATCGTTTTCATTTACTCCAAGACTTATTTTCTTCTTTTCAGTGCATCTTTATAAAAGCTTAATTTTAAAAAGGGTTTTTACTTATAATTTTTGTTCCGATGGGTTGTTTCTACTTACCTATCCAATATATATCATGCACAAGTCTGAAATACTTTTGTAGCACAATTTTTGTGTATTATTCTTAAATTGCGGAGCTGCAAACGTGACAGCTGCTACTGCAGCAAGCACCACAAAGAAGACAAGATACAGCTTCATGTTGATACGAGTTCACTTGGCCGAAGAATGTGCTGAGATACGTCACGGTCTCTTTTATATAATCACTAGTTCTAGCCCGCGACCTTCGTCAGCGTGAAATAATAATAAAATATTACTTCCCTATTTAAATTGTTTTGTTAACAATATCAAGAGTAGGTTTTTTTGCACGGTTCCCAATTCTTTTTGCTACAGTAAATTAAAGAAGAAGCTTAAGATACTCCTTATAACACCAGCTATCTGCACGTAAAAATCTCGTCAAAATTGGTATAGCCTTGTAACTGGGACTGTAGCTTCGCGTTTTTTTTTGTTTTCTGACATTCAAAAATGCCTGTTATGGTCTCATTTAAATAAATGCTTTGAGTTTGTTACTTTTTTCAATCATTTGGTTTTACAATATTTCTATGTTACAGCGTTAGTACTTAAGAATGGGAGGACATCGTAGGCTCGACAATAAGTCGTTGCTTACTACAAAACGTAGAACAAGATAAAAAGTTACCAAGGTTCTAGGAATCTATAAGGCCTACAATGTCCACACATTTATAAAACAATCGGTAAATAGGAAAAGGGGACTCCTTTGATGCAAAAAAAAGAAGATATTACAAAAAGACTAGATTAAACAAGTGACACAAATGTTGTCATCTCTAACTGTAACTATTCTAAACATAAGGGTGTAATGAAAAACCATTGTAAAACATCTGATTCAAAAGAATGGAAAAAAAGTAAAAATAAGATTGAGAACAGTTAGTCTAGAGACATCCACTCATTTGTGCTGTTTATGAGCTACCAGGGAAGCCGCATGTGCGAAGGGGCTCACGCCAAACTTCTCTATCTTCAACGTAGTCCTTAATTTTGTAATATGCTTTTTAATAAGGACACTTTTGATATATTTTTTAAACTTTCCAACGCTCAATTATTTGACTTCGGCAACTTATTATAAAAGCGTATACTGTTTTTAAGAAAACTAGCTGTCCCGCGCAACTTCGTCTGCGTCACATTTTCCCCGTTTTCGCAACATTTTTCATTGCTGCTCCGCTTCTATTGGTCGTAGTGTGACGATATATGCCTATATTACTTCTAATACCTCCAAAAATATGTGTACAAAGTTTCATGATGATCGGTTGAGTAGTTTTCGCGTGAAAGCGTAACAAACAAACGTACATTCACATTTATAATATTAGTAGGGATGATTTGCTAGTTTTAGTTAATCTGAATTTGGGTATTACAATTTCGTGTTTATTGCGTGTATTTATAGTATGGAAGTCGCTTCTAATTATGAAACTTGAGTAGATAGGTGCAGTTTCCATGAAGAAGTGAGTAAATAAGTGTTTCAAACGTTTTATTGGAAAATCTGATACTTACGCCAGACACCACAGCCCCTAAGTTCTAAGTCAATCCAAGTACTTGGGTTGGTTGACAATGGCAGTGACTAACTTCCCTAACTTCATCAAAAAAATACCGAAGCATGGTTAGGATTAAACCATATAATCAAACTTCTAAATCTCACCCAATAATTTATTCAATAAAATAATTACTTAAACCAAGAACTTAATAACTCAATTACAAAACTTTTGAATTGATAGACGCTGCTCACAAAATGAATGTTACAATTTTGGCCAGCATTTCTTCAACATAGGCACTTTACGACAAATATTCGGAGAGCTAATACCTCTTAGTAATCAAGCCAGGCCGACTTGAGCAAGATTAATTAAACCAACAGAGCATCAATCATTGAGCCGGATTCCCCATCGTAGTGGCAGACGTTTCACCAGTTCAGATCGTAGGTTACTTAGATTGTTCCTACTTTGTAGTGTACTAACTAGGAGCTTTTGACGCTGAATAAACGCGCCGTTTGACTTCTATATTCTAGCATACTCTCTACATTATCATTGGTAACCTTTTTGCACTGCTATAAAGGGTGTAAAACACCTCTTAACGAAGCCGACAGGCACTGGTTCTCCCTGTCATTGCGATCATTTTTTTGTTCTACACCATACCTGGGAACCTTCTAGTTACGGAGATATTAGCGGTCAAAGTTCCAACTATTTGACAAGTATTTTTTAAATACAAGTTTTTAATTTAAGATTTTGACTTTAAACACCTCCACGACCCCCGTACTATTCAATCCGTCCATCAGCACAATGTTTTGAGTGCGTTACATTGAGTTCTACCACAAAACATGATTTTCGTTTCCCAGCAATAATTTTTGCGTAAAGTTACTTAGTTTCATGTACAAAATGCTTGGTTGACGGCTTCGTGATGAGGGGATTTACACGGTGTATATAGCCTGCCTCGTTCAATGCTGAGCTTCAAGTCTTGGCTTCAATTCCCAGGTCGGGATAGTGTTATTGGCATCTCAACATGAATGGATTTAACCAAGGTTTTTGTAACAAGATTCTGATTTAAAAGAGTGTCCATGGAGTTTCTTGCCTATTCTTCTCCATAGAGATCTACGCTTTGGAATAGGCAACTACAGTACTATCACAGTTATAATGTCTTGTAATTGGGACTTTAGCTGCATTTTTATTGTTGTTCGCCGATCCAAAAGTGCCTGTAACTGGCCTACTTGAAATAAATGATTTTGATTTGATTGATTTTATTTGGGTTTTTACATCAGGAATTTCTCGCCATGGTGTCTGAATTCGTGCACTGTTGATGGCAATAGGCTCGCCCCTTATGACATGGGCCTTAAAATCACTGATAAAATGTGCGTGTACTATTAGGTACAGTCATGTCTAATAACATGTATACACGCAGTAACTTTTAGAAGTGATTTTCTCCTACCGTATTGATTAAGGTTTTACGTTTTCACGAACATGGAATTTTGGAAGCCATACTATTACAAAATAGGTCTTATCTCAACGTAGAAACTGTCATTTCACGAGCAAATCAATCGAGCAAATCAATCGAGCAATCATTTTTCAGTTTTGCTAAGTATATACATATTATTTGACGTGACTGTACACCTCTGCCTTACCCTAGGTTGTCGGTGACGCCTGTTCCCTTTTGAGTCATGCTTCCCTGGCTTGCGCGAGTGTCAACCAGGCATACCCCGCGATCTTCCGAATATCATCCACCCAACAGGCTAATTTCTATAACTGGTTCAAACATGACGTGGTAACATTTTAAAAATTTCTGGTGATAAGGCTTTTTTTGGGGTTGCCATAATAAACAGTCGGATCAAGATTATTTAGCCGTCAACTATTCTGGAGAATCACCCATTTCCCGTTTTGGTTAGAGCCTAACCTGGTGTCAGAGGTTTTATGCCGCCCGAAAACTATATCTTAGGCATGCTGGTTTCCTCACGTTGTATGCCACCGAAGTTCTACCTCTATACAGAGAATTACAAACTAAAATTCTAAATTTTGCATGATTATTAATGAACCCACCCGTGTTTAATTCTCATGACTAGCGTTTCAACCACCACGTTTATTTAGCTTAGTGCGTGGAGTAAATGATTGCGCGCGTATTACGTCAATCGTTCTCAACCCATATGATGTTGGTATATCCATACTTCCATACTAATATTATAAATGCGAATGTCACTCTGTTTGTTTGTTTGTATGTTTGTTTGTTTGTTTGTTACCTTTTCACGACTAAACGGCTGATCGGAGCTTAATGAAATTTGGCAAGAAGATAGATTTCAACCTAGGGAAGGACATAAGCTATATATCATCACGCTACGACCATAAGGAGCGGAGCAGCAATGAAAAATGTTGCAAAATCGGGGAAAATGTGACGCAGACGAAGTTGCGCGGGACAGCTAGTTTTCATATAAAGATGTGGTAAAATTAGTGTTTAGATTGTATTACATTGGCTTTTTTTTATTTTGTTGTTAAAATGTGTCTTCTCACACATGCACCTTACTTTGTACGACCTCAAATTTTATAGACAGAAAGAAAAAAACGTTTATTGGTACACAAGTACAAACAATATAAAAAAAGGGAATATATAAAAAAAATACTTTAGAAGCAAACATTAAATATTGTGTTACTCACGGCTGCCCAGTTCAGCAAAATGCCGGGCAACTAGTGCCCGACGGCGACGCTGGGTTTTCAACTGAACCTAAATGGTGAGTGTACGGATGTCAGTTAGTAACAGTAATTATATAAGTACTAGCTGTCCCGCGCATCTTCGTCTGCGTCACGTATTTTCCCCGTTTTCGCAACATTTTTCATTGCTGCTTCACTCCTATTGGTCTTAGCGTGATGATATATAGCCTATGTCCTTCCCCAGGTTGAAATCTATATTCTTGCCAAATTTCATTAAGATCCGATCAGCCGTTTAGTCGTGAAAAGGTAACAAACAAACAAACAAACAGAGTGACATTCGCATTTATAATATTAGTATGGATTGTGTACAATATGATAATATTCTACACAATATTATAATTTTTGGATAGTCTACCTGTGTACTCATCGAAATTCGACAGTTAAGAGGTAAAACGGTAACAGATTGCGAGCTAGGCAAAGTTTTTTTCTCACTCACAATATCCATACTTCCATACTAATATTATAAATGCGAATGTCACTCTGTTTGTTTGTTACCTTTTCACGACTAAACGGCTGATCGGATCTTAATGAAATTAGGCAAGAAATTAGATTTCAACCTAGGGAAGGACATAGGCTATATATCATCACGCTACGACCAATAGGAGGGGAGCAGCAATGAAAAATGTTGCGAATACGGGGAAAATTTGACGCAGACGAAGTTGCGCGGGACAGCTAGTATCAGTATAAATATAATATACATCCATCAACTCACGCTTTTATTCCCATAGGGGTAGGCAGAAACCACAGAATGATAGCTGCTACGATCCTTATATATTCCTATTGCCTTTCCAACGGTCATAAATCTGGTCAGACAGGCACGCCGGTTGCGAGTACTAAGCACCTGACCTTTCCGAAGAACCTCATCTTTAAGGTCAGTGAATGTCCTTCATAGACAAATAAACCTTGTACTCGTAGTTCAATGAAATGCAGGCGACATTCAACTTTAGGATAACCTAATGTAAGTATCCACGGGTCAAAATGGATCCCCACCGAAAAGTTAATAAGGCACAAAATATCTTGCATCCTATGTAATTCAGTTCCAGTATTGACCATGTCTGCATTGAAAGGCGCCCAGGACTTCTGCACCAGGCTGACCTCCTATCTCTTGAGCCTTGAGACAGTGTTCACCACGTCGGGGTCTTCGCCACCAATAAGTCAAGAATATGACTTGATTAAATTATAATTAATTTACAAATGTTATTTATAGTGTTTAAATATGGATTAAAAGTATCTAATAAAACGTAAAACATTAAAGTTTAATAAGTTCAATGTGCCAGAAAGTAAACTGACACGAATCTGACGTCTATTAATTTGATTATACGACACTTTTTATTAAATTAACCAGAATGAAAGGAAAACGTGATTTATTAACCGGATAATAAAGCCATTGTTTGTCTAACGTCTTAGTTAGATTAGAGAATTCAATAAACGGAAGCTCATTGTACACTTTATTTTATGTCACTCTTTGTTTATTTCGGAGGATTTTGACAGAACCGTGATGGAGTTAGTGTTGGTTCATTGAAACAGATGATCAACAAGACAACTAGGGGTAGCTACATCAATGAATATTTTGAATTTAAGATGGCTCATCGCCATTTCTGGTTTTCTGCAAACAAACAACGATGAATAAAATTGTTGGATTGTCTCTGCTATCAATGCGGTTCTTAATAGGGGACTCTAGCCCCGAGGAATTTGAAGAATAGGTATTTGAAGAAACTATTGCCATCCCGCTGCGCCCGACCTAACCCCCGAAACGAAGCGAAAGGGACAACTGCAGCTCAGGCTGATTTTACCTACAAAAATCTTCTGTTTCTACAGTAAACTCGAGCAGTGTAATAATAATTGATCCTTTTCAAAAAAAATTTTTTTTCGACAAACCCGTTTCACTATTCCCGAACACTACATTTACGACCGCCAGAAAAGCGCCGAAACAAAAAAGTTCGACGAAATCCTGGAGAAACAATTTAAGAATTCATCGGAGGAGTAAGAAAAGTTTCTACTTCCATCATATAAGAAAGGAGACAAAAAAATAAGAGCAGTACCACGTTGCCCAGTAGGTACCACGGATAAAAATGATCATCAATATTAATGGATCTTACATTAATCGTGAGCTGATATTTAATTTCAATATAATTATGGTAAAAAGTTCGAACTCACGATGTTCTAGCTTCTACAAGGTATGTATAATAAATGTCTCCGGATGTAGATTATATAATATCGAATAATATTAATTCTAACAAACAACCTATTCTTTGGTAGAATTAACGCTAATCCTAATAATTCAAGGTTATAGAATCCATAATTATTATAACTAGCTGTGCCCGCGGGTTCGCTTTTTTTTTTTTTTTTTGAATGGCATCTCGCAGTTCAACCTATGAGGTTGTCGTCTGCTTAACCGGACTATCCTATGGGTGCCTTTAGAGTAAGGCCTCCAGCCAGGGCATAAAAACTTACAAACTAAGCGACTGCACGCTAAGGGCACCCCCTGTGGGGTACGAACCTCGGCTTAGGGCGTCGCTGGGGGAGGACTGCATGGGGACAGGCTGGATCTGAATGGTATCATTATTTAGGGGCTGATTTAAAACTACTGGCACAGCATCGCGGGCTGGCTCGAGCGAGGGTCGGGGAGGGCATGGACCGGGACGTCGCGACGGACCTCGACGGCGAGGTCGGAAAGACGGCGGTTTGAGTCGGAACTTTTTAAGAGTGCTAGTCTCTTTGTTACTCTCCTGGAGGAGGGTGATAGCATCATCTGGAGTGACAAGGGTATGCCTAGGACGGCGTACTGTACTAATGCGCGAGGGTTCGTAACGGGCGGCCGCTGCGATCAGGGGATTACGGTGTTTAATGGCGTTATCGAAGAAACGCTTCGAAAGGCGTTTCATAAACTGAAGGACGGTGGGCATTCTAAGGTCTACGTGTAGACGGTCATTACGGACATAAAAAGGGGCTCCCGTGACTCTACGTAAGAACCGGTTCTGTAAAATTTGCATCCTATGGATGTACTTAGGCTTGGTGTGAGCGTACACGACGCAAGCGTACGTCATAATGGGGCGGATCACCGCGGTATAAAGGCGCAACTTGCACTTGAGTGACAACTTGCTTTTTGCCGAAATCATGAAATGAAGCCTACCCATAGCAAACGCAGCTCGGTCGCGAGCTGCTTTGATGTGCGCCGCGAAAGACGAGTGGTTGTCAAGTATGACTCCTAAGTACTTGGCTTGCTTCTCCCAAGGGATAGGCTTACCGTACATAGTGATCGGGCTGAGCGCGGGTGGCTTAATTTTACGCTGTTTAGAGTAAAGAACTGCCTGGCTCTTGTCGGGGTTCACCTCGATTCTCCATTTCCGGAACCAAGCGCCTAAGACGTTGGCTGAGGTTTGGAGGGTGCTATAGATAGCGTCGTGACTGCGGCCAGTGTAATAAATGGCCGTGTCGTCCGCGAACAGGGCTAACTGAGCCTTCTTGCTCTTGGGGATGTCACTGGTGAACAGAGTAAAGATAAGGGGAGAGACGACGGAGCCCTGAGGGACTCCGGCTCTAATGGGGTGGGGGGAAGACAGTGCCTTCCCGATGCGATAGCGGAAGGTGCGATCCGACAGAAAGTCTCGTAAGATGAGCACGAGACGGTCCGGCACTCCCAGTTTGTACAGCTTATATAATAAGCCGTTGTGCCAGACTTTGTCGAAAGCCTTTGCTATGTCGAAGTACAACACACCCGTCATCGCTCCATGCTGGAAGCCAGCGCTCAAGTGTTCTACGATGCGATGGGCCTGTTGAATGCAGGAGTGTCCGGTCCTGAAGCCGAACTGCTCGTTGGGGATGAGACTCTTAGCCTCGGCGAAGTCTTTGAGTCGCTTATAAATAAGTCTCTCGTAGATTTTGCCGAGTGCGTTCAGGAGACTGATAGGTCTGTAGCTTGAGGGCTCAGACTTGGGTTTGCCTGGCTTGGCGAAACCGATGACAGTGGCCTCTTTCCATATTTGGGGAAAGGCGTTGTTGCTCAGGGCGCCATTGAAGATGGCCGCCATTAACACGACGAGCTGAGCGGGGAGGAGTTTTAACACCCTATTGGTGATTCCGTCGGAGCCGGGTGCTTTCCGCGGTTGAAGCTTATTAATGATGTCTTGCACTTCGTCAGCTGTGACCGAAGGCAGAGGATCATCAGGGTCTTCTACGGGAGGGAAGGCGGCTTTACGTTCGACGAATGCGTTCACCTCATCGAGATGTCGCTTGTCTACTGGTTGAGAGCTGGGGGAGCACTGGGACTCCAGGCTGTCGGCTAGGCATTCGGCCTTCTCAGAGTCGTCGAATGCGACGCTCTTATCGGGTCGGGTGAGGGGAGGCATCGAAGCCTCTTCGGTGGAGCGCAACTTGCGTTGGAGCTGCCAGAAGGCTAGGTGGGTAGGCTCGAGCTCGCTAAGCGTCTTGTCCCATTGATCTGAACGATGCTCACTAGTGCGCTTCTTTACAGCACGCTGTAAATAACGCATGTGAGCTTTGTTCGCGTCGCAGGGAAAGTTGCTGTAGGCACGGATGGCCGCGTTCTTCTCGGTTATCAGTTCACGTACGTCAGCGGGTAGAATCCAGCGTTGATCGCTCATTGCTGGAACTTCCCGTGAGCAATCCTTTAGTACGGATTGCACGTGTTCTGTAAACGAGTTGATGGCGGCCGTCGTGTCTGCGACTGAGACAATGTGGTCGGGGATGGCCTCCAGGTGAGGCGACGTGGTGGATTTCAGCTTTTCGCTGACTTTCCTCCTTCCTCCTCCTTCTTTGAAGAAGCGGCTGAAGAGTTAGCCTTAGGGCTGGATGGTCTGCTGGTATGAGCAGCTTCGGACTTTGGTGCGGGGACCGGGGAGGTGGGGCGGGAGGCCTCGGGAGAGGGGATGAGAGGGAGCGCGACTAATTTTTTGGCCATGGTGGCCTGAGAGTTTTTGCCCTTTTTCCTCTTGCCCTTTCCGACGACTTGATAGTCGTCTTCAGAGGACGAGGAAGCAGAGCAGGAATCTATAACCGATTCCGAGTCGGAGACTGGCACAGTTGTGTCCATTTTCTCCGAAATGGGAACAATGGACGCAGGTGCGGACTGATCCATTGTTTGCTTAACAATGGGTCCGGGGTTAGCCGGAATCGCGGCGGCGACGGCTGGCGGTGAGCCTTTGTCCATGTTCTCAGAAACGGGAACAATGGACGCAGGTGCGGACTGGACCCTTGTTTGCGAAACAATGGGTTTCACTACAATGGGTCTTGGAGTTGCCTTAATCGCGGCGGCGACGGCTGGCGGTAAGCCTCTGTCGGCAGGTGGCGGTGACAAGGGGCTCTCGAGCGCGTCACTGAAGTCAGTGACGGTATCGGTGGTTTGCTGAATGGCAGCAATTTCTGACCCATATTTTTGTAAATATGGGTCGGTCGTGAAGACGCGCAAGAAAAAGCGCAAAAGCGCTTTATCTGTGTCGTCGAGGGACGACATTTTATCGGCTAAAAGTTAGCGGACATTTGAGTGAAGCTCAGCGCGCCTAACAACCTAATTTCTTGACCAATTATTTAGGGAATTTACTGAATCAGTGACTCACCCGCTTCAACCTTCCCGCAGGCACAGTCCGAGGGTCCTGGCTTGGTAGGAACTCCAACTCCAGTCCAGGGAACTTTGCTTTCAGGAACTTGTTCAAACGGGAAACACTAGCACAGTATATCGGCGGCGCATGCGAACGCGACGGAGCCCAATTTTTCACCTAGACCCTGAAGGGGTTAGGCGGGCGGGTTGGGTCACCACCCTCTCTCGGTTTCGTTGGCACCGTTAGGTTTCCCACCAAGAACCTCGAAATTGAGGATTTTTCCCTGATGGGGCAAAGGAAGTTAAATCGGAATAATATCCGAAGCAAATGAGCAAGTGCTGTCTTAATAAAAAGACAGCAATTGTTCGGGGGTGTAGTCGAAAGACAACTGATGACGTCACGACACTGGGAAGCGACGAACCGATGACACACACTGATAGCGAGCGGGAATGCGAGCAGGTAGCGGCACGTCCGTACGCGACGGCGGTCAGGCGGCGAGTATCCGCGGGTTCGCTCACGTGTCCGCGTATTTATTTGGCATTGTCAGGGAAAAATACAATGGGCACGTGAAGTCGTAGCTGTCGTATTCCTTCCTTTACCAATAAAATGTAACATCTTGGCTTTGGAAGTCTAAGTTTTAAGTATTAGAGGAAGTCTTAATCAAGTTCTGGGGGGGGAATCAATTTAGATTGCCATGGGCACGCTAAGAAGAGGTTTATGAACGAACGCAAAAAGATGCAACTCATGATCTATCCTGGGTTCCAACGTCCATGCGCATATCCTATAAAATTAAAAAAAAAGGATTGTGTGGTTTTATGAAACCACGGTAAAAGTGAATCTTTTTTTTACACTATAGACAAGTAACTAAAAAAAATTGGAATAATATTCCATTAAGGGTATAAAACGCGGAGTAGGGATAAAGTGAAAGGTGCTCACGAGCACCTTTCACTTTATCCCTACTCCGCGGCAGACCGTCACGCGACATGCAACACACAGACGAAAAAGTTTGAGACGATGTAATAAATGTTTTACTTTAAAAAACTTTCAACTCTGAGAACTTAATCAGCCGATGGAAAACAAAAGCGATAATCCGAAATCACGTTACTGTAAAATACTGTAAACGCTTGATTTTAAATGGTAATAAAACCAGAAAGATTATGTGCTTCGGGAATCCTCATGTTTTCAAAAAAACAGGCACGTCGCGTCGCAGTGTGACCGGGGGTCCAGTTTGGTTTGTCAACGCATTGTAGTGCATTAATTGCGCACTTATGAAGTCTCTCTCTTCGTCTTATTTTATCATTTATTCATTTTATTTCTCAGGAAATCAAGTGCATGTGCTTTCTTCACTCTGGAGTATAAGCCTGTCAAGTATTTTAAAAATACCTAATCTCCCTCTCGCCATATGTTTACCAAGTGAGAAAGATGTTTAATATACATGAAAAAAAATATACCGAATTGGTTGCCTGATGATAACATTTATTTAAGACTATTTAAAATTGTGTCGTGTTTGTTATAATTCCGGATCTGTTTTTATTTTTATTTTATTCATATGTAAATAAGAAAACAGATGAGTGCACATAATTATATTATAAACAACACCTTGTGTTACAACCCTAAAGTAAGAACAAAAAAAAATAGACAACTCAACAGATTCTTCGCCCTTATGCTTTGCTCTTTCGATTTCTTTTGATTTGGAAAAAATAATTGTTTCGTTAATTTTAATTAAAAAGTAACCTAGGCTAGAAATGAGGCTATCAGAAATGAGGACATCCGCAAGAGAACCAAGGTTACCGACGTAGCCCGAAGAATTGCCAAACTTAAGTGGCAGTGGGCAGGGCACATTGTTCGCAGAACGGATGGATGATGGGGCCGAAAAGTTCTGGAATGGCGACCGCGAACCGGAAGACGAAGCGGAAGGCCTCCCACTAGGTGGACCGATGACCTGGTGAAAGTTGCGGGGATCCGCTGCATGCGAGGCGCATGGGACCGGTCAATGTGGCGTCACTTGGGGGAGGCCTATGTCCAGCAGTGGACGTCTTTCGGCTGAAATGATGATGATGATGTTGATGAACCCAGGCTAAATTTGCAATATTACATTGGTACATATGTATTAGAATTGCTAAAAATATTGTTTTGATTCGGTAGACAGATGAGTGAAAGTCAATTTTACTAGCGTAATGTTATGTTAGTTCAATACCCCAGCCTGTGATTCCCGTACGGAACTGTCTTCGGCAGTGGTGCAAACACCAGTGAGTCGGGGCCGGTGCTGCGTTTTGCGTTGGATGTGGTACAGCGCACAATGTGACACATTGGCGTCGACCGAAAAAATTTCAAGCTCTCACCCGGCAATATGCTGTGCGAAGGTCGCTTAATGAAGCTTAGGGTATTAACCAGGAATGTGCTTCCGCTGCATGTTGGTGGCAGGAATACCAATTTAGAGCTGGTTGCACAAAAAGAACAAGTGCGATTCTGGTTCGCGTGACGAAAGTACCGTACAAACTTGTATTTTGATGGTTTGTGCATCACGAAAATCAGGCCAAGTTATTAAGCTCATTACAGTTTCACACAGAAACGGTATCACGCAACGTAGGTATAAAACCAAGCTTTCCGCAATGCTACTCGGTATTAAACGGAACTCTCGAGATACGAAGATACAAAGCTATAGTTGATCCTCAACCTTGAGTCTCTTAATCCCGTTGCCAGACTAAACTAGCAAATCGTTGAGAATATGAGCCTTAAACTACGGTAAGCTCAGAAGATTAAATTAAATTAAATATTTACAGATACTGTGATTTACCTAACTGAAAATTGTGTGGTAATCAGTTATCGTGGTATGAACATGTGAAGCGGAGGACTGAGGAAAATGTGATGTAGAAGATGTGGTAGTATAGACGGCTTGACAGCGTGTGTGTACGCTAGACTCTATGTTCTAAATATTGCCGTCTTCGGAGAACAAAATGATATAAAAATGAAAAAATAGTACATTACTGCCGCGGTCTATAATCACTACTTTGCTGGTCGCGCTGATTATGGCCGACAACGCAGCGTAGCGCAGCTCCAGGCCGACACAGCGCGGTCAGCGTGCAGCACTTGATGGACGAGCTGAGATAAAGGCCGAGACCGTAGGTCGAGGCCTTTCCAGCGAGGACAGCAAGGGCTGCAATGATGGCCAAGCTGAAAGGCCTAGAGCGTAGCTAGGCTAGCTCGAGGCAATCATAGCGTGACCAGCGAAGCAGTCATTGTGGGCCAAGGTTTGTATAGTGCTTTACTCAAAATGCAAGTACCTAATCTAAATAAAACCAGCAAGTAATTTAAATAAAAAATATATTTGTACCTATCTCTATAGATACAAACAGCTGTGTTTTAAATAAAATCTTTTTGGATTTGATTTTTTAAAACGTTTAAACGTCAAAATAGCGGCCGGCAAAACATTGCCGGCCTGTTAGAGCGGCCAGCAAAACTTTGCCGGCCACTACTTACTACAGAACGGCAAGGTCGACTTTGCTCAAACAAGGTTGTCAAAATAATGACCACATTACATGCATTTTTGAGTAAATTACATGTCGATTGCTCCTTAAATAGTGGACGTAGACCGATGATTGTTTCCTTCCAAAAAAGTTTATTTTTATGATTGTTCGAAATGATTTATTTAAACCCGCCTAGTTATTAAAATGGAGATATTATTTAAAAAAATAAGAAGTTAGTCAAAATCGATTATATGCTAAGTTGTATGATGTCAATTATCATTTTGCCTGACTAGAATCAAATATTGCACTCTTTACTTAACATTTTATTCTACGGGATTTTAGGGTGCAAGTGATGTTGATAATACTTAAGAACTGCTTCATTCCAGACCTAGATGGTGCAATTAGTTGTGGACGTGGCAGGAGAGAAGGTATGGCATATCCTGTGTTGGGGCTTCAAGATCGCATTATGTTCGAGACGGGTCGATAAAATTTGGTCTCCCAATGTAACTGTGATATGGTAATCAATATTAGTTTTATTCAATTCAAGTGTTTGAAAATTAACTTTGTAACAAACGTCTTCTAAAACGTCGTTAACAAATAAACTGGGTTCTCACTCTTCATTAACTAAAACTTTTTCAAGAACTGGGTTGGTACATACCGATAGTACCTTCGAGAACGGCGAACCTGTTGACTAATGGCCATATCAATGAGGAGCAGCTCCTTAGTACCGAGGGACCCGTTCCTACATTCATTTTGAGAAGCGGACATGTTTACTGATTTTAGCTCTCAAAATGGATGTAAGAACTTTATAGACTGTCGGAAGACACGACATAGGTCTAAAATTTTTGGGTTCCGCAGCAGCTGTACTACCCAATTTAAGGAGCGGGATTCTAGTAGTCAGGAACTCGGCAGCGAACCTGACTCTAAGGCTGACTGAAACAGAAACCGCCAAGCGAGCGTGCGAACTTTGGGCCCTCGCTCACGGCGACTTTTTGTAGCGATGCTGACGCGCGTTTACGAAATGCGCGACTGCATCGCTACTAACTCGGGTTAGTCGCATTTGTAACGCGCTACAGAAGCGAGCAGTATCGCGACTGTATCGATGCAAACGCGCGACAGCATCGCTACTGCATCGCTACAAAAAGTCGCCGTGAGCGAGGGCCCTTTGGATCCACTTAATCCAGAAGTTGCACAGGTCATCCAGCTCTGGAGATTTCCAACTAAACAATGGATGGACTGCACGAGCAACATCTAGGGGGCTGATTATGATTGCCCCCATTTCTGTATTGTGTATTTTATGTATGAGCCCATACATACAAATTAGTTGTTATTTTATTTAGTTGCTTGATAATAAATTTAAATGATTGATTGATTGTTATACCCTACTATGTAGTAAATGGTGTTCTGATATGTCGGCTTTGTGCTCGGAGTTTATCGGCCAAAGTTGGATATATTATGCTAGCCACCTGAGAACATAATTATGAAAGAGCAGTACACCAAAGCTCTCGACAACCAACCTAGAAAGCCATCAAATGCAGTCGAAGTGGCCGAAATCAGCTAGACATCATCATTCGGAATATGTAGCAAGCAGTGTTCATATGTATTATAAAATTACGGAATCAACACAAGAAAACAAAACATTATGTAAAAATAATTTAATCTCAAATTATTATTTTTATAGAATTTAGAAGATAGAATCATGAAAAGTGATTGTTCAGTGTTCTCGTTGTCACGAAGTTGTTCGGAACTCCATCAGGTCAATCCTCCTCATTATAATAATCGGCTTGACTGTAAAAGATACAAAAACATAAATGATTGGAAAGGACTGAATACTATTATTCAATATGTTTAAATAAGCCCTGTCCGATCCCAAAGGGGCATATAGGTACACAAATGGCATTACCAAATAAAATACGAAACGTAAACGTTTCCCGAAACGTCTGCCCAAAATACCACCACTTCTCTGAATTCTAACAAACTTCTAAACCGTGAAAACACCATCTTTGGCATTAGTATGTTTGATCGGCAATTGTTTGTTAATGACGTCACAACCCGAGAAGCGACCGGAGAGTCACCGCACGTGCACTTGCGTTGCCATGAATATTTCTTTATTTTAGTACATTTTATTTAATTTTCTTTTTTTCTTGCTAGCCTAAAAGGCTTACTTACAAATAAAAAATATATTAATAAAAATAAATAGAATCTACTCTCGATGATATGATAAAATATCCTCACAGATTGGACAGGGTTCATTAAACACGTTCATTTAACGGATTTTTTATACAATATGTATACAGCTATATATATATAGTCAAGTCAAGTCTGGTGCCCATACAAAATTCAATACCTACTCGATCCAAATGTGGCACTGTGCACATAATAAATGAGTATATGTATAAGATAGTTCTTGCAACTCTTTGAGTAAAAAAGGTCTTGTCCTTGTGGTTTATAGGACTCCGTATCAAAGTCTGGTTGTCAGACTTTCAAGCCACTGACCACCTATAACAACTGCCAAAGGTCTACAAATAACAGCCGGGACCAAAGGCTTACATGCTTTCTGAGAGGTGCAGGAAATTCGGTATATAATAGAGCCTCCCATCCACGGGCTAACTTAGGGGTTTGACCTGAACATCGACCCAAGCGGCTGTGTTTAATTAAAACCGAGTTTTATTACTCTCCTAGTCTTCTTCTTAGCGCGTTGATGGCAATCGAAAATGTATCGGCCCAGAACTGGCAAACTCTCCTATAATAATTTAAGAACTTCTTCATCTGAATATTTTTGAAGTGAAACTTCTTATGCGACTTCCAACAAGTTTAACGTTCTAATGGAGGGGGAACATTTTCTATTACCCACAAAGAGATGGCGCTATCACAAGATTCGTGACTACGTAGTTCTACTAGGTACGCAAGATGGCATGCAAACAGTCATGCATTCGACCCTTCGGTGTGACCAGCCTTCGCTCAATTTCCATGAGTAGAATAACCTCGATAAACTTATGTAATAAAAAGTGTACAACAATAAAACAATAAAATATTATTTAGAAGCTCAATAAAATAACGAGAGTGAATGCGTGACACTCGAACGCATGCGTGTAGTATTACGAAGTTTCACTTCTTCCGCGCGGAGGGACTCCACGCACAATTTTTTTTTATCCTTTAATTTAATGAGCACTCAGAAAATAACATTAAAATCTTAAGCAGGGTTTTGTCAAGTTCCAAACTTCAACTAGGTGGTATTATTCAAATCCAATGAAAATCATTTATTTCAAGTAGACCAGTTACAGGCATTTTTGAAAACAAAAAAAAAATGTACCAGTCACAAGACATACTAACAGTAGAAGTACTGTAGTTGCCCATGCTTAATTCAGAAACCGGTAAAAATCTAATACTTACGGTGCTAGTGAAATACCACCTTGCGCATACCACGACAGTCCCACGAAACTGACTAACAACAACAAAACAACTAGTTTCGACCACATCTTGAGGAACAAACGTATACAAGGTGTTGTTTTGCATCCTCGTCAAATTCAAGGAGATTGATATGCTAGTGATTCTCGTTCCGAATCAATAATAAAATGGGTAGGTATTTTTTTTTTCATATTTTTAGGGAAATCGGTAAGTATGAACCACCCTTGTTTAAAACACGGCACGTCTAATTCTTATAACCCCCTAATAGCCCTATAATCGCGCTTTGACACATACAAACAATCTCGAACGTTTATTCGATAATTTCTTATTCCCTAAACCACGTTAAAGGGGTTATTCTGATATACTGAAAAACTTAAACAACCGAAAAAATCTGCGTTTATTAATAATTAACAATTAACTAGGTACCGTAGTTTAATTTGATTATTTATGTCTTTTGTGACAACCTCTTGAATGTTGACGAGGATGCAAAACAACACCTTGTATGTCCAGGTGATTTGAATACTAAAATTAAGTTAAAATTGTTGACTCTTTTATAGCAGTGCTGTTACGGACGTCATAGCATAATTTATTTAAATAACAACGTCACATGACTGATTAAAAAAACTTAGACGAAATAAATAGCCAAAGTATAATAATAGTATCAACCTTAAATGGCTTTAAGGTTTAGATTTAAGTTTACAAATAAATACTGATTTTATTATAGGGAATTTACAGTATAAATCATTAGAATAGGTTTGTTTTACTGTCCTTAATAAGTAAGTAAACAAAAAGTAAGCTGCAAACTACACTTTGTGGGTATGATGTTGAGTATTAATACGTTTCTAATTTAATTTGATTCTGCACATCTTAAACTTTATTTATTCAGACTAAATATAAAGTAATTAACACGCACAAGGCTTGGCTATAAGGTCACCTGATCGACTGGTTACATCGGCGATTGTTTTTTTTTATAATTTCATTAAAACATGATTGAAGACGATTCCACTTTTTAAGCAAACAATAAGATACTGTTACTATCAAACTGATAAAATAAAAGCTAGTCGATCACTCGTTTGTATTCATTCAAGTAACAAGTAAACCTATTCAAATTAAAATATTGTAGTGTCTGTTTGTAATTTTAAAATAACACCTTTTTACTGTATGCATAATTATATGAAAGTATATACGATACATAATACAAAAAACTATTTTTAAATCTTTGTCTGTTCGTTTGTTTCGGCGTTTCTCCGAAACGGTTTTATTTTCGTTGACGCAGTTTGGCATAAAGAAAAGAAAGCAACGAGAAAATATTTATTTGTCGCAGGGGCATGACATGCGTACAAGTAATAACAGAAAAAATAAACATTAAACATACAACGCATAACAAATATTTATAAATAAAAAAAACCTACCAAATGCGAGTCGTACTCGCACACACTGGGTTCAGTAGCACCAAACTTATAATGACAATATTTTGAACGCTCGTTCAAGTGTTTTACACTCAATATCATAGAATTTGTTTTTCATAGTATGTTAATGAAAAACAACGTTACTGATGCAGTTTGATGAAAAAGTCCTTTAACTCAAAAACTTATAATCAAATGTTTTGGAAACAAGTTTTCGTTGAAAGTTTTTCTTACGTTCGACTTCATCATCTTCGTCAGCTTCCAGTCCAACCGAATTCAGATAAATATCAGTATTTTACATGAAGCCACTGGCTCGGTATGTAAAGGGTGGTCACCCATCCACAGACCAACCTAGGCAAGCGGCTTAACCTGAAGATCGATTCGAGTGGCTGCTGTGTAATTTAGCCACGAGCTCCTCCACTAGTTTTTTTACGGTTAACAACCCAAAACTTTCAAAAATGTTTCCTGTTCTTACTTTAGAAATAAGACAGACACAATTTTTCTCCCTCATCTCATCAAACGTAGAATTTAAAAATAGTATTTATGAAACCTTCATGTCACTTTTTATCGATAGACACCCCTGAAAGTTATTATAGTATACGGAGATGTTTTTTTTTTCAACACGCTTTAACTATGAAGGGCCACCCCTATTTAATTTTTTACATATTATTTGTTTAGCGGTTCACTTAAGGCACATATTCTCCAAATTTCAACTGTGTGGTGCAGTACAGTCTCGAAGTAAAAATTATGTGACACGGACGGACAGACTGAATCAGAGTTCCGTTTTTGCCAAAGGAACCCTAAAAACAAATATTACGCAACAAAATATTTTTATAACGAAGACCATGTCGTATCTCAGCGTATTCTCGTGCCAAGTGAACTCGTTTCAACATGAGGCTGCAGTATGTCGTCTTCTTTGTGGTGGTTGTTGCACTTGCAACCTTCACATTTGCGTCAGATTTTCCGGATTTTTTTCCCCAATTAGTGATTAGTGATTCCTGTCCACCTGACTATTCTAAAATAGATGGGAGGTGCATTCCCGGAGAATAAGTAAATTAATAACTCTTATACTGTCATTACGATTTAATATTTAATAAATGAATGGCTTAAGAAATTTGTGGAAGATTGGCCGGAGATTGCCACAGCTACACATAGGAAGAAGTGGAAAGCTTTGGGAAAGATCGGTTTCCAGCAGTGGAGACAACACAGGTTAAATCTAAAAATAGTGCGTGGAGTCCCTCCGCGCGGAAGGAAACTTCGTAATACTACTCGCATGCGTTTGAGTGCCACGCATTCACTCTCGTTATTTTATTGAGCTTCTAAATAATATTTAGTTGTTTTCTTGTTGTATTATTTTTATTACATAAGTTTATCGAGGCTATTCTACTCATGGAAATTGAGCGAAGGCTGGTCACACCGAAGATTCGAATGCATGACTGTTTGCACGCCATCTTGCGTACCTAGTAGACCTACGTAGTCACAAATCTTGTAATACTGCCATCTCTTAGTGAGTTATAGAAAATATTTCCTCTTCATGGTAGCGTTAAACTTGTTGGAAGTCGCATAAGAAGTTTCACTTCAAAAACCGCCGCACCGCCCGAGGAGACAGGGCTTCCTAATGTTCTCCCTGTTACAAGGTATTTAAACATCACTGTTAGTATTTCATGAGGCGATATAGCTTTTCTCATTTCTGTATCCTGCTTTTGAATTAAGGGATGACAATTGGAGTGTTTTCATGCATTCGTAGATAGTTGCGGTAGTCTTTCGGCTTTTCAATTATTGCAATATGTTGAGTTTAACCTGACTGGGTACAACTTAGTGTGTATGTTCTCCACGCAGCTTAAGCAGCGTGCACCCTAGCGTGTCTAGCTTCACATTAATTTTGCCATTATACCGTTAAAATCATATATTTTATTTGAATTTTATCGATTTATAATTTATTTTAGAGGTTACTTTGAGGTATTTCTCCATCGAGTTTTTTTTTTATGGAATCGTATTTTCAAAACCGATATCACTTGTCACTTTGCTATATATTTTAATCATTAAGTGAATGTTGCAGTAATATGAGGAGGTATTCCTTGAAGCGCTACCATTTTGAGGCGCACCTAATGAGGCGCTCCTTTTTTATTCCTCGGAGTGCACCTTTTAGTAGCGCTAGCCTTTTAATTGCTATCGGGAGCGCTACTAAAAGGTGCGCCTCAAAATGGTAGCGCTTCGAGGAATACCTCAAGAACCAGAGCCATTCAACTTTCACAATTTGGGGTTATTCTGGCCCTCAATTTATTTTTTCTTGTCGCTTCGCCCTGCGGGGGCTGGGGTAAGCGATGAATGCCTACTGCGCTCGGATTATCACGGCCTTAACAATAAAAATACTTTTCTTCGGGAATATTTTTGGAAAAAGTGATTCCTAGAATATTCCGTGTACCAGCCAGTAGTTTCGATTTAGTTCCTATTACTGGGGTCACTCACAGTCACATGAATCTTTAAATATATATTTTTTAAATGTGTTCATTATACAGGTATATGACCGTGGTATAAAATTCGCGGCTGACCTATGTCCAGAATATCGCGTTTTAATAGAATAATCTGTGCTTGCAAAGCTGTACGTCATGGGCTTTTCTTAACTGTGTAAGGAAAAATTTCCCTTTTCTTTACAAACTAATATTTTTATCTTTTTTACTGAAGATTATGGAGTAGAACGCCTGCAATAAACCGAACGGAACGATCCCTGATTTACTGATGAAAAGGACAATAAGCTACCAGTTATATATTAAAAGCAATAAAAATACATTAAAATAAGTAGTTAAATCTTCTTTTTTATTTATTGTAACGGATTTATTCGGTTTTGAGCCGAACACTCCCGAACATTTTCGAGTTGGACACACGAATGCTAACTGACGAACGGGCGTAGACAGATCGATTTGTTACGAAGCTGTAACAGGCCTATGTCCAGCAGTGGACGTCTTTCGGCTGAAATGAACAAGTTTGACACTACATTGGATTACGATTTAATTAGTCGTGTCCTATCCATACTGGGTAAATAAAGAGCATAATAACGAGAATAAACCGAATTCAAGTCAACTCGTGTTACCATAACGAGGTTTGCAATAATACAAAGCCCAACAGGGCATATTTTAAACAAAATATTTTTTATGTTCTTTAAAGTTTTGTCACAAAAATGAAACCTGACAAGCGGACGTGTCACACTAGACTGATCAAAATATTACTAAGATGTAACATTCATAGGAGAGTAATCTTCTTCGTCTGGTCCCATCTATACAGGGTGTAACGGAAAGGGTATATACATCCTTAACGGTGTGCTACAGACCATCAAACTGAACATGTTTCTCATCATAAAACATGTCTTTCAGCAAAAAAAATATCTGCTGCCCCATAGAAAATTACAATACCTATTCGACCCAAATGAATAGGCAGCTGATATTTTTTTTTGCCGCAAATTTTTTTTATGCTGAGAAACATGTTCAGTTTGATGGTCTGTAGCACACCCTTAAGGATGTATATACCCTTTCCGTTACACCCTGTATAGCTCGTAATACTTGAACGTCTTTGTATGAATATAATAATATAGTGTAGGTATTTAAGTAGTAACAACCAAATGTCAAAAGTTTAAAAAAATAAAAAAAATAATACTTTAGTTTTCTCTTTAATTCGGTTATTCATTTATAAACACATTATTTAAATGAATAAACGAAATACAGAGAAAACAAAAGCTTCGACCAACATCTCAGGAGTGTTTCGCTTGGCGCAGCTGGATCAAGGGCTTGATTCAGAAAGCAGTACTTCTGGACACGGCACGTAATTGTTAGGAGGTTCCCCTCTCAAGAGTTCTGACCACCGGAACCTGTTCCCGATGCTGGTGGGCTACTATTTTTTTATATTTTCTCTTCATTTGTTATTAATGTCTTTTAAATCGAATCATTTTAATCAATAAGCAATCATTTTGAATAGAATGGATGAAATGGATGGACTTTGTTAGCAATGATATGGCAAGAAATGAGGTTTCTCATGAGATGCCAAGTAATAGGGAAGTATGGAAGAAGAAGACATGCTGCGCTGACCCCATCTTGTCTCACAAATAGAACAAAACCACTTATATCCTTATTTTTGTAAAACATTTTTGTGCCTGACAGTACACTTGATCAAAAATTGCTTTGAATTTTAAAAATGGAATCGGCGGCGTCAGCACGGTTGCCTCGACCACTGGGGGCGTTAGCCACGGGCCCAAATAAATTGGAAAGGGCAGGAGAATGATTATGATCCACCAATTTGAAGTGGACCAGCATGGAGGAGTATATCTCACATCTTTTCACAGAGTGGGAAATGTGAGTACGTTATACAAGGTTTTGTTTTGCATCCTCGTCAAAATTCAGGAGGTTGTCACAAAAGACATAAATAATCAATTAAAATTACGGTACCTAGTTTATTATAAATAAACGCTGACTTTTCTTGTTGTTTAAGCTTGTCGGTATTTCAGAAAGAAATTATCGAATATAAACGTTTTAGATTGCTTGTATGTATGGAAGCGCGGTTATAGGTCGAGAATCAGATAGGCCGCGTTTAAAGCACGGATGGTTCACACTTACCGATTTCCGTAAACAAGAAAAAAAAATTACCTACCCATTTTATTATTGATTCGAGACGAGAATCATTAGCATAGTTACCTCCTTGAATTTTTCGAAGATGTAAAATAACAGCTTGTATCCTGTTCTTTGTTATTTTTTTCTATTTTTTTACTTTATCCTGTGTTTCCTACACTACTACATTGGCTGCAGTGACTACGTTCCACCAGTTGGAAAAACCTAAAAGTTTCCCTACCAACAACATAAATTATCATCAAGTTTTTGCCTCCAAGGGTCGTAATAGGAATTAAACTAATAGAGCTTCACGCTCTAACCCAATGAAATTAGTAGCGAGCCCGCTAATCGGTTCTGTGGTTAGTTAGTAGAGCTAAAATGGTGTGCATTGCATTTAGTATAAGGTTCTTTTTCGTCGATCCCAATGGAAAATGGCAATTAAATACTACTGTGTTAATTGATTGGATTGATATTATTGGATAATGCCACGTTTGTTTTTAGCTGATTAGTTTTTGAATAGATTATATACGGGACCATCACTCAAATTGTGAAAATTACGATAAAATTATACATTATTGCGTGGAAGGGACATCGACGCTCAAACGGGTAACACGAATTCAGTACACTGAATTTTCACACATAAAGTTTTCATCAGTACCTACTTTAGAAAAAAAGATGGAACACCTGTTTTTTTATCAGCTGCTCGTACGTTATTTTGGGCTTATAATAAACGTTTCCCCACCCTAGTAATTTCTCCTGTTTCGTGGGTGCGTTTACAAACATTTAAACTCACATAATATACAATCGGATCTTACAAACGTTTGTTCCGTGCGTGAATCGAACCCGCGAAACTCGGCCTAGCAGCCAATCGCTTAGCCACTGCGCCAACCGTGCCGCTTTATTGTGTTGGAGACGATTACATGCCCATTGACTTCGCTACAAAAAATTGTGTATCAACGATAACATTCAAGACATTCTTACCTACTAAAAGAATTTTGATTACACAATTCTTTCACGGAAATATCCTATAAACGTACGCATCGCTAAAATATAAAGCGTTTCAATTGATTATTTGGGCCAGTCGTAAAAGTTTACTAAGGGAAAAGGGTTTCTATGGCGTTGCTTTGAAATAAATAAGTATTTATGTTGCGATTTGGACCTTTAAACGCCTTGGGAATGGCGTCCGAGAATGTAGGCTTATTTTGGGATGTCTATCTTCAGTTCCACCGTAGTTTAACTTTATGATGCGGATTGATGCGTGCTGAGTTATAAATTAATTTCAAGCGACAGGCTTTTTCTATACAGGGTGTAACGGAAAGGTTATATACATACTGAAGGGTGTGCTGCAGACCATCAAACTGAACTTGTTTCTCATCATAAAATATGTTTTTCAGCAAAAAAATTATCTGCTGCCCAATACAAAATTGCAATACCTGTTCGACCCAATTGTATGGGGCAGCTGATATTTTTTTTTGATATAACGATGTTTGTCCGATGGAGAAACATGTTCAGTTTGATCGTCTGTAGCACACCCTTAAGTATGTATATACCCTTTTCGTTACACCCTGTAGAGTTCTAATTCTTTATTGCACACAACACTAACGACATACACACTTAAATTTCAATATATAGCTAACTAACTTTTGCACACGGCTCCGCTCGCGTTAATTTAGAATTTGGCAACCGGCTCGGACACGTGGCGCCATCTATTATCATAAGAACATTATTGTTGTTTTTCGCGAGGAAAGGTACCTTATGTCCACTTCTATCTATCTGGAAACATATTTGCAAAATTTTAGGATGATCGGTTTAGTGGTTTAGGCGTGAAAGGGTAACAAACAAGCATACTTACTTTCGCATTTATTTAATACTACCTGCGCCCCACGGTTTCAACAACGTAGACCGGGATAAAAAAGCAGCCTATGTGTTAATCCAGCGTATAAGCTATCTACATACACAATTTCATCTAAATCCGTTCAGCCATTGAGGTGTGAAGGAGTGACAAACACACTCACGAACTTTCGCCTTTATATTATTAGTGTGATGTTATTAGTTAGGAATAGGATGTACAACGGCGAGTTGAATCCAGAATTGGGTTTAAGTTCTGCACAATAACTCATCATCATCATCATCTACCTAGCCTTTTCCCAAACTAACTTGGAGTCGGCTTCCAGTCTAACCGGATGCAGCTGAGTACCAGTATTTTACATAAATCGACTGCCTATCTGACCTCCACAACCCAGTAACTGGGTAATACGATACGCCTTGGTAAGACTGGATGTCAGACTTTTGGCTTCTGACTACTCGTAACGACTGTCAAAGATCGAGAAATGACAGCCGGGACCAACGGCTTAACGTGCTTTATTTATTTAACACTTCAAGCAAGCAAGCAAGTACAGAGGCGGAATTAATGCCATAAGCATTTTCTACCAGTCAACCTTTGGGTGATGCAGAGACAAACAGTGGTAGGTGTCTATAAAATATTATACATTGAATATTTAACCAACTACAAAGGATACATAAAACATGCAACATGCTTTCCGAGGCACCGAGAAAACTCGGTATGTAATTATGGTCACCCATCTACGGACCAATCTCGGCAAGAACGGCTTAACCTTAAAGATCGACCCGTGCGGTTGTTATTATTTAGCCTCGAGCTTCTCCAACAATAACTGAAAAGTTAATGTTGTGAAATAATTATGTAGAGTGACTTTAAAAATATTTCACAACAGTGGGATATTTTTATACCTTTGCGTTTTTTAAGACATCAAAAATCGTACAAGAAGGTTTACTTGCACAATGATGATAGCCTTAAGCTTCCAAGTGTTTGTTGATGGCAAAAGTTACGAAAAATAAACTTAAGAAGAGATGACTGCTACCTCAAAAAATCTCAAATTGCGTCGCTACACCAGTCAATCTATCCAACACATACATGGCAATTGAGGTTATTCCAACACCCTCATGTACGCGACAACCAACAACTGCCACGAACCTTGGTCCTAAGCTAACAGAGCGGCTATATCCAATCACTTACTGAAGTGGTTAACTCATAGACATAGATAAACGGTTATCTACTGGGATGAAAGTTTGTGATGTTGCGAGGACTGGTTTGGAAATGAGATTCGTATCTTCGGATGAATTAATATTTAGATAATCTCAGTTAAGGATATTTATTTACAACTGCTAAAGAAGTAATAATTCTTTAGGAGTTGTAAATAAAATATTCTTAAATTTTTTTAGCATCCATGCGTTTTGTTGTTTTTCACAACAAAACGCCTGAATGCAAAGGTAACATGTTACCTTTTCACGCCTAACCCTCTGCTGAACCGATCATCCTAAAATTTTGTGTATACGTCGTCAGGTGTACCGAAACGGATATGGGGTACCTTTCATCCCGAAAAAACTACTGATCCCGCGGAAAACAACAATAACGTTCTTATCATCATAGATGTCGCCACGTGTCCGAGACGCTCACTGTCATATTAAAAATTTACGCGGCAAAAGCTAGTATTACTTTTTATTGTCTTATTTGAATATTATTGTTCTGGAAAGTTACATTTGGTCATTAGGGCCCATCGTTAAGGAATGGGGGTGGTGAGTCGATGAAGTGTGACATTGTGTGACCAGGAGTGGGAGGTGTCCTAAATTTCGTGACCTCACATTTCAAAATCTAATATTACATTATCTAAGTATTAAAACACGAACTATAAATTTGTTTCAAACTCTCTAAGTAACTATAATAAACCCTACCCAATTTTAGATACAATAGAAAATGCAGCACTTGGCTTGAGTTTTGTAGCTTCGTTTATATTTATTTATTTAGTGGTCCCAATTCTTTTCTTTTATCCAATGTTTTGTCTTACTGTTCTATAAATAAAGCATTCGAGCCCTAACCTTGATCACATACGTCAGCACCCCAATTCCAAATAAAGCAAAAAGGCTGATATAAAAAGAAAAATAAATTATTCTTTACCCTTGTTATTTTTGTAACATACATCGGATAAATCTTCTTTATTTTTTCATTGAATATAATACGAGAGCCCACAATGAGTAGGCTCATAATTTGATGAGGTTATATTTGTTATTTTGCGTACACATACGACCTTTTATATGACGAATCAGTTTGCATTTATAAAAGTCTGACTTTTGTAAATGTAATGTGGGCTGTTTATCAGGAACGTTTACATATTTGTCTATCTGAAAAAAAAAATGTCTAGCTGTACTCGCGACATCGTCCCCGTGGAATTAGATAGTTTATAACAATAGAAGTAGCCTAAGTTACTCCTTATTACATCAGCTATCTGAAAGTGAAATTCCCGTCAAAATTGGTCTAGCCATTCCAGAGATTAGCCGGAACAAATAGACAGACAGATAAAAATAGTAAAAAATATTATTTTCGTATATGTACCGTATACCATTACCATTTACATGCATGTAGTAAAAAGCGGTTATCAGACACTTCAATTTAATTTATTTGTATAGATTTGTAGATCATACAATGTGGTCATTTCTAGGTGTTCATACAACATAGCATAATCAGAATGTAATGTTCCCAGTGCTGGGACGCAACCTGTTATCTTTGGGCGGTTCTCTATTCAAGACGGTGGATGCTTCATGGTAAGGTCTAAATATTTCCGGCTTCTACTATAAAAAATTAAGATTAATATTCAAACAAAAATGGATTGGAATAAAGGAATATTATATTGGATAAAAATATTACATCTTTGCTGTGGGTAACTAGAAAAAACTTCAGTAATTTAGTGCCATAATAGTTTTGTATCTCTGATTATCTAATGTGTCTAGGCCGGAAACTTTCTGACCTACGTGATACATCTCTTCGATGTTTTGGTTCTAGGATATGCAACGATTCATTTATGCAACATAAGAAATCAAGATAACATCACGCCAGTAATCCTCGAAGTGTAAGGCAGAGGAGTACTTAAGCGTACACCCACATTTCGCCAGTTATGTTTAAGTCTCATGCAGAACGGCACATATCCAGACTCCGTGGCTGCTACTGAGAAAAAAAAAACAAATATCAACTTGCCAGAGCCGGGAATCAAACCACGGACCTCATGCTCAACTGTGATTGTGACTACTGGACCAATGAGTAGGCAGTCCTGCGGCATTTCCGTTGTGTAACACTATTTGATGGATCAGAAATTCAAATTACAAATAAGCTCATATAACGTGGAGTACTGTTCTCATCTCTGGGACGGATCTGCCAAATACCAGCTTGATGCACTTGAGTCGGTTGAAAAGCGGGCCGGCTCTTTGGCAATGAGGCACTGGTCAAATCTAAGCTCAAGAGCCTTGAACATCGTCGCCGAGTTGCCAGCCTATCGGTTTTTACCGGTTACATTTCGGGGAGTGTGCGATGGAATTGCATGACCTAATTCCGGCTAGCCCGTTTCATCATCGGACTACCGGACGTACGGCGATGCGCCATCGGTACATGGTAAACATCCCACCTATACGCACTAAGCGCTTTGGGAATACTTTTATAATGCGTACCGCTAAGGAGTGGAATTCCCTGCCGGAGTCTGTGTTTCCCGATAGCTACAATCTGGGGGTCTTCTAGTCAAGAGTGAATAGATTTCTTCTAGGCAAGCTTGCTTCACCGTCGATCACATCATCGCTTACCATCAGGTGCGATAGTGGCCAACCGCGAGCCTATTAACAATAAAAAAAAAAGTTATATTATTTTATTAACAACAGTACGGTATGTAATATTGTATGTACTAAGCGATACTTTCACATTGTGTATCTAAATAGTGTATTTAAACATAATGTAGCTATCCTGTTTGCCCTCAAGGGAATATTATATAGAGGATATTAATAATTATATTAGTAACAGTATTCCTGTAAGGTTACAGTTTAGTTACGCTGCATGTTCGTAATTTAATATTACACGGTATGATACCATCTTGCTTGTAGGTTTATTATGTAAGCAGCTTCTTTAGCGTTGCGGTCTTCCCTCTGGGTTTTGTTGATATGAAGCAAATCCAGCTGTATGCACTAAAGAGGTTGTTTCTGATTGGTTGATTTGAATCGCATGAAGAATCGTGCCGGATAATGAGAAGATGACTTAAAAGTGATCAATATAAAAGCTTGGCAGAGCTGCAAAGGAGGGTGGCTTCTACAGCTGCTATATTATTTTATGTGAAAAACATTAGACTTTTTGAACCAAAAAGGGATATTATTTTATTAAAGGCAGGAGTAAAAAGCATTGATATTCATTAATAAATCTAAAAGTATCCTGACACTATTATGTTTACTGTAGCCTGCTGGATTACCTTAAATTATTAGACAAGATACTCTGAAGTGCAATTCCAATCGCTAAGTAGATACCTACGTTACGTACTTACAAGTACATTCCTAATATATTCTGTAACTTACCTACACCCCTATAGCACATTAGTCACACACAATTAACGCCACCGAAGAGACGACACGTTTTTGCATAAGTTAGCGCGCTGTTTGACCAACTTCACGCTTCAAGCGACCAACTTTGATTGAGATCCGCGCCCCATACCTGGAATTTAAACGAGAGCTCAACTAACTTATTAGAAAACTTTTCAACGGCTCCCAATTTTATAATAATAAAGGATAAAATGTTCGTAGACGAGAATACCGAGTCGACGACGACGATATGGTTTTATTAAGGAATTCAAACTTTTCTATCCGATTAACCCGCGGACGTATCTCTTGTAATTCGTCGGGAATTAGATTTGGCAGCCATTTTCGTTTCTTCTGTTTTATCTCTGAGACTCTGAAATTCGTTTTCATCAGTAATATTTGATATTTGGCTCAGTTGAGAGGTACTGTGTGGGGTTTCTGTTTTATGAATTCTGAATTGTTACTACCATGAATCTTTTTGAGGCTTTACTGCAATAATTACTTATAGTATCAGGCTTAAATAATGGCCCATTGTGTTTTGGCAAAGTTATATTATAAGGGCATCGTTTCTGGGCTGCGGGTTGTTCGAAAGAGATACCGCGGCCCTGGAACACAAAGGGCGAAGAAGGAACATGGGTGGTTTTTAGTCAGTACAAGTCTGACACTCCCTCCGCTCCGTCCAGAGCGGGAGAAGTCAATTGATGATTTCCCATCCGCAAAAAAAAAAAAAAAGGGCATCGTTTCTTTCACAGGATCGAAATTTTACCTTCGCTCTTGCATTATCTGTCATAATAATAGTTATAAACGTGTTCCTGACTCCTTTCACTGCCAAACCTTTCAAAATTACAGTGAGCTTTAGTATAGTAAGCATTAGACCGTTTTCACATTTAGGCGACTTTAGCAGAGCGCGGCAGACGCGCAACTGTCGCGCTGCCAGAATTTTATATTAAAAACAGAACAACGGAGGTCGCGCGCTGCCGTCGCGGCTGCTGCTTGCGGTCAGTTGGCGATGAACCAATCTTGCAAGCGCACCAGTATAGACTGCACCGTGAGCGAGTTTGACACTGAACGATTTATTATTGAAATTCAAATGCGTCCTGTTTGGTGAGACTCAAGAAGTGACGATTACAACAACAGGACCCTAAAGTAGAAAAACTGGAAAGAATTATGTGCATTTTTTATTCCTGGTTTCGAAAATAAAAGTGGTTCCGCTAAATGTGCAGCAGGGCTCTCCTATTATTTTATTTAGGTACCTAATTATATCATGTTATTCTGCCACTGTACTTTTCCTTCGGGCAATACAAAATGTCTCCGGTCATTTTTGACATGAGATGTCAGCCGCGCTGCTAACGCGCGGCTGTTCTTATAATGTGAAGGCATGTGCTTCTGGCGCGCTACTGTCGAGCTACTAACGTCCTAATGTGAAATTGGCCTTAGGTTGCTGTAGGAAAAAGTAAAAGGAGTAAATGATATCGTGACGGATGACAGAGGAGAATGAAAGAAAAAAACGTGTTGCGCCGACCATAAAAAAAAGGGACAACGGCAAAAAAGCCGGCCAAGTGCGAGTCGGACTCGCGCACCGAGGGTTCCGTACAAACCAAAATTACTGAAGAGAATAAATAAAAATATGTGATCTAACTAAAAATTTAAGGTGTTCGTAATTTTTCCTTTATATGTGCTATAAAACATTGCTTCATGCCAAATTTCAAGATTCTAGGTCGACTGGAAGTACCCTTTAGGTTTTGATTCCCTTGCGAGTAGTGGCGAGTTTGAAAATATGCGGCTTAAATTGCTGTTTCTTTTGATTGCGTTGATATAGATTTTTGATTTTGTTACAGCTTAAAGGTATTATAGATTTAAGTATTTGATATGAATTTAAATTAATACCTCTACGCGTTCATGAGGAAAGGGGTAGTAAAATTAAAATTATTTTTATAATATAATGTAACTAAAAATTAACGGTATTCGCAATTTTTCCTTTATCTGTGCTATAAGACGTTGCTTCGTACCAACTTTCAAGATTCTGAGTTCACGGGAAGTACCCTGTAGGTTTTGATTCCCTTGCGAGTGTCGAAAATTTGCGGAAATTTGCGGCATAAACGGCTGTATCTTTTGATTTCGTTGGCTTAGAAGTTTGCAGCTCCAAGGGACAGTAGACCTGAGTATTTGATATAAATTCCAGCTTGATACCTCAATGCGTTCTTGAGAAAAAGGGTCTTGACAGACAGACTGACGGACAACAAAGTGATCCTATAAGGGTTCCGTTTCCGTTCCGTACGGAACCCTAAAAAAAACGATGATGATGATATGAGTCAGCAGCTGGATGTAGGATACTGGATGGCAGCATTTAGATGCGTAAGGAACAGTCAGGATACCTACAGAGATGCTATGATTCTTGTCATCACAAACCAGAACTTTCCTACTCCCATAAAAAGGTTTTCAACCCACTTATCATCGTAAAAAATGGAAGACATTATGGACTTCCTAATTAATTCAATGGTTTTTTTACGATGCAATTCACCCATTTTTAATATAAATTTTATAATCACTTTTTTATTGACTCATCAGTTTAATGATGTTTGGGAAAGTTTGATTGGTTTTATGCTTTGTTTTTACTGGTAGATTTTATTAAACGTTCATGAAAATACTAAATGGAAGAAAGCACAGTAACAACACACGCGCAAGGTTAGGTTTGGACTAGTATACGAATTCATTAAAACTTTCAAAATAATTTTAACAGAAAAGTTACTTATTATCAAATAAGAAAGATACAAACACTGCTTTGTCAGATTAAGGGTTAAATCCTAAGCTTTCAGAAACCCAAAAGTTACAGATTAAAAACAAAATTTCAATATAAAAAAGGCAAACTTTTTTCATAAACATTTCTGAATTAAAACGAAATCATTATTAGCTGATCAATATATTGTTACCTGTTACAAAAAAAAGTCCTGCTAATTTGTTTATCCCCCAATAGGGTAAATTTATTACCGAGCAAATTGTTCTAAATTCGGTACAAACCAAAAATAAACCAAGCGAAATCGAGAGCCAACATAATAAACATAAATTACTCTGTAAAATCCCAATTGCATGGATTACACGTACAAATCCGGCCCACGATCAATGTTGTGGAACATTTGCTTGTACTACATGCTTGTATTAGGACAAAAGGAGATGTTTTATTTTCGGCCATAACATGTACATTTATTGAAAAAGAGGAAAAAATACCACGAACTTAGGAAAAATATTCTTTCGTGAATTTAAGCCTGATTTACTGTGCACAAAAAGAAATAGTTTTTCAATTATTGCCCCATTCTATTCAACATGGCGTCTTCCAGTTTGCAGTTTGCTTTCGTTCTGAAATCATGTCACACAAAAACATAATATCACATGGACGTTAAATTATGAAAAGTATGTGTTTTTGTAATTAATTATTATTATTGGTCTCTTAGACATAATTGTCAACTAATTATAAGCAAGTATGGTGATTTCATCGTTAAAAACTATATAATAGGTACTACTTTTTTGGAGTGTACTTCTGAACGAAAAATTCAAAATGAGATTTTGTTTTGACAAGTGACAAAACCCATCAGTGTCAGTCAGTCAGTCTCGTTCGTCTCGTATTGTCTAACGTTTTATGAAAACAGAGAACAAAACAAATATGAAAGCATCGAAAAAAATCAGTTCTGATAAACAATTATTATCAAATAACAATTTCTAGGTTATGTAAACGTCATCTCTACAACCTGTCATGGCTGTCATAACTCTCGCGACAAACGTCAAACATTTTTAATTTTTATTATGTGCATAAAAACCATCTATTACTATTTAAAAAATGTTACTTTATTCTATTCAGGGGATTGTTTCCCACCTTTCCTGAAAGGTACAGGTCATGGCCGGAGTCCCATACAAAAATGAAACATCTCCTTTGGGTTTAAATCAAGAATTATTATTTGCATTATTTTGAGACTAAAATCTGTGTGTAAGCTGCGGTGCTATGCCTAGGAAAATATGAATTCTATAACTGATTCATAATGATGAACATGATTTAAAGGCTGTACATAGCTTCAACATCTTTGTTGTCAATGACAACGGGGTAACATTTGTGAAATAGCATTGTATTTTTTTTTTGAAAATTTTGGTTACGGCGTTAGTGGAATTAAAGATCCTTGTGTCTGAAGATCATTTCCACCAGCGTTCTTAACGTGTGTTTGTTATATGTAAAAGTAACTTTTTTTTTTTTTTAAACGTTGCCCCACACTAGGAATTTCTCCTGTATCATGGGTGCGTTTACAAACATTTAAACTCACATACACAAACAGCCAGACCCGGAACAACTATCTGTAGGCCATACAAATATTTGTTCCGTGCGGGGATCGAACCCGCGACACGTAGCGCAGCAGTCGATTCAGCAGTCGATCGCTCAACCACTGCGCCAACCGTGCCGTCAAAACTCTCTGCTTGTCACCTTTTCATGTCCTAACTGCTGAACTAATTTATGTTTTTGGCACACGAGGAAATCTTAACCCTGGTTCAAACATAGGATCATTTACTACGTTCTTGTGGGATAGTTTCGAACTACCACGTGGACGAAGTTTCAAGCAAAAGTTATTTTAACACGTAGTATAAATAAAGCAACTTCTAGGAACCTAGGATTTATTGTTATTTCACCAAACGTAATTCCTCAAATAGAATAGAATAGAATAGAAATAATTTATTTGCATTGAAGGTACATTATATGAGTTGTTACAGCAGTAATTATTTGTTCCTGGTACATTCTACCATTTGGCATGCAAAAATTTATACTTATAAACAATTATACAGCTTCAATTTAAAGCCTTTCACAATAATTCAACAACAAATCTTGTAACAAAAATAAAATAAATAATTAAATCAAAATAAGGTAACATAATAATACAGGTATATTTTATCTGTTAGGAAATCTGATACAGAATAATAACATTTTTGCGTTAATTAATATGAAAGCTGTTTTTTAAAGCGCAATACACATTGAGCCCGCCGGGCCGCCGACATATGTCGGCAACTGTTTTGTCGGCGGTCTGGTTGGCGGCTTCACTTAATACAAGTCGGAAAATTTGGTCGGCGGCATGTTGGCGGCTTGAGATGAGAAATTTATTTGGCAGTTAGTGATTGCGTCGCCGGGCAACTGAGCGCAGGCGTACCCAAGCCGCCAACATGTCGGCGGGAAACACGCGCGGGCGCATGTTGCCGACATGATTCTTTTCATACAGGCCGCCGGGTTGTGTCCCCGGACTTTGTCGGCGGCCCGGCGGGCTCAGTGTGAATTGCGCTTTAAAATTCTCAACGGTTGCTCCTTGATGCTGTTTGGAATCATATTATAAATTACAGGCGCCATGCCTAAAACCCCTTTTTTTAATAAAGATGTTTTGTGAGCACCGGTACATAACAGTTATGTATGACCTGATTGTTGTACAAAGGAAAAAAAAGGAGTAAAAATAAATATATGTGGTGAAATTAAACTACTTAACTAGACAAACGCACTTGTATTTAATCCTCAGTAAATTGGAACGCAGAAGATAGACTACCACGCTCTAGTGATGCACAATCCTATCCTATATCATATTTTTGCAGTATCGATACAATATAATGCGAAGCTCTGATATTTTGGATCGATACAAACGAATACGATAAATGCGGATACGGATCATAGAATAAATGGATCATTATCGTGACACGATTTAGTCTGCTACACACATATGAAGATTTATGAAAAAATAAAATAAAACAGGGGTGGGCCTCTACGCATGTAACCGAGGGTAGAAAAAAAACGTATAAAATTGTGTTGGGTCTTTATCGATAGCCCTTAAAAATATAACGAGGTTCCTGAAGTACTTTTTTCTTATGTCAATGGTTGATGAAAAGCTTCCAAAGTCATGTCTAAAATTGTGTTGTATTACCGGCTGACAGCCTTTTTTTTTTTTAGGATGGTAAATCATCAAATGACTTATCTCGCTCCGGGCGGAGCGGGGGGGAGTGTCAGACTTGACTGACTAAAACCCATCCATGTTCCTTCTTAGCCCTTTGTGTTCCAGGGCTACGGTATCTCTTTCGAACAACCTGCAGTCCTGGCAGGCGTCGGCCCTCTCGGACCCCTTCCGATTTGCTGACATCTTCTTGAGGCGCGCGTGGAACACAAACGCGCCGTCCGCACGACCTGTCGTCATAAGGCGGACGGCCGGTGAGCTAGCCCATTACTCACCGTACCGGCTGACAGCCTTGAGGAGTAATTTTTGACGCTATATTTTAGTTTCTGTTTAGTTTAGATAACTTTTAAGTATGGAGCTACCAGTAGCTCAGTACTTATGATAATAGATTATCTAATAACGTATAAGGTTTTATAGAATTTATTTTGAAATTCAGTAAAATTATTAAAACGATAACAAAAGACCACACGTATTATTTAAAAATTATACGATTCAATATAGGTATACATAAGATTCGATCAGATCGAAGCTATTCGATTCGAACCTAAAATCGAATCACTTAAGTGCGATCCGGATCGATCGGCATTTATCATAGCCTAGCCTTTTTCCAACTTTATTGAGGTCGGCTTCCAGTCTTACCGGGTGCAGCTGAACACAAGTAAATACTCAGTACAATACAGTCACTAGTATGTAAAATTACATACTAGTGACTGCCTATCTGACCTTCAAAACCCAGGTAGTACTAATGGTAATACTGTACCCCTTGGTAAGACTTGTTGTCAGACTCTCACGCCACTGACTACCTGTAACGACTGTCAAAGATCTACAAATGACAGCCGGGACCAACGGCCTATTGTGCTTTTCGAGCCACGGAGAAAACCTAAGCCACTTTAAAATTGAAGATCGATCCGTGCGGCTGATATTATTAAGCCACTCTTTATCCCGATCGATGTACAGTATCGATACAAAAATGCATGTAAGGGGCATCCCTACCTCGCCCCCTTAACGGAAGGTTAAGTTATTCGCCGATTACACAAATCTGATTCTATTAATTACAATTCAGCTTAAGTGTTCCAGTTGACTATAGTAATTACACCCTAGTTAATTATCCGGTTTAATTAACTGTAGCAATAACGGTAAATAGGAAAATAATTGTGTTTATCTTCTTACTTAGATTCTTATGGTTTATCTCTTGCAAGAAGATTAGGTAAATTAATTTTTCGTTATTTTTTTAAGTCGTTTCCTAACATATCATATTTGGTAAACAAATACCAAGGGCATACTGGATTTCGATTTAAAGAAAATAAATAAATTATTACGACGATTCCTAAATCGTCAATTCAAAGCACATGATGATGAGTATGCTCAAAGTTAAAGCCAAATAATTTATGCTGATGATAAATTACATTGAAACCTACTAAATACCAAGAAACATGAGCCTTATGTAATTGATGTAAACGCTTTTTATTGGTTCACCAAAACATACATGATAGGAAACAAACTCTGTAGGTACCTTTCAAGTGACAGTTGCTTTTCAAAATTCCCTAGAGAAGTATACAGTATACCGCAGTTTTCTCGTTAAGTAAACAGTTTACTCACATATTTCAGAATTTCAATTCAAACCGGGTTATGAATACGTTGTTCCCGAAGTATGTTAAGTTCCTGCAAAATTTTCCCATTCAACTCCAGAGGTCGTGAGGAGTTTTAATCAAAGTTTGTTCTGTTGACATTTTTGGGTGAACTCCTTTAATAATAAAATACCCACATGTTTAATAATAAAATACCCACATGTTTAACGTGGCTGTGGATGGCTCCTTTGTTAAAGTTTTCGAGTGTTATAAGTTTTTAGCGGCTATGAAGGTGGTTTTAGTGCTGACGGTTTTTTCTTGTGTCTTTTTCTTTATTTTATTTAGCTGTCATACTGGTTCGTTGAGGCATCGATATGAGGTTCTTTAATCAGCAAATAATTGTCTCTGACAGCTAGACGGGGTCGCGGCAGACCAAGAAGAAGATGGCGGAACGCCTTGGATGGCTTTCTCGTAAATAGGCGAGAAGAGAGGTCAGACGGTGGATGACCTTCAAGAAAGGGTATATATTCCCCCAGTCCCATTTTAGTTTTAATGCTTCACGATAGCTAGACGGGGTCGCGGTCAACTGAGGGGAAGATGGTGGGACATGTATTGGATGGTTCTGTCATTAATTGGCAATAAGAAGCGCATCATCTTAAGAAGTGGAAGGAATGGGGAGGCCTTTGCTCAGGAGTGGAAAAGATCAGGCTAACAAAAAAAAAAAAAATGTCTCTGTATATCCGACGAATTGTGCAAAGAATGCACCATCTTTCATGAATCTTACTAATATTGACGCAATCTAGTAAATGGTGCGGACGGTTGTGCGTTGTTTCATCGCTAGTTGTTTCATCGAATTTCGTTTCACATAAATTGTTTCTCATATTATCATTTCATAGAATCATCATTACGCAGAATACTTACTTTGAAGAAATTTAAATCATCGATTTTTGTTTTAAAGTTTAATGTTAGAATATTCATATCATAGAATAACAAATCAAATATTCTTTATCCACATATTGTTTGTTTCACATAAAACTTATTACGAAGAATAACATTTTATCGAGTGACAGTTTCTAAAACTCATACCTTTGAAAAATGCATACCCACCTATAAAATTACAACACCGCTTTCACAAAAATAGTGCGGTTAAATTCTTGTCAAGCAGGAAAACAGTCTTGTTATTCTAAATAATGGTGTCCATGCCTGTTGCACGCAGCATGCACGCAGCATGCAAGCAAGCATGTAGCATGCAAGCAAGCATGTAGCATGCAAGCAAGCATGCAACATGCAGCGTGCAAGCAAGCATGCAGCATGCTACAAGCATGGTTTCTGTCACGGCTCCGGCGCTGCGTAGCTCCGGCGGCCCCACGCGAGTTTATCGTCGCAGATGGTATGTAACGCTCACCAACGCAGCTTCGGCTTGCTGGCCGGCAAGCCTGCCAGCCTCAGCCGCGCCGGCGAGCGTTACATACCACCTGCTCCTCAGCTCGCGGGCCGCCTCATCACTCCGCGCCTACGCGGGCTTAAATTACACTCTAGGGGTAGGGCAGACAAGACTACGTGGAATCTTGTTTGCAGCCATTCGTTTTTGTCACTACCTTTTGTATTACAACATAATTATTGACTTTTAAGGATAATATTTTATTTTAAGGTTAATAATTTCTTTTTTAGTTGAAATAAAATACCATGGAAACATACATCGAACAAACAATATTCGTTCAAAAGTAATTCAACTGTTTGATAAATTTGTTAAATAAAAAAATGTAACTATAAAATTCATTGAAACGTGTTTCTGTAAAATATGTTTCATTCAAGTAAATAGTAGTTGAAACAAAAATATTCGAAATAAAAATACGAGGACCAAATATTATGTGAAACATTTTCTGCGAAACGAAATTCTGTGTAAATTCTGTCTGCGAAACAAGGTGACACCGGTGCGGACAAATACTCGTAGGTGTAGTGGTCACAATCGCGACTGATGAGCGTGAGGCTCTGGGTTCGGTTTCCGGTTTGGGAAATTGTTATTGGCTTTTGCCATCAGGAATTTCCCAGTAATTGCCTCGGAGACTAGATTTGTGCCCGGTTGATGGCAATAGGTTCACCCTTTTTAAACATGGCACTTAAACATAACTGGGGAAATAGGGATGTACTAAGTTACACCTCTGTCTAGCCTTTCAGGGAATTTAGGCGTGATGTTATGTTAAGTTAAGGAGCTCGTGGCTAAATAATAACAGCCGCCCGGGTCGATCTTTAAGGTTAAGCCGTGCTTGCCGCGGTTGGTCCGTGGATGGGTGACCGTAATTACATACCGAGTTTCTTCCGTGCCTCGGAAAGCACGTTAAGCCGTTGGTCCCGGCTGTCATTTGTAGATCTGTGACAGTCGTTACGAGTAGTCAGAAGCCAAAAGTCTGACATCCAGTCTTACCAAGGGGTATCGTATTACCCAGTTACTGGGTTGTGGAGGTCAGATAGGCAGTCGCTTCATGTAAAATACTGCTATTTAGCTGCATCCGGTTAGACTGGAAGCCGACCTCAAGTTAGTTTGGGAAAAGGCTAGGCAGATGATTATGTTATGTTAAATTCTTATATATATACACAAATATTTGTTTGGTTTTGTGTCAACTTTGTTTTAAATTCACTTTGCCTTTGCGGTTGCGTAGTACTCTTTTTAAATTACGTGCCAACGATGTATCTGTAAAAAGTGCAAGTTTTTTCAGCAACGTGCACCTGCTCTTAATTTTTTTAACCCAATTAACTATTCCCATTTAAACAATTACAAGAGATCTTAAACAATTGTGAAGTCTGTCCAACTAGTAACTGAGAGGAAGTTACGTCGAATCGCGTTGACCGAGTTTGGTCTGTGAGTTATGACTTACTTTGAGTTCGTTGACAAGGCTGCCGTAATGACTTTCAGAAATGGCCGTCCTTGAGATTTTCTTTCAAGTTTGGCAACGATGTTCACTAGTGGAACTTTGAATAATAAAAAGTACTACTACTGTTACACTACACGTTGTTGTACTGTACTACTGTTTGTCTCTGTATCACCCAACCAAATGGTAACAGGTAGAAAATGCCTGTGGCATTAAGTACGCCTCTGTACTTTGGGATTGAAGTGTTAAATAAATAAATAAATACTACAAGTAATGCTGCAGGTATAAACTGTATCTTACCGGTAATAAACCATAGTCACCTCAATATTGTATAATACACTTTGTGTTCAAAAAAATTTGCTAATGCATTGATGTATACAAGGTGTTGTTTTGGATCCTTATCAAATTCAAGGAGGTAACTATGCTAATGATTCTCGACCCGAATGCGTATTGCCAAACTGTATACTGACCCAGACCGGGGTTGCTCTGAGTTTGATCGCAGTTTGCATTTGTAGTTGAAAAGCAAACTGTATACGTATTCAGAGAGTGTCTGAATCAATATAGATTTTGCTTTAAAATACTTGATCAAAATACCAGGCCCTGTCTATTTGAGTCACAAGCCAGACTCTAATAGATGAGCTTTTGTTTATGCATATTACTCGCCAAAACCTAATCTATCTCAGTAAAAAAATTGACCCAAATGGACTAGCTTTTTGCCTGGATATTTTCAAAGAAAGCGCACGGACAAAACCTAGTACTTTATTACATCCAGGAGAATTTGGATGCAAGAGCGAGTGAAGCGTGGATTTGGGGCACCCCAGCTCGGTCAGGTTAGGTTCGAAGGGGATGGCGGGGTCTAGTGAGCGAGTGGAGCGAGCGAACTAAGACCCCGACACAAGATGTAAGACAGACAGTACTTTGCTCCAATTTGTTGCAAGCGAAATGCATACCTTCTTAGATTGCTATGAGCTCGTATGCACTTTGCTCCAATTTATTTGTGATTTTAATGAGCACGATGTAGTTCAGTACAGACTACGGGTGTCTGGGTCAGTATACAGTTTGGCAATACGCGACCCGAATCAATTAAAAAATTGGTATATTTTTTTTTGTTTTTCTTTTTTCGGGAAATCGGTCAGTGTGAACTACCCGTGTTTTGAATGCGGCCCGTCTGATCCTCGCCATAAAACCGCGCTTTCACACATACTAACAATCTCAAACGTTTATTCGATAATTTCTTATTCCCTTAACCAAGATAAGGGTGTTATTTCGATATATTTACAAACTTAAACAACCAAAATAATCAGCGTTAATTAACTAAGTAACGTAATTTTAATTGATTATTTATGTCTTTTGTGTCAACCTCCTGAATTTTAACGAGGATGTAAAGCAACATAATAACAAACATATAAGTTTTTAAACTGACATGGTCACCTAACACTATCAATAACACTTGTAACCGGATCACGGATGAACACGGATCTATCCGTGATCGTTTGCAACAGCGCCGAAATATCAGAAACTCAAAACAAATAATAAAAATGGTAAATATCCCGTTACAAGTGTTATTGACATTGATTTGATGCTTTAGAGTGAAAACCTCGTGAGTGTAAAAGTAGTAACTTTTCAGGAGAAAGAAAAAACTGTGTGCTGTAAAATTTTTGTATGGCGTCTTTTATGTTTTTTTATTAATTCATATAAAAATTAACCCGCTTTGATATTAAAAACTGCATTGCTGCTTTTTTTTTTTTTTGAATGGCATCTCGCAGTTCAACCTATGAGGTTGTCGTCTGCTTAACCGGACTATCCTGTGGGTGCCTTTAGAGTAAGGCCTCCAGCCAGGGCATAAAAGCTTACAAACTAAGCGACTGCACGCTAAGGGCACCCCCTGTGGGGTACGAACCTCGGCTTAGGGCGTCGCTGGGGGAGGACTGCATGGGGACAGGCTGGATCTGAATGGTATCATTATTTAGGGGCTGATTTAAAACTACTGGCACAGCATCGCGGGCTGGCTCGAGCGAGGGTCGGGGAGGGCATGGACCGGGACGTCGCGACGGACCTCGACGGCGAGGTCGGAAAGACGGCGGTTTGAGTCGGAACTTTTTAAGAGTGCTAGTCTCTTTGCTACTCTCCTGGAGGAGGATGATAGCATCATCTGGAGTGACAAGGGTATGCCTAGGACGGCGTACTGTACTAATGCGCGAGGGTTCGTAACGGGTGGCCGCTGCGATCAGGGGATTACGGTGTTTAATGGCGTTATCGAAGAAACGCTTCGAAAGACGTTTCATAAACTGAAGGACGGTGGGCATTCTAAGGTCTACGTGTAGACGGTCATTACGGACATAAAAAGGGGCTCCCGTGACTCTACGTAAGAACCGGTTCTGTAAAATTTGCATCCTATGGATGTACTTAGGCTTGGTGTGAGCGTACACGACGCAAGCGTACGTCATAATGGGGCGGATCACCGCGGTATAAAGGCGCAACTTGCACTTGAGTGACAACTTGCTTTTTGCCGAAATCATGAAATGAAGCCTACCCATAGCAAACGCAGCTCGGTCGCGAGCTGCTTTGATGTGCGCCGCGAAAGACAAGTGGTTGTCAAGTATGACTCCTAAGTACTTGGCTTGCTTCTCCCAAGGGATAGGCTTACCGTACATAGTGATCGGGCTGAGCGCGGGTGGCTTAATTTTACGCTGTTTAGAGTAAAGAACTGCCTGGCTCTTGTCGGGGTTCACCTCGATTCTCCATTTCCGGAACCAAGCGCCTAAGACGTTGGCTGAGGTTTGGAGGGTGCTATAGATAGCGTCGTGACTGCGGCCAGTGTAATAAATGGCCGTGTCGTCCGCGAACAGGGCTAACTGAGCCTTCTTGCTCTTGGGGATGTCACTGGTGAACAGAGTAAAGATAAGGGGAGAGACGACGGAGCCCTGAGGGACTCCGGCTCTAATGGGGTGGGGGGAAGACAGTGCCTTCCCGATGCGATAGCGGAAGGTGCGATCCGACAGAAAGTCTCGTAAGATGAGCACGAGACGGTCCGGCACTCCCAGTTTGTACAGCTTATATAATAAGCCGTTGTGCCAGACTTTGTCGAAAGCCTTTGCTATGTCGAAGAACAACACACCCGTCATCGCCCCTCGCTGGAAGCCAGCGCTCAAGTGTTCTACGATGCGATGGGCCTGTTGAATGCAAGAGTGTCCGGTCCTGAAGCCGAACTGCTCGTTGGGGATGAGACTCTTAGCCTCGGCGAAGTCTTTGAGTCGCTTATAAATAAGTCTCTCGTAGATTTTGCCGAGTGCGTTCAGGAGACTGATAGGTCTGTAGCTCGAGGGCTCAGACTTGGGTTTGCCTGGCTTGGCGAAACCGATGACAGTGGCCTCTTTCCATATTTGGGGAAAGGCGTTGTTGCTCAGGGCGCCATTGAAGATGGCCGCCATTAACACGACGAGCTGAGCGGGGAGGAGTTTAAACACCCTATTGGTGATTCCGTTGGAGCCGGGTGCTTTCCGCGGTTGAAGCTTATTAATGATGTCTTGCACTTCGTCAGCTGTGACCGAAGGCAGAGGATCATCAGGGTCTTCTACGGGGGGGAGGGCGGCTTTACGTTCGACGAATGCGTTCACCTCATCGAGATGTCGCTTGTCTACTGGTTGAGAGCTGGGGGAGCACTGGGACTCCAGGCTGTCGGCTAGGCATTCGGCCTTCTCAGAGTCGTCGAATGCGACGCTCTTATCGGGTCGGGTGAGGGGAGGCATCGAAGCCTCTTCGGTGGAGCGCAACTTGCGTTGGAGCTGCCAGAAGGCTAGGTGGGTAGGCTCGAGCTCGCTAAGCGTCTTGTCCCATTGATCTGAACGATGCTCACTAGTGCGCTTCTTTACAGCACGCTGTAAATAACGCATGTGAGCTTTGTTCGCGTCGCAGGGAAAGTTGCTGTAGGCACGGATGGCCGCGTTTTTCTCGGTTATCAGTTCACGTACGTCAGCGGGTAGAATCCAGCGTTGATCACTCATTGCTGGAACTTCCCGTGAGCAATCCTTTAGTACGGATTGCACGTGTTCTGTAAACGAGTTGATGGCGGCCGTCGTGTCTGCGACTGAGACAATGTGGTCGGGGATGGCCTCCAGGTGAGGCGACGTGGTGGATTTCAGCTTTTCGCTGACTTTCCTCCAGTCGGTTATCACTTGGGTCGGCGGGGGTTGACTGGGGTCAGAAGGACCCGAGCGGGGAACTAAGTGCATGACCACTGGTCGATGGTCTGAGTTAAGCTCATGTAAAGTCTCGATGGAATGCAACTTAAGGTTGACATTCTTGAGTAGCGCTATGTCGAGAACGTCCGGACGTTGGTCGGGGTCGTGGGGATAGTGAGTGTGCTCCATAGGAGCAATGGGATCGAAGTTGAGGGACTCGCCCAGGTTATACACGTGACGTCCTCTGGCAGAGGTCGTCGTGCTGTTCCAGGCGGGGTGTTTGGCGTTGAGGTCGCCCGCTATGATAACGGAGTCACTCAAGCCGAAGAGGACGGCAAGGTCTTTGGTGAACAGAGTGTGCTCCTCGGACGTGCCGCCGGGAGGGATGTACGCGGAGGCGATAGTGATCGGTTGATGACCGGTCATGCCTAGTCGACACACTGAAGTCTCGAGTAGAGACTCCATGGGAGGGGGATCTAAGGGGATGCAGTGCAGTTCTTTTCTATAATAGATTAGAGTACCGCCCTTGTGGCAACGTGACCGATCGTTGCGAACTATGCGATAGTTGGCAATTCTCGGATCGCGGTGACTGGGCTTGAGAAAGGTCTCCTGTATGAGGAGGATATCAATTTGATGGTCACGGAGGAAGGTGGCGATTTCATCACGCTGGCCTCTAATGCCATTGGCATTAAAGTACCCTAATTTAAGGGATCGGGGTTTGGTACACGTTAATCTCGTATTATCCATTGAAATTAAAGATTAATGCCGCTGAAGGCTTCGCCTAACTTGATTAGGGACTTGAGGATAATTTTAAGCTTATCACCGTCAGTGTTAGCCTCCCTGAGAACTGCCGCCATGCGGTCTGCTTCGGGGGTGACTAACTTTGCTAACGTTTCTAAAGTTACGTTAGGAGAGGAGACCGCGGCTGCGGGGCCGGGAGGCGCGGGACGAGCGGGCGCCGGTGCGCTCGCTTGGGCCACGGGAGTGGGGACAGGGGCATCTAATAGCCCGGGAATGGGGCTGGACTTTGCTTTGCCGAGTGCCGGGAAGGCTCTCTGGTGGTTCAGCGAGGTCCAGGGAGAGGGCCTCTGAGGGCTGAGTCTCTCCGGCATCTGTGCAGTTGGTAGCCTCACCGAAGGGCTTTCTCTCTGCTGGCGGGCGTTTGCACGCTTCGCCAGTTTAGAGGAGGAGCCTTTGGGGGCTTTCGGGCAGCCGCGGTAGTTAGCCGGGTGGCCCGACTGGCCGCAAAGCACACAACTCGGTGGCTCCGTGCATAGCGATTTGTCTTTGGGACGGGGGCAGTCTGCCGTACCATGGTCGCCTAGACACTTTACGCATCTGTGCGGCGCATGGCAGTTGGCTTGGCTGTGTCCGTACAGCTGGCAGCGGTGGCACTGCCCTACTACGGTTGAGCGGTAAGGCTTCTCTATTGAGATGCCTGTGAGGGAGCATACCGACTTCACTTTGAAGATCGGGTGGTGTCCTTCTACTGGGTCACAGATGACCAGTACCATATCGTACTGGGCTCCGCCTCTCGCCTTATGAAGGCGGTGGACGGCTGCGACCGGGATGTCCTGGCCTTGGAGGTCATTTAGGATGTCCTCCGTGGATATCTCCTTCGGGATCCGCCTGATCACCACGCGGGTGGGCTTCTCCTCTGGAAGGGAGTATGTATGGAAGGCTATGTGCCTTCCGATCAGCTGACGGGTTAGTTCCCTGAAGTCAGCGGTCGTAGGGACCACCACTTTTATGCCCTATTGTGTGCTTTTTGCGCTTGTATATTGTATGCGGCGCTCAACACACATTTTGGACACGTCTGTCCATTTCCCTTTGTCCTGAATGAACAGCGGGGGAGGGGGCTTCAGCTTCTTTGAAGAAGCGGCTGAAGGGTGAGCCTTAGGGCTGGCTGGCCTGCTGGTATGCGCAGCGGCGGACGTTGGTACGGGGACCGGGGAGGTGGGACGGGAGGCCGCGGGAGAGGGGACAGAAGGGAGCGCGACGATCTTTTTAGCCATGGCGGCCTGGGAGTTTTTGCCCTTCTTCCTCTTGCCCTTTCCGACGACTTGATAGTCGTCTTCAGAGGATGAGGCGGCAGAACACGAGTCTAAAATTGACTCTGAGTCGGAGACTGGCTCAGTTGTGTCCATGTTCTCGGAAACGGGAACAATGGACGCAGGTTCGGACTGATCCTTTGTTTGCGAAACAAAAGGTTTCGAAACAATGGGACTCGGTTTAGCCGGAATCGCGGCGGCGACGGCTGGCGGTAAGCCTTTGTCCATGTTCTCGGAAACGGGAACAATGGACGCAGGTGCGGGCTGGGCCTTTGTTTGTGAAACAGTGGGTTTCACAACAATGGGTCTTGGTGTAGCCTTAATTGCGGCGGCGACGGCTGGTGGTAAGCCTCTGTCGGCAGGCGGCGGAGACAAAGGGCTTTCAAGTGCGTCACTGAAGTCAGTGACGTTATCACTGGTTTGCCGGATAGCAATAATTTCAGACCCATATTTTTTAATATTTGGGTCGGTCGCAACGATGCGCAAGAAAAAGCGCAAAAGGGCTTTTTCTGTCTCGTCGAGGGACGACATTTCATCGGCTAAAAGTTAGCGGACATTTGAGTGAAGCTCAGCGCGCTTAGCGACCTAATTCCTTGAACAATTATGTAGGGAATTTACTGGGTCAGCGACTCACCCGTTTCAACCTTCCCGCAGCCACAGTCCGAAGGTCCTGGCTTGGTAGCAACTCCAACCCCAGTCTTAGGAACTTGCTTTCAGGAACTTGTTAAAACGGGAAACACTAGCACAGTATATCGGCGGCACATGTGTTCGCGACGGAGTCCAATTTTTCACCTAGACCCTGAAGGGGTTAGGCGGGCGGATTGGGTCACCACCCTCTCTCGGTTTCGTTGGCACCGTTAGGTTTCCCACCAAGAACCTCGAAACTGAGGACTTTTCCCTGATGGGCAAAGGAAGTTAAATCGGAATAATATCCGAAGCAAATGAGCAAGTGCTGTCTTAATAAAAAGACAGCAATTGTTCGGGGGTGTAGTCGACGGACTACTGATGACGTCACGACACTGGGAAGCGACGAACCGATGACACACACTGATAGCGAGCGGGAATGCGAGCAGGTAGCGGCACGTCCGTACGCGACGGCGGTCAGGCGGCGAGTGCATTGCTGCTTTGCATTTCGGACAGTCTTATAGTTTCAGTACTATAAGACTGTCCGAAATACACTTACGAGGTTTTCACTCTTAGGCATCGTTATGTTTGAAACAACTGTCTACTTAGCAACGCAAATTATGCAATGGATATTGTTGAACTGTCTAAATTGACATTGTAAGAAAGTTACGCAATTATTCTGTTGTTGATTGTTGTGTCATTGACCCCATTTAAGAACATTGAAAAAGAGCAGTGTAACAATTTTGGCAAAAATTAAATATACAGATGCATGAACGTGGACAACAAAAGGAGAATTTCATTCACCCATTTGGAAAAAAAATGTGTTGTTGTATTTATATTATACTTTATCCATGAAAGATAACTATTAATATTTATTTTGCAAAAAGGTTTTTACAAACACTTTTACACATCGTCTTTTTTTTTAATACTAGTTAGCCGGTGTTTCGTTCCTGACTACTCTGAGAATAATCAGCCGAAACAAACTCTTTCAAAAATTTAAGGTCCAGACATAATCTTGGCCAACTCATCTATGCGGATAAGTGTATGAGATGGTTTTTTGAACAAAGAACCACCCAGTTTGAGATGACCTGTCCAGCCAGTGCAAGCACTTGTCAGTTACTTTATCGTCTAGCTCATATCACTCATAGATTCTGACTATATACACTATATAATCACGGCTTATTCTGTGCTCAAGGGAATTCTTAGTTAACCAAGGGGAACGTTATACGTAACGTGTTTATGTACAACAGGGCAAGCATGGTGTTTGAGAGCATTGTTTGCTAAACTTTGTTTAACGGTATAGCTATAATACCTTATAGACATGTTTTCATCCTGCATTATGTCGCTGTAAAGCAAAGCCACAAATCTTATAACTGAATTTCAACCTTATCTCCAACCGATCGAGCAGAAGTTTTACACACAGCTTGGATTCAGTGACAGTACATTTTTAGGAAAAACATGCCTCTTCACAAGAGAACTTCTGAATAATTACGGTTTACGGTTTTTTTTACTTACAAACTTTTTATACGCGTTTAATTTTGATAGATAATTCTGATTTTCTATTGTTTTATTTTAAAATAAGTTTGTTTTCTTTAATAGATGTTTTGTTCCATTTAGAACAAATAAAATGACTCAGGTGACTTCGAGTCCTACCTAGATTATAAAGGGATCCCTTTTTTTCGCATAATGTTCTTTGTCCTAATATACTTCGGCATAACGATTTTGGCACAATTTTTTTTGGCATAATAATATTTCGGAATAATTTTTTTAGGCATACATTTTATGTTGGCATAATCATCTTAAAGACTAATTTGTTTTGGCATAAATTTGATTCGCATAACGTTAGTAGGCCTAAAAATTAAACTAACTAAGTTAAAAATTTAATATGCTGTTCAACAAAAGTTAGTGACAGAACCGAATTGTTGCAAAACCGACTTCACGTAGTCTTGTTTGTCCTACCCCTAGAGTGTAATTTAAAATTGCGTAGGTGCGTAGGGGCGAGGCGGCTCGCGGGCTGAGGAGCAGGCGGCTGCGAGTGGTGGTGAGCGAAAGCCGTCTGCGATGATTTGCACGCGTGGGGCCGCCGGAGGCCCGCAGCACCGGAGCCGTGACAGAAACCCTGCCTGCTGCATGTTGCATGCTTGCTTGAATGCTGCATGCTGCATGCTTGCTTGCATGCTGCATGCTTGCTTGTAAAAAAGTTATGCTTTAGAACTTTATGCTTAACCCGGCGGGAGTGTGGCGGTGTGTAGCATACCCCACCAATTCTTTTTGCTGGCGTACATTTTTATTATTGTAAGTGACGTGTTAGCGCCTTCGCGTAGCTGGAGCTGAGGTTGTGCAGGAAGGCACAGTGGCGTGATCGAAGTGTAGCGTCAGCCGGCGTTCGAGATACACACGATTATATGTACGTGGGGTATGTGACACCCCGCCACATAGTTTACGTGTGCTTTTAATCATAACATTCTTACATTTAATTTATTATTTCTTGTCTCTTTTAGGCTTTTGACAAATATGGGTGAAAACAATAGGGAAAATAGACTTAGGTCTATGTTATACGATCTATTAGAAAATTCTTCAGATGAATCGAGCAAGGCCATTTGTCTTGAACACGCTTTTTTTTCCTGCAAAAACGGTGCTAATTCTGAATCTGGTTCTTAATGATAACTTTAGTTATTTTAATGTTTTTTTATTCAAGAACTCTTGTTCTTTATGTCTTTTAGACGTTTATTTTGTTTAATATAGTAATATTAGTTTATTTTAATAGGATTGATGCTTCTTATCGAAGACTGTTTTGATTTGAAACTTAAAATTTGTCCCTGAACTTTGGTAATAAAAACTATTAAAATATAATAATATGACTAAGTTTTTCATATAAATATAAGTATAGGGATTGTGTTTTAATAAATAAAATTAAAATTTCAACTAATTTTGATTATTATAATCATATACAGGCAGTTTAGTTTACGGGCATATCATACCCCGCCACATGCTCGATGAAATATTTTGTCACCACACTCCCGCCAGGTTAATAAATTTATGCTTTAGAATATTATGCTTAAAAAAATTATGTGTAAGCTGTTATGCGTAATTATATTATGCGAAAATATAATTATGCCAAACAAAATTATGCTAAGTTATATTAGGTCTTAAAATTTTGTGCAAATGGATAGGGAACCGATTATAAAGGGTGACCGATACTTAAACACTCATGATAACATCTTTCCCAAAGAACCATTTTTTTTTTATACTCATTCACTTTTATCACAAGCTGATAGGCAACAACGCGCGCGCGCAAATTTCATACATCTGTTGTATAATTGTGTATTATTGTTAACATAAAAAATGTTTATTGTGAGTTTTCAAACTGACATGGTCACTAACACTATTAATAACACTTGCAACGGGATATTTACCGTATTATTTGTTTCGAGTTCCCGTTTAATGTTTATTGTGTTTAAGTATCCGTCACTAATTACCAGTCACCCAGTATAAAGTTTGACTAGATATGCAATGAAGACATCCATTCCGGCATAATGAACTTTTCTCCCCTACAATGTAACATTATGTTCCTGGAGCATTTTTATACTTTTTAGAACTTGGTAGAAAAGTTAAAAAGGAATTAAGGGAATTGCGTTTTCTGCCTAATTTGGTAACTTAATTGCATTTTTAATGTTTTTTAAATGACTTTCGTTAGATGTAACTCAGTGGTTACGTTACCGCGGAATCTTTTAAGCAATTATGGTTCAATTTATGGGAAAGCGAAGAATGGGAGCCGGACGCTGTGACGCTACTTAGGAGACGCCTAAGTCCAGCAGTGGGCTACAACAAGTCGATCCGTTTGCACTAAAACTAGGGGTTGAATAAATTAATGCCTAAATAATACTCTCTGCTCTGTTTTCATTGTATTGTAAACTACAGCAGTGCAATAATATTTAGATGCCCGATTAGAAGTCACTTCATGTCAGGGAAAAAACTTTTTTACAAAAAAAATAACCGACTTCCATAAAACACTAAAAAGTGGCAAATAATTTTAGTTTCGGCAGTCGGTGACTTGTTTGTTTCATTTACTTTTATGCCACCGACTTCCGAAACTAAAATTATTTGCCACTTTTTAGTGTTTTATGGAAGTCGGTTATTTTTTTTTGTAAAAAAGTTTTTATGTTAGCCTTTTCAGTTGTGGTATCTCACTTTAATCCTAGTCAAGTATAATTTTTACATTGTAACTAGACACCAGCACATCGTCCATACATACGACAAAGGACAAAATGCATAATAAAGAGGATGACTCAAAAGTGCATACCATTACAATTCCAACAAGCCCAAACACAGCTAAGATTCATTGCCTTGTTACGGAGTTCCGAAGCCTGTCTCTTGGATTCATCATCAGATCTGATTGTAGAATGGTTCTTATTGGACGCAAAAGCTTCACTTGTTGTAGAAAATACCAAAATCACTGTACGTTTTCCTATAAAATTTGAAGAGTTCCCTCGATTTCGCCAAGATTCCATCATCAGATCCCGACTTGGTGACTATGGGACCATTTGGGAAGTATACCCTTTCCAACAAAAAAAGAATTTTCCAAATCGGTTGGCAAGCGACGGAGTAATGCGCGAACAAACATAAAAAAAAAAAAAAAAAAAAAAAAAAAATACAAACATCCGAATTGAGAACCTCCTCCTTTTTTAGAAGTCGGTTAAAAACAGATTGAATGAACGATTCTAGAAAAAAATCCTAGGTAGTATTTTTGAGGCTATTGCTCAATATTTATTACTAACTAGCTGTACCCAGCATGCGTTGCAATGCACTTTTTACTACCCACCTACCCTATCCGACCTACCTACCCTATCCTACCTACCCTACCCGACGCTACCTACCTACCTACTCTACCCTACCCTACCTACCTACTCTACCCTACCCTACCCTACCCTTACTACCTACCTACCCTACCTACCTACCCTACCCTACCCTACCTACCTACCCTACCTACCTACCCTACCCTACCTACCTACCTACCCTACCCTACCTACCTACCCTACCTACCTACCTACCCTACCTACCTACCCTACCCTACCTACCTACCCTACCCTACCTAACCTACCCTACCCTACCTACCTACCCTACCCTACCTACCTACCCTACCCTACCTACCTACCCTACCCTACCTACCTACCCTATCCTACCTACCTACCCTACCCTACCCTACCGTATCCTATGTCCTTCTCCTGGCTCTAAACTACCTCCCTGCCAATTTTCAGCTAAATCGGTTCAGCCGTTCTTGAGTTATAAGTGAAGTAACTAACACGACTTTCTTTTATATATATAGATTTTTCAGCATGTAAATTGTCTTAAATTTTCTCGAGACAATTTTAATTTAATTTTGTTTTGTCAATCAAATGAAACATTTTCGTACCAACTTGGACTAAGAATAAAGAATTCGAAACATACTCAATGAGCCAAGTTTGTTGATAAGCCAAAAAGCGATGACGTCATCAAAATAAGAAATACCAAAGTTTACGCATATTCAGCTTCTCATCGGAGTATTCAAAAGAACAAATTTCCATAATGATGTAGGGATAAAAGAAAATTTACATAGATACATCCACACCCATACGTAGATCATGGCAAGGTCATTGATCCTGAAGAACTCAGCAGAAGTTATGACGCCTGTACTTTTTGAAGGGTAAGGTAGAAGTGACTACGTATATGGCACTCTTACATTTCTTCACCTAATTTACTTATTGTGATGTTTCATAAAATATGGGGCTTATTGGCTTTATCTGCGCATAAATTCAGACTTCAATACTATTGAAAAGACTAGAGGCGCTGGATACTTGTATAAATAATGCTACTACGTTCAACGGTACTTTCATACAAGTCTCAAAGCTTGGTTTGCTCTGCCCTTATAACTTACTACTCTTCATGATAGTCGGGTTTCAGAACTACAGTCTGCTCGCCTTATGGGCGGCCGGATTTTTATAACCTTGGCACACCATTGCCCATGACAATTTTGTTTGCATAGTTCCATTTTTTTTATTTATGCGTCACTGAATAACGAAACTATTGCTAGATGGCCAGAATCATATCGATTCAGACAAATCGAAATTCCTTATTCAAAATTTCATAAATGACAACCAAAGCAATTACGCCGTCCACCATTTCGTTTAATTCCTCCACCATTAACCTTGTCTGTTCCTAGACAATCCTCCAAGTCAGGGAATTAAGAGAAAACAGTTTCTGAATACAATTACTATACTCTTAATAGGCAGAATTTCGATTAGGACTGACAATTAGCGGGGAACAGTTAGAATGGTCATCCAACTTGAGAAATTGAACTATAAATTACGGTGCCACCAGTTTCTTGACAGTATTAGTTGGCATAGATTGATGTGCCACGGAATACGAGAAATATCGTACGCCATTTGAATTTATAGGGGGCTTTATAAACAGATGGTGAGAATAGGGAATTTATGAGTATGCGTGTAGTTTGGAGTTTGGTAATATTCTTGATGTATGAAAAAGCTTCTTTAAAAAAACGTTTGGGAAAAGATTAAATGTGTCTTGTCTAAGCAATTGATATTCAATCACCTAACGAACAATGGGTTTTTTTGTTTGTTCTTGAACTAATACTTGGTAAATTGATCAACTGTGTTAGAGGCAGCTAAATAGTCTGGTTTATTAGTTCAGATAAACACAACTGATTTTAGAACTTGACAAAACATCGTGATTTCTTTATTAGCTTGATATTTACGTATACATAAATCTAGATAAACAAATTTACCTAATTAAGAAGAAAACCTACTTTGACAAATAACTTTGTTCGTTAAGATGAACATAAACTAACCAAAATAACTTAATATTTTGTCTAAAACTATCCTTATTTTGACCGCGATGTCAATTTCATTGTCAATCTTCAATAAAAGCGACTATTATTTGGACACAATTGCCGTTTTTATAGGCGACCTTGATAAAAGCTTTGGCGGGAAACTCATTGTCCAAAAAAATGGCTGTTCCCTAAGCCTATTATTATGGTCGTAAGGAAATCGTAAATACATTAAGGATCTTTGTAAAAATCCTTAAGATGTTGCCGGATTTTATCATCTTCTTGTCACTTCTGTTGAAATGGTTGTATTGGGATTGATTTACATTGATTTAGTAATCCAGTTCTGGAACCTTTTAACATCTCATTTTCCTCACGATGTTTTCGTGAGGGAACATCAAATTCAAAGATATGTGACAAGACCAATTTGCAATAGGCCCGCGTAGTGGATTATGGGTTACGCCCTTTCACCGAGCGTAGCCTGTCGTGTGTAGCTTCAAGAATGAAACACATAATCTAGCCATATGAACAATCTAGGTAGTCTTTAATGTAGGATTTTAGATGTATAGAATCTCCTTTATTGTCACAAGCTGCGCTTAACCCGTGGCTTCGCACACGTGACCGCGTATTTATTTGGCATTGTCAGGGAACAATGCAATGGAAACGTGAAGTCGTAGCTGTCGTATTCTTTCCTTTACAAATAAAATGTAACATCTTGGCTTTGGTGGTCTTTGTTTTAAGTATTAGAGGTAATCTTAATCAACTTCTGGGGCGAATCAATTAATGGATGAATGATGGAATTATGGAATGGATGGTACTCTAGTACTTTTTACCATATTACTGTAGGACGTTTTGTAGTGCGACTACATCAATCCCTCCCGGAGACCGGGGTCGATTGTAGAATGAGTGGTTCATAAATCTTGTGATGTTTTTGCTGGGCCGGTAGAAACTGCATTGTTCACGGAACTGTCCGCGGCGGTGGTGCAAATCCCAGTAAGTCGGGGCCGGCGCTGCGTTTTGTGTCGGATGTGGTAGAGCGCAGAATGTGGCTGATCGCTGGCTTCGACCGAGAAATTTCAAGCTCTCACCCGGCTTTATGCTGTGCCAAAGTCGCTTGATGAAGCTTAGGGTACTAACCAGGAATGTGCTGCCACTACATGGTGGTGGCAGGAATAGCAATTTAAAGATGGCTGGCTGTGTGACTCGCTACTCGAAAGTTTAAGGAAGTGATTGAACACGGTGTACAGTTCTTCATCCCCCATAGAAAAGAGAGGATCCCCCGACCAGACGCGTGTTGTGTCTGGGCTACTACCCGTTCGTTGTTGACGGTTTTTCTATATGTATAGTCATAAGTCGCGGAACTAAGATTTATTATTTTGATGTTATTTTTCTATTTGTGTCATAGATGGCGCTGTAGTACTTTTTCTCCTTTGTTGATGTAATGATTTTTTAGTGCCGCTACAATAGCATGCTCGCTTCCGACTACTATACCAACAAATAAAGAAGGAAAAGACTTCTAGTACAGCAAGAAGATTAGATTTTGGTTCGCTATACCACTTTTTGGAGAAATCATCGTCTTTCTCCTGCCTTTTTCCCAATTACTTTGGGAAAAAAGAGAGGGAGAGAAAAAGATAAATGCAAGCGAAATCAATAAAAAAAAATATTGGAAATCTCACAGCCCCAAAGACAGACTCAAATAAATCACAAAAAGTTACACCATTATTGGGGTACGAACCTGCAACCTCGTAGTTTTCAGAACGGTCAAGTAACCGGTGGGCTGATTACTCCGTTGGCTTATGATTTAAATAGCCGTTCTGATGCTTGTCATGACTGAAACGCGCCTATTCTCTCTTTAGTCTTGTCCTGTTTTCTCCTTAGAAAGTAGAACTACAGCAAATATGTTTTCACTACGTAATCCATATCAATACTACCATGCCTTTGTGCTTAGCTTTTTTTTTTTAAATTCAAATTTGAAAATGAAAAAAGTTGTACCTATACGCAGGGACAGAATTAACAACAAAGACAGGTAACTTCTTTTAAATTTCAGTATGACGTCATACCGTTAAATAATAATAATAATATTGAGGAAGTACTATAATCTTGATAAATGTTTCGGTAGCAGTACCAAAACCTTGATAAATAGGGGTTTTCTTTGACACATCGCCTCGCCTCTGTCTGTCGTTCACGTCTTGCTGATTGTTGCACAATTAGAACTCAGTATTGGTAACCCCCGCGCACCGTTTTTCAGTACCGAAATTGTGTAAAAGTTAAATAACGGTTTAGCTTCACCATAATTTATAAAGGTATCGGTATAGCTCAACCGGTATATTTTTAAGGTATCTTACCTTTAACCGTTACCGCTTTCAGTCCCTGCCTATACGTTTGTATTGGCTTAGTGCTGCTGTAGCCTTACTACGCCTTACCGCATTTCATACAAACTTTCAGTCCTTATATTCTGAAATGACTGAACCGATTTTAATGAAAATTAATACGGATAAGCAGGATACATAGGTCTAAAAAGTTAGGTACTAAAAAACATTATCAAAATGTCTTTAAAAAAATCCATACTAATATTATAAATGCGAATGTCACTCTGTTTGTTTGTTTGTATGTTTGTTTGTTTGTTTGTTACCTTTTCACGACTAAACGGCTGATCGGATCTTAATGAAATTTAGCAAGAAGATAGATTTCAACTTGGGGAAGGACAAAGGCTATAAATCATCACGCTACGACCAATAGGAGTCGAGCAGCAATGAAAAATGTTGCGAAAATGGGGAAAATGTGACGCAGACGAAGTTGCGCGGGACAGCTAGTAGGTATATAGTTTCTATAGATAATTTACAATCGGTCTAATTTAGCTGTAACACTATTTTTCGAAAATGTTTTTAGTAACTTTTTAGACCTGTGTATATTGCTTATGCGTATGAAGTTTCATTAAAATCGGTTCAGGCATTTCGAAAAATAAGGTCTTGAAAGTTTGAATCATATGTCGTAAGGTGTTAATGCTCTTAAACGCTCTTAATGTGTTTTCCACGCAAACCTATTGGAACAAATTATTTCAATGATGGTGAAAATATTTACTTGTATAAAAACAAGTTTGTTTTTGTAGCTAAAAGAAAATTCATATTTTTACCTACTTGTATTTTCTAAACGATTCCCATCCGACTAGAAATAAAATTCTTAGAATGATGTTTATAAAAGACAAGTTTACCTAGAAAATAGGTAAATAGATATTAGTTTTTTTCTAGAATCTCTGTCTAATAAAAACTTATTTCTTTTTAATAAAACTCAAACAGATATTCTGTATTTTATGGAGGCTCGGAAATATTTATTTAGGAGGATATTTTAGTTTTTCTTACTGTAGTGGCGTGGTATAGCTACTTGTAATTTTGGTTTTGGCTGCTACTTTGCCCAGATTAGGATGGGGTTTTTGAGATTAAATAAGAAAAACAATGCTGTCGTAATTGATGTTCGTAAGCAAGTGTATTTGAAATATTTTTTGTCCAGAGATCGAGGAAAGGGGGGTATGGAAACAATGGTGGCGAATCAGAGCGTAGTATCGCGTCATTTTACTGCACGCTGATTGGCTGGCGATGACGCGATGCAATCGGTAGGAAATTGTAGAATGAGTGAAAGATGAATGAATGAAGTCCAAACACCTACTATAAATTATATTTTTCAAATGATTATTTGTTTTTCTTTAATAGACATTCAAACTAAGCCTTACCTTACCTTTAATTTAAAATACAAGGTGTTGTTTTGCATCCTCGTCAAAAGCCGTTCGATATTCAAAAGCCGTTCTTTGATAAACAAGTCCTTCATTTTGTATTATAATGAGTTTGTCTTTTATCGCATTACTTTCCTATTATCCGATTTTCCTCATTAAACGACATTTTACTTTGATACTAAACTTACAAAAGCCATGTTTTAAAAACTTAAAGAATTTTATTCTTAAATACCCGAACACAACAGCATTACCCCGATAGCTTAATATGGACCTACTGCTATAATGACATAATTAAAGTCAACATAACAAGGATTGCCATAAAAAGTAGGTCTAAACCAGCAGGATTAATACATGCCGTGTCCAATAAAGTAGCACGACTTTGTAGGATTATCCCTCTTTACCTTACGTCGCACATTATTTAATATGCCACTTCACTGTCTACCCTCATCCGTGTCTTTATAAGAAAAATGTTTATCCCTCATATAGGTGTTGGGATATAAAGCTTTATGTTTATATTAAATAATAAAAAAGGTTGCTTGGATTTCCCATTCGTATTGATTAATTTTGTTTGGCCGTAAATGTTTATATTTTTTTTTGACTGCGAGTTATATTAGAGCAAAAATAGAGAAGGAGAGAGGAAGAGCACAAAAGACATGCGCCTTGCAACAGTGACTGCGTAGAAGAAATCATGTGACTAGTATTTTCCCAACTATGTTGGGAACGGCTCCCATTACCGGATGCAGCTGAATACCAGTATTTTACATGGAGCGACTGCCTATCTGACCCCTGGGTAATATGATACCCCTTGGTAAGACTTGTTGACAGACTTCCGGGCCACTGACTACCTGTTACGATTGTCAAAGATCTACAAATAACAGCCAGGACCAACGGCTTGACTGCGTCGAAGACAAAGGAGATTGCCACGGAGCAGGCCTCTTTTGTGGTATCGTGTGCCTGATTGGAATAATAACCTAAAATTATTATTCATTTTTTTTTGTGTACAGGGTATTTTTTATACAATTTCGTTCACCCTGGGAATAAACTTAAAGTTAATTAATAGTTAAAAATTACGCCGAAATCCGTTTGATTCAATGTAGTCTGTGGTTTGATTGGTGTACAAAAAACACTGCTCATAGTCGTTGCGAGTAAAACCGATGGAATGATGACAATAATAGATTGCATAAATTATTATTAGGTCTACATTGAAAAATAATAAATGACTGCAAAACAAAAGACACAAAGATAATAGCCATATTTATGTAGAAAACCCCTTATTAACAAAGTAGTTTGCATCGATTGATCTATAACGATTTATTAATAGATTATAAAAAACTGATCTGGCAACATTTATTTGCGGATGTCACAGACTTTGTTCTGTGTTCTGTGGTTCGTTACCCGCGTGATTGCTTTGTTTAGTTACGTTGAGTTTAGAATTCCGTAATCTTTTACTTAGTTATTATTTACGATGTTTTTTCTGCCACTACCAAGTTGAGCTAATATGTTTCTCGAGTGCATTACGTTTTGTGAGATATTTGACTCTTAATAGTGCTGTTCTTTGATAGGCAGTAGAAGTAGGTACTTACAATGATATCTCTTGAACCAGGGTGAATAAATAAAAAGTGGTTTCTGATTATAAAAATACAATGTTTTTTACTGATATCCCTAGTTACTTTGTTACACTTTCACGCGAAAACTACTCATCCGATCATCATGGAACTTTGTACACGTATTTATCATCACGCTACGACCAATAGGAGCGGAGCAGCAATGAAAAATGTTGCGCAAACGGGGAAAATGTGACGCAGACGAAGTTGCGCGGGACAACTAGTGTAAAATAAAAATCTTCAGGGCACAACAATTTTCCACTGGGACCCAACTTTCCTCACAAATCGGGCAATCTCCTTTAAAAAAAATGCTTTGATTATTCCAAAAGTCACCGCAATGGTCACATCGCGGTGACTTTCTCACTGACTCACTCTACAGGACACTGGATTGACGGAAACACGTGAAACGCGCGCAGTCGCTTCGCCGCCGCGCCGTAGGTCATGAACGGATCCTAAGTCAATGTTTTATACCGCTAAAATGCTAGTAACCCTTTGTTGTTTAATTAATTATTTAATTCATCACATAACTCATATTGTTGTTAATAATACTTATAAAACTATGTAAGTAACATTTCTTATTAAAATAAAACTAATTCAAAAAACTATAACTTTGTCCGCTTCCCGCTTCACCTTAAAAATCCCGTAATTTAACATTATTATATTCCAATTTCCGTGCAATTATCCGTAGCAGTTTTTGGTTTCGAGATTAAACTGTCATCGCTGTTATAATCCGAGTAATTATATCAAGAACAGCTACACGAAAAACAAAAGAGATTCACAAAATCTATTTACCATTCCCCCTTTCACACTGAAAACCTCTTAAACAAGTCGCGAAGAAACCACTTTGTAAAACACAAATCAAACTCCCCTGGTTCCATTACATCTGAGATTCGTTTCCGTTTTCCTGTTTTAATAATAAGTACCGATACCCAAGTACGACCGATACCTAAGTACCGATACTGATGTCACAGAATAGATAAGTGCAGAAGTGCGGCTCAGTACAAGGTGCGAAAATAAACGCACACATAGACACGCTTCAGGTAAAGCGAGTGTAAGCGTATTTGACGACTAATACTTGTTTCCAATTTTGACTTGAAATCAAATCAAAACAAAGATATTTTAACTCTGGATCGATATTGACAGAAGGGCGTTGGTAAATGTTTGTGTAATTGTTTCGTGAAATTGTATTGCAAAAATAAGGTAGCTTAGTTAATTTTAAGATTCTTGAAACCAATCAAGTCAAATCAAATCATTTATTGCATCCATAATGTACACTTAACAGGTGGCAAAAAAAATATAGACACAATTATGGACCCTGTCGGGCACAGCAAGTTTTCATCAGAGAGCTCTCTTAGTAAAGAAAATGAGTTTAGATATCAATGAATAGGGTAATATCATTGAAATATCACTGTTTAGTTTAATACAATGTGTGTGTGTCGTTGCATGGGAGCTTTCTGTACCTATTCTATTCCATGTCCGAGTACTATCCATTCAAATAAGAGTGGAGCTCATTCAATATTCACAATGCGATGGCGTTGACGTTGGCATCGTTAGGCGCCGCTTCAATATTCCCGCTTGTTTTGCACCTCTGAAACAGGAAATTTCGTGAGTGATCCCCAGGGAACTTCGCGGTTGTGATGTGCATTAGGTACTTTGCGGAATTAATTCTGTATATTTTGGAATTTTAAAGTAAGTAGCAGTACTTTCTGCGGAGGAGTCTCGTTAATACTTTAGTGGGAGACGTGAGCGATGTGTTGGTCTATTCATGTGAGTAGTTAACGATGGGGCTTAAAATAAGTTTGCAGGTGCCGTTTTGTTATTAAAATTAGGGGATTTTTGGTCAAATATATATTAATCTCCAGGCTTCCTCTTGGTCTCAAAAGGTAAGACTAATGACTACGAGTGTAGTCCTTAATTACTGTAATATACAAGGCCTAAGTGATCAGTCAAGTAAAAAAGTGATCCAGAAACTTCTTCTCTCCTTACCTTACGATGAAACCGAAGACATTATCAGTAAAGGCGGAAACACACTTACGTGTCGTGGCGTGTCGTGACGCGCCAGAAGCATATCGGTTTCATACATCGTTGCGACACGACACGCTATGCAAATACGTCCCTAACCATATTAAATGTATGAATTCGATTTGCTTCTGGCGCGACACGACACGCCACGACACGTAAGTATGTTTCCACCTTTAACAACACCTAATCCGTGCTAAACCTTCACCACACATACCCACTAACATACAGAAACCCATACACACACACGCACACACACACATCATTCCTAAACATTAGAATTGTTCTTATTTTATTTTATTTTTTATTGTCTTCTAATTTTCTGTTTGTTATTTTCCAAAATGTCTCATAAGCACAACTACAAATAAATGTTTAATTTAAAGTTATCGCAAGATACAGGCACAGCCTAGTTTGGGGTCCACTGTTATCTAAATTTGTTTAAATAAAACTTGTTACCGATATCCTTGATGATGATAGACTAAGAAAATTACTGTAACTATTGGTTAATAAATTTATTCTTTACTAACCAACATCTAACATATTATGGGTATATTTTAAGTACCCCTGTTGTTGTTGTTGTAATAATAATATTCCGGAATTGCTTGTTTTGTTGATAAGATATGTGTTTTTAAACGATACTTACATGAAATTATTTTAACATCAAATTCAATATTGTTGGAGGGCCTGTGAAATTGTATTAGCGATACGGATTCTAGCAAAGTCAAAAATATATGGAATTGTCATAAGTTCAAGTCAATATTGTTGCAAGTCGTTGTAGAAATACGAAACGCCCTGAAACTGACTGCTACATGTCTAGTAAAATTTAGGGTGTAATATGCCCTTCAAGAAACCGTCAACCAATCATTCCGTACATAGAAAAAGTAACTCTACGCAAAAATTATTGCTGGGAACCGACGTTATTAATGTTATAACATCAAAAATTGGAATTAAAAAATAATGGTAAATAGTTGGAACTTTGACACCCAATATCTCCGTAACTAGAAGGTTTCCAAGTGTTCAAGGTTTCCAAGGTTCCAAAAAAAAATCGCTATGTCGAGGAGAACAAGCCATGCCAGAAACAAGTCCACATCATAGAAAATCGTTGTAGTGGTTTCCAAGTTACAGTAAACAGGCAATTTACCTGTTGGCTTCGTTAAGCATAATTTTACACCCATTAAAAATATGTCCCTTGTAATTTCTCAGTGCAAGCCCAGAATGTCCAACTGATGTCTAAGACCGATTCCTCAAATTATTATCTTTCAAATACTTTATTAAAATTAATAGTTGTTTCTTCGTTAATGAGATGTTTAATTGGTTCGTGCGAGCGACGTTCAATCTTGATATCGTTGGAAACTTATAAATTCCTCGGATATAAATAAAATTCTCCGAATAAAAATCCGTCAACCTGAAATTATGTTAGAAATTTCATATAAATTAATTACGTCGGATTAAATTAATTAGTTATTTATTTCACGCATTGAAGGAAAGTTTCTCGTAATTAAAAATATTTAACTCGTTACATAACTGATAAAAAATTAGGTTAATTATAGCTGCCTAGATAATATGCATACGCCGTTAGGAAAATTCGTGGTTTGACTGATTTAGAGACAGCCCGTTTAGTTTACTTTAGTTATTTCCATAGCGTGATGTCGTACGGTATTCTCTTGTGGGGCAATGCCGCCGATATCCAGACAATATTTGTTTTGCAAAAAAGGGCAATTCGTTCAATTTATAAATTAAGTCCCAGATACTCCCTCAGAGAAAAATTTAAAGAGATTGATATTCTTACTGTGCCTTCTCAGTTTATCTATGAAAACCTCTTGTACGCACATAAAAATATTAATTTGTTTAAAAAATACAGTGATATCCACAACGTAAATACGAGGAACAAACACAAATTTGTTGTTCCTGCAACGAGGCTCAAAAAAGTAGGGGGAACGTTCAGATGCCAATGTATACGTTTTTATAATAAGCTTCCGAGCCATATTCAAGCACTAAGCCTAAATAAATTCAAATCGTTTATAAAACGGAAGCTATGCCTGAAAGCCTACTATCATGTTAATCACTATCTCGAAGATAAAAAGGCTTGGGATTAAACTGCTCCAATGAAATTTGCTCTGTGAATGTCAAAATTTCGGACTTTGCTTGTTCATTGTTAATTCCTTATTTTATATACTGACATTTTTATTTTTTTTATTTTTACCTTATTTTTTTACAGTTTTTATTTTTATTTTATTATTTTAAGTGACATTTACCGATGTGACATGAATACTTATTTCAGTATTTTATTATTATAATTTTTTTTTAGTTTATATTTTATTATTTTTATGTGACATTTACTGATTTGACATGCATATTTACTTTTTTATTATTATTGTGACATTTATTGATATTCGTGATTTGTAAAATAAAATTTCGTAAATTATTATTAATTACATTTAATTATTGTGAATGTGAGGACCATGCAGGTCACATTATTTTTCTCCCACCACTATCTGGCAGTTTGAGAACTTTAAGCGACCTACCCAAATGTCCTTTCTATGGTATTGTTCGTCGTTTCGTTGAGCTCCTTGAGTTATAAGTCGAGCTACACGATAACTGACAAATGCTTGCACTGACTGGACAGGTCCACTCAAATCTGTGTGGTTCTTTCTTCAAAAGACCATTTCAGATACTAATCTGCATAGTCCTCGTGTAAATTGAGCAATGTCTGGACTTTAAAAGAGTAACAAATTAACAGGGAACCTCTGAGTTTGTTTCGGCTGTTTCTTCTCAGAGTAGTCAGGTACGAAACACCGGCCCCATCTAGCTTAAAAAAAATGACGTGTAAAAGTGTTTGTAAAAACCTACTTGCAAAATAAACATCATTTATCATTTATCATTTATCATTTATCAATATTTATTTTTACCATAAATATAATAACACTGGTTCAGTTCAATGATGGGTTAAAATTATGTCAATTTTAAATTGACATGTATAACATTTATAACTCAAATCAACTTCAGAAAAATCTTGAAATTGCGGTCGGACAACGCTCAGCCACTGGGTCTACAAGACGAAATTTGCTCACTAAGTGAGCACAAAACGGATAAAAGTTGTAGGGGATAAAAGTTGGTCTAGAATTTCGTCTTTTATAAATATTAATGTTGAGTATGAATGTAGATAGCAATCAGAGTAGAGGAAGAGCAAATAAACTATGATGAACTGTGTGAAGGAGGATTTGACTAGAAAGAAGCTGACTGCTGAGATGAAGATATAGAGATATGGAAGAAAAAGACAAGAAGTCTGAAAGATATCGCTATCAGCGATAAGACCGCCGTTGTAACCATAAAATTAGCAGTGTTGTAAACCAGTAGTATTTTTCTATTCAATTCTATACTGCGCCTATACCAAACAAATTTTAATAAGGCCAGAAGAATTAGGATGATGATGCTGGTTAATTCTGTTTGGTGACTTCACCTATAATAACCACACACCAATCATCATCATCAGCCTATAATGTTCCCACTGCTGGGACACAGGCCTCTCTATGAGAGGAAGTGGGCTGTAATACTCACATCAAAGTAAACAATTACTATCATTCAACAATATAAACCTCAGTAAAACGAAATCTTCTCAGAACAAAGATGGCGTCCGAAGCAGACCAGGTACACAGGTCCCTGTATCGTGACCATTACATTTACATAAGCACTTTGTACTCTCGAGGTGACCGCATCAGCTTGTATGCGAGAATTCAATTTGCCACAGAAAAGCAATACAAGAATGCTACAAAATATTCGTCCAACTTTTGCATTGCACCACTATTCACTCTTTTGAGGAAGTTGCGTTTAAATTTATGTGCATTTTTCACGAGAAGAGTGCAAATTACCATCTATTGGTAAGAAAATGTCCTTGGGAATTCTTTCCCATAGGTATGATAGTATTTTCACTAACCTAGATACAGTAACTTAGGCGATTCTCACACGACACCGGCTCGTTACAGTAATTTATACGAAAACCCTATTTTTCCTAATTAATTAACACATAATACGTCATGTATCGTAAAGCAAGTTCTTTGTTGCTAGTTAGTTTTGCTCAAATTGAAAAAGAAAAATCTCCATTACAGCGCTATCTAAACAATAGTCTGCTAATTGAGGAACGTTTTCAGATCACAGCCCCCTGTAATAGTTACAAATGTACCTGCTAATTAATTAGGAGCATACGTGTAAAAAGAACCGTTGCAGGATGTTGGTAAGGATGCCTCTTGGGTGATTTTCCCCTACATTGATTTTTCACTACAGATTTAAAATGTGCACTTTTATCGTCAAATGAAATATGTATAATTATTAGTAGAGTTAGAAACTGAAATAAACACAAAAATGGAATATTTTATAATCGCCAAATAGGTTTAGGTTTAAACTTTGGTGCGTATGTATGTATATTATAATTCATTTGCTGGAATGCTTATACCGGGCGATTTAAAATATGACTTGATAAATTTTAGAAAAACCTTAACATCACACCTATACTACCTGAAAGGCTAGGCACAGATGTACCCCATACACACAAGTAAGTACACCCTTATTTCGCCAGTAATGTTTTAGTCCCATATATATATTTAAATGTTGCCCCACACTAGGAATTTCTCCTGTATCGTGGGTGCGTTTACAAACATTTAAACTCACATACACAAACAGCCAGACCCGTAACAGCTATCTGTAGGCCATACAAATATTTGTTCCGTGCGGGGATCGAACCAGCGCCACGCAGCGCAACAGTCGATCGCTCAACCACTGCGCCAACCGTGCCGTCAATATCACAGCGGGAGTACCTATTGCCAACGTCTAGGCACAAATTCAGACTTTCTGTGTGCTACTGAGAAATTCCTGATGGAAGAATCCCTAGAACACTTTGCCCGACCTGAGAATTGAACCCAGAACCTCATGCTCAGCAGTCACACTTGAGACCACAGACCAACAAAGCAGTCTGTAATTCAAATCCATACTTCCATACTAATATTATAAATGCGAAAGTCACTCTGTTTGTATGTTTGTTTGTTACCTTTTCACGACTAAACGGCTGATCGGATCTTAATGAAATTTGGCAAAAAGATAGATTTCATCCTGGGGAAGGACATAGGCTATATATCATCATGCTACGACCAATAAGAGCGGAGCAGCAATTAAGAATGTTGCGAAAACGGAGAAAATGCGACGCAGACGAAGTTGCGCGGGACAGCTCTTTAAAAAAAATCGCTCAGATAACAACAAGTTACGTATCATGCCTACTTGCTATTCCAATATCAATTTTATTCAACTTTCCATATCATGTAATTTGCCGATGTGTCGGAAGCAATAAAAGTTTCCAGCGATATAATGAACATTGGAAGTTTAGGGACCAATCACAGGGATCATTACCGCCGTACAAAACTTTTTATTTACTTTACACTCAAAGTTTTTAAGTAGATGTTTATTACGCTTAGATTAAACTTTTTTTTAGGGTTCCGTACCTCAAAAGGAAAAAACGGAACCCTTATAAGGTCACTTTGTGGTCCGTCTGTCTGTCTGTCAAGACCCTTTGTCTCGGGGACACGTGGAGGTATCGGGTTGAAAATTAAACCATTTATGTAGATCTACAGTCCCTACGGCGATGGGCCAAGCTGTGAAGCTTGGGCATCGACCAATTTTACGTGGTCAATCAGCTCTTAGCTCTGCTTTCCACCGAATCAAGTTCAAGATTTTAACGGGGATTCATCAAGGTAGAAATTGTGAAATTAATACTTCTTACTTTTTGTTCAAATTTAATTTTAGGTTTTAGCGCTGTTTTGCGTTATAAGCTAATTAAGATTTAATTCGTGGATTTCAAACACCAGCGCAAATAAGACCATTTCGTGAATAATTATGACGATTTCCTGCAAATAAAATTTCGAGAGATTTTTGATTCCTTAAATGGTTAATATTTTAGTCATTATTACATCGTAATAGCGCAAATTCAATGTCGCTCCACAAAAAAAAAAAAACAAAAAACGTTCGAAATTTTGAATTCTGCGTGCTAGGTACATTAATGGAAAGACCTATCTCAAAATAATCCGATTTTTCCTATAATTCCGCAAATACAAAGAACAGCTTCCTATAGTTATTTTTAACGTACACCACAGGAACCTACTTGATAACAATCTCCTTAAGCCACCCCCATCAACGTCAGCTGTGTAACCCGATCCAGATAATAAGCTCCATGTACAGATAACATGGAAAAACAAAGACAGGCTTAGGGAGAGATTACATTAATATTGTGTTAGTAGTACAAGCTGGGATTTTAATTAATTAAATATGCTTTGTTGGTCATATAGATAAGGCATTGAGAATAGTGTGGTAGATATCTACCGGGTACATAATATGTACATATCTATTCTACCGGATACACACGCCAACACATCAACATATATTTTTGCAGTATAACGTTGTCTCGTTTTGTATTTATTTCCTATACAATGAGAGATCCTCTTTAACTGGTTTTGTATAGCTTTATAGGTCGCCGTGCGTACGATATTAAAGTTTACAAAGAACAATATTGATTTATTCAATGGGATTGATGTGTTTGATGAATGGATTATTTAAGTTTTCCAAACAAGTTATATAAAGAGCAAGGGTTTGTCAGCAGGATATAATTACAGTTGATAAATAAATAATATAATTAAATTTGATTAGTTTGAACTGTCCCACTCCTGGGCAAAGATTCCATTCCTTCAACTGCTCTTCGTGTACCACTTCTTCTAGCCAATATAATATGAGGAAGTCAACTCTTCCTCCTTGCGTCGTATTCCTCAATGCTGAGGGTCGTGACCTCCCTTCAGTATCACCTTCTCACGGATGATCTTTCTCCAACTGTTTATGTCCCTGGCTGTGTGAAGGGCGCTGTGAATTGTGCATTTAACTCTTATTGTACGGTAAACCTATACGAAACGAGGCCATTTTATGCTGGAAATGTATAGCTTGATTTTTCGCCGTTTTTACAAATCCATAAGTAACAAGCGCAGTTTTAAAAGACTTGTTGCAAGATAATCTTGATACATTTACCTCATGCATTTTTATTACCATCTTTTTTTTTCGCACTCTTGTTATATTTTATATCACTTGCTTTGGTGAAGGAAAACACCGTGAAGAAACCAGATTGCTTGATAAATATTTCGTCAGATGTCAGGTAAAGCCAAGTCAAAAACTCTGACACCAATTGATATACTGCCATCTCTTTTTGCTACCAATACCAACAGCCTGTAAAGACCCTGTAAATACCCTAACAGGAAGTGACAGAGCATCGTATTTATATCCAAGGACACCCACAACAAGAGATTCCTTTTAAGGGGCTTTGTCTTATACTGTTTGGTAGATACGATATTAGGTAACATTCATTTGATATGATACAAACAATGGTTCTGGCCGATAATACCCGTAATATAATATAAAAATAAGCAGGGTAGGTGATGTCATAATCAATATTTCGCTAACTCTATATTGTAGAACTTTCTTCGTAAATATGCATAACATTAGCAAATAATCTATTTGAAGGTAACTTTTGTAACACTATCTAGTCTTCAAGGTAGGTTACAGAGACACCAGCTATAATTTTACTGGAGAACATACAAAATGATCACTTCTATATTTGACAGTTTAATACATATTTAGGTTACCACTTTTGGCAAAAGCAACCTTGTGCTGACAAAAAGACAAACAAAATAAGTATGTTCTTGTGTCAAAAAAAAAATTACTTGGCAAAAGCCACAGGATAATAAACTAATTACAATTTAACCATGGGTATTCCACCTGCAAGTACCAATACATTTTACAACAGATTCGTTGTAAGAGCACCATCAAACGGCAACAGCTTTGAAAATTTCATTCGCAAAGTGGGTGCATTACCAGTAATTTAACTTGGCCCGTTAAACTGTGGTTAAACTACGATTAGGCCTCGTGGTTTCATCTTACGCTCTTAGCTTAAGCTGGCTGTTCCAGGCGTAATAGTGTTAAAAACTAAAATTGAATCTAGGTTAGTGAGTGGCTAAATCAGTTATCGTGAAGCATTTCACGCTAACACTAGAGACCTTTAATTTGACATCAAACGGATATTGTTGACTTGTTGTGTGTTGTGATGGTTAAATTTAAAAAAAAAAAAACATTAAGTCTCACATAAACTGAGGAAGCCCCAGTAAGTTGCAATAGTACCTCTTTGTTTCGGAATTGTTATCTTTACTATCAAAATGATGAGGTAATGAATATTAAAAAAAATCTGGGTTTACAATGTTAAAAAAATATATGTGTCGTGCTTATCATGTTTTTTAAAGTGCTAGCTGTCCATTTTTAAAACCGTGGTTCCTGAAATGCGTAGAATGACATAATTATAAGCTGGCTTCTTTGAAATACGGAACGGATTTAACTTTAAGTAACACCACCTTTGAGAATAAACTCACAATTTCATAAAAAAAATCGAACACACTGGGATTAGGGATCTTTTGGCGCGTGGTAAAAAGCGGTACTAGCTAATCGTGCGCCATTTTGCTTTTTCAATACATTTCACAAAATATTAATCACCTCGCCTCCCCTAACATCGTATCGTCAACAGAACCATGCACTATTTAAAAAAAAAACCTAAAGAAGGCAGCATAAAACGCCCGAATATCAAACTAATCTGTACCCATGTCAAATAATTTACGGCCTATTTCTTTACGAGAAACATGATATCAATCTATCATCAGGAACATTCTAGAAGATCTACGGAAGGAAATATATGTCCCTAATAAACTAAATGATTTACATACAAGCAGTTAAATTGCGTACATTAAAATATCCATCGCAGGTGTTTTGCCTCATTAAGGAACATTTTAGAAATTCCAGCGGCATCACACAGGGTGTAAACTTTATGACTGTGTGAAATTTGATGGAACATGGGTTTTACGTTAAAATGACGGATAAAAAGAGGCGTGCAGACTATCTATCTTAACTGTCAAAGAAAATTGAACTATGGTGACATCGTACAAGTGAGGTTTACAGTTATTTACAGCTATTCAAAAATATTTAATCACGATTACAGTCGGTCTAATAAAGTGACTGTTTAAAGAAATTTGTTTCGATATTAGTAAAATTTTTATTTTGACCCAAAATTACGGAAATGATACATTAATTATTTATTAAAGTAATTAAAAGTATTGAGGCAGACTAAATGCTAAAGGCAGAAAGACAGAAACAAACAGTGAGTGCCACAATTTTAAATATTGAGGAATCAATATTGCCATGTTGTCTGGTTACTTCACAATAAAAAAACAGTGCGTGGGGGACCCCACGGAAGAAGTGAAACTTTGTAATACTAGACGCATGCGTTCGAGTGCCACGTATTCACTCTCGTTATTTTAATAAGCTTCTAAATAATATTTTGTTGTTTTCTTGTTGTTATTTTTATTACATAATTATTACATAAGTTTATCGAGGTTATTCTACTCATGGAAATTGAGCGAACGCTGGTCACACCGAAGAGTCGAATGCATGACTGTTTGCACGCCATCTTGCGTACCTCGTAGAACTACGTAGTCACAGATCTTGTAATACTGCCATCTCTTAGTGAGTAATAGAAAATATTCCCCCTCCATGGTAGCGTTAAACTTGTTAGAAGTCGCATAAGAAGTTTCACTTCAAAAACGTTCAAAAGTTGAACATCTAAAAATACCCCACCCTGTAAACTATTAGATGTCGCTGTGATTTTCGTCAGTCAACGGCTCGTGTTTTATTACACTCAGCTTCGTCTCCCCTAATTATTTATTTTCGTTTTGTAAGAAAAAATAACTTAGACGCGTTTAAGAGTCAGATTTTGTGTTAAATATAGATTTGCCCCCTCCTTAGGTTTTTTATTCAGTTCAGGATTAAAATTACCGTTTGCTTCGTTGAAATGCTTAAATGCAGTTGTTTAGTTCCACTTGATCTGTTTGCGTTGAAAATTGATTGTTGAGTTCTAAACTGTTTGTTTCTGCGTGTTGTCTGTTTTAGTAGTTGTTGGTGGACTTGGATGGTATTGGAATTTCCCTTTAAATTAATTCAGTTTGTTATAATGGGTAATATAATGGGTCGTTCGATTCGACAATCATCATCATCATCATACTCTTGTCCTTATTCCAATTCATTTGGGGTCAGCGCAGCGGTATTGTCTTGTTTTCTATAAAATAATTTGTACTATTATTGTTTTCCATAATCGTCCCCCCTCATAATATTCCATTAACGGATTAGTCACCAACTCGACACGAAAGACTGGAAATACGTGTTCAGTTGGTGAAACTCAAAACGAGTATCACTTATTATTTCGTCACCTGGAGACGAAAAGAATTTTACGTGTGTCAAGATAGAGAAACTTAAATTAAATCACTTTTATGTTTTCGCCAACTGGAATTTTACCCTAATTCATGACAAAGTACAGTCGTCACAATCGTCATTATTATCAAAATTGCAGGCGCTCGCTTGTACTGAACTAGCATTGTTGTGCTGTATGGGCAAATTAATATTATCGTGAATAAATGTTATGGATAACGACATTATTGAAAAAAAAAAATGGATTAAAATTATCATGACACTCGCTCGATTATGACCAATAAAATTAGTGTGTGATTTTATGTAATTTAGGATTATATAAAATAATTATTAAGCATTATTGATAATACTGAAGAGTTATATCTAATGAAATTATGGTAAATACAAGTATGGTATATACAATAGGGATGATGACTGGGTAAAGAAAACGAAATTCTATTTTGTCCGTCAATCAGGTAATACAAAAATATTAGATAAGTACGTATTTTTTGTTTTATCGAGTTAACAAAAGAATACTTAGTTAAAACACATTAAAGTTGGAGAGTAGGGGCTTACTACGTCACAACTAGGTATAAAATGTACTGAGCCGTGACGTCATGCGCCATTTCAACTCAAAATATCTCCGTAATTTTACGATTACGTGAAAAAAGAAAAAATACGTGTCAAATACTTTTTAATAATCTACCCGATAGACAAATAAAAAAAAATGAGTCACCATCCCTATTATTATACTCCATTGTACTTACTTAATTGCCATTGTCATGGCCGCAAACCACACAGGCCCAGTGTAGATTGGTGGCGCATGACACAAATGTCTACAAATTGCATCGCTTTGAAAACATTGGTGATGATTTATTTTACATAAAGTGCCTAACTTTGACGATTTTTTCTCATACATTCTCTCAGCCCAGGGTCGGCAATACGGTGTGAACATGGCCTTAACGGAAAACAAAACATTCTGTACTTCACTTTGATTTCTATCGCTCTATCGCAATCAATTTCTCATTTCTTTAAACACATCTTTTGTCAGAAAACTTTCATCGAATCCTAAACCGTACGATAAAAAAAAAACGCATACGGTTTTTTTCATAACCTCAGTGAGTCGGAACGGTCACAATGAATACATTAGTATTAGAAACAGTATTTTAACGTGGAACAAGTGATCGAACTTGGATCACATCAACATCTGCCTAGCCTTTTCCCAAACTATCTTGGGGTCGGCTTCCAGTCTAACCGGATTCAGCTGAGTACCAGTATTTTACATGAAGCGACTGCCTATCTGACCTCCACAATCCAGTAACTGGGTAATACGATACCCCTTGGTAAGACTGGATGTCAGACTTTTTGGCTTCTGACTACTCGTAACGACTGTCAAAGATCTACAAATGACAGTCGGGACCAACGGCTTAACGTGCATTCCGAGGCATGGAGGAAACTCGGTATGTAATTATGGTCACCCATCCACGGACCAACCTCGGCAAGCACGGCTTTACCTTAAGGATCGACCCGTGCTGCTGTTATTATTTAGCCACGAGCTCCTCCAAACATATACAAAACATACACGAATTTATATTACTCTTCAGGGAATTAGTTACTCGTGAGTAGGTAAGTCGAAGCTGTTAATAGATATTGTAATAAGCAGTGTCGAAAAATTCTGGAATTTCACGGAACTTTCGAGACCGGGATTTCCCGGGAGTATGCCCTAAGTGCAATATTACAATCACTTTAGTTGACAACGCTAACACCTGCGTTTGTTTTCACAAAAGTGTCCAGTTGGTTTACTAGGTTATCTTTATACTATGGTACCGATAATATGGTTATGCCTTGTCGCGACAGATAAACGGGTGGCTTTGACATGTCAACGACGTGTCGGTAAATGAAAACGGCTCTATAGAATATTGCACGCTTTCAAGTCGGTATCGGTATCGATATCGAAAACTGAGGACTGCTGTGTCATGTTTATGTTTTTGTATAGAGAGATTCAAGTCAACACGTGGAGAAGAGAATATGGTCGTATTTTAACTTTAGTTTGCCTGTTCCTTTAATTTAATATTTTGAAACATATTAGTTAAATGCAGATCAAATATAAGTTCACAGCAACCACCATATTTGTTGTAATTTCAATAGGAATCTTTTATAAAACATAATATATTATGACGCGAAAAAAAAACGGTACTCTATACCGTGTCCCACTGCTGGGGAGCGGCCTCCCCTTTTTATCCAAACCTCTCTGTTTGCCATTTTTAAAACGTCAGAACTTGATAATAATTATTTTATTGCGTAGATTGATACCAACATAATTTAATAATTATTTCACACCATAGGAGGCACACTACAAATATCAAAGCTATGAATTAAAAAAAGATTATTATTTATGTGTCGCGTTTCCTACATCCCTTAAACGTAAAAGCTCTCGTAAGCACGTATTCAAGGGATTTCCCTAATAATTCAACAGGGTTCCAATACTTAACACCTGGGTAAGGCAATAACACGCCTTTTTGGTGGCATTTATCCAATGTTGGTACACTTATTGGCTTCAATGATTTATTGGTTATTGGCCCATGGCGTGTTATGTTTTTTTGGAGGTCAAATGACCTTTATATTGTTCTCTGTAATGTAGATAACGGGTACTTGTTTGTTTATGATAGCAATATGACATTAGAAATTTAAGTACCGATACATTTTGTTAATGAGTAGCTCATGGCTTAATAATAATAGCCACTCGAGTCAAATTTAAGGTTAAGCCGTCTTTGCCTGGGTTGGTCCGTGGATGCGTTAGCACCCATTACCTACCGAGTTTCCTCAGAATAGAGAGGATCAAGCACGCTAATTCATTGGTCCCAGCTGTCATATGTTGATCTTTAACAGTCGTTACAGGTAGTCAGTGGCCTGCAAGTCTGACAACCAGTCTTACCAAGGGGTATCGTATTACCCAGTACTAACCGGGTTGTGAAGGTCAGATAGGCAGTCGCTCCATATAATATACGGGTTTTCAGCTGCATCCGGATTGACTGGAAACCGAGCCCAACATAATTGGAAAAAGGCTGGGACGATGATGACAATGTGTTAATGATAAATTGATAACCGTCAACCCAATTCAATCAATCAATCAATATCAAATCAATCAGTCAATTTTAGGACGCGGTCAGTGACAGATACTTGACCTATTTTTCATATTTCATACCAGTGGTATTTTTTTAAACAGGTGATTATAATCATGAGTGAATGATGGTGAGTTATGATCTTGATGGACACATTAGAAATCGCTGTCAGTTTCAGTGTCCGGCAGTTTTATTTGATTATGGCCACCTTACTACGACAATGCGAAATAAAAGACAAAAAAATCGCTATTCATAACTTTTATATTCATTTTGATTATCAACATTTTTAAAAACCATTTTCAACCTTTTATCATAAAACAGTACCTACTTGTGTACGTAATAGTATTATCATCATTATTCCCTTTGAGTTCAAAACCATTTCTGTAATCCATTGCTGTCAAAATAAACTGTGTCGGTGGTATAAACTTTCATTATGTACTAACTAATGTTAACTGGGGCGTGCATTACACCGTAGTGTATCCACCATCCACCGTTGACGTTGAACATAATAAATTATGAGAATACTTCTGCGTTGCGATAAAAGTCGTGTAGCGGTTTTGTCTCGATGGATTTGCCAATCGACTTGCACGCACAATGACCAATCAATCGATGCAAAATCAAACTGATCTCTGGTCAGGTTATACTGAATATTTATAGCTTGATGTGTCACCGTGTGTACTGATATACAGTATGTAGGAGATTTTTGTCTGTAATTCAACAAAAAACAACTGGTTTGCTACAAAAGTGCAATGCCTACACTGTGTATGCAACACCAGATTCTTTTTTAAATACCGATAAAAGATATTCATAAAAACAAAACCCCCCAGGTTTCGGAATGATGTACTTAATTGTCTGTGCGTTATTGTCCCTTCCCCCCTGAATTTGTATATTTATGTCTGAGCATATTTTTCGGATCAAGACTATTTCGTGGATGAGATAGCTGACAGCTCCAAGTAGTTTTCTTTCTTGTAGAAATAATAATAACTGAAATAAATCAATCGATACAGAAATCAAAAACAGGTTTCATTGTCCCAAGTAGCATAATAGAAATAATTTAAAACTCCAAAAAGTCTGACATCCAGTTTTACCAAGGGGTATCGTATTACCCAGTTACTGGGTTGTGGAGGTCAGATAGGGTAACACAAACACTTACAAAGTTTAGTGGTTTGTAAATGGAGGCCGCAGGAAAGAATCCTAGAATGGGGCAAAGTTTTATTATGATTTTGTTACACTACGGTGTGACATACAGCATTCTAGTCTCTCAACGACATGTATCAGTGACGTTTTTCGCTTGGGGGACATAATCTCCGAACGACCAGGGTCCATTAGTGGACTTTTCCCTTTTAATAAATGCGTGGTTTTGTGACGACGAAGTTACGGATATTTTGCTATAGTGCTAAAAATTATGAGGCCAATTTAAACTTAAGGTGTTAAAGATTTATGAAGAGTGAAATTTTTACTTGGGTCTTCATTTTTCTTTTTGGTTATTAAATATTTCTAGGCAGTCGAAAGGCGTGTTTCAACAAGGTTTTACCTTGTAAATAATTAGCAGTCAATAGTAAGAGTATAAAGTTGCAATCCTGTTTTAAGTCAAATCCTTGGACATAATGCATTCAGAAGTTTGATAAAATTCTACGAAATAGATCGATAACGTTTTCGTCATTCTTGTACATTACCGAGTTAACGTTTACGTAACTCTAACAAAATGTCTTAAATAATTGTAGGTAGTATTGTGTTGAAACTTTTTTAATATACAGTACTCACTAAACATTTTGTTGAAAATAGTCCGCGCCAGGATTTTTCATGTCCAACCAAATTGTGGTTAAGCATAGACAAGTCAATGTCTGTAAGATCCACCTTTACTTAGTCTATCACGCTTGTAATTCCCAAAGTGTTTGGCAGAACTGTACCCATTACCCACATTTCGCTAGTTATTTTTTTAATCCCATGTAATACGATTCGACGGCACGGTTGACGTTGTGGATGAGCGATCGAGTGCTGCGCTGCGTGTCGCGGGTTCGATCCCCGCACGGAACAAATACCTGTATAGCCTACAGATAGTTGTTCCGGGTGTGGCTGTTTGTGTATTTGAGTTTAAATTTTTGTAAACGCACCCCACGATACAGGAGAAATTCCTAATGTGGAGCGAAGTAAAAAAAAAAATTGGGCGTGGAGTCCCTCCACGCGGAAGAAGTGAAACTTCTTAATACTACACGCATGCGTTCGAGTGCCACGCATTCACTCTCGTTATTTTATTTAGCTTCTAATAATATTTTGTTGCTTTCTAGTTGTATTATTTTTAACACATAATTATTACATATTATGTTTATCGAAATTATTCTACTCATGGACATTGAGCGAAGGCTGGTCACACCGAAGAATCGAATGTATGACTGTTTGCACGCCATCTTGTGTACCTAGTAGAACTACGTAGTCACAAATCTTGTAATACTGCCATCTCTTAGTGAGTTATAAAAAATATTCCCCCTCCATGTCCATGGTAGCGTTAAACTTGTTAGTCGCATAGCAAGTTTCACTTCAAAAAAATAGGGGCGAGCCAATTGCTACCTACTGAGAAATTCTAAACGGAAAAATCTAACATACACACTTTGCTCGACCCCGAAATTGAACCTAGGTCCTCATGCTCAGCAGTGGCGCCTGCGGCCACTAAACCATTGACGCAACGAGGAACTTTACGTAACCATATTAGATCATTACCGAGAAACACAATTTCATGTTCTTCCTCCACCACATATGATAGATATCAAATAAATATCCCCGATATATTTATTTCCAAATATGTAGCATACAACACATGTGACCTAAAATGATCAAATCTTCTGATATTGAATGCTGGATATTGATGATATTCAATATTAGATGTCTGAAACAGGAATTCAGGAGTAATATAGATACATGATTGAAAATGATAGCAGAAGCTGAAGCATCAGTGTTCAGTTGTTTATTGTTTGTTTCTGCAAAACGGATTGCAACTGACCGTGAATTAAGTCCCCTCTTAGTCACTCTCTATTCGGCCTTTCTCCATACAAATGTATTCCGCTGTTTTCTTTGTGGATGATGCGTCTAGAGCAATGTTTTTTTTTTTCCAAAAAATCTAGGTCTTTTTATTACATGCCCCTATCATTTCCTTTTTTTTCAAAACATAATCACTAAAATAATTATGACAATCCCAAAACCCGAAAAAAAGCCCGTTTTTACCGCCATGTTCAGACGACTATCAGACAAATTAGATAAGTTTTTAACAAAAAAGAAAATAATAGAAGCATAGATATACTTTTCTTCTAAATTTTGATATAAGAATTATTTAGATCAGTTTAGATTTGAAGAAGAAAACAGCGGAATACACAACGTCTTTTGGTCACGATTTTTGTAGGTAAAATCAGCGTGAGTTGGAATTGTCCCTTTTGCACTTTACGGAGGCTTTGTCGGTCGCAGCGCGACGGCAATAGTTTCTTCAAATACCTATTCTTCAAATTCCTCGAGCCTAGAGTCCCCTTTTAAGGTGAAAAATGTACTAGCAGCAAATTGAGGGTGATTTGTATTGATGACAAAATATTAAAGATGGTCTCTTGTATGTATTTATTTATTTCTAAAACAAATTTTGAAGTACAGCCTGATACATAACATAACATCACGCCTGTAATACGCAGAGGGTTAGGCAAAAGTGTACCTAATAGTACACCCGTATTTCGTTTGTTATGTCTAAGTTCCGTGTATTAGGGGGTGAGTCTATTGCTATCGACCGGGCTCAGATCGAGAATCCGTGGGTACTGAGAAACTCCTAAAGGAATATTACAACCACGTTTTGTCTTGGACTCAAACCCAGGGCATCGAGCTCATCAATGGCACTTGACCCCTAGACCAACAAAGCATTTCATCATCACTATTCAGTAATAGAATCCAATAAAGTATTTTCATATAAGTTTAATCAAATCATTGATCCTTACTTTTGATGCGCATCATCAGCTTCTTTCCCTTGTCCCATTTTATTTGGGGTCGGCGCAACACGTCTCTGCTCTCCATACTCCTCTGTGATTCGCCATCCTATCATTTACTCCTTTTTCCTTCATATCATTTTTCACAAAATCCATCCATCTTTTCTTTGGTCTTCCTCTCCCTTTCCATACATCCAAATTTATATTCATCACTCTTTTAGTCACATGTGTTCCATCCCTCCTCATCACATGTCCATACCAAGACAGACGCATATTAAATAAAAATCCGAAATATTGTAAAGCCCTGATTGTTGTTTCATAATACTAATTAGTTCTGAAAATGAAAAGATCCGTAATTGCAGCAAAAAATAACCCGAAGAAAGATAGAAACAATAAAAAGGAAACCATTCGGATCAAATGACCTTCAAATCGTATTTCCTCGACTCACTTTTTGACAAAAAAATAACATAATGAAAATGATGGGAAACTCTCAAATATTAAATTTTAATTATACTACATTAATTCTAATATTTTTAGGGTTCCGTACCCAAAGGGTCAAACGGGACCCTATTACTGAGACTTCGCTGTCCGTCCGTCGTCGGTCCGTCCGTACGTCCGTCCGTCCGTCTGTCACCGGGCTGTATCTCATGAACCGTGACAGTTAGCCAGTTGAAATTTCTACAGATTATGTATTTCTGTTGGTGCTATAACAACAAATAATAAAAACAGAATAAAATAAATATTTAAGGGATACCCATACAAAATATTAATTTTTTTGCTCGTTTTTATAAATAATGGTACGGAACTCTTCGTGCGCGAGTCCGACTCGCACTTGGCCGGTTTTTTTTAATTCTGTGTTTGCTTCGATTTGGGTAGTTTTCTACTAGTATTCTATTGTGTGTAGAAACCGCTTTCATATAGTTAACTAGGCATTTAATGGATTTGGCCACTTATTAATGATGAGTGTAGATAAATTCCAAATCTCTCAACTTTGGTTTTGTATCATGGCTATCCTATAAGCACCTAGTATATGCAGTTATAATTCAAACCTCTAATTTCAGGTTGCCTTTGATTATTTTGTCATTTCTAACATAGTTATGAAAACACATGCTGATCAACTAATTTAAGGACCCTAGCTTTGGTAACACTATTTCCTGTCTCATAAATATCGTGTCCTAATTCACACTTGCTTTGTTCTCTACAGTTGTTTGCACCAAAACAGCCACATTCCACTTTCATTTTCCATATTGGCCGATCCTAAAAAAATCGTGATAGAAGGAAATAAAAAACTAGCGTTTCAATGGCCGAAGGAAACAGGAGTAGTCCTTAAAAGGGACTGATGTTAATTTATGACCACCTACAAGAATTTACGGGCGCCAAGCGTGAAAATGGGTAATTTGTCTTTTGGTTAATATCCAACCGCCGAGTTTTGCGCTAATTGAATTAGCTGGCTATTATTCTGTTGGAATGGAGACAAATATGCTTAGGATAGCGCTGATGCAAATTTGAGTTAACGGTTTTTTCTAATTAAAATGTATTATGACACGATTTAGCTTATTTACTCGACACAATATGCACAACGTAACAGACTTATGTTATCAGTGAACTTAGCACAAACGCTCACAATAAATGTACCTACATAATGTTAAATCGGCATTTTTTTATATGATGCAGAAAATACAATTAGTAACCATATACAAGGTGTTGTTTTGCATTCTCGTATTCTCCCGAATCAATAATAAAATAGTTAGGTTTTTTTTCTTATTTACGAAAATCGGTAAGTGTAGAACCACCCGTGTTTTAAACGCGGCCCTCAGATCCTCGCCCTATAACCGCGCTTTCATACATACAAATAATCTCAAACGTTTATTCTTGTTACCTAAACCGCGTTAAAGGGGTTATTCTGAAATACTGACAAACATAAAAACCGTTTATTAATAATTAACTAGGCACCGTAATTTTAATTGATTATTTATGTCTTTTGAGACAGAGAATTTTAACGAGATTGCGAAACAACACCTTGTATGTTAATAAAGTCTTAGAATTTGAAATAAATAAATAAATTGAAATCTCTTTGTAACCGACTTCCAAACAGATGGAGGTTCTCAATTCGACTTTTTGTATTTTTTTTTGTATGTTCACCGATTTCTCCCCCAGTTGTGGAACGATTTTCAAAGTTCTTTTTTATTCGATAGCATATACTTCTGAGGTGATCCCATTGATACCATTTCAGAATCTGATCATGGGATGCAATCAATGTTTTTCACATACTTTCATACGGAATTCAGATTTTGGTGCCTGGGAATCATCATCTCATGTTGCTGAACTAATGATGGAAGGTATAAGTCAAGATCTGATGATTGGATCCCAGGGAAATGGGAAACACTCATTTTTTTATGGACATTATTTGAAACAGTATACTTCCCATGTGATCCCAAGGTCAGAATCTGATGATAGGATCCCGGAAAAATCAAGGGAACTCTCCAACTTTTAAAGGCACACATAGGCTTTATGCTTGGTAATAATTATTTAATGTTGCTGAGCTGATGATGAAAGATATAAGTCGGGATCTGATGATGGGCTTAAGACTAGTTGAAAAGGGCAGCGACGAAGAAATGTTTTAATGTAGGCAATGGTAAATTTGTTTAGTTTTTTAAAACCTGATAAATTCTTACAAAGATCCAATTTTCAATCTCTAAAACTGGGACAGCCATCTCTTACTTTAAGTATTCAGTTAATTAAGAAGCATTAAGTTAGACAGTCATTATTCTAAATTACAGTTTAACAAGAATGATAAATGACTGAAGTGCCTAATGCTATTGTCAGTCCATTAATTCAATTGTTCTACTATTCAGGGTAGCTATCTTGTCTCTCGGTTGCCAAATACTACAGCTTATCTTCACTGTATTTCATTTACTGGGGTATTTGAATCAATGTTTGTAAGCAATTTCGACCCTAAAATCAAGTCCGGTACATGTTCTGCGATTTCGGCGGTCTCTTCAGTCCTGGTGTCATAGCACTAGATGGCGCATTTCTTCCTGTCTGCTCCGACTTTCGGTATCTCGGTTCACTCGTGCAAAGCAATGGCGAAATAGATCGTAGTGAGCACAGAATAAACATTGGATGGATGAAATGGCGGTAGGTCACGGGAATTATCTGCAACTCCCGCATCCTTCTTAAACTTAAGGGGAAGATTTATAAAACAATGGTTAGACCTGCTGTCTTGTATCGATCAGAATGTTAGGCTACAAAAGGGATGAATGAAAGGAATTTGCATGTGGCTGAGATGAGAATGCCAGGGGAGACGTGTGGTGTTACGCGAATGGATAGATTAAGGAATCAGTACATAAAAGATAGTCTGAAAGTGCCGGTGACTGAAAGTATGTGTGGTAATCGGTTGTCGTGCTATAGGCATGTGTAAGAAAATAAAGCAGTTAACTGATGTAGTCACAGCCAGGTTAGTGAACTACGCTTCTTTCCATAGTATTATGTCCTATGGCATTCTGCTGTGGGGATCGGTAGCAGACGTTGGTTCAATTTTCATACTGCAAAAGAGGGCAGTCGGCGCCATCTATAAAACGGGTCCTCAGGAGTGCCGCAGAGGAAAATTTAAAGAAATCGACTATATAATGGCTCTGCCTTCACTCTATATCATAAGATGTATTAAAAATATTTTGATTTTACAAGACTTAACTGATAAGTGCAACTGCTGAGCATGAGGTCTTGGGGTTCGATTCCCGAGTCGGGCAATGTGTTATATTACGAATTTCTCAGTTGAGTTGCGGCCAGAGAGTTTGAATGTATGCCCGGTTGATAGCAATAAGCTCGCCCCCTGTTACATGGGACTTACACATAACTGACAAAATGTGGGGGTATTATTACACCTCTGCCTAATCCTTCGGGAATTACAGTTGTGATGTTATCTTATGTAATTTAATTTTATTATAATTTATAAATGTACCAAACTGTAGGTAACTGTTACTTTACGGTACTAAATAAATGATAATATACAAGGTGTTGCTTTGCAACCTCGTCAAATTAAAGTAGATAACTATGCTAATGATTCTCGTTCCGAATCAATTATAAAATGGGTAGATTTTTTTATTTTTTTTTTCTTATTTACGGAAATCGGTAAGTGTGAACCACTCGTGTTTTAAAAACACAGGCCGTCTGATTCTCGCCCTATAACCACGCTTCCACAAATACAAACAATCTCAAACATTTATTCGATAATTTCTTATTCCCTAGACCACATTAAGGGGGTTATTCTGAAATACTGACAAACATAAACAACCAAAAAAATCAGTGTTTATTAATTATTAATTATGAGCCGTAATTTTGATTGATTATTTATGTCTTGTGTGACAACCTCCTGAATTTTGACGGGGATGCAAAAAAACACCTTGAATAAGAGATCATACAAAATGATCATGAGCTGAACCAAATTAAACTTGTGCCTGCTAATTAACGATTCGAAATTAATTACCGGAAGTGTTATCACAACAAATACGGAAATGAAGTCACAATTGATAATGTAAACAAAATGCCGCGTTGATTGTTAATTATATTACTTTGGTATTGGTTTTACTGATCAATTTTGTAAGTCATTTTAATTATTAATACTAATCAATTAATCAGGTAATCAGTAATCAGAGCAGCGATGGCCGAGTGGTGGCAGCCCCGACTTACGAGCAGTAAGCCGCGGGTTCGAACCCAGGCAGGCGCATTACTTTGTGTAATTTATTTCATCACCGCTGCTCTCAAAAACGGTGAAGGAAAACATCGTGAGGAAACTGGCATGTCCTAGAACTAAAAATTCGAAGACATGTGACATCTACCAACCCGCACTGGGCCCGCGTGGTGGATTACAGCCCATTCCCTCTCATAGAGAGGAGGCCTGTGTCCCAGCAGTGGGAACATTATAGGCTGATGATGATGAATCAGGTATTATAAAGTGCTTGTTTATAATTATTCTCAAGAATTAAATATAATTAGTTTGATGTTCAGAATGCTTGGTTAACAGCTTCGTGAAGGATCCATTTACATCCTATAAAACTTAGATTTACAAATAGGATACTTTCCAACCTGTTCGGTTTCGATTCCCAAGCCGGGCACAGTATATTTAACAATTTATTTATTTAACAATTTATGTACACGTTTAATACAGAGAAGCAGAAAGGAACAAAAAATAGGTAAAAAGGTAATGCTTATTTCTAAAGAAATCTCTTCCAGCATACCTGCGAAAGGAGATAGTAAAAAAAAGAGATGCAGACATAGTGTGATGTGTAAAAGAAGAAGAGAGATTTGAATACGTAAAACTTCAACTTCAACTTCACTTTGTGTAATTGGGTTTTACTATCAGTAATTTCGCAGTAGCAGCCAAGAAGTCCAAGGATTTGGCCCAGTAGATGGCAAACGGCTTGCCCCGATTACGTGAGACGTAAACATAATTAACTAAATATGAGTGTATTATTAGGTATACGGGCGCCATATAATGCATGCATATGTATTTAATTTCACAAAGGTTAAACACCAGCGCCCTTCAGACTACACCAGACGAAACCATGTTGCTCTGTAATGTGCACACACTTCACATTTATAAAAACGTAATTCAAAGAACATAACAATAAAAACCAACAAAATAACATCATCATACATCATTGAACAACGTAAAGAGAATTCTTCAAACACATTCCATGCATCAAATAAAACAAAATCAAGTAGAAAAACATGTAGGTTGTATACAACAGACACCGTAGGCTCTAGCACGAGTGGGCGTTGATAACGTAACGTCAATTTGACCGATGACGGACGACGAATTTTTGAGTTTATTTTTAATAAACTCTGAAAGTACTCGTTTCACATTTATTTGCATAATTTTAAGGGTATATTCATAATTATCTCTAGATACCACAGACCACCGGTTTTGGAAGTAAAGTTATTTCCATTTTTTAGTTTTTTAAAGTCTGTTAAATTTTGCATATAATCGTTTTAATTTTGCCTTTATAGTTCCTCGTATGATGTATCTCACCCAAATTCTTGTCGAATATTAATTTTCCATTGTTACTAAACGTTATAAGCAGATCATCCACGAATACATAGAAGAAAAAAAAATGTGAATAAAGGACACGGGCGAGACTACATGTATTTTGGGACCCACTCTTAGAGGTAGCGTTCACTATAGCAACTTATACATAGTTATAAAACGACTAAAGACTATCAGAAAAGTAAATGGAAAGTAAGACTGAAAAGTTGGGAGAAAAGAGATATACGTCTATTTACAAGATAACCTAAAAATCTTACGACTAAGGTTTTTAACAGTGGAATGTCTCCGTAATTAAGATTAATCAAAATATAATAATACATAAGACGACTCATAAAGGAAGATTCGAACTACTGTATTTCCCTCGCAGTTTTAGTTCTGACTTTACGTGTTTTGCTTCTTGTCATAAGCCAAAACCAGAATTTTTACTTCATTGCCTGTACCTAATTGATGAATAAAAACTGCTAGACTGCAGCTAGAGACTAAACTGATTACCAACCCTGTAATTAGTTCAATCACTATTAAAACTATGTCGTTACGATTTTGATCTATAAGCGAATTATAGTCAAGTAAAACGATTATTATTACGCTGAGACAAGATAATATTGTTTTACATAAATTATAACAGCCAGAGCTGACTAGCCATGTACAGCTATTGAAAAGCAGGGTTTGTTGAATAAAAAAAGTATGAGTAATAAATCTTATTTTTTGGTATTTTTACATAGTTTTTATTTTATGCAACACAGGCGTTACGATGGCCAAGTTGCTGTCGGGTTTCATTTTCAGGGTCGCAGCTTATCAGCCCCCAGCATGAGTGACAAAGGCAGTCGTCTCCTGTTATCTGGAATTAATTAATTATGTTAAAATAAATAAATTCACCTATAATGTAATAAACATAAAGAGTTCCATAAGTAACAAAAGAAAAACAGAAATGTCTAAAGATAATATAGAGGTCGAAGACCTCTGATACCTGTGGAGGGGTATATAAATATTAGGTATAAATATTTCATGACAAAATGCGACAGCCACCCATCTTCTATTTTGATGACTGAAAGATCTCAGTAAAATACACTACTGCTACCTCGGCCAGTCTTTTACTGCATACTGTTTTAGTCCGATAAAGTATAGGGCAACAGTAAGAATGAGCCTAATATAAGATTACAACAGTATGTATTTATAAAATGTGTGTATGTATGTATGTACATATAAAAGCTAAACGAATCTCAGTTTGTTGTTCAGATAGATATCTTAAATAAGTTCTTAACTTATGATATAAATACATGTTTTTTTACAAATATACTTACATCACGTGGATACACCCATCTCTGAACTTTTTCAAAGCCCTGAGCACCTCCATCAAAGAGACGACACCTTTGTAAGAGCGTAAGTCGTAAGAGAAGAAGAAATTAACGCAACGCATGTTTGTGGTTAAAATCAAAGTCTAAATCAAAAACAACTCATTGTCCGATATCCAGAGAAGAATGCGGTAGGTAGTCTATGACAGGGTGCATTATCTTCAGTTCAAGATGCCAAGTCGTCGAGAATCTACAAAATCGCAATGATAAACATAAAATCCCAGACAAAAATACAAACATAACGATGGACTAGATCATCACAGATCTGACAATGACAGTAGTGACGGGACTCAATCGATCATCATTGATACCGTTCCTTTATAAGAAATACTATAAAATCGCCATTGTTCCATTTTTATTAAATGCTTTTGCATTGTTAATTGGCGTTTTAATATCAGGTTTCTATGTTATTTTTTATGAATTTTTGACATAATAGAATGTATAAAAACTAAGAGGAAGAGCCATTTGTAGTAAGAAAACCCTTGAGCAAAAACACATGTCATTGGATTGGAACGTAATCGGAAAAAAGTTGCGTTTTGTAATTGCACGATTACTTAATTTTAGTAAATTGAAAATATTTATAACTTTTGATTCCCGAGTCCTAAAAATTCAATATTTTAAAAATAAATATCTCATAAAATTGTAGTTATAATTATTTTATATTTACACTGGAACGGAGTTTAGTTAATTTTTAGATTCTTTGGGTCCATTTTCGCCAGCCTCCTTTATATGGATCAACCGCGCGAGCTTACTCAACAATACGACCTTTTTACACAATACTTCAAAATGGAATAAGAATCACAGAACAGTAGTAACCACTGAGTTATGCTTATGAGGCAACAAGAATTAAAAAAACAAAATGCAGCCCAATGTAATACCCCACCTTTTTAGAAGACGGCAAAACACCTTGCATTGGAGATACCCTTCTATTGGAGAACCTCCTCTTTTGTTTCGTCGGATAACAATGACATAAGTTAGTTGTATTTTTGATCCTAAAATCGGCAAATTTACGAACCGCGCGCTCGTACTAGGTTCTCTTATTTTTTTATTCATCGGTATACGTGTGTTCAGAGTTTCAGACTCGAGTTTATTTTATTACGCAGATGCGATCTCCGCATTCATGAATCCAAATGTTCGTTTCTATTATTGCCGACGATTTTCCGTACATTGCTGTGTGGTTCCTGGTTTTAGAAATAAAAGCCTGAAACCGGGTTTGAAATTTTTGCTTACTTTTTGGCTGGCTGATTTAAATAGTTAGCGCAACTTTTTCGTTTTGGATTGTAGGGGAAAAATTCGTTATGAATTATAGCTGAGATTACGGCCTTTGTTTTTTAATGTTGAAAAATCCCGTATCCATGAAATTATTATAGTATTGTTTTGGTCTCACCCGCGGAACTAGGATATTTGCGCGAAGGACAATTGCGCGAAGACATGTGCGTGAAAAGATATTTACGCACTGGGTGTTCTGCGCGAACGGACATTTGCGAGATTGGACACTTGCGCAAATGGACTTTAGCGCCAACGGACTTTTGCACGCATGGATATTTTCGTGATTGGACATATGTTCGAATTGGCATTTGCGCATTTTATACTTGAATGACAGACATTTTCGCCACTGGACACTTCACTTCTAATCACGAAAATGTCCCGGCACGCTAAAGTCTATTCGCGCAAAAATCCATTTGCGCAAGTGTCCAATAGTGCAAATGTCCTTTCGCACAAAAGTCCTTTTAAAAAAGTTCCAGCGCGCAAAAGTTTTTTTAAATTTTTCATAACTTATGCATTATTGTATTATGCAGTATTGCATTATGCATATATTGGTTTTAATATATGCATATTAAAACCATGTCCAAACTTTCATATGCTAGTAACTCATTACTTACGTTCCTCATAATATCTATTATCCCAATCTCCCACAATATAACATATTACCATTCGATCAGCAGAACCATTTGCCCGTAATAATTGTCCTAACGTTCGATAATGTACCCGTTTGTGCCCAAAACTAGTCTAGTAAATTAACCCGAATTAATCACCCATTCTTACACATTAAGTTAATCTATGGAGATAAAGTTAAGACTAGAATTAACATCAGACGTACACAGTTGAATTAGGTTTGAAAGCGGAGCGTAAGTAATAGATGAGGATGCCTTTAGTCTAGTTCGAAAGTATGCTATTAGGCTGTGTGGAGACTCCATTCAAGGTTGTCTTTAAACAGAATAAGTATCTCATTTTGAAAATAACGATATCGCAAGCATACTTAACAAAACGAGTATAAATACCTTATACGTACTATGTAAGCAACATTCTAAAGCGATTCTCCCAAAGTTTTGGTAGAAATTGTATGGTATTACAAACACAGTAACCGCAACCATACTATTATGAACTAGACCTTTTCTCTGAAATAACAGCAGCTCGGGTCAATCTTTAGGTTAAACCGCGCTTGCCTGTGTTGGTTCGTGGATTGGTTACAAACCAAGTTTCTCCATGACTTGGAAAACAAAAAAAGCCGTTGGTCCCTGCTGTCAATTGCAGATCTTTGACCATCTTTACAGGCAGTCAGAGGCCCAAAAGTCTGACAGCCAGGCTTACCAAGGGGTATCGTAATACCTAGTACTAACTGGGTTGTGGGGGATGAATAGGCAGTCGCTTCATGTAAAATACTGGTATTCAGCTGCATCCGGTTAGACTGGAAGCCAACCGACATAATTTTGAAAAGGCTAGGCAGATTCTATTCCATTTTGATTATTCTGAATCTTCTGTTCCACTTTTGACTCAAAAACAGTTCTTCCAACAAATGTTAACTCAACCAACATTGACCAAATGAAATCAGAGTTTGGCTCGATATCTGTATAAAAGTGTAATTAGGATTCCCGGTAAGAGATATGTACTTGGCTGAAAGCCCAAGATTGGTACTGCGGCTGACAAACGGCGATAGGATTTGCTATCACATTGGGACTTAATATCGGAAATACGCGAATCGTTCAAAGACGTGACGGGAATACGAAGTAGGCTTGGCAGGTAAGTAGGTGTGATCGACTGGAGATTCCACAGCTTTTTCACGTGTGCAGAGAGAGAAAGGGATTCTGTCCTTATTTCATTTACGCTTTTGTTCGATGTATTAGGCGCAGTGGTAAAGGCACAGATAGTTCCTTGTGGTAATAAACCTAAGTGACAGTGGCATCACTTCGGAAATCAGAATACGAGCGCTGTTACTTAAAAAAAAATGCGCTGAGACGCTGAGACCAATCAAATTAGTTTGTCTTATTTTTATTTTTTGGTACTTTCTTAAGTAATTTTGTTTTGTTGTTAATTTAAGGATTTTGTTTTTTCCTGTGCGAGACAAATAAATATTTTTTCTTTCTTTCTTTTAAGTTGAAGATAAGTTCATCACCGGAGGAGCTCGTGGCTAAATAATAACAGCCGTACGGGTCGATCGTTAAGGTTAAGCCGTGCTTGCCGAGGTTGGTCCGTGGATGAGTGACCATAAATACATACCGAGTTTCCTCCGAGCCTCGGAAATCACGTTAAACCGTTGGTCCCGGCTGTCATTTGTAGATCTTTGACAGTCGTTACGAGTAGTCAGAAGCCAAAAGTCTGACATCCAGTCTTACTAAGTGGTATCGTATTTCCCAGTTACTGTGTTGTGGAGGTCAGGTAGGCAGTCGCTTCATGTAAAATAATGGTACTCAGCTGGATCCGGTTAAACTGGAAGCCGACCCCAAGATAGTTTGGGAAAAGGCTTGGCAGATGATGATGTCTTCCGAGCTACGACGGCGTAGCTTAAATGCCCCGGTCATCCATCCACGCCCTTCGATAAAGTTAATGGTAAAAATGAGCTAGCTTATAATTTATATAAATTTCTTCGACATAGCAAAGGCTTTCGACAAAGTATGGCACAACGGCCCCCACTCCATTGGAGCCGGAGTCCCTCAGAGCTCCGTCAGATGATGAATAAGTTCATCACCATTGCTCTCATCACGGTGAACGAAAAGATAGTGCAGGACAACATGTCCTAGAACCAAAAATTCTCCATTGACCTCTACTGTCAATTGTTTCCCATAAAGTATGGGCCTGTATCCCAGCAGTGTACACAGTTTAGACTGATATTCTGTAACGTATTTTCCCTTCTCCTTTGTATTGCTCAGAAAGGACCTCGCTCAAATCCTTCGAAGCTAATCCTTTTCCTGTAATCTTCCTACATTTTTCGATAACATTTTCTTTTTCAATTGGCGTAATAAGTTGGTATACCTCTTTTACTACCAGTTTTATGTTGACTTGTATCGCATTTTGAGCAAATATTAAGTTGTCTCAGCTTTTGTGTCGCCAACATTTCACCTTAAGGTAGCTTTATAATAAAGCTATTATATCGCTAAATACCTTTCAAATTCCACTCACAAAGCCTATTTATTGTGTCTCTCAGAATCTCATTCTGATTATTAAGAAAATTAATGCTTAGTACAAAAGTCATCAAACCGTACAAAAGTAAGAAGGAGTGGCACCTATTAATTTTATTACAGCGATAAAATAATAATTCAGAACGATAGCATGATCGGAAATAATATCTCGGAGCATTAAACAAAAGGTAAGTAACGGCTGGTCGTTCTTTTGGCAATATTGGGGAATTTGCCGAGGTGTGGCTCCTATTATGAGATTGGGATCCGCGGCCATAATTCTATTATGCGCCTGAATTAAATTAGCCGACGACTTTATTTTTAATCAAGTGAAGTAGCGCGCTTTACACATTGACCGCATTATCTTCCCCTACCCTCCTAAATTATTTATAATCAACCTTATGTTAATATAACAAAGAAGATAATCCAATGCTTCGTTCGATTGGACGTCGAAGTCAAGTTAATTGTAATGAAAATTCCAGTAGTGTTTTTGTAATGGTTAATTTTAGCGGCTTTGAGACGGACTTTGACCTAGAAACGATGTCAGATAAGATATCATGTTTTTTCATCCGAACGACAGAAAGAAGAGAGCATGAAACCCGATAAAATAATGATAAATCACTTTATTGTTATCGAGTGAAAATTATCATTTAATATGCATTGTTTCAAGAGGTTTTTTTTTAGTTGGGCATTTTCTGACTTAAATATAATATATTATTAAACTACTATAGATTCCTACTTATCGCCTTTTGGAGTCAGCTCGCATCTACAATGTTGAAAGCTGTTTACGCTCAATAAGTGGTTTCTTAAAACCCTCTCTTCTCTTTATTCTTCCTGTCGATGGCAATCTAAATCTATTGAGCCCATAATTTAAGGAAGAGTTTGGTACTTTTAGCAGCGCCCATCAACTCCTCCAATATGCAAACAATAAGAAAGTCTGCCTGTCCTTTTTTACGAATGGGAAATCATCAAATGACCCCTCCCGTTCTGGATTGAGTGGATGTGAGTGTCAGACTTGTACTGACTAAAACCCATCCATGTTCCTTCTTAGCCGTTCTTAGCCATTCGAAAGACATACCGTGACCACGGTATCTCTTTCGAACAGTCTCGCAGCCCTGGCAGGCATCGATCCTCTCGAACCCCTTCCAATTCGCTGACATCTCCTTGCATGGAACACGAAAGCGCCGTCGACACGGCCAGTCGTCATAAGACGGACGGACGGTGAGCTAGCCTATTACGCACCATCCACATGCCCCCGACGCCCGGGGCGACTGTCTGCCTGTCCTTGACTTAAGTTTTAAAAGTAAAATTTTCTCAATCTCTCTTCCCGTTTACGACTTAATAACAGATCCACGTGAAACAAATCTATCCACTTCTTAAAACTAATCGTCTCAAACATTCAACTTTGAGGACGCAATAAAATTATCATCTAGCTCGAAAAGATACGACGTAGAAAAGTCCAGAAGGTAATATAGCCATATATTTTATTAGCCTGAGCGAAAATGCACCACAACAATACACAATACAAGCTATACACAATTTTGTCGGCATGACACGGTACAATCGGGTGGCAAAATTGATAAACGTGTAATATGCTTTCGGGAAAAATCCGCTTGGCAAAGATCGGATTGTGGCGAGCTGCATTCTTTATCATGTGTGGACTCTGACTTAGCGTCGAGAAATAGCTCTCAGGTATGATGGATTCCTCACGATGTTTTCTCACCGAAGCAAGTGATAATTATACAATACGCTCATCCGAAAAATCTGAGGTGGGTTTTTTGGGTTCGACCTTGAGACCGTCACAACACTATGCTATCGCTGCAGTAGCAGTGGCAGCGTAGTGCAGTAGCGTGCAATGAAGCTGCATGAAACTCGAATATGTCTGTCAATTGCTTCTTTTTTGTTCAACAAGTGAAGCTTGTCGCTAGAGGCTTGCATTCGACTGAGATAGACAAATATCACTGTATGTGCGCGTCTTACGTGTGCGGGTGCCAGTTTTCACTAGTTGTATGCAGTGAATCTTCTGCAATATTTATTCTGTGTCTACGGTTTATCCTTGAAACAATCAAATGCGAACAAAAACAATGGCGACCTTGTCAAAAACAACGGAAAGCATAATTTTATCTACTTTTCTGTTTTGCGATTCAAAGCAGAGAGAAAAACATTTTCTTCCACTGAGTGGTTGAGAACATTTTTTTATTAGGTACGGGTGTTCAGATTTGAGAAGTTTGAGATCCTGTATGAATGTAAATGTGAAAAAGTTAGGTTTCATTGACCTTTGCTAATGTAGAAAACAATGTTGACGACTTTAACTTCCAAACACACAGACTTACGGAGCCTCATAATCTGCCTAGCCTTTTATCGCAAAGAACTCGTTAGGGTCGGCTTCAAGTCTAACCAAATGCACTTGAATAGCAGTATTTTACATGTTGCTGCATTATCTGACCTCTTCTCTTCCTTCTTTCGTGTCGATGGTACGATTTAAATTTCGAAGGCCCAGTGTGTGGCAACGTTAATCGCGGCGTCTGTGGCATGTTAGTGGTCCTTTAAAATGTAGGTATTGGGCCACTTCTGACTCTCCAGCAAGTGGGCCATCGTCGTGTTGGAAGGATCTTTAATACTCCATTTACAGCGGCGGCGTGCTTAAATGCTTTCCATACAGGCCACTGCAGATCACTTCCTGACCTCTACGACTAGGTAACACAATACCCTTTAGGTGTTAGCTTAGCCGGGCTGTTTCCGCACTTAGCCTCTTTATTGGACCATTGTACGTATGAAGATCTTCTTGTTACTCCAACCATCCCAGGTCCTCCCAGAAACCTAGCAGCCTTTTCAGGCTGCTGCATGCTTTCGGGAGCGATGCCGGCGATTGAAGAGTTCGTGCCCGTTGATATGCCACGCTTCTGCACTCAATGAGCACGCACTGTGGTATTTCTTCCGCCTCCATGTATCCTCTGCACAGAGGCCTATCCGTCAGACCTATGGTAAATAGGTGTTTGTTTAGGGGACATTGGCCGGTTATGATACCTATAATCTTGCGAATTTTGACCCGTTTCAGTCTAGTGATGCTGCGGGCAAGGCTCGATGAAGCTTCTGGAACTGCCCTCTTTGTGTGCCTGCATTACAATACCCCATGTAAGATTTGATATTCAATCTTACAAGAGGTATTGTACTGTATTAGCTTTCTACGATGACAGCCGGGACAAATCGCTTCACATGCTTTCTAGGCAGGCACAGAGGAAACACGGTATGCTATGGACGTTCACCTATCCACGGACCAACCTTGCCACTTGACGAGCTCCAATCATACAAAGACTTGCCGAGTCGAAGTCGAATAAAAAGAAACACAAATCTCTCTCAAATTAGTATCCTATTGTGACGTCAAACAACCGTCAGAAGATACATTGAAACTCTTTCAAACCGCAACTCATATAGTATCTTTTATTCGTTACTTCCTAGGTTCATTCTCCGAATAATATATTACCAGAATAAGAAATACAATGATGCACGCTTCACGATACTTTCCTTTAGTTGTCGTGGCTGATGAACCCTTTCCGCGGGGCGTAAAAGCAATAAATTATACGATAATGAAGGCAGGGGACCCTACTAAGGGTTTTTGTGATTGATTTCTAATATGCTTTATATTTTATAATATGATGACAAGAGCTACAGCTAAGGTCAGTGTTAGATTGCATAAAAAAGAGTAAGACGCGCCTCACCCTTTTTTGAAGTAAAAACTTCTTTAGCGGCGTTGTGCACTCTTGTGATGGTTAAAGAATGTTAAACTCGCGTCACGTCTTGCGTCAGGACACGTGCGAGGTTGCGAAGGAATTTGAACTTTATGACATCTGTCATTTAGTTTGGGTTTCCAAAACGGAATAATTAACTTACGCACAAACAAAACTTTCGGTTTCTCCAAAGAGGTAAAATTCGGAAGACGGATTGTAATAGTTCTGAAGTGTAAAATTTTTACTGTTATATAAATTGTCATGTTTGTGTACGATAGTGCAATAAATTAATATTGTATTTTACCACATAAATGATAGTACTTTTATACTGATAATTAAAGCAATTTGTGCAAAATTATTCCCTAACCAATCCAAATTTCAAAAATGCACAACGTTAATATTCAAGTTTTATCTTCTGCCGGCACTCCCGGATTGTAACCCGTTTTTTTGTGTTCTTGGTAACCCGGTGTGGCCTAGCCTGGTGTCAGAGTTTTTATGCCATCCGATTTGGCTTTACGCAGTCAAGAAATATTTTTCAGGCATGCTGGTTTCATCGTGCAGTTTTCCTTCACCGAAGCAAATGATAATTATGCAATACGTACAAGATAAGATAATCTTCCTGAACCTTGATTAACATACAAACTGCAGCTTAAACAAAAAAACCAACAATACGTTACATAAACGACCAAAACTTTGAGTTGGCGACCTTCATTAAAATATCTACAACTTAGCTATAAGAGCATGTTTTATATAAACTTTATTTCATTAACAACTTAATAGCAAAGGCTAATTCGGCAGTTTGGCTTGAAAAATACATTATCCATCTATGTAACCTCATTGCTTGGCAGTTTATTGTGCAAAATTAAAATATGAGCTGTAAACTTGCCAAGTGTTAAGTAAGTTAATGTCCGTCCACAAACGACATTTTTAACACAACGAGTCTTACAAAACAATAAGGGTTAAAACTGGGGTTACGTTGTTTTGATATTGCTTTGTATTTAATCGTACTGATGGAGTTGGGTCCTAAAACAGACTTTCACCTTTAAAAATGCGCTTACAAAATATCGCATCGGCCGACTCAAATTAGAATGTCGAGTCCATAATTATATTTTTTTGATCCAAGTTCTTTCTTCTTTCACTTTCGTATGGTTATTACCTGACCCGGTGTCAGAGTTTTTATGCCATCCCTGCGCCTCGAAGTTGGCTTAACATGGCATCGAGAAATATCTCTCAGGCACGCTGGTTTGGTTTCCGAAAACATAACAAGTGATAATTATACAATACACACATGGATCCGAAAAATCAAAGGTGCGTCTTTGGTTCGAACTTGAGACCTATGACTTGGCAGTCCGACGGACACAGGCCATCATTGCTTAACCTGTGCACCCATGTTCCAAGGAACATCCACCGAGATCAATGGTTCCCAACCTTTCTTAGACTAGGGTCCACTTTGGTGTCATTATTGTTAGCAGGAACCGTAGGTCTAACATATCTAGAGGGATGTACCTTTAACTCGCACAATGCAAAAATTGGAAAAAGAGATGAAAACCTTTAGAATTAAGATAGTAAAGTATACTAGAGCGATCAAACTCAGCTCGATTAGTTTAGCAATCATATATACTGTCATAGGAATAAGTTAGCAGATTTTTGCAGAAATGCTTAGAATAATCTTGCAAGAGTGAGCGCAGCAAGCTAGACCTCACCCGCCTCTGATAGTTTTTCAATGAATAAAGCTGAGCTTGAGCACAGAAGATGTCTGTGCAAGTTAAAAAGTACGAATAACATTTTAATAATGCATAACTAACATTTCAATTTTTCGCGAACCATATTTTAAGTTCCTGAGGACCACTGGTGGTCCGCGGGCCACAGGTAGGGAACCAATGACCTAGATGATCTGAATCACCACCTAAAAGGTTTTAACCTTTAATTTTGTTTTTTTTTTTTTATGAGACTTGCCTTATCTGAACCGATGATATGGCCTAAGGTGGAGCACGCTTACCTAGTAGAAACCAATTTACTCGAAATTTGAAGAGATCCACATGTTATAACCTGTATAGTTGTTGGTTGCGCTGAGAGCTTGTTATAGATTTTCGGTTTTATTATGCTTACTGTCTTACGTTTGGGCATAGGCCTCGCCAATTCCTTCTATGAGCTCTTCCCGTGCCTCCTCGAACCAAGTTCTCGTTTATACACTTATAAAAAATAACATCTCACTAACAAAAATACATTTTCATTTTTGTCTTATAGTAGGGGACGAAAAACTCTTAGCACAGCTCGCTGGCGGGAACCATTCGGATGATGGATGACGGCCGATGAGGCTCAAGTAGTGAATATTAAGAATTATTTATCAAAACTGTTCCGATAAGGAAAATATACCCTTTTCATTGAAGCGAATGTAGGACAGCGAGATATTTATGTGTATTGAGAGAGATTATTGACACCTTTCAGGAAATTCATTTTTATTTTCCCATAAATCTTCTTTATAATATTTTGCAACCCATGTAGGGTTTTAAATTTTGACAACAAATGCGGTTTGAAGATTTTAAAAAATACATTTTTTTTCTTTAATTTATTATTATTAGCACAATGATTATGTAGGTTTTTAATCGATTCACATTTTAATTCCTTAAAATATTTAATAAACTTTTTGTGTCGTGCCCCAACGTAGTCACTGCGGCCAACATACCTGGTCACGATGACAGTTCCAACAATCGTAACCTAACCCATTTGGTAGGAGTGCCTTACCTTAGTTACCGACTTCGAAAACAGGATAGAAAGTTTAAAAGAGATATTTATTGAAAAAGATGTCCATCTTACGAATCAATACGTTTTTAGAGAGCCAATGTTTAATTCAAATTTACATAAAAACATTGCCATGGTAATAAATACAGTTAAAACAAACCCAAGAAATGAGTGCAGTATTCCCATTTGTTCATATCAGAGTAGCGTCCGCAACATAGGTACTTTATTGTCGAACTGACCTGTGTTATCATGAAATTTCAAGGCTCTGTTTATCTGCCATTCCCTCAAAGTTTTAACCTGAGTACCTGGTATGATCTTGTTATCTACATACTTGGATTTATACAGTTCACTTCTGAAAATTTTCAGCTGTTCTTTGATATATTCTAAAGGGACTTTTGTTATAGCCAGCATTTTAGGCTTGTAGCTCTCGTTATCAGGCACATTCTTCACTTCATATAGTTCGTATACTAGGTACTTGTCATGAGCGTCTGGAGTACGTAGGAATATGGCGTAGTCATTGCCGACGTGGAGAAATCCAAGGAGGTTGTGTTCTGATTTGTACCCGTCGATGAATTGAAAAATCTTGTGCAAACGGACGGCATTGGTTTCGTGGACGAGGAACAGGCATATCGTTGTTATTATTTGGGTCTGGAAACGAAAGGAAGGTATTAATATAACTTACTAGCTGAACCACGCAAATTCGTCTGCGTGACATTTTCTCCGTTTTTGCAACATTTTTCTTTGATGCTTCGCTCCTACTATGGTACCAAAGATAGACCTTTGGTACTATGGTGCTGTAGTACTTGTTTTAGTGCTGCTACAATTTCAAGAGGTTTTCCTATCTATTATACAAGGTGTTACGGCAAGGGTATATACATACTTAAGGGTGTGCTAGAGACCATCAAACTGAAAATGTTTCTCCATCGGACAAACATCATAATAGCGAAAACAATATCAGCTGCCCCATACATTTGGTATTGGGTATTGAAATTTTGTATGGGGTAGCAGATTTTTTTTTCGCAATTATTACGATATTTGTCCGATAGAGAAACATGTTCAGTTTGATAGTCTGTAGCACACCCTTAAGTATGTATATACCCTTTCCGTTACATCCTGTATGTGTGTTTCTTCTCCCAGGACACAGGCCTACTCGCTGTTAGAGAGAGTGAGTTTTAATTCACCATGCGGGCCCAGTGCGGCTTGATGGAAACGCTGGATTACCTTAACAAATTATTATAATGGCAACATTTTACATTGATGGTGAAACAAAACAGCCCATTTTTTTTTCCTCAATAAAATATAATGTTGCGGTTGAGTTATGATGACACGGATGCATTTGAAGATTAAATTTCGCTTTGTTCGAGTTACAAGTGTTTTAAAATACGCAAAGTTTATTTAATTTTATAAGTAGGAACATGACACCCTATTAGGTGAGTTTGGGACTCTTTTTAAAAAGGTGTAGAGTTTTATGGCCTTCACTTTTAAAAGTTAGAAGTATTATGGTAATTTAAGGAAATGCTTTCTTTTATTGTCCTGTGTTTTGTGTGCAAAGGAAATTTAAATCAAAAGACGACTTAAGTAACGTCTTCTAACAAATGCTCGTTTTTAGGAAAAGTTAGTGGTACTTAAATGAATGCCTAAATATTATTGTACTGTTGGGATTTTAACTCTCATTACTGAACCGAGCCTTGAGAATGCAATAATGCGCTTTTAATGAGAAATTAGTTTAGGTGTATTAAGCAAAAAATGGCATCTATTGATCTTTTTATTTAAACAGATCACGTTGTTAATAGTAATTAATAAGTAGGTAGAATAACGAACTTGAATAACACAAAAACTTACCAACATAATGTTTTAAAAAAATCCAATAAACACTAAAATAAACAACGTTTTAGTGATCGATTCGAATCATAACAATACGAAAAAATTAACTTTAAAACCGATATAAAATCCGAATATTTTACGACGATTTAAAATTTTTATGCACCACTATTTTTTACAGACTTTTACACTGCAACCGAATGAATGCATAGCATTTGTTTAAAAAAGTACATTTCGTTGTTATTATTTTTAACGATGTGCCTCCCTCTGTCCAGGATTAACAAGTGTTTTTGTATAAGAATATGTAAAAATTCAATGTAAAGAGAAATAATGAAATGAACTAGGTTAGAGTCACGATGCAGGTTGGTTTCAGAAAAAAGGCAAACGTAATGAATGTACATAATATGCGGTAAATAATGTAGCAGCGGTTCATTTTCCACATTAAATAATGATGAAACATACATGGAAATACCGTTATATAGACGAAAGAATCGAACTAGGCAATGGAACATCAATAGGAATCTCTAAAGCCATTCAGTAAAGTAATCATAATAATATCTCTGTTCTGCCAATTGCGGCCGCATAAATAGATTTTATAACACATTTGCTCGTAAAGGGTCTCTTATTGCACCAAGTTCATTATCGTAATGTATCACATTACGCACTAGTGCGGTAATGTAAAGTAAAACGCACGGCTTATCATAATGCTCCGTCTAAAACGAACGGTACTTTTTTAAATCTAAGCAAAGAGTTTTTATGTCAGAAAAGTAGTCAACATTTTATGAATAAAATTAAGTTGGGAGATAAAATATAATAAATAAACATTTAATTCTTTAATTTAATTAATTTTTACCATAAATTACAACCATTTATCTGTAACAAAACACAAAAATATTAATTTAGTTTATTAGTAATACTGGCTGTTTTTGTGCCTTTGCCTTAAAAAAAGCGTAAAAATTATTCCGCACGCTTTCTCTTTACGCTGTATTGTTTTTGTTTGAAAATGTCATCCGAACTTATTTATTTCCTCGCAAATGTGTTATAAAACGTCGTATGACATACGTGCGCTTTGATAATTACAGCCTCTGCTTTCTTGTAGCCCTCGCCTACGGCTCGGGCTAGCAATATCGCCTCGGCTGTAATTTTCAACTTACCGCACTTATAACATAATGTACTATTCTTAATTTCAAAATCAAATAAGTCAATTAATGAATTATTATAAGACAGTTCCCCAAAATGCCTGTCATTCATATCATTAACTTCGACCGAAACCACTGGGCCTTTAACCAGCAGTGGGATAACGCAGGCTAATAGTATTTGCATCAGCCCACTACAAGACATAGACCAAGATTTACGCCTTTTCATTGTCTTAATATAATCAAATACCACAAAGCTTCATCTATACCTCGTGTGATGTTTTCTACCTTGCTCTTGCTACCATTTTCTTCTGGATTCTGCAAGATCTTTTTAGATTTTTTCTGCATCTCGTCGTAAGGAAGCAAGTTGAAAACTGTTTTTCCTACGCCCCTTATTTCATTCTGATTAAGTTTGTTGCAAACTCCAACACAGTTTATCGTTTGCCGAGACACTTTTAGTTCCTCGCTTTTGTTTCCGAAGATGTGTGTGAAAAGACTTTAAATTACAAGAAATACCTCCATTTGCAAAAACATACATCTTATACTTTTGTCTTATTATATGTTCTTTTTCTAAATAAAGACGGTCCTGCGCCGCACCCTTTATCAAAAAAATATGTACAAATAGGTGCAGTGTTTCTGCCCATTTCACTTAAATTCCACGGTGAGAGAAACTGCACCGTATTTATATTGTATAATGGGCTGGTGTTCGTAACTCCACGTCCACTGTGCGTATTTTGCGTACGGGTACGAACATTATTCGATCCACCCTAGTTCCCTGAGAAAGGCCAGTAGCTCTTTGGTGTTGCTGACGATCACGCGATGAGTACCTGAGTTACCGCAGTACTTTGCCCAAAAAAATCCACCATGCGAGCTTGTGTGAATTGGATATGACATATCTCTGAATTTTTAGTTTTGGGACACACTGATTTTTATACGATGATTTCGTTTTTGGTAAAATAATTGACATAAATTAAACTGTCTGCCTCTTCATACTTACGACCTAAACTCGTAAGAAGTGGTATTTTTACATTATAATATAGGCTTGCGTTTGACAGCAACTCGCATGATGTGAAACGGTAATGCGGCCTTGGGTGGAGAACGTTTGCCTTGAAGAAACCGATCTCATTCACTCGAAATTTGAAGAGATCCAGATTATAATGATTGGAAAACAGAGAAGCTGTTATTACTGGAACACCACTGCTCCCAAAAGAAGATTAGTTAGGTACATAATAATTACAGAAATCCATAGCGTAGACAAGGATTAATTACATTCGAGTACAAAACAAACACATATGAGTAACTAAGGAAAAGATACACAAAGGAGAAAGGAAAACAAAAAGAAAATGTAACGTAAACGTTATGTAAAATATTCTGGCTGCTATTTTCATACAATTTCGACATTTTGTTTTATCTACAAGGACGGCTGAGTTATGTGTAAAGAGTTAATCTTGAATTTACTTTAGTAAGTAACTTTTATTCCGTGGAACATTTGCAGTATGTTGATTATCTGTCGAAAGATTTGTGGTAAAGTACCACATAAAAACCAAGGTTTTGAAAAACAAAATATACAAGGTGTTTTGTTTTGCATCCTCGTCAAATTCTAGGGGGTGACTATGCTAATGATTCTCGTCCCGAATCAATAATACAATGGGTAGGTTATTTTTTTTTTTCTTATTTACGAAAATCGGTAAGTGTGAACCACCCATGTTTTAAACGCAACCAGTCTGATTCTCGCCCTATAACCGCGCTTTCATAAATACAAAAAATCTCAAACGTTTATTCGATCATTTCTTATTCCCTAAAGCACGTTAAGGGGGTTATTCTGAAATACTGACAAACTTAAACAACCCAAAAAATCAGCGTTTACTAATAATTTAATGGGTACTGTAATTTTAATTGATTATTTAGGTCTTTTGTGATATCTTCTTGAATTTTGACGAGGATGCAAAACAACACCTTGTAGATTGATTTAGGTTCCTACTCAGGGTTGAGCAAAGCTACTAATAAAAAAAAAACAACCTACAACAAAAAGTACAACAGCGCTATCTATTACACGACGGAAGAACTAAAATCAATTTTCTACAAGACGCAAGCAAAGTTTACATCAACTTATGTATATATAGGCAAACCCGTTAACAACTGTCGGGCAATAGCCCACCAGACATAACACCAGTCTGGTCGGAGGATACTCCCTTTTCTACGGAGTATCCAGGAACTTTGCACACTGTTCATTATACTCCCCTATTCCTACTCCTAAAGGTGAAATAAGTATATTCTAGACAGCGTGGTTTATCATCGAAATGGGTTCTAAATGTACGGAACAGCTGATTTTACAGCAGAGTGAGGTTAGAAACATGCACTTGAACTATTTGTAAAAAAATGCAAATCAAATCAAATCAAAATCATTTATTTCAAGTAGGCCAGTTACAGGCACTTTTGAATAGTCGAAAAACAATAAAAATGAAGCTACAGTCCCAGTCACAAGACATAATAACTGTGAAAGTACTGTAGTTGCCCATTCCAAAGCGTAGATCTCTATGGAGAAGAATGGGCAAGAAACTCCATGCGTGGACACTCTTTTAAATGAGAATCTTGTACAATACTTGCACAAATGCGTAATGATGACCTACGCTTACACTGTCTTTTTCTCGAGTGATGAAAAAGGGACTCCACTGAGGACTGTCCAGACAGTCAGGCCCACTACCAATTTGCTGACTTACAATACGAATCTCTTGCCAACATCCTACGATCACCTTGACCACTAGTGTCGCGACCTCTTTTTTGTCCTCTATAAACTATATTATGCATTAAAAAGACCAACGTGCATATCGTACCAAAAACAAAAATGTTCATCCCTTCCAACAAATCCTTAACACCACAGTATGTTTTGCAAACAACATATTTCTACACTCGTGTTGAAAACAGAAGATAAGGGTTCTTTCCCGTTAAAATTTATATTCTTCGTAAAAATGTTGGGTAATAGAAACCTTGAATTTCCTGGGATCGAAGTATTAGGTGGCGACAGGCGACACTGAATTATTATTTTAATATATTTTTCTGTTTGTGCAGACTTTTCTTCTATTTTGTTGAAAGAGCTTTTTCGAGAGAGGTTGTTGAAAAGTTTTTTTAGTGTAACTAATGTGTATTGTGTTTACTATAAATTCGAAGCCGAGAAAATTAATAAAACAGGTATCAAAAACTATTGACTACATCATGATATACCACAAAGTGGCATTCTATCATTGAAACGCTAATGGAAATGCAAAAGTGTATTGGTCGACATCAACTGTTGCAGAAATATGTAACGTTTTGAAACCGGTTTCCAACTGTCTAAAGCCACTATAATTCACTATCCCAAGATTGCTTGTGAATGTAGATAGCTTATTAAATAAGGTCGTTATTCCAGAAAAACAGTTAAGGTAAAACAGTCACACATTAGCAGAGCACAAATGTCATAATGGAAATTGTTATTGATGCCACTTTGACCGATGAAGGATACAATAAATCAAAAATACAAATCAATCACAATAACGATATCAATTGATGCTGTACAAATAATCACAATATTGATTTTGTACATCACTAGATTCTGCCCGCGGCTTCGCCTGCGTGAAGTTCGGCAATTGCTCACGTGTGTGTTACCCCCGCAAAATAATGTCGAAAATAGTAATTTTAATGTTATCGATAATACATGGCCCGCGGCTTCGCTCGCGCGTATGTTTATTTACAGGATAAACAGTTGTGTAAAAGTCTGTGATTTTCAAAGTAAGAAGCCAGAGAATTCATTCTGATTAGAAAAAGTATATTATGGCGTTTTATTTTTATTTTATACTGTAAGTAACCTAAATGGGTTGAATCAGAATTTATTTTATGCATGTCTCCCGAGTAACGATGCCATAGCTCAAATCCTCCTCGCCTTTCGATACAGTTAATGGTATAAATGAGCTAGCTTACATTTTTTCATTTAAAAATACTCAGATTAAACAAAACTATTTAACTCCCGGAAAACTATTTTAATAATGAATTATCCTAGCACCTCTTTGTAACTGACGTTTGCGGTATTTCCTTTTGGGCCCGTCCGATCCTCGCCCTATAACCGCGCTTTCACACATACAAACAATTATTCGTTAAGGCTGTTATTTTGAAACACTGACAAACTTTAACAACCAAAAAAATCTGCGTTTATTAATAATTAACTAGATACAGTAATTTAGATTAATTATTTGTGTATTTTGTGGCAACCTCTTGAATTTTGACGAGGATGCCAATTGAAATGTGTTGGGTGGTTTCGGGGATTAGCGTAGTACGAACATAGTGACATGTGATTTTTATAGCATCTGCCTTTTACCAACTGTGATGGAGTTGACAAAGAGTCTAACCAGATGCAGCTGAATACCAGTATTTAAATGGAGCGCCTGCCTATCAGACCTTCACATGCCAGTTAGTGGGTTATATGATATCCCTTGGTAAGACTGGTTGTCAGACTTTTTGGGCCACTGACTACCTGTCAACAACCTACAAATGACAGCCGGGACCAACTTTATTTGTATCTTAAGATGATATGTAAATCGACCAAACCACGAAGCCGCTAAAAAATAATCGTTGAACAAACCAAACGCCACAAAACTAATAAATAACTCCTAACTTCCACATCATTCTCAAAGATTAGATAACTATACAGCCATCGTAAATATGTTTAGTTTGATAGAAATACGAAATATACCCGTATACTGCCACTGCCTCGAAATTACCTTATCGTGCCTCCTTCCGCTTGAACTGGCTTCATTACTGACCCGCCCCTTATCTGTGGGGGGATACAAATTTTGTAAACGACTAACAGATATTTTGGGACAGCGATTGATGTGATCTGAACGAGGCATCGGTTTATTTGTGCTGGATCTATTTCGGTAGTACCATCAAAATGAAGGATGTGGGATGTGATTGGATAGTTTATTTTGCTCAGTGTTATACCCTAGATAGATAACCATACTGCAAGGTACATAAAAGATAACCATGCGCTTCAAAAGCGCAAGATTTTCAAAATTTCAGAAAATAAGTTTGGTAGATTTTTAATAACTTCATCGTTTTTTAAAAGGTTTAATAATAGAGTTAAAATAAAAATACGATTATATTACAGTCAGTGTTATTATAAGTTATTTATTACTAAATGAGAAAAAAATAACAAAATCAACAGTCTTCTGGTTATACGACTAATTCTCCTGCTTATCTAGTTATTTTTAATACAATCAGTCTGAAAATAATGATCATCATCACACTAAATAGGTTTATAGAAAGTCATGACAAACGTCATTCTTGTGCTCGCCTCTCGATCGCTTCAACTATTCATGGCTACTAAAGTATTGTATTTACCGCATAGAAACAGTCCTCCCGCGGTAGAGTAGGCCAACGACGTCTGAGTTGGTTGAAAAGCACAAGTTGATACATGCACGGAATAAAACGATATGGCGAAAATTATATTGTTATCGCGAGCGTCTTTGCGGCGTAGGTTATCTTTCTAGCTAGGGTTGAGAATCCTGTGCGTTAATAATCATGAGAAGCCACACTAATTTCAGACTGCCTCATCGGTCGAGTAGTCACAAGCGCGACTGCTGAGCATGAGGTTCTGGGTTCGATTCCCACGTCAGGCAAAGTGCTATTGGGTTTTTATATCAGGAATTTCTCAGTAGCAGCCACGGAGTCTTGATTTGTGCTCAGTTGATGGCAATAGGCTCACCCCCTATTACATGGGACTTAAACATAACTGGCGAAATGTGGGTGTACTATTAGAGAACACCACTGTCCAACCCATCGGGGATTATAGGCGTGATGTTATATTATATACACAAATTTCAAAGCACCTGAGTTCAAAGATACCATTCGTGTGGGTGTCATTGTTGGTTCTAAAAATAATTTCTTTAAATCTGCCAGGGGTAACGTGGGAGTAGCTTAGATTATTATGCAAAAGTAATTTAATTCAATGAATACCTACGTAATGACAATAGGCTGGCAATAGGCTCGTCCTCTATTACATGGTCGTTAAACATAACTGACGAAATGTGGCTGTACTATTAGGAACACCTCTGCCTACCCTTCGAGGAGTACAGATTAGATGTTATGTATGTATGAATACAAAAAACGGTGAAGGAAACATCGTGAGGAAACCGGCATGTCCTAGAACTAAAAAATTCGTGACATCTACCCGCGTGGTGGATTAAAGCTCACTCTCTCCCATTGAGAGGAGGCCTGTGTCCCAGTAGTGGGAACATTATAGGCTGATGATGAAGATGTATGAATACCTACGTATTAACTAGCAATATATGAGTGTTATTAGGTACACCTAAGGTTAATCCTTCGCGGATTATCCGTAAATCCTGTAGCATGTTTTCATTTTATTTTACCAACGAATATCACCTCCCGCACGGTAAGTTGCACGTTAATGGTAACAAAATACAGTTTAAGTAGACCTGCTAAATTAATAAATGAACGGCTCGCACACACAGATAAACTCTGAGAGGTCTGCGTTGTGTGTAAATATCAACCAGCTACTTATATATAAGAATTTTGGAAATCAAAAATAGTATCCGACCTCGCCGTCGAGGTACGTCGCGACGTCCCGGTCCATGCCCTCCCCGACCCTCGCTCGAGCCAGCCCGCGATGCTGTGCCAGTAGTTTTAAATCAGCCCCTAAATAATGATACCATTCAGATCCAGCCTGTCCCCATGCAGTCTTCCCCCAGCGACGCCCTAAGCCGAGGTTCGTACCCCACAGGGGGTGCCCTTAGCGTGCAGTCGCTTAGTTTGTAAGTTTTTATGCCCTGGCTGGAGGCCTTACTCTAAAGGCACCCACAGGATAGTCCGGTTAAGCAGACGACAACCTCATAGGTTGAACTGCGAGATGCCATTCACAAAAAAAAAAAATAAAAAAAAATAATAGTATATTGTGTATTAAGGGCGGTAAGTAAGGAATTACGATCGAGGCTCTAGTAAAGGCCCGAAGTCGAAGACTGAGGGCTTTCTGAGTCGAGGTTCGTAATTCCCGTACCGCCCGTGAAACATACAATGTTTTTCATCACATTTGCGAGTTAATAATTATGAATATACACAAGTCAGCACATATTATTACGAAATACGTGAACTGATTTGCGGATGGCGGGCTGTTTGCCCACACCACAGATTATACAAATGTTTTGTTCAGAAACGTTAAAGGCAAATACTTACCTAGGTATACAGCCATGACGGAGTATAAAAAAAAGACGTTTTTATACAAAAAACTATCAATTATTTAGATTTTAGAACATTAGTTGAGTAATTAAATAACATGTAGCGAGATTGAATGAAATTCCTGTTTAAATAACATTTTAAGACAACTTTTCAATTGCGTGTAAACTCCTTGCTTGAACTTGCATGACCTGTGTGCTGTCATGCTGTGCTGTAAATTAAAAAAAAAATACTTACCACCCTAGGGTTTTATATGGGGCATTACAGCCAAGTTAACCTGTATGTTATGACACTGTTTACGTGCAAGTGTGATGAAAAATAAATAAAAATACCTTTTGATATATTGACTTGAACGTCGCAATTTCAAACCCTTCGAATTTAAGCACTTCATCATCAGCATCATCGTGACCACGTGGCTATATAATAACAGCCGCTCACGCCAATCTTCAAGGTTAAGCCGCGTTTGCCATGGTCAGTCTGTCAATGGGTGACCATCTTTACATACCGAGTTTCCTACGTGCCTCGGAAAGCACGTTAAGCCGTTGGTCCTGGCTGTCATTTCTGGCTTTTTGACAGTCGTTACAGGTAGTCAGTGACCCGAAAGTCTGACAACCAGTCTTACCAAGGGGTATCATATTACCCAGTACTAACTGGGTTGTGGAGGTCAGATAGACTAGGCAGATGATGATGATCATCACCATCATCTGCCTGGCCTTTCCCCAACTACGTTGGGGCCAGCTTTTAATCTAACCAGAAGCAGCTGAATACCAGTATTTTACATGGAGCGACTGCCTATCTGAATTTAGGCACTTCTTTGTACAAACTTCTTCACTATTGCTTTCAAAGTGGTAAAGGAAAATATGTTAAGAAAACCGATATGTCCTAGAACCAAAAAAAGGATTACTTCTGACATCCAACCACCTACCCTGGGCCATCCTGCTGGAAAGTGGGCCAAGCTTTCTTACAGAGAGGTCTGAGAATCAACAGTGGGAACATTAAAAGCTGATTATGCTCAAGTTATTATCGACTTGGATTATTGTTTACCGAACTTAGTGTATTGAAAATCAATTAGTACAATTTTACAAAGACCAATCGTATTGAAATCTGCACAAAAGGGAATGACGCCAATGAAGCATAAAAAACGTGAATAAATTTCAATTATATCAACAAAAATATTGTGTTGAGTCAATAAAGGTGTTTTTTTTACTACATTCGAAGCCATTTCGAATGTAGTAAAAAAAACACCTTTATTGACTAACAAGGGTTGTCAAAACACAAAAAATAAAATAAAAAAATTACGTATTACTTCGCGGGCAGATAAATGATCCATGGAAAGCGAGTTAATCCGTCCATACATCCCGGCTGTGATTTGTAAATCTAAGAAAGTCGTAACGGTTAGTCAAAAGTTTAGAAAAATAAGCAACTATTTAAGACTGCAAATGATGTCAATCCTCGGAACCGACGAGATCCATATAGACTGGTGTTAAATGATTTGCCTAGACTGTCTAAATACAATAGTAACTGCGTAGCAATGTGTGTGTGCATTTACAATAAAAAAACAAGGCATTTCAAAGCTTTAAATACAAAATTATTTACAATTAAATTTCATAAGTGGTTAATCGAGTGTAGTTTTTATAGTTTAAAAGAATTTATGGATAAAAAAAGTTGATGTTTTATTAAAAAAAAAAAAAAAGATTGTTGCTGCATAACTTGTGTTTAAAATTTTGCATGCTATGTTTTATCCTAGCTAAACATGCTTGTGCCTTAATTTGTATTTAACACCCTTGTATACCATGTTTTACGCAAATAAATGTTCTATTCTATTCTATTCTAGAAGTCTCACTAGCTTTCATACCACGAGGTATCGTATAACCCAGTTACCAGTAACTGGGTTATACACTTCTTCTTCTTAGCGTGTCGATGGCAATCTAAATTGTGTGGGGCCACTAGTTTGGCGCCCTCTGTAGCGTCCATCAGTTCATGCAATGAACATACAGCAGGACACGATATTAAGTGCCGCATCGTTAACACCACCTTTAAACTCCTGGGCAGAATCACTAATGAATCTCCACCTGAGCAGGTTTCCCTTGCTGCAACCAACCTGGGTCCGAAGTCTATTTAAAGACTTCCTGGTCAGCCATGGCAACTCATGTCCAGGCGGGAGACTCTCAGCAGGTGGAACGAATGGGTTAGGTAAGGATGCACTACCTCGCCACAGCGTTAGTTGCTCCGTAGACCGCTCGCCAATGAGTGGGGTGAAACACTTCAAAAACCTGTTTCGGATTTTCAGCCTTTGCGACACGAGGTGCAGAGGGTGTCGTTATCTACTATATAACCCAGGACCCAGAAACTGGGTTATATAGTGTTGGGTTGTTGAGGCCAGATTGACATGGGACTTGAGACATTGAGAGAGGCCTATGTGAATATAATCATCATTGGTGGTCACGTCTTTCAGGTGGCATGGTGGTGATAATAAACTAGAAGGTGTTTCTGTAAACCATGCACTCTACTAATATACAATCGCTGGCCAGTTTGATACGGAAGACACAGGCCTAAAACTCGTTATTTAGTCATCTTATGTTACTAAATTAGATGTTTACTAAATTCTATATTATACAAGGTGTTGTTTTGCAGTCTCGTCAAAATTCAGGAGGTTGTCACAAAAGACATAAATATCAATTAAAATTACGGTACCTAGTTAATTATTAATAAACGCTGATTTTTTTGGTTGTTTAAGTTTGTCAGTATTTCAGAATAACCCCCTTTACGTAGTTTAGGAAATAAGATATTATCGAATAAACTTTTGAGATTGTTTTTATGTTTGGAAGCATTGTGTTCAATATAATAATGCGTTCCGGGTATTGATGGGGCTTGTTCCGCTTTTGTAGCGCATCAGGGATGTTTGCTGATGCTCGTGTCAATTGTTTCTATACCACGATGCGAAAAAGATGCGCTTCCCTGGTGCGCCGGGTGCGGGCCAGCCCCAACATTATACTGCAGTGTATTGCGAGCAGACTGGACTGTTTGTGTGTGAATCGTTGCTGCAAGCTTTGTACATCGCTGTTGAGCTTGTAGCAAGGATTCTCATATCTATAAGGCAGTGTAGGTTAAGTGTGTTTAAGTGTACTAACATAGTTGTTAAGAAACATTGTTACTAACTTAATTTGAGTCTTGTTACTTGTTGTTTAAATATAAATAAAATAAATTGTTATAGGGTGAGAATCAGACGACCCGCGTTTAAAAAACGGGTGGTTCCGAAAATAAGAAAAAAAATAAAAAATACCTCCCCTTTTATTATTGATTCGGGTCGAGAATCATTAGCATGGTTACCTCCTTGAATTTGACGAGGATGCAAAACAACACATTGTATTTTTTAATTTATTAAAATGAAAATAACTTACTCAGGCAACATTTAATTATGGCGTTAATAAACGGGAAAGTTATACGTAAAAAAGATGAAGGCATTAAACCGGTTATAAAAGTCAAGGTTTTGCGGTACGGATATAAAAAATATCAACACAATAGAATTGGAAATTTCCCAAACCCTGAACAAAAGCCCATCCCTGAAAAACATTTCCTAATTGAAAGATGGGGAATGGGTTTTTTTTTTTTTGAAATGAACCCATTAAATGATTGTGTGCCGATTAATATCCGTTGTACGAGTCCATCCCGTTTTTTTTATTTACAAAAGTAACAACACTTCCGATTGGCAAAGTTCCGATGAATAAAATATTGATCGGTGTAAGACCCGGGCAAACGATATGAGCGTACGGTATTAGGTATAGAAAGGGTATGGTATGACTAACTAGCTTTTACCCGCGACTTCACTCGCGTTAAGGTTGAAAATTTTCTCACCCTGAACGTTAAGGGGTTTAAATAAAGCCTATGACACTCCGGGATAATGTAGTTTCTTATAGAATCGGATCAGCAGTTTCGAAGATTACCCAAATTACCCAGATTACCCATGTCCAAACTTCCAAATTTTACCTACCTATTATATTGATATATTGATTGATTAATTTTAAGGTGAATACAGAGGAGGTGGTAAGATAGGCAGTCGCTCTATGTAAAATACTGGTATTCAGCTGCATCAGGTTAGACTGGAAGCCGACCCCAACATAGTTGGGAAAAAGAATAGGCAGATTGTTATTATAAGGTGAATACACGATGTCATCGATATAGTAGATGACTGCCTCGTTGGTCTTGTGTACGCGAGCGCGACAGCTGACCATGAGTCCAGGGTTCGATTCCCAGATTTGGCAAAGTATTATTGAGTTTTTCCGTCAGGAATTTATCGGTAGCAGCCACCGAGTCTTAATTTGTGCCCGGAAAGATGGTCGACGTTTCTTTTTTAAATGGTTACCTTTTTTTTTACGGATGAGAAATCATCAAATGAATCCCACTCTGGTTGGAAGGGAGTGTCAGACTTGTACTGACTAAAACCCATCCATGTTCCTTGAACGCGCCGTCGAGACGGCCTGTCGTCGACGTAAGACGGACAGACGGTGAACCTGCCCATCACTCACTGTCCACAAGCCCGCGCCTACGGTGGCCGGGGGTCACTAGGTGGCCCCTGACGCTCTCCGTCTACGGTCCACCACCTCTTTCGCTAGCATGATTGCTTCGCAAAAGGTCAAAAAACAAATGTCCCAATCGGCATGGTGATGCGAGATGTTGAGTGATTTCACTCTTGATACTATTGATACATTTCGCGTGACGTAAGTGCGGTAAGAAAAATATATTGAAATATTTGACTAACACTGAATTGCGACCTAATTTGCTCTATCTAGAACGATTTGTGTTAACCCTTGTTCTAATAAAAAATATATTTTATGTTCTGTGTTTGCCGGTATTTGTTTTCCGCTGTAGGTTGTACGCTGTCTGCTCTTCTGTATTTCATTAGTTACAAATCAAACTGAAAGCGTAGCATGACAAAATGTGTCCCAATTGTTGGTAGCATAAATTTTTCATATATTTGGTATTTGAATGTTTACCATTGGTCAATTTGAAATGTTAGTTGAATCGAGCGAATCAAATATTTTATTTTTATTCGTGAAAATAATTTACAGTTCAGCGATTCATCTATGACATACATATTGCAAACGTGAAAATAAATGCGAAAATTTACTCCAACGCAAAATCTTGAAGACTTCTGTACCACTCTCCATAAAAACCTGGGAACTTTACATAGTATACATTGCTCGCTAGTGGTATAACGTGAGTTTTGTAAATATGAATGAATAAGAGTGGTTCTTTACATATTACGAAATATTATAATGAGCTAGCTACCTGTATCTGTGTGGGCTGGTATTATATAGTCGTATGAAGGTCCTTAAATAAATAATTCACGACGTCAAGTACCTATCAAGTTTTCTTCTTCTTACTATGTAATACTGCAAGATTGGAAAAAAAAGTTAGGGTTTTTAAGGGTCTAGACTTGCCTAAACACTTCAGGCAAAAATTAATTAACGTCTAGATTTCGATAACACCAGTTCTTTTTAATAAAAACGAAAGGTGACCGGCGACAATCTGACACTTCGATAACTTCAGAAATCTTTTTTATAGTTTTAGCTTTACTTTATTGAACAACTAGCTTTTGCCCGCGGCTTTACTTGTGTTATGGACGGAATTTATCTATTTGTAGCCTATGACACCCGTGGATAATGTAGCTTCCCATTAGTGAAAGAATTTTCAGAATTGGATTTCTAATTTCTAAGGCTCCCCTACATCTAAACGTATTCACTTTAAAAAAAAAACTCTTTCATTTTTTTTTAAATTATATGTCAATTTTGTCACATTTTATATGTGGGTGTGGGGGTCGAGTTGGTATTTAAATTTTCTATGGCTCAGCTGATTATTTTTAAGTCTATTGTACAGTTACAGACTATCAAACGGAATACCATTCTCCATGGAACCAACATAGCGATCGCGACAAAATATCGAATGTATATGGATACAGTATATGGGCCAACTAAATATATTTTTGCGCGACTATGTTGGCCTCATTGAGAAAGTTGTACAGTCTGATAGTCTGTAGCACACCCTTAACTCTACACCGTTTTGGTTACAAGCTGTTTAAACATGTATGCATATGTCAGTTATATCAAATAAACCCAAGCACTGTTCGCAAATCAGATTCAGATCAAACCCAATCGTAAGTACGAACTTAACGTAATCAAACTTCACTGGAGGAGGTGTTCGATTGAAAGAACCTTTGAAATTCAACTCGAGACGTGTAGTGGAGCCAACGAACTGCGAAGCATGTGTTTATTGCTAAAAAAAAAACAAATATTTTTCCTTTGATACTGTAGCTTCGGGTTTTCGTTGAATTTCCGTGCGATTTTGCAACGAACGAAAAATATGCGAGCAATATTTTTCGCTGGTGTGCACCTTCGTAGGGTTTGGGGCGATAATATATCCAGCGGTTTGTTTATAAAAGGTTGTGTATGCATTGTTTTAGGCTAGCTTTTAAGTGGACCAACATTTAAAGACCTGAAGAGTTTGCGTTTTTTTTTTATTTAAACAATGGGTTTAATAGAATCTCATAGGAGGAGCTCGTGGCTACATAATAACAGCTGCACGGGTCGATCTTTAAGGTTAAGCCGAGCTTGCCGAGGCTGGTCCGTGGATGGGTGACCATAATTATATTCCTCCGTACCTCGGAAAGCACGCGAAGCCGTTGCTGCCAGCTGTCATTTAAAGATCTTTGACAGTCGTTACGAGTATTCAGAAGCCAAAAATCTGACATACGTTAAGACGTAAGCCCGCCCTTGGTAAGCCAAGGGGGTATCGTATTAGCTAGTTACTGAGTTGTGGAGGTCAGATAGGTAGTTGTTTCATGTAAAAGACTTGTAATCAGCTGCATCCGGTTAGACTGAAAGCCGACCCCAAGATAGTTTGGGAAAAGGCTAGGCAGATGATGAATAGAATCTCATATTATCATAGATCTCAAGTTTGAACCCAAGGCATGCACCTCTGATCTTTCAGATTCATGAGCGTATTGTATTATTATCACTGTTGTTGTTTCGGTGAAGGAAAACGTTGTGAGGATGCCCAATCAGCATGCCTGGGAAATATTTAGTAGGTGGTAAAAACTCCGTCAGTTTTTATGCCTCACGATGAAGAAAGAATATAATCTCGATGGTAATTATTGGAATAGGACCTTCACTTGGTCAGCGACACAGTGCTTTGCAAACAGATTCTAATGGTATACAAATTGAGTTACATATTTCTGTTTAAAAAGAATATTAGGAACAAAGTTCAAGGTAGGTAGGTAGGTAGTCGGCCTGAACACATTTTGGTGTCGTCGTAGTTTTTATTCATGAAAATTATTTTCAACTTGTTATAAGTATATAAAGTACGTTAAGGGTGTTATATTCACTGAAGTGTTACTTAAAGAAAAGTATCGCGTTGAGACCCGAAACTTTTTGGTAAGTAACACTTTTTATATACAACATAATAAAATAAGCACCTAAAATAAAATAATGTAAGAAAAGGTCGTTGGCTTGTGAAAATGTTCCACGGAATACTTGGATTAAGGAACTCCTAATTGATATTGGATACGATATAGGACTATATCAAGAAACTCTTAATTACAGCTTCATTAGTATTGTGGCTGTAAGCCGACAGTCTATTCTTGGTTTAACTTCTTACGTCAAGCGTAGAGATTTTAGTGTAGATGGAGCAACTTCTATCTTAGAATTGCGGCTACAGGCAACTCGTAACAAGTACTTTATGACGATTTTCATAAGAAATGGACCATGGGCAAATTTGTATGGAGACTGGACCAAATCCTCAACATTAATGAAACCTACTCCAAAAGAAAGATTTTGGGGTATTATTTAACTGTTACGAGCGCCAACAAGGTGATTTCGAACATCAAAAAATATATTTATTGGTAGAGCTTCTAGCGAGGAACTAAACATATTATTATTATAAACCAAAATAAAACAACATGTTTATTCGTGTATTGATTAACATTTAGTTTGAACTAGCTGTGCCCGCGACTTCGTCCTCGTGGAATTTAACAAAAAAGTTATTTAGTTTTATAATAATTTTAGATTTTTCTAAAATAGAAGTAGCCTAAGTTACTCCTTATTACATCAGCTATCTGCCAGTGAAAGTCTTGTCAAAATCGGTCCAGCCGTTCCAGAGATTTGCTGGAACAAACAGACAGGCTGACAGAAAAAAAAAATTTTGGTATATATGTACAGTATATATATTCAAATGCATGTAGTAAAAAGCGGTTATTTTAATATAACAAACAGACACTTCAATTTTATTTATAACATTTATAGGTACACACCGTGTAAATCACCTCATCACGAAGCTGTCAACCAAGCATTCTGTACATGAAACTAAGTAACTTTACGCAAAAATTATTGCTGGGAATCGCTAGTTTATGTACGTGCAAGTTTCAACTGATATGAACCAAGGGACAGAAGTACTTAATCATCATCCGTTAATACCGGGAAGTCTTGCAACTGAGGACATGAGCATCATTAGCCTGCTCTGTCGTCAACTGACTTTCATTTCCATCCTTTGTAGGAGGAAAATGTGCTTCATGTCCCAGTGATTCTAAATCTATAATACAGTCCCTGAAACCTCTATCTCATATAAAAACATCATTTGGTTCAAAAAACCAATGAAAAGCGTGATTTTCATCCTCACACAAGTTGCGCATTATTGTTGCATCACTTGTTGTAGCTGGGTACGGACCAAAAACATCTATAATGTAACCGTCACTACTAACTATTAAAAATTGTTTTAAAAGGTTTTGGAACTTATGATGGCTATATGATAGCCTCTGAAGGAGAAAATTACTGTTTTTTTTCAATAAAGATGTCACGTCCTACCACAGATAATTATCGCTTTTTGTCGTCATTGCAACCCTTTGGTAAAAGTAAATTCTTTTGTAACATATTTTCTCTCTAGTTATGTTGTCCATGCCTAAATGAATATTGACAAAATCTCCAGTCAGATGTTCTCTGGCTAGTGCCAATTTCCTTTCCAGAGTTCTGCGTGACATATTAAATAGGCTCGCCAATCGTTCATTGGACTCATCTGTACGAAGTTTGGACAAATAAATACCAAGTACAGTACGAGGACGGTTAGCCACTTGGCTCAGTGAAGAAGTTTCTTCTACAACTGCATTAAATTGCTCAATACTAAGTCCAGTCCAAAAATCATGTCACTCTCACTTAATGACCCTAAAAGTTCAAAATCCATCCTAGTTCCTTGGTTAAGAGCCGATATTAACATATTAGAAATGTCTGTTTTTTTTTTTGTGTTTCAACTTTGACTGAATAAATAGTAAGCATGGTAAATATCCCGTTACATTTATAGTAAAAAATATTTTGTTTACAGTTTCGACACTGCATTTTGATGCTTTGTCAGTATGGAAAACGTTCCAAAACACCATGTTCGCGCTCGAATTCGATGTAGCTGCCATAATAAGAAATTAATAATACCCTAAAAGCTTGCATATGGGATAGGTTTTATCACTGTTGAGTAATTGGTCCAAAATTACTCAAGGTCCTTTCGAAGTTTGGTGATCGATACCAATTTTTGGTTGTCCGCGGCAACTGGAGTCTGGGTCTATTTGCTGCCGCAACTGTTAATGAAAACTTTTACAAACTTTGACATTTTCGTCTGTGGAACGCCTTTGGGCTCTATCCATCGAATGCTCGAACGTTAATTGCTAATGCTATGCTTGATTTGTGCTTGGTCAACCGATAACAATGTTAATTACTCGGTAAATAAAAAATGTGGGAACATTATAAAGACAAGTGGCGCACATAAAGCGAAAATTACATTTTTTCTCTCAATACGTTCGATACAGTTCACATATCACAGGTTATAATAATTGCAAACAGACTGTTATATTTTCGGATACATTTACTTCGTTTACACTGATTGATTATTGATACATGAAAGATGAAGATGCATTATAAAAGAAATGGTTCCACTCCTGGGCATTGGTCTGCCCCACAGCTTTCCACTTCTCCCTGTGTTGAGCCATCTCTGACCAATCTACCACAAATGCCTCAAGGTCATCAGGCCAGCGTTTTCTAAGCCTTCCTCAGTGAGGACGTCCGTGTTCTGGCACCCACGGCGTGACTACTCTATATCATATCTATTTATTGATTCAGAATAGAGATTATTTAGAATATGTCAAGTGGTGTTATGTATATTTCATAAATAAAGTAATATAAATTGTAAGTCTTAATATGTCAAAAATCAATCCTCAGTATTTAGACGCATCTGGTTAGACTGGAAGCCGGCCGAAAAGGTTATGCAGATGATGATGATGTGAAAATTAATACACTATTGTTGTAAAAACATGTCAGAAAATAGATGCAAAAAAATATAATAGATGGTAAAATACTACCCGTCCTTACTTTGCACGGATGCAATGTGGGTGACATGTTCAACCATTACGATTTCTATCCTATATCGAAGCTGAATATCAACATACTAAACACATTAATTTTACGGGAAATAAATATCAAACGTAATCAATAAAACTTGTATTGGGACAATGCACTTGTATCCCGTGTTATTGATAGTGTTAGTGACCATGTTAGTTTAAAACTTATATACTCGAACGTGTTCCACAAGGAGGAGGTCGTGGCTAAGTAATAACAGCCACCCGGATCAATCTTTAAGGTTAAGCCGTGCTCGCCGAGGTTGATCCCTGGATGGGTGACCAAAATCAAAATCAAAATCAAAATATTTTATTTTACATAGGCCTACATGGGCACTTATAAAACGTCAACAAAAGGTGCACGGTTCGGGTTGGTCGTTTCCTATGGAGAAGAACCGGCAAGAAACTCCATGGTTACTCTTTTAAAATCATTTGGTTTTACAATATTTGAAGTTACAGCGTTAGTACTTAAGTATGGGAGGACAGCGTAGGCCCGACAATAAGTCGATTGCTTACTACAGAAGGTAGTAAAAGAAAAAAAAAAAACAAAGCCTACAATGTCCACGCATTCACAAAGAATAGGTAAGTAAAAAGCAATATAAGAGCACTAAATTAAACAATTGACACAGATGTTATCATCAGTGCTGTAACTATTCTGGAAAATAAACGAATGGTGCAATGATATGAAAACTATTGTAAAACATCCGAATAAAAAGAATGGAGAAAGTAATATTGGGAATAGTTAAGAGACGTCCACACATTTGTGTCGTTTATGAGCTACCAGGGAAGCCGCATGAGCAGAAGGAACTACAGGCAAACTTCTTTATCTTCAACGTAGTTCTTAATTTTGTAATATACTTTTTTAATAAGGACACGTTTGATGCAATTTTTAAACTTTCCATCGGTCAGTTCTGTAACTGACTTTGGCAACTTATTATAAAAACGTATACTGTTTATAAGAAATGACTTGCTAGTTTTTATTCATCTAAATTTGGGTATTACAATTTCGTGTTTACTGCTATAAGAAAGTCGCTTCTAATTTTGAAAAGCCCTCGGTTTTTGCGGACATACAAAATACATTCTAGGATATAAAGTGAAGGCAGTGTCAGTATATCGATCTCTTTAAATTTTTCTCTTAGGGACTCGCGAGGACCCATTTTATAAATCGCGCGGACTGCCCTCTTTTGTAATATGAAAATTGCATCAACGTCTGCTGCCGATCCCCACAGCAGAATGCCATAAGACATAATACTGTGGAAATAAGCGTAGTATACTAACCTAGCTGTGGCTACATCAGTTAACTGCCTTATTTTCCTAACTGCATAGGCAGCTGAGCTTAACCTTCCCGAAAGAGTTCTAATGTGCGCGCCCCACTGCAGTTTTGAGTCAATAGTGATCCCTAAGAATACAGTTTCCGCGATAACATCAAGTTATTTACCGTCAAGATTTAAATTTAGGTCACGTTGTGTTACATTTGGTAAAGAGAACTTTAGACATTTTGCTTTGTTCGTATTCAGTAAAAGATTGTTAGCTGAGAACCATTTCGAGAGAACAGTTAGACTTTCGTTGACATGAATGAGATCCGTATCTTTTCTATGAATTTTAAAAATTAGCGAGGTGTCATCAGCAAATAGAATAATATCCGATAATTTGGCCATCATATAAGGGAGATCATTAATATAAACAAGAAATAGGAAAGGGCCGAGAATTGAACCTCGGGGCACGCCCATCTTGACTATAGACCCGGTGGATGTCGCCCCATTTACATTTACTTTTTGCTGCCTGTTTGATAAATAGGAAAGAACAATATCAGCAGCTTGTCCACGAATTCCGTAGTGATGTAATTTACAGATCAGTGTGTTGTGGTCGACGCAATCGAACGCTTTTGAGAGATCACAAAAAATGCCAATAGCGTCCTGGGACTTCTCCCAGGATTCTAGAATGTGACTGATGAGTTTAACTCCCGCGTCCGTTGTCGACCTACCTGTCCTGAAACCAAACTGCTGACCGTGCAGTATCCCATTAGAGTTGAAGTGAGACAGCATCTGGTTCAGCATGATTTTTTCATAGATTTTACTCAACGCTGGAAGCACAGATATCGGTCTATAATTAGAAGGATCACTCTTACAACCCGATTTAAAAATTGGTACAACTTTTCTATGTTTCATCAAGTCAGGAAACTTGCCGCTGTCGAAACATTGATTGAATATGCCTGTTAGGGCAGGAGCAAAATTATATACCGAGTTTCCTCGGACTTGGTCCGCTGTCGGCTGTCATTTGTAGATCTTTGCCAGTCGTTACGAGTAGTCAGAAGCCAAAAGTCTGACATCCAGGCTTACCAGGGGTATCGTATTACCCAGTTACTGGATTGTAGAGGTCAGATAGGCAGTCGCTTCATGTAAAATACTGGTACTCAGCTGAATCCAGTTAGACTGGAAGCCGACCCCAAGATAGTTTGGGAAAAAGGCTAGGCCTGCAGATGATACTCAAATTGTTCCACACATTGTATAGCTTGCTTTTATGGCTATAAAGAAATTGGATACTAGACAGTAAAATGTTGTACAGTATTGGAAAAAGCTAACTCTAATAAAATAGCGAATTCAGCAGACGCGTTTAAAAAACAGAAGTCAAACAACATAACTTAACATCTTGCCCGTAATCCGCATTTCATCAGTTATGTTTAAGTCCCATGAATTGCTGACAACCGGGCACACATCCAGAGTCTGGTCTACGTCGTCTGACCTGAAAATCATATCCAAAACTTCGTGCCGCAGCAGTGTTTGCATTCGCTAGCCTAATGAGGCATTCAAAAGATTATATTATAATGTCTCCATTAACTGTTTGATACTTATTTCAAACATTATCTATAGCTTTTATGTTCGCAAAGACATGGTCGTAAAATGTTGTGTAGGTATTGGATAGAGCTAAGCTGAATAAAATTGCACGTCTGGCAAGCATGTTCACGTGTAATTGTCACGTTCTTTTTGTTAAATTAATAATGTAGCTGGAAAAAAATAAAAACTTGTAGTTCATTCTATGGAAGCTCAAAAAAAACAACTTTGTGAAAACATTTCGATTACACAGGTTGCAACAGATTTTGCTCAAACATTGTTCGTTCTTTAAAAAGGAAACATCGGAAATCGTATGGCTACACACAATCTCAGGTTGCTACGGAATTTCAAGGTAAACAGAGAAGGGAATCGAGGTTTGCACCCGTTGTAAATAACAGAGTACTGGGTAACATCCTTGTCGCTGCTACTATATGCAACTAATTCCACTACACAAAGCGCTTAGTAAAATTGTCTGTATCAATCAGGATCTGTTTCTAAAAATAAAATACTTTTTTCTTGTAGCCACGGATTTCGGGATCGGTGGATACAAATATTAATTTATTTTTCATCGGAATCGGATCCCGAGATCCGTAGAGACAAATTAGCGGAATCTGTTTCCAGTTCAATCCGATCTCGGAATCGGTGGAGACAAACCCAATATAGGTAGTTCCAACCAAACCTGAGGTATTCCATCTAGCGCACCTATGATGTGCACATTACGATTGCGTTGGTAGTTGTATTTGAAGAGCCCCATTGACTATTAAAACATCGATAGAAATAGAAATATCTTTCTTCGTCACTAACTTAATAATAAATTGTGATTGAACTACAAATTAAAAGTGCACATAAACAAGTACGTTTCATTTTCATCAAACACTTGTAGAGCAGACTTAGAACAATCTGGATGTAGCTACACAGATAAATCATTTCCTGAATAAACATTTTACTACTTTTAATCCGGGTTTGTAACCACATGAAATAGTTACTCCGCAAAATAAACCAAAAGCCAGTAAACCATAATACCATCTTTTATAAGACGATTAACAAAAGATGAAAGACTGTCAGTGAAAATGTCGGAAGCAGACGCCATTGAACGACATAAAGGTAAACCAATATTATTGGTGATGTCCTTTGTCGGATTTGTAGCCTCGCAACTGATGCGAGAGTATGACACGTTAGATTAAAAAGTGGATGACTCAAAAGGAGTATACATGTATGTACTCGTATGCCAAGTATTGATTAAGCCACGTGGCGTGTGGCTGGGCTTTATGTATTTTGTCTCGCTTCGTACCCATTTTTTTTATTTATAGTCATCAAATGAAGGGTCATTTGATGACTTAAATATTAAAAAATAATTTTAAAAAATCCCCGCACAAGTCTGACACTCGCTCCCGCTCTGGGCGGAGCGGAAGGGAGTGTCAGACTTGTACTGACTAAAACCCATCCATGTTACCACGGTATCTCTTTCGATCAGTCCCGCAGCCCTAGCAGGCATCGGCCCTCTCAGACCCCTTCCGATTTGCTGACATCTCCTTAAGACTGAATGTCAGACTTTTGGCTTCTGACATACTCGTAACGACTGTCAAAGATCTACAAATGACAGCCGGGACCAACGGCTTAACGTGCTTTCCGAGGCATAGAGGAAACTCGGTATGTAATTATGGTCAATCATCCACGGACCGACCTTGGCAAGCACGGCTTAAACTCGATCCGTGCGGCTGTTATTATTTAGCCACGACCTTCTACAAGTATTCACATGAAAAATATCTAATCTGCATCTGATTATATTTATAGAACACTAAAGCAAAGATTTGAGTATAATTCAGAAGTTGTTTATTTTAATTTGTAATGCCCTGTAAATGTCAATAAGCTCTGATCTCAGGCTCTGCAAGTAAAAATGTTTAAAGCTATTCTAATTAACTGTTTTAATGTTGAAAATTCAAACGAGCACCTTGTCACTAAATAATATTAGCAGCACGGGTCGATCTTCAGGTTAAGCCACACTTGCCTGGGTTGGTCCATGGATGGGTGGCCATACATCCATTACTCACACCCAATGTTTCCTCCATGCCTTGGAAAGCACGTTAAGGTTAAGCCGTTGGTCCTGACACTCATTTGAACATCCTAGACAGTCGTTACAGGTAGTCAATGATCCGAAAGTCTGAGAGCCAGTCTTACCAAATGGTATCGGTTTCACCTTGTACTAACTGGGTTGTGAAGGTCAAATAGGCAGTCGTTGCATATAAAATACTAGTATTCAGCTGCATCCGGTTACTAGTCCGATATAATCAAATATAAATAACCTTAACTAATCAGCACCTGCAGATGGCGATTGTAAAGTATAGGTAGTAAGAAGAACCCAGATCGTAAAGTCATCGGTATAGCGATAAGAGAAGATTTGGAGGAACACAGGAATCAGCAAAAGTACTAAAGTTAAGTTAATGCGGACCCTGATCTTCTCTATCTTCTTGTAAGCTTCTGAAACCTGGACACTGAAATCACGCATTCGTAACAGAATTGATGCGTTCGAAATGTGGTGCTAACGCAAAATGTTAGGCATTCCTTGGACGGTGCGCCGCACAAATGCCTCGATTCTGAACGAACTAAAAGTTAAATCACGCCTATCGGCCATCTGAATGAAACGACTCCTACAGTACTTCGGACTAATGGCATGAAAGGAGCCTGATAGCTTGCAGAAGCTTAATGTGGCTGGTAACGTGGATGGAAAAAGGGGTTGTGGACGATCACCAACCCGATGGACAGTAGCAGTGAAGGAAGTCTGCAAAGTGAATTTCCAGGCATTTGTCTGCATGGCCGAAAAACGTCTAGCAAGGAGAGCGTTAGTGAAAAAGGTGACGACCTCATGTGGTCACGACCCTCAGTCATGAGGAAACGAGGATTAAGAAGCACCAGCTACAACATCATATTCACTGAAAATCAACGCCATACCGAATCTATTAATTAATAAGAGGGCCTTATCGCCGACTATCGGATATAAGCCGATGACAGAATTCCGATAGCCGTCCTGAGCCTTACAAAGCCAGACGAAAGGCAGGGAATGTGATTTATAGCCTCTATATTTAACCATGGAAAGTTCAATTCGCGGTGGCGATGACATGTAGAAGGGGGCTGCTACAGGGGAAGTTAGAAGAGCGAAAGTCTGACAACCAGTCATTCAGTGACTAGGTTGTCGAGGTCAGATAGCCAGTTGCTTCATCCGGTAAAACTAGAAGTCGACCAACATTGTTGGGAAAAGGGAGATGATAGGTATAAGCTGATAATTATTTCAGAGCAATAGATTTGTTTTCAAGGTCTTTTCTTAGTGAACATTGGAAGATTGTTCACTGTGTTAATGATCAAAGTAATTTAGAGTGTACAATCAAGTCAGATACGAGGAGCTTGTGGCTAAATAATAACAGACGCACGGGTCGATCGTTAAAGTTAAGCCGTTCTTGCCGAGGTTGGTCGGTGGATGGGTGACCATAATTAGATCCCGAGTTTCCTCCGTGCCTCGGAAAACACGTTAAGCCGTTAGTCCCGGCTGTCATTTGTAGATCTTTGACAGTCGTTACAAGTAGTCAGAAGCCAAAAGTCTGACATCCAGTCTTACCAAGAGGTTTCATGTAAAATACTGGTAATCAGCTGCATCCGGTTAGACTGGAAGCTGAACTCAAGATAGTTTGGGAAAAGGCTAGGCAGATGAATCAAGCATCAAGTCAGATACGATCTACTTTAATTTTTTTCTAAGAAAGTTTTTTTCCTTCCTACCTACGATTCATTTTATACCTTCAAAGGAAATTCTAAGACTTCCATAATATATAAAATGTTCATAATAATATACACACTTTTACCGTTTCCATTAAACTGTTCATTTTCTTGGAAAACGAAACCGCCAAGTCGAAAAATAATATTTCTTGGTTAAGCTACTGAAAAAATAATTTTCCATATTCACACGTCTATCAGATTATGCAAAAAGGTTAAGGGTAGTCATTTAAATTAACCATTCAAGGGGGGAACTTTGTTTGTCGAAATTCCTGCATCTGTTAATGTCAGATTTGTGTCTTGCTCCAACCTATACGGATACCATCTATGGGTGCCTAGTACCTAATGGGGGTGGTAAATTAAGTATTAACCCGAGACCTACAAACGTTACAGCTTAGCACAAACACAGCTAAGTGTTATATCTGTCACTGTCACTCAAGTGTCAAACAACAAATATAAGACAGAGATGGGAACATGTTACAGCCAAAGCAAGCACTAGGTCAACAATTCCATAGATAAGATCCATAGCGTAAGAAAAGAGGCAGTCATGATTTCTTTACTATGCTTGGCAAAATGCAGTAATTGCGCCTTTAATCGTTTATTATGGCGGTCATTAGCGGGTTCATGATCTATGATAATGAGAATACAGATTCTCTCAAATTCTCAATGGTATTTTCCAAGGACTACAAGTTCTTTAAACCATGAAATGTTTTACCTGATTTTCTAATAACTTGAGTTAGCTTTTTGATGTTGAAACTTGACTGAATACGGCTTTGGATACGTCGAACTTCAACGTGAAGCACTTAGGTATTGGACAACAAAGCTTTGAAAACTGACAGAGCGATATAGTCCATTTGCCAGGATACTAGTCTTGCAAATTAGTCTGGTCCAGTTCCCAGAAGTTTAAAACCGGGGTAACAACATTCGTGTTGTTGTTCACTTCTCTTTTTTGCGTGAGTTGCAAAAATTAAAAAAATAATCAAACTGATATGACCACTAACTAAACTACTACTAGCGCTCAAAGCTGAATCTTTTGCTAGGTTCAATGCCGAAATTAAAAAACCCTATTTAAAGTTTGTTATTTATGTATAGGTAAAGGTTATTAGACTAAAAACTTACATAAACATTCTCATTTTAATAACTACCTAATAAAAGTTCCAGTTATATAAATCTTCATTCTTCTATACTCCATAAATGTTTATATTGTGAGTCCTGTTTTTAGATCTATTCATTCATATATTTTTAATCAAAACTTTTCAACGTAATTTTTATAATTCATTCATGTTTTTCTATTTATGTTTCTAATGCCCTCGTCAGAACGTTAAAACGCGAATTTAGCTTTCCAGATTTCGAGACGAATAGAATCTGAATAAATAGTTTTAATTAAACAAAACGTATGAGTAGGTAAGTTCAGTTTGCTATTCTGACAGCGCAAGAGTTAGTGAATTTGAAATACTATGAATTATTTAGTTTTAGCGAAGACTGTGCCTTGCTTTTCAGATTTGTGAAGTATGTCATGAGTGAGGGAAATTATTGAACTGGAAGTAGGTAAATAATTGGGTTAAATCATGACGTAAGAAAATATGTCAGAAGTTAGAAATTATGTGAAACGTCAGAAATTATGGATTCTTCTTGCTTTTTCTTCACCTTAATGAAGATTTGCATATTTGTATTGGATGTATCAAACGTGTCCTTATTAAAAAAGCATCTTACAAAATTAAGGACTACGTTAAAGATAAAGAAGTTTGGCTGTAGTTCCTTCTGCTCATGCGGCTTCCCTGGTAGCTAATAAACGACACAAATGTGTGGATGTCTCTAACTATTCCCAATATTATTTTTTCCATTCTTTTTATTCATTCTTTTACAATAGTTTTCCAATCATTGCACCATTCGTTCTTTGTTCAGAATAGTTACAGCACTGATGATAACATCTGTGTCAATTGTTTAAGTTAGTGTTCTTTTATTGTTTTATTTTTACTTTTGTATAGATTCTTTTTATTTACCTATTTTTTTGTGAATGTGTGGACATTGTAGGCTTTGTGTTTTTTTTTGTTTCTTTTCCTACCTGCTGTAGTAAGCAACGACTTATTGTCGGGCCTACGCTGTCCTCCCATACTTAAGTACTAACGCTGTAACTTCAAATATTGTAAAACCAAATGATTTTAAAAGAGTAACCATGGAGTTTCTTGCCGGCTCTTCTCCATAGGAAACGACCAACCCGAACCGTGCACCTTTTGTTGAAGTTTTATAAGTGCCCATGTAGTAAAATAAAATATTTTGATTTGATTTGATTTGAATTGAGATGCGCTTCGACAAAACCTCGGCCGCATGTAATAGAAAGTCATTTAAAAAGATTAGATTAATAATAATGTTTGTATGGTAAATGATTATCCTTTACTTTGTTTATTGCTGAATTTTCTTTAAAACTACGTTTTCATCTTTACCTATCCCGTAACCCAACGTAGCAGTAAATAAAAACAAAAATATACGTTAAAGTTTTACCGAAGAAGTTACGAATAAATTACAGAGTTTACAACTTTACGAAATGGTGTCTATGTGTGCATTAACGTTTCAGTTTTGCTAACGATGTTGAAGCTTAAGCCTCCTTCTCAATAATCAACACAGTTAAAAGTTTCAGAGTTTAGTTACGTGACAAGAAAAATCACAGTACGTAGCCAGCCGGTAAGCATTTTTTTTTTTTTTTTTTTACGTTTCCACACAAGGAATTTCTCCTATATCATGGGTGCATTTTACAAACATTTAAACTCACATACACAAACAGCCAGACTCGGAACAACAACCTGTGGGTCAATTTGAAAGATTCACAAATATTTAAATCGAAATACAGTAAAATTTTCCCAAGATCTCGGGAAAAACACGATCTCTTTGAAGATTTCTACAGAGATCGTGTTTGTACCAACTTTCAAGACAGACAGTAGAACAAAAGCATGTTACATGCGAACTTTCTCAGTAATGTAAAACAATTTCGTTTCAGTCTAGTAGTTTTCATGCAATAACAAAAGTTACGCTTACAATCTTACAAATACATCTTGAAAATCCTTCATTTTCAATACGCTTTTCACATGGTGATTGTGGAAATTAATTTAATTAGCACTGTACTATAAATGTAATGAATGACCGATATTATAAAACGATAAAATATCCCTTGGTTGCGCCTCTGCGCAGTTTTGCCGCGTTGATTCACGCTGAAACAGCCAAGAGTGTCAGTCGCCCGCGCGTTGCCGTCGATGTCGCACGCGTCCCGTATCCCGTTTTACTGGATGAATCAACCGCGTATTTTACGTGAACGTATTTTAAACTTCAGTGCTAAAATGTGAAACTTTAAATACGTGATTTGTTTGAAAATGTGCCCGTTGCTTAGTGCGGTGTGATTCCCCATGAATTTTGGTTTTGAATGGAAATTAATTAAAGACTGGCTGGATTTCCGTAATTAATTTCTGTGGTGGAAGGTACGTTGAATATGTACTAAGCGAATATTTGGTTAATATATTAGAGTTAATTACTATGTAACTAATTTTAGAATAAATTAAATTCTACCGTTGTAACCGTGCTGGCTTATCTAATGATAAGCCTAAACGTAAGGGACTAAGGCGCTCTTTCCCTTTGAATCAAAGAGACCCGAGCTATTTATAGAAAATGTCATCTGGCCACTGTAGATGATAATTCCTGGAAATGATGAAAGCAATCAGTTGAATCTAAAATGAGATAATGAGGTTGGTGATTACTCTTAAGTTATCTTCTGCAAAATAATAATTTTTGGGGTAAAAATAAGATTAACGTGAACTTTTATCTGAATTGAAGTATGTGATCATAATTACGATAATGGCACAGCTTCGTATAGGTCCTATTTATAATTCATTAAATTGGGACCCTTTCAAGAATTCCGGTGCGCTTGAACGCACAATTATTCGGTCAGGTTCGAGGCTAAAAATTTTGCGTAACTTGTCAGCCGTGTTAAATTGGCGGATACATAAAACGTAGCTTTATTTACATGCAAATACACACGTACAAGCTCGTTCAATGTTTTATCTGGCGTATTTTTTGTGAGAAAATAATGTTCTATTTTTGTTCGTCGCGAAAAACTGACGAGCTTGCTTTGGGCTAGGGGTGTTAACATGAGTTGGATTTTAGGATTCAGAATGCTGTTTGAGAATATTATACAAAAATATCGTTTTTAAAATCGTATGTCTACAATTTAAATTTTAGAACGAAACGAACGTTTTTGAATCGATGTTCCATTTACGAAACTTTACTCTGAACTACATTTGAGAAGTATTGACAAATTTAAAATTTATTTATGGACAGTATTAATTAATTTATCTATCGAGATTTCAAGTCATAAAGAAATGAATATTGTCCTTTCGTTATAACTTGAAAGATTTTTTTAATTGTTCTGGTTAAGGGTTTTTTTTTGTATTGTAAAAAAGTCTTAAGCTTTTAGTTGGAAGCTTCTTTAACTACCAGATAACGATTAACTCTCTTGATGAAAAACTACGAGTTCGAAATTGCGGCGGTACCTGGTACAGCAATTAGATCGGAAAATGTCGTTTGCAGTCATTACGCTGAGCGGGGGTTTTAATAAATTGCTTTTATCTGAACTCCGTTCAAAGATAGATAATCATGAAAAAATTGCTTCGGTAGAACCGGATCCTAGATGGCTTGTTGGGATAAAATAGGAATACTGATATGATGACACATAAAAGCAGTATAGAAGAAGGAATCATACTGCGCTGACTTGACTGAAGCAGAATACTTAGGTCCAAAAAGTTACATAAAACATTTTCGAAAAATAGTGTAAAAGCTAAATTAGATCGATTATAAATTATCCATAGAAACAGAAATTTCCAATTACTTTTTTGAGATGCCCATACTAATACTATAATTTTGATCTTCATTCGGGCATCCTCCAGTATAAGCTTCTCAACTTTTTTCACGTTTTCTTCCGTAGAGGCAGTAACCGGCTCGCCCGAGTAAATGTCGTCTTCAATACTCTCTCTGCCCTTTTAAATTCACTTGACCACTTTTGTACCGTAGATAACGAAGGTGTATAATGGTAAACAGCCACCATCACTTCGTGAATAGTTTTTTGACTTTTTACTTGTTTGGTAAGGAATTTAATCACAGCGCGTTGCTCGATTTTCTTCTACAATGTCACTCTAGCCATTCCAGTTGTCGTTGACTAAAGGCAGAAATATACTTACGTGTCGTGGCGTGTCGTGACACGACACGCCATGCAAATATGTCCCTAACCATATTAGATACTTATATAAAACCGATTTGCTTCTGGCGCGTCACGACACGCCACGACACGTAAGTATGTTTCCGCCTTAAGGGTAACTAGCAAACTAATGATCACAACTACATGAAATTTTATATTTATACCCTCAGATAATGTCATTAATTAATTAATTAGTCAAATTATCCAAAACATTAATAAATCACCCCATACCGAGAATACACTGAACGCCCCTCGTACCTACAGCCGTATTATTTTTTTACGTCAAACAAGACAGGCAAAATCATAGTGACGCAAATGCACTTAGTCTATCTAGAAGAGAATTTGCTAATAACGTTTCCACAGCTACGACACAGGTCTCCTCTCTTCGATAGAGAGAGCGGGGATGCTGATTGGTTGATCTCTCATGTTTTTCAGTTTTTGGTACTTATCTAGGCGTGGCAAATGTCATTTAATAACCGAAGATAAAGCTTCTTTAGTCTAGTTTTCTCAAGCGCGACTGCTGAGCAAGAGGTCTTGGGTTCGATTCCCAATTCGGGCAGAGTGTTATTGGGTTTTGCCATCAGGAATTACTCTGTAGCAGCCACGGAGTCTAGATTTGTGCCCGGTCGATGGCAATAGGCTCGCCCCCTATTTTCGCCAGTTATGAAAATGGGACTTAATGATAACTAACGAAATGTGGCTAAACTAAAGCGTACACCTCTGCCTAACTCTTCGGGAATTCCAGGCGTGAAATTAAAGCACATCTTTTGTGTATGTAAAGGCTATTGTGATTGACAAGATTTAGGTACTGAGTTTTTCATGATGAGCATGTTCCACAAATAACTTCAAGAGCTTCTTGCTACAATATTTACAAATGACAACCGGGACCAGCGGCTAAACGGAACTTTCATAAATACTTTTAAGAGAAACCTGACTTTAAAAGATAAAAGGAGATCAAGACACAATTAAAATAATGGCGAAATTCTCGAAAGTAATTGTCAACTCGACTTGTGTTTTACAACTGACATTTAGAACGTCTTACACCCATATTCTAGGCCCCAAACCAAATACATTTTTGGATTTAGTCGAACTGTATTGCCATGACAACAGTTTTTGGTAGTCTTCACTGGGGAGCTGGTTGGTATTAATAAATTAGAAGGCCAGAGAAGTAGGTAAAACTTTGTGCCACTACAAGTTGAAAACACGCACCAAATCGTATTTCTAGAATTTTTAGGCCGCAATTGGCGGATCTTCGAATAAGGTACCTCCTCCAGCTACCTATCTCTGTTAAACCCATAAACCCATAGTTGCATCCTGCTTCAATCAATGCTAAACATGTCACTTGGATCAAAGTTAAAGATGTATATAATCAATAGTTTTCTGGTGCTTCAATTTGACAGAAGACAATTAGGCGTTTATATGTCAATTTATAAACTAACAGGGCGGAATATAGGGGTGGTTAGTTAGACTTTAAGTTCAGTTCATGACTAAGAATACCAGTGAAAGTGTAGGTATTAATTCAGCAAAGAAGTGAAAATTTAATCCAATTGTTTTATCTTCACATATATTTTTATCTGAGCGACACAATAAAAGTCAGCGTCACCTGAAAGAAGTTATTCCTCTGTTTTATTTCACTTTTTACTACTCCTTTATAATTTCATTTCACACGAGCCTGCCTGCAGGGCTGTCTCGTCATGAAAATTATCCGTTATCTTACGAGACAGGAGGAATGGGAAAGCAAGAATTTTATACTTCTCATAATAGTATGAAATTATATATTTAGAAGGCTATGCAGTATTAAATGATATATTATTTTTATATAAAAAAAAACAATGTTACATGACAATTGAAAGATTTAAATGGGGTAACTGGCTAGTGTCAGTACTGTTGGGGGTGTTTGGTACAAAGACACACAGATTTTTTCAAAACATTGGGGATTTCATTTGCAAATTTTGAAATTGTGTTTCAATTAACATACAAGATTCAGGATTTGTGGGTGAAAACCAGGATTATTCAAAATGTTGGTCCGAGATCTAAAGAACTTGTATTTTCCGGCAAACAATGACAGCAACTTGTCGCATGACTGGCTGCTATCTTGAACAAAACTGACAGACGGGCGGACTGATGCGCGACCAAACTACTCGTATTTTCCTGGTCAAAGGTCCTGCGGCCAAAAGTAGTGGTCATGGCCGCGAGGCTCCTAATAGTGAACATTGTGAAAGAAGTCGACAATATTTTGTTATCAGCCATAAAACATAAACAAATTTAGATCTTCCGTGCTATAAATATATTGGTATCATTATTAATTTTCTGCCACGCCTTGGCAACCTTTGTGCCCAAAACCCTTGAGTACCTATCATGTTATTGTCATACTCGTTGTCAGTGGTGACAATATTATATATGAGGAAATAACTCCAGTATATTATCCTCACATCCTCATCAATTTCGAAATACGACAGGTTTTGGCAGAGATTGTGCTCATAATAATAGGGGAAGGTGGGGGGACACCGGATACTTAAGAATAAGACACAATAAAAAAATTACTATGTTATTTATTCAGGTAATTAATGTCATAAATGTTTAAGTATATCTTAGGTATAACTTTGGCATAAAAATGTTTGAGATCAATCTTAGTAATTATAAAATAAAATTGTTTTAATAAAAAATATTAATCCGAATTCACCCCATACCTATGGGTCAAACCGGATAGGCATTTTTTATTCAAGGGGTGAATTCAGATACTAACAATAAATGTAAATAATCAAATTATTCGCAGTTTTTGCATACAAAAAATAATAATTCTTGCTCAGAACAACTGATGCAACTTTCGTGAGCCCATTTAAGACAAGTAGTGCATTGGTACCATTCATCTGTGGACTTAGTTTGACTGTACTTTTCGCCACAAACCAAACACTCCGAATCCTCCTGATAGTTTTCTTTATGCGTCTTTTTACCGATACCTTTACCTTTGCCTTTTTTTGTTTTAATTACTGATGACATAGCCTTATCTACCAGTTCATTTTTATACGGTGATTCAGTCAAAATTGCGGTTTTTCTTCGACGCGCAGACGGCCGCATGTTTTTTTTTTAGCTCATCGGTGAAGACGCATTTTGCAGTAGCAGGGCACTTCCGAAACACTTCGTCTTTGGATTTTCCAGCTTTGATCTTCTTTACACGATCTTCTAAGGAACTTTTGGGTACACTATATGTGTGTGACGCTAAAAGATATCCCATTCTGCCTTCCAGCACTGAATTTATGGCTAAAAGCTGACTTCGACCACTGCAGCCTATTTGACTTTCTCACATATGTTCGTGGCATTTTGACGCTCGCACTCTGTAAAAAGTAAAAAAAAAAATAGTAATTAAACAGACAAATAAAACAAACGCCAGCAATACCTACATATAAAAACAATCGGGGTGAAACCGGATAGTCGAAATCACCCCGTCCGCTTGTACCCCACAGGTGCCATGTTTGAAATTGCAATGCTAACAGTGATTATGTTTACACTCATAGCAACAACAAATACCGTTTTGAAAGGTTAAATATATATTACTTCATAAAAAATACAACTGTATAAGATAGCACATAGCTAAACTTAATGATAACACTTTAAAAAAGTCAAAATATTAGTTAACTTACCTTAGTTTACAATTTTTGTTTATAGACGCACGCGCTGAGATGTTACCATCGCCACCATTTGCAACTGCACTGAGTAAGCATTCGCGCGTATTTCACTGCAAGCTAGAGCGAGACAGCTGTACGCGGAGTAATGAAATAGCAACTATCTGGTTTCACCCCCTGTCCGATTTCACCCCTCATTCCCCTACACGATATCAATATAGTACACTGTTTAGAATTGAATAAGTAATTTAGTTTTTCTTTAACGTGTGGTTAATGCCTAACATGATGTCAGAGTTTTTATGCCATCCATGGGCCTCTAACTAGGCTTTAAATCCCCGTCGATAAATATATCTCAGTCATGTTTGGTTTCCTCACGATGTTTTCCTTTACCGAAGCAAGTGATAATAGGGGATGATCACATTTTTTTTTCTTTGTCTGTCGGCTAGATTATTGAAAAGCATGGGACACGTATTTTTCTTTTTCCACGTGGTCATAAAATTACGGAGATATATTGAGTTAAAATGGCACATGACGTCAAATGTAGGTAATTTTTATACCTACTTGTGACGTAGTGAGCCCCCACTCTCCAACTTTAATGAGTTTTAACTAAGTATTTTTTTGATATTTTGATAAAACAAAAAATACGTGTCTAATATTTTTGTAATAGCTGTCTGACGGACAAATTAGAATTTCGTTTTCTTTACCCAGTCTTCACCCCTATTATACAATACGCACATGAATCCGAAAAATCAGAGGTGTGTTCTTGTGTTCGAACTCAAGACATTGCAGTCCAGACGGTCACACAACTAGGCTATCACTGCTTAATTTAGTAATAGAACTATTAAAGTATCAGTAACTAGCTTCACAAGTTATCGCTTTGCCGAAAATTTGATCGTTGCAAAGTTGTTACTTTAGACCAACTTGCAAATGGAGTTCATAGTTGCGTACTTGCGTAGTTTACAATATTAATGGGTCTCTTTGATAAATATTCTATGACGAGCCGATTGAACTTTGCAATGTTCAATTTAGGTAAAAGGTAAATTACGCAACCATTCACTTCAGTTGATTCACTCAAAACGTTGGCTTCAGAGTGACAAATAAAATGAGCTTTTCACTCATCTGTTTTTCGATGTCCAATCACTTAAAAGCTTTGGGAACAATACTTCTGAATTAAACAATCTGTAACTGGATCGAGATATAGGTATCTGAAGGATCGAGTTTAATCGTGGATTTGTTCACTGAAGTGTGGTTAAGTTACTGTCAATCGGGCTTGTAATTGGATGGGTGGTTTGTGGTTTCCCGTCTTATTACTTGAGTGAAGATTTCTCATTTTCTCCACTTTACAGCGTTAGTATATTAATACATTTATATCTACACAAATTAATAAAATCAAAGTGTCTGTTTGTAATCTCTGGAACGGCTGGACCGATTTTGACGGGACTTTACTTGCAGATAGCTGATGTAATAAGGAGTAACTTATGCTAATTCTAACATAACATCACACCTGTAATTGCCAATGGGTTAGGCAGAGGTGTACTGTATAGCGTACACACACTCCGCCAGTTATGTTTTCAAGTCCCATGATACAGGGGGCGAGCCTATTGCCATTAACCAACCGGGCACTAATCCCCGTGGCTGTTACTGAGAAATTCCTGATGACAAAACCCAATAACACTTTACCCAACCTGGGAATCGAACCCAGGACCTCAAGCTCAGCAGTCGTGCCTGCGACAACTGGACCAACGAGGCACGCAAAATTAAACATCATCTGCCTAGCCTTTTCCCAAACTATCTTGGGGTCGGCTTCCAGTCTAGCCGGATGCAGCTGAGTACCAGTATTTTACATGAAGCGACTGCCTATCTGACCTCCACAACCCAGTAACTGGATAATACGATAACCCTTGGTAAGACAGGATGTCAGACTTTTTGGCTTCTGACTACTCGTAACGACTGTCAAAGATCTACAAATGACAGCCGGGACCAACGTCTTAACGTGCTTTCCGAGGCACGAAGGAAACTCGGTATGTAATTATGGTCACCCATCCACGGACCAACCTCGGCAAGCACGGCTTAACCTTAACGATCGACCCGTGCGGCTGTTATTATTTAGCCACGAGCTCCTCTTTTACGCACGCAAAATTAAACGAAGTTAATAAATAAGTCGAGTTATCAATTGATTCATGACATTGAGATTTGAATCTGACTTAAATAATTTATTTGCTACGCCTGAAAATTTCCAAATTAAACTTATTACCTGAGACACTAGACCTTTACCTGCTCTGAATACGAAATAATGAATAAAGACATCGCTTTGGAAAATTTCAACATCGTGAAATCTTGGCTATATAATTCTTTCAGAGGCTGAAGTCAAGTCTATTAAAGCGTAGAGATTGAAAGTAAGCTTATTAAAATCAGACAAAAGCGTTCGTTTGATATTTGGTAGTGAGGTGTTTGGTATAGTCAGTGCTGCTGTAGAATGATCAAAGGATCGCTCGGTTAGAGTACCTACTTGTGGCACCTGCTCGGTGAACCCAATCAGATGAAACAAACATTGATCACTGACTGGGACTGAAGCATACCTCTTCAGTCCAAGCTAAGACAATGAACTTACAATGAACGCTAAAAACCTTACTCTCATCTTTCCATCAACGCGTCCGCGTCGTCTCTCCGTCTTTCTTAAAGCTTGAAAATTATTTATCAAATTGGCAATGTTATTGTTTTATTAACCCAACTTGCTATTGAAGGGCGGAAATTATATAAAGGGAACGTACCTGCTACGCAAACCTGACCTAACCTAGTTCACGGTAAAAGTCGTCAAGCCGTCAAAGCGGGGTATGTTAAAAGGCAGTTAGACTTAGTAACTTTCTCATTAATAACTAATAATAATAAAAATAACGTTAGTACTAACCTTTGCCTGTGGTGTCAATCGCAATATAGTCGGAAATGGACTCACGGGAACGTTTTAAATACAAGGTGTTGTTTTGCATCCTCGTCAAATTCAAGGAGGTAACTATGCTAATGATTCTCGTTCCGAATCAATTATACAATGGGTAGGTGATTTTAGTTTTTTTTCTTTATTGCGGAAATCGGTAAGTGTGTACCACCCCTGTTTTAAACGCGGGCCGTCTGATTCTCGCCCTATAACCGCGTTTCCACACAAACAAACAATCTCAAACGTTTATTCGATAATTTCTTATAATCTAAAAAACCACGTTAAGGTGGTTATTCTGAAATACTGACAAACATAAACAACCAAAAAAAAACAGCGTTTATTAATAATTAACTAGGTAAGTGCCGTAATTTTAATTGATTATTTATGTCTTTTGTAACAACCTCCTGAATTTTGACGAGGATGCAAAACAACACCATGTATATCCTATTACACTCGGGGATAACGTAGTTTCCAACTTAAGGAGTAATTTTCGGAATCGATTCGGAAGTTTTTAAGATAACTCCTAACGTCCAAAACTTAGAAACATACAAACTCTGCCACTTTATAAAATTACTAGCACTTCGCCCGCGACGTGAGATAATAATAGCCTATGTTACTCGGTAAAGATTTAGATTTCTAACGGAGAAAGATTTTTTTAAGTTGGTCCAGTAGTTTTTGAGTTCAATCGTAACAAAATCTTTCTTCTATCTCTCTTAATAATATTAGTTTAGAAGTATATCGATGAATGTTTTTGGCAACTTTTTGGTACAGTTGGCTATCTGTCTAAAAGTGGGTTAGTACTTTTACTACAAATATCCCTTACCTAGACTAGGTTTTGCTAAGTTAGTTTGCAAATGCCACACTCTTGTATTGTATGTATATAGTACATATGTATACTCGAAGGCTCCTTATGGCAGCTGAATTGGCAACGTTTGTGACAAGCTTAGGTGTTGGAGTAATATATGTTGTTTTGCTATGTTATGTATGTAGTTCAGTAGTGTGAACGAAGCGGTTTTCGTGACGTGAAATAAAACTTTTTTGGGAGCAATGCCTGTTGTCTATGTTGGCTGTCAAGACTTTGGACTTATAATTTGACTATTTTTGTGTAAACTACATGGCTGGGTCTTGAAGAAAAAATGGATTAGCGAGAGGTTGGCGTTAGGTCCTAGGTTTAACTCTAAGGTTTAATGTAGTGTTATATGGTTTTTCTGGAACTTCTCAGTTGCAGTCCAGGGTCTGAGATTGGTTGATGATAATAAGCTCACCCGTTATTACTTAGGACTTTAACATGACTAACAAAATGTGAGTGAGCTATAATCATAAGTCTTCTTCTTTTTGTGTGGGTAGGGCCTAACTTGGTGTTAGAATTTTTATGCTGCCCATGGGCTCCTGGCTTGGCTGTTCCCTTTGGAGAGCAAATAGGTCATGTTATGTAAAACAATTTAAATCCATTAAGCTTGTCATATTTTTTTATGTATTTATCCACTACTCTACTCGTACAAAGTATGATCGATATAAATAATAATATGTACATATTATCATGCTATGTACACTTGGTGCAGCAATAAGGTTTATTTAAACTCTCCATCGTACGGCCTGAGAATCAATGCCTCAACCATATTTCATGAGGACGCTGGCTTTAAACGTTTCGCTAGATTTTATGGATCAGAAACTATAAATTTCAATGAAGCTGGTTTAAAGGATTATTTTACAATTTATAGATTGTAAAGGACACTGAACAAGTCATGTTTAGGGGTATGCGGAACAGGGTGTAAAGTTCCTCAATACTCCATAGAAAAGGGAGGATCCTCCGCCCAGACAGGTGTTGTCTGGCGGGCAACTGCCCGATAGTTGTTATCGGGTTTCTCTATATATACTAAAGTCGATGAAAACATTGCTTGCGACTTGTAGGAAATTGATGTTAGTTCCTCCATCGCATCATAGATGGCGCTGTAGTACTTTTTGTAGTATGTTGCTTTTTGTGGTCGCTACACATGAATGGCGAATTTTATTAATGATATTAAACGCGATAAACTTGAGGAGTTTGAGGCTAAACAACTACAGGCGCTCGAGTCGGTCTTCAGGTTAAGTAGCACTTGTCTAGGTTGGTCCGTGGATGGGTGGCTACCCATTACTTTGGACTTTTGGCCGAAAGGTGTCGTTTATCGACGGTTCCGAGGACGGTTACTCGACACCACGCAGCGAAACACGACGCCGACAACGTTACGTGTATAGTTATAGTTTATAAGGTTTTTAATATGTATTAGTTTATTTTTGTGTAACATTATTTTGTGTATTTTATCTATGGGCCTTGGGTGCCTGACAATAAAATGGAAAGCACGTAAAGCCGTTGGTCACGGCTGTCATTTATACATCTTTGAAAGTCGTTACAGGTAGTAGTAGTAGTGCCCAGAAAGTCTGCATATCAGTCTTATTAAGGGGTTTCATATTACCCAGTACTAACTGAGTTGTGGAGGTCAGATAGGCAGACGCAGTAGCAGTTAGGAAAAGGCTAGGCAGATGATGATGATGAACGCGATAAACAAACATCTAGGTACATGTTATATCCATAAAACAAATAACAGGTATGACAAAGAAGTTGAAGTTTTACATAGTGTGATGCAATGGGCGGACTTATCGCTAAAACAGTATTATTAAATCTTGCTGATATTTTATTTCGATTTAATAATAGAGTTTCGATTTAATCATAGTATTCCTTATTCTTTATCATATAATGAACGATGTTCGGTACGATCGGATAATTATGAATAAGATATAAAGGTAAATAATAGAAGTCCTAATTTTTTAATTATGGAAAACAAATCAAATCCAATATTTTTATTTGTTGAACATAGGTAAACAAAAAGTACAGATGTCAATATTAATAAAATTAATGCTATCGTCTTGCCATGAACGGCGTACAAATATTCTATGATTAATACTTAAAAGTAATAAAAACATTCAAAACTAATAAGTAAAACTTAATTATAACAATTAAAGAAACAAAAAAAGTGCATCGGTACATAGTAATTAGATCCACATTAATTAAAATAACAAAAACACAATATACTAATAACAAAATATGAAAATATAATTAGATTAAATGAAAACAATTAAATTATTTATAAATAAATTAAAATAAAATAAAATTAAAAATTTAAAAACGACACGAAAAACCTCTAAAAAACCTAAAATAAAATAATCCAAGCGTCTTAGCGTCGGGGGTCCGCTTTGTTTTGTGCTTGTACTAAGCGGTCTTCTCAGCGGTCCCCCGACGCTAAGACACAATTTCAAACGAAACCAATTTTATCAAAATCGGTTCATCCGTTTAGGAGCTACGATGCCACAGACAGACACACAGATACAAAGACACACAGATACACACGTCAAACTTATAACACCCCTCTTTTTTGGTCGGGGGTTAATAAAACATTAAAATGTCATTAGTTTACAATTTGTCTTCTAGGTAGGTACTCATTGACTGTATAGTAAGTTTTCTCGCATAAAAAATCAAGAAGAGCTTTTTTGAAATGGTGTATGCTGTCAAGATCTTTTATTTCAATGGGTTACATGCCTGTAGGTAATATACAACTTGGGTGCCATTCTTAAAAAGCTCTTTGAATATAGTGCAGTCTTGTGTGGAATATTACATATCTCTGTATTGCGCCGTTTGGATCTCAGTGTCTGAAATAAATGCAAGTTTGATTTTGCGAATACTGCTGTCTCGTAGATGTACGTACATGCAGGGTAAAATGAGAAGTTTATATTGATTAAATAAACTATCAGATGGCCTACAACTATCAGTCTTTTTTAACTTAAACACAGCCCTACACACCTCTTTTGAGCTTAGAACGCAATGTTTTTATAAGGGGAATTTCCCCAATACATTATTCCAAAACGTAGCATTGATGAGACCTAAGCTTTGTGAGACACAAACTGTTTTCACTCTATATTGTTCAACGACAAATTCTTAAGTAAGCTATGAAATCATTTATAGAATTAATTTCGAACTGGCTTTCGTTCTCACAGCACAACAGTATACTTTTTAACTAAATCGAAATCATAAAATACTAGAAACTTATATGTGTTTCACGAAAACTGTATTTTTCGAACCAACAAAATCCACAGCAAACACACTCATTCTTTTACACGCTACATTCATTCTAGATTCAGTTAATTTTATTTCGAAAACTTCTTTTTATCCTACTGTTTTCATGCATTTTGTTCATGCATTGCGCGTACAGGAACTCCTAACTTCCGCCAGTCTTTTGTTCCAGCCAGTTCAATCTCGGTCTCTTTGGCCATTCCCCCGGGGAATAAGGAAAATTGCAAATATCTACCTACACTGTATCCTAGTTTCCGAAAAATATGGAATAAATCGCGGTACTGGTCTCAAATGTTTGATCAAAAGCTGGTATTATGATTTGATCTTTTAAAATAGCTATTGATGTCATCTGTATTTTGAATAAAAATATGTACAAGTCTCGAAAAGTAGAATGTTTTACCGGTCTTTTTATCAAGAAATGCATGGCAATGAGGCACTTGAAAACATCTCAAGGAAGATTTGCATGTTACCTTGCAAGAATTGTTAGTCAAATGAGAACAATGTTTTTCGCTCGAGACTTGGACCAGCTATTTCTTTCTTAGCATTTTAAGTAACGTATGTACGGTTAAAATTCTTTTTATTCTTTATGGAACACAAAATAAAAAATATACATTCAAATTGCTTGAAATAATATAGCTTTTTCGCAATGGTTAGCTTGACCCAGAATTTGGATTTCTTACAGCAAACCTTCGATTGCAAGATTTGTAAAAAAGGATCTTATACTTATGTCCATTAATATTACATTTTAATATTAATTATTTTATGAACTAAACTACATAAACACAATAAAATATACGTAATATAAATACATATAAACATATCTATAAAATCCCTTATATATATTGGTGATATTGACAGTTCCTTTATTCCTTTTTTGAATCCTTCTAACGAAAGGCTTTTCGAAAGGAGTGTGGAAGTAAATTACAAAGGCGCACAGCACTACCAGTAAATGATCCATCATACCGACTTGAGGAGTACGGCGGAAAACGAAGAAGAGATGATGATAAGCGACAAGATTTATCTCTAGGAACAAGATACTCAAAGCGTTCCCCAAGTTACGGAGGAGCTTTTGAATTGTGAAGAACAGAAAAGGGAAAAGATGAAAGTGACACTCCCGACGCTACCGAATACGAAAACTTCAGCTGCTTCCAGAATTCCGACTCATGTTCGTACTTTCAAAGCCTGAAAATGAAGTGGATACACAAATTCTGCAGACGTTCTTCATTGAAATTTTACTCTAACTGTAACTATTTTTGTATTTAAACTACACTAACTGCAAGCTTGTTCTTGTTCACTCTCAGAATATTATATCAAAGCAAGCAGATGCTTGCTTAATTTAATGATATAATATTTATTTAATTTTAAGAAGGAAAATATTACAAGCTTATAGATATAAGCTATTGTAAATAATATAGATATAAGCTTATAATATTCTTCTTTTTAAAATTCACAAGGGGAACCATAACATTAAAATGTAAACGTGTATTATCAAAAGGCTTAAGCCATAAACAACTTTCCTTATTTTTCACTCCATGAATAATGCTGGACATTTCAACGACAAAGAACTTCAGTGCTAAGTCAATTAATTCATATTCCTTTGTCTTTACTGCACTCGTATTTAATTCCTGTGCATAAAACAAAAATCACGACTTCCTTAGAAAAGAGACATTAAATTCTTCTGTGCCTCCTGGAAAAGGAATAAAAAATATTATATACGCATGTTTCAGGGTTCTGTCAGCGAATACAAGTTGTTTTTTTTCTATACAATTTCTGGATGACTTCATCAGAAAATACGGTTAAAATATATTTTCATTTCGGTTCGTTTGAAATAATACGTCGATGTTTATACTTTGACATGGGAAGTTGGGTATGTGAATATAAACATTGATTCCATTCTGTTATTTCTTTGCTTTTAGTTTTCGAGGCAAGTTGAATAGACTCAAGATATTATTATGAGAACTACAAAAAGTAGTGTTGTAGTTAAGATTTATAACAACGCTTGATGTTTTACATCTAACAATATGTGATGACAGCCTACCTCTAAAATGATTTGTAAAAGAATGCATATATGCAACATAAATAACTACCTACGTATTTATAAAGTACAGTACCACACCATGTTAAACCGTGCATAAACTAGCCTTTCATTGTATTGAAACTCCGTACTACTATAGATCAGTCTATGGTCAATCGACATGTGAAAGACCTATCGTACTATTCAAGCAGAGAAACAATACGAGTTATGCATTCCGTTTTTTTTTTCCGATGGGAAATCTTCAAATGACTCCTTCCGCTCTGGGCGTAGCGGAGTTATGCAAACCTCACGTAATGTCATTTTTTTTTTCATAATAAGTCTCAATTACAAGTTAATATACCTGGTAACCTACTTGTCGCAATCACGACGTGCACGCAGTAAACATTTTTGTTCCGTCCTGTTTGTACTTTTAATTTTTATTTTTTTTCTTGCTTTGTGCCTATGTTTATTGTTTTGAAGTGAAACTTCTTATGCGGCTTCAAACAAGTTTAACGCTACCATAGAGGGAGAATATTTTCTTAAACTCACTAAGAGATGGCAGTATTACAAGATTTGTGACTACGTAGTTCTACTAGGTACGCAAGATGGCGTGCAATCAGTCATGCATTCGACTCTTCGGTGTGACCAGCCTTCGCACAATTTCCATGAGTAGAGTAACCTCGATAAACTTATGTAATAAAAATAATATAAAAAAAAACAACAAAATATTATTTAGAAGCTCAATAAAATAACGAGATTGAATGCGTGGCACTCGAACGCATGCGTGTAGTATTACGAAGTTTCACTTCTTCCGCGCGGAGGGACTCCACGCATTTTTTTTATATTTTATTTTTGTAATTTTGTATGCACGTCATGTCCCTGCAACAAATTAATATTTTTCTTTCTTCTTTCTTTCTTTACTTATACATTCTTAACTAAAACACATTTCGAACTTGTTTATGTTCTCTTTTGCAAAAATATGCACTGCTAAACAATTTCTGCAAAATCAACTCATTTACTCTAGTACCGCTGAATTCTCCCAACTAAAGGGCCACAAAAGACAGAGCCAAGTTAAATAAACATCCAAAAATACACCGAACACTTACGGAATACGGAACCCGCTGTGTTTACGAAACACACTCCTCCTATAAAACTCATCAGAATAAATGAAGGCAATCGCACGGGAGCGACTCACTTTACGAACGAAATGGTTTAACGTTGGTCACAATGAATGACTTTTTATATAAAAAGGAATTGGGTTTAATTAAGGGGCACGATTTTTGTGTTGTTTTTTTTTTTAAGATTTTATTGAATTCAAAACAGTCGTCGATAAAGGAAAACATCGTGAGGAATCCTAGACTTGTAATTATTAATATAGGTCTGATATCACCAACCCGTCTTGAGCGAGTGTGGTGATCAATGCTCGTGCCTTCTCTGGCCACTGGCCAGCCATATTTCCAGCTGTGGAACGGACAGTATTAGGCTGGTAGTATTTTATTTTTTATTGAATAATGGGGATAGTATTTTTAAATTTATTTATAGTATTTTATATATCCTTTGTAGTATTTTTAGTATTCAATTAATTATATTTTTTTAGAAATACACCTACCACTGTTTGTATCTGCATCACCCAGATGTTGACTGGTAAGAAATGCCATGACATTAAGTCCGCCTCTGGACTATGTGCTTGAAGTGGTAAATAAATAAGTAGGCCCGCCTTCACCAAAGAAAAAGCGTAGAATCGAGACCAATGAAAATATAACTGGTTCCGGATAGTTTTCACATTGTAAATAAATATAAATGTTGATGGATGGAGAGGGAGAGGAAGGCCAAGGAAACGATAGATGTATTGTGTGAGGACTGATATGAAACGGACGGTTGACAGAAGAGAATGACAGAAACAAACGTCTTGCGTCGACCCCAGGTAACATGGTACAAGGGCAGGAAAGTGATGATGTAACTATAATACACATCATATTGCAATAACAACTTTTAAAATACACATCATAATGCAATAACAACTTTTAAAATACACATCATAATGCAATAACAACTTTTAAAATACACATCATAATGCAATAACAACTTTTAAAAAGAACACCTCTTTTTTGAGGAGCTTATGGCTATAATTGCAGCCGCACGGGTCGATCTTTAACGTTAAGCCGTGCTTGCCCAGGTTGGTCCGTGGATGTGTGACCATAATTACATACCGAGTTTCCTCCGTGTCTCGGCACGTTAAGCCGTTGGTTCCGGCTGTGATTTGTTTATCTTTGACAGTCGTAACGAGTTGTCAGAAGCGAAAAGTCTGACATCCAGTCTTACCAAGGGGAATCGTATTACCCAGTTACTGGGTTGTGAAGTTTAGATAGGCAGTCACTTCATGTAAAATACTGGTACCCAGCTGCCTCCGCTTAGACAAAAAGCCGAACCCAAGATAGTTTGAGAAAAGGCTAGGAAGTTGATGATGATGATGTCCTCTTTCAATTTAAATACTTCGTTCAGGAAAAATCAATAAAATCTTGCCATTTTAAAGTTTTATTTCCTCTCTAGAATGTCACGGCAAAAAAAAGATGCTGGTTGAAAACATAACCTCCTATTTTTTAGAAGTCGGTTATTAATGAGCCACCCTAAACAAGCCGCACCAGAATAACAATGTTACACACCAAGGAACACATTATGTACCTACCAAGAAATCGGGAGTGGAACTTTAGGCCTCTTTGCCTTTGTTTTGTTTATATTAAAGTTTATGCTCTGTTTATACTGTAGGGGAGTGTGTATAGTGGTTTGCAAGACGTGTCCTGAATAATAAGTGCTATATCAATTAGAAAATGTAGTTGGCTTAAAAGGATTTCGTTTTGTTCGGGGAGTGTGTGGGATTAGTTGTTTAAGTAGGCCGTTCTAGTAGCTATATTCTTGTTGCTGTGGGAAGATATTGTTTGTGGTCATAGTAAAAGTCTTATGACAAGATCACATTAAAAAAAAAATGGAATTTTCTTAGGGTGAAGTGGAGGTGTTCTTAAAGTACACCATATTTAGTTAGTTATGTTTAAGCCCTATGTAACGGGCGTGCCTATTGCCATCAACCAGACACAGTTGGAAATTGTGTCCAGTTGATGGCAAATGTTTTTATCTATCATTTTTTAAAACTGTTAAATATTGTTATTAAAACAAAACGATTTTTTAAATTTATGTAAGCCACGAAGTCGCAAAATAACATACTATCTTATGCCCTTTTTAATAACATAAGAATAATACAGTATTCTTACATTATTAAAAAAACATCAGCCCACAAAATACAATTAATAATTAACCCCATATTATCTACCCTTGCTTCTCTAATCTACCTTAATTATTGAATTTTATTTTCATTGGATTTTATACTTTACGGGATGAGGGTGCATAAATAACGAAGATTGCCAAAGTACTTCGGTAACTCCGACACGGAAACTGTGGAAAGTAATCTAATATATATAGGTATCGCTAATTGGGAATTTGGTGGAGTTCCATTTTTAAGCCACGTAGTATGGTGATGGGGCTACCAGATAAGCCACTGAAATTATGTTTTTAGAGTTTTTGGTAATTAGGTTTTAGTAATGTAGTTAGTGTCCTACAAAAATAAAAAATAAATCATTAAAGAAACTGCGTGTTAAGTTTTAATATTTAAGTTTTATTATTATAAACAGCATGTATTAAAATGGGTTAGCCATATTTGAAAATGTGGTCCAGATCGTCAAATTTTACAACTGTTTCATGGTATGATTATCGTAATCGCGAAAAAATATCTGCTGACCCGTACAAAATTTCAATTTCTTCTCGAGTAAAATGTATAAGACAGCTGTTTTCTTTTTGTCTGTGTGACTGTGTTTTTTGTTTGGGCACGATTACCATCCAATCGAGAAAGTTAATCAGTTTAAGTCTAAAATTATGGATGGCATGACTTGCCTACTTTATGTTCAATTTAGTATTGTATGCAAAATTCTTGTAAAAAAACCCAAGCACTTTAAAGTTAAACAAAAAACCAAAGATTAAACACATTCATTTCAAATACTGCTCCCAAATTTTCTACAGCAAAAACCTTACTAAAGACAGAATTAAATTAGCATAAAAGTATTCCAGGTCTGTTTAAAACTAGGCCAGGTCCATTAAAGACTACAACTTTCTGGAAACATCTGTGAAGTTAACTGTCGGAAACCGAATTGTTCTTTTAATACTCTGCAGAATCACCCTCTTTTGTTCTTACACTAAACCAGATAGTACACATACAGACGAAATTGGGAGCATGTGTGAAGGAAGAGGTATTCTGCAAAATTTCGCTTTGAATATTTTTATTTCCGTACAATGTTGTGAAGCTTCTGTTTTGCCTTACGTCTTTTAAAAGTCTGTTGGGATGAAATGGAAAAGGTGTTCGTACTCAGTTCATTCTCAAGATTTTTACCGTGGACATATTAATGGATTTAAACGCCTCATTATTTTACGAATCTAAACGGATTTATAGTACGAATATTATCACCAAAGACCTTCATTTCAGAATATACTTACTGGGAATCTATCAGTCGGCGAAACGGTAACGTTTGCTTCATAAAGACAGCATTAATCGCAGCGATGAAAATTCTTATACTAAAACAAATGTAGATATTTTTAATCTTAACCCAAAAAAGTTCAGTGCCAAAAATCGTCCTTGCACACAACCACTGTAACAAACGTGACTATAGCGATCTTAGGACGCAATAAGGTAGGAACCATAATAACAGAATCACATTTACAAAGCTTATTTATATTCCCACTTCCAGTGTGCCATGTTTTGCCTTCAGTTTATCGAGTTTCCTGTAAAAGTATCCAGTGCAACAGCAGTAACTGGACTGTATTGTGATCGCTATCTGGTTTTTAAATCTCCGCTCTTGCCTACAGCTGCCAAGAACGGTTGGATTCTCTTAGCAAGGTATTGTGTTTTATCTGTAACTACAACATTGAAGAATAAACTCGTTGCTTTATTTGTTTATGTTTTTTACAAGGTGTTCACGAAGCCGTCAACCAAGCATTCTGTACGGCAAATTAAGTGACTATATGCAAAAAAAAATGCTAGGAAACGACTTGTTTTTGGGGTGAAAAAACATGGTTTAGTACCGTAAACCTTCCTCAATGTAACGCGCTAAAAACTGATGGTTGCATTGATTAGTAAGGTCGTGGAGGTATTTAAAGTAAAATTATAACATCTTCGTCTAAGCGTGTCGATGGCATCTAAATTGTATCGGCCCAGAACTGAGCCACTAGTTTGGCGCTTTATAATTATAACATAAAACTTATATTTCAAGAAGAACTTATGAAATAGTAGAAACTTTAACGTAAAATATTTATTCTCAGTTACTAAAATGTTCCCAAAACTGGTCAATAAGTAACACGTACGAAGTAACTTAATAATAATGTTTTACACGATGGAAGATAAGCAAATCAAATATCTGGACCTGGCTCACGAGGTTGTGGACTCTGCAATCATTGTGCCGATAGTCGTATCAGTCAATGACTTAATTGCCAAGAGTCTCGTCCAATATCTGATGAGGCTCTCGTTAGTCAGCTGATCCAGGGATTGATTCAGAAAACGGTACTCGTGGACACAGCTCGTATTGTTAGGAGGTTCCTTTCTCTGGAGCCCTGACCACCGGTAGCTTAGAGCCTGCTCCCGATACCGGTGGGCTACAATTTTTTATTAATTTTTTATATCGGAATATTTAAAAATGTAAAAAAGAAGTTAGAAAAATTAATAAAACAAACTACAATGTTCTACACAATTGCAATATTACGGAAAAATATCCCTATAAGTTTAGCAAGAATTACTCATAAAAGCTGTATGATTCCAATATCACAAATTCTTCCAAACGTATCCGCTGCAAGTAGTTACAGTTACAAAACTCGGGATTTCTATTCCAGGAAAGCGTTATATATTATTTGAAACGATGCCAAAATAAGAACTTGAAATAATCATGACAGATTACAAAAGATATTGTTTGTAATGAGCTTTTAGATTTAGGTCTGAATGAATTGAAAGAAGAATGTAGTAAGACATGAAAAAAATAAAGCTCGGTTTTTGACAACTGGCACAGCATGCATTAGAATAGAACATCTATTTTAGATTTATTACGAGTAACAGTGAGGTAAGTAGCGTGGCGGTACTGCGTCCGGACTGTGAATCAGAAATTGCAGGATCTAATCAGTCATTGAGAATGTTCTTTTTGTTTTTTTTTTTTTTAATGCTGTAAAATTACTTTTGTAAGTAGGTACATTGTTTTATTTTAAAGCATTATGATTTTCAAATCATTACAAAATATCTAGTTTAGACCCTGCTCCCGATACCGGTGGGCTACAATTTTTTTTATTAATTTTTATATCGGAATATTTAAAAATGTAAAAGAGAAGTTAAAAAAAATAATAAAACGAACTACAATGTTCTACACGATTGCAATATTACAGAAAAATACACTTTAAGTTTTTGAACCACTCAAAAGACAGGTAAATAACAAATTTTACCAATTTACGAAAAAAAAATCACTGTAAAATATAAATTAAAACAAAATTATTTATTATTAATATTACATATGTACATTATTTACAGACTACAAATAAATATAAAATAAAAATAAAATATGTACAAGTATCAAAATTACAGGGCGTCAAAAAATTCGTCGACATCGCTGTCGACAGGAAAAGTGCCCAGAAGGCTGGCCGCATTGCCACGTTGGATGGCAATGCTGATTCTTTGACCAAAAAAGAGGCCAGCCCTCTGGTCCCGTGAAGCATCGACCAACCGCTTGGCGATATCCCGAAACACAAGATGGGCACTCGGGCCCCATGGCCCTAGTGTTTCAACCCCAAACGGCTCAAATACATAATTACCAATTAAATTATTGTATTTGCGCCGTTTAAGGTTTTCAGCACCTGCAGCAGCCGCACCAGCGCAGCTCACCGTGCTAGGAAGATGGGACGGCGCAAGGGTGTCGACGCAAGTCGCATCCCACACCAAAGGCCTACCCAACTTCCATGGCATTATGGTCATACCATCTGGTCTCTTCCCATCGACACGTGCCAAGCCATTGAGTTCTAAGACAGCTGGCACCCCGGCGGTGGCAAGAGCACGACGAATGAGATCATTAATGCTAGCGTGCTGCGCTATCCGACCTGCGCTGTTACTGCAGGAAAGGCCATGGTGTCCGAGGCCGTCGACTGCTTCACCACATCGACAGCGATGTGGAGCCCCGCATTAAAAACAAAATGATTATTTTCGAATAATACAACGACGTTGTAAATTTGTTCTGTGTGGGAATCGAACCCTGGCACTGCCGTATGCTTGTACCTACTATTATTTACTTGCCTCGTACGGGTATGTGGGGTAAATAGTAATTGTAGGTATTTAAACAAGTGTTAGTTTAAGTTAATATACAAGGTGTTGTTTTGCATCCTCGTCAAAATTTAGGAGGTTGTCCCAGAAGACATAAATAATCAGTTAAATTACGGTACCTTGTTATTTATTAATAAACGCTAATTTTTTTGGTTGTTTGAGTTTTTTTGTATGTGTGAAAGCGCGTTTATAGGGCGAGAATCAGACGGGCCACGTTTAAAACACGGGTGGTTCGCACTTACCGATTTCCGAAAATAAGAAAAAAAATAAAAATAACTTACCCATTTTATAATTGACTCGGGACGAGAATCATTAGCATAGTTACCTGCTTGAATTTGACGAGGATGCAGAACAACACCTTGTAGAACTCGCCAATTATTTTACGCAGAAATTTAAAATGAAATACAGTAGGTCCTTTAAAATAAGCGAAATCATAATTATAATTAAGTACAGAGGTCAATTATTGAATTACGTTTGCTCATTCTCACTACCACTAGGCATTACCTTAATTAATGCCTAAATATAAGTAGACAACTTTCAACACTGAGCTTAGCTTTGAAAATCGTGGGTGCGTTAACAATTATTTGGGTGCGCCAAAGTTCACCTAAATTTTCAACTCCTACAATTGGAAATCCGAAAATGTTCTTCCTATCATTTTTCATCCTAACAATCACAATTCCTAACTACTCTGTCTCTAATGTTCTAATTCCGAAGCATTCAACTTCATAATGTCAGTAGCAATAATCATCTATTATACTTTTATTTGTTTTCCTATATTTTCTCAACATAACCATCTTTTACACTATTATTCAAAGTCATATCTTTTTTGTTTAGATTTATTTTTTATTAATTAAAGCGTCTTCTTTAATTTTATTTAAAGCGGTGTGTACCCGCAAAGATATCCGTAGGTTAGGTTAGGTTAGAACTGTGACCAACTACGCGTGAGCCGAGCGAGCGTAGCGAGCGGTGCCGCGGTAGCGGCCGGCGAGCGCTACCTCGAAATTGGTCGCGAAAATTTTCTAAGTATTTTTTTCATGGTGGGGGCACTATAAATATATATATTCTACCCACATATATTATTTATTACACTTGGTAAATGTTTCTTTCTGAGTATGAGTGAAAATATTTTGGTAATTATGTTTAGGGATAAAAGCGTTATGATAAAAAACAGTAGGAGTTGAAATATATTTACAATAATGATATTATTAATTACAATTTTCGGAAACATGAGTGTTATGAACATCGCCGGTAGCACTACAAATAGTATGAATCAAAACTTTAGGATGAAAAATTTTAGGAAGAGTGATCATTCGGATTACAAATCATTAGGAAGAACAATTTCGGGTAAAGAACTTTAGGTGAGCCAATATGGACCCCAATTATTTATATTAACATCCACATACTGTTTGTTTAGACATTCATTTAGGTATCAATAATTGTTCGTAAAAATGGATCTTTGTTTTAAAAGCCCATATTATTATGCATCTTGTGTTAGGCGTCTGTTTTTCTTTTGTAAACTAACCTAGTTTTTCAGCCATTACGGGTTTCCGTAACTTGATATTTTAGGCAAACGATACTAGCGGTAATGAATCATTAATTTTTGCTTGTGAATTAACAAGAGTAAGGCAGATATATCAAATTCTGTTCTTCATCATCATCACCAGCCTATAATGTTCCCACTGCTGGGACACAGGCCTCCTCTCTATGAGAGGGAGTGGGCTGTAATCCACCACGCGGGCCCAGTGCGGGTTGGTAGATGTCACATGTCATCGATATTTTAGTTCTAGGACATGCCGGTTTCCTCACGATGTTTTCCTTCACCGTTTTTGAGAGCAGCGGTGATGAAATAAATTACACAAAGTAATGCGCCTGTCTGAGAGCAGCGGTGGCCCAAGTGGTGGCAGCCCCGACTTACGAGCAGTAAGCCGTGGGTTCGAACCCAGGCAGGCGCATTACTTTGTGTACTTTATTTCATCACCTCTGCCCTCAAAAACGGTGAAGGAAAACATCGTGAGGAAACCGGCATGTCCTAGAACTAAAAATTCGAAGACATGTGACATCTACCAACCCGCACTGGGCCCGCGTGGTGGATTACTGCCCACTCCCTCTCATAGAGAGGAGGCCTGTGTCCCAGCAGTGGGAACATAATAGGCTAATGATGATGATGATGAATGCGCCTGCCTGGGTTCGAACCCAAAGCTTACTGCTCGTAAGTCGGGGCTGCCACCACTGGGCCACCGCTGCTCTCAAATTCTGTTAGTGAATTTCTATTCAATTTACAAATTAATTGCTCCACTCGATACCTGCCTAACTGTGACTGTATGTTTGTTTTAATGTATGACTGTCAGGTGTCAGCAATCACCACTGCTCATTCCCTGCTAGGGCAATTACTTACCCCGCGAATTAACCAAAGCGATCAGGCGCGCGAATACGCAATCGTCGCATTCATAAATGTCACACAGTTGTTCCAAAATGAACGACGATGGCTACGTGTTCTTGCGACACGATGATTACATTAGCACGCGTCCATAATGAATGTTTCTATTCTTTTCAGAATTAACACATTGTTAATAGCTGCCCGTAGTCTGAATTTATTTATCTGCCTTGTTAATGGCTAGAAGCATGATCTTTATTACATGAATCTGAAACACAATCAATGAAAGCCTTATACAATTCTACCAAGTTCCTTTAAATACCTCAGATTAAAATTTATTACTAATAAATCGATTTGTAACTTAATATTGTGTAATGTAAACTAACCATCATCATCATCATCATCATCGGTCTATAGTGTTCCCACTGCTGGGACGCAGGCCTCCTATCTATGAGAGGGAATGGTCTATAATCCACCACGTGGGACCAGTGCGGTTGGTAAATGTCACATGTCTTCGAATTTTTATTTCTAGGACATAATAAACTAACCATAATCATACATTATTAAATTTAAAACTAAATTCAATAAGCTAATAACAAACTAAAAAAGGGCACCAAAAAACTCCTCCCCAACGAGGTCAGCTGTTAATGTGGTAGACTGGCGGCTCACATCACTGCCTGTCACTTGGTCTAGCAAAACTTAGACTAGACTAAGTATTCTAAACTAACTTATTTAACGTCCGTAACTTTAGTCGTTTCTCAATAGGCATCAAAACTTAAGCCACAGTTTAAAACCTAAAGTCTATGAATATTCGGCGTGCAAACCGAGATATGATTTTAATATTAAATACTAAACTAAAGAAAACTATTGCGAGGAGAAGTTCTTGAGAAAATATTATTCCCAAACGGGTAAATGTTTTTAAGTCGTTCATAGAGAAGATCAAGATTTAATATTGGATTGATTATAGGAAAATAGTAAGATTTACTGATCTAAGAGAAATGCTGATAACCTTTTCGCATTTATTTTCTGCTAGGGGGGACCATCCGGATGTTTTCTCTTACTTATGGCCTACTTTCAAGATTTATTTCGTGGTTAATGAGTGAAGGCCCATTTACACTTCCGCAGGTATAGATGTGAGTCGAAACGTGTAATTATAGAAAGAGATAATAATTGTTTAAGTATCACTTGCTTCGGTGAAGAAAAACATCGTGAGGAAACCAGCATGCTTGAGAGATGTTTCGTGACGGCATGTAAAGCCAAGTCAGAGGCCGATGAGCGGTATAAAAACTCTGGTAAAATCAGGTTAACCACTAACCACATCTCTCGTGAACGAACAGTGCGTTCCTGAGGCGGCGGACGAATTTTATTTGCGCAGCTTATATGCATTTAGGACACAGCCTCACTACAAGCTCCGTTCGTCATTCGCAAACCAAGTAGTGCCAGTATTATTTTAGTTTTCGAATCTGTTTGCTAATATTGACTTTGATCATTGAAAAAAAAAATATAGGTATATATATTGTTGTAAAAATCTACTAAGTAGTGATTTAAATCTCTTGATGTGTTTTTAGTGCATTTATTGTTTTAGCTTCAAACTGTAACTTTTACATGCCTGGTGGTAACATATGGCTGAACCTACCTGTTATCAAATTATCACCATCTACTGTACCCATATTTGCGAAATAAAATACTTACTTACTTACTTATGAAACGCTGTTAAGAGGGGACTCTAGTGGGCCTTTCTCCATACAAACGTATTCCGCTGTTTACTTTGTGGATAATGCGTCTAGAGCAATGATTTTTTCCAAAAATCTAGGTCTCATTAATACATGCCCCTATCATTTTCTTTTTTTCAAAACATATTCACTATAAAAGAATTATATTACAATCCAAAAACCCAAAAAAAAAAACCGTTTTTACCGCCATGTTCAGACGACTATCAAACAAATTAGATAAGTTTTTAACAAAAAAGAAAGTAATAGAAGCTTAGATATACTTTACCTCTAAATTTTTATATAAGAAATATTTAGATCAGTTTAGTTTTGAAGAAGAAAACAGCGGAATACAAAACGTCTTTTGGTCAAGATTTTTGTAGGTAAAATCAGCCTGAGGTGCAGTTGTCCCTTTCGCTCTTTACAGGGGCTTGGTCGGGCACAGCACGACGGCAATAGTTTCTTCAAATACTTATTCTTCAAATTCCTCGGGGCTAGAGTCCCTTCTTAATGAGAAAAAGTAAATGCTGTCCACCATAAGTCCTTACTAAAAACTGTCAAAACTGTAACCATGGCCGTATGTCCCATGCAAGAAAAGGAAGAATACTGTTTGCCCTGTATATCGCCATCTCTTTCCCTCAGCAAAGTAAGATTAAAATATTTCCGTAATAAGAGATGGTGGTGTCTCTTTACTGCGTATTCACATAGCTAATTGAGCTTTAGATCAGATTTCATTTGCAAATGAACACGCGCCTACATTATAACGCCGGTATATATAAATTTACCTAGAGATTGTGCAAAGGCATAAATTGTACTATAAAGTAATGTGATCGATCAATTACCACATCAACTTAAAAGCTTACTAAGAAGTTAGGGATTTCAGTTAAAACGTATATTGAGAAGTATAGGTATCGATATTGGTAAGTATGTTTTGTGTATTATCATAATACTAAGCTTTAACCTCTTCCATTTACATAACATACAAGGTGTTGTTTTGCATCCTCGTCAAATTCAAGGAGGTAACTATGCTAATGATTATCGTCCCGAATAAAATTAGTAGGTATTTTTTTTTTTTTCTTATTTACCGAAATCGGCAAGTATGAACCACCCGTGTTTTAAACGCGGCCCATCTGGTTCTTGCCCTATAATCGCGCTTTCGCACATACAAACAATCTCAAACGATCTAATTGATAATTTCCTAAACCACCTTAAGGGGCTTATTCTGAAATATTTACAAACTTAAACAACCAAAAAGTCAGCGTTTATTAATAATTAACTGGGTATCGTAATTATTATTGATCATTTATGTCTTTTGTGACCATCTTCTAAAATTTGACGAGGATGCAAAACAACACCTTGTACATGGTGTAACCACTTGTCTTACAAATCACATCCAGTTCTTGCTATACAAACTTACGATATGGAATAACACCTATTTCTATGTTCACCAAGGATATTACACCTCCTCGAAAATAAATATTGGCAGTTGTACCAAACACCATGTATTTACTATGTATATAATCACCACTAAATACCAAAACAACATTAACCATGGAACTTAATGAATCTCAGATTTATGCAACTGCTCTTAATTTTATAAAACAATTACCACGTAGTTGCGTAGCCCCATTAACATGAGATTTACATAGTGAAGCAGTCTTTAAGCATTTATGAGGGATAACTTGGCCTTATTTCCCGTTTTCCCGGGAACGGAACGGGAACGGGTCCCGACATATCATTGCGGGACATTTAACTTAATTTACATAGTGTTGACGAGGTTCAAAGTAGGTGACTATTAGTAATTATGGCGCATAACACTTTATGCTAGTTTTAAACGACTTATGATTTAATTTAGACTTTGTTTCGGTTAGGAGAGTTTTTCTCTATAGGTAAAAGGTTAAGCTAAATGAAATTTCTAAGACATAAAAAGAATTGGAAAGGAATTGGGGAGGCTTTTGCCTAGCAGTAGGTCAGTATAGGTATTTTTTTTTTGACGTTTAAACGTAGGCTAATCTTTTGAACTACTGATCCGATTCTTTCACTAATGGGAATGAAGAAAATATAACGAGTATGCTTAGATAGTCAGGTCATGTTGAGAGGATGAATAAAAGGCGACTAATTATTTGCAAGGCAGACGTGAGTGGAAACGTCGAGAGCAGACGCCCTAGCTAGGGCGCGACATACACTGACCTTAATGGCAAAGTCCTTCACAAAGGTCAGGTGCGTATTACTAGCAAACGGCGTGCGTGTATGAACCGGGATGTCGCAAAAATCATTCTGTAACGATCTTTAAAAGTGGTGTTTGGTATTCTCAGCCTACCTTTATTTTACGGGTGGGAAATTATCAAATGAATTCTCCCGCTCTGGGCGGAGCGGGAGGGAGTGTCAGACTTGTACTGACTAAAACCCATCCATGTTCCTTCTCCGCCCTTTGTGTTCCAGGGCCGCGGTATCTCTTTCGAACAACCCGCAGATTCTCAGCCTACCTTAAGGAAAACACCAAGGGAAATGGGGGGTTATAATGTACGTAAGAAATATAATTTTAGTACAGAAAAAAAAATCCGCAGCAAGATTCTTTTGCTACTAAAAATGAGCGGGCATTGATCAACGTGCTAGCTACTACGTGCGGCAATTTGAGACCATTAGTTAGGTTTCTTTGCGATGTTTTACTGTGCCGTAAGTTATGGATATCTCAGAATAACTTATACAAGTTGTTGTTTTGCTTCCTCGTCAAAATTCAGGAGGCTGTCACAAAATACAAAAATAATCAATTTAAGTTATGGTGCCTAGTTAATTATTAATAAATACTGCTATTTTTTCTTGTTTAAGTTAAGTTTTGATAACAAAATCAGCATTAGTTCCATTATTTTCAGATTCTTTTAAAATGGAACTAGTGATTAATGTAAACATCAGTATTTCCATCATGGAACTGTTAATGGTACTAATGGCATCGAAAAATATCATCAACCTCCTAACTTTGTAGATCAAAATCAACATCAATATATTTTATTTTACATAGGCTTACATCGGATCGGCACTTATAAAACTTCAAAACCACAAAAGGTGCTCGGTTCGGGTTGGTCGTTTCCTATGGAGAAGAACCGGCAAGAAACTCCATGGTTACTCTTTGGTTAGCTAGAGATATCCACACATTTGTGTCGTTTATGAGCTACTAGGGAAACCGCATGAGCAAAAGGAACTAGAGCCAAACTTCTTTATCTTAAACTTAGTCCTTAATTTTGTAAAATGTTTTTTAATAAGGACACGTTTGATGCATTTTTTAAACTTTCCACCGGTCAGTTGTAACAGACTTTGGCAACTTATTATAAAAGTGTATACTGTTTATAAGAAATGACTTGCTGGTTTTTAGGATTCCGTACTCCAAGGGTCAAACGGGACCCTATTACTTTGCTGTCCGTCCGCCCATCCGTCCGTTTGTCACCAGGCTTCATATTACGTATTTCTGCCGCCGCCATAACAACAGATACTAAAATCAGAATAAAACAAATATTTACGGGGGGCTCTCATACAAAAAAGTTATTTTTTTATCTTTTTTAATAATTCAATAATGGTACGGAACCATTCGTGCGCAAGTCCGACTCGCACTTGCCCGGTTTTTTATTGTTAATCTAAATTTTGGTATTACAATTTCGTGTTTACTGTGTGTTTATATTATGGAAGTCGCTGCTTCAAACCATTTATATAACCTAAGCCTAATCACACATTTTCTTTATTTCAGGTTCAGACTAACACCGCCTGATTCTTCCAAAATCACCATCTGCCAAAGACAGTGTAATCATGGCGTTCAAAACCAAAACTTCATTACAAATTGACTCAGATGTGCGAAACTGACAGTGGGTGCAAAATGGAGAGAAGAACAGGCATTTTGGTGGTATTATGGGTGGCCCTATTCCCCCTATATCGAGCCGATAATCTTGGTAAGTAACACCTAAAGGAGTATACAGATTAATTAACATGTAACACAACTATTCTTACTAGTCAGAATTAAAGTGACCGAACTCAAAATTGCGGCGAATTGGGTTAAATAGATAAAACTACTCCTAATAACTAGTGAATCAAAAAGTGACAATATTATTATATCAAAATTTCTAGTAAGAAAAGGACAAACAAAAACACATACACAATTTTTTATTGAAAAATCTCTAAAAAAATGTTATTTCCCACAAAACGCTAATTTTGTGTTAGGTCAGTTTTGTTCTCTGGGTGCGATTATATAACACGTCCACTTTATATAACATTCTCGATTTATCTGCTGTAACTATGGTAAAAAAAAAAACATTTTATATAACATGAGTAATTATGTCATAAAATACAGAGTGGACGCACCCTAAGTTTTCTTCATGTAATGTACCAACTTTCCTGTAAAGTTTTTCAACTAAGTTAAGCATGGAACTCACGGTACTATACTCAGTATTTCTTATTAGTTTTCTTTTTCTATATTGCAAATATTGCATCTGGTTTGTTTCAAGTTTATTGCATTCCGATATGAAGCAAGGAAGCTTTTGAAAGTTTGAGAATGGAAAAAAAATACAGAGAGACTTGCGTCTAGTATATTTTAATTTTTGAAAAGTATCATTGATGCAAATTTTGGAATAATGGTCGCTCCAGAGTACGGTCATGACTTTTATATCTTCGTCAGTTTTGAAAATCTTTCCTTTATCAAGTCTCACTCCTAGATTTATCTTTTGTAGTTACTTAAAGGGTGTAAAAGACCTCTTAACGAAGCCGAAAGGCACTGGTTTCCCTGTCATTGCGAACATTTTTTTGTTCTTTACCATACTTGGGAACCTTCTAGTTACTAGGTATTAGGGGTCAAAGTTCCAACTTTTTACAAGTTTTTAATGTAAGATTTTTACTTTAAACACCTCCACGACCCCCGTACTATTCAATCCGTCCATCAGCACAATGTTTTGAGTGCGTTACATTGAGTTCTACCACAAAACATGATTTTATACCCCCCAAAAAAAATTCGTTTCCCAGCAATAATTTTTGCGTAAAGTTACTTAGTTTCATGTAAATAATGCTTGGTTGACGGCTTCGTGATGAGGTGATTTACACCGTGTATTGAGGAGATAATTCCACATAAAACAACATTTAATTACCCGATAACAGAGATCAAAATATCATCAATATTTTAAATATCCAATTCTGGTTAAATATTTACAGCCGCACGAGTCGATCTTTAAGGTTAAGCCGCGCTTGCCAAGGTCAATCTGTGGATGGGTGACCATCATTACTTGCCGAGTTTCCTCCGTCCTCAATTAAATTGTATATGTTTGACGGTCGTTACGAGTAGTTAGAAGCCTAAAGTCTGACATCCAGTCTTACCAAGGAGTATCGTATTACCCAATTACTGGGTTATGGAGGTAGAGATAGGCAGTCGCTCCATGTAAAATACTGACACTCAGCTGCCTCCGGGTAGACTGGAAAACGACCCCAACATAGTTTGGGAAAAGGCCAATGATGATTGCCTTTAAATATCAAATTCGTCGCGAACAAAGCGTCGCCTCGCGCGTGCTTCGTGTATGCGCAAGCGCCCAATTTTATAATTATTTCCATGCAATTAGAGTCCTTTATTCAGTAACATCAAAAACGAGCGCGAGAGGTTATTTTCGCTTGGTGGCAACGGACCCTTAGGGTGACTTACGTATTTTAGCTGTGACTGTACATTTAGTTGTTATAATTTAAATTAGTACAATCATAACGAGATTTCTAAATTCCAACGATAACGTCTGAATAGTTCGACTTTATCTGAATTCATTATCCTTTCAATCGGTATCGTCTACAGTCCTTTGATGACGACCAAAAATAATTATTATTCGGTCACTTTATAAGAGAAAAAACAAGTTACAATTCATGAATAAACCCATCTATCACGTTCTTAATTAATAACACCAACAGAATATTGATGATTTAAATCTTGTGTTTGAAAAGCCCAAAGCAATATTTTTGCCTGGAACAGTAATTTTATAATGTTGATTTAGGATCATTCTTTAGATTACGTTTATGAGAATTTAATTTAGACTTAGGATAACGGTAGCTCGTATTTTGTAATACCTTATATTTTTATGCTTGATAAAATGGACCCTATTGTATGTAAGCGTAGAACGATATTATCCTGTAGTACCTACCTACGTTATAGTAACAGCCGGTGTGCCTTCCACTTCCTGTTTAGGCATTAATTTAGGTTTCACTTAGTGCTTGTGAAAACGGGCATAAGGCTTTTATAAGAGAGCGTTTCGTCACCTTCATAATGCCTATGAAGCAACACAGATAATTTTGCAAATATATAAGTTTTTTTTTTATGTTTTGCCGTAAGTGTCATACATCAATTGAAGTGTTATTTAATGCATAATTTAATTGTGAAGTTCGGATATTCAACAGTTAAGTGCAAAAATAAAAAAAAATGTGAAACAAGGCGAAAACTTTAAATTATTATTTTTGGGATTTAAGAAAATGTGAGGCCTAGCAAAGAATTTATTTACACTCGTCACGGTATTTCTTTACATTTAAATTGCCACAATTAAAACGAGATCGGTTTTTCTACACGGGCGATTTCCAACCCAGACTAGAAGCGTTGTGCCTTGATAAGGATGAAGTTCCTGAGGATTCCGTGATTGGCCCTAAAATGTCCAAATGCCCTTCCCTACGACCAAGCTTAGTTGTCCTTCCATATTTAAAAAATGCGTATGTTTTTTTTTTAATTTCGGATAGTTATTAGATGTACATTCAACCTATATTCATATATTTTTCTTATTTATTTTAAGTAATTTGTTAAGTTTTCGTGTTGCTTAGACTTTTTGATGTGTCTTACTTCAACATAAGCTTTCAAGTGTCAAAGAAGTATATTAAATTGTATTTGCAATAATTAGTCTAGTTACTTACTTTTATGTAATAAATTAGTTTGAAAAGAGTTTATAACTCGTGAATAAATTAAATATAAATACATTCACAGCTTACCAAGTTACGTCGGTACCGAAAAAAATATCGTGATAAAGTATTTTTATTATTATTCATTCTTTCACCAGATTTTATCCACGACAGAACGTAGTTTACGATGAGCTAAAGCTAAAAACTAAAGCTAAAGTCACTTTTCGACCGGTTGTTTAAAACTTAAACAACCGGTCGCTCGAAAAGTGAGTTTATTTTATAAAAGTGTTAGATTACATACATGTGTCTATTTGTGACCAAAAATATTGTACCCAGATTTACGTAACAAAATGTTGTCCTCTAACATGTAAGCCCTTCCAAACTTTTACAAACAAATCACCCTTCGGGAACAAATTCCTAGAAGTTATATTAAACCTGGATTATGTTAGTTTTATTACTCAAACCTTTATTGTAAACGATATTAGTTTTACATTCTCTCCCGAGCATATAGGATCAAAAGTTTTCTTGTCTTCTCTTCGTGTTATTAAATATTATTTGACATTTGGAATTTTTAAGCTTGTTTGATATTACAATAATGTTTTCTGCGAAAAATCTTGCCTACATTATGGTTCAAATATTGCGTCAATGATCTCTTGAGTTGCAGGTTATCGAAGAGGTCATATACCCTCAAAATGATTAAGCAGATTTTTTTTTTCTTTTATTAATAAATGTATCTAGCCAACCAGTGTTACTACAAAGTAGTACAGTTTCATGATTCAGATCATGATTTCAGACCCTGCCAAACCCATTAAAATTGATATTTTTCATCGGTTATTTATTTATTAAAGAATAGCTCTTCCTTATATTTTGCCCGTGTAGGTTGCACTTTTGTGTGAAGCAGCAGATTTTTTTAATAACCGTCGACATAAACTGAATCCTTGGTAAAAACTTTAACCTAGTTAAAAAATAAGGTTTTTTTTATGTATGGCATCTCGCAGTTCAGCCTCTGAGGCTGGCTTCTGCTTAACCGGTGTATTTCTGTGGATGCCTAGAATTTAAGGCATCCAGCCAGGGCAGCAAAATCATCTGTATTAAGCGACAACTCGCTAAGGGCACCCCCTGCAGGGTACGGGCCTCGGCTTAGGGTGTCGCTAGGGGAGGGCAGCAAAGGGACTGGCTGGATCTGAGTGATAAAAAAGAAGGTTATCAATTCCACCCGTATGTCATTGTATGTTATATTGTTATTTTTTTTTAATAACTTTATATTAACTGTCCATGATTAAATGTACTGTTTAATCATTTGTATGAAGCCCACATAGTCATTTTTGTAAGTTTGATTCAGACAAGACGGTTGTATTTTTTGCAAACAGTTTTTTTTCATGACGCGCCGCCTTACGACGTTAATCCCGCTAAATGACAATATACAAAATGTAAATGCACAATCAATAAGAATGGACACTTTGCAAACTCTTCGGCGACTATAGAAGAGCCCATTTTAATACAAATGGTCTAATATCCATTGTGACTAATGGTGCGCAAAGCCTGGGTTTCGGCATCGCTATCTAACTTGCCGACCGTTAATACTAGGATCTGAAACTTCCTTTCAGTAGCGGCTTACGTTCGATAGTGCGTTGAATCGAAGAGGCTGAGTTATTGTAGTATGAGCCCTATCGTTGCTGTGGGGAATATTAACATAACACTTCATCATAAAAGAAGTAGTTTTTGTCGAATATAAAATACTAAGTTACGGTAACAATTCCAATAAAATCGGGAAAGAAGAAAAATAAGAGGATTTTAACTCTTAGCTGTTACCATTATGAAATAATTCAAACGTTACAAAATATCAGGTATCGAATAATATTGAGTATCGAATAATACAAGGTGTTGTTTTGCATGCTCGTCAAAATTCAGGAGGTTGTCCCAAAAGACATATAAAATCAATTAAAATTACGATGCCTACTTAATTATTAATAAACGCTGTTTTTTTTTGTTGTTTAAGTTTGTCAGTTTTTCAGAAAAACCTCCTTATCGTGTTTTAAGGTAAAAGAAATTATCGAATAAACGTAAGCGATTGTTTAAATTGTATGTGTGAAAGCGTGGTTATACTCGTAGGGTGACGATAAGATGGGCCGCGTTTGAAACAAGAGTGGTTTAAACTTACTAATCCATAAATATATTAAAAAAAAAAAAAAAACTTACTTATTTTATTGTTGTTTCGAGTCGAGAATCATTAACATAGTTACCTCCTTGAATTTGACGAGGATGCAAAACGACCGCTTCTATTAAGTAAATTTTGTAGTCTATATCTAAAAGTAGCAGTCTCAATTGAAAGTAATGTACGTTCTTCACTAAAACCTTTTCTAAATAGATACAAAATGACGGTCAATACAGATATACCAACCGACCATCTAATAAGGGACTCCCGTTTTCAATCAAACCCAGCTAAACAATAAAACCCCAACCCTTTACCCACTCATGTTATATTATAAATTCTTGCTTCTAAAGCAGAAACCCACTTCACGGCCGTTTAAAATTTAAAGGTTGCAGAAAATTACGTTTCACATTCTCAGTCCCTTTTTAAGGCACATTATTAAACATGGATAACGCTTGTCAGATTCTGAAGTACAAGTATAAACCTTTTATTGTGTGAAGAAGATAATCACGATGTCAAAATTTTCCTTTATCACGTATTTCCTGGTAGCTTGGGAGCTAAGTGTCAGTACAGAGGTTTGTGAAAATCTTGTTCGTGACAGAGAAATGATAATCCTCCTTTGGGCTGTCTCCTTTGGGAATGGTGGTGAATGGCCACGTATGGCTTGATGTGTAAATGTGGATTTGCTATTTGTGGATCTTTGTTGGGCGAGAAAGGAGGTCGGTTGATATGAATATTTTGGTTTGGTGAATGATGAAGTGCCAAAAATAGACTTGAAAGTTATTGATATTGGTATTGCAATTCTATTTTTTCGATAAGTGTCTTACGTGAAGGATTTATGAATACAGTTTGTTTCTTTTACGTGTATTTAGTGCCTATTAACCTGGTGTCAGTTTTTATGCCACCGACCGCGACGGGCCGATGACTTGGCTTTACTTAGCGTCGAGAAATATCTCTCAAAATACTTACGATGAATATAATAATAAAATGAATAAGAAGATCAATATTCAAAGCAGAGTAACGTTGCCTACGTCACAATGCCCTACAAATAAATCTACGCCTTGCCTTATGAAAACATTTTTTTTTTCATAAGGCAAGGCGTAGATTTCAAGAGTCATTTTCATAATGGTCTTTTGAACTTGTAAATTTTGTAAAAGAAAGGTAAATCATCGACTTTTCCTTGCCTTTACAAATAAATCTTATTACGCAGCCTACGCAAATATACCAAATTTCCGATCAACACCACAGAGTTCTGAATAAAGTACTTATGCTCGTCCATGCCAGAGATATGAGGATGAAATAAGCGAATACGCGAAAACACGTGTCACCTCACGTCCCAACAATACATCAATACGATTTGTCAATATCGTTTGTATAACACGCACAGAATGTAATACTAAAAACCTTTTTGGGAAAAATGTTTATTAATACTTATGCCTGGCTGAAACAAAATGTTTTTTTTTTACGTTGCATAAAAAATGGCGCTAATTTTAATATTTGAAATTCCGGCAAACTGCTTTCCTTTTTTGAAATTTTCACCTTACATACATCACCATTCAATTGCCCTTATCAATTTCATTTGGGGTCGGCGCAGCACGTCTTCTTCTACATTTTTCTACAATTTTCATTTTTCTTTACATACAATTTTTGTAAAAACAAAAAGATTTGTTTTGAAACCACCAACAAGAAAAATCACAAACCCATAATACCTACATTCATTCTAAGCATAATTCGAATGAATAATGAAAAGAGCAATGTTTTTTTTTTCATTTCATTGTATCGGATCTGGCAAACAGGAAAATTGTTTTTTATACACAATGCCATGTTTATTATCGGGATTTTTGTAAACAACATTGTAATTAGGGCCTCGATTTTTTTCATAATAATAAACGAGAAGATGGCGGGAGGCCTTGGGAAGCTTTAGGAAGTCATTCCTAACAAATTGGCCAAAAGAAGCACACCATCGTGCAATGTGGAAGGAATAGGGGAGGTGCCCTTTCCCTAGGAGTGGGACAATACAGGCTATCTAAAAAAAACATGTATTTTCTTTTTTATTATCTAACCGCGGTCAAGTGTCCAGGTAACTATAGTTACCCATTTGTAGTGCGTTCGAATTGTTCCAAAAAAACGTTCTAAAAAATGTCAGCTGTCGAGAATATCAGGACAAATTTATTCTCTGTGTTGCTCTATTAAATTACGCGTCAAACGCTCAAAACCCGAGTGTCCAAGTCGGCATATTTGTTGAGAAATAAAATGTCAAACTTCAAATTCTCAGTGTCAAATTTTATTGCTCTGACTCAAAGTGATCGCCGACTTTAAAATGTAAGTATAATTTTATTTGTAACCCAGTACATATAGTGTATTATATCAAAATAAACCTCAATATCCAAGCTTTACAATTAACTATAAATATCGTAGGTTCAAAGTATGTTGAAACGATAATATTAAAATGAAAATGTGAAAAAAATCCGCCATATTGACCGTGGTGATTTTCGTAAAGTTTTTTATTTGTTTTTAATGGATTTATTGCGAAAATCGTTAATATAATGCTCGTAATATGGAAATTAGTTCATAATTAGTATTTACACACAATAAAACAGTAAAATACAACGAAATTTTGCAATATTTTATGTGTTAAAAATTTTGTTCCCCAAGCAATTTTTAGAACATTTTTAAAAACCAGATTTAACGGTTTTTACCTGTGTATTTACACAAATACGATAAATAAGGCTGTTTTACTACTCATAAAAAACTGCGTTTTGGTTTGCCTAACTACGTCGAACGAAAAAGGAAGGTTATGATTTTTGTTCTTGTATTTGGTGTTTTGTTATCCTCTGTATTGTCTGGGTAGCCACAGCTACCCAATAATAATAATTTCAATGATTTTCGAAATGGAATTACAGACTCCAGCAGGTCAGGCTACCTGAAACTCAAATTTTCTTTCAGTTCTTCAGACTTGTGTGTGGCCCTGTGTGTGTGCATGTGTATCTTTAAAAATAAACTATAGAATCTATGTCTATGTTTTAGGTCTCATGATGAAAGCCGTGATTTGGGGCAGGCGTTAGATGAAGCACCAGCCCGGGGACCGGGGCGTTGTAGAAAGAGTGGTGAGGGAGAGGCATAGGTGGATGCGCAGCCGTATGTATCTTATTCAGTGTGTTTTTAAGATAATTAATATGTGCAAGTTAGTATGTTTAATGTCGTTATGTTTTAATGTTGCATATAATTTTTGGCAGTGCCGTTCTGGAGGATCCGCTCGCTCCAGTTAGGGCTTCTTACACCGGGTGAATGCACTCTCAGCTGAAGCCTGGCAGGAGCTTAAGGAGTGGAAGCAGCGCGCTCAGCTTGAGCTAATGCTTATGCCCGATGTCAAACCGCGCAAGCGGGCAACATGGTAATTTATTTTTTTCTTTATTGTCCAGCTATTTGCTGAATCCTAGCTGCAAAGAAGTTTGTCAGTTTTTTTTTTGTTTAACGGACAACCATCTCCTGAACGGTAGCCATGTATTATGGCTGCTGCTAGCCCACCGGTAGCCGAAGGTATACTTTAGACGCCCAGGCTGTCCCATTCTTCTAGTAAAATAGTTTTTTAACTGTATCATCCTTAGTAACTTACGTCTTGATTGTTATAGATCTCCCCGCCATCGCCAACATAGAGTTTGTGCCATAATAAGACTTTGTAAGAATGAGGTTATAATACAAGTTTGTTTGTTACAGCTGATGAAGCTGGAGCTCCAGTTACAGCAGATGAGCCAGCCCCAGGCTGCTCTCACTGGCCTAGCCAAGTGTCTCAAAGCGGTCAAGTCTCAACCTACCTACCATACCCTACCCTACCTACCTACCTATCCTACCCTACCTACCTACACTACCATACCCTACCTACCTACACTACCCTACCCTACCATACCATACCATACCCTACCCTACCCTACCTACCTACCTACCTACCCTACATACCAATTGAAATTGAAATGCAATCTTTGTCTACCTGGACGTTTCGGTGAAAAAATTATTGGGTAGCCGTGGTTACCCGGACATTTAAGCGGAAAAAATATTGGGTAACCATGGTTACGCGGACATTACAGCATTCCATTTTCAATACCTACGTTGTTGTAAAATATTAAATAAATACAATATCCCATCAGTGTCTCATTTCAACACAAATCACAACATGAAATTCAATCCCTTTGTAAACTAGCCTTAGACGGCCATCTGTCACGCACACATACACACGCTCACGCACACATACGCAGGCCGCCGCCGGCATCGAATCAATGAGGGAAAGGGTCTATTGTTTTGGTTCATTGTGCTACTCAGAACATTCCAAGTAAGGACATATGGGTATCAAAAAAAAGGTTATATAGTCTAGTTTCATTATAAATAGGTTTTATTGACACAAACTACAAAATTATTGGTAAAAACTTAGTAAGAACAAATATTTTACTGATATTCAACACATATTCTCAAGTTTACATTTTTTTCTAAGTAATTCTCTCGAGTTGTTGGATATAGTTTTAGCATATGTAGATTCCGTATAGTTTCAGCTATACACCGTATTTTTTATATTGGTGTAGCTGCAGTAGTTTACGAGATAATAAGCTTTAAATGGGAAGCGGCACGGGGGCGCTTGCGCAGCAATGTTTCCGAGTGGGCGGGGACACGCGCAACGGGTAGCTATAGTCACCTGGACATTACAGCGGATAAGTGTTTTTTTATCATCATACATCCTCTTAGAAAGAAATCGACCTATTGGCTGTTACAAAAAAAACCATAGATAACTAGATAGGTAAAATCAGAGAATTTAATTAATATATAAATAGACGACCAACTTAAATATTATATTGGAAGCACATAGAATACCACAAAATATCACAAAATGACTTTAAAACGGCATGTTCACCCTGGGGAGTTAGTTAGCAGAACCGTTAATTTCCCTGACTGTACTATAAAATGTCAATTATTATTAAAACGTACGTGCATTTAAAAATTCTCGTAATCACGTATCCAAGACCACCAATCACAAATATACAAGGTGTTGTTTTGCATCCTCATCAAAATTCAGTAGGTTGTCAGAAAAGTCATTAATAATCAATTAAAAATACGGTACCTAGTTAATTATAAATAAACGCAGTTTTTTTTGGTTGTATAAGTCTGTCAGTATGTCAGAATAACAACCTCCTTAACGTTATTTAGGAAATAAGAAATTATCGAATAAACTTTCGATATTGTTTGTATGTGTGGAAGCACGGCTATAGAGCAAGGATCAGACGGGCCGCGTTTAAAACACGGGTGGGTCACACTTACCGATTTCCGTAAATAAGAAAAAAATACCTATCCAATTTATTATTGATTCGGGACGAGAATCATAAGCATATTTACCTCCTTGAATTTGACGAGGATGCAAAACAATACCTTGTAATACTCGTACATACCTACAAACACGCAAAATTAGGAAGGCAAAATGGAATTACAATTTCCCGCTCCCAAATTCATGCTGAACCTAATTAAAACCAATGATGACTATAATTTAGAAACTGATTGGTCCAACGCTAAACAGGAGCGATATTAAATAGGCTTCACGAAATACATTACATTGCAACAGGTATTAATTTTACCTTCGCAGTTACAGAAAGTTAATTAATTCTCTAAAATTATAATTTAATTATGGAAAAGCTGAGTTTGTTTTGATTTGAAATGCCAGTTGTTATGAAGTAAATTATGTTAAAAGGGTAATAAAAAATTAGCAAGTATAATGGCGTGGGCTTATATTCAGTGAAACACAATAGTTTTATAGCACGAACAACAGTTTTTTATCGTCTCACACAACAACTTGCAGAACTCTCTCCTTTTACATAAATTGGCGGGAGGGGAGCAAGTGCCGCGGAAGGAACGAAGTAACGTGCGTAAGTGTTGGACAGGTGCGCGCGACTGTTGGCGAGAGCGTGAGTCGCCAGGGACGCCACAAGCGGCGTGCGAGCGGCGCACACTGGTACCAGTTCATACAACGTAATGCTAAAAACTCGATTTTCAATATGAGGGTTTTAAAAAAGGTCTATTAAGTCTACCTTTACATAGAACATTTTTTTAAATACCATGTTTTTGAAAATCGAGTTTTGAGCATAACGTTGTAGAACGGGTCCGAGCATTCGCCCCGCCGCGCGCCGCGGCCGCACACTGGGACCCGTTAAAAAATAATTAAACATTAAAAAGTAATAAAATTAATATGAAAGCTGTCCAACTATAGGTATATACCACGAGTACCTATACGTTAAAATTGCTTCGAGAAAATACAATTTTCATCAAAGGGAACTGACAAGCTAATCTGATGGTGGAAATGTGATTGCAATTTCATCTGAAATATTAATCACGGTTAGCCGGAAACACCATTAAGTTTTCGTCAGACTAATTTTTCAATTTCCAAATTGGAAAATTCGTCGCGTAGAACTTGACTAGATTTGTTAGTAGCCAATTAGAGAGATACGGGATGGCACGTTTAAAGACATTTATCTGATCTTTACTACATAAGGGCCACTTGTGTAAAGTTTCAAGCTGAGACTCATCGGTTAAGTTATGCATAACCTGTCTGTGAATTTTAGATTTTCATTATGTCATTCTACAATGACATAAAAGTACCTACATAATACCAGTATTTTACATGGAGCGACAGCCTAACTGCCATAATTTGTCCAGCTATTTCCCAAATATGATGAAGTCGGCTTAGAGTCCAGGCAGATCTAGCTGGATACCACTATTTTACATGGAGTTAATGCCAATCTGACCCACAACCCAGTTACTAGGTTTTGATCTACACCTAGCGGATAATAACGCCGAGTCGCGCTGAGTCCGCCTCTGTTCTTTATGCTTGAAGTGTTAAATAAATAAATAACCAAAGTTACTTTCCTAACGTTTATGATAACTGTATATCTAACTTTATATTAGGCAATGTAGGAAATCAAACACAACAACAGTCTAATAGAAATGCATACCTGAATATCTCAAGCATAAATTCAACTTAAGCCACGTTCTCCAATAAAATACAAATGCGAGAATCCCAGGTATAACAACACCCTGTATTAAGTTGCCAACTTATGATTTACCTTGCCACTTAGTTTTAATTACTAAGCTAAAGCTAGCTATTAAAACCAACTGCTAAGTTTAGCAAGTTAGTGTTACAAGTTTATATTGAAAGGTTGGTGGGGTGATCCTATCTATATTGCTATTATACCGATTCCTGCAAGTTCTTTCAAAAGGCAAACTTGCTTGCTTCCAGTTCTGATCGATGTTGGGAAGTGAAGCTGACAGTTTGACTTGTTTTTCTTTACAAGGACTGTGACGGTTTTAAAAATGATGTAAACCAATTAAGAATGGACTGTGTGAAGGATGATATGGCAAGAAATGAGGTGCCTGATGAGATGACGAGTTATAAAAAAGTGGAAGAAGACATGCAGACCCCAAATGATTTGGGATAAGGGTGAGAGAATGGTGAAGTTAACGAATTAAGAATTAGTTATTTTAAGGGGTATGAGGAACAGGTTGTTAAGTTCCTCATCCCCCGTAGAAAAGGAAGAATCCTCCGACCAGACGGGTGTATTTTCTGGTGGGCTACTGCCCGACAGTTGCTGTCGGGTTTTCCTATACAAGGTGTTGTTTTGCATCCTCGTCAAAATCCAGGAGGTTGTCAACAATTTAAATTATGGTACCTAGTTAATTATTAATAAACGCTGATTTTTTAGGTTGTTTATGTTTGTCAGTATTTCAGAATAACCCCCTTAACATGGTTTAAAGAATAAGAAATTATTGAAAAAACGTTTGAGATTGTTTGTATGTGTGGAAGCGCGGTTATAGGGCGAGAATCAGACGGGCCGCGTTTAAAACACGGGTGGTTCACCCTTACCGATTTCCGTAAATAAGAAAAAAAAAAAACCTACCCATTTTATTATTTGATTCGGGACGAGAATCATTAGCATAGTTACCTCCTTAAATTTATGTATACAACTCTAACTTTGCTTGCGAGATGCAGACCATATCAATTCATCAGTTTGCTCGTAGATTCCGCTGTAGTACTTTTTTGTTACAAGTTGCTTTTTGTCGGTCGCTACATCACTCTCCCCCGGAGATCACACAATCATTCTGTCACACACAGTCATTTTGTAGTATTTTGCCGTGCTAGTTGGAACCTCGTTGCTGCATTTTTCACGGTGAGTCAAAACAGTCTGCGGTGGTGGAGCGAACCCCAGTGAGTCAGGACCGGGTGCTGCGTTTGGTCAGGTGCGTTGGATGTAGTACAGCGCCGCGATGTGGCAGACAGCTAGAGAGTCGTCGACCGGGACTTACTGAAGCTCTCGGCTCTCGAAAAATTAATATAAGTTTTAATAAATTCATCATGGCGCCTTGTTTCTGGTAGAGCGGCCAAGTCAATCAATGACATCGAAGAGCACGACAGAAATCCTATAATAATACCAATATCTAACTAAAATACAATGTATGAACTTATCTCAATGAAGTAAGACAGCCGCGTTATTGTAAAGCATACGTCTGATAACCTGTCTTACCAAATGGGTCTGACAGGCAGTCGCTTCATGTAAAATACTGGTTTCTGCTGCATCCAATTAGACTGGTAGCCGACCCAGTTGGGTAAAGGCTAGACATGTGATAATGATCCACGCTTGAATAAATATTTAAAACATAGATTTTTTCTAAAATAGAAGTAGCCTAAGTTACTCCTTATTATATCAGCTATCTGCCAGTGAAAGACCAATCAAAATCGGTCTAGCCGTTCCAGAGGTTAGCCGGAACAAGCAGACATACGAAAATTGTAAAAAATGTTGTTTTGGTATATGTACCGTATATACATTCATATGCATGTAGTAAAATTTTTTTTATTTAATTTGGTTATTTTAATATTACAAACACACACTTCAATTTTATTTATTTATAGTATGTAGTATTACAAGCAGACACTTCAATTTTATTTATTTGTAGTATAATATTTTCTAGCTACATGACACCTCGTTTTATGATACTCGGGGTATAACCTAATCTAGTTCATACTAGGAAGCTAAAAAGGCTATACAGCGTACGCCGTTTGAGTTTTCCCGCGGTGAAGTCGACAGGGCTATCAGACCAGCCATTATTTATATTTTATAGCCACCCGCTATGTTGCCTTTGTATATGATGATAAAACATAAATTTTGGAACATCCACTCTAGAGCCAATATTGTTTTAAGGCCTTGCTTTGTTATGATATTCTGAAATTAATGTATCATGCTTTCTGCTGGTTTAGACAATTTTGCAGGCAAAAAGTTCTCAGTAGTAGTATACTCGTGAAAGCAGGAGTTTGTTCTATACTAGCTTTAGCCCGCAGCTTTGCTCGCGTTAGTGTCGGAATTTGCCCAAAAATACCCCATGACACTCAGGGTTAATGCAGCTTTCGATTAGTAAAAGATTTTTTGGAATCCCTCCATCCAAAATAAAAAAGTTTACCTCTTTTATTTGCTAGTGTATTGTCATACCAGTGGGGTATGACAATACACTAGCAAATAAATATAGATATTTTATTGTAGTGAAGTAAGAACATGACTTTGCACTTTTTAAACTAGTGTTTCGTGATCTATCTTGGTGGTTGACACTGTTGACAGTATTTTCTATCCTCAATGTTGGAAAAGAAAAAAACAAAAAACAGAGTTTCATATACCAACTACAATGCCATACGTTGCAGATTCAATATGAAAAATAAAAAGGAATTGTCGCTTACTTTATTTATACTTTATCATTGGTATCAAAAATTGAGTTGTTGAATAACAGTATTCAAATCAAACAAACCAGTACCTACTAATAAAATCTCTGTTCAGAAGCACCCCGAATTGGAAAATTGCCTAAAACTGATGATTTCACAAAACCAAGTTGAGTTTTAGACTATTATTGCGGCTAATGAGTAAGCTCGCCAATTGTTGTGTAGAACAGTTTCGTTTTTTAGTCAGAACGAATTCGCCTTATTTATGTGGACGTTTTAGTTATACTACGACTAGTGTGAAAGTGATGTATAAATAGTAGATTTTCAAAACTGTGTATGTTTAAATTAAAGGGGGCCCCCCTTAAATATTGATGTTATTCTATTTTTAGTATAGTCGTTATAGCGGCAACAAAAATACATAATCTGTAGAAATTTCAACTGACTAACTTATCACGGTTCATGAGATACAGCCTGGTGACAGACGGACCCGGACGGACGGACGGACAGCGAAGTCTCAGTAATAGGGTCCCGTTCGACCCTTTGGGTACGAACGGAACCCTATTACTGAGACTTCGCGGAACCCTAAAAAAACAGTATGATCTATGATAATAATAAGATTTTACTATAAACAGTTGGGTAAGCCCCAAGTCTTAAAACACCAACAAACATAAAACAAGGCGAGATGATAACTGTGCAGTTTGAATTTTTATGTAGTCTACTTATATCTGGACTTTTTTTGGCAATGCATAAGCCAGCATGTCTCAATGCAAATAACCGTATTCTACTTTGAATACAACGAATAATTTAAAGTAGTATATTGCTGGTGAGGTAGTTCCTACAAGGTACGGAAAATACGCTCCTAATAAATAACACAAATGAATCATTAATATCCTGAATGCGTTTAGTCGCCCACAAAATGGTCGCAACGTAAAATACGCAGAGTGAAAACGTCCAAGTTCGAAACGAAACGCGATTTCGATTTAAAGTTTTCAGTGTTTCGTTTACCGTTTTGTGAATAGAAAGAGGTTTTAAAGTGAAACCTGAAGGTTTGTGACACGTAGGCGTTCTGTCAGTTTTGCATTCGAACGGTTACAATAATTTTCATAGTCTTTATCCCATTTATTAAAAAAAAAAACATAAAATTATGATGCCGTTGTAGTAATAATGTTGCTTAGGACTAAGATTTTTAAAATTGTTTGAAGAATTACTAAAAAAATATATTTTAAAAGGGTCATTTACATCAGGATGAAAGTTCGTCTTCTGTTAGTATCGTCGTCTGTTCGTCATCTTGATGGACAATCCCATCAGAGCCCACGGCTTTTACGAAAAAAGATGTTTTTTTCTTCTTTTTTTTACTGGAAACCCCTGCCCATTGTTGCTGTTTTTTTGTCAATGGCTTGTATAAATTATTCTTTTGAACACATTTATTAATGTCACGTCCATGGTTCCGCATATTCTGTTCAAGGTTCAGCTTTGACACACAATCCCGAGGAATGATTGATCGAAAGGACGGTCAATAGGGATGTTTAACATTAGGCTAAGTTTACATAACAAGCGGCTGACGCTATAAGTTATGACGATACATAATATTGTTTATAAGTCCGTCACAAGCTACCTTATGTTATTAGGGAAAGTGTAAACGTGCGTTATAAGTTGGTTGTCTGAATAATTTAGCTTTATAGTTTTTGGAGGTAGTTTTTGTCGAATAAAGCGGGAACGGATTTGTTTTGATTAGCTGTGGATGCCAGAGGTTATATTATTTTGGTTTCATTTTTTATCCGTAGTCTGAATGAAAGTGGTATCGATGTATTTATCTTATACGACAGGTTTTATCATATGTGTAAAGTTGACATTTAAAATTTTTTTTTTGTCAGTTTCCATTTCACTCAGTTTTCAATCCATTTTTTTTTCGAATGTGGGCTCGAATGGTTTTTTTTTCTTTTTTGTTTGAGTCACGGTAGAGCGAGTCGTGATTAATTTATCTCGTGTATAAACAATTTAGCAGTCTGACAACACCGAGCAATTTAAACCAACCCAGAAATCGATTATACTTAAACAAATCCCAACAGAACTGAGGATTAAGATAATTACTTTTAAAACAAGCCAAAATTTCTCCTGAATAACTTTCATTTATACGGCTGACAGTTTGAAAAGCGTCCGAGTAATACTCATGAAGATGACAGCTTGAAACGGGTTCCGTAGCGGAAACAAAGTGAAATAACTTGTCAAACACATCCGTTAATAGTTGTTTATTTTTTCTTGTCACTCAAATAAAGTTTCATCCCTTTTTTTCACGCAGCGGGACGAAAAACAATGGGGTCGGTTTTGGAAGGGTTAAAAAATTGAGTTTTTGAGGGAAAGTTTGTTTTCATTTTCGGAAGATCTAGTAAGACTTTTTTTTAAGCCCAAGCATTTTGCAGTATACTTAAAAATTTGTACCACACTCAGGATTTCTCCTGTATCGTGAGTGGACAGTTAAATATATATACCTATTTATGTATATCAGTTTATATTAGCCAAATGGTATTTTTTTTATTTTTTTTTGTAATCTACCACAATGCTGTCCTATTTGATCCAAAGGTTGACTGGTAGAGAATGCCTTGTGGCATTAAGTCCGCCTATGTACCATCTCTGTACGTGAAGTTTAAATAAATAAATATATTTCGTACGGACAATATAGTTTTACGCTGCTAACTGTTTAAATAAATCTATAACAAAGTAAATGATGTTAAAATATGAAAAAAATGGGAGACTGAAACTCTGACTCATGCGCAAAGGGTTCCGTAGCTATTTTATAAAAACGGGCAAAAAAGGGGGGCAAACTGGGGGGCTCCCATGAGCATAAATATTTATTTTATTATATTTTAGTATTTCTTGTTATAGCGGCGACAGAAATACATAATCTGTAGAAATTTCAACTGGCTAACTATCACGGTTCATAAGATACAGCCTGGTGACAGACGGATGGACGGACGGACAGCGAAGGCTCAGTAATAGGATCCCGTTTAACCCTTTGGGTACGGAACTCTAAAAACGAAAACATCTCAGCTACTACTGAACAAAGTCCTGGATTTAATAACCAGGCCAGCCAATGTGTTATTGAGTCTTTCATTAGGAATTTCTCACGATCTCGTTCCTTATCATGTCCTCCTTTGCCTAACCCTTCGGGGTATTACAGGCGTGATATTATTTTATTATCCCAGTATAGAAAACAACCTTTCAGGTAAAAGGTTTACGTTACGTTAGCATTGCAATCTTGACGTGACTGACTTTTATACAAGCACTACAAAACCATAGCTTAGCAAATAATGTCAAACATGAGGTCTACAATAAACCTACGATTTATCATAATTAACTGCTTAGCTAGTAGGTACTTGCGTGTTCATTACTGTCGTATAAATTTATTTGCCAGTTTTTTAACAAACATGACTGGTTCATAAATATTCGCATAACCTACTTATGTTCTGCCCATTTAATTTTGGTTATGTTTAACGTGACACCAGAAAAAGTAAATATTATAACTTAAAAAAAAATCATTTTTATACTGCAAAAAGTAGTAAATAATCACAAAAATTAAAACGCCATTTTAATGTGACATAATAACCCAAAATTGTACATCATGCTATCCTATTAAAGGAAACTCCACACCACAACTATTTTGTCGGCACTAAGGCGCAGTCGACATAGCCCCACTACGCGGCTCCTATTTCTGTCTGCACGGTTTAAAGCAACCTAACCCGATGGGGATGGTGTTTTTTTTTTTTTTTTTTTTGAATGGCATCTCTCGCAGTTCAACCTATGAGGTTGTCGTCTGCTTAACCGGACTATCCTGTGGGTGCTTTTAGAGTAAGGCCTCCAGCCAGGACATAAAAACTTACAAACTAAGCGACTGCACGCTAAGGGCACCCCCTGTGGGGTACGAACCTCGGCTTAGGGCGTCGCTGGGGGAAGACTGCATGGGGACAGGCTGGATCTGAATGGTATCATTATTTAGGGGCTGATTTAAAACTACTGGCACAGCATCGCGGGCTGGCTCGAGCGAGGGTCGGGGAGGGCATGGACCGGGACGTCGCGACGGACCTCGACGGCGAGGTCGGAAAGACGGCGGTTTGAGTCGGAACTTTTTAAGAGTGCTAGTCTCTTTGCTACTCTCCTGGAGGAGGGTGATAGCATCATCTGGAGTGACAAGGGTATGCCTAGGACGGCGTACTGTACTAATGCGCGAGGGTTCGTAACGGGCGGCCGCTGCGATCAGGGGATTACGGTGTTTAATGGCGTTATCGAAGAAACGCTTCGAAAGACGTTTCATAAACTGACGGACGGTGGGCATTCTAAGGTCTACGTGTAGACGGTCATTACGGACATAAAAAGGGGCTCCCGTGACTCTACGTAAGAACCGGTTCTGTAAAACTTGCATCCTATGGATGTACTTAGGCTTGGTGTGAGCGTACACGACGCAAGCGTACGTCATAATGGGGCGGATCACCGCGGTATAAAGGCGCAACTTGCACTTGAGTAACAACTTGCTTTTTGCCGAAATCATGAAATGAAGCCTACCCATAGCAAACGCAGCTCGGTCGCGAGCTGCTTTGATGTGCGCCGCGAAAGACAAGTGGTTGTCAAGTATGACTCCTAAGTACTTGGCTTGCTTCTCCCAAGGGATAGGCTTACCGTACATAGTGATCGGGCTGAGCGCGGGTGGATTAATTTTACGCTGTTTAGAGAAAAGAACTGCCTGGCTCTTGTCGGGGTTCACCTCGATTCTTCATTTCCGGAACCAAGCGCCTAAGACGTTGGCTGAGGTTTGGAGGGTGCTATAGATAGCGTCGTGACTGCGGCCAGTGTAATAAATGGCCGTGTCGTCCGCGAACAGGGCTAACTGAGCCTTCTTGCTCTTGGGGATGTCACTGGTGAACAGAGTAAAGATAAGGGGAGAGACGACGGAGCCCTGAGGGACTCCGGCTCTAATGGGGTGGGGGGAAGACAGTGCCTTCCCGATGCGATAGCGGAAGGTGCGATCCGACAGAAAGTCTCGTAAGATGAGCACGAGACGGTCCGGCACTCCCAGTTTGTACAGCTTATATAATAAGCCGTTGTGCCAGACTTTGTCGAAAGCCTTTGCTATGTCGAAGTACAACACACCCGTCATCGCTCCACGCTGGAAGCCAGCGCTCAAGTGTTCTACGATGCGATGGGCCTGTTGAATGCAGGAGTGTCCGGTCCTGAAGCCGAACTGCTCGTTGGGGATGAGACTCTTAGCCTCGGCGAAGTCTTTGAGTCGCTTATAAATAAGTCTCTCGTAGATTTTGCCGAGTGCGTTCAGGAGACTGATAGGTCTGTAGCTTGAGGGCTCAGACTTGGGTTTGCCTGGCTTGGCGAAACCGATGACAGTGGCCTCTTTCCATATTTGGGGAAAGGCGTTGTTGCTCAGGGCGCCATTGAAGATGGCCGCCATTAACACGACGAGCTGAGCGGGGAGGAGTTTTAACACCCTATTGGTGATTCCGTCGGAGCCGGGTGCTTTCCGCGGTTGAAGCTTATTAATGATGTCTTGCATTTCGTCAGCTGTGACCGAAGGCAGAGGATCATCAGGGTCTTCTACGGGAGGGAGGGCGCCTTTACGTTCGACGAATGCGTTCACCTCATCGAGATGTCGCTTGTCTACTGGTTGAGAGCTGGGGGAGCACTGGGACTCCAGGCTGTCGGCTAGGCATTCGGCCTTCTCAGAGTCGTCGAATGCGACGCTCTTATCGGGACGGGTGAGGGGAGGCATCGAAGCCTCTTCGGTGGAGCGCAACTTGCGTTGGAGCTGCCAGAAGAATAGGTGGGTAGGCTCGAGCTCGCTAAGCGTCTTGTCCCATTGATCTGAGCGATGCTCACTAGTGCGCTTCTTTACAGCACGCTGTAAATAACGCATGTGAGCTTTGTTCGCGTCGCAGGGAAAGTTGCTGTAGGCACGGATGGCCGCGTTCTTCTCGGTTATCAGTTCACGTACGTCAGCGGGTAGAATCCAGCGTTGATCGCTCATTGCTGGAACTTCCCGTGAGCAATCCTTTAGTACGGATTGCACGTGTTCTGTAAACGAGTTGATGGCGGCCGTCGTGTCTGCGACTGAGACAATGTGGTCGGGGATGGCCTCCAGGTGAGGCGACGTGGTGGATTTCAGCTTTTCGCTGACTTTCCTCCAGTCGGTTATCACTTGGGTCGGCGGGGGCTGGCTGGGGTCAGAGGGACCCGAGCGGGGAACTAAGTGCATGAGCACTGGTCGATGGTCTGAGTTAAGCTCATGTAAAGTCTCGATGGAATGCAACTTAAGGTTGACATTCTTGAGTAGCGCTATGTCGAGAACGTCCGGACGTTGGTCGGGGTCGTGGGGATAGTGAGTGTGCTCCATAGGAGCGATGGGATCGAAGTTGAGGGACTCACCCAGGTTATACACGTGACGTCCTCTGGCAGAGGTCGTCGTGCTGTTCCAGGCGGGGTGTTTGGCGTTGAGGTCGCCCGCTATGATAACAGAGTCACTCAAGCCGAAGAGGACGGCAAGGTCTTTGGTGAACAGAGTGTGCTCCTCGGACGTGCCGCCGGGAGGGATGTACGCGGAGGCGATAGTGATCGATTGATGACCGGTCATGCCTAGTCGACAAACTGAAGTCTCGAGCAGAGACTCCATGGGAGGGGGATCTAAGGGGATGCAGTGCAGTTCCTTTCTATAATAGATTAGAGTACCGCCCTTGTGGCAACGTGACCGATCGTTGCGAACTAAGCGATAGTTGGCAATTCTCGGATCGCGGTGACTGGGCTTGAGGAAGGTCTCCTGTATGAGGAGGATATCAATTTGATGGTCACGGAGGAAGGTGGCGATTTCATCACGCTGGCCTCTAATGCCATTGGCATTAAAGTACCCTAATTTAAGGGATCGGGGTTTGGTACACGTTAATCTCGTATTATCCATTGAAATTAAAGATTAATGCCGCTGAAGGCTTCGCCTAACTTGATTAGGGACTTAAGGATAATTTTAAGCTTATCACCGTCAGTGTTAGCCTCCCTGAGATCTGCCGCCTTCTGGTATGAGCAGCGGCGGACTTTGGTGCGGGGACCGGGGAGGTGGGGCGGGAGGCCTCGGGAGAGGGGATGAGAGGGAGCGCGACTAATTTTTTGGCCATGGTGGCCTGAGAGTTTTTGCTCTTTTTCCTCTTGCCCTTTCCGACGACTTGATAGTCGTCTTCAGAGGACGAGAAAGCAGAGCAGGAATCTATAACCGATTCCGAGTCGGAGACTGGCACAGTTGTGTCCATTTTCTCCGAAATGGGAACAATGGACGCAGGTGCGGACTGATCCATTGTTTGCTTAACAATGGGTCCGGGGTTAGCCGGAATCGCGGCGGCGACGGCTGGCGGTGAGCCTTTGTCCATGTTCTCAGAAACGGGAACAATGGACGCAGGTGCGGACTGGATCTGCCGCCATGCGGTCTGCTTCGGGGGTGACTAACTTTGCTAACGTTTCTAAAGTTACGTTAGGAGAGGAGAGCGCGGCCGCGGGGCCGGGAGGCGCGGGACGAGCGAGCGCCGGTGCGCTCGCTTGGGCCACGGGAGTGGGGACAGGGACATCTAATAGCCCGGGAATGGGGCTGGACTTTCCTTTGCCGAGTGCCGGGAAGGCTCTCTGGTGGTTTAGCGAGGTCCAGGGAGAGGGCCTCTGAGGGCTGAGTCTCTCCGGCATCTGTGCAGTTGGTAGCCTCACCGATGGGCTTTCTCTCTGCTGGCGGGCGTTTGCACGCTTCGCCAGTTTAGAGGAGGAGCCTTTGGGGGCTTTCGGGCAGCCGCGGTAGTTAGCCGGGTGGCCCGACTGACCGCAAAGCACACAGATCGGTGGCTCCGTGCATAGCGATTTGTCTTTGGGACGGGGGCAGTCTGCCGTACTATGGTCGCCTAGACACTTTACGCATCTGTGCGGCGCATGGCAGTTGGCTTGGCTGTGTCCGTACAGCTGGCAGCGGTGGCACTGCCCTACTACGGTTGAGCGGTAAGGCTTCTCTATTGAGATGCCTGTGAGGGAGCAAACCGACTTCACTTTGAAGATCGGGTGGTGTCCTTCTACTGGGTCACAGATGACCAGTACCATATCGTACTGGTCTCCACCTCTCGCCTTATGAAGGCGGTGGACGGCTGCGACCGGAATGTCCTGGCCTTGGAGGTCGTTTAGGATGTCCTCCGTGGGGATTTCCTTCGGGATCCGCCTGATCACCACGCGGGTGGGCTTCTCCTCTGGAAGGGAGTATGTATGGAAGGCTATGTGCCTTCCGATCAGCTGACGGGTTAGTTCCCTGAAGTCGGTGGTCGTAGGGACTACCACTTTGATACCCTGCTGGGTGCTTTTTGCGCTAGTATATTGAATGCGGCGCTCAACACACATTTTGGACACGTCTGTCCATTTCCCTTTGTCCTGAATGAACAACGGGGGAGGGGGCTTCAGCTTCTTTGAAGAAGCGGCTGAAGAGTTAGCCTTAGGGCTGGATGGTCTGCTGGTATGACCAGCGGCGGACTTTGGTGCGGGGACCGGGGAGGTGGGGCGGGAGGCCTCGGGAGAGGGGATGAGTCGGAGCGCGACTAATTTTTTGGCCATGGTGGCCTGAGAGTTTTTGCTCTTTTTCCTCTTGCCCTTTCCAACGACTTGATAGTCGTCTTCAGAGGACGAGGAAGCAGAGCAGGAATCTATAACCGATTCCGAGTCGGAGACTGGCACAGTTGTGTCCATTTTCTCCGAAATGGGAACAATGGACGCAGGTGCGGACTGGACCTTTGTTTGTGAAACAATGGGTTTCACTACAATGGGTCTTGGAGTTGCCTTAATCGCGGCGGCGACGGCTGGCGGTAAGCCTCTGTCGGCAGGTGGCGGTGACATGGGGCTCTCGAGCGCGTCACTGAAGTCAGTGACGGTATCGGTGGTTTGCTGAATGGCAGCAATTTCTGACCCATATTTTTGTAAATATGGGTCGGTCGTGAAGACGCGCAAGAAAAAGCGCAAAAGCGCTTTATCTGTGTCGTCGAGGGACGACATTTTATCGGCTAAAAGTTAGCGGACATTTGAGTGAAGCTCAGCGCGCCTAACAACCTAATTCCTTGACCAATTATTTAGGGAATTTACTGAATCAGTGACTCACCCGCTTCAACCTTCCCGCAGGCACAGTCCGAGGGTCCTGGCTTGGTAGCAACTCCAACTCCAGTCCAGGGAACTTTGCTTTCAGGAACTTGTTCAAACGGGAAACACTAGCACAGTATATCGGCGGCGCATGCGAACGCGACGGAGCCCAATTTTTCACCTAGACCCTGAAGGGGTTAGGCGGGCGGGTTGGGTCACCACCCTCTCTCGGTTTCGTTGGCACCGTTAGGTTTCCCACCAAGAACCTCGAAATTGAGGATTTTTCCCTGATGGGGCAAAGGAAGTTAAATCGGAATAATATCCGAAGCAAATGAGCAAGTGTTGTCTTAATAAAAAGACAGCAATTGTTCGGGGGTGTAGTCGAAAGACAACTGATGACGTCACGACACTGGGAAGCGACGAACCGATGACACACACTGATAGCGAGCGGGAATGCGAGCAGGTAGCGGCACGTCCGTACGCGACGGCGGTCAGGTGGCGAGTGATGGGGATGGTGCGTTGGGCAATCGCTACGTCCCCGACATGGGGGCGTGGCGGGCGGGATATGGGCAAGCCCTTTCCCCGCGGGATCAACACAGTGCCCGTTACGACGGGCACCTCAATTTGGTTGCCTGTATAGGCGTGGTACTTGGCGAGTGCGTGTAAAAAGCGCAACTCGCCTGTGTGTGGTTGTCATTATTGTCCGGTAGGAGGCGCCAGCGGCGCTAGCGCTGCGCGCTTAGCTACGGTACAACGTTACCGTAGCGAGCGCCGCTTTCTTCACGCCGCCTCGGCGGCTTGTCATCGCCAGGTGAGACCTCCGGTTACCCGGAGGAGGCCCAGCAGATGCAGACCTGCCAGAGGCGACTCTGGTGGCGCACCCTACCGCTAAGGCGTTGACCCCCGTCCGTTGCGCTCTCAGAGCTAGCCGATTGCGTTCCAGACTAAGGGGTCGTGGTGTATGAGTTAGAGCGGCATTGTATTGTGTAACGCCGCTCTTGTAAGCGAATGAATAGCGAGCCCGCGCCGCACATTCATCGCGTGAGTTTGGATGCGTGTGGAGTAATGAATGCGTGTTCGATGCGCGTCATGCCTATATTAACCTAGACCATGACGCGTTTCGAGTGTATGTAATGATTGTGGAGTCTCAGTGGTTGGGTAGGTCGCGTGTAGACTGGAGCGGCCTACCCGGGCGGGTCAAGTCCGGGAATGACGACGGCTACGTCACATCCGCAGGCACCGGGTCGCACATGTGGCGACAAGGCAGGAAGCGGGCGCTCCTGCGGTTGGCGAGGTGCCGCGGACGTGACATGCCATCGTGAGTCGGCGGTCGCAGGTGCTCCCTTGGTGCAATACCTGGGGCAGCCATGCGACGTCGGCTCCTGTCGATCCGGGTTAGTCCTACAACCTAGAGGAGGAGGCGGAGATGGGCGGCCTTATTCTTAAGGTCGCGGCAATCCAGATTACTTTCCCGACGGGCTGGCGTAATAGAGCCGTACTAGCTCCATAAGCCCGTCGAGGATGACCACATCTGCGTCTTGGCCCTCCTTTATGGCCCTTATTAGGTCCATGAGGAGCCTTATAGCGCAGGCGGTGAACTCCGTTGTCGGAGGGACTGTGCGTCGTTGCGCTGGGGTGCCGGCTAGCGGCCGGAATGTGCTCGGCGCCGCCACTGAGTGAGCGGCGGCCGGAGCCGTGGGTGTGGGAGGAACGGGTTTCCCCGCCCTCCTCCCCCTCCTCCTGACGGCGCCAGTGGTGGCGTCGGCAGCGACTGTGGTGGCAACTTTTGGGTCGGTTGTCGCGGGCGCCTGAAACGTCGCCTGCGCTGGGACAGGGCCAGGGTCCTGTCTGGATTGCGCTGCGGGGGGGTGGGGTTTTTTCCCCTTCCTATTCCTCCCCCCGCGAGGTCTCTTTTTTCTCCGCCTCGCGGCGGGAGCGTCTTGATGATGGTTTGAGGGCCCGTTCGCTGTCGCCATCAGCGACGTGCTAGGGACCTCATGGGCCTCAACTAGAGTGGGTACCGACACCGTCTCTCGGCGCTGCCGAGTAATGGCGACAGTGCCCGCTCGCTTGTACCGGAGTTCTCTCCGGAGCACTGGACATCCGCCACTGTTGGCCGGATGGTCACCCGCGCAGTTCACGCAGGTGGCCTTCTCGGTCCTAGGGCGTGGACAGTCCTGGGCGGCGTGATTATCCCCGCAACGCACGCATGCGAGCGGGCGGTGGCACCGGTGCGAGCTGTGTCGAAACAGCTGGCACCGGTGGCACTGGGCGGGCCCTTGTTTGCTCCGCCAGGCATCTATGCGAACACCACGCATGCATAGCAGCTCTGTGGTGTCGTATATTGTGCGGAAGTCAATTTGCCTCTTGAGGGTCGCGTAGAAAAGGCAGCCAGGTCGTCCGCCGCGCGCTTTTATGTTGCGGACGTACTCTGGCTCGTAGCCACGCGCCCTCAACTCCTCAAGGATTTCCTCCGGGTCCGTGTCCGCCGGCAGTCCCCTGATGGCAACCTTAACACTGCGCTCCGCCGGCAGTGAGTAGGAGAACCAACTAAGGCCCTCCGATTTCTCCAGGTCAGTAAGGTATCTCTGGATTACCCTGAACTCGTCCTCCGTTTCGGGTAGGAAACGAATCCCACCCTGAAAAGGACGAGCGTTTGGTGGGTGACCCAGGATGGTCCTCACCGCCCTAAAATGAAACGCCCAGTTGGGCATCCTCTCCACCACCAACGGAGGGTAGCGGGGCTTACCTTTTGCCTTAGCACTGGCAGCTGATGCTGCGCTCGTGCCTTGTGCTGGGGCTGCGGCGGCAGGTGGCGTCACGTTAGGTGAGGCGTCTTGTCCGGTGGGCGGGCGGCGGGCCGCCTCGGCGAACGTCGGCGACCCGACTCCGGCTCGACCACGCGGTTCGCGCTGTGGGAGCGGGGAGTCGGGGCAGACGCGCTTCGCCTCTTCGGCGGCCTCGTCGTCCGAGCTGCGTGGTCGGCGCTGGGCGCGAGTATCGCGCTCTAGCGCCGTTAAATCGGTAATCACTTTATTGGAGGTAGTGTTACCTACCTCGTAATCTCCTTCATCGTCCATGTCGCTCTGCTCCACGTCGCTGCCCTCGCTTGAGTAGCAGGGCGACATGGGCGCGGGCGAGTCTTGGGCTGCGCTGCGAGGTGGAGGCGGCGACATCAGTCCCTGGGCAGACGTCGTTGCGGCGGCTGAGCCTGCCAGCAAGCGGTGTGCCGTGGGAGATGCCGCGGGCTCGGCTCTCGGCGCGGCGGCGGCGGCGGCCGGCCGCGCGTGTGTCGGTGCACTCGCGGTGGGGCGCGGCGCGGCGGGCGCGGCCTGGGTGACGGCGGTGACGGCTAATGGGCGCTTGGTGTGCGGGTTTGCGGCGCGAGGCGCGTGTGTCGCGGTCGCACGGTCCTCCTGCGCATAAGCGCACAGGGGGGGGGCGACGGCGCGAGCAGCGGGCGCGCTGTTACTGGGCCCGGGACGAGCGGGGGCCATCTTGGACACGGGGTGGCTGGCCGGAGGTCGGGCTGGCCTGGTTGGGGCGCGCACTGGTGGCGGCGTCTCGGTGGTGGCGCTGCGGCCCTGCGTCGGCGCAGGAGGTGAGGCCCGGAGGGCCCTCCTTCGCTGCGCTTCCGTAAGGGCAGCGATGATTTCGTTGTAGGCGTCATCTACAGTTCGTTCCCCCTTGGGGATCGGTGGAGGCGGCGTCTTTTTAGGCATCTTCTTTGGGTGTGACTTCTACCGCAACCGGCACGGTGCAGCTGCACCGGGCAGCATGGGTGGCACCCGCTGGTTACCCACGGAGCTAGGTAACCATGGGTATCCAGCCGGCGCCTACCGAATTAAAAGAATTTTTTTTTTTTTTTTTTTTTTTAATAAAAATCTTCCCGGTTCGGGCGGTATGTTGAAAAAGTTTTTGTCGCGCCTACCCTCAACCGGATTTATAAAAATCGGGAGGTCGACCAATCACAGCCCGCGCCAAAGGTGGCGCAGGGGACTTCGGTGGCGGCCAGCGGAGGCCTGCACACGTCAGTTGTGACTGGGCGATACCGTACGGATGTAAGTCGCGACACTAAAAACTTTCAAGCTTGGGTGAAGCCACAAGCCGATCCGATGGGGATGGTGGAGTCTTAGGGTCGATTTATACTAGCGCAGAGTCAAAGCGCATCGAAGCATCTATCCAAAACTGAACATAACAAATTCAACCTTAACTCCACAGCGTAACGCACACATTACTTCGGAGATTTTAAAAAGACGCGCGCATTCGTCGGAATTCGCGCGTCTGCGCACGAACAACGCTGATTGGTGCGCGCGCATTCTCGCGTATCCATGCGCCCACTCGCGAACCTACGCGTCATCAGTCGCAACACTATAATTCCGCTTTCTTTTTCTCCTTTCTTCGTTTTTTTCTTCATCAACTTTCGATATAAGTAATATCATAACAATATTAATGTCAACCATTTTACACACGTTTCAGCTACGAGAGTGAACTGGCAAGTGATTGAATAGCACTGCTGTTGATGCCCATTACTACACGTAAAAGAGTGCGCGCGTATACTGGCGAATACGCGCGCATTCGTGCGGCTTCGCTTTAGTTGTAAAGAATTTGACGCTTCGATGCGCTTCGACTCTGCGCTAGTATAAATCGACCCTTAGTTCGCTAGATTTGCTCGCTCTCTAGACCGCCATCCCCTTCGAACCTAACCTGTCCGAGTCGGGGTGCCAAATGTCCCGAACTCGCTTCGCTCGCTCTTGCATCTTACTTCTCCTTGCCACATGATTTCGTGATCATTTAAAAGTATTTTGGTCTTTGAATACAATATTTTTGGTGCTTACTTTTTAAAGTGAAACTTTTATTACATCGTCTCGAAGTTTTTCGTCTGTGTGTTGCATGTCGCGTGACGCTCGGCCGCGGAGTAAGGATAAAGTGAAAGGCGCTCGTCCGCGTTTTATACGTTTTATACCCTTAATTGAACATTATTCCAAAAAATGTTAGTTAAATGTCTATAGTGTGAAAAAAAGTTTCACTTTTACCGTGGTTTCAGAAAACCACACAATCCTTTTTTTTTTTTTTTGGTAACGGATAATAATTATAATATAATTTCACGTAATCAGAATACCATAAGCCTTCAAATGATGAATGAAAGTTGTCCAAATTGATAATTAAAAAAAAAAAAGGATTGTGTGGTTTTATGAAACCACGCTAAAAGTGAAACTTTTTTTCACACTATAGACATTTAACTAAAAATTTTTGGGAGCGCCTTTCACTTTATCCCTACTCCGCGGCCGACCGTCACGCGACATGCAACAAACAGACGAAAAAGTTTGAGACGAGGTAATAAAAGTTTCACTTTAAAAATGCACAACGATTCCATAATAAGTAACGCGAAGAAGTTGTGTTTTCACTACAAAAGCTCTAAAGGGGACAGAGTTTGCATGGAACTTCAATATTTTTCTCGAATAGAAATCCCGTCGAACACACGGCTTGTTTACCAAGAAATTCAGATATTTTTCACTCGATTCAGGAAAGTTTTAATCTGAGGATTTAAAACAATTGAACGCGAGGTATGACGGTTAGCGTGTGAGCAATCATTTGTTTCAATCGAAAGTTTCCTGCCACTACCGGGTAAGTAGGCAATAAATACCACTTGAGCGCTACGTAACCAAGCTTCAGTGAAAAAATCGCTACGTTTTATTGCGACTATACATTTTGGATTCATCGAAGAGGAAAAATGATTTGTTATTCGATTTTTTTATTACTTTTCTTGTTTCTTTAGTTTGTTTTGTCGGCTTTCCTTTGAATTTGAGGTGAGTTGTTTCTGCCATTGTACAGGGAGGGATGGATAAATTAGGTTAACATAAAATATTATAAACATATTGTTACTATTGTGTTCCCCCAAGGGGTAAGGCAGAGGTGTACTTTGAGTAAAAGTCTTTGAGTAAATCTGGCTGGCATTTGATCCTTATTTGTAGGGTCCATTAGGATTAAATTTCAACCAGGTTTTTTGTTCTAATTACAACTGCCACAACTATGTTATTTGGTCTGACAAGAATAATTACTTGGAAAATCCACAGCTCCACTTAAGGCTCTCCCAGAAGTGAAAGAAAACTATAGTCACAAGATCAGATCTGAAATGAAAATGTATGTCTTTACTTCTCGCCTCTCAAGAAAACTTAACCTGATGAAAAACGAGAAAATCCCTCAAAAACATAGGCTGTGTACAAAACTATTCGAAAGCCTGATAAATCAGCACCTGTCATCCTAAACGCTTTACCAGTTTACGAGAACAAATAAAAGTCACAAAAATCTTCAAGGCAGACCCGTTTATGATTTATATTTATATTTTCAAAGCTGTTCAAAAGAAATGAATCCACTTGGGCAACTTCAAAGGAGGTTCATTTTCTTACAGATAGAGGGATAGCAGAGCAAACAGAATGTTCAAAATCATATATAATTAAGTCTTTACTTAATTACTTATAATAAAATTCTGATGCATTTACTTCGTGGCAAAAATAGCCTCTTTTGTGTAAACTAACACAGCCACAGCACATGGGTGCAGGTCGAGACTGTAACGTAAAACTAGATCGTGAAATGTTACACCCTGTATACGCAAATGTATTCTTTATAGCTTTCATTCAGTTTTCATTCGGGTTTTTCAAGTAGGGTTCTCTTATCTTTTGTGTTAAACGACAACAGTTTTTAGTTAATACTGTTGTGGTCTTTTGAGAAGGTCAAAGTTTTTAGGAGTGTTTATAGAGCAAAAAAAATTTTTGGTCTTACTTTGAGATACGGGACAACGTTCAGTGAATTATTATCGAAGATATAGTGATGGGCTTTCCTCTTCAAATACTAATAAGAAAATATTATCAATGTCTTGATTCGCGTAGCTCTAACATAGTTGAGAAAAGCGTTTAGTCAAAATAATCACAATATAAACAAAGAAAGAAAAGAAATCATAATATAATCAACGCCTACTAAAGGTGCTAAACTCGTCACGTCTCGTCACATTCGACGAGTCGATTTGATTCCCACTGACACGCCAAGAAGAAGATTCATACAACACATACCCACCTATTTCTGTACTTTCTAAGAACCGACAAAGCACTCATACTCGTTCATACTCGTACATACTCGTTTATAACAGGCCACACATGAAATAAGAAAACGTGAACATCCGAAGATAAATTAATGAATTTGTTCGTTTGCAAATCCCTGACAATCAAGTACTTTGGGCACAGAGAGTTTGATTGAGTTCCGAGTTTCTAAGTTGATCTCGACAATACGCATGTGTTCTTGGCCCAGTATACACAACCAACTGAGGTAACTAAGTTCGGAGAGAACCGTAATTGTACTAAGTAAAGTTTTCTTCGGTATACGTACTGGGGTCGCGGCAATTAATGGAATGTATTTCAGGCTGGATTGAACTTTGAGTAGAATAGTAAATGTGGAAGTGCGTTAATTGATTTTCTTACATGGTTTGGATTTAAAAGTAAATGATGCCGTGACGGAAGGGGAGACGGGACGGGATGGGGGTATGGGAGGGGAGACTGGCAGAAGAGAACGTAGATTTCATTTTCATGGGTTTACATTCCAGAGGCATTGTTGTGTCATAGAAACTCCGTTGTTGAGGTCAGATAGGCGAAAAATTACAGGTATTGAGCCAACATGGTTTGGAAAAGGCTAGGCAAACGATGATTACATTGCAATAGGAAGTAGCGAAGGGCGGGCGTTTTGGGGGACTGTCTCTTGTTATGTTGACGTTCAAAAAGTGCTGATTATCAGCCTAGTTTGAATAAATGACTTTTGATTTTGAATACCTACGATATTTTAACATATCGCATACGTCCAAAACTATTCGGCCTACACACATTAGATTAATCAGCGATACAAAACTAACATTTCACTAAATTACTGAAGTATTTTCTTACTACACTACTACATTAAAAAAGTCATATTTTGTTCAATATAGTCAGTCTCCCTTTATTTGAAACCGTTTTAATATTAAGTCATCTAATAATAGGAAATAAATAAATATGAGTTACGTTCGATTATTGCGTGGAACGTTGGCCTGTCACCAAACACATTCTAGGCCTTAAAGGGTAATACATCAAACTAGGAACATTGGTCAGGATTACTGCCAAGCCATTCGGGGATAAACGCCCAGAAATACAAAATTATATAAAAGCTTCTTTTAACCCCTATTCCTACATCCTCGCGCTAACATAACAGTCCCATTTCTTTGCCTTAGTTCTTGCCCCTAATCGCGCTTTTGCTGAAATCGCTTCGCTTAGGATGAAATTACTATAGATTTTGTACTTTATTTTATGTTCGCTAGGTTTGAGAATGGTATACCCCAGAGATCTTTGAATCTAAAATAATAACCAGAATCAATATCTGAAAAGTGTTAAAAAAGTTGTTCTTCGTGAATGACCACTTGGATTTTTTAAAATACAAAATGGTGGATTTTGATACAGTGTCACCATAATTTAGATTTTTAATTCTGGAAAATTTGTGTACATAATAAATACCTGCAAATGTCACCATGGCAAAACTACTAGAACTACGTAGATTATTTAAACAAAAATATACACCGTGTAAATCACCTCATCACGAAGCCGTCAACCAAGCATTCTGTACATGGAACTAAGTAACTTTACGAAAAAATTATTGCTGGGAAACGACTTTTTTTTGGGGGGTGTAAAATCATGTTTTGTGGTAGAACTCAATGTAACGCACTCAAAACATTGTGCTGATGGACGGATTGAATAGTACGGGGTTCGTGGAGGTGTTTAAAGTAAAAATCTTACATTAAACACTTGTATTTAAAAAAATACTTGTCAAAAAGTTAGAACTTTGACCCCTAATATCTCCGTAACTAGAAGGTTCCCAGGTATGGTGTAGAACAAAAAAAATATCGCAATGACAGGGAGAACCAGTGCCTTTCGGCTTCGTTAAGAGGTGTTTTACACCCTTTATACAGATAATAAGATTCCATCAAATAAATTAAATTATTTCCATAGAAATGAATAAACAGAAGAATGAGAAAGTTGATAAAATTCCTTGCGAGCTGCCTACATGTTTTTGATAACCTCTAACCCTTGTAAGGTCATGTCTTACGACCTTCATTAGTCGTTCTGATAGAGAAAAATCAAAAACTATACGAAAATTAACTTGATTTGGTCGCAAGATAAAGACCTACTTGATGCCTGTATTAGTAGATAAAAATAAAAGTATTTTCTGAGAACAATAAACAATGCTGATATAGCTTATTTTGTATAGTTCAGTCGCCAAGAACCAATAATATGTTTGATTATAAGTATACTGCCAATAATATCTGACCTGAATCACGAGGTTAGACCTATTATAAGTAGGCACTGTATTAGTACGACGCAGACGTCCTAGTAACCAAAAATATACAGAATCAGGATAGATCACGAAACCATACCAACTTTTTTTTAATAGAAAGATTCTCCTTCCTCATCTTCTGAATAAATAATTCATCATCATAATCATCATCAGCCTATAATGTTCCCACTGCTGGGACACAGGCCTCCTCCTGATGGTGGGCTGTAATCCACCACGCGGGCGCAGTGCGGGTTGGTAGATGTCACATGTCTTCGAATTTTTAGTTCTAGGACATGCCGGTTTCCTCACTATGTTTTCCTTCACCGTTTTTGAGAGCAGTTTTGATGAAATAAATTACATAAAGTAATGCGCCTGCCTAGGTTCGAACCCTTGGCTTACTACTCGTAAGTCGGGGCTGCCACCACTGGGCCACCACTGCTCTCAGACAAAAGAAATAATTATAAAACACACTTCTGCCCAAAACAATCTCAATTTATTTGGAGTTGGTGCAGCATATCTTCTTTCATACTTGTCATTTCCTAAGTCTCCTCGTTAATAAGCATAAATATCATAATTCATCACACAAATATTGAATACACAACTAATTAGTCGAGAAAAAAAAACCAAAATAATAAAAATCTTCGTCTAAAAATAAAAAACAAAAACCAATCGCTGAACTTGCAAACAGCATTATTCCCTTTGTAGCCCTGAAGTCTCCTTTACTTATTACACAAAATTGAATAAAGTGACTAAATTGGTTCCAGTAAATCCAATTATTGAGTGTAAATTATTAGAATAACACAGCACGAAGGTACTCCGTCTGCAATTAGGTACGAAGACTTGAAAGAACTATTATTAAGGCTCAAAAAATTCGAGACAAAGAATTTTTTTGCTTACTGAAATGAATAAAGGATCGAGATTTCAATGGATCAAAAATGTTGACGTCATTACGTCGCGTTGACTTTTCTATTTTGTACGGTTCATCAAATATAGTGAAAAGGTTGAAAAGTCACGACTCTTGGTAAATTATATTACAACTTTCTGTGTTTGTGCACAACCACTTGAGAAATTATAGATATTGGTCTAGGAAGAACTTGAACTTTGAAATTTCATCATCTTCTCGCCCTGCACGTGTTTACGCAAATAAGGTAGGGTAATGTGTTTATAAGCTCATACATGTATAATGTATTTGTTCCTTTGTGGTACTCTTAGAAATAAAACGCGTGGGCCGATTTTTAACTCTTATTTTCCTTTTTGACTCCATTTTACTATCTTATCAATATAAATATTGCTAAGAATATTATCTATTAAAAACCCTAAATAGATATCATATACAAAAGCTATGTCCAATAACGCAGGCATCAAAACTATCAGACCGAGATAATTTCGGGTTCGTATTTTGCGACGATTATTCACGGCTGGCTTCCCTCACCCAAACGAATATCTTTGTGGTTAGAGGTACACATGTAGGGTCCTCTAAAGGGTGCTGAGGGGACAAAGCCAGAGGTAAGCCAAAACAGGGCATCACACTGTAAATTCTTAAGTTTATTATCAACAGTAACATCACATCTGCCTCATGTTTGGATGTTTGCATCTCTTAAGGATCTTTATGATCTGTTTACTTCATCCCAATGACAAAAACCCGTCAATTTTATAGTATTGCATGTATTTTTAAGCGTGTTAGTCGAAACCATGGTTAAAACTAACGCAGCCATCTTGTTTTTTTTTTAATGCACTTGCCATAGACTGCTGCGTTGGTCACGAGACCAATCGCGACTGCTGAGTACTGGGTTCGATTCCCGGGTCGGGCAAGATGTTGTTGTGTTTTTACTTAAGGAATTTCAGTAGCAGCCATGGAACTCGATTTGCGCTCGGTTGATGGGAAAAGGGTCGCCCCCATTACATTGGACTTAAACATAACTGGTGGAGTGTAGTTGAACTATTAGGTACACCTCTGCATAACCCTTCAGGGATTACAGGCATGATGTTATGTGTTATGTTTCCATAGACAATTTAACCAATGTTTACAAACTCCTTGCGCCTTCATGACAGTCAAATGTCATTCAAGCGTCAAAAAAACTATGCAGAACTATTTATTATCTTATTTTCAGTAAAAAACCGTAGCTGTGACGAATATACTGTTGGGTTTTGGTGTGGTTTATTTTTTCAACGCTCAAGCTGTAAAAAGTTGTGGCGAGGCCTGAATTCAGCGATAGTGTAAACCTTTTTTTTTCGTTGTCTTTGTTGTCAGCTGTCATCTGAAAGCTAACGATTAGCTGCTTCGTGGAATTGGGATCGTGTATTTAATGTTAGGCTTTTCTTTAACTTTTGAGTTATTTGATTTCTTTAATCCATACTAATATTATAAATGCGAATGTCACTCTGTTTGTTTGTTTGTTACCTTTTCAAGACTGAACGGCTGATCGGATCTTAATGAAATTTGGCAAGAAGATAGATTTCAACCTTGGGAAGGACATAGGCTATATATCAACACGCTACGACCGGAGGAGCGGAGCAGGAATAGGAGCGGAGCAGCAATGAAAAATGTTGCGAAAACGGTGAAAATTTGACGCAGACGAAGTTGCGCGGGACAGCTAGTATTCATATAATTTAATTAGCAGGAAACTCAAACTCAAAGCACTTTTGAAAGTCAAAAAACAAAAAAAAAACACGAAGCTACAGTCCCAGTCACAAGGCATAATAACTTGTGAAAGTACTGTAGTTGCCCATTCCAAAGCGCACATAAAGCCTCATTTACACGATGCAAGAACTTGCATGCAAGTTTCATTACATTGCAGACTATTGACGGGCAATGAATTCAGTTAATCAAACAAAAACAGCAATGTAGTGAAACTTGCATGCAAGTTCTTGCATCGTGTAAATGAGGCTTTAGGGATAATAAATTGCAAAATAGTGGTTTTGAGTCGTACTCGAACTTTTCTTAAATGTTTTTTAACATTAAAGAAAATTTCATTAAGTATTAAACAGTTGGGTGTGCTGTTCTGTAAAAAGAAACTAGCTTGAAACCAATTAGAAACATTTTAATTTCGTCATAGTTAGCATTTCTTATTAATTATTAAGTGCTCACAACACATGATTGTTACATCTGTCCAACAAGAATGAACGTTAATAGGCCCCCAAGAAGCAACATTAAATTGTTTAAAGCAACATTATAAAACTCGAACGTCCCATTAACCGCTAAATATGTCTGCAGCTGTATTCTTTATGTTTTTCAACGGAAACGTTATAAATCAGTCGTTGGGGGCAGTTCTACTATTGGCCATGTTAGTCGTAAAACGTTTTGATGGCCCGCGGAGCATGGGCCCATACATTCCAAACACATAAATGTCCATCCATGTCGCACGGCTTTTTTCCCTTCCCTAATCGTAAAACTATCTCTTTGAGTAATTTCCCCGAATGGCTGACTTCAAAAGGACATGTATTTGATTTGAACGGATCCTTTTGAAGCTCTGTGATGGTTTGTTTGTCGTGAGCAAAGAATTTAATTGTTCGGAAAACATCTCCAAAATTGTTTGTAAAACAATCACAACCCTTTAATGTTTTATTCATAATAAGTGGGGAAGTGAAAAAACGGAACAAATTACAAGAATTCCAAGTTCATTTGCTGTAAATTATGTAGCAGGTATGAACTTACAACTCAACGTTTTTTTCATAAACTTTTTTTTTATTTCTTAAAATGGTAACGGTTTCGCAAGGGTTCCCCACAATCTGAGATTAATTATTAGGAAAATTATGATTTCCGCAATAAAACGTCGACTTTATGCTGTGGAAAAGTTTGGATTTTTTATTATGGCGAAGTTAGCCTGGAGACTTTTTTCGTAACAGTATTTTACCTTTTAACCGAAACTTGAATCGAAGTAAGTTTTAATGTACAATTTAATTTATTTTGCAGCTTAATTGTTTAGGGGAACTATATTTTCTATCACCAAAATTTATATTTGTCATCAAGTTGTATCACCTAATAAATAGATCTATCGCCACGAAATATTTTCGTTCTCAGATAAACAAAAATTGTTCCCAGGTATGAATTATCAAATTAATGTTAATATATGTGTAAAATAAGAGATCGATAACCAATAAAATTATATTGCATTACATGAATATAAACTTCGTTCTTATAATAACAGTTTTGTTACTTAAATAATAGCTCTGTGCTCAGAATGGTAGATCTGTCACCAAATAAATAGATCAGTTAATACGAGACATAGGGCACATCAACTCGGACAGGTTAGGTTCGAAGGGGATGGCGGGGTCTAGTGAGCGAGCGGAGCGAGCGAACTAAGACCCCGACATCCCCTTCGTGTTAGGTTACTTTAAACCCTGCAGAGAGAAATAGGAACCCCGCGTAGCGGGGCTCCGTCGACTACGCCTTAGTTTGGACCTGTGGTTTGGAGTTTTATGTAAACATTTTTACATTGTTTGATGATTCAATTTTCGTGACACTTCTATTATTTTGAAACCTAATAAAATTACTTGATGATTGATATTATTTCCAAGTAATTCTTAATTAATATTTAGGTAAGCGTTTTGATATTATTTGATGATTCCATTTAGGTGACAGATCTACTATTTTGAGGACAAACCCTATTATTTAAGAAACACAAAACTAATTAAATTGGTGATAGCTTAAATGATACCCATTGTTTAGAGATTTCTTCGAAGTCCTAGAACTCTACTGTAATCCACCTCACATTATGTATCTAACCATACCCGTATATCCCTTTGGCCCCTGCGGCCAAAAGGGTATATTATGTTGCGTCGCGTCGCTTCCACGAGCATGTGCCACATGAATGCACTGTGACATAATGTACAAGTGAATTACTACAATACGTTACTAAAATACGTAGTTTTAAGGTCCTATTTACTAACACAAATAATTGTATTTTATCATATGGATGTTATTGTATAAGGTTTATATCGATGTTCCAAAGTTTTCTGAGAAAAAAGTTATGGAGTTCGGTTTTAAATAAATGTTTTGAGAATTAAAAAAAATGAAGACAATGTGCCGCCAAAAATCGGCCATTTTTTTTTTAAATTTTGATGTCCCCAGTGTCACTCTAACAAGTAAGATGAATCTAACGGCACCTGTCAAGCTGAAATCGATCAAGCTGTTTAGGCTACAGAGCGTGCCAAAGAAATATACACACATACACTCGAAAAACATAACCCGCCTTCTGGCACAGTAGGGTAATAAATTAATGTTACGTTTATGTTATATCAAGTAGTTTTATTTATTTTACAACACACCTATCATAACATTAATTTAAGGCATCTTTTTTCCTTAGATATCCTGTCAGACTAACATACATATTATGGTAAAATACTATTTGTGTTACTTATAGGATCTAAGAAGTATGTTATACTTAATTTTATACAGGGTGTAACGGAAAGGGTATATACATCCTTAAGGGTGTGCTACAGACCATCAAACTGAACATGTTTCTCATCATAAAACATGTTTTTCAGCAAAAAAAATATCTGCTGCCCCATAGAAAATTACAATACCTATTCGACCTAAATGTATAGGCAGCTGATATTTTTTTTTGCTTCAAAAAAATTTTGATGTTTAAAAACATGTTCAGTTTGATGGTCTGTAGCACACCCTTAAGGATGTATATACCCTTTCCGTTACACCCTGTATAGCTCAACGATTAAAAAATCTGATAATTATGTTCTAACCTTCAACTCGACCTTACCATTGAGGCGTACACTACAACATCTAAGGAAACATACTATAATCCGAGCCCCTTTTTAGACTAAAACTTATCATCTCAAATTCCAATACGCACATACAAATAAAAAATATCCGCCTGCCAGCCACAATACGATCACACGCGCAGCCATACCCAAGAGAATAAAGACGTAACGACGACATAGTTTTATGTTAGTGCATACGTCATACCTAGAACCAAAGCTAGATAGTGTCAGCGTCGACACTTGCCTGACCTATTTCGCTCGGCTGATTCCTGCGACTTCTGCAAGTACTCATGTAAGTGTATATTACCTGATCAGTTAGCTCTCATTTTTATATCTGCTCCAGTATTTTTTTCTCGTTCAAGTATCGGTAAAAGTGGTAATTTTTCTTATCCTATAAATAGATCATTCGAAATTCAGTATTTCTTTTTCGTTCAAGTTTTCGTTTTTAGTAAAGGTGGTTATTTTTCTTATCCTATAAATAGATAATTCGAAATTCAAAAGAAGACCGAAATAAAACTGTTTTTAAAGAACAATTCGAAGCTAAAATAACGATTGTATTTCACCTATTAAAGTTGTCTAAACTTTGGCCCTAAAAGGTTTCTGACAGAATAAAAAAATAGAAGTTAGTGACTGAATAAGTGTTGAATAGGGATTGAGGCTTATGAGTCTACTAGAAAGAAATAAAACAATGTGTCCTTCCACAACAGCGTAGTCACCGCATTTTAAAGGACACTGGAGAAAAACTTCTGCCATTCGCTAAATCCCGCCGTCGAGTCGAAGTCGTGGCTTATTTCCGATTAGGGACACATGCAGTGGTTGTGAAGACTTTCAGTTCAAATTCTTCCTACTTAAGACACAGAGAACATTTCGCCAACTTTTAATACAACCATTATTAATGTAAAACATTTTTATATTTGTCCTTCAATTCAGTGGCTTAGCAATTGGCTGATGCCCTATGTGCCGCGGGTTCGAACCTCGCACGGAAAAAATATTTGTATGACCTACAGGTAGCTGTTCCGGGTCTGTCTGTGAGTTTAAATGTTTGTAAACGCACCCCCGATACAGGAGATTTCAGGTTGGGGCAAGGTTTTAAAAAAAAAACCTGCCATACTCATTTCATACTCTGGTCTGTCTGTTACATTTTTACGCCTTAACAGCTCAACTACGCAACATAGTTTACGGCTACGGTTACGGCTTAATATGGTTTAGGACAAAAGCTATCCGAGTAGACACGTTCTCTTGGGATAATTTACGATCTGCAAAAGCCAGAACCCCATAACTATCTAAATCCCTAAAGATCATATTTACAGAAGACCAAAAATGAAATAAATCCTGAAATAAATATAGATTCCAATTCAATAGAAATCCCATCTGGTGTTAGAATTAAGAGAAAGTACAAAGAGAATCGTGTTTACGGATCGGATACCACAAAGAGACGTTTGAGAGCGTAAAAATAAAAACCGTGTGAAGATAGAGGATCTGAGTGAGCTTTTAAACATTAATTAGTATGAATTGGGTGGTTCTTTCAGATGTTTGCATGAAAATTATTATTTTTGAACAAAGTATGGTAAGAATTGACTTTAACTGTGAATTTTCTGTGTTCTTCGGACTGTGTGTTTACTTTGACTGTATGTTTGTTTATCGAATGCTCATTATGACCGCCCATCAAGCTTCATTGAAGGTTTCGTAAGACTTATGTAATTATTACAGTAGACAAAAGAGATGTATGTACCTACCATTTTTGAAGTGAAACTTCTAATGCGACTTCCAACAAGTTTTACGCTACCATGGAGGGGGAATATTTTCTAAAACTCACTAAGAGATGGCAGAATTACAAGATTTGTGACTACGTAGTTCTACTAGGTACGCAAGTTTGCGTGCATTGCATTCGACTCTTCGGTGTGACCAGCCTTCGCTCAATTTCCATGAGTAGAATAACCTCGATAAACTTATGTAATAATTATGTAGGTAATAAAAATAATACAACAAAATATTATTAAGAAGCTCAATAAAATAACGATAGTGAATGCTCCACGCACTATTTTTTTTTTCAATTTTCTGTTAATTCCGCCTTTGTCGATATGTATGTATATTTATGTTGTCAATATCTCTATAACATATTTGTGCATATTTTTAATAAGAATAGTTAGAGTGTCGATAGCAAAATAAACTATTTTAAAGTCTATTACCTACTTTTAACATTTTTCTAGGGCTCCAAGGTTTTTTCAAGGTCTTGTCATGATAAAGCAACAATGTAGAGAAATTGAATCGCTTTGATGTGGGTTACCTAGAATGGCAACCACTCAGACTAAGTGCTAGATGTTTTTTGAATCATTTGTTACTGTTTAGAGATAAACTCCAGTTCATTTATTTAGTAGTAAAATGTAAATAATCCATAAACATACACTTATAATACACAATACACTACACTTTAAATACAATTTAAATAGTAAAGTGATACTTCTAAAAACATTGCCTTCCCATTCCTTGGTTAAAAAGAAAATTGAGTAGGTAATCAAAATAATTCCGCGTAAAAGAATTTAATGGTTTCCTGCAAATGAAACCAAAAAGGTTGCCAGACTAATTAAAGCAAAATTTTACTAACAATACTTTTAAGGTGTCTATTAATTAGTCCAAATTTCTCTTTGCCATTTATTTTCTTTTGGCCTGACATTTTATTGGGCTTTGGAGGCGAACCCTCATCTATGGCCTCCGACGAAGGCCTTTTACATTCGCACGCACCTTTTTAAATATTAATAATTTTACTTTTCCGTCAAACAGTGCTGTAGATGAAATAAAAATCTCGTTTTTTAACCGACTTCAAAAAAGGAGGAGGTTCTCAATTCGACGGTATGTTTTTTTTTTTGTGTGTATGTTACGCGATTACTCCGCCAATTGTGGACGGATTTTCAAAATTCTTTTTTTGTTCGAAAGGAGATACTTCTGAAGTGGTCCCATAGTCACCAAGTCAGGATCTGATGATTGGATCCTGGAGAAATCGAGGGCAACCCTCAAATTTTATAGGAAAACGTACAGCGGTTTTGGTATTTTCTACAACAAGTGAAGCATTTGCGTTCAATAAGAATCATTCTATCATCAGATCTGATGATGAATCCTAGAGACAGGCACCGGAACTCAATAATAAGACAATGTATCTTAGCTGTGTTTGGGCTTGTTGGAATTGTAACGGTATGCACTTTCCAGGTGTATGTACAAGTAATAATTAAAAAAAAATAGAAATCTTTTTCTTTTTTATTTTAACTGACTTCTAAAAGGAGAAGGTTATCAATTCGATTAGTTTTTGTTGAATGTACACCGATTACGCTGAGACTTATTACTTTACTAACTTCTTTAGTTTGATGGGGAATAGTTGCTATTTGGTCCCATAAAAAATGTTATATAGTTTGGCCCTGTAGTTTTCATTTTATTTTATTTGTAAATTTATCACGTACACCTATTTCTCCGTGATTACTGGACCGATTTACATGAATCTTCATTCATTTGGTAGAGAAAGCTTGCCCGGTGGGGGCCCATATGAATTTTATTATCTTTGCTTTGGTACTTTTTGAGTCATCCCCTTTATTATGCATTTTGTCCTTTGTCGTATGTATGGACGATGTGCTGGTGTCTAGTTACAATGTAAAAATGATACTAGACAAGAATTTAAGTGAGATACCACAACTGAAAAGGGTATAATAAAAACTTTTTACAAAAAAATATAACCGACTTCCAAAAAAAAACAAAAAAGTGCAAAATAATATTTTACTTTCGGAAGTCGGTGGCAAAAAAAAGAAAGAAACAACAACAAGATAACCGACAAGTCACCGACTGACGAAAGTAAAATATTATTTTGCACTTTTTTGTTTTTTTTTGTTATTTTTACGTTAAGTTTAAAAACAAACTAATTGAAACTCGAAAAAGGACCAAGTTTTGAACGTGAATATTCTTCATTTTATTTCTTTTTTTTACACGAGAGGAAATTCGGTTTGGTATTAAGAATGTTGGCTTAGGTTAGATGGAAACACGTTTTTGTTATTTCATAAAACCTCGAATTTATAAAATAGCATTTTAAACAGAGCAGTTTCCAAGTAAAATATTTTCATTAATAACCGACTATTATATAATATATACATATATATCTCCAAACACACAGCTTCGATTTACATGTTACCTCCCTGTGTTTCACCCATAAGCAGATTGCATCCTGAAATGTCCTGTCCAAAACTGACAGGTTTTTGACAGGACTTGTCAATTTGTCGTAGTCTTCTTCAAACACCAGCTTGCTTCGATGCTGTTTTCCACACACATAATAACTGTTTTGTTTTAATTCAAAACAGTTCTATTATTTGCTGCATCTATATCTAAAGATCACTATAATCTATCATACAACATGATTCTAAAAGCAAAATTTTCTCCCCACCGAACATAATACATTACCAGGTACAAGAAAACCAAAAATAAGCACATTTCTCGTAAACTACGATGTCGCATACCGCTTCGGTTGCCATCCACCATTATCCTGACAAAGATTGATGGGCTCCTAACTGTGTCTTCATCAAGTTCATCTCTCATTAAGTAGATACAGTTCTTTCAGGGCGTTATTTTTTCTCTGACAGCTGCAACCCGAAAGCAACCTTATAGCAGCGTAGATAAAGATCACTATATCTTTGACAGCGATGTAAGGACCGAGGTAGAACAACAATGAAGAGACTGTACGGACATACGCCCTTTAAGCGCACGCTAACCAGAACAGATGCGCCCTGTTCTATATTTAAAACATAATGCTGGCCGTACAGAAATAATGATAAATAAGAGGCCCTTTTTTGAAACGTTATTTTTAAAAGAATTAATCTTGGCTTTGGAGTCTGATTCTTTTTTTGTATTCGAGTATGTTTTGTTTTTATATTAACCACTATGCCCGACAAGATTTTGACACATGACACATCAGCTGATTCGGCGGGGTGATTCGAATTGTCATGAAATTCACGAAATTTTCATCAACTTTCAGGATTCAATTTTACTGTGAAAAATATGTCATGGGATCTATTTCATACGATAAATTTGATGTTAATATCTCCAATATCGTGTTGAAGTCGCTAAAACGGAGTCAGTCTATTGCGAAATATGTGTAAACTAGATATTACTACACCCTTCCAAAAAGTAGGTACCTTAGATGTGCTGGAAATAATGTACATAGGCAAGTTTCTCATATGCTAAAAGAATTCGAAAAGGCAAAATAAAAACGGTAACATTCTATCTCCGTTCTTATTTTTGCCATTATTCATACACAATTTCAAATAAAAACACAATCAAAGTATTGACAAATATTACTAAAAACTATGTTGTTACATAACACTTCTTAGTGCTGACCGAAAACCCGGGCTTCATAATTACGATTAATAAGTTGCATTCAGCCTAATCGATAATCGTAATAAAATCGAGTTTCGAAAAAAGAGTTGAGACTGAATAAAAACTCATTGGTATAATTTCAAATAATTATTTAATGTAGAAATAGGTCATAAAATACTATCTTTTTTTACAATTTCATATATTATTATTAGATCGAAAGCATCTTATAATTAATTAATGAACGTTGACTTCAAGAGAAGGAGATTTATTAATAAAAAGAACGACAGAAGTCTGTAAACCCAAAAAAAACCAAATCAACATTTTGATGATTTTCTTTCTTTGAGAAACTTAAAGATAGGAGAAACTTTCCGTTGTACTAGCAGCGTGAAATATAACTTGTTCGCTTATAAAGCATAGTCGACGTAGCCCCGCTACGCGGGGATCCTGTTTCTTTCTGCAGGGTTTACAGTAACCTAACACGAAGGGGAAGTCGGGGTCTTAGTTCGCTCGCTCCGGTCGCTCGCTAGACCCCGCCATCCCCTTCGAACCTAACCTGACCGAGTTGGGGTGCCCCAAGTCCAGAGCTCGCTTCGCTCGCTCTTGCATTCAAATTCTCCTGGAAGTGTATAATAGGGATGGTGACTCATTTTTTTTATTTGTCTATGGGTTAGATTATTAAAAAGTATTTGACACATATTTTTTCTTTTTTCACGTAATCGTAAAATTACGGAGATATTTTGAGTTGAAATGGCGCATGACTTTTTTTTTGTGAATGGCATCTCGCAGTTCATCCTATGAGGTTGTCGTCTGCTTAACCGGACTATCCTGTGGGTGCCTTTAGAGTAAGGCCCCCAGCCAGGGCATAAAAACTTACAAACTAAGCGACTGCACGCTAAGGGCACCGGCATGACGTCACGGCTCAGTACATTTTATACCTAGTTGTGACGTAGTGAGCCCCCCACTCTCCAACTTTAATGCGTTTTATCTAAGTATTTTTTTGTTAACTTGATAAAACAAAAAATATATAATATATATATCTAATATTTTTGTATTACCTGATTGACGGACAAAATAGGATTTCGTTTTCTTTACCCAGTCATCATCCCTTTTGTCCGTGCACTTTCTTTGAAAATATCCAGGCAAAAAGCTAGTCCATTTGAGTAATTTTTTTTACTAAGATAGATTAGGTTTTGGCGAGTAATATGCATAAACAAAAGCTCATCTATTAGAGTCTGGCTCGTCACTCAAATAGAAATTCGCCGTCTGGACTCGTATGTATTTTGCTCTAGTATTTTAAAGCAAAATGTATATTGATTCAGACACTCTCTGAATAGGTATACAGTTTGCTCTTCAACTAAAAAGGCAAACTGCGATCAAACTCAGAGCAACCCTAGTCTGGGTCAGTATCCAGTTTGGCAATACGCGCGCGGGACAGCTAGTAGCATATATTTTTTTTTATCCACCAAAGATAAATTATATTCTTCCAAGATTGTGTATCGTATGGTTGGGTTATTGTTAGGTTACAGGTAGTCAGTGGCCCGAAAGTATGACAGCCAGTCTTACCAAGGGGTATCGTGCTACCCGATATTAACTGGTTTGAGGAGGTCAGATAGGCAGTCGCAGGTCGCTCTATTTAAAGTACGGGTATGGATCTGCATCCAGGTAGACTAGAAGCCGACCCCAACAAAGTTGGGAAGACGCTAGACAGGCAGATGATGATGATGGTTAACAATCAGCAATGCATAAGCCGTTTCAAGGAAGATTAGTTTATTCTTTCAAAGCGGGTCACTGTACAGTATAAAAAGGTTTTTTTTTTATATCTGCCAATTTCTGGTTATCCATCATAGGCCGTGAATATCCGTGATATGAACCAGAACCATCAGGACATGAGTCTTACTCGTATATTTTGTAGAGTTGTGTTTAAAATTGTATTTTTAGTTTTTGGGGTTGTTATACCCAAGCTTATTTAAGTAGGTATCAAAAAAATAGTATCGATTAAAATTATTGGTCAGAGAACGCAAAAGATAAACAAAATTGGAAAGACATGGGCGCTTTTAACCAGCAGTGGGACAGAGCAGGCTGATAAAAGAGTAAATACCCATTAACCAACCCAACCTCCTAACCAATAATCAAACTACATAATTCTTTTTTAATATGCCTACCGAGGCTACCGAGATCCTCGGCATTCTACCAACCTTCGGATAGTTCAAAACAAAATTCACAATAAATTATCTATAAGAAAAATAGAAATAATAACATATAAATAGTAAATTTAAATACCTACAAAATAAATTGGAACAGAGAACGAATTCCTAATTTAAATTTTGAAATGGAAAAAAAATCGGCGCGAATTTAGTCATAATATCAGTTTGTGCTGTTTATTGTTGGGTCAGAATGTACGAAAAACAATTAAGATTACCATTATAAAGCTTAAAAAATATATTTTAAATATTTATTGTATTTACGCTCAAAATAAATTAATTTCAATTTTCATCCATAGATTTATTAAATTCCTTTATTTAATTACTCGAGTTAATCGTTGTTTATAAAAAAATAATCGATTGGAATAATCGCTTTCACACATCACAATAATAAAAAAAAAACAAATGGTCGTCTATTACAAATTCAAATTAAGTGGTGGTAATGAATATTACGTGTTATTTATCCTGTTTTTTGTAAATAACGCTAAGATCTGGGCATTTTCATGTGGTTTATAATATTTGGAATGATATTTGTCATAATTGTTATCGAATCTATACGCGTGTTTGTGTTATATGTGAAATATAAAAATGTAAACACGCACGATTGGCGCGAAACTTCGACTTTATATATCAAAATTCAGCATTACCACTGCTTATTTAAATTGAACTATGGATGAATTCGCACCATAATTAAATGACGAGATCATTATTGTCCATATAGTGGAGATAGAATGTTCGAAAACCACAATTTTTATGATTTTTAGCCTCGACCGGCACTGCCGCCAAAATGGCGATGACCGTATTTATGCACTTGCATTTTATAAGGGCAAATTAAGAAACTTGCGCGCTAAATACAGAAGTTTTAATGGCGTTGATATATGAGATTTTTATCCAACTCTCTTAATTAACGCACACTCGTAGTATTTGATAATCAGAATATTAAATATTTACATAAATAATGAGGACGAGGAATGACTTAATTGCTAGCCCCTTTCGGGGCCGATACCAAGCCAGCGGAGGTATGAGCGTCGAGCCCCTTCGGGGGCCCGTACCGAACTATATGGTTAATGAATGTGTTAATAGAGTTGGATGGGGACGCAAAGAACTAAAATAATTAATGACATTGCTCATAGGCATTTTTTTTAAGTCTAAATATATATTTAAAAGCGATGACAGACTAAATCAGGCAACCCTAAATCTTATTACTAGAACCGTGTTTAGGGTTACCACTATTTTATATCTAGCAATACTAGGATGTGGTTTTACGTCGGCCTTAAATAGACTTACATGTCACATTTTGAGGCAAAAATCCTACTAATATTTTTTCACTAACTTTTTACTTATGCCTCACAAAAGTCACAAATATATAATTATATGCACCTACATTTGAAAATTGGATGTTTGTTACTCAATCACACCAACACGCCTGAACGGATTGTTAATAATAATAGTGGTGATAGACCGATCAGCGCGACCGCGCAATGATAGTCGATGTTACCATCCCGCATGACGAAAACCTCGTGAAAGCTGAGAAAGAGAAACAGATAAAATATCTCGACTTGGCTCACGAGGTTGTCGATATGTGGAATGTGGACATCGCTATCATTGTGCCGATTGTCGTAACGGCCAATGGCCTTATGGCCAAGAGCCTCGACGAACATCTGTCGAAGCTCTCACTTGGCAGTTGGATCAAGAGCCAGATTCAGAAGGCAGTACTCCTTGATACGGCCCGCATTGTGAGGAGGTTCCTGTCTCTGCAGCCCTAACCACCGGTAGCTTGGACCCTGCTCCCAATTAAGCGGAAACCTGTCTATATTTTTAAATGTTTTTTTTTTACCTTTTTTGTTTTTTAAGAAATATTTAAAAATATATAAAATAAGATGTAAAATGAATAAAGATTCAAATACTACCTGCACATGAGATACGTTTTATCCCGGTAAAAGTCACACCACATGCGAAGTCCTGGGCAGAAGCTAGTATTGCATAAATTTAATGCAATTCTAGCTTCTGCCTAGGAGCAGGTGCGATGCGGTTTGTATATCCTATATTGTTGAGTCCGTGCAGCTGGGTATGTCATTTTACACTTTGTACAGTAAGTGTGCTTTAGTATATTAAGTAATATACCTCAGACTTTGCATCACTGTAAAAATCATAATTCTCATATCTATAAAGTCGTTGTCAGGTTGCCATCACTACCAAGTTTGGCAAAATAACATTGGTCTTTATTCCCATAACGATAAGGTGGCTGTTGGATTACCACTGTCAGAGTAATATAAATGTACCAGGACAGTAGCTGAGTATTGCATTGTAGTCCAAGCTCGTCCATTCTGTTTATCTGACAGGTCTACCATGTGCACGGTATTACGGCTCGCGTCGGGGATGAAAGACATGGTTATTCGGCCTTAATGGCACGGCTTCTTAATTAAAAACATTATTTTCGTTGCGTTTTATTTTATTTTGTAAAAGAGATCGACACAATTGAAACTTTTTATTTGTATTACGTACTGATAAATAATAAATAGGCATCAGTATTGATAAATAAATCGAGGCATTATTAACATTTTCGTGTCTAATAGTGGTTTTTCTGTTTTAGAGTTTTCATAGCTCGACATTCTACAGCTACTTTATGGTGATTTTGTGGTTCAAGGATGAAAGCATAAACAATAGGAAATCGCGTACAAAAAGTTTTGTATTTCAATATCAGCTTTCAACAGGGTTGACATAACTTTTTGACAGCATAAGTACACTTCGACCAACTTATCTGTGCAGATGGGTGAACACTGAACTGAAATGAATGTACCAAGTTTCACTTTTTGATGCATTTTTTCTTGACAAGCAGCGCTAAGAGGTGTACGAGTTATTTTTGACTGTGTTATGGTTGATACAATATCACTTTGTTTGGACCCTAAACCTAAGGTGTAGGTAACCTAAAAGAGTCATACATAAAACAAATTGTTTGGAACAAACTCACCATCCGTTCAGCCACTACTTATGTGGTTAGATGACTCTTGTGTACACTCAAAATACATTTATTTCCATTAATGAGAAAAAAAACTCTTTTTTTTTTTCAAAAATGTCACCCTCGTTCATCGTGCCTACCGTCAAGCGCCTCCCATTCGTCCATAACGTTCGCCACGTGCGACGTATTATGCTCATCAAGAATGAAATATGACATTATTTACACTTCTATAAATAGAACTTTGTTCCATTGATCTCATTTGTACTATAATTAGCTGTCTTGTAACAAGAATGAACACGGGAAAAAAACTGTTTTTTTGATTTTTTGTTATATAAATATCACGCAAAGTAACATTAATGATATTTAAAAAACCTCATTGTTGTTGCCTCGTTGGTCTAGTGTTCGCACGACTGATGAGCACGAGGGCACGGGTTTGATTCCCAGGTTGCACAAAGTGTTATTAGGTTTTTACAACAGGATCTTTTGAGTAGCAGCCACAGAGTCTGGATTTGTGCCCGCTTGATGGGTAATAGGCTCGTCCCCTATTATATGGGACAAAAAAAACATAACTGGCATAATGTGGGTTTACTATTAGGTATACCTCTGCTTAGCTTTGAAGGTAAATAAAAATGTTAAGAAAGTTGTTTTTACTTGCCTCACAAAATTCATCTTTAAAATACCTTTTTAACACCGTTGCTCGTAAAGCTGATGTAATTCCACCGGTTTTAAAAATGTAAAGCGGGTCATAAAAAACGCGTGTGTTACCAAAGCAAATAGTTAAGTTATAGTCCATACTAATTCCATAACAGTATAATTTGCCATTTCGCGCGCTGTTGCTATTCAAATTTCGAACTAATCGCCGCGCGGCGCCAGTCAGTAGGCAGCGCTAGCGCGCTGTTAAAATAGCGGGAAAGCAACAGTGTGCATTCACAGATTCAGTTTATTTATAATTAAAAAAAAACAGTTTATTCGGTAATTTAAAAACTTGGCTGCATGCTCTAACGTCTTTGCCAACATTTTCACGCAGCTACGGCAGAAAATAATCCTCGCGCCATTTTTCTCAAATTTTCTTTTCTTTGTACTTGTATTGTGAAAATTTAAATATGACAACTTTCAATAATGATGAAGAGCCATATATTACTTCAAATCCACCGGATATACTAACAGAAGCGCGAACTGCATGCGACAGCTTGCTGCCGTCAATATCCAAAGACAGATAAATAACCAAGTATGAAATTTTTTTGAAGTGGAAAAACATGATACATGCCAAGTCATTTTCCGAAAATGTAGTTTTGGCGTATTTTAATGAACTAGCTAGTAAATATAAGCCTAGCTCGTTGTGGACAACATATTCGATGCTGAAAAGTACCCTCAAGATGAAAACTGGTGTCGATATTAATTTATATTCAAATCTCATTGCATTTTTAAAGAGACGCTCTGATGGTTTTATAAAGAAAAAATCTAAGGTACTGTCATCAAATGACGTCAAAAAGTTTCTAAGAGATGCTCCAGATTGCCAGTACCTGGCAACTAAGGTCAGTTTGCCTCCTTATTATATGTATTGATCTACCTACTGTACATACTCTTTTACATATTTTTTAACGACCGTCTGTAGCTATACCTTATCTTACACATTTTTATTTCTTTTCAGGTTGCGTTAATATTTGGTATTAATGGTGCATGTAGACGGCAAGAGCTTCACAATATTACCACAAATGACATTGAAAATCAAGGCAAAATGCTTTTAATTAAAATCCCAAACACTAAAAACAAAATACCCCGATCTTTTATTATCAACGGCCCATTTTATGACGTGGTCAAAAAATATGAAGCTCTGCGTACGACTAAAAAGTTTTGCCCTGAGCCGCGCCCCTCTACTTCTACTGAGGATATTTTTTTATTAACAACTAATGACGAATTACAATGCTCTTCTGCCGCCTTTCAAGAAGTTTCGTCGTCTCCAACATTTACCCTAACACAAAACAATGACATTATGAATAGTAATAATAATAATAAAATCATAATTAAAAAACCAACTACAACTACGTTATCATTTTAATCATTGTAATTTCACTAACTGTTTCAATAATTAGAAATGAACAAAATATAAAATGTTTTTTTTTTCTGTTTCCTCGCAAATGTGTTAAAAAACGTCGTACGATATACGTGCGTATTGGTTATAACATGCTCGGCTCAATTACGCCCTCGCCTTCGGCTCGGGCTGAAATTCCGCCTCGCATGTTATAACCATCATAACGCACTAATATCGTAATGTACTATAAGCCATTATAATACGTATAATTCGTCCCCAAAAACTAAAATTACCTAAAAAGCACCCTAACTTATTCCGTCAAGTTCTTCCTGTCAATTTGACAGGCACCACGTGCTTGCCTCTCATCGAGTATGAAACCCGAGCTGGCTCCCTATAAATAGACCACATCCCCTTAATGTTCTGTTGTTTAGCTACCTCGGGTATTACACCGACGAATATTTAACAGTTGGTAGCTTTTTGGTAAGCTCGTAAGATTTGTATGAGGTTTTCGATAAGCTTGAGTTATTGAAAAGCTTTGTTGGGAACACAAGGTATATTGAAATTAATAAAGGGTGTAAAATACCTCTTAACGAAGCCGAAAGGCACTGGTTCTCCCTGTCATTGCGATCATTTTTTTGTTCTACACCATACCTGGGAACCTTCTAGTTACGGAGATATTAGGGGTCAAAGTTCCAACTTTTTGATAAGTATTTTTTTAAATACAAGTTTTTAATGTAAGATTTTTACTTTAAACATCTCCACGACCCCCGTACTATTCAATCCGTCCATCAGCACAATGTTTTAAGTGCGTTACATTGAGTTCTACCAAAAAACATGATGTTACAACCCCCAAAAAAAAGTCGTTTCCCAGCAATAATTTTTGCGTAAAGTTACTCAGTTTCATGTACAGAATGCTTGGTTGACGGCTTCGTGATGAGGTGATTTACACCGTGTATACTATTCGTTGATGGTGGGGGAATGAAAAAAATGCAATTGGAATATTGCACGAGATTTTTTACATTTTGACCGTATGGGTATTGAAGTATTTTTTTTTTATTTGCGATGGGATTGCTCTTGACTCTATTCTAGGTCAGAGATGACAGAGGAAAGATCGACGATGGTACAAGCTCACCCAAAAGAAGCCTGATCACTCTAACTTTGAAGAAATTAGGGTTGTATGCGTTCGGAAACACAGACGCAGGCAGAGAGTTCCACTCCTTTGCTGTGCGCATTATGAAAGACGTTTCAAAACGGTTAGCGGGAATTGGTTGAATAGCAATAAGGTAGGGATGGTGACGTAACCAATTTTACGCCGTCAATCGGCAAAGAGGCTTCTTTGCTCTGCGTTTTACCGAGTCAAGCGCGGCAAGCTGGTATTTAGCTTTTTTATTTTATTTAGTTTTACAGGAAACAGCTAACCGGTTCAGAATGATGTACTTACTAAATATGTGGTAACCGTTTCAGCATCAAGCGTCGGTGTCCGTTCCACCTTGTAGAACTGTAAAGCTATATAATCCTTTTAAGAGACAAGTGTTGAATTAAACGATGTAGCTAGGTTTGAATAACTATCTACTATAAAACTAGCAATTATTGAGTACAGTAATACACGGTCGCATAATGTCACGGAATAGAGAGAGACAGCGATATCATTAGCTCGTAAGCAACATATAAATAGGCGCGAAATTCAAAATTAGAATAGGGGATAATATTTTTTTTTTTGTCAGTCTGGTAGTTTATTGAAAAGTATTGGACACGTATTTTTTATTTTTTCACGTGATCATAAAATAAAGGAGATAATATATTGAGTTGAAATGGCGCATGACGTCACATGTAGGTAGGTTTTATACCTACTTGTGACGTAAGCCCCCACTCTCCAACTTTAATGAGTTTTAACTAATTAATGTTTTGATATTTTGATAAAACAAAAAATACGTGTCTAATATTTTTGTATTACCTGTCTGACGGACAAAATAGAATGTCGTTTTCTTTACCCAGTCCGCACCCCTATTCAACAACAAGTAATTATCTTGTTGTATAATACACCAATCAGGATCAGTAGAAATTTTTAGTTTTTTTTTTTTGCTAACAATATTTATTATATTATGTTTTTAATCTGAAATGGTCACTAACACTATCAATAACACTTCTTAGGTACGGGATATTTACCATGTTTATTATTTGTTTTGAGTTCCCGATTTTTCGGCGCTGTTGCAAACGCTATGATCACGGATAAACTGAAGTTATTCTGGTGGGTGTTTATGAGCAGACAAATCGGTCTAGCCTATTCATTTTTGTGCTACGTAGGTACCACTACCACTGTCACTCACAACTCGATTCTGTTCCCGACACACGAAACTCACAGTGAGTTTCGTGTGTTGGGAACAGAATCGAGTCTACTCGCGAACTTTTTACGGCTCTTTTTCGTTTTTTTTTACAGTACACACACACAACAAAAAAAGTATTAACAATAGTTATTCTACAACCAAAAGCTTGCCTTACAATGACCACAACTTTGCAACTACCATAACGACAGCCCTAAAACTTTGTATCCACGATCCTGTTCCATACATTTAACAGCAGAACACGATCGGACCAAAAGTCATAAAATATAATCTGGAAGCTTTATTATGTGCACGTGTGGGTTTATAAAGATAAGGTAAACAGTACTTTAGATTTATTGGACATTATAAATTAGTATTAAGTATGAATACACTTTGATAGGCCGTTATTATTTATTATATTAGAAGAGGTCGTTGGGTTTTATTTGATGGGATCTGTTCGCTGTTGTTTGGGCAAGGAAGCGGAGGATAATGTAAGAAGTTATAGTTGTGGGTTAAAGGGGGTATTAATAGATTATTTGAATTTTGCTGTAACATTGGTAGAAAAAAACATGAACCACCTTTTAGCCTCGCCGCAATCAGGTAAAAAAAAATGCCAACTAATCTTTGAATGCGTAAAACTAGCGGCTAATAGTAAAAAAGGAGTGAAAAAAAAATGATTTATGGTAGTCAAGTGCTTCTCTTCCTTCCTCTTAAATATCTTCTAAAGTAGCGCCACTTGAAAACATGTGCATGCTCCCCATTTTTTGCTTATCTGCGCCAAAAAATGTCTGTGGGGTATACTTTCAAGTTGATTATCATCCTACTTGTGATGCAGCATCGCCGATGCTGCTGCTAGTACTAGCTCTCCCGCATTGTTGAGGTTCAACCCTTTTCCATATTAGTTAATTAATCTTACTACAATATTATAATTGCGAAAGTTGATTTAGAGATGTTTGTTACTCTTTCACGCAAAAACTACTGAATGGATCTGGATGAAATGTGGCTCAGGGAAATATAATAGTCTGGAATAGCACATAAAATACTTTTTATCCCGGTAGTACGATCTTGTGGAACAATTATTAACAAAATGCAGCCGGAGCCATGGGCTAGCACTAGTAGCCCATGGCTCCGGCTTAGCTAGTTACATACAGGGTGTCCCAGAACTCAACGTCAAGCCGAAACGGGGTGACAGGATTGATCATAACCATCACGAGAAAAATCTGAAAAACATCTATCCCATGCAGTTTGCCACTTGCCAAGGCACTCTAGTACATTTTCCTTTAAAAAAAAAGTCGATGTCAAAGTCGACGAATCTTGAAAATTTTAAATTCGTAGTTTAACAAATAGTCTCAATTCTCGGAAACTTGAGGCAAATGTGTATTGTTTTTTATTGAGATTCTAGAAATGTTATTTAGAATTACGTTTCCAAAGTTCAAATGAACAAAAATAAAAAAGAATAACCACAATAACCGAAAAATGGTACAGTTTGATCAAATTTCTAGGTTTCTCTTAAATTGCCCATAATTTTCAAACTGCATGGGACAGATTTTTTTTCAGATTTTTCTCGTGATGGTTATGATCAATCCTGTCACCCCGTTTCGGCTTGACGTTGAGTTCTGGGACACCCTGTATAAGCCAAAGTTTTGTCACGATGTTCATTATGAGACGACAAGAAAGTTGTTGTTGAAAAACCCAAACAATCTATCTACGACGAACCTGACTTTCGTGTCAATAAGTAACCATAAACAATACGGATCAGTTAACGTGACACACAAAAACAAAATAAGCTCGAATCATCCTGATAATATCATACTCCCTTCATAAATCGAGGCGGTCCTTTTCTTAGCAACCAAACTAATATGAGGTCACACTACTCAAACCATAACAGTAAGGTTGGTCATAACGAGGCTCGTTACGAGTCGTTGAGAAGCTCTAAGAACTCTTGTGGGCTTTCAACATAGTCCTGAAATTGTTATGTCACTAATAAAAACCCAATTAGCGTTATCAATATCCAAAATGATAGTAGAATGTTGGCCTTCTAACTCTTACTGGTAACGTTAAATATTATGTCCTTGTAATTGTATCCTGAACAAGGAAAATAAAAAAAGAAAACCATTTAATGTTCGTCGTAATGACAAGCCTTAACAAGCTTTTTTTTAGAACGATTTCAAACAAAATTAGATTTCATTTACCGTTTAGGTTTTAGCCGTATTCCTTAGCGTAAACTCCAAGTAAAAGCTGAAAGCTCAGTGAACCATTATAATTTAGGCAAGTCTTAGTAAACGTGTCAAATACTGTAATTAAATGCCAAGAACAAGCTTGAATAAATCTAAAACAATGCCAACATCTAACACTTTAGACTAAATTAATGATTTGTTCTCTCAGAAGTGAGTTTTTTTTTCGTTCAAAAACCTATACAAAACAACTTTATGTTAACAAACTTGATCGCAGCAATGTGTCTGAAAACAACAAAACCGTCAAAAAAGAAAATGAGTACATTATCGTCTGCCCAACGCAAGCGAAATTTGAAAACCAACTCCAGAGGGTAAAATGAAGATTGATAAATCGTTGTTGGGCCCATGTAACGTCCTTGGGGGGCCCTGTGGTATTTTTCATTTCACTTTTCAATACACAGCTTAGCTCTAAGGTAAATAGACCTGTCGTAAGTTTTAAACCTCAGGTTGTGTTTTATAGAAGAATATTTCCTGACATTTTTACATCAGAAAGCGTTCTGTTGGTTATCGTAACATGTTGCACAGTTTATTAAAAGCCTTATTGGATTCTCCTTAACGTTACTATTTGTGTTGTCTTGAGTGAGATTCTGATGGTTGTTCAGTATTACCTGTTTGATGCTATCACTTTGTAAACCCAATTAAAGTTTTCAGATTCTTGGAATCAATTTATGTTCATACGTTCATCTCTCTTAAGTTATTTTGTATTTCATGGACTGTGATGTTTGATGAATGTGAATAGATTTCGCTCACACTCTTTCCCTATTCGGTGTTAAATGGAATTTGTTTTTAGTATGTAATTTTCTTGTTTGATATGCATTTCAATTTCATTTAATGAAACGGCTGGTATCTACCAACAACTAACTATAATTATTTTAGATTATACAGCTAATTGCTGGTTCCTTTTAATTGCAATGAATATAGTTATAGTTACAACTAGGTAATTACAAAGTTCCAGAGACCTGTAACCACTAATGATAATTGCTTACCTAAATTAATTTAGGTATTAAGCTTTATTTCGGGTACCGAGCTTCGTTATTTCGGTTACAGTAACGGTGTAAATACCATCTGTGGTAAAGGGAGTACAACTACTAGAGACAAGATGGTGTTTTTTTTTGCTTTTGTTTTATTTTTTGTATCATATTATTATTATTCCAAGAAGTAATTTTATTGTGTTTTGTTGAGTCTCGACTGTTTTCAATTCTCCCTTACGGAGCAATTTTGTTTAGACCTATATCCTCATCCGTTCAGTTACTAGTAATCCATACCTGGACTGAGCCCATTCCAAAGCTGAAAAAATCCTCGGCGAAACGAAGTCATGTGACTAAAGTTGTAAAGTTACAATTGAACTACATAAACTGATAAAAACATCTTTTAACCGTATATTTTCATGTTGTCCACAGAACTGCTCTTGGGCACTCTTCGAACACACCAGAAGGCTGCCTGTGATGAAGAGATGGTGACCCTCATCTGTCCTCGAGGGACCACCATCAGCATCCAAGTGGCGCAGTATGGAGCTTCAGCAACCCAAGGGTCCTGTGCTTCAGACCTGGCGGAATACCAGCCGGTTGCTGTTGAAGTTGTAGGAGATACATCATGTATATGGCCTAGTGCTTTACAGGTTAGATGAATTTTTGAAAAAGTTACTTTAATAAAAAAAAAATGCAAATCGACGCAAACAAGAGCAGTAAAATTAAAATATTCAGTTTAAAAAAAACTGAATAATGAATTTCTCTTCGTCAAAAATTGAGGACCTAGGTGATATTTTTACATATAACATATAATTATATAAATATATTTAAAAATATAAAAAAAAACCGGTTTCCGCTGGTATCGGGAGCAGAGTCCAAGTAGATTGGTTAGGGCTGCAGAGACAGGAACCTCCTTACAATGCGGGCCGTATCGAGGAGTACTGTCTTCTGAATCCGGCCCTTGATCCAAACGCCAAGTGAGAGCTTCGACAGATGTTCGTCGAGTCTCTAAGGCCATTGGCTGTTACGACAATCCGCACAATGAGAGCCGAGTTCACATTCCACATATCGACAACCACGTATGCCAAGTCGAGATTTTTTATTTGTTTCTTTTCTAAATTCAAATGATGACTGCGACATGTACCGTACGCTCTTCATATATTTGATAGTGAACGGAGAAACGAAGGACTCGGAATGTTATTGGGGGCATTTTAAGAGGTCTTCGAATCCCTATATTCAATGTGCTGCGATTTGTATAGAACATAACTGATATTATCAAAATGTGATGTATGCTCGGTGACACATGAAACCTTCCAGTATGTTGTTTATTTAGTACACACATGTCACTTAACAGGACAATACATTAAGATACAAGAGCACAAAGGTACTGCTTATTTCAAAAGAAATTTCTTCCAGCAGACCTGCGAGAGGAAAGTTGGATTAGAAATCTAGACACAGTGTGTAGAAAAAAATTTGAGCTTAAAACAAACTTAATACCTACTAACAATTATACTTACAGCTTAGGCCTTACTTTGTTTAGGTTTCCCGTACAATGAGAGATTCGCACAAAACTGTTTCGTTTTACATAGCTCGATTGGTCGCCGCAGGTACTACAAATAACCAATAAATAAGCAGGCAGCATACAGCCTGTTTTACTGATTAAATAATTTCACGACCACAAAATTATGGCTCGATAATATTCGCATTAACCTATCCATTTTACATAATTGTAATCCTTTCAAACCCGGCCTGAATTTCCAATAGAGCGTTAGCACTACCAATATGTTTGATTAGTAGTGATTTAGTACTAGGAATATTATAGCCGGGAAATACTGCGTTAGTAAAATTAAGCCTTATAGCCTGAAGGCATGCTGTGATTAATGCAATGTAGGTACAATACTATATTAACATTGATGATGTTGATAATACAAGGTGTAACCATGTTCACGGAGCCATCAAGCAAGAATTCTGAACACCAAACTACCCTACGTAAAAACCATTGCTAGGAAATGGCATTTTTTTTGGGGGATACATCACGTTTTACGGTAAAACTCAATGTAACGCACTCAAAACATTGTGCTGATGGATGCCTTGAATAGTAAACGGGTCTTGGAGGTATTTATAGTATAGTTATGAAATTATAAACAAGTATTTAAAAAAAAAATGTGGAAAAGTTGGAATTTTGATGTGAAATATCTCAGTAACTAGAAGGTTCAGATGGTGGTATGGTCCAAAACAAAACAAATATCGCCGGCGCACACTGAGCGTGACCACAGATAAACAATAACATGTATGTCGTCTTTACTAACTACACATGGATTTTGAAATTGGAACGGTTTGGAGGTCACATGACATGTGATTCTTATTTTTTTTTTCATTGGGTGGCCTACATTTAATCTTTGTTTACACATAATTTAAGTCTTAGTAATTTACAATTAATGACGGGGAGAACAAGTGCGTTTCGGCTTCGTTAAGGGTCAATTTACACCCTTTATTATAATTATGATAGTAGGTAGTCAGTATTTAATTACCGCTTTGGTCTAGTGGCAGCAAGCGCGCCTGCTCAGAATGAGGTTTTTAGTTCGATTTTCAAGCATTCAGCAAGATTTCAATCAGTACTGAATTGGTCCACCAGGAATTTCTCAGTAGTAGCGGAGTGTGGATTTGTGCCCGGTTGATGGCATTAGGCTCATCTAACTGTTTCATGGGTAGTAAGTACCCCTCTGCCTAACCCCTCAGCTATTAATATCACTCCCTAAATGATTACTATGACTAGCTGTCCCGCGCAACTTCGTCTGCGTCACATTTTCCCCGTTTTCGCAAAATTTTTCATTGCTCCGATCCTATTGGTCGTAGCGTGATATATAGCCAATAGCCTTCCTCAATAATTGGGCCGTCTAACATTGAAAGAATTTACTAAATCAGACCAGTAGTTCTTGAGATTAGCGCGTTCAAGCAAACAAACAAACAAACTCTTCAGCTTTATTATTAGTATCTATTAGATATTATGCCATGCGCATGAGTTGTATTACTTATAATCCTTTAATCGCCTCTTACAATATCGACAGGAAGTGATGGGTGGTCTTTAATAACAAAGTCAAAACTGAAGTATTAAAACAAGAATAGTTTTGTGTTAAAGCAATCACTGTTCTTTTTTTAATTAAATACATCTTGAATCTTCGATGTAGTCTTCTATGTTCATACAAGGTGTAATGCATTACCTCTCGTCTGGTGACTTTTTTTTTTTTTTTTTGCGGATTGGAATTCATCAAATGACTTCTCCCGCTCTGGGAGGGAGTGTCAGACTTGACTGACTAAAACCCACCCATATTCCTTCTTAGCCCTTTGTGTTCCAGGGCCGCGGTATCTCTTTCGAACAACCCGCAGCCCTGGCAGGCATCGGCCCTTTCGGACGCCTTCCGGTTTGCTGAAATCTCCTTGAACACGTACGGCGCGTGGAACACGTACGCGCCGTCGACACGGCCTGTCGTCATGAGACGGACGGACGGTGAGCTAGCCCATTACTCACCGTCCACAGGCTCGCGCCTACGGTGGCCGGGGGCCACTGGTTGCCCCTCGACGCCCGGGGCGTCTCCCGCGGCGGCTGGGACGTGAGGTTCTCTCCCTCTCACGTTCCGCCACCTCCTTCGCTAGCATGACTGCTTCGCAGAAGGAGGCGACGGCTTCCCATTCCCTCTCGCTCCGGACCATGGATTGAACCAGGGCCGGACGCGAGAGGTCACCGCCGCCAATCGCCGCTACGAGGACACGGCGGTGCTCAGCCCAAGCGGGGCAGAGCTCCACGGTGTGCTCCACCGTGTCCTCCGGCCGATCCTCGCAATGGTAACACCCGGGCGTTTCCTCCCGCCCGATTCGGTGCAGGAACCTCCCGAAACAACTGTGTCCGGTAAGGACCTGCGTCAGGCGGAAGGTGACGGCGCCGTGCCGCCTCTCTAGCCACTCCTCAAAGTGGGGACTTATCGCCACTATTGTGGCGTGCCCTGCACGTGGTTGCAACAGTCGCTGTCTCCATGTCGCCATGAGATCGTGCCGGAGGTCTGTCCGCTGAGCGACAATTTGCCGCGGCAGCGGAGTTTCCCCCCGGCGTAGTGCCTCCGCGCGCCATTCATGCAGGCGCGCGAGAACCATCGCCTCCAGATCCCATGGCGGCAATCCGGCGAAGAGGCTCGCCGCCTCGTCGTCTGGTGACTCAGACATTGCTACTGAACTGTTTTAGTTCTTGGTACTATACCCACTTGTCAAATTGACTTGTGTTGACGACACGGATGGCGCAGTGGATGAGCGATCGACTGCTGCGCTGTGTGTCGCGGGTTCGATCCCCGCACGGAACAAATATTTGTATGGCCTACAGATAGTTGTTCCGGGTCTGGCTGTTTGTGTATGTGAGTTTTAAATGTTTGTAAACGCACCCACAATACAGGAGAAATTCCTAGTGTGGGGCAAAGTTTAAAAAAAAAAAAAAAAAAATTTTGGTTCTGTTTTTCAAGATGTAGTAGAACAAGAGCTTGTTCCAATAATCAGTTTCATGGTCCAAGACACCACACGAGAGGTTGTGCATTTTTTGCGTTACTCCTTGAATAACAAACTAACAAAATTTTAAATAACAAACTGAGTTTTTCTTTAGAAGATTTATTTTTGTCTCTGTTTTTAGGGAACTGGTTTACACTGTACGCTTCAGCCACTACAACATTTTGTTTGTGGTCGATCAAATGGTCGCCTTTAGTTTTTATTTTTTCATTTATGGATTACTGTTTTTCGATATATAATTTAAAATAAATAATAGGATTTCTCAAAATTTAGCTTACGTACTTAGTACGCACGGCGACCAATCAAGCTAACAAAACCATTTTATACGGATCTCTCATGGTGCGGGAAATCTATAAAAATCTGGTCCATGCTATACTGGAAATGTAAAGCGTGTATATATATACATAAATATTTACAGCAACAATTCAGTTGAATGTTCTTATATTGATATTAGAATAAAATACTCCAATCAAATCAATCGCACCAATTCGTTCGCATTGACAACCTACACAACTGCGTCATTCAAATTTTATTCCTTTTCAAACGCACATCCATTAAAAGTAAAATGCCAAACAGTAAAGTGTTCCTTTTTTAAACGATTTTATTACTCTTTCTGATATGTTTAGGCAATAAGTCGGCTTTACGAGCACCTGCCAATACTGTCATCCCCTCATAATATTCCAACTTTGAACGCAAAATTTCTCTCATTTCGCATTTTCACTATATTTTCTTACGCACAACTTCGGCTTACGAAAATACAGCCATGATTTTGCTTTTGTATTTTTTTTTTATTAGAATAAATGTTCCATCGAGACATTTTGTTTTTTTTTTGAACATCCAGCCTTATAAAAATATTATAGATTCTCTTGAATGTAAAATAGCAGTTATCCTATCGTTTCGTTTCATGTTTTAACATAACCCGCGCTGAAAGAAGAATATAACTTTATTTGCCAGTAAAATGTGATTTCGATTCAAAAAGGATTGCTTCAATAAATTGTTTGGGAATGTGTCATTTTGTCGTTGTAATGCTTTTGGATTGATTAATATGTATTTCAAATTAAATCGTTCGCTGATCAGAAAATTTTGATTCAATTTTATTTGTTCGTTATGTAATTAATTGTCAGTTTAATTATTATTCGATATGAATGAGAAAAATCTCGTTGGTCTGGTGGTAGCCGTCGCTATTGCTGAGTATAAGGTCCTGAGTTCCATTCTCGGGTCGGGCAAATGTATTGTGTTTAACCAACAGGAATTTCTCAGTAGTAACCACGGAGTCTGGATTTGTGCTCGGTTGATGGCAATAGGCTCGCCCCCTATTACATGGGTCTCAAACATAACTGGTGAAATGTGGGTGTACTTTTAGGTACATCTCTGTCTAACCCTACGGAGATTACAGGCGTGATGTTATGTTTTATGTTTTGTTATGATTGACAATACTCATATACCGTGGATATACTCCTATTAGTCATCATCATCTGCCTAGCCTAGGGAACCAAACTATCTTGGGGTCGGCTTCCTGTCGGCTGCAGCTGAGTCCCAGTATTTTACGTGAAGCGACTGCTTGTCTGACCTCCACAACCCAGTATCTGGGTAATACGATACCCCTTGGTAAGACTGGATGTCAGACTTTTAGCTTCTGACTACTCGTATCGACTGTCAAAGATGTACAAATGACAGCCGGGACCAACGGCTGAACGTGCTTTCCGCGGCACAAAGGAAACTCGGTATGTAATTATGGTCACCCATCTACGGACCAACATCGGCAAGCACGGCTTAACCTTAAAGATCGACCCGTGCGGCTGTTATTATTTAGAAAGAAAGAAAAAAGAAAGAAAACATTTATATTATTATTTAGCCACGAGCTCCTCCATCCTATTAGTGAAACCTAAAAGAAGTAGGTAATATTTGTCGCATCATCCACAGTTTAATCCAATCTGTGTATAAGTTTCTATTTTCATATAATCCTAAGCCTCTGGGATTATTCAAAATAATTCCACGACATGCAAAATGCCACCTTACCAAGTTATATAGACTGAAATAATATCACACGACCCACTGGTTTTCAACCTTATCTGCTCATTAGAATATCTCTAGAATTTGTTTCTGCACAAAGTTCTATTATTGACTGTAGATTCTGATATTATTAAAGTGAAACTTTTATTACATCGTCTCAAACTTTTTCGTCTGTGTGTTGCATGTCGCGTGACGCTTGGCCGCGGAGTAGGGACAAAGTGAAAGGCGCTCTGATGAGCGCCTTTCACTTTGTCCCTACTCCGCGTTTTATACGTTTTATACCCTTAATGGAATATTATTCCAATTTTTTTTAGTTTAATGTCTATAGTAGTGTGAAAAAAGTTTCACTTTTACCGTGGTTTCATAAAACCACACAATCCTTTTTTTTAGGTACAGACATATTATGCTTTAATTACCTTAAATGGTCTTGTGGTCGCAAACGCGACTGTTGAGCATGAGGTCCTGGGTTTGATTCCCGGGTCGGGCAATATGTTATTCGATTTTCCGTCAAAAATTTCCCAGTAGCAGCCACGGAGTCTGGATATATGCCTGGTTGTTGGTAATAGTCTCGACCCCTGTTACACGGAACTTAAAACTAACGGAAAGTGTGGGTGTACTATAACAGGGTACGCCTCTGTCTAACTCTTCGCGGATTACAAGGCGTGATGTTTTGTTACCCTAAACAATACAGCCAAAATCTTTCCACCACTTATCCAGCTCCGAAAATAGTCAGACATAACATTATCCAACCAACTTATTCAAAACTTTCTGCTTATCAACAGCTAAGAATCTATCAAACTCTCAAACTCCTTTAGGGCATAGTAACTATGCTTTAACCAAAGTTCTGACAGAATAGGCATACTAACTCAGTTGCGTAGTATTCTTTGTTACAGACCGTGGTGGAAGCATGTCAGAAGAAGCGACAGTGTAAGTTCCACACAAGCCCTAAGGCCTTTGGAGTCGACCCATGTCCGGGTTCTAGAAGATTCGTGGAAGTCGCCTACAAATGCCGTCCTTGTGAGTAACCTTTTACTTCTTGTCATCTTTGGAGTTCAGAGCGTAAATACAATAGAGACATCGTTTTATATTGTTGTGAGTGTGAAGGCAAAAAATCATCAAATCTTCGTCGTTGTTCGGGTCGGCTTCCAATCTAACCAGGTACAACAAAACAAAACAAAACAACAATATTTTAAGACTTTGCGAGGCATGCGCCACGAACAGCGCACAACGAATGCCCCGGCCATACGTTGGCTCGCCCTTGCACGTGCGTAACACATGCCTCACCACGAATACAAAGGTACACACCTTGCGAGGCATTCGCTGTGCGTTGTTTGCGGCGCATATGCCTCGCAATGTCTGTATACGGCTTTACATGTTATCCTTCGGTAAGTCAAGTTGACAGACTTTTTGGGCTTCTGCCTAACCGTAATGCGTCAGAGTCCCTTAGACCCCGTATTACTAATGGTCTGAATAAAATCTTTCTCAAAATGCATTTTAAAATGTTTTTGATGACAAATTCCTTTTTGATAGAAATGTGAAACGCTATTTGAATTCGGATCGTTTTATTTCGAAGTTCCTCAATTCCTTTGTGAGACTGTAACTGTAGTATTTGTTTGTGAGCTCTTAGATCGAATTTAGTTCTTACTTCACGAGAAATAAATTGATTTTGTTTTGCTGTAATTATGTACTTACCCATCTACTTATTGTTAATGTTTTTTTTTCAGACAAAACCTATTCGTTAGTAAAAATTGCTAAAGAAGATAGCTTTGTCTTATTTTACTTGTATTTTCTCTACGAGTATTTACATGATGCAAGTTACATAGGCAGAATCACCATAATCGTTTTTGTTGACAGATGAGTTTCGAAGCAAAGTTGGTTGTGAGAATGACGTCCTCCACCTCAGCTGCAACCCTCACTCAAGGGTGGCAATCTACTCAGCTCAGTATGGCCGAACAGAGTACGATTCCATCCAGTGTCCGCAACCTAGAGGAATGAAGGAAGAAAGTAAGTATTAACTTCAGACAGATACTATCATTAACACTGAAAACGGGATATTTAGAATGTTTACTTTTTAGGGTATCGTAGCCGAATGGCAAAAAAACAGAACCCTTATAGATTCCATCATGTCTGTCTGTCTCCTCATCCGTATATGTCACAGCCACTTTATTCCGAAACTATGTATTAGGACTACAACGTTTAAACTTGAATTATGTGAACGGCTTTACGATTTTTATACAAAAATTAAAAAATAAAAGCTGAAGATCGAGTTCCCCATACATGGAACTGAAAATAAAAAGAAAAACAATCAAACCAATGAATTAATGAAAAAATGACATAGTTTTCTAAAAACCGTTTTTCTCAAAATCAGTCGTTTGAACGTAACTCCGAGATAAACTTGGTTTGATAGAGTTTTGCTTCGTAAAACTACATCAATATGTGGTCAACCCAATAATCTAGTAGTAATCCAATTTACGTCTTGGCTACTTAACAAAAATAATGTAATTCCGACCTCATTTCACGAAAAGACACGAACAGGGTGGTTAGCAACAATGTGAGTGACCCTAAACGACGCGTAAACTTTCTTTTTTTTTTATCCATTATCTACTTTTCCTTTTCGTCACCGAACTCCATTCACCTGGAAAACTCATCACGTTGGTTCTAATCTGTTTTGTTTCGTTCCTTCGCCATTTTTGTGGCGGTATTTTTGTTTCATTTTCACGTGTCTTGGATGATGGATGGAGTTTCAGTGCACATCGATTATATTCGATGTTACCTGGGAATTGATCAAAGCATCTGTGAGTGCTGTTATTTGATTTCTGCAATTTGTCGAAAGCATCAATAATGGGATATGAAGCACATTTAGTACCTCGATCAGAGATTCACTGACGGTGCATTTGTGAAACGAATGCTCATTTCAGGTGTCATTGAACTGTCATCTATATTCAAAGCTGACAATTATGACTAATCTTCTACTGACAGGACGTATTAAATCGAAAATACTTCGCCGCATTTGCATATTTAGATCGAGAATGAATGTTCTCGAAATGTAGCAATATAATATAACGCGAACAATAGGCGTTGATAGAAAATTAATAAGCACACTTTAGTACTTTTATCATCTCAAATTCATTCTGAAGGAAACCTAATTTCAAAATGAAAGCGTTCCTCGGTCGGAATCGCTAATTTAATTTTAACGTGTAAATTCAGCCCATTGAAGCCTGTTTATTGAATAAATTATTTAGATTCTTACGTTTTAGAAACGTAGGGATGAGCGAGTTAGAATAATACTCCAATTGTTTACATTTTATTGTATCCCATTGTAATACTTTAGTCTTATAAGACGTAGTTTAAAAAATAATGTTTTGCAAATAAGTTTCGAAAATATTTTGCAATTTAAATGGTAGGTCGTTATATAACTTGGGATTGGTTTGATAGTTGTTTTCGAAAATTTAAAGCCTTCTCAAGAAAATATCTCATAAAGTTGAATAAAGGAGTTAAAACTAAGGCCTCGCTCAGATGAACGACTTTACTGTTTTATTGTGTTTGGCCTACTTACTAATTATTTGCGGCCAACACAATATCGAAGTTGAGTCGCTTGTGAGCACTACTATTGAAACCATTCAACCGCAAGCAGAAACAACGGTATTAATTGGTCAAAACTTATTCGAACTCTAACAATTGAATAAACATAGACCGTTTTACTTTTTAAATTGAGAAGTAAACAAAAACAAATCTATGGTCGTGACATCTGAATGACATAGCAATTTGAACATTTGAAATTCGAATCGTTAAAACGATTCCAACGCAGTTCGGAATAATAAATCAAATTATCGGTTCGGATATTCATACAAACCCACCGTTCGATTGTCCATTCTAAAAGCGTCTCTCTAATTTTAGTTTGCGCTAACGGCTCCTCATACTTCGTAAAAGTGGGCATTATTCAACCCTAAGTGAGCAGTAAACGGGGGCTGGAAAACATCAAATCGATAATGGGTCTCATTATACTGCCCATCTTATGTAACTGAAGCATTTTTGTTATGTTCGGATATTTCCTACTGGGCTAGTGTCGTATGTTAATAGAGAAAAGATCATATTTTTTTGGCTTTAGTCTATGCTTACTCTTTTAGTTGTGCTTCTCAAGAAACATTTTTGACGTGACAACGTCTAATAAATCGATCAACGCCAGCTGCATGCACGAAATAGGACGACTCATTGTCCCGTTACGCTCATTGTCCCGTTGCGCTAATTGTACGCTTGCGCCGCATCAATGTTTTGTTATGACGTTGTCACGTTAAACTATCGTCCGTACCAACTCTACAGAAACCAATTTTTTTGCAGATAAAAACATCTGAAAAAAAAAAAACAAATATTACGCATAAACAGTTTCTTCCACAAGTATCACAGTGTTGCCACGTTGAATAATGTTCACAATCGTCGCCGCAATTATTTCGATATTAAACTAAAAGCGCGTCACAATTACGGATGCATTGCTTTTAAATTGCGTGGTATGGGTTACTTTTCAGTGTTTTAAATAAAGATTATTGGTTGCATTTCATCGGGTTCAGTTACCAACTTGATGTTTAATAACTCTTGATTTTTTTATGTTTACCACAAATGCCATCACTTTTGCAAAACCGTAATTATTATTACAATAACTAGAAAGGCTGCTATTGGCATAAAGCCTACGAAATATGAGATATTGCTTAACACAATTTCTATTACAAGTTGAAGGATTTTGATAGAAATTCTTAATCTATTTCTTCATGAAAATGTTTGGATACTTAAATGAGCTAATAAAAGTTGTTGAAGTTTATTAAGGTAATAAAGGTTTGTAGTAAATTAAGGGCTTGGGAATGTTCTTGTTACTACGAAAATGTTACGCGATTACCCGGCAGGTCAATTTTATCTGGAGATCGGCTTTGAACTGTACACGTCGGCTAAAGTAAATTATAAAAGATCTTTGCAAAGTGCAGCACTGCTTGGAAAATCAGGAGTCGTACTTATTTATATTCTTACAAAATAAACTCAGTTGCAATTGGATACTTACAATAATAAAAAAAATACCCTTCAATTGATTTTATATGAAACTTCAACAAATCTGACTTTATAATTTTGTTTATTCAGAAGGACTTAAGGCTTATTTTCATTCCAAATGTCAATCTTTTGAACATGTCAGAGAGAAAAAACACGTTTTTAAATACCTATTAAATCATCAAGCAGGTCTCAGAGAAAGTTAACAACGTATCCATTGTAACGCCCTATTTAAATTAAGAATCCAAATATTTACCCTCAAGCATTTGATAGTTTTTATTAAGTTTTTTTTTTTAAAGAACTTTAAGAAACATCTAACAAAGTAACCATTGTATTCTTCCATTTAAAATAAGGATCCAAATATTTACCCCAAAGAATTTGATGGCTAATAAAACTTTTTTTTCTCAGCCTGTTTGGAGCCATATGCGACGGAGACCGCTATGAGGGAGTGCCATGGCAAAAGAAGATGTGTTCTGTCTGCAGACAGCAACATGTTCGGGAAGCCTTGCCGCGCCGGGAGTCGAACCTACCTCAAAGTTGTTTACACTTGTGGTAAGTCCGTGAGAATGTTTTAAAACTCGTAAGTTCAGCAATTAAGTCGTAAAATGCTTTTAAACAGCGTGCAAGTTTAATGGACGTTTTATATTTTGGTTCTTGTTATGGTCTAAAGTGTAATGTGCACGATTAAGTGCGCCTCTGATGGAAGGCAGAGTGTAAGCGGTTTTAACAGAAGATTGGTATCGTTTAATTTATTAAATCAACTTTACATTATGAAAAAAACTTAACGGTATTTTTCTTTGACTGAATTGGAGTTTCTCTTTGCCCGTTTATTTTTCCTAAACTAGGTTTCTTTCGTTTCGTCTAGTCTATTGTTAGTCCATTTATTTTTATTTCATAGAACTGGATGCTTCAAAAGCTTTATTTGTTAAAAATAAAAACAGTGCCTTCAGTTTATTTTGTGCAAGGTTATTTTTGCAAGTGACATAGTAGGACAGCTCTAGAATAAAAGCAGCAATGTAAAACTACAACAAAAACAAATCTTATTTTTTTATATAAAAATGTGGTAAATCTCATCAATATTGTGTGCCAGTGACAAGTTGAACGTGATCCTATTTGACTGAAAAAAAAAACAACAATTTATATTAAAATAAGTCCAATTTTTTTCGAACCAGAAAATAAGAACTGTCATTATAAAATAATGTCCTGTATTTTACTTTATTATTATCTAGGGAGACGGCAAACCATTTCTTCTAAATACAACTTTCAATAATAGATTTACACCTTCATTCTGATTGAACAGTTAAGTTTAGTGGTCTATACAGATACTTAAAGATACGTATACGTTCGGGGGTACACTTAGTCAGAGAAGACAAAAGGATTACATCAGGAGGACGGCAACCAATTTGTCTGCCAAGCGTAATGGCAATATTGCTTCAATACTGTTTGTTGCTCTAATCTATGGTGACCGTCTGTGGTCTAAAGACTTTACGGAGATCTGCACAGATTAAATACTTATTGGAAAATGCTTTCCTTTTTCAGTTGCAACAAAATGATTTATTTTTGTTCTTGAGAGCTCTCTTAGCTAACGGTCATTTAACTTGTAATTTTGAAGTAAGCCCTGACTCGGTGCCTTAAATTATTTGAGGTCACAACAGGATAAGTAGCCCTGTTGAGCAATATTGCAGACTAAAGAGTCATCAAGTGGCAACGTCAAAAAAAATACCCCAAATTGCGTTTTCAGCAATAGAGGTAATATTATAAATAAATAATGGGTCGGCATCATAATATTATTATTATTTAGAAACATAACATAACATCACGCCTATAATGCCCAAAGAGTTAAGCAGAGGCGTACCTCACAGTCCACCCATTATCATTCATTTTAAATTGAGAAGTAAACAATTTAAAACAAAACTACCAACTGTAAGTGTCGTACCAATAAACAAGTCGCTAGTATTACAACAGTGTTAACAGCCAGTAACACGAGCTAAGCAACTACGGTCTGAAATTCTGGGAATCCTAGTTATCCGTACTGAAAACGCGAAAGATATATATCTTGCAACAATGGAGTAAGTTGCGAACAACGAAGACGGTCTAGCAAAACGGATAGCTTTAGAACCTCTTACATTATTGTCACTTGGGACCACTAAAATGTACAAGCAAACAGCGCCACAGGGTCAATCCTAGTTAGTTATTAATATTTATGAACATCTGCCGACATTATTTCAATCCGAGATCTCCATTTTGTACACAGATATTGCCTCTGTAAGATATGAAACGATTTGGAAGTAAATAGGCTTAAGAATTTCGAATTTGATCACAAAACAATCTATTTTTTGTTGGCGAAAAGAAACAGACCCTCTGTTTCCAGTTAAGAAAGTTATTTCTTGTCGATCAGTCAAAAAGTTTTGTTCTTTATTTTTACTTGTTTTTTTTAAATATTTTTCTTTGTTGTTTCCTTGTCAAATGTTTATTTATTGGAGGTCAGCTTGCGGAAACGTTTCTTTAGCGGGTTTCCAATGGAACCGCGGCTACGTAAATCACGATTTGCGTTGTTACATTATTTCGTTTCGACAACAATTTGCAAGCTATTGTATTTTTTTCTGCAATTTTAATATTGCGGAATCGAAAGCTATTTTATCCGGTATCTATCCGCATTCGGCTCGATAAAACGGTAAATTTTAATATTCTGTTAATACAATAAATATGATTTGTAGAACGAGACACGTAGACAACATTTTTATGAAAATTGTTATGTACACGAAAAAGACGTATCTACGCAAGTAAAGCAATTTTCAGCTACACTGTAATCCTGAATTTTTACAATTTGATTGACATATTTCAGAGAAACAAACTTTTCTGAAACATTTCAGTGTCAGTAGTTTTGTAGTTAGAAGCGTTTTTGGCTGTTTTGGAAACCTGTTAGGTTCATCAGTAGTAAAAGATATTTAGGGCATACAACAGGATTTTATCAAATGTGGTATCATAATAAGTAATTTTGAAAAGAGAAAAATGAGTTCTTTTTGCTTTTAATAAGATATTGGTCTTCCGGCCCTGTAGCGTACAGGGCCGGAAGACCAACCTTTCAACAACATTTTGTTTTCTTCGTGTCACTGACGCGACAGTATCAATCTTTTGAAAGCAAGTCACAGTGGCCGCATGTTTTTGGGATAATTACGCGGGATCTGAGGTAAACCCTCACCTCGCTACTATTCCATCGATGTCGTCATCTTTATGTCGTTTAATACAAATAATTAGTCACTAAAAAGCTATTGGGATCATTTCTGTTTTAATTAAATAAACAATTAGTACGTATGGGTGGTGTCGATGCACAGATATAAATATGTCGATGTGACGTTATTTTTTAATGAGTCATTATTGGACGTTATACAACATTTGAATGCCTTCCTGTTCCATGGTAACCCCACTTAACACTACTCTATATACTTCAAAAGTGTTCTGTGAAGCTTCAATTCTCACAAGCTAAGCTTACCTATAAGCCTTCCACTCTGTCACTCTCTATTAAATTCACAAATTAATGAAAACAATGTTCTTGAAAGAAAGGTAAGTGAAGTCATACTTTACCTAATTTCCGCCTTATCAAATATTCAGGACAAGAGGCACAGTCGCGAAGATACCCGACACTTTTCTATCGCTGATTTTTGCTTTAAAAATGTCTCCTAAAGTATCTTCTTGCTTATATCTGCTAAAAAGTTAAGAAGGCTTACTACTGTGTTGATATTTGCTAATTTTAGAATTGCTTAAAACACAGACAGTAACCTCTCCTTTCATTTGTGCCTTTCATTTGACATCATTCAATCGATGTGAAACGTTTGAACGCAAAATGAACCAAAAGTCAACCGTCTGATTTCAGTTATAGCAAAATTCCTTCCAGAATTCAGTAACCGTTTTCATCCTCAATCTTAATAATGAGTTTTGTCTACATATAAAAATCACTAAATATTCAGATATTCATTCTAAAGATTCTGACTATGCTATCTATGCAAAAAACACAGAACTAGCAATAAAATGTACTGAAAGATGTTAAACAGCTGTCAAATCCAGTTACAGTTATTGTCATTTTACCTCTGATTTTCAAAGTGACCTTTATTTTCTTTGTCATAAGGTTCATGTCAGAGGTAAAATAATTACGGAAAGACTGTAGTGCGTTAGAATAGAATAGAATAGAAATAGAATAGAATATAAATAATTTATTTGCATTGAATGTAGATACATTATATTGTTGGATCACTGGTTAAATAAATCCACAAACGGCTGAACCACGTATAATCAGTTTATTCCACCTCAAATAACATCGTTTACACTGTCTAGTTTTTAACACATTACTACATTTACACTTTTTAATACATAAGTCGTACCGATCACGGCAATAATAAAAATGTTCGACTCTTCAGCATAAACTATCAAGCCCGACCGTTTTTTTTACAAAAAAAACACCAACTGCTTGTCGAGACAAAATATCAAATGCAATGGGGGTAACTTGAAAAATACATAGCTTGAATTAGTCTTTGTGCATCGATATTGTTACTTTATCCTTTTTGATTAAACCAAACAGTTTTCTAAATTCGTTATACGTCAAACGTTCTTTTATTTTTTCCTCCTGTTTTTTACTTTTTTTTTTTATAAAAAGTATCAACCGAAAAACAAAAGAACAATGGTTTTATGTTACCATAAACAAAATTATAACCGTGAATAAAATATCGAAACATTCTAATTATTATAATAAAGCGTTTTAACAGTTCGTCCATCCTGATCACCGTACACGTCCTCGTGTACATTAATAATTAATAACAAAAACTTAGCAATATACACACAGAACAAATTAAACAAGTCAACATATACTAAGTAATTAAACACAAGCTCAACACAACCGTTTTGCACAATATTTCACAGACCCTCTGCTTCAAGATTTTGATAACACATCACATACGTTGTGCACTTCACAAGTTCTGCCCCGTACTGTGGAGTCCGTATCGCACACGTTGCGCAGTCCGCACCGCACACCTTGTGTGGTCAGCATCACACACCTAGTGCGGTCCGCATCTCACATCTTGTGCTGTACGCAGAGCACACCTTGTGCAGTCCGTTGTGCACACATTGTGCACCCCAAGTGCAGTCCACACTGCACACCAAGTACAGTCCACACTGCCCAACTTATGGATCTTGAACACTTGAAAAAAAAAAAAAAACTGTTGCGCACCTTGCGCATTGCAATGCACACCTTGTGCACCTATTATCGCACACCTTGTGCACCTATTATCGCACACCTTGTGCACCTATTATCGCACACCTTGTGCACCTATTATCGCACACCTTGTGCACCTATTATCGCACACCTTGTGCATCCTACTCCTAATGCGTCACGCATCTTGCGCATTACATTGCACACCTCGTGCACCTATTATCGCACACCTTGTGCATCCTACTCCTAATGCGTCACGCACCTTGCGCATTGCATTGCACACCTTGTGCACCTATTATCGCACACCTTGTGCATCCTATCAATTATGCGTCGCGCACCTTGCGCATTGCATTGCACACCTCGTGCACCTATTATCGCACACCTTGTGCATCCTACTCCTAATGCGTCACGCACCTTGCGCATTGCATTGCACACCTTGTGCACCTATTATCGCACACCTTGTGCATCCTATCAATTATGCGTCGCGCACCTTGCGCATTGCATTGCACACCTCGTGCACCTATTATCGCACACCTAGTGCATCCTACTCCTAATGCGTCACGCACCTTGCGCATTGCATTGCACACCTTGTGCACCTATTATCGCACACCTTGTGCATCCTATCAATTATGCGTCGCGCACCTTGCGAATTGCATTGCACACCTTGCGCATTGCTTTGCACACCTTGTGAATTATTTATTCTAAACAATATAAGTTCATGCTAAGGTCTCTAACAACACAACTAGTGAGTGCACTAAAACATAAAAAAAAAGTAAATCAGACCGTATGTCTCCTAAGCGCTCTTTACGCTGACTATTCATACTACTGCATTAACAGCCCAACTGCCTTCATTACATCAAACTTGTTCATTTTCACTCATCATTTCATTTTCGGACGATTCATCAGTCCGACCGGTTCCAAAACACAACCACGGATAAATTTTATCCACTGCGTATACCCCTTTGTAAACGGTCGTACCTTTCTTGGTTAACGGAGTATCAGCAACCTCATACCTATCATTGTCAAATACTTTTGTAATTCGATACGGCCCCGATAATTTCGGCAGTAGTTTCTTACTTTTACCTACACTATGAGTTTCTCTTGCTACTCTAACAAGTTCCCCTAATTTGTATTTTTGCGCTTCTTTCCTTTTTTTATCAAAATACTCCTTTTGTTTACTTTGCGACTCATCAACGTACTGTTGTACTTCTTCTCTTATTTTAACTATATTATTTAGTTCGTTATTTTTATTTACATCGTCTTCAATATCGGATTCTATCTCGGGTATGATATGACCTTCGCTGGTACTAGTGAGTTTAAGACCAAATAAGATTTCTGATGGAGACTTTCCCGTACCTTTATTAAGGGTATTATTCAAGCCCCATTGAACTTTAAGTAAACGGTCATCCCATAAACGTTCATCCTTACCGTGGTTTTGAGCAGCAAGAGAATCTAAAATTGTTCTGTTGTACCTTTCCACTTGGCCATTTGCCCGTGGAGAAGCAACAGCATTTAAAATGTGCTTTGTGCCCATTTCACTCATAAACCCTTTGAATTTACTGCTTGTAAATGATGTACCCCGATCACTAATTAATCGTGTTGGTACACCGAACGTACCAAAATAATCCCTCAAAACTGCGATAGATGTGTTCGATTTTGTATTTTTGACCGCTTTTAAAACAATGAACTTTGAGTACGCATCTATAATTACAAGTATGTACGAATTCTTCCTTTTACTTGAAACGAACGGTCCGACATGATCGATGTGGACTGTATGAAAAGGCTTACAGATCTTCGGGATAGGGTGTAGGTAACCTTGTTTCTTTCCCGATGGAATTTTATTATGTGCACACTCTAAACACGCGGCCACATATTTTTTTGTAAATCTTCGCATCCGCGGGAACCAATAGTGGTCTTTTATTCGCTCGAGCGTCTTTTCAAAGCCAAAATGCCCTATTTCGTCATGATTCTTTTGTAAAATTTGCCATCTACAGCCTTTTGGTACAACCCACCTCAACCCATTTTCCGTACTACGATAAATCCGATCTTTCTTTAATACAAAATTTTTACGAATCTCTACAATGTCATTATAGTTTGTATCTGACAGGATATCTTTAATCCGTTTTATTTCAGGATCACCTAATTGTACAGTTGTAAGCCAGTCATCAGTAATATTAAAAACGTCATAAGTCTCAATTTCTTTGACTACGCCTCTTTCCTGAGAAGGCATAGGATTTCTGCTTAGAGCATCAACATGCAGCATAGCCTGACCAGACCTGTATACGACATCGCAATCAAACTCTTGGATTAAACTCCACCATCTAGCCACTCGTGGCACCATATCCCTTTTTAGAAAAGTTGCCCGCAAGGAATTACAATCGGTTACAATGGCAAAGTGTAACCCAAGAACGTATGGTCTGAATCGGACTAAAGCGCATATAACTGCTAGGGCTTCTAGTTCATAAGATGAAAAATGGGATTCCTCAGGAGAGGTTTGCCTGCTATAAAATGCAATAGGTTTAAAAAGACCATCAGTCTGTTTTTGCAATAATATTGCACCTACCCCATGTTTACTTGCATCCGTATGGATTTGGGTTTCCGATTTAGGGTCATATAAAGATAGAACAGGTCGCGAAGTTAGCGCGGTTTTAAGTTTAACGAACGCAGTCTCTTGTTCGTCACCCCAAGTCCACGTGACGTCCTTTTTTAACAATTTTGTCAAGGGGCGTGCAATTTCAGCAAAACCTCTGACAAATCGTCTAAAAAAACTCACTAAACCTATAAATTGCCTTACGTTGTGAGCGTCACGAGGGTGTGGAAAATTACAAACAGACTCTATTTTACGAGAACCTGGTCGTATTCCATCACTCGACACCTCGAACCCTAAATAATCTACACGCTCTTGGAAGAAATGGCATTTTTGAGGTTTAAGGGTTAAATTTGCTTGTCGTAATTTATCGAACACTACTCTTAGTCGATCGATGCCTTGTTCAAAACTTTCAGAGGGCACTAAAATGTCATCCATATACGCCAACGCGATGTCAAATCGAGCGTTCCCGAGTACCAAATTGACAGCACGCTGAAAAACAGCAGGGGCATTTGCTAGACCAAACGGCATGCGATTAAATTCGAACTGCCCGTCTGGTGTAACAAACGCCGTCTTAGATTTTGACTCTTCGGTTAGACCTATTTGATAGTAACCTGAGGCCATATCTAACGCACTAAAGTATTTGTTACCTGCAAGTCTATCAATTTGGTCCTCTATTCGAGGAATAGGGTAATGTTGTTTAGAGGTTTTTCTATTCAAAGCCCGATAGTCAACGCATAGCCGTTTGTCCCCGGTTTTTTTCTTCACTATTATTATGGGTGATGCATAAGGTGAAGTTGATTCCCTAATAATGTTGTGTTTTAACCTCTCCGGCCGGAGTGGAACGAATTCGGTACGCGCAAGCTTTACCGTTGATCCCCGCCGTACCGAATTCGGTACGCGGCGCACCAGCAACTTTAAACCCTTATCGTACGAGAAGTAAGGTTCTAATTCGCTTGTTAAAATTTACGTCTCGGGCCAACTAGAGTTCGATTCAAATGAAACCATCATACCAACCTAACAACAGCACAAAATTATTAAAAAAATAAAGAAACGCGTCTTTGTGGACTGTCAAAATGCGTCATGGCGGCCAGTGTGGAACGGTGATGTTTTGTTTTGGAATGCAGTGAAATTGTTGTGTTTTGTGTTGTTAAACTTTGGTAAGTAAATGTATAGTATGTTATAAGTGTATAATGTAACTTTTTAGATAGTCATTTGCTGGAAAAAATATCTAAAAATTATGTTTTTGACCCAAAAATTTCTCCAAAAATTTCTCCAAAATTCCTTTGTTGTGAAGTTCGTCAGTCGAAATTGAAAATATGAATTTGACTCTTTTACAATGAAATATGGTCTTGGAAACATTAGTAATAAGCGAAAAAATAGTGATAATTCATTATTTCTTGCATTCGAGGCATATTTATTCATATTTATTGATATTTCAAGTATTTTCATGCATTGAACTGCGCAGTTAGAAAATGGCCGATTCTAATAAGACGTTTGAGTTGGAATCTTGCAAGAATAATTTATGTAGGACTCCTCAAAAACACTGTCATTAGATTACTTGTATATTTCTTATGTTAGATTTAAAGTTTCGTGTAAATTGATTCAGTAGTTTTAGCAAAAAAAAAACAAACTACGACAACAGTATGTTTGCGGCGAGCTCTCTGATTTCTATGCGATGTTTATAATTCTCAAGTAGTTATGAGACAGTTGTTTATATTGTAATACATGGTCTCGTTTTTCAACAACCCGAAACTGTTTACCGGTTGAGATAAGAGCTAATAGAACTCGAGCGATAAGCGTTTTTGTGAGCGCAGGCCACTTGACTCGCGCGATGACGTAACTGGGGGGCCCGCGGGGTGTTTTTTTTGTCAGCCAGAAAGGCTTGAGAGGTTAACAAATCATCCACCATGAGTCTCACTTCATTACGTTCTGCATGACTAAGACGATAAGGGCGATATACTACTGGGTTATTATCGTTTAACTGAATATCCATGGTCGTTACGGTAGTGTGGCCCAACTCTGTTAAATTCATCGCAAAACAATCTCGATATTCGTCAATTAGTTGTTTCAACTTGGCTTTTTGATCATAATCTATGGGACCAATATTTAAATCATTAAATGTAATGTGAGTAAGCCCTCTATCAATTTTAAAAACATCGTAACATCTCTTCTCAGCTTGATTATCGTTGTACAGAAATCCTCGACAAATTAATTTACCTTTACTGAACGATATAGGTTGATTATTCGTGTTTAAGACCGTAACATAACCTAAGCCGTTAAAAAAATTGCATATTCCGATTTCAATCCTGTATGAGTTCCTATAACCGTTTTCTATAAAAAGTTGTCCTGTGAAACAATTATTGGTGTAACATTTAACTGAACCACTCCCGTATAATTGTATAGATTTACAGCACTTGAGACTAAATGTTACACTCGCATTCTTATTTTTAGATGTAAAAACTAATTTATCGCTTGTTTTAATCACTTCTACATGAGATTGTTCAGTAGCGGTCTGTCCTAATAATACATCGTAACTTAAAAAAATATCTGGTACGATCATTAAATCTACCGTTACTATAACTCCTTCCAAAGACAACTGCAAGTTACATATACCTATTGGGTTTATGATGGCATTACCAAACCCCTTTAATATGGGTAAATTATTGTTTATCCATTTCATAGGATTAACTAGTGTCCGAGCAACTGATTCACGTATTAGACAACACTGACTTCCAAAATCTATGTAGCTCGTAAAAGATTGACCGTTAATTGAAATGATTTTTTTGAATTTTTCATCTGTCTTTATATGTTTGGTTTCATTTAGTCATAATGTTTTAATCTCTGCATCTTTTCTAATTTCCCTTGTACAATTTGGATTATCATGGCCTACTCTCATACATTTCTTGCATTTTACTATTGGCTTTGGACATTTCGCAACCATATGTCCAACTTCATGACAGTTGAAACATTTTAACACTCTAACATCGCCTTTAGATCCACGTTGCGACATATCTGATACGGGTTTTATTATTTTCTTGTTAAAATTTCGGTCAACACGTTCATGCTTAACACTTCTTAAAAATCCTAATAACTTATCAACGTTATCAAATCCAACGGCCTCTGCGCCATACCGGACCGACCTATCCTCTATGCCATACACTATACAATCGATAGCATCTTTTCCTGAAATACGACAACGATTTAGAGCTACCAATTTTTCGTAATAATATTCCTCTAAATCGTCTCCAAATTTAGCTTTCAGGTTAAGCATTTCAGTTAACAAATGTGCATAATTTTCGTTGGTAGGAAAAGCAGCCTTAAGTTTTTCTTGCCATATATCCCATGAGTGCTTAACAGAGGACTGCCCTTCATACCAACGTTTTGCAGTATTCACAAGTTTTGGAAGAGCATAATGAGTAGTTTGTTTGCTATCCCAACCGTAAATATCAGCACATTCGTTGACTTTGTTCAGCCAAGTAACTATTGTTTGATTTTTAATTTTTGGATCAAATTCGGGCACTACATTAATAGATGTATATTTATTTTTCACTGGAGGATTTACGGTTGCGATAGTTTGCAAAGTTTTATTAAGAGTCGCTAATAAATCAACACTAATATTATAAGAACTATTTTCCCTGGGTATTTCAGCGGTTGTAGACGGCGGCGGCGGCGTATTCGATTCCTGATCAGGCCTGAGGTTGTGACCATCTTCCTTCGAATGACCCTCCATGCGACGCGATTTACCAGTCAAAATAGCACTTATTCCAGCACACTGAGACTCGTTATTAATTTCTGGCGAACGAAGTAATCTTTTACGTTTGTAACGGTTTTTGCTAACTTCGTCTCGAGATCAACTTCGCCGATACAAACTGCGTGACGAGCTTCGAGTAGAGGATTTCATTCGCGACGTGCGCTTACGGGATCTACCACGATGCTGTCGATTCTTACGTCGAGGGCGAGAACGTGACCCTGAACGTGTTCGCCGCTTAGCAACACGTGTCCGGGTAGATCGCCTGTGGTGTCGACTATGAGATTTCCTTCGTAAACGCACCGAAGACACTGCTGAACTGCTACGAGAACGCGATGTACGTCGCGTTCTTGATCGTAATTTTCTATCACGATCCATTGAGTTTATTAGAAACTGAAGCACTTACCAGTAACGGCAAAAAAAAAAAAAAAAAGAATCTTTATAATAATGACCGAGAAAGGCGCGCACGCAACGACCCCGCTTCGGATTTGTTGGATCACTGGTTAAATAAATCCACAAACGGCTGAACCACGTATAATCAGTTTATTCCACCTCAAATAACATCGTTTACACTGTCTAGTTTTTAACACATTACTACATTTACACTTTTTAATACATAAGTCGTACCGATCACGGCAATAATAAAAATGTTCGACTCTTCAGCATAAACTATCAAGCCCGACCGTTTTTTTTACAAAAAAAACACCAACTGCTTGTCGAGACAAAATATCAAATGCAATGGGGGTAACTTGAAAAATACATAGCTTGAATTAGTCTTTGTGCATCGATATTGTTACTTTATCCTTTTTGATTAAACCAAACAGTTTTCTAAATTCGTTATACGTCAAACGTTCTTTTATTTTTTCCTCCTGTTTTTTACTTTTTTTTTTTATAAAAAGTATCAACCGAAAAACAAAAGAACAATGGTTTTATGTTACCATAAACAAAATTATAACCGTGAATAAAATATCGAAACATTCTAATTATTATAATAAAGCGTTTTAACAATATGTACAACTCATAAGAGTTGTTACAGTAGTAATTATTTCTTCCTGGTACATTCTACCATTTAGCATGCAAAAATTTATACTTATAAACAATTATACAGCTTCAATATAAAGACTTTCACAACAATTCAACAAATTATCTTGTAACAAAAAATAAAATAAAAATTTAAATCAAAAATAGTAACATAATAATACAGGTATATTTTATCTGTTAGGAAATGTGATACAGAATAATAACATTTTTGCGTTCATAAAGATGAAAGCTGTTTTTTAAAAATTCTCAAAGGTTGCTCCTTGCGTTTACTTATAGGTCTGTCTTTCAGACTATACTTTCGTTGCAGCTGTTGTGAGTATCATTTTAATTAACCGACTTCTAAAAAAGGAGGAGGTTCTCAATTCGGATGTTTGTATTTTTTTTTTTTTTTTTTTTTTTAATGTTTGTTCGCGCATTACTCCGTCGCTTGCCAACCGATTTGGAAAATTCTTTTTTTGTTTGAAAGGGTATACTTCCCAAATGGTCCCATAGTCACCAAGTCAGGATCTGATGATGGAATCTTGGCGAAATCGAGGGAACTCTTCAAATTTTATAGGAAAACGTACAGCGATTTTGATATTTTCTACAAGAAATGAAGCATTTGCGTCCAATAAGAACCATTTTACTATCAGATCTGATGATGAATCCAAGAGACAGGCTTCGGATCTCCATAACAAGGCAATGAATCTTAGCTGTGTTTGGGCTTGTTGGAATCGTAACGGTATGCACTTTTCAGGTGTACCAATAATAAGTTAAAAAAAAAAACTGTTTTAACCGACTTCTATAAGGAGGAGCTTATCAATTCGATTAGTTTTTTTTTTATGTATGTACACCGATTACGCTGAGATTTATGATCCGATTTGCGTGATTCTTCTTTAGTTTGATGTGGAATACCTGCCATTTGGTCCCATAAAAAATTAATATAGTTTGGCCATATAGTTTTCATTTTATTAAAAATTTTGTTATATGTAAATTTTTCACGTATGTACACCGATTTCTCCGTGATTACTGGAACGATTTAGATGATTTTTCATTCATTTGGTAGAGAAGCTTGCCCGGTGGAGCCATATGAATTTTATTATCTTTGCTTAGGTCCTTTTGAGTCATCCTCTTTATTATGCATTTTGTCCTTTGTCGTATGTACGGACGATGTGCTGGTGTCTAGTTACAATGTAAAAATTATACTTGACTAGGATTAAAGTGAGATACCACAACTGAAAAGGCTAAAATAAAAACTTTTTTACAAAAAAAAAAATAACCGACTTCCATAAAACACTAAAAAGTGGCAAATAATTTTAGTTTCGGAAGTCGGTGGCAAAAAAGTAAATGAAACAAACAAGTCACCCACTGCCGAAACTAAAATTATTTGCCACTTTTTAGTGTTTTATGGAAGTCGGTTATTTTTTTTTTGTAAAAAAGTTTTTATTTTAACTATGTTATTTGATTCATAGATAACTAGTCTATGTTTTATTAATAATCATCACCCCACAGCAGTCTACTGCTGAGCATAGGCCTCTCCAATCGTACTGCATTCAACATTATGTTAGTAGTTCTTTGAAAAAAAACTTAATTTAACCCCAACCATTTTAAAGTCTGCTCTATTTCGTGGTATCACACCACTTACCATCTATAAGGCTACGTCTGCCCCGTGGCATGTTGTATATGTCGGCTACAATCTCGTGCATCTTTGGGCTTATGGCTTCAACTCACACTTAAGCCTCAATTTCGCAGGGTTGCGGTTAACGGTACATGGACCCTCTGTTGCAATTATGATTGTTATACCTAGCTACATAGGTAGAGTTTCGTAACGTCGGCTTTTGTTTTTTTTTTCATGAAACGGTTTATATGTACCTAAATGAACTTTTTGCAGTCATCCTCTATACATACGTACTATAAATTGAAGTTGCTTTTAGTACTGGTCTGTCTGTCCGCGTTGTTCTTTTAAATTTCGCAATGGATTTAAATGAGGGTTTTCATTTTCATTTAAATAATTTATTCTGTACGTTAAATGTATGTGTAAGTATACAACTTCGATGTTTTTTCAAGTTGTAAAAACTGTACGAAGCAGGGGCAGGTTTATTAAAGATAAGCAAAAACTTCACTTTTTCGTTGTTTTTTTTTTTTAACTAGTTGGGTTTCAGTGAATGAAACATAGCCAAGTGAAATTCTCAAACGCGGTTTTTATTGTTTAATCAGAAGGTAATTCTTTTGTTAGGACAAGCCCGAAACTCTATTTCCAACTTCTGAAAGCCAGAATCATTAGGGACCAGAAAATCGTTGAGACAATGAAGCTCCACGAAGTCCCAAAGAAACAATTTAACAGTCTTTGATCCCGCAAAGAAATTAATTGACACGAACAGTGGAGGAATAGGAAAAACAGAACTACAATACGCTTGTTTATATATGACTGTACCAAAACAATCATGATTATTGTCGTTGCCAGAAAAAAAACAAACAATACATAAATGCTACGAAAATACGCAACCGATATCTTGGATAGACAACGAAACATTCAATAAAATACGTTTCGTTTAACAAAACAATACAGTTAACTAAGCCAGTGACCACACATACAAAGAAATAGTTAGCATCTATCTACATATTTTCTCAGAAACTGCTATTGCATTTGGCAACGGAAAAAGAATCGCTCAAGCGGGAAAGATGCTTATTGTTCTTGGGATAAAAATGTGCTCTGCTTGAAGATGAGATTAGGTATATTACTGAGTATCTACATATAAGAGAAATAAGCTGTAGAAAGCCTGAGATGAGAAAAAGGAAAAACTCAGTGAAACTATAAGCTGAGCCGGTATACATGTAAATAGTGTAACACTGTACGACAAAACGTGGTTTGGCATGGATGATGAATTTGTACGTATACTTTGTATTTGAATAACTGCCAAAGCATTTTATTTACCAACGATTTACTTGAGACGCAATGTATTTCCTTTTTCTTGGAAAGGATTTTCTTGATATACTAACAATGATGAACTACGACGATATTTGCAGAAAACTAGCTTTAGCCCACGGCTTTGCCCACGTTTTGTGTGGTAATGTCTCACTGGATCGCACTACCGGGATAAAAAGCCTATATAAGCTATATTCTATATGGTATTCCTACTTTCTTTGATTATTTTCTTTGCCTGTGCCAAATTTCATCCAGATCCATTCAGTAGTTTTTGCGTAAAAGAGTTACAAACATCCAGATATCCATACATCGTCACAAACTTTCGCATTACCATGACGTTTAGTGCTGTAAGTAATAAAAACAATTTTAAAAAAATCAGTGCGTGGAGTCCCTCCGCGCGGAAGAAGTGAAACTTCGTAATACTACACGCATGCGTTCGAGTGCCACGCATTCACTCTCGTTATTTTATTGAGCTTCTAAATAATATTTTGTTGTTTTCTTGGTCTTTACTTTTACTACAAAGTTTATCGAGGTTATTCTACTCATGGAAATTGAGCGAAGGCTGGTCACACCGAAGAGTCAATGCATGACTGTTTGCACGCCTTGCGTATCTAGTAGAACTACGTAGTCACAAATCTTGTAATACTGCCATCTCTTAGTGAATTTTAGAAAATATTCCCCCGGAACTCGCATAAGATGTTTCACTTCAAAATAGGTTGTACGTGCCTGGAATTGAATCACCGACAACATTGTGTTGCATGACTAGATCCCCGAGATATACATGCTACATTATATTTTTATTATACATACACGGTGTAAATCACCTCATCACGAAGCCGTCAACCAAGCATTCTGTACATGAAACTAAGTAACTTTACGCAAAAAATATTGCTGGGAAACGACTTTTTTTTGGGGGGTTTAAAATCATGTTTAGTGGTAGAACTCAATGTAACGCACTCAAAACATTGTGCTGATGGACGGATTGAATAGTACTGGGGTTGTGGAGGTGTTTAAAGTAAAAATCTTACATGAAAAACTTGTATTTAAAAAAATACTTGTCAAAAAGTTGGAATTTTGACCCCTAATATCTCCGTAACTAGAAGGTTCCCAGGTATGGTGTAGAACAAAAAAATGATCGCAATGACAAGGAGAACCAGTGCCTTTCGGCTTCGTTAAGAGGTGTTTTACACCCTTTATACTTTTTTGTAAGAAGAAAAATGTGTAAACGTACCTATGTGTTGTTTCAACAATTAAAACTCAAATTTACTCATCGTCGAAAGAAGCAACTACAACTTTGCCATAGATAGATATACAGCCAACTAAAACAGCTATAATAACACAAACTAATAGAATAAAAACAAAACAAGTTCAACTTTTTGTGATTCTACGAGACACGTGTAACTTGAGACAAGACTCCTTATAATACCTAACCATGTTTATGCTCGAAGTTAACGTAGATCCTCATTACGTGTCTCGGGACTTCGCCATCACAGATATAAAGTCAAGGGAACAGCTCCTTCAGCTTTTATTAATCGTAAAAGAGTTATAGATGCGAATTCAGGCGATAAGTTCCTACTGGTTAACTGTCGATCAAAAGGACCAAAATTTCCTACATCTTTATGAGCCTAATGAAATTCGTCTCAAAAGTCATAAATACTAACATTCTTAGAGATTCTTCTTAGATCCCTTCGGATAGTAAAAGGTAAGTTAGAAAAGAAATAAACTCAAAAGATTTGTGAGGAGTTGATTCAGCTCTTTTCAAAATTTTCGCTTCGGGGCGTTTGTAGAATTAAGACTATGAAAAAGCATTTGATGGATTTGTCTTTTCAAATATCACGTAAAAGTTATATTACGGAAATACAAGAATTTTCTTAATTTCTCAACGAGGACATTTCAACTTGTTGAGGACGAAAACGTAATTTCTATCTCAAACTGTATCTTTTAGGCCGTTTAGCCTGAAGCAATTTGAATTTGATATGTACCAGTTCATCTTAAAAATGAGATCTTTAAGATTCTTACAACCAAAACAATGTTTTGTCTAATCACAATAGAATTAATTATATTAGAGGTTGGAAAAGGAGCACGGAATATAAAAAAACGTTACATTTTCAGAAAAGAACGTCGGCCGAAATAATGTTGGTAAATCTAAAAAATAATAGAATCACGATAAGAAGATAATAGGATACTTGTCTGAAATCAGGTACGGCGTCTTTTTGAATAGAATCAAATAACAACTTCTACGATATTGAAGTGTTCTGGAACTAAAAATAATCGTCGTTAGGCGGGGAGAACGATTTTTTTAACTTATAAGTAAGATTTTTTTTTAACTCATAGATACTTATTAATATTTTTTTCAATGGATCAGCTTTGCCAATTCTCACATTGGTGATGAATAAAAATAAAGATAATTCAGAGAACTTATTTACTTAGTTCATTTATTTCTATAATTCCTACCAGTACCTTATAAGATTCCACGATCACATTTAGATAAATTTACTCCGACTCATTAATCTTAATAATTAGACCAGATCAGGATTATTAGCTAAAAGGTTTATTTATTAGGTAAAATTAAATTATGCTCAAGCTGCAGTGCTCACTCATTAGATACAAAATAAACAAAACAATACCTGTGCATATTCCGAAGGATGAACTCAATTTCCATATTTTTCTCACGGAAACGAGTCTCCAATGATGGCATTGGAGACTCGTTTCCGTGAAAATTTTAGAAACAAAATTGTTCAAAATTAAAATGAAATAGAATTTTTGCCGATGGCTTTGTGTGTTAATAAACCTAAACGAAAGTTTCTGTGTTGTTTGTCTGACACTGTTGCAAAATAATTATTATTGACATGCAGTTATTAAAACAAACGGTAATAATGTCTGTGAAACACAGTAAATATTTGGCGAAGTTCTAATACCTTTTTTGCTACCGCTTCCTCGCTATACTACATGCAGGAGACACACGAGAAAATTTTAAATATGGAACTGCGAGGACCATTTTTATATCCTTGATTTTTATGACATCATTGGCATCCATAGCTGCTGCTGCAGGACAGCAATTTTACATAAATACTGCTTTCATCGATTGGGTTATATGCTTAAACCGCTTCCAGTTATTATAACTTCAAGACCCGCTTCGCCAGCAATAAATCCAAGTTATAAAAATGCGAAGCGAACCCGGACAGTCGAAACTCCTTCCATCTTTTATTATCTGGTAGTATAGTGGATGCCTTTCAGCGGTCCTCTAAGAAAAGCCCTCTTTATCATAATGTGCAAGTTTCGTTACAACCACTTTTGTTTCAGAGATGTTTATTTCGTAATGAAATGTTGACTTACATTCATTTGGTTGGTTTGTTTTAGGTATCTCCTAAATTGGTCGTCCCTTATAAGTGTGCTTATTATTTTTATGTATTTTCTTGAGTTGTTGTTTTTCTGAGTTATGCTTCGTATATTGGCTAGTGGTTTTGGGTGAAAGGAACAAACGATAACATAAATATTTTCGTTTGCTATTTTAAAGATACTTTCATTATATGTAACATACCACTTTAAACTTGAAGAAATTACTACTGATTATTACAGGAACATGAATTTTTGGACATCATTATATTTTAATCTTGATTATTTTTTTAGACCTTTTTTTTTACGGATGTGAATTCATCAACTGACTTCTCCCGCTCTGGGTGGAGCGGGAGGGAGTGTCAGACTTGTACTGACTTAAACCCATCCATGTTCCATCTTCGCCCTTTGTCTTCCAGGGCCGCGGTATCTCTTTCGAACAACCCGCAGCCCGGGCAGGTATCGGCCCTCTCGGACCCCTTCCGATTTCCTGACATCTCCTTGAGGCGCGCGTGGAACACAAACGCGCTGTCGGCACGGCCTGTCGTCATAAGACGGACGGACGGTGAGCTGGCCCATTACTCACCGTCCACAGGTCCGCGTCTACGGTGGCCGTGGGCCACTGGTTGCCCCCCGACGCCCGGGGTGTCTCCCGCGGCGGCTGGGACGTGAGGTTCTCTCCCTCTCACGTTCCGCCACCTCCTTCGTTAGCATGACTGCTTCACAGAAGGAAGCGACTGCATCCCATTCCCTCTCGCTCCGGACTATGGATTGAACCAGGGCCGGACGCGAGAGGTCGCCGCCGCCAATCGCCACTACGAGGACACGGCGGTGCTCAGCCCAAGTGGGGCAGAGCTCCACGGTGTGCTCCACCGTGTCCTCCGGCCGATCCTCGCAGTGGTAACACCCGGACGTTTCCACCCGCCCGATTCGGTGCAGGACCCAACCCGAAACAACCGTGTCCGGTGAGGACCTGCGTCAGGCGGAAGGTGAGGGCGCTGTGGCGCCTCTCAAACCACTCCTCAAAGAGGGGACTTATCGCCACTATCGTGGCGTGCCCTGCACGTGGTTGCGACAGTCGCTATCTCCACGTTGCCATGAGATCGCGCCGGAGGTCTGTCCGCTGAGCGACAATTTGCTGCGGCAGCGGAGTTTCCCCCCGGCGTAGTGCCTCCGCGTGCCATTCGTGCAGGCGCGCGAGTACTATCGCCTCCAGATCCCATGGCGGCAATCCGGCAAAGAGGCTCGTCGCCTCGCCGGAGATCGTGCGGTACCCCCAGACCAGCCTTAGGGCTACCACCTTCTGGGGTGCGTTCAGGTAATGGGTGGCTCGCCGCCTCAAAGAACGCGCCCACACCGGGGCCCCGTAAAGGGCTATGGACCGCACGACCCCCGCATAGAGCCTCCGGCAGGAGGCGTTTGGACCCCCCAGGTTGGGCAACAGCCGCTTGAACGCAGCCCCTGCCCGTCCCATTTTGGGGGCCAAACGTCAGAAGTGTTCCACGAAGTTCCACCGGCTGTCGAGGACAAGCCCTAGGTACTTCAGCGTCGACTCGACGCCGATGGGAACCCCTCTTACCGTCAGTATGGATCCCGACGGTGGCGCATTCCGAGGCTCATGAAAGCACACGGCCTCAGACTTGTGCAATGCCACCTCGAGACCCAGTTGCCAGATTCTCTCCACGACTATCGCAATCCCGCGTGTCATTAGTTCATTTTTTTAGACCTGCTGCTTTGTTTTATCTTGTATCAAACTTACTTTGTTAAATCAAAATAGCGTTCAAGGGTTTATTCTTCAGACACAACGATCCATAATTAAGTTAGTAAGTACACTGAAAAATAATGTTAGTATGAAATCAAGTAATCAGAGACAAATACAGACCACACATTACTATTATAACTAGGTTGTACAAAAAATAAATATTATTATAGATTAATCTCCGTAAAAAAATTAAAAAATCAAAATGCCTACAAGTCAACAATAAAATCGACCTCTTAGAGTTTAACGATAAAGCTGTGTACATAGTGTCGTTTGCAACTTTAGTGCAGGTGCCTGGAACACCTAATTGCCCATAATATTTGCACACTTCTACCCATAATTTACCTGAGTATGCAAAATTATTTAAATGGTATTTTATCAAACAGGGAATTAGAATTATACTTTGGAATGTTTTTGAAATTGAGACTCAAACAGTTTCAAGCTTTCTACAATTAGAGAGGCTGATAGTGGAATGTCATCTTAAAAAATGTGATTTCATAATTATCTCAGTACTGCTTTGAAGCGAATTAACACAACTACCGAATCTGGCAAATTATGTTACAACTAGACGAGCGATCAAAGACCAGTTAGGCTTTTGCATTACCATTTTGAGGGCGCTGACCCGTCTATCGTTCGTATATTTTTATCTGTTTGGTGGAGATGATGATTTTACCAGTGTTTTCAAAGAAAATGTTGAAAATTCTAGTTCAGGGTCATTTCTCAAAAAATACATGGCTTCTTTTATTTGTCTTACATTTTACTACAAAATGTTACGTGCACATGTGACAGGAATTGCACTCAAGCGACAATACATGCTACAATGCGCGCATAGAAATTCTCGTTTGCTTCGAACATTTTGTATACCGTGAAGAAGTTTGTAAACTCCTAACTGCTCAAGTTGGAATCCCTATCTTATAGAATAGTATTATGATTTTAAACAAAATCAATAAACTTACAAGTTTTGGTCGCAAAACAGCGTTGTTGTGTTTTGATTTGGAGGGTTCCTTGTACCAACACAATGACACAGGGATCTTTTGACGCTCGAATAACTTGGTAAATTGATGAACACTTGTGAATTCGATCAAGCGAGAAAATCCTTGTCCATTGTGCCGATATAATACTCGACACGTTGTTATTGACAATTCAGCTTTGTTTACGGGTTTACAAATAGCAAAGCACAGGCGGGTCGATGCATTTTAATGGAACACCAAAACAAAACAAAAACTGAGTATAGCGTTTTTTTTCTTCCTTTTTATAAGAAGGCAAAAGCTCATGAATGCTGGGTTAATTATTAATAGGTACAGGTACGTAGAAAAGGGCCTCCCTTAACATTATTCAACGTTAATAAATTATTTGTAGCAGGCCGTTTACATTCACAGAAACAGTTTTAACATTGTTAGGCTAATGTTCTGCCGCTGGCAATTTGCCAATCTTGTACCTAAACCTATGTATTTTGTTGTTAGTGTACAACATTGTATTATTTAATTAGTAATCTTGTATGTTGAATGAATTTTATCTGATGTTTGATTTATTATTTACATTTTTAGACCCACATTTAAAATTTGACGATAAGCAATTAGCAACTGTCTGTATTTCGTAGATGTTTAACAGTCGTTACGTGTAGTTAGAAGCTTGAAAGTCGACAGCCAGTCTTGCCAACGCAGTACCTGACTGATTTGAGGGTAACAAATTTGATAGGGTTTTTTTTAATAGCCTGTTCGTTCCACTGTTAGGGCAAAAGCCTCCCCCCCTCCTTTCTATTTCTCCCAGTGTTTTGCCTGCTCTGGCCAGCCAGACAGGATCGAGTCCAAATCGTCACGGCAGCGTTTCTAGGGCCTGCCTGTGTGACGACGACCGTCTTTAAGCGCCCACTATGACGATTCCTGCCCATCTGTCGTGACACATCCTGGAAATATGAATATCAATCAGTAAGAGAATCCCTGCAAAGAATGAAGAGACCTCCATCTCCCTACATATATAATAAATTCTTTCAGTACAAAATAAACCGAGCATAGATACAAATAAAGATATGAAAACAACTGAACCGTCCAAAAAATTCTCCGTATCCTTTTGTACCGAAGGCCGAAATAAATTTGCATCCCAGGACCAATATCGTCTATTTCCGTCACAATTCTGTTTGCTAATCGGACCGTTGATAATGCAAAATACCTTTCGAACTGCCGTTTGTAAAATAAGTATTTGTAGGTAAATAAATTTGGTACGGGTAATGAGAGAATGTGTTTGAATGGAAGAACACTTTGGAAATGTGTAATAGTGTTTTCGCTCATAGTATCGAACAATGTGTTATGCAAATGGATAATAAATTATGATGGACAAGATAATAAATAACGGAGAGCAGCGGTGGCCCAGTGGTTGCAACCCCGACTGCCGTGGGTTTGAACCCAGGCAGGCGCATTACTTTGTGTAATTTAGTTCATCACCGCTGCCCTCAAAAAGCAGTGAAGGAAAACATCGTGAGGAAACCGGCATGTCCTAGAACTAAAAATCCGAAGACATGTGACATCTACCAACCCGCACTGGGCCCACGTTGTGGATTACAGCCCACTCCCTCTCATAGAGAGGAGGCCTGTGTCCCAACAGTGGGAATATTATAGGCTGATGATGATGAATAAATAAGAAAAGAGTACATAAGAGGAAGTTTGAAAGTGGCGCCAGTTACTGAAAAGTTGTTTGATAATCGGTTGTCGTGATACGGGCATGTGATGCGGAGGAATGAGGAAAATGTCGTGAGGAAAGTTTTGAGCATAAATGTGGATGGATATGAGAGTAAAGGAAGATGAAGGAAACGATGGATGGACTGCGTGAAAGATGATATGACACGAAAGGACGTGTCTGATGAGATCACGAGTAATAGAAAAGAATGGAAGAAGAAGACATGCTGCAACAACCCCAAATTAATTGGGATAAGGGCAAGAGAATCATGTTGTATCAAACATGGTGTGTCATGTCTCTCCCAAAACTATTGCAACGTCTCTAATTAGAACGTTTTGAATTGCCGATACATGAGTAGTTACGAGTTTAGTCAAAATTTTAGGTATACTATCTTTTGCCCGCTGAGTCGCTCGCTTTGCAGTTTGAAATTAACCCAGGAGAATGTACTATAGCGGCCTATAAAGTAAGCCATGTCAATAACTCATCATCATGATCTATGTGTACCAAATTTCATTAAAATCTCAAAATATCAATCAATATCATCAAAATTTATGTGTATGTATTTTCGAAAACTAGTAGTTATTTGTAAATATTTTTTTTGTACCCTATCACAATGTTTTCGTTTTTTACCCTATGATTGACTGGTAGAGAATGCCTTGTGGCATTAAGTCCGCCTATGTACCACTTTTGTACATGAAGTTTCAATAAATAAATAAAAAAATAAAAACCGGCCAGTTTAATAGCGCTTTAATAGGTGACAGGTACACAGTTGCTTTCAAAATAAATATAAGTATGGATAACTGAATAGCACTTTCGAAACAGTCTGTATTATAAATACTTGTCAAACTAGTACCTACATAAATTTTACCCGAAAAGATTTTTTTCACTTGAAAACATTACCTCCTGTGTTTGACATTACATCAATATTAAATCACTTTTAACGTTACCTCTACAAAGTAATCCTAAACGAGCACTTATTTAAATACTATCGTACCAAATTAATTCAGCGAATCTAAATTGACAAATCGCATATTTAAATGTAAATCATTGAGTCTTTTGTGCAAATTGTAGTCCTCGTAAGTACTTTTTAATCTCGTTACGATAAAATCAAAAACCTTTTTTTGCACAAAAGTGTAGCGGCTCCACAAAAATATTTTCCAAGTAACTGCGAAACACAATTCACCATCCCTACGGCGTTTTATCTATTCAAATATTTCTTTTACAACTACGTAAGTATCAAATATAGACGAGAACGCAAACGAAAATAAAGCTGTCAAACCTACGTCTACAAAACTCAATAAGATTTCAAAATAAAAATCTTGAGACAGTATAATATAAAATGTCGGGGATTTACTGAAAAGATAAGTGACGTCAATATCAGGTCACGTTCGACCGAATAAAAACTCTGACGCACTTGAAAAACAAAAATACTCTAAAACATGGAGCACCCTAAAAGTCTAAAATTAACATCCCCTTAATGAACATCACCCATATTTAAAATGAGCTTTGCCTCACTATTCACAAAGTTTATATTTGTTCGCAGTTCCACGTACGGTATTAAAGGAGAGGTACGAGAGTGCCCCTGAAGAGGACGAGGTTGCTCACGACGTGTCCGATCTTGAGCACGATGAAGTTGGTAAGTGCTTTTTATTTTTTCAGACCTATTAAGCCACCAGATGCCTGATACTTGGCAGAAGAAGCTGTTCAGATAGCTATATTTAGACAGATAGCAGCTGTAAAAATGGCTTAAGTCAAGTGAATACGACCTATTTTAACCCATCCAATTTTAGAACTAGAAAAAATAGTACCTATCTTCGAAATATTCTACATGAATTGTTTTGTACTGATGATAAAGTGCCAACATAAAGCTTTATGTATATATTTTGAAAGTAATGAATGGACTGAAACATGCTTGCTTAGTGGTGAATTCGCTGATAACTTTAACGACGGACCTTGTCTGGCAGACTAAGATAGCAAACTATTACTTGACAGTAAGTACTAAGACTCTTAGGTGACACGTCTCCTTTGGTCGTTTAGTCCTGAAAATAAAAACGAAGAAACTTTCTGAAATCTGTAATCTACTAATATAGTCCGCTTTGTTTGTATATATATTTTTATGTACTAAGCGGTCTACTTAGCGGTCCCCCAACGCTACGACGCTTGGATTAATTTTATTTTGGTTTTTTAGAGGTTTTGTCCGTCAGGGGTTTTTTAAATTTTTAATTTAATTTTTTTTTCATGCTTTTTAAACATAAATTATTTTTTCTTAGCGTTGACTGTCCCACTCCTGGGCATAGGTCTACTCCCATTCCTTCCACTTTTCTTGGTGTTGCGCCTCTTCTCGCTTATTAACGAAAACAAGGAAAGATATGAATTTCAAAAAAAACTTGAGCTTATAGGGGGGAGGGGGGGTGTGCAGCCTACCCCGCTGGCGATGCCCATGGTGAGAAAGTGACAAGAATTCAAATTTCCAATCAACTAGACCCGTAGAAGTTGTTAAAATCCCTTCATCAACTAGAAAAGAGGTGATGAGCTTCAAACGGCTGAGCAGATTTTCTCGAAACATAGCTAAGAACACTCTCGATTAAAATACCTTTCAAATGACACCAATTTTATCCAAATCGCTTCATCCGTTTGGGAGCTACGATGCCACAGACAGAAACACAGATACACAGATACACACGTCAAACTTATAACACCCCTCTTTTTTGGTCGGGGGTTAAAAATAGCCTCGTGTGATTTTATGAATGAGTGACTAACAACTCATGTTCTGAAAAGAGAAATATGACATTTATGTATTGATGATTAGTTTTTCAGTTTGTTGAGTCTACACTAAGAATAGGTATTTTTTGTTTAAAAAATATAATAGGGTTATAATTATTAACAATTTTATGAGGACGATATCGTGGGTAGAAAAATCTTAAAAGTTAGAATTGAAGTATATTGTGTTGTGTATTTGACAGTTGGCTGCCTTGTTGGTTTAGTAGTTGCAAGCGCGACTGCGAAGCATGAGGTCCTGAGTTCGATTCCCGTTTCGGGCAAACTGTTATTGAAAGAAAGAATTTCGGAGTCCGGATCTGTGCCCGGTTGATGGCAATAGGCTCGTCCCTATTACATAGGACTTAAACATAGCTGGCGAAATGTGGGCGTACTATCTAGGTACTCCTCTGCCTAATCCTTTGGGGTTTACAGGCGTCGTGTTATGTTATGTTCTTGAAGTTTATCGTCCCAGTTAAGTGAGCGAGAGAGAGTCAATACATTTAAATCATCAACAAAACTATGTGTCTATGTTCCCACTAACCCATGAGTACTACGTCCGCAATCACAAACATGATTAAACAAACACCGACCATCAACATAATGGCTAAACAACAAACCTTATATGAGGAACACTTAAACAAACGACGATCGTCAGGGTTTCAGGGCTGTCCATGAACTGCTTGTGGAGAAAAACTAAGGTCCAATAATGATCAGTTCCATCCTTGGGATCCGTCAACCGTGTGCTATTGCGGTCTCGAGCGATAGAAGAAAGACAAGAAATTAGAACGTATTACAAAACATTATTTACCTTTCATCGTCTGCTTAGCCTTTCCCCAACTATGTTCGGGTCCAGTCTGACCAGATTTTTAAATGGACCGACTGCCTATCTGACCTCCACAACCAAGTGGGCAACCAACTGGGTTATACGATACCCCTGGGTAAGACTGGTTGTCAGACTTTCGAGTCACTGACTACCGGTACCTTTATTCTGTAGTAATAATTATTGTGAATATTGCAAAATACGCCACAAGAGTGATCAAATGGTAACCTCTACGTACAGACGGAACTCGTACATGATGAGAGCGAGTCGTATGTACAACACAACCTGCCAGGAAGCTCCGATCGACATTTTCCATACTAGTTTTAATAACAATTAAATATAGTAATAATAATTTAATAAATTGAAGAAAATTTTATGTGATTGCTTCTTCGAGTGTAAATAGTAATTTTACTGTTTGGTGTTATATACCTACATTATATTATCTATTATAAATTTTCAGTTTCATATAATTATATTCTAATAATTACATGTGGAAACTTGTAATTGGCCATATTTTGTATAAACTATTACTAAATGTCTGCTTCTGTAAGTTTTCCTAAAAATAAATAAATAAATTTTCAATTAATATTAAAGAATTAACAGAAACCAGTTTACCGAGTTACTTCATCTTATATGCGGTTATGTATTCAACAAGAAGACACCTTCTTTAGAAACTTTATTTCTACAGAAGAAAGGCTAAAATAACGCACTAAAAACTGCGTGTCAGTTTTAAAATAATAACTGCATGTTTCCTTTACAACGCAAAAATGACGTGCACGTGTCACAAGGCGCTGCAACTGCGCTTCTAGATCATGATTCTCTTGCCTTTGCCCCAGTTTATTTGGGGTCAGCGCAGCATGTCTTCTTCTTTCATACTTCTCTTACTTGCGCTTTTAGATATTATTGTATCAAAATTTGTAATGGTGCGTTTTAGCGCGCCGCACTAGCGCCACTACAGCGCTTCTTCACGCCTCTAATTCGAAGGTGCTCTAAAAGTTAGATTTTCACAACGACCCCTTGAATACCCCGAAGGTGTACGCTGTTTATTGCCGGCCCATAAAGGTTGTGCCATAAACTTTATAAGGATAATTCTCAATGTAAGGTAATCTAAGCTGGAGTATAAATTCACGCTGTCAAGTGATAGCTTTGTTCACAATTTTAAGTTTTGAGCTACCGAAGCGAGCTCTGGTTTCGTTGTAACGTGTGAAGTTTGGAGTATGTTATCGGTATAGAAGTGTTTAAAACTTTGCTATGTAATGTAACGGTTGACAGGATGGGTCATATTTATTTAGGTGACAGACATTTTACAAATATTGTGTCAGTCCTAAGTACAACATCTCGTAACATCACGCCTGTAATCCACGAATTGTTTGACAGAGGTGTACCTAACTAAGTAAATAGTACACCCACATTATGCCAGTTATGGGTAAGTCCCATGTAATAGGGGGCGAGCCTATATCAACCAGGCACAAATCTAGACTTTGTGGCTGCTACTCAGAAATTCCTGATAGAAAAACCCAAGAACACTTTGTCCGAGCCGGGAATCAAACTCAGGTCCGCCCGCATTTTCAGGAGCTTTCCACCAGTCAACCAATGAGACAGTCGAGGCAGTACTATAATGCTTTGATAAATAGTGTTTATTGCTGTAAATTAGTTTAAAAAATCGCTTTTACACGTATGAAATGAATTATACAAGGTGTTGTTTTGCATCTTCGTCAAATTTTACTTTATTATTTTTTTTTTTTTTTGGTCGATGTTCTTATCTGATTAGGTACTCTGAGAAAAAAGACTGTTTCAAACCCAGCGGTCACAGTATCTATTAAAGCCCAGGGTTAACGTCCGCTGACATTGCAATATTTGATAGGAGTAGTCGTCAACCGAAGGTATGAAACAGGCAGTTCCATACTTCTTCGTTCCTACGGTTGACGATTTCTGTTACTTGTTTAGTTGCAGTACTTTTTATCATTTGCAGATTTTTCCTCATCTTCTTCATTCTTTTGCCACCCCATGCTAAGTCTAGGTATCTTTCAAATCTGTCCACTTTTTGCGGTTTTGTGTCATTTGTAGATTACAATTAAGGTAAAAGCGAAATTGAGGAATTTAAACACAAAGAAAACCAACAAACAGTTTAAACATTTTAACTTTACTAACCCTAGACGAAATAAAGTCCCTCTAAAGCTCTAAGTCGGAATTTTATTACCCAAAACATTTTGTCCTGTTTATTTTAAACCCTGAGAAAATGTTTGACAAAATAAAGGAGTACCTTACCTACCGTACCTTAAGATAAAAAATGTGTTTTAAAACTTTGTTTCTAGTCACTTTAGGGTCACATTACCTTGTTTTATTATACACTAAATAGACTTGCGTTTGGTTGCAACTCTCCTGATGTGAAGTGTGCCTAGGGTGGAGCACTCTTGCCTGGAAGAAACCGATTTACTCGAACGTTGAATAGATCCAGATTATAATGATCAGTGAACAGAGAAGCCGGCAGTGTATTCCACAGGCTGGTTTGCACAATAATGGAAGGATAGCGCTTTGTTCGGGTCCGTGGAACTTCAACCTTATAAATTAGTATTTCACGTCTTCCTTATTTAAATAAACCATGGCATGAAGTAAATATAAATTTCGAAACGCCTAGTTAACGCTTCCCGTGACCCAAGGGCTGGCTTTTACTTTGGCCAGAGGGTAAGTATTGCCATGCAACGTGGCAATGCTGCCAGTCTCTTGGCCACATTATTACCTGCTGACAGCGTTGAGGAGGAGTTTTTTGACGCCCTTTTATAGTTTATTGTTATTTAATTTATTAGTTTGTTAATCGTTGTTATGTATATAGTAAGGTTCCTTTTATGAATAAATTATTACAAATGTTGAATAAGTATCAAGGAAGTTGTGGTTTTGTTAAGCATGTAGCAGATTTAAGTGGGAGGATGATGAGTATCTTGAAGATTGTTAAAATATAATAGTTGATCAGATAAAGCTTTTCCAGTAAGTAGAACAAACTTGTGCCCGTGACTTTGGCTGCGCTAAGTTTTTTACTTGGTAACATATTTTTAAGCTTTATTGGGTTTTTAATTTGGGTCTAGTAAGTATTGTTTAACACATGATTCTCTTGAAGGAATAAAAATCAATAGAATACCAGGCGAGCTTAATGCTGACAAGTGGTCTACCGTCCTAAAAACGAAAAGAAATTTAATAAACTTGAAGCAGTGATTTAACAAAATCCACGGGAACTTAAGGAATAAATAAAATGTCTTTTGCTTCATTTTCCTGGTAAGAGCAAGAAGAAATACTTATTCATTACCACAATCGTTTAACTTAAAATTGTTTAAGTACTTGCCTTTAAGGCCCTCGTATACCTCGAAACTTTATAGCTAATAAATTTAGCTGAGCTACTGTGAATGAATCAGTTCAGCTCAAACAAGAGATTATTTAGCCGAATAAACATTAATATAATAAACCTAACCTACTAAATAGTTTGGAATTCCAGTGAAATGGTTACTTATGCAAATAATAATTATGTATCCCCGGAGAATGTGGCGCAATTATAAAAAAAAATACAAAATTTTAGAATAACATTGTGAGTTTTGTTGGCCGTAATTGTTTTGGCTGAAAAAAACCGGACCATTTTTAATTAATAAAATGGTTTGTGATGAAAACAGAAAATTATGAAGTCATCAAAATGAAGTTAAATTGATATTTTCTGCTAACATGAACTTATTCCTATCAGTCAATCTATCAAAATCAAAATATTTTTATTTCACATAGGCCTACATAGGCACTTGTAAAAAGTTGACAAAAAGGTGCTCAGTTCGGGTTGGTCGTTTCCTATGGAGAAGAACCGGCAAGAAACTCCATGGTTACTCTCTTAAAATCATTTGGCTTTACATTTTTTCTATGTTACAGCGTTGGCACTTAAGTATGGGAGGATATCGTAGGCCTGACAATAAGTCGTTGCTTACTACAAAACGTAGAACAAGATAAAAAGTTACCAAGGATCTAGGAATCTATAAGGCCTACAATGTCCACACATTTACACTATTATATCCATACTAATATTATAAATGCGAATGTCACTCTGTTTGTTTGTATGTTTGTTTGTTTGTTACCTATTCACGACTAAACGGCTGATCGGATCTTAATGAAATTCGGCAAGAAGATAGATTTCAACCTGGGAAAGGACATAGGCTATATATCATTACGCTACGACCAAAAGGAGTGGAGCAGCGATGAAAAATGTCGCGAAAACGGGGAAAATGTGACGCAGACGAAGTTGCGCGGGACAGCTAGTTTATTTATATCACAGTCCACAGCTGGAAAAAGGCCTCTCATGCATACTTATTTGGTCTGACCTTAATATGTACCTTTACAAGGTGGAAGGAACACCGGTAAAACGTTACCACGTTTTCAGTAGATCATTCTGAAACCCGCCACATAGGTTTTTTTAGTCTGTCATTAAAAAAAACCGTTTTAGGAGCTCGTGGCTAGATAATAACAGCCGCACAGGTCCAACTTCAAGGTAAGGCCGTGCTTGCCGAAATTGGTCCGTGGATGGGTGGACCATCTTTACAAACCGAGTTTCCTTCGTGCCTCGGAAAGCACGTTAAGCCGTTGGTCCCGGCTGTCATTTGCAGATCTTTGTAGTGATTACGAGAAGCCGAAAGTCTAAAATCCAGTCTAACCAAAGGGTATCGTTTACCCAGTTACTGGTTTGTGAAGGTCAGGTAGGCAGTCGCTTCATGTAAAATACTGGTACTCAGCTGCATCTGGTTAGACTGGAAGCCGACCCGAACAAAGAATGGGAAAAGGCTAGGCAGATGATGATGATAAAAAAAGCTGTTTTTGACAAAACTGCAATACGTGGTCATAATGTTTGCTGACGCTGATTTTATTTTTCTGAATATACTGAGTACCTGATAACCGTTTTAACGTCGAAGTCTTTTTCACCCGCTATAAAAATAACACAAACCGTGGCAAAAATATTAGCCATTCAGAAGAAAATTTAATCTCTTCTTATTAACTCCTCTATATAAATCTATCAACTCATAACAAGAATTATGGGGCGAGCGTAAGATTACAATCAAAATCATCCCCGCTAAGTGTATTATCCAACATTCAAAGTGTATGAAATGAGACACAAACGAAGAAATTTGCTTAATCCGCTCTTAATTTGGACTCTTGCAATCCACGAGGATTTGTTTGGCTCCCGACATGGCGCTTCTTTGCTTTGTCAGTGTGAAAACGGATTAAGAGATAAAAGGTTTCCTCGAGACGAGGCGCTCGTGACGACTCATATTCTAACTCTATTAGAAATGTTGTTAGCACGATTTCGAAAAACGAGTTAGGATCTTTTCGAAGATCGGTTCTTTATGTTCTTGTTACATAAAATGACGCCTGTAAAATGTAAAATGGTCGAGTTGAATGATGGCTGATGTGTGACTGGTCATCTCTTAGCTGCCACGGTTTATTTTAATTACTTTATTTTTTAATTGCTGATTTAATATTTTACTCTGGACGCTCTTAACGTGCCCGTATTTCTACATCGTTCTCACATATTTGTAATTCTTAACATGAATGATGTAACCAAGATTTTGTAACATATTTTGATTTAAAAGAGTGTCCATGGAGTTAGTTGCCCATTCTTCTCCATAGAGATGCTTTGGAATGGGCAACTACAATACTGTCACAAGTTATTATGCCTTGTGACTGGGACTGTAGCTTCGCATTTTATTTTGCTTTTTTTTACTTTCAAAAGTGCCTGTAATGGTCTAATTGAAATAAATGCTTTGAGTTTGAGTTTGTAATCCCCGAAGGGTTAGGCAGAGGTGTATCTAATAGTACACCCAAACATTTCACCAGTCATGTTTACGGCTCGTGTAATAGGGGGCGAGCCTATTGCTATCAACCGGTCACAAATCCAGACTCCGTGGCTGCTACTGAGAAATTCATGATGCAAAAACCCAATAACACTTTGCCCGACGTGGGAATCGAACCCAGGACCTTTTGATCAGCAGTCGCACTTGCGATTACAGGACCAACGAGGAAGTCTCAATATTCTTGTTACTATGACATTTTTATTTTTAGGGTTCCGTGCCACGAAAGGAAAAAAGGAACCCTTATAGGATCGCTTTGCTGTCCGTCCGTCTGTCTGTCTGTCAAGACCCTTTTTTCTCAGGAATGCGTGGAGGTATCAAGCTGGAATTATATCAAATACGCAAGTTTACTGTCCCTTAGAGCTGTGAAAAAATCAATCTTCTAAAACAACGCAATCAAAAGATACAGCCGTTTATGCCGCAATTTCCGCAAATTTTCGACACTCGCAAGGGAATCAAAACCTACAAGGTACTTCCCGTGAACTCAGAATTTTGAAATTTGGTACGAAGCAACTTCTTATAGCACAGATAAAGGAAAAATTGCGAAAACCGTAAATTTTTTGTTACATCATTTTTTTTTTTTTTTTTTAATAATTTTAGTTTTAAAAGTACGGCACCCTCGGTGCGCGAGGCCGACTCGCACTTGGCCGGTTTTTCGAACAGAAATGACTTTTATTCGTTATATGTTGTTTGGGTGAAGACATTAGAGATGAGACGTACTTAGTCGCGTCTCAGGAAGCTAGATTATTGTTTCGTATTATAATTGGGTGTCTGACATCAGATACAACTGCTCTGTTCTCGAATTTTACACCAACAATATTATCTTCATCTTAATTTCTTCCATTATTATTAAAGTATTTTTATTACATAAATTTACAAATAAACATTTGCAATAAAATAACTAAATAAAGTCTAAAACTAAATACCTACAAACATACAACGACGAAAATAGGACACTCAGACTCAATGTACTCCTCGGCATCGCTATCATCCGGGAACGTGCCCAGAAGACTGGCAGCATTGCCACGTTGAATAGTAATCCTAAGTCTTCTATATTTATTTCTCCACCAACCCTTATTACTTGCAAAGATGCCTCGCGGCAACGACTTAAAACTTCTCTGCATTTTCCTTCAAGATCAAAATGGAAATTTTAATATTGTCGGTAAAATTACCGGTATCTCTTGAAGGTGCGGCGTTCCGAGTTTAACTTAGTGCGGAAGGCAATTGCTTTTCTTCCTCCATTGAAATGTTCAACTTGCTGTCTTGAATCGACGTTTATTAAGTTTAGTCTGACAAGAAAAGTTGGGTAAAGTAGCTGAAGCAATCGTGTTATGTCTTGAACTTCACATTTTATGTTATCGAACTGGTATCGTGAGTTAAGTGATGTTTTTAATAGGTAAGACGTGTTTTTAGTGGATTCGAAGTTTGGGATATACAAGGTGTTGTTTTGCATCCTCGTCAAAATTAAGGAGGTTGTCACAAAATACATAAATAATCAATTTAAATTACGGCACTTAGTTAATTATTAATAAATGCAGATTTTTCTGGTTGTTTAAGTTTTTCAGTATTTCAGAATAACCCCTTTAACGTGGTTTAGGGAATAAGAAATTATCGGATAAATGTTTGAGTTTTTTTGTATGTGTGGAAGCGCTGTTAGAGGGCGAGAATCAGACGGGTTTAAAACAAGGGTGGTTCACACCTACTGATTTCCGTCAATAATAAAAAAAAAATACCTACCCATTCTATTATTGATTCGGGACAAGAATTATAAGTATAGTTACCTCCTTGGATTTGACGAGGATGCAAAACAACATGTATAGTTTTCCTAAACTCTCAGTTTTGAGAGTCTATTTCAGGTCTGCTTGAATCTTTCGCTCATTTGAGTTGTTGGTAGCACACATCACACGCACTTACATCTCATGCACTATGCACATGTACTCTTCGGATATGTTTACGAGTATATTTGAATATACTCGTGTTTTATAACACCTATAAACAAGATAAGACAGTATACCAAATAAGTGTAAGTATTAATCTTATCTTTTCAAGATACTTAATGAGCGCCTCTAGGCATACACCGTAAATTAAACTTTATATCCCTTTGCAGTATCACGAATAAAAGCGTCTCATTCCTCAGAATATTACGGGCAAATAAATGAATCCATCTATCTTTCTTTCTATCTATTTATCTATCTATCCATCTATTTATCTATCTATTTATTTATCTATCTATCTATCTATTTATCTATCTATTTATTTATCTATCTATCTATCTATTCGTACCAGTATTTTACATACTAGCGACTGCTTAGCTGACCTCCACAACCCAGTTAGGAATGGGTTATACGATACCGCTTGGTAAGACTGGTTGTCAGACTTTCGGGTAACTGAATATAACGACTGTCAAAGATCTACAAATAACAAACGTGACCAACGCCTTAACGTGCTTTCCGAGGCACGGAACACTCACTTCTACATTTCCATTGACTGAAATATCTCCTATATTTCATTCCGTATCAATCTCGTTCACTGTTTATCAATATCTCAATTTATTTTTCGTTTCTTTGAAGCACCCGTCTCAATGGTAAAAACCCTTTTGAGGATAGTTTCGTCTTTTATATTTGTGAAGTGGCAGAAAATATTGGGTTTACTCCAAAAAATTTTTTTTACTATGTTCCGATTTCGTGTTTTTTGGAAGTATGATTTGGATAGATTTTTAACTTTACAAGGCTTTCTTAAATTGGAAATGTATTACGAAAAACTGGCAGGCTTTTTCACTTGATGGAATACTGAAAAGGCTTTAGTCATCGTTATCAGCTGAGCGTGGATCTATGTCGTGGGTATTCGTCTAGTTGGATGCTGTTGAATATTAGTACTGTACATAAAGCTGTTTTTAACTTCCAAAACACAGTTACTAACCACGTATGATACCACTTGGATAGACCGGATAGGCTTTAGTTCTTTCTGGAAATCCGTACATCAAATCTTTCTTATTAAAACGAATCTTTACCCCATACAACACCACGAAGCAATCCAAACTACAAAATGTGATATTAATTCGAATTTTCCTCTCAGATGAAACCAATGACCGCTGGTGGGGAGAGTCAGCGGTGCCTCCTGCACCAGCTGTAGCAGCAGTGCCACCGCAGCGACCTTCCATGTCCACTAGCCTGAACATCACTAGCATCAACAGAGATGAACCTTCAGCGTCACCACCAAGGCATCATCTACCAAAAGAAGGTAAGGAACCACAACAATATAACACAATCAGCTTATAACGATCCTCCTTCTGGGACACAGGCCTTTTCTTTGTATAAAGGCGGAAACACACTTACGTGTCGTGGCGTGTCGTGATTCGCCAGAAGCATTCGGTTTCATACATCGTTGCGACACGACACCGATTTGAAATGAAACCGATTTGCTTCTGGCGCGTCACGACGCGCCACGACACGTAAGTATGTTTCCGCCTTAAGGAAGTCGGCTGCAGCCCAAGAAATAGATCACGTGGACCCGATGCGGGTTGATAAGAAACAGTCCATAGAATTAATTTACTTCATAATCTTTATACTCGTGACATAATAATAACAGCCACTCCTAAGTCAAACCTTCGCTTGTCGAGGTCGGTCTCAGGGATGGGTGGCCACTCATTAAATACCAACACCTCTCCGTACCGCTGAAAGCAATTAAAGCTGTTGGTCCGGGATGTCATTTGTAGATCTTTGACAATCGTTACTAGCCCGGAAAAAAAGCCTGAAGGTCAAAAAACAAAGGGTATCTTGCTATCCGGTAGCCGGATTGTGAAGGAAAGATAAATTATGTTGACAATTCTTGTAAAATATCGGTATTCATCTATATACATCTGTTTGGAAACTGACCCCAACATACTCGGAAAAAAGGCTAGGCAGATGATGATAATTATTTTTATCCCCATATTTTCAACCGCAAATCAACACAGCTTGACTAAGGCCACTTTCAAAAATTTTTACATCGCCCTACTTTGGTCCACTAGCATAATTTACTTTATCATGATCCAAAAATATATTTGGGTAAGCTCCCAACGGAGATTAATCAACTAATTGAAATAATTTCCAGATTGCATCTGCCTACGCGTATCAATTTCTGTGATTACTTCTCTCACAACTCCCGTGTTAATTAATTTCAAGATTGCGGAATATTTCACTTATTTAACATTTTACGCTTCATTTGATGAAAGTTCGGTGAAACAACTCAGAGCAATTTTAGCTACCTACATGAGTCTTTTGATAAATAATGTTTCGAAACAGTCAACATTAATTTATAGCTTACTTAAAAGAAACCGTTCTCATTATTTGTCAAAATATTGATGTGTTGGAAGGCTAGTCGTCGAACAAGATATTTGGTATTATTATCATTATCAAAACATCATCAAAGTAGTCGAAAAAACGTCCACTGCTGGCCATAGGCCTCCCCCAAGCTTCCGCCAAGTCGACTGTCCTCGTTCTTCTCGCATTAAGCCGTTTTCCAAGGCCTTAGGCAGGTCATTGGTCCATCATATAGGGCGCCACTTCTCTTTTCCACTCCAATTCTACCACTATTTGGTATACAGACAACTTCTCCTTTTCCTATGAATGTTAGTCTCAGCCAAAGCAGACCCAACCTCAACACGTGGGTAATACACATCATCCATATTATTATTGTCTGCAATTCCGCCTTAATATAATAGATAACAGACTATATTCTCTTGTCTATTTTATGAGTAAATTACAAAGTAATGCTCTCTTGAATTCCTCTCAAACCCATAATTTTCACGTTTACTATCAATTTCGGGTTTAGCCAATCCTCAGGTGTTGTTTAATCTTCATTAAGTATTCGATCAATTGTGGATGTTCATTCGTTATTCTTAGTCTTTAATTTGATTTCTAAATTTACATCCCTATCTCTTAGTTTGTTTTGTCAAAAGTAAATAAGGCTAATAACCCTCCTTCCCTTCTACACAACTAAATGTTAATTAAGAATCGTAAAGGCAAGGCATAAAGTGAGAGTTGATTTGTGTTCTGTGAACTTTCACTACTGGTCCAGTGGTACCGTGGGTATTTGTAAAATACATATATATGCGTTTCCTACTACACTACCAAATTTATTTAACATCATTTTCTACATTTATTTTCTTGTGGCAGAAAACCTAAAATGGATACCTTCATTAGATTTCATATCCATTCCATTAACAATTTTGTAAACTGGAAAAGAATATAACCGACAGAACCAATATAATAATACCAGACTATTACTGTACCACTGCTAGGCAAAGACCTCTTCTCATATAGAGAGAAGGCGGGAGAGACGAGCATTGATCACCATGCTTGCTCAAGACGGGTTGGCAATTTCAGTTACATATTAATTTATAAGTCCTGGTTCCAATAATGACTGTTATAAAAAATAATCCCTTGTTTTTTAGTCTTTATTTATTTTCGATACACAATTTAGTTAATAAATCTTAAACTCATGTGGAAGTAACAGTGAAACCACATCAGCGGTGTTTCATTACATATTAAATTAGTATTGGTTCCGAAGTTAGTCTCAAAGGGTCACATAACCGCAAAGTAGTGAGACATCGCGCATGTGCGTGATTTTAACAGATCCACACAAACCTTTTCTTTCGTTGTCAAATTAAATTCAGTAGGTGGAACAACATCTAACTTTAAATTAAAATGGGATTACAACACAACTTCAACAATCAGAATTCCAAAAACGTCTTCCAACGCCATCATTATCTTCTTTTTAACTTTATTATGATAGTCGATTCTGTCTCCTGAACTCATCATATCAGTCGAGGTCAAACATCATGTGCCTAGCTTGTTTCCGACTATGTTGGGGTTGGCTTCCAGTCTAATTGGATGCAGCTGAATACCCTCCTTGGTTTGTTTCTAGAACATTTTCTTCTTCAACGTTTGGCCAACCAGTGCTGACTTGCTGAGTACACTCAGCCTCTCTTAACATAGAGACTGTCTCTTCCAAATCTCTCCAGTTTTTACGGTTTTGTGTCATTGCTGTAGGGGTATCAGGAACAGGGTGTAAAGTTCTTCATCCCCTATAGAAAAGTGGGGATCCTCCAACCAGACAGATGTTATGTCTGGTGTGCAACTGCCCGACAGTTGTTGCCGGTTTTTCTGTAGTCTTAAGTCGATGTAAACTTTGCTTGCGAGATTCAGATTTTATTAGTTCTTCGGTTTTATCATAGATGGTGCTGTAGTAATTTTTGTTGTAAGTTGCTTTTTGTTGGTCGCTACATTTCTATCCAGTTTCTTCGAACCACTTTAATGAGATCGTCTGTCCACCGTTGGTGGTCTTTCCACATTCCTCCATCCCATTCTAGAACATGTTTAACAGAAATTCCAACTCAAACTCAATTTTCATGAAGGCAAAACTAACACAATGAAGTTTCAAGTTCAACACACACTAAGCTTTATATTGCTCCATAATTTATAGCTCCTCCAAACCCTGTGAATTATTTCAAGGCCCTATTGAATACCGCAGTTTGCTTCCCCAAGTTTACATACAGGACTCGGCAATATGCATAATTACTTACCTTGTCTAAACAAAGATAAGTGTTGAGCCAATATTATATTGTTTAAGAATTATTATACAGGCTTAAGATCAGCATAAAACGGATTTAATAAGCCATTTCAAACCCCAAATTATGATTACTGTGTCATTTTTGTTTGTATTAAATCCGCGTTTATGATTCTGATTAGAAACTGTGCTGCTATTTTAATAATTCTAAAAGGATTATTAAAAGCGAAACAATCAAGCCTAATTATTAGGATGATTAATAATATTTTTGGTTTTATTCCGCTATACAAAGCTAGTATTGCCAAAATTAATTATAATAATGCTTCTTTTGTAATCTCTGTGACCTTTTGTAAAGCTGAGTAAATAGAATAGCGTTTGTAAGCCTGTAATTTATTTGGCCGAAATGATCTCCCATTTGCTTAAGCGGTGATGACCCTATTAATCTTTAGTTGGAATTCGGGCCTGTTCTAACTTAGGGTTACTATTTTCACTTAAAAACACCAAATAGTAAAGATAATGTACTGTCACATCAGAAGCGCTTCGATAAACGAACGTTACGCCAAGTTTGTGTGCTTGCATTTAAAAACTGATAAATGGTTCAAAGATCTAAAAGTTAACTTTACCGGGGTGCACTGACAAAAAAATTGATACCTCTTTCTCTTTCACAGATCAATTCGACATCATGTATGTATACATCATTGCTGGCGTCGCTGGAAGCCTTCTCCTGTGCATCATCTTAGGCATCATACGCTGCGTCATGACCAAACAAACATCCGACCAGCCAAAAGGCCCAGACGTATCAGCCACCACGGAAATCCCCAACGGATTCAACGACAGCATATCGGAAGTTGACAACGATATTAACATAACCAGTCTATCTGGACCCGTCGACACAGTTGATTCGGGAATGAAGCAAGATATACAATACTCCAACGTGGCTCTTAGTCCCAAAATCAATAAGTATGTCGGCCGACCAGTACCTAATACGTACCCACATGTGAGCACTAATATGTACGGACAGGTGGCCGAATTCCCCATAGAAATGCCTCTCCGAACTATGCCGCATGGCACGTTAGGGCGCGGAGTTGCGGTCAAAACTCTGCCAAGAGTTCAAATACAAACTGAAACGGACCCTAACACAAGGAGTCTATATCGATATTCGAACGCCCAGTACTACTTCGGGTGACAACAAGACAAAAGCCAGTGTTCGGACGTATCCAGGACTTACTGTTTCTAGTTGAATCGTGTAGTGGAGTGTATATAGTTCACGGACTAACTAGTGAAGTTTGTAATGTTCTACTTTTAAATACGGAAACTGTGATATTAATTGAAAACTTTCCTATTGTACTGCGAGCAGTTTTCCAACTGTAGACACAGAAAGACAGTGTGGTTGTTCCTCCGTTGTGAATTGAGAGATGGATCGTTGTTAGCAGAACTTTGTTATACTGTGTTGACCTTTGATAACTAAGCATTGTTTTGTATGTCGAACAAATCAGTGTGTTCATTTACGTATTCACAGTGTTTCTCGAGGGAGTTGGGCATAGTTTCGAGCTATTGTATTATTAATCTGTGTGTTCAGTTATATGAATTCCTGCATAATAATCACACTGTATGGCCAGCCACGCGGGGGTATAGTACTTTGGTTTCATGCCAGCTCCTGTCAGGATCGTGCTAAAAGTCAAAAAATCTTTATTTGTTTGTTTAACATGCTGTATACGTTTATTTCTCGTGCAAATTGCTTTGGTAGCTCAAAATGTTCCTTCAATTTTATGTCTGTTGTTTCAAGATGCTATTCATAACTATTTGTAAACTCAAGTACGTAATAAAAAATATTTATGTCCTTTGTTTGTATGTCACTCATTGCTAGATATAGTAAGTGTAATTTCATTCTGTTCATAGTTTTAATTATTTGTGCCATTTTGGCAATCAAATAGCTAATTATAATAGGTGGCAGATGTGCAAACATGGAGTTAATTATAAAATTAAAATTTTGTTTTATATCAAATAATGTTTGTTGATTCCTATTATTGATAATTGCTTTTTGTGTCTACTAGTTACGAAACAAATAAGAGTTGAAAACGTTGTGAAAATAATTTATAATTGTTTGGTAAATAGTGTTATAGTTTGTGTTTGATTTTATAATAATGACCCGACTGTGCTAATTGGGCTAATTTTGGAAATCAATTTAATAGAAACATTTTCATAAACATTAATATCGCACGTTGGGGTACAGTTATTGGGGTTGAAAGATTTCAAGTAGACTTCAGAAGTCAATATCGGAATGAAATTCCTTACTTTGGTCATACCAGACTAAAAGTCGGTTCTCACAAACCCCCTAGTCCCAAATACACCAATCATATTACAAGCCGAAAATAGTACCAACAATGAAATCAATGCAAATGCAATCACTAAAATAAGTAAAACAAGCAATACAATGATGAAATCACAAACCTAGATTGTAACGATGCAAATACAAACTCGGACAATGAGGCTAGTTAATTGCTCGTCTGATATGGCACAGTTAGGTACTGACTAAATCCCAAGTCACAAAAGTGCAAGAATCCCAGACATAATAGAAGATGACATCAATAAATAAACAATGAGTAATGCCAGTACATTCGAGCAATACAATGACGAAATCACAAACCTAGAATTCCACGATGCAAATACAAATCGATCTCACACATAATAGAAGATGACAATATTAGCAAAGCAATGAATGCTCACATCAAACAGATACTAATTCAAAAACATTTCGAGAAATACAATGATGAAATCAAAAACCTGGAACTCATCCATGCAAATACAAACTCGAGCAATAAGGCTAGCTAATTGCTCGACGGATATGGCACAGTTAGCTGCTCTGACAACGAGCTGTAAACTCCAATTGTGAGGGGGGAAATTTATGATAATATGTCCAGTTGTCCAGTTACATTACTCCTGTCATGGCTTTAGTTTGCACTGGCGGGAAAGCTAAGCTTAACACGACATTTATAGTTGTTAATGAGTCATTATTTTATGATTTAGGAGTGTTTTGATATCGACAACAATCTTGAAATTAAATCATGACAAATTCGGTACAGCTCGGGTTTTCTTGTTCGTCTTGACAATGCTCTTAAAGGATATAGAGACAGCATAATGGAAGACCTTAATAAAAAGATTTTTACAAAATTATCAAGTAGGATATCAATAATCAACTATTTCCCGTTATGTTTGTACAAAAAAATAAAGGATAACATTAATAGCCAAGTATCTAAGCACCAAACAACTGTAGTCATTTCCTTTTATGCTTTGTTGCCCAATTATCGGATCTTCGCAAGGAACATGGATACATTTGCGATTACTTCAACATTTTATTGCTCTCATCTATCCGATCTCAACTAAGTATTTTTAGTGCAAATGCAACGTTGTAATACTAAACAACAACGTTGTAACACGTATTCGCTCGATGTGCTAAAGATATATCAACTACAATATCCGAAGGATGTCTGGTTACACGATATTTCAGGTCTATTCTAACCAAGTGCTAACGAGATTCGACTTGTGAAACATCTGTGAACAATTGAGAATAAGCCGAGAAGTTGCCATTTCGACATTCTGTATGAATTTTAGTCATTTGATATTTAGTTGTCAGATCAAACTATCTTGGACTTTTCGCAACCTTTAAAATATCCCAGAAAAAGATTTTTTTATGGCGAATTTAACGTAAAAAAAACGAATAAACGAAAGCCATGTAGGTAACATTTATCAATCACTCATAAACCTTTGAATTTATAGCAACCAAAAATAATATTCATACCAAAATCAACTACGATGTATCGAGCATGTCTAAAGACGAAGAGTGTAGAAGAGGTTACAAGATACTTCAATGCTATTTTAACCAAGCGCTAACGAGATCTGACTAGTGAAAGATATTTGTGAACAATTACGGACTTGCATCAGTGTACATTTGGATTTAGCATGAGATGTGATACGCCATTTGTCGGTTTCAATTTCAGTCATTTGATATTAGCTCAGAATATATCTTAGGACTACAACGTTACTTGTAGGTGTCTCTGCAGATTGTTCTACGTCTATTTTGAAACAGATATAAACAATCTTTATGTTGAAATACACAGTTACTTATAAGTCCTTTTCTCTTTTTTGTCTAAATTATCTTGGAGCATACATCTGACTGTAATGGTTGTTGTATTATCATTTAAATACACAACAATGGAAAAACGAATGCCAAGAATTCTAAATAAAATTTAATTCAACCCCAACTTTTTTATAATCTGGTATTTTGGTTGCTCATTTAAAACCAACTTTCAATAACGAAAGCTCTCAAAGCGTAATTTTCATCAAAAACACTTCACAATTCCACATGTAACACCTTTTTACCCTGATAACTCCAATTAAAAACTCGTAAATTGCAACTAAAGTTCCAACAACGATTTGTTAGACGTCACTTCTCGCACTGTGCAAGAGACTAGGACGTGTTCGCAGACCAATTAGTGTTCTCCGTGACTCCATCGTTGTCGATGTACCGAATAACTGGATTATTTCTAAGCGGAGATTTGCTACCGTACCAATTGTTGGGTGCCAGGAAATTGCCTTAGCTCTAGCTACTTCTACTGGAAATAGATTTTATCGGAGCTGAGATTTCGGTTTTCGAGCTTTATTTTACTCGTGTGCTTAATTAGTTTAAAGGGTTTAAGTTAATTTGTTGACTCTAGAATCTTTTATCAGATTGGGTTCGTGATTGAGTTTCGGTGTCAATAATTACATTGTAATGTTTTAAATATACTAAAGTATTTTTGATGTTTAATGTAAGTAAAGAAAGAGCTTTGTTACCATTAGGCAAGTTTTGCTAAAATGAGCTTATGTATTAAGCTCATTTTAGCAAAATTTCTGATAGGGCAATTTATACTTACTATTTATAGAAATACCATACTTTATGACATGAAACGTCGTACCTATATGATTCTGCAACAGAATTCAACACTCCAATTGTAAATCCTGCTCTCATGTCATTGCTGCGTTCAACTGGTGCCATATTATGTCTGGGGTACAGCTTATGCGATCGGGGTGTATTTATAACCGCAAATTTAGTTTGAGAAAAATTGTAACGTTAATCTCTGATAAAAACAATTATTTTTTATTATGACTTAAGTTTTTGTCCAATTGATGTTAATAATTTTACATTAATTCTATTTATAATAATAACTTATTTGTGAAGTATAAATTACCGCCCAAATTAACACAGTCGAGTGAAAAACAATATTTTCAAAACGACTGACTGTAAAGCCTATCCAGATCACATTAGTTAATATTTTTAATTGTAAAACTAATAAATATCTGTGTACAGATAACTTTTTATGTCGTACATCGATTTAATATTAAAGTAATGCACATTAATAAGTCTGTTTTATTTATTGTCATTTGTCACCCTACGATGTTAGAAAGAGAAAATCAAAAATAAAGACTAAGATAAAAATGATATAATATATATATATTTAATAAACTAAGGTTATCGCAGACCACTACCTGACAGAGGTACAGAGGCAACTCCCAAACTGAATAATAATTCTTTTCTGCCTTCCGCATCCGAGATATGAAAAGACTACACAAGGCGGAGTCAATCTTATATCTTACATGACTTGTTCAATAATGGTTTAGGCAGTCGTTGTGAACACCATGCCTTATGACAAGAAGAGTAGAGCCGTTGAACCGACGCGTTACCACAAAAGTAGTTACTACTTATTACCACAAAAGTAAGTATTGAAATAATACAAAACGATCCAAAGTAATAGCAAACACAACCAATTTTGACGTTGAACTATAAACGAGTAAACGACAAATGCACTTTGAGCTGTAACATCTAGTCACGATGCCCCATTTGGTACACGTGCCAGTATTTCTAAAGGCAGTAAAACACCTCTTAACGAAGTCGAAAGGCACTGGTTCTCCCTGTCTTTGCGATTATTTTTTTGTTCTACACCATATCTGGGAACCTTCTAGTTACGGAGATATTAGGGGTCAAAGTTCCAACTTTTTGACAAGTATTTTTTTAAATACAAGTTTTTAATGTAAGGTTTTTACTTTAAACACCGTCGCGACCCCCGTACTATTCAATCCGTCCATCAGCACAATGTTTTGAGTGCGTCACATTGAGTTCTACCACAAAACATGATTATACACCCCCCAAAAAAAAGTCGTTTCCCAGCAATAATTTTTGCGTAAAGTTACTTAGTTTCATATACAGAATGCTTGGTTGACGACTTCGTGATGAGGTGATTTACGCGTTGTATAGAAGATTTGAAAAGGGCCAACTGCAAGTATAATCCGGTGTTCACCGATGAGGTCGATAAACGAGTTATGACCCATAACTTTGTCTCGGTAGGTACTGTTCAGCACAAAATAGATAGATGTAGAAGGCCAGTTGGATGCAGGAACGAGCAAAAATGCAGGCAGACACACACACATCGATGCGTACGAACAACTTACGACGAATGCTAGTATCGGGTTACGCGAATGCACTTGCACTATAAATTGGGTTTCACTTAAACTAAATTATGTTTCAAACATAGATGAGGTCGGTTGGTTAACCATCTAACTTCTCCGACAAGCAACACCGCAAAAACGAGATAATCGTGATCAAGTCATATGAGGATCACGCAGATTAGTGGATGCTCTTTTGAGGAATGAACTACTCAGATTTTAGTGGGCCAGTCCAGCTCAAGCTGTACAGTCCTTTCACAGTAACTTTATCTCTGGCAGCCACTCAAGCAGCAATTCTCAAGCAACTCTATGCCAACGAGAATAAAAATCACTTTGACTTTGACAGTAAACCGAAATCGAAATCTGTAAAAAGATTACCCGAAGAGTGTCTACGTCTGCGTGCGTTTCTATTGTGTAGGAGTCGATCTTCTGTGTCTGTCTATACTGTCACTGCAGTATGTGCAATATCGAAGATGGTTTGTGTCTTCAAGAGAATTCGGAAACAGGAGACAATCTTGCTTTCTATGTTTTACCTTGCGAGATCAGATACTGTAAGACCGAATACTGCATTGTTTTAGCAAAGGAGAAGTTTCCTGGAATTTAAAGTGCTACAATTTATCAGGTGCATCATTTCCAAAATTAAAGTGATCCTTATACAAATTGTGATACGGTTGCAGTTAGGTTGCGGCCAGAGGTAAAATAACTACAAAAATAATGTCGTAGCAGAATTTATCTATTTATGATATTTTTGCTTAATAATTTCAATAAATTCAAAATCGTGTTAGCTCGCGCGTGCGTTTGAATGATTTGGTCTAATTAGTTCGACCTTGAAATATACTTTCCGCCACGAGTTTTCTCATGGCAGAAGTATAAACATATATTACTATTAGGCTAAATAGGTCATTTTAAAAATGTTAGATATTTAGTTTCATGAAATAAGAAAACAAATTTTCATAAAATGAGTCTGTATGGCAGAATTATTGGTACTACTAAACCAAACTGACTCAACATTTGGAATTGCGGAAATTGTTGGCACTCACTTGCGTTTCCTCAACTTTTGCCAGTATTTTAAGACTGAGTTTGTTCCACTTTGAAAATGCCAAGAGGTACCCCCATTCTGATCAATTAACATCGGATGTGGCTCAAGCAAACGGTTTCCTCTCTTTTCGGGCAGTTCTTTAAAGTGCATGACCTACATTCTTTGTTATAGGCCAGTAATAATAACCGAGGAAATAACACTTTAGGAAGTTTATTTTTGATCTTTTTTAGCTTTAGCTGAAACTAAACTGTTTTGAATACTTTGATTTTATAGACTTTACGTGAGAGAGGCTATTTAAAGATTTTCCTTAAATACATTTGAAACATACCTTCCTAGCTACTTTTTAAATTAGGGAGGTACTTTAGATAAAAAAAGGAAATGGATGTAATTAAAAAAGTCTTTATCTCTTTTCACTCAGTTCTAAGACTGTATGTAGTTTGCTTTGGCTTGGGTGTGACAACTAATAAGACGGCTAATAAGCTATGGACAACGACGACGAGAGCGAGAGGAGCTCGTGGCCAAATATTAACAGCCGCATGGGTCGATCTTCAAGGTTATGCCGTGCTTGCCAAGGTTGGTCGTGGATGGGTGACCATCATTACATACCGAGTTTCCTCCGTGCCTCGGAAAGCACGTTAAGCCGTTGGTCCCGGCTGTCATTTATAGATCTTTGACAGTCGTTACGACTAGTCAGAAGCCGAAAGTCTGACATCCAGTCTTACCAAGGGGTATCGTATTACCCATTCACTGGGTTGTGGAGGTCAGATAGGCAGTCGCTTCATGTAAAATACTGGTACTCAGCTGCGTCTGGTTAGACTGGAAGCCGACCCCAAGATAGTTTGGGAAAAGGCTAGGCAGATGATGAACGACGACGAGAGACGGATACCTATATGGAAGAAAAAGACATGCAGCATGCTACATCTACAACAAATGAGTTTGCATAGAAGTCGGAGAAAGAAGAAGATGATAATGATAATAAGCAAATTTCTTGTAACGTGTTCTTTCTACAATAATAACTTTAAAGGATAATGAACTTGCAACTTCATAAATTATCCACGTCCTTCACAACGCGTTACTCATATCGACAAGAAAGCACAACAGACTCTTTGTTCTGGCTACGAGAAAACAGTTTTCAAGATATAGCATGAAATGTTTCAGAAGGTAAGGTCTACACAATCCGGCTTCCAGATTCTGAATTTAGTAATTGAAGTTTAGTACCAGTCATTTTTTTTGTAAGCCTGTCATTTGTCCCACTGCTGAGGTCTCCCAATTCTCCTTCCAAACCTCTCTATCTTGTGCGATATCTGGCCATGTTCGCCACGCAAACAAAATCAGATCGTAACACCACCTTCGCCGTGGTCCACCTCAATGGTGATTTCCTTCGTCAGGCGTCCAGTGAGTGGCGATCTTTATCCACCTTGCCGGGTGCATTCGTGGCAAGCCTACTCTCACTTTAGCTTGATTGTTTTTTTTCCGACATCTACAACCTAAGTTATGGAACACAGGGTGGTGTTTTTAACGCGATCTGGCCGCTTCGCATCTATTACTGGTGGTAGTGTTTGTAGTTTTCTAGCACTTGCAACGGGGCACAGCTTCCAAAAAAACATAACTTTTGGTGTTTTTTGGAAGTCGGTTATATTTTTTTTCCTTTCGTTGCTGTCCCAAGACGCTTTTAGTTTGAGCGTGTAAGTACCTCGTGGTCAAGAATCTTGTGTCCACGCACCTTTTTTCGTTTGTTGCATTGAGTCGATTTTCTGTGCAAATCTTTTTAGTGTCTAAAGCTACCCCCACACTCATAAATCACTTGGTCACCGCTATCTTAATTTATAGCTGCATTTTGCAAGCGTAAAATTAAAATTAAGCAAACATTTGTTCTCGATTTTTGGGCTTAATATCTTTGTCTTTGTGATTTATTAACTGTGACGGGTTTGGTATGCGTTAAGGGTTGAATGTTTGTTTAGATGGCCAGTGTGTGATGCTGCTTTTCTTATTTTGGGTTTATGAGCATACAAGGCAGAAAATTAATTAATATTGTGATGGATTGTTTTTTTTAACTTAACTTAACTTTATTGATCAATTTTTGCTTACAAATTATTATTTTTTAACTACTTTACATTTAGATAATCTAATAATAAATGACCTATTATGTGGATGTGTAATGGATTTAGATATGAAATTAGCAAAATTGTACAACAGTTATGTTTAAATGTTGGTGTACAATTAAATAAAGTACCCATATTCTATTCTATGTGCTAACCCGTCTAATGATTTCCTACCATAGGCATAAGATATTAAAGTAAAATTTAAATTGTCAAATGCCTGTTGAAGAAAACCCGTCACTGTTTTAAAAAACGTAGCGATTTTAATTCAAACGCGTTGTTGCGAGGGCATTCAAGGATGTTGTGAAAAAATTCATAAACTTGTTCTTCTTATAATATATTCATCGACTGAGTTCGAAAATAATGTGCTCTTAAAGAAAATTCGTTCCATCCTCAAATGTTTTTGTTTTATTTATTATCCTTCCTGCTTCACGTAAACCCCAAACCTGGTGGTTTTGTGTTTTTATCCGATTCTTGTTCAAGTAATTTGAATGCGATATACCTTTAAAAAGATGCAAAAATATAAGCCTCTTCAACTTCCTTCCTACTTTTAAGTCTGTGTTATAATTTATTTTTTATAGAAAAGATTATTTCCGTGTGATTGTTTTGTTTAATAAATGTATATTGATTGAATAATCACCAGTGAAATCTGTAAACTTTTTAGCTACTAGCCCATATACTTTCACAGCCCCGCAAAGGCTACTCTTCTTCCAACTCTCCATCTAGATAAAGAAAGTTAGCACAAACTGCTTAGTACAAAATGTTGTGCATTGTACCTACACTTTTAAAGTACGTATAATCACGAAAACCACCGCAACTTTCACGAATAAGGTAACTCCTTCTCTAGCGTCATACTTTATAGAATGCAATTAGTGCAAAATATAATCAATGCTTGTGTCGTGCGTCCTGTTTACCTCCATCAAGTGGAGGATGCCACAAAATTTAATAATACGAAGTTACACATATTTTACTCGATGAAGTTGTAAAGGTAGCTGCACACTTAGCGTTCCTATACAAGGTGTAAATGGACCTTTCAGAAAGCTGTCAATCAAGCATTCTGTACATTAAACTAAGTAACTCCACGCCAAAAAAACAACTGTGGAAAACGTCTTTTTTTTTGGGTTGAAAAATTAAGTTTGAAGGTAGGACTTAAGAGCGTTTAAACCTTACGACATTTCATACAAACTTTCAAGTCTTTATTTTCCGAAATGACTGAACTGATTTTAATTAAACTTCGTACACATAAGCAGGATACACAGATCTAAAAAGTTACTAAAAACATTTTCGAAAAATAGTGTTACAATTAAATTAGACCGATTATAAATTTTCTATAGAAACAGAAAATTCTAATTAACTCTTTTTTTAAAACATTTTTGAAAATATTTTTTTTTAACTTTTTAGACCTATGTATCGTTCTTATGCGAATAAAGTTTCATTTAAATTTGTTCAGTCATTTCGGAAAATAACGACTTGAAAGTTTGTATGAAAAGCCGTAAGGTATAAACGCTCTTAATATAACGCACTTAAAACATTGTGCTGATGGGTGCATTGAACATTGCAGGGGTCATGGAGCTATTTAAAGGAAAGTTATAGCATGAACTTTGCCTTTCAATATGTTCGTAACTAGAAGGATCCCAGTTAGGTCCCAGAACTAAAAAAACATCGCAATGCCGGGGAGGACAAGTGCCTTTCGGCTTCGTAAAGGGTATTTATACACCCATTATACAGTCTCGCACTCACCCTGTCTCGCATTGTATCGGCGAGAGTAAACAGCCACTAGATACCGCACGCTTTGAGCTTGTCAATCCTACAATAGTTTACATTACCAGAGAACCACGCAGTGTCGTGTGAATACCGCCTTGTCGAAAATATTCAGAACTAGATAAAATCAGCCAGTGTTCAAAGAAGAGGAGTAATGCAGGACACTGTATTTAATACCTAAATTAATAATACAAAGAGGTTTGTGTGTTTGTAAGTTTGAATACATATATGGGTAATTTTGAAAATTCTTTACTAATGGGTAACTACCTTATGCTTTTCGGAAGTAAGTACTCATTAGGTACCTAGTCCCAGTAATCCTCACCAGATATCAACAAAATAAACCAACCACAATTTCCAAGTACAAAATCAGTTAATAAAACCTAGTTGAATATTAAAATCCTTACCTTACTACCTAGAAAATAAGCAAAACATCGAGTACGTAACATGAAAGTAACGCAAACACGTGGGACCAGACATTAATTATGGAAAGAGCTCGGCCGCTCCAAAACACACGCTTTAAATACGCTCCGTAACCAGACTTTATTTTGATTCCGTTTAAAATATATAGGGTTTTGGATATTTTGACGAAAAGTGGCAGTGGACATTTCATGCAGTACACAATTTAGAAGAAGCAATTGAGGCCTGCTAGAATCATTTAAGGAAACTTTTTTTTTAACTAAACCATGACTTAAAAAAAAAAACTAAACACATTATGCCTTTTGATGGTAATTAATAAAATTGACACCTGGTTTTTGATTGCATAAGATAACTTCTTTCAATGTAAGTACATAGTTTTTCAAAGAAAAAAATTTTCAAGGCACTGGTGTGCTTTTATGATCATAATATAAATTGTGTTTAATGAGGTTATAAGTTGATAGTTAAAATTTTAAATGAAAATTTTATTTTCTTCTTTATACACCGTGTAAATCACCTCATCACGAAGCCGTCAACCAAGCATTTTGTACATGAAACTAAGTAACTTTACGCAAAAATTATTGCTGGGAAACAACTTTTTTTGGGGGGTGAAATATCATGTTTTGTGGTAGAACTCAATGTAACGCACTCAAAACATTGTGCTGGTAGACGGATTGAATAGTACGGGGGTCGTGGAGGTATTTAAAGTAAAAATCTTACATTACAAACTTGTATTAAAAAAAATACTTGTCAAAAAGTTGGAACTTTGACCCCTAATATCCCCGTAACTAGAAGGTTCCCAGGTATGGTGTAGAACAAAAAAATGATCGCAATGACAGGGAGAACCAGTGCCTTTCGGCTTCGTTGAGAGGTGTTTTACACCCTAAAAAGCTTTTATTTAAATGGTATAAACCATTTAAATAAAAGCTTTTTTTTTAAAAAAAAAAAGGTTTTTAACTTAACTTTTTTAAAAGTTAGAGTCATGAAAATTTAAATACAATCTTCTGGTCAGGCATAAATAAATACGTATATCGTTTTCGAGAAACTACCCACCAAGAGGGTTAGATAGTGATTGAAAGCTTATATATGCGAATCCATCATTTTTGAAGTAAGAAGAATGAAATTAAATATGGAAACTGAGCAAAAATAAATGAATACATTTTTCGTCGCTTTTAGTATATTAACCCCGAACCAGAAAAAAGAGGTGGATACATTGGTATTACACAAATGGTCTGATCTGCTTGAAATTTAATACTTGTGTTTCTTGCACATAATTCAACGTTTTTGGAAATTCCACCCCTCAGACGACAAAAGGGGTGGCAACTTTTTTAAATATTTGTTTTGGGTGTCGTTTTAGTTGTTTTCGGGGTCGCTGATAACAAAATGAGGTCAAAATGAAAACCCAAGATGGCGCCGAGGAAAACTTTAGGTTTTTCCTTCATTCCCATGAAGGAAAAACCTAAAGTTTTCCTTGACCCCTATCACCCCTATCCCCAAAAATAAGGTAAAAATGAAAATCCAAGATGGCACCGAGGAAAATTTTCTGTTTTTTCTTCATGGGTGTAGTTTTCGTGGTTTTCGGGGTTCCTGACAATAAAAATTGGGTCAAAATGATAATTCAAGATGAAACCGAGGAAAGTTTTCTGTATTTTTGTTCATCGATGTCGTTGTCGTGGTTTTCCGGGTCGCGGATAACAAAATGAAAATTGTCTTTGGCGCCATTTTGGATTTTTATTTTGACCTCATTTTCTAGGTGCAAATAATGAAATTTAAAATACACAGGTATAATATAAGAAAAAAGGGTGATCTAACTGTGTTTTTAATAGGTCTTCACCTTTTGGGCGTACTTTTGATAGGCTTGTAAGTTCCCACCTGATAGATTTGGCCTGTATCTGAAACTCTAACAATCGTTCGTCCGTTCTTGGCGTCCTGGCTTTGTAATACGCCAGGGTCAGGATCGTCGGGGTGTGACAGCTTGGCGATATCCAAAGATTCTTAAAATCCTCTGCCCCGCCGTTACCAAAGCCGCTTTTGGAACATGGGATACCGTGGCTGCTGGTGGCTGGGGCTTTTTGGCAGTATTCATATTTGAAAAGGGGGTGTTTGGCCTTAAAACACCACGCTGGCCTGTGCGTCTTAGCGAGTTTTTCGTCATATACTCGTTTGTCTGTCAGCAGGGGGTACCACGTACAGGTGAGGTTTGACTTGGGTGGCTAGGTGTTTTGCCACCCCATTTCCCCTATTATATTACCCCATGTTTATTATAGGTTTACTTGAATATCTTCGTTAACAAATGGATATAGGCCACTCCAATTGTGTATCATTAAGCTCTAATACTCAACAATAAATAACAAACAAGAACCCTGAAATCCTCGAAAATTCTACTAAAAAACAGATTTCCGAAAATACATCTACATTATTATTTTAGATCGTTATTACGTGGATATTGGCATCCCCAAATGTTTGTTCGACCAACATTTACGTTCTATCTATACAATAAATTGAAGTCTAAATTAAGTGCCTACCTCCATGAGCGTTTTACAAGAACAAAGGAGGTAACTATTCACAAAATCAGATCAAAACGCTACACCATTTCATTAAAACCGTAATCGAACCAAATAACTGAATACCTTAAAACTATCATAATTTACATAAAACCCAGCACAATTCCAACGCTTAAAAGACCAGCCATCTCTATTCAATTAAACCAACGATCGCCCAAAGAATGGAATAGAAATCGCAAACGTCCACTTAACTACACCATTACCCCAAAATTGAATGCACATTGCCAAAAGCAGGCGAGCGTTGGAATAGAAACACTATACAATGGCCGCTCAAAATTAAACATTTGACCGCACATGGGTCGTAATTTTCAATGTCCCACGTTACGTAATAAATGTTCAATAATGTGATTGTACGTGACCGGGACGGCTGGTCAGGTAAATTTTCCTGTCCCTTGCAGGAAAGGCGGACCAATAAAAATCATTAAATTGCGGGTTTCGCTTGACCGGTATACCCGGGACGTGGAACGCAATATGCTAAGACGAACCTTTAATGTCGGATCGCATAAAATACTTTTTGCGAATTCCTCATTATTTTCGAGGACATCCTGGGTAGTTATACGAACCGTGCAAGGTTTCAGGATCAAAAATTTTAATAAATGTTCATATTTTTAGAGATCCGTACCCAAAAGATGCCAACGGGACTCTGTATAGTTTGAGCCGTAAAACTACACTTGAGTGTGTATCACTATGTAATAGCCAAAAAAGAAAAAATAAAGGGGGTTGCTAAACAAGAGGCGTGTGTATTTTTTTCGGAACCTTCCCTGCTGTAATTTGTGTGGTCATGCCATTAAAGTGAGACATGCGACATTTTGATTGAACGGTAATCGGTAGTTATTCCATTTACCAATATCCAGTAAAAACTACTAGGGTGTTCTGTCAGGATTAAAAGGAAATTATAAAAATATATAATGTGGCTTGACGCTTTGTGATGATTATGTGGGTAAGTAATATATGATATAATTACAAAATCTCTAATATTTACAAGATATAACAACTGAATCTATAATTTTATTCGATATAATGATCACTTAATATAATAAACGATTGATATAATTTTAAAGTAACTAATTTTTATAAGCATAACATACATTGAATATAAAATCGTTTGATATACCACTCATAAGACCTAAAACCTATTTAGTCTAATATGATAATACGTCTTGTAAAAAACACAAAGCATGCAGCAAGCAAGCGAGCAGCATGCAAGCAAGAATGCAGCATGCAAGCAAGCATGCAGCATGCAAGCAAGCGTGCAGCAGGCATGGTTTCTGTCACGGCTCCGGCACTTCGGTGCTCCGGCGGGCCCATGCGAGCTTATCGTCGCAGATGTGTTTCACGCCCACCACCGCGGCTTCGGCTTGCTGGCCGGCCTTGCCGGCCAGCCTCACGCAGCCGGCCGCCAGCCGGCGGCGACTGTTAAAACCACCTGCTCCTCAGCCCGCAGGCCGCCTCGCTCCTCCACGCCTACGCGATTTTAAATAACACTCTAATCGCTGCAAAACCGACTCCACGTAGTCTTGTCTGTCCTACCCGACAGACAAGACTACGTGGAGTCGGTTTTGCAGCGATTCGTTTCTGTCACGCCGCTCCCACAGCATGCTCGCTTCACTCGTTCGCCTTCGCGCGTTAACGGTCACTGTTCTAACCAAACCTAGAGGGGACCTGGCACTCCACTCCGCTCCCGCCTTAACCTTTTAACCTAATATAACCCATCCAAGTCGGATTGCTTTGAATCGGGGTGCTAACCATAAATATCAAGTTGGTATCAATATTATATATTTAAAACGATGGGGATTTTCGATTAAATAAACGTTATATTTAATAACGTTATACGAAATAAGTTTTAGAGTATTTAAATGTTATATCTAAAGAAATTATAATATAACTAACGTTTATTATATCTTGTGAACGTTATTAAAATGAAAATATACCAAATAACTTTATATGATATGAGGCGCACCCTGATTATGTATGATAAATATTGACGTAAAGTTACAATAAAAGTGTGGATTGTATGGAAAAAATCAATTCGTTAAACTGTCAGATGAGGTTCATTGATGTTACAGGAAAAAATGCTTAATCTCTTTTGAACTTTAATAATTCTGAGAAAAATCGTAACAAAATTGATTAGGTAAAGCGGCTTGTAATTTTTGGCCGAATTGATTTTAATAACTGATCCCAATTCAAAGCGATGCTGTTTTGATGCTTAAATGAGTCGTGAAAGAATGGTGTAATACTTATTATACATGGGCGTGGAGCTTGAGATAACAATTGACATTAAACTCAAATACACTCTTGAATAATGTCTTCAAAAAATAAAAAATACTTTACTTATTTTTTTTATTGTTGTAAATTTGCTGAGCTAATTGTTTCATTAAGGTAGCGAGTAGAATTATTTTCGCATTTTCGAACCTATTAATATGGAAGTATGTCTAGCTAGTAACAGATGTTTACGCAAAGAAATTCAAAGGATAACTCACACCATAAAAAGCTATGTCAATAGACACAGTGCTTTGAAAAGCTCGCACATACAACGCTTTTATATTCAAGCAAAAACATCTTCAAGCACCCACGTAATTCGGTGGCATGCTTGTTACTGCACGAAGGGGGATTAATGCAGTCCCCTAAGTCCCCTTTGTCCCCTTAAAACATAATGGTGTGTAACACTTCCAGCCTTTTTGGTTTAGTATAAAGTTTTAAATCCCGTTCATAGCATAGGGCATTGCGACATTATGTTGTGAACTTAAGACTTGCGTATAAACTTCACGCACGCTGAAGTGATTTGGCGCTTGACGCAAGCATTTGCATTACCTGAAGTCGGGACCGGCGCGTAAAACGACACGCACGCGTATCAATTGTTTCTTTCGTAGGAGTTTCGTCAATCCGCTAAACGACTTCTTAGAGATCTTCTTTAATTTGTTTGTCAGCAGGTGATGTTGCAAGACACGTGTCGCATGAGCGAAGAGTTTGTGGCCAAGAGGTTACTGTATGTTTGAAGATATGATTCTGTTCAAATATGCAATGTGAAATGCAGAGTAGGGGAAAACATTGCTAGAGGTGGTATTTCCTTTTTCAGTAAGCTTGCGACGTTAATAGATTCTCTCAGCTTTTAGTCTGATAGCCAGTTAGTTTTAAGTGTCTTCTTGATAGCAAGAATATTATTAGAATAAAAGGTATCTTCAGTACGTTTCTTTTGTGAAACAGTGATATAGTAGAAGCATTTGTCTACTCAAACATTAAAAAAAAAATATTTTTTTGTAAAAAACATCGAAAACAAAATTGTGCATTATCTATTCATAGAAATACATGGGTACTTTGAATACTTTTTTATGAAACATGATAATCCAAATAGCTGTTTTAAAAGCTTTTTTAATATAATCACAATGTTTTACGTCGAAAGCACTTAGTGTTTCATAATGTACTTTTTTATTCACATTATAGTAAATCTTTACTTACTGTTGAAAATAAAGAACTAGGGTTTTTATGTTCCGTTGGTACCTAATAAGATTTTTTTTTGTACAGTCTTTTAGCCAGATTATTAAGCTCTCTAGAAAAGTTAATTTTATTTTGGCCTGCCGTTTGCTTCTAACAGAAACTGATGGTCACTACTGAAGGTGACGAACTCGTAGCCCAATTCAAGACCAACTCAATAATTAAGACTGGCATGGACAACTCAGAATATTAACAGTACATAACCTGCAAAACAATCGACGTACCCAGGTCCTAGATAAAATGGTTATCGCTTTTTTTTTCTTTTCGCATTTCTACCGTGAGTTTTAACAGTAATGAAATTAACTTCTCGGTAGAAGACGATACTCATCTGTCTACTCTTGGCCTATGTTCGGCTCGGCTTTTAGTCCAACCAGATGCATCTGAATACTAGTATTTTACATAGAGCGACGGTCTATCTGACCTCCAAAAACCAGTTACTGGGTAATACGATACCACTTGGTAAGACTGGTTTTCGGACTGTCGGGCCACTGACTACCTAGCTGAAATGTACAAGAACGGCTGAACGTGCTTTCCAAGGCACAGAAGAAACTCAGCATGTAAAGGGTCACCCATCCACTAATTAATGTACAATACAATCTTATATAATAATAGTACATTATGATATAAGTGCGGTAAGTTGAAAATTACAGCCGAGGCGATATAGCTAGCCCGAGCCGTAGGCGAGGGCTACAAGAGAGCAGAGGCTGTAATTATCAAAGCGCACGTATGTCATACGACGTTTTATAACACATTTGCGAGGAAATAAATAAAATTCGGATGACATTTTCAAACAAAAACAATACAGCGTAAAGAGAAAGCGCGCGGAATAATTTTTACGCCTTTTTTAAGGCAAAGGCACAAAAACAGCCAGTATTACTAATAAAGTAAATTAATATTTTTGTATTTTGTTACAGATAAATGGTTGTAATTTATGGTCAAAATTGATTAAATAAAAGTATTAAATGTTTATTTATTATATTTTATCTCCCAACTTAATTTTATTCATAAAATGTTGACTACTTTTCTGACATAAAAACTCTTTGCTAAGATTTAAAAAAGTACCGTTCGTTTTAGACGGAGCATTATGATAAGTCGTGCGTTTTACTTTACATTACCGCACTAGTGCGTAAAGTGATACATTACGATACTGAACTTGGTGCAATAAGAGACCCTTTACGAGCAAATGTGTTATAAAATATTTTTCATCACACTTGCACGTAAACAGTGTCATAACATACAGGTTAACTTGGCTGTAATGCCCCATATAAAACCCTAGGGCGGTAAGTATTTTTTTTTTTAATTTTCATCACACTTGCACGTAAACACTTGGCTGTAATGCCCCATATAAAACCCTAGGGCTGTAAGTAATTTTTTTTTAATTTACAGCACCGCTTGACAGCACACAGGTCATGCAAGTTCATCAAGCAAGGAGTTTACACGCAATTGAAAAATTGTCTTAAAATGTTATCTAAACAGGAATTTCATTCAATCTCGCTACATGTTATTTAACTACTCAACTAATGTTCTAAAATCTAAATAATCGATAGTTTTTTTGTATCCAAACGTCGAAATTTTTATTTTTTACACTCCGTCATGGCTGTATATACCTAGGTAAGTATTTTGCCTTTAAAGTTTCTGAACAAAACATTTGTATAATCTGTGGTGTGGGCAAACAGCCCGCCATCCGCAAATCAGTTCACGTATTTCGTAATAATATGTGTGCTGACTTGTGTATATTCATAATTATTAACTCGCAAGTGTGATGAAAAACATTGTATGTTTCACGGGCGGTACGGGAATTACGAACCTCGACTCAGAAAGCCCTCAGTCTTCGACTTCGGGCTTCTACTAGAGCCTCGATCGTAATTCCTTACTTACCGCCCTTAATACACAATATACTATTACTTTTCTGGAATCGATGTAAGTCATAGAGGCATTCAGAAAAGCAGTATTTTACCCTGAGATCACTTTGCATAAATATTCGAAAATGCCACCACTAAAATACTAAAATCCTTTCCACCGTCACAGCCATGTTTTCAAGCATATCAGCAATTCGGTACTCCTCTCACGTACCAAAGGTGTCTGAACTACAAGACCTTATTCATAAGTGTCGTCGTTCCGCTGACCTCTGCGGCAAGATTTGGCAATAAACAGGGACCCTAGTGTAATTTGAATGTTTACTGCCTCTATGTGTGTACCTTAATTTCGTTTAATGTTTATGGGGTGGGTCAGACATGTCATGTCCAAGTTTTAAGTAAATGGGAAGTGTGAAACGTGCTTGTTTTGAATGGGGGTGTTAACGATTTATCGTTTTGTCCGGGTTAGTATTGTATTTCTGGGTGATTTCATAATTTTTGCTTGATTTGAACTTAGCTGCCTTGAATGAAGGGCCTAAAGAGCTTTCGTGTGAAATACGTTTTATAAGTGTTCAACAGTGTTTAGTTTTATCTTGAAGGCTCACGGTCGTCTAATTACATTTCTAACAGTAATATTTGGAGGGTTATGGATTTAAAGTGAATAGGCTTCTTTTAGGTTATTTCGTACCATCGTCGACTTTGTCTCTGTCATCTCTGACGTAGACTAGAGTCAACAGCAAACCCATCGCAAATAAAAAGAAAAAAATTGCTCTAGTAATTTCAATGTTATAATATTTCTCAATGATTGACAAAATAATGACGAAGAAAGGAAAAGCTTTTCGTTGTATGAGAAAAGACCCTTAATCGCCGAATCTTAAGTAAACTTCGGTAATTTCTAACATGCAGGAAACAAGCATCAATCAATCCATCAAGGTTCTTTTCTTCCGTTATTTGAGAGAACATAATCCATCTTTTGACGAAGACCTTGGCCGAGTTAGTAATAGTAACATGTGATTGTAACTAAGTACTTTTAATTATACGAGTAGCGCTATTTTTTTATGGTAGATGCCGAACTCAGTTGCTAATGATTCATCATTTTCGGGCCCTTATCACATTGTATTTGGGGTCAGCGCTGCATATGCATATGCGCTGCGTATGTATATTTAGGGGTATTTATTTATTTATATTTAAACAACAAGTAACAGGACTCAAATTAAGTTAGTAACAATGTTTCTTAACAACTATGTTAGTAAACTTAACCTACACACTTAACCTACACTGCCTTATGATATGAGAATCCCTGCTACAAGCTCAACACCGATGTAGAAAGCTTGCAGCAACGATTCACACACAAACGGTCCTGTCTGCTCGCAATACACTGCAGTATAATGTTGGGGCTGGCCCGCACCCGGCGCACCAGGGAAGCGCATCTTTTTCGCATCGTGGTATAGAAACAATTGACACGAGCATCAGCAAACATCCCTGATGTGCAGAAGCGGAACAGCCCCATCAATACCCGGAACGCATTATTATATTGAACGCGAAGGGTGCTGTATGATACAGAGCAGCGAAGACCGCCCTCCAAGAGGCTGTCCAGCGGGCCAGGGACCTGGGCCGCGAGGAGATGCTGGAGACTCTCGACAGAGATCCGTGGGGGCGCCCTTACAAGATGGTGCGGGACAAACTCCGCACCTGGGCCCCCCCGCTGACGCAGAGTCTCCGCCCTCAGCTCGTGGAGGACGTGGTGAGCGCTCTGTTCCCTCTGCGAGGGGAACATCCTCCCCCGCCTATGGCTCCGCCGCTTGCGGTGCCAGAAGTGGACCACAACGAGGACGATGACGACATTCCTGAAGTGACCGGGGTAGACCTGAGAGTGGCGGTAGGCAGGCTTAAAGCCAAAAATACCGCCCCGGGACCCGATGGCTTGCCTGGCAAAGCCTGGGTCCTGGCCTCGGAGGCTCTCGGGCCCCGACTGGAAGGGCTCTTAAGCGCATGCCTGGAGAGAGGCCAGTTCCCGCTTCGTTGGAAGACGGGGAAGCTGGTCCTCATCCGGAAGCCGGGGCGCCCTGCGGACTACCGTCCGCATACCGGCCCATTGTGTTGCTCGACGAGGTGTGCAAGCTCTTTGAAAGAGTCATTGCGAACCGCCTCGCCGGGCACCTTGTGGGGATGGGGCCGGACCTTGCGGAACACCAATTTGGTTTCCGCAGGGGGCGCTCGACGGTGGACGCCATCATGCGCGTGAGGGCTCTCACGACGGGGGATGCAGTGTCTCGGGGTGGGGTCGTCTTGGCGGTGTCTCTTGACATCGCCAACGCCTTCAACACCATGCCCTGGAGCTGCATAAAGGAGGCACTCCGGTATCACCGGGTGCCGACCTACCTTCGTCGTGTGGTCGGGGACTACCTGACGGACAGGGCCGTCATCTACCCTGGTCGCAATGGAGAGTGGAACCGGCGAGAGATGTCGTGCGGTGTTCCACAGGGATCGGTTCTGGGGCCGCCCTTGTGGAACATCGGCTACGACTGGGTGCTGCGCGCCGACCTTCCTAGCGGTGTCAGCGTAGTTTGCTACGCTGACGACACGCTGGTGCTGGCACAGGGGAGGTCGCACGAGGCGGCGGCCGAACTTATGACACGCGGGGTTGCGATAGTCGTGGAGAGAATCCGGCAACTGGGTCTCGAGGTGGCATTGCACAAGTCCGAGGCCATGTGCTTTCATGGGCCTCGGAATGCGCCACCGTCGGGATCCACACTGACGGTAGGAGGGGTTCCCATCGGCGTCGAGTCGACGCTAAAGTACCTAGGGCTTGTCCTCGACAGCCGGTGGAACCTCGTTGAGCACTTCCGACGTTTGGCCCCAAAACTGGAACGGGCAGGGGCTGCATTCAAGCGGCTCTTGCCTAACCTGGGGGGTCCAAACGCCTCCTGCCGGAGGCTCTACGCGGGAGTCGTGCGGTCCATGGCCCTTTATGGGGCCCCGGTGTGGGCGCGTTCTTTGAGGCGGCGAGCCGCCCATTACTTAAACGCGCCCCAGAGGGTTGTAGCCGTAAGGCTGATCCGGGGGTACCGCACGATCTCCGGCGAGGCGGCGAGCCTCTTGGCTGGATTGCCGCCATGGGATCTGGAGGCGATGGTCCTCGCGCGCCTGCATGAATGGCACGCGGAGGCACTACGCCGGGGGGAAACTCCGCTGACTACGCCGGGGGGAAACTCCGCTGCCGCGGCAAATTGTCGCTCAGCGGACAGACCTCCGGCACGATCTCATGGCGACATGGAGACAGCGACTGTCGCAACCACGTGCAGGGCACGCCACAATAGTGGCGATAAGTCCCCTCTTTGAGGAGTGGCTAGAGAGGCGGCACGGCGCCCTCACCTTCCGCCTGACGCAGGTCCTCACCGGACACGGTTGTTTCGGGAGGTTCCTGCACCGAATCGGGCGGGAGGAAACGCCCGGGTGTTACCATTGCGAGGATCGGCCGGAGGACACGGTGGAGCACACCGTGGAGCTCTGCCCCGCTTGGGCTGAGCACCGCCGTGTCCTCGTAGCGGCGATTGGCGGCGGCGACCTCTCGCGTCCGGCCCTGGTTCAATCCATGGTCCGGAGCGAGAGGGAATGGGATGCCGTCGCCTCCTTCTGCGAAGCAGTCATGCTAGCGAAGGAGGTGGCGGAACGTGAGAGGGAGAGAACCTCACGTCCCAGCCGCCGCGGGAGACACCCCGGGCGTCGGGGGGCAACCAGTGGCCCCCGGCCACCGTAGGCGCGAGCCTGTGGACGGTGAGTAATGGGCTAGCTCACCGTCCGTCCGTCTCATGACGACAGGCCGTGTCGACGGCGCGTACGTGTTCCACGCGCGCCTCAAGGAGATGTCAGCAAACCAGAAGGGGTCCGAAAGGGCCGATGCCTGCCAGGGCTGCGGGTTGTTCGAAAGAGATACTGCAGCCCTGGAACACAAAGGGCGAAAAAGGAACATGGGTGGGTTTTAGTCAGTACAAGTCTGACACTCCCTCCCGCTCCGCCCAGAGCGGGAGAAGTCATATGATGATTTCCCATCAGGAAAAAAAAAAAAAAAATATATATATATGGATTATTATTTATTTTATGTCTTTTACTCTAATACTTTTTGATTAGTCGTCATCTTATAATGGCTAAAATGGCACCCCCATTCTAACCATATCATCTTTCATACCGAATGAGTGTGTTATAAAAACTTTCTATGACAATGTTCACAATCCATGTTGGAGTAGGTACATCAAAAAACTCAAAATGCAATTCTATTTGCGGTAAAAACTACCCGGTCGCCATTTGTCACCGTCCCCTTTTTCCTTAATTCTTTTCAATTTTATCACCCACTTTAACACTGTCCGCGTAGAATTCAATTAGTTTTACATTAAAGAATTCAAATGAGTGTAGTAAAAGTTTTGTCTAAAATAGCGCTTGTATTTCAAGCCGAGATGTTAAGTTATGCTTTTTAATTCAAGGGTCTACCTCAGCAATTCTTTGAGTCTGGAGAGCTATTAAGTGAATTGTCCATTTTAAGAAGACACCTGGGTTTCAGCTTTTGGCTTTGTGCCCGAACTAGGCGGAGTATTGTTGAGTTTTTTTTCCGTAGCTGTAAAGCCATTCGTGGGATGTAAGCTGCTGGTAGTGTGTTTGTTAATTCATAATCATTTTGAATAGAGTGCATTGTTTCTTGTTGTCCTACCTTTTGCTTTTCTATTCTTTTGTTTCTGAGCGTATTATTTTTATAGTGGCTGTTTTTAGTAAATCGGCTCAGATTTTTTTTGCAAAAAGGTGCAGTTTTTTTGTATTTGACTTTTCAAAGCTGCGGTTTTACTGTTTTATATTCAAATACAATATTGTTTTTTATTTATTTTCAGCGCATCGTACAGAATCAGAATTGAGTTTTCATCGATATTTTTTATCTTGCCATACAGTATCTTATGTATTCCAAAGAACTTTTCGAAATACGAAAAAGACCACCTTCAACTCTACTACAAACATTTGATCAAATATTCGAGCCAAAAGTGCACCAGACTATCAAAAGAAAACCTGTCACCAAACTTTGTTGAAGCATATTCTCAACTCCGTTATTCAACATGTCATTTTGGTTTTTGTAAGGAAATGGGGTCGCGTTACGATCTAGCGCCACTTGACATTTCCTCTAAACTTATTCCTTCTGCTGGAATTTTCAAAGAGCCTCGAATGCTTGTGACATGTGGTCTTTAGCCGTCGAGGTCTGCGACAAGTTTAAATAAATTTAATGCTCCATAAAATATGGGTTCTACAGGTTTTTAGAACTTTCAAGACGGTTTTAAGGTACTATGAAAATTCTGTCGGGGGTTCATGTAACAAGGTGTTGGTAAAGGATTGGACGCATTATGTTTTTATATTTTTTCCATAAAGATCGGTTGTGAATAGGTGACCGTTTATTGCATAACGAGATCCCTTCGGGCTTTGGAAAGCATGCTAATGTTACGAAAGTCGCAGAACCAGGCTGACTAAGGGTATCATTAAGTGTTACTATACTGGGATGTACTAAACCAGACAGACACTCGCTCCGTGTAAAAGGCTGGTATTCAGCTGCGTCCAGTAACACTGGACTTCCCTTGTGCCTCTTGGCCTCTGTCTCCTGCTGATATGGAGGGAAGTGGAAATAATGTTGTTCCTACTCCTCCGCCAGTCTTTCCAATACAGTTAAATTGATTTTCTGGAATTTCGTCGAGCTTCTGGCTTTCAGGAGTATTTTTAACAGATTTTTGTATCCAACATTTATAATGATGTAATCTATGCAAAGCTTCTGCACCTAGAAAGCAACCATTAACGCATAAAACCTAGGAGCTAACTAGGTACAAGCCCGTGGCCGCACTAAGTTCTAGGCACCGTTACCTTTTCTATCCCAGGCCGACTGCGTTATCCCTAGATGCCTAGCTATATAGCTACATAGGTATTTAGGTATGCCTGGATACGGCTGGTACCGGCCAACTGACAGATATATTCATGCCTAATTCCTTAATGGTAAGAGAAGAATATTGAGGAGATGGAGACAGTTTTGACCTGAGTTCTGCGGATTAATTTTGGGTTCAGAGGTGTTTAGGCGTTTAGAAATATTGGATATGTAGTATAAAGCCAACACAGAGTAAAAAAAAAAATTGACACAAAGAACAAGAATCGACTTCCAAAAAACACAAAAAGCGTCTAAAATAACTTTACTTTCGGAAATCCGTGATTTTGTTTGTTGATTCTGGCTTTCAGGAATTGCGTTGAGTTTGGTAATAGTGTGGCGGCCTAGTCCCAAAAAAATACTTGAATTCGTTATAGTTGGTAAAAGTCTAGGCAGATGATTATCTACCGCAAGACACAATACACCTCTCAAAAATATTACCCTAAACTCAATATCGACCAATCTGTATACCAATACGAAAATTTCTACACACAAATTCAACTTCTTAACCAAGCTGAGGATAACACGTTACCTCGATAAAATATCAGCTTTAGAAATTGGTTGCCTACCTCCAAATATCACGTATACTTCGTGGGACTCTTGGAAACACCTTCGGCCCTCAGGGACTTAGTGGATTTGGATTTAGTCAGCAAACATCAATTTTCTTGACATTCAAAAGGTTTACTCTGAATTAGGTTTCGAATTTTATGACTATTATTATAGGGATCGGTGGTTAAGTTTTGTTTGGAATGTAAATACGATGACGCCTCGTTTATCAACTGTTTATCAACTGCAGGTTTTTGGTTCGAATCGTTTGTCGGGCAAATTAATTGAGCTTTTCCAACAGGATTTTTTCAGTGGCAACCACGTATTCTGGATTTGTCTCCGGTTAATGGCAATAGGCTCGCCCCCTATTACATGGGATTTAAATATAACTGACGAAATGTGGGTGTATAGGGCGCCTCTGCCTTACCCTTGGGGGTTACAGGCGTGATGTTATGTATAGCTTAGCTTGGGATTGATAAGCAAATGTTTTGGGCAGTGTTGTTACGCCTATAGTTTGTATTCATTTTACTTGGGTCTTTCCTTTCATTTAAAGGGCTTAGGGCTTTGACAAAGGGCTTTGAATTATGTTGCGTTCCTAATTTTCGCCATTTTATTTTCATCTTGGAATTGTGATGCTTTAGAGCATTTTGAACTCATCAATCACACCAGCTATTTATTAATAGAGGTTTTATGCGGGGTGGCTACTAAAAAAAATCTTCATACAAAATTCTACCATATTTGAATATTGCTTATTTCTAAAAAAACTTCTCTTTAAAATCTTTCTTGCTTCATGGAAATGAATATATAATGAAAACGTATTTTGTTTGTAAAAATAAAACCATGATACAATAATCTTTAATGGTTAGGATCATTTCCAGCAAACAGACAGCAAACTTTGATGTTCATACTAAAAATCCTTTTCATAAAATTTCAACAAAGTAGTTTGCATCGGGTGAAAATCACCTATTATATTTTTTTTCTTTTTTTTTACTTTTACGTGTGGCTTTACCCGAACGCGTGGAGGAAACTTACCAACTGTTAAAAAATTTTAATAAAATTTGCTAATACTAGTTTTGTACACAATATTTAAATGCGTAGTTTTAAGACTTTATTGATGTATATTTAGTAATATTTATTGTCCTTGTGGCGAAAAGCAAAAGTAAGGATGGTTGTATTTTTGATTATAACTCTTTTGAATATACGTTACGATTACGAATAGCGTTCTTGCTAGAGCCAATTTCTATAAAGACACCGGGTCTTTATAGAAATTCGCTATTTATTCTTCTTCTTCTTTATCGTAATTATGATTAATGCCTGACCCAGTGTAAGAGTTTTTATGCCACCCATGGGCCTCTGACTTAGCCTTTCATGCCGTCGAGAAATATCTCTCTGGTTTTTTAGGGTTCCGTAGCCGAATGGCAAAAAACGGAACCCTTATAGATTCGTCATGTCTGTCTGTCTGTCTGTCTGTCCGTCCGTATCACAGCCACTTTATTCCGAAACTATTAGGACTACACAGCTGAAACTTGGTAGGTAGATGTATTCTGTGAACCGCATTATGATTTTTCGTACAAAATTTAAAAAAAAATATAGATAAGGATATCCCCCCATACATGAAATTCAAACTAAAAAAAATAAAAACTATCAAACCTATACGTGTGGGGTGTCTAAAGATAGGTCTTTAAAAATGACATTGAGGTTCCTGAAACCATTTTTTTTTCAAAGTCACTTCCAAAGTGGTAAAACGAGTGTCCCCCCCCTCTAATTTCTAACGTAACAGGAGAAAAAATCTGAAAAAAATATGGTGTAGACCGTAAAAAAAACTTATAACGAAAATTGGTTTGAATAAGATTTGATATGTAGTTTTTGAGATATGGGACTTTTTCACCAAACTGCAGCAGTAACTTTGTTTTTCATTAAATTACTATGAAAAACAAATTTAGTTTTGCGGTTGAGTGAAGGTTTACTAATGAATGACCGTTCAAAACATTGTCAGTATATTGTTTGGGGCTATGGAACCCTGTGTGCGAGTAAGACTCGCACTTGGCCCGTTTTTCACTATGTGATTCCTTCACTTCGGTGAAAACGAAAACATGAAGTGATAATTATACAATACGCACATCGTCATCATCATCATCATCATTATCATCAGCCTATAATATTCCCACTGCTGAAACACAGGCGAGAGGGAGTGGGCTGTAATCAACCACGCGGTCACAGTACGGGTTAGTTGATGTCACATGTTTTCTAGGACATGACGGTTTTCTCTCGATGCTTTCCTTCATAATACGCACATGAATCAGAAAAATCAAAAGTGTGTGTCTTGGGTTCGAACTCTGAACTTGGCAGTCCGACGCTCACACCACTAGGTTATCCCTGTTACTGTATTTCTTAATACATCATATTATCAATTACGCTATTATCCTTTTGAAAAAAATACAAATTGTTCCTTTCAAGTAATTATCGGTATCAACATATAAAAATATACGGTTCTGAATAAGCCCACCCTATTTGGCTAACTGCCATGATCATACAAAACTGTCAGGCTTGACTGCCCGTGTATAGGACGGGCTATTGAATGCCGTGACGTCATAACGAAGGTCGGAGGGTACATTACTGCGGTTATGGATAAGGATTATCATAAAAGTTGAATACTCTCATTTTACTTTCTTTTAGGTTTGATTGTTGAGGTGGATTGTGGATGGATACAATAGCTAAGGAGCTATTGTCCTCGTGTTTACACGCTTAGGTATCTATAACTCCTCAATTGATTGTAGGAAAATCATAGAATCGCTAACTTTCTTTTTCTATTGTTAGTGTCACTTGCATCAATTAATCAGACAATTCAATCAATTTTGAGGACACGCTTGGCTAGAAGCTGTCCCTGCACGCAAAAAATATTTGTAAAATAAAATGCAGGAATAGAAAAATGTTATTATACTGTTCCAGATTTTATAAATGATGATTTTTAATATTTCTTTGTTTATGCTTCATTTTGTCTTTAGTATTTGTTTTATTTAGTTTTTATAGTGTTTTCGTTTTTTTAATTGTATTTTATTGAAAATTTGTATGCTTTCGCGGCAAAACATAGCGCTCAAATAAGTTACCCTAACATCTTTATGTAAATACCTATGTTTAACAAATAAAGATTCTGATTCTGATTCTGAAGTTTTTCGGGTCTATTTGTTTATATCTTACAGGAGAAATTCCTAGCGGGAAGCACTTTTTTTTAAAGGATTAGGTAAGGGATGCAATCTATAAATTACAGAACACTGCAAGACATAAGCCGCTTACAAGCTGCGCCACAACATCCCTTGCTCCACCTTCTGTAAGCCCCAGACGCCTTTTGACACCGTCCGTCAATCTAGCTGGCCATCTCACGCGACGCTCACCGAGTCTCAATCTGCATGCCAGGACTCGTTAGCTCAACCAGCCATCGATCCTTCAACAAACATGGCCAACCCACATTTGAGCTCGATCTGCAAGTCATGATCAGCCTAGCCTTTAACAACTATGTTGAAATCGGCTTCCAGTCTAACCGGATGCAGCTCATTACCAATACTTTACATGAAGCGACTGCCTATCTGACCTCTAACACCCAGTTAGTACTGGGTAATAAGATACAAAGAGAGCAGCGGTGGCTCAGTGGTGGCAGCCCCGACTTACGAGCAGTAAGTCGTGGGTTCGAACCCAGGCAGGCGCATTACTTTGTGTAATTTATTTCATCACCGCTGCCCTCAAAAACGGTGAAGGAAAACATCGTGAGGAAACCGGCACGTCCTAGAACTAAAAATTCGAAGACATGTGACTTCTACCAACCCGCACTGGGCCTGCGTGGTGGATTATATAGCCCTCTCCCTCTCATAGAGAGGAGAGCTGTGTCCCAGCAGTGGGAACATTATAGGCTAATGATGAATAAGATACGCTTGTTCAGACTAGTTGTTAGATACGTTTGTTCAGACTAGTTGTTAGACTTTCGGGCCACTGACTACCTTTGACGACTGTAAAAGATCTCCAAATGACAGCCGGGACCGACGGTTTAAGAGCGCTTACGCCTTACGGCATGTTATACAAATTTTCAAGTCGTTATTTTCCGAAATGACTGAATCGATTTTAATGAAACTTCATACGCATAAGCAGGATACATAGATCTAAAAAGTAACAAAAAAAAACATTTTTGAAAAATACTGTTACGGCTTGTTCCATGGGTCGGAAATGCTGAATTCGACCGATTATAAGTAATCCATAGAAACAGACATTTCCAATTGACGGCACGGTTGGCGCAGTGGTTGAGCGATCGACTGCTGCGCTGCGTGTCGCGGGTTCGACCCCCTTACGGAAGAAGTATTTGTATGGCCTACAGACAGTTGTTCCGGGTCTGGCTGTTTGTGTATGTCAGTTTAAGTGTTTGTAAACGCACCCACGATACAGGAGAAATTCCTAGTGTGGGGCAAAGAAATTTCTAAAATGTTTTAAGTAACTTTTTAGACCTAAGTATCCTGCTTATGCGTATGAAGTTTCATTAAAATCAGTTCAGTCATTTTGGAAAATAAGGACTTGAAATTTGGATGAAATGGCGTAAGGCGTAAACGCTCTTAACGTGCTTTCCAAGACACGGAGGAAACTTAGAATATAATATTGGTGGCCACTCATACACGAACCAACCTAGGCAAACGGGGCTTTACTTGAAGATCGAACCAAGTGGATGTTATAATTTAGCCACAAGCTCCTCCATTTCCCACTGCAAGTAACTTCAGTTAATTCCACTTCTTTTTCGAATAATGTAAATAAGAACTGAATCTCGGATCTTACGCCTAAAGAAAATATCCGTGATATTTAGTGCCTTAATAAAATGCTTTGCAAGACCGCTTCTTTTAAAATATTTCTCTATTACGAGACTCATATAAGCAGTTATGAATTTTCAGGTGGAAATATTTTCTTTATGAGTATTACAGGAAGTTTTGACCCTTGTAAGTATTTTTTTTTAGAACACATGACTTCTTTTATATAAATTCAGTTCTTAAAGTTTATTTAAGCCGCGGGCATATTAAGCTAGTCCTACATAATTTACTTACCAGAGATCATGCCTCACATTCTGTACATAAATAAAAAGAATAGAATTCTTCAAATTATACAATAATACAACATTGTTCCACAGACAGAGTTCATTGAGTTAATATCTTAAAATTTCATTTGGCGTCTTCACTTCAGCCGGTCCTAATAAAAGTAAATGGGTGCGTGCGTAATGTCGGCACCATGCAAAGGTCTGGAGGTTGACTTCACGCTTTATTGTGAGTTGGGGTCTTAGTAGACATAGTGGTATTAATAAATAAGGGGTGCGATTATATCATATAAAGTTATCGGGTCCATATTGGCTCACCTAAAGTTCTTTACCCGAAATTGTTCTTCCTAATGATTTGTAATCCGAATGATCACTCTTCCTAAAACTCATATTTCCGAAAATTGTAATTAATAATATCATTAATGTAAATATATTTAAACTGCTACTGTTTTTTATCATAACGCTTTTATACCTAAACATAATTACCATAATATGTTCACTCGTACTCAGAAAGAAACATTTACCAAGTGTAATAAAAAATATATATGTAGGTAGAAGATGATAGTTATAGTGCCCCCACTATGAAAAAAATACTTTGAAAAATTTCGCGACCAACTTCGAGGTAGCGCTCGCCGGCCGCTGCCGCAGCACCGCTCGCTTCGCTCGCTCGGCTCGCGCGTAGTTGGTCACAGTTCTAACCTAACCTAACCTATGGATGTCTTTGCAGGTACACACCGCTATAAATAAAATTAAAGTAGACACTTTTATTAATAAAAAATAAATCTAAACAAAAAAAGATATGACTTTGAATAATAGTGTAAAAGATGGTTATGTTGAGAAAATATAGGAAAACAAATAAAAGTATAAGAGATGTTTATTGCTACTGACATTATGAAGTTGAATGCTTCGGAATTATGAACATTAGAGACCTAGTAGTTAGAAATTGTGATTGTTAGGATGAAAAATGTTAGGAAGAACATTTTCGGATTTCCAATTATCGGAGTTGAAAATTTAGGTGAACTTTGGCGCACCCAAAGTTATCTGGTATGTTTTCATTTTAATAACGTTCACAAGATATAATAAATGTTAGTTATACCAATTGTTGATATAATTTCTTTAGATATAACATTTAAATACTCTAAAACTTATTTCGTATAACGTTTATTTAATCGAAAATCATTAGGCCCATAGTTTAAAATATATAATATTGATACCAACTTGATATTTATGGTTAACACCTCGATTCAAAGCAATCCGACTCGGATGGGTTATATTAGGTTAGAAGGTTAAGCGGGAGCGGAGTAGAGTGCCAGGTCCCCTCTAGGTTTGGTTAGAACAGTGACCCTTAACGAGCGAAGCGAGCGTGCTGCGGGAGCGGCGTGACGGAAACGAATCGCTGCAAAACCGACTCCACGTAGTCTTGTCTGCCCTACCCCTAGAGTGTTATTTAAAATCGCGTAGGCGTGGAGGGGCGAGGCGGCCCGTGGGCTGAGGAGTAGGTGGTTTTAACACTCGCCACCGTGGCTGAGGCTGGCCGGCCAAGGCCGGCCTTGGCTGGCCGGCCTTGGCCGGCCAGCAAGCCAAAGCCACGGTGGTGAGCGTGAAACACATCTGCGACGATAAGCTCGCATGGGTCTGCCGGAGCCCCGCAGCGCCGGAGCCGTGACAAAAACCAAGTCTGCACTCTTGTTTGCTGCATGCTTTGTGTTTTTTACTAGACGTTTTAGGGTAGTAATATTTACAAGATATAACAACTGAATCTATAATTTTATTCGATATAACGATCAGTTAATATAATAAACGATTGATATAATTTTAAAATAACTAATTTTTATATGCATACATTTTATATAAAATCGTTTGAAATACCACTCAAAAGACATAAAACCTATTTAGTCTAATATGATAAAACGTCTATAGGAGGTACTCTACTACGTATACGCAAGCATGCAGGATGCAAGCAAGCATGCAGCAAGCATGCAGCTAGCATGCAACATGCAGCAGGCATGGTTTCTGTCACGGCTCCGGCGCTGCCAGGCTCCGGCGGTCCCATGCGAGCTTATCGTCGCAGATGTGGTTCACGCTCACCACCGCGGCTTCGGCTTGCTGGCCGGCTTCGCCGTCCAGCCTCAGCCGTGGCGGCGAGTGTTGAAACCACCTGCTCCTCAGCTCGCGGGCCGCCTCGCCCCTCCGCGCCTCCGCGATTTTAAATTACACTCTAGGGGTAGGGCAGACAAGACTACGTGAAGTCGGTTTTGGAGCTATTCGTTTCTGTCACTCCGCTCTGCTCCCGCCTGAACCTTCTATCGGAAATCTCCTTCGAGTCGGATTGCTTTGAATTGGGGTATTAATCATAAAGATACTATCAATAATAAGTATATATTTTAAACGATAAGCCACATGATTTTCGATTAAATAAACGTTATACCCAATAACGTTTTACGAAATAAGTTTTAGAGTTTATAAATGTTATATCTAAAGAAATTTTATCAACTGTTGGTATAACTCACGTATATTATATCTTGTGAACGTTATTAAAATGAAATTATACCAAATAACTTTATATGATATGATACGCACCCGACGTTTTATCATATTAGACTAAATAGGTTTTATGTCTTATGAGTGGTATATCAAACGATTTTATATCTAATGTATGTTATGCGTATAAAAAGTTGATAATTTAAAATTATAGATTCAGTTGTTATATCTTGTAAATATTAGAGATTTTGAAATTACATCATATATTACTTTCCCATAAATAAGGTGAGTTTTTGATTTTCCACATGTGAGAATTTTCTGTAAAAGCACCACTGATAAGCAAAAATTAAAAATATATTTTTACATTTTAAGAATACAATACTAAATAAATAAAATAATATTTTGTTTATCATTCCTAACTGTAGAAAACTTTTCTTTTAACTGTCCAATTGTCTGTATTTATAAGTTTTTAAACTGACATGGTCACTAACACTATTAATAACATTTACTACGGGATATTTACCATGTGTATTATTTGTTTCGAGTTCCCGATATTTCGGCGCTGTTGCAAACGCCATGATCACGGATAAACTCATCGTTTACTCGTTAACTCGTTTATCCGTGATCATGGCGTTTGCAACAGCGCCGAAATATCGGGAACTCGAAACAAATAATACACATGGTAAATATCCCGTAGTAAATGTCTGTATTTGTCTGTAATATTGAACATGTTTTCTCAAACAAATAAATAAAAGTTGTGCAATAATACAGAGTTGAATGTTTCTGGTTGCATTATGTTTCATAATATAATAAGTTAAGCAAGATAAACATTTTAGGGACATAAATCTGTTTACAAAGTAAGGATCGTAGGACGTTGCAGGCTTTTGCAAGACATAACAATTTTATTTTATTTGACATAAGGATTTTATTCCTACCTACAGACAACACTAAAATAAACTCAACATGCTGGTCGCATTTGAGGTCATAAAAAGGATTTAAAAATGGCGAGCTGTTTAAAAGACATCTTAAATCGTCTCAACCGTGTTTAAATAGACATTATACTTGACTAAATTGCATTAAAATATAACAATTTTGAAACAAAAATGATACAGAATTTTGTATATACATTAATTAAAAACATGAACCCTATGAGAATAGTGAATAACAAAAAGTAATTTTAAAAGAAAACTAAATAATGAATAAATAAAGTTGAAATGAAACTTGAATGAAATACTTATTTTTCTTTCATTAAGGATAGGGTTAAAGTAAATACACAGTCTTGATTTTTTTGTTGAAAAAAAAACTTTATTCATTTTATCAAAGAAAAGGTTAAATAAATTCAAGCGGGCGGTTTACATCAGGCGTTGTTATTTAATAGGAATGTTTCAAAGGTTTGATTTCCACGAACTCATAAAAAGATTGGCTAATGAGACTGTGCAAAGAGTATAGTAATATATAGATGGAATAGAGAGCCCACTCAAGCGAATTTTTGACACCTATATTGAACGGTGTCGCCACCTGATACTAAATCCGTTGAACTAATACCAATAACTATAGGTGCGTACATATACTTATATCTATATCTTTGTTATTGAATAGGTTTTCTGTTTTTTTTCTTTCTTTACACTCAACTCAACCGCACTTTCTGGATCTAAAGCTCCAGAAAGTGCAGTCGAGTTGAGTGTAAAAAAAGACAGAACCGAGAAACCACATAAATTACACAAAATGGGAGAGATCTACAAGCATGCGCACACGTCGATAGTCGCCATTTTGTAAACAATCTGTATGATATTGTTGCCAAACCTTAAAAAAAATATTAGCAATTACAAAATGCTTTTAAAATAAATAAATAGTTTAATCTTGTGTAAAGTTTAAATTTATTATTTTTAACTCAATTTTCATTCAAATCAAAAAGGAATTTAATCACACTGGCGAAAAACTTTTTTACAAAAAAAAATAACCGACTTCCATAAAACACTAAAAAGTGGCAAATAATTTTAGTTTCGGATGTCGGTGACTTGTTTGTTTCATTTACTTTTTTGCCACCGACTTCCGAAACTAAAATTATTTGCCACTTTTTAGTGTTTTATGGAAGTCGGTTATTTTTTTTTGTAAAAAAGTTTTTATTTTAACCTTTTCAGTTGTGGTATCTCACTTTTATCCTAGTCAAGTATAATTTTTACATTGTAACTAGACACCAGCACATCGTCCATACATACGACAAAGGACAAAATGCATAATAAAGAGGATGACTCAAAAAGTACCTAAGCAAAGATAATAAAATTCATATGGCTCCACCGGGCAAGCTTCTCTACCAAATGAATGAAAAATCATCTAAACCGGTCCAGTAATCACGGAGAAATCGGTGTACATACGTGAAAAATTTACATGTAACAAAAATTTTAATAAAATGAAAACTAAATGGCCAAACTATGTTAATTTTTTATGGGACCAAACGGCAGGTATTCCACATCAAACTAAAGAAGAATCACGCAAATCGGATCATAAATCTCAGCGTAATCGGTGTATACACCTGGAAAGTGCATACCGTTACAATTCCAAAAAGCCCAAACACAGCTAAGATTCATTGCCTTGTTATGGAGTTCCGAAGCCTGTCTCTTGGATTCATCATCAGATCTGATAGTAGAATGGTTCTTATTGGACGCAAATGCTTCACTTGTTGTAGAAAATACCAAAATCACTGTACGTTTTCCTATAAAATTTGAAGAGTTCCCTCGATTTCGCCAAGATTCCATCATCAGATCCCGACTTGGTGACTATGGGACCATTTGGAAAGTATACCCTTTCCAACAAAAAAAGAATTTTCCAAATCGGTTGGCAAGCGACGGAGTAATGCGCGAACAAACATAAAAAAAAAAAAAAAAAAAATTACAAACATCCGAATTGAGAACCTCCTCCTTTTTTAGAAGTCGGTTAATAATTGGCGTAAGCACCATCTATGTCATTTTTAATGTACTAAATCTCAAGTTTATGCGGATTTGATAAGAGGTAGTGCTAGTATCTTTGTGTAAAATTGGACGCCTAAGTCAAGTATGGCAGTGTCCCCCCCCTTTTTTTTTTTTTTTTTGCGGATGGGAAATCATCAAATGACTTCTCCCGCTCTGGGCGGAGCGGGAGGGAGTGTCAGACTTGTACTGACTAAAACCCACCCATGTTCCTTCTTCGCCCTTTGTGTTCCAGGGCCGCGGTATTTTTTCGTACAACCCGCAGCCCTGGCAGGCATCGGCCCTTTCGGACCCCTTCCGGTTTGCTGACATCTCATTGAGGCGCGCGTGGAACACGTACGCGCCGTCGACACGGCTTGTCGTCATGAGACGGACGGACGGTGAGCTAGCCCATTACTCACCGTCCACAGGCTCGCGCCTACGGTGGCCGGGGGCCACTGGTTGCCCCCCGACGCCGGGGCGTCTCCCGCGGCGGCTGGGACGTGAGGTTCTCTCCCTCTCACGTTCCGCAACCTCCTTCGCTAGCATGACTGCTTCGCAGCGACGGCATCCCATTCCCTCTCGCTCCGGACCATGGATTGAACCAGGGCCGGACGCGAGAGGTTGCCGCCGCCAATCGCCGCTACGAGGACACGGCGGTGCTCAGCCCAAGCGGGGAAGAGCTCCACGGTGTGCTCCACCGTGTCCTCCGGCCGATCCTCGCAGTGGTAACACCCGGGCGTTTCCTCCCGCTCGATTCGGTGCAGGAACCTCCCGAAACAACCGTGTCCGGTGAGGACCTGCGTCAGGCGAAAGGTGAGGGCGCCGTGGCGCCTCTCTAGCCACTCCTCAAAGAGGGGACTTATCGCCACTATTGTGGCGTGCCCTGCACGTGGTTGCGACAGTCGCTGTCTCCATGTCGCCATGAGATCACGCCGGAGGTCTGTCCGCTGAGCGACAATTTGCCGCGGCAGCGGAGTTTCCCCCCGGCGTAGTACCTCCGCGCGCCATTCGTGCAGGTGCGCGAGGACTATCGCCTCCAGATCCTATGGCGGCAATCCGGCCAAGAGGCTCGCCGCCTCGCCGGAGATCGTACGGTACCCCCGGACCAGCCTTACGGCTACCAACTTCTGGGGCGCGTTCAGGTAATGGGCGGCTCGCCGCCTCAAAGAACGCGCCCACGTCCCCCCCCCCTGAGACTGTGTTTCAAAGACAACGCAGCAACGCCGTTGGAATAATCTCATAACCCTTGCAACAAAAAATTCTTACGTTGTAAAGTCAAAAAGTGTGCTGTATCTTTAATTGGCAATTTTCAGACGTAAAGCCCAATAGTTTTTGAACTTTTCGATAACATGCCATAAAAATAAAAATACCATGTTCATTTCTGATGATGACACACACACACACACACTCGAACGTATTTAATTATAAACATTATTGTAGTAAATTACCTTTGTACTAGTTTATTGTAACTTTTTGTAAGGGACAGGGACAAAAATAACGTTAAAAGATTTTATCTACTTCGGTTTCGTTATATTCGAATTACGAAATTGACAGCGGTTTCATTATGATACCCATAACGACACAAGTTGCATTATGCGAATCGTCATAAATTATTCTAAAACACAAGCAAAGACATTCTGAACATACAGCCTCGTACCTATAATATTACTTCGAAATCGAGACAATGTAAATGATGTTTTTAAAAATGGAACAAGTTTAGAACAAAAGTATCGTATACTATTTGGCTGTTGCGGCTACAAGATCTTTGCCTTATACTTATTAAAGACTAAATAAAAAAGAAGTGGACGCGGGAAAAAAAATCTGAGTGAAATTTTATTCCAAATTTTATTAAAAATGTCTTCAACATCAAGTGATATGGAAAATACTCCACCAGATATAACAAATAGAGCAGTTGGGGCTTCAAATAATTTACTACCAGAAATCAAGACATGTATATGAGAAATGTTATGAAGACAATAGCCAGTGTGTAGTTAAGTTTCTACTAAAAATACTTTTTTGTCTATATCTGTGTTTCATTCCTTCCTTCGTAGATAAAATCTTGTATGCAACTGTACGTTATTGGTATTTTAATAACTCGTGCCCACCTATTTCGGTACGCGCTACGCTTGTACCGAAAAATGGCACTCGTATTAAAAGACCGTCCATAACGTAACAGTTGCATAAATAGCTATAACGTTATTTTTGCAACATTTTATCGTTATTCTTTATAACCGTTAATTGCAACTAACCTTGCGAACGCCGCATTTCGTGGGTCGCTAGGTCGTGGTTGAGGGAGTCAGTATATGGTTAGCAACTTAGCATCTCTTATACCACACACCACCTTGAATGTGACCGGGTTGTAGCTAAATTATCGGTAAATTAACGTCATATTTTAGGTTAATTCTATTTAACGTTAAATTACTGCTATAATGTTATCAATTAACGTTATATTTTTGTAAAGTTCATTATGTAACTCATTGGAATTAACGTTAAGTAACGGTGTTATTATTTTGTTAGTTGGTAACGTCAACAAGCCCTGAAATAAAGTCAACATAATAACACAACCAAAAACTTGCAACGATCGACTCAAACTCTAATAACCAAACACCCCGTTCTTTGATCAAGCAAACTTCCAAAACGGACCGGAAAATACTTGGGATCAAAGACTTAACCTATAAAACAGCACCTTGCCGAGGGAATCCGGAATCGATACATAAATAGCTAGAGTTAAAGTAATAAGTAACTGTTGGGCTTTGAGAAGAGACAGTGCAAGGTACTAACAGTTTACGTCGTCAGTCGAACTTACAATGTGAGGGTGAGCATAATAGGAGATCGTAATTTTGGGACTGTGACTGTGTTGAGTTTGTACACTTGGAGGTAAACAAGGTTAAAGACAAGGTGTAGTTTATAAATAGGTGTGTTAATTCTTTAGCAGACACATGCTACCTTTGCGAAGTGTACCGTACGTACCGAAAACTGGCTAAAAAAAAAGTTGTTAAGAAAAATTTAATTCTTCCATGAGCAATTTATTAGCTTTTGACTGCTACAGTGAAATTTGCTCTGCTGAATTTTGGGCATGACATATTTGAACTTTTAGCGATCGACTCTCTAAACAAGATTATTTATGGAAGATACAAACTTAATGTAAGTAAGTAATGCTTCAAAAGACTTTTTAAAAAATCATAAATGCTTTGAAAAAAAACACGTCATAAGTGTGTTTTTCTTTGTGAAACACTTTATTAAATCTTCAACTAAATGCAATATTTATTTCATTTCTAAGATTATAAATTACAATAAAAATGTATTAAACAACATTTCTTTTTTTAAGATCGGTCTTAACTATTTATATTTTAAGATGAATTCAAACAAAACCCAGATTTATGGTCATCCGAGTCTAAAAGGCGATCGGCACTAATAAATCGCTAGCTAACAGCTAAAACGAAACTTGAGAACAGAAAGCAAGTTCACAACAGCCTGTATTTCTTTTTATAAATGGCAGGGGGTGAATAAGAATGAATTTATTTTAATGTGTAATGAATTTGTTGTATTTTATTGATGGCCCAAAGCTTTAGCCCTAGGAGTTCGTGAGTAAATAATAACAGCCGCTCGGGTCGATCTTCAAGTTAAGCCATTCTTGCCTAAGTAAGTCCGTGGGTGGGAGACCACCCAGTACATTCAGAGTCCTTTATGCCCCAGAAAGCACTGACAGCCGTTGGTCCCGACCATTATTTTAGTCAGTGGCCCGAAAGTCTGACAACCAGGCTCACGATGGGTATCGTATTACCCAATTCTAACCAGGTTATGGAGATCAGATTGGTACTTACTCCATTAAAATACTGGTATTCAACAGTTTCCGGTTATAATGAAAGGCGACCTCAACAAAGTTGGGAAATGGCTAGGCCGTGTGATTTAAAGATTTTGCCACAATTGGCTTAATTACATACGTTACGTGTAGTTGTAATAAAAAAATGCCATGAACTCGGACCAAACATCGGCCATGGTGTGGCTTCTAAACAAAGAATCTTTATCGTAGTTCATCTTCTTAATTATGAGCTGCACTAAACACTATTTTTCTGTACCTTGAGCGTTTTTGATTACCCAAAGATTTACAAAAGACAATCACTTGGATAAGCGAACCAATAAATGTGTATAATGTGTAACCTATTACATCCTACAGATATATCTTAGAGTTGGCGAAAAGGCAAATTATTTAAGGTGCAAACTCAGTAAATGTGTGGAGGTTTCGGTAATGACCGCTATTCATTTGATCGGCTATCCTGATACAAATCCGGAACAGACCGGAACGCGGGAATGGGTAGCGCCGTACTTTGCGGGTTTTAAGTACAAGGAGGTGCTAATGTGCAGAAATAAAGTACGTTTAAACTATTAGCTCATTAGACACCTGGTCGATGAAATCGCCGTCGAGGCAGACTAGTTTGCTGGGCGAAAATTGCCAGACATTGCACTGAATACAGAGGTTTGGATGGAGAAATGGGAGGCATTTGCCCAGCAGTGGGAAACTGAATAGGCTAACAAAAAATATATACTATTAGAACTACTAACTAAACTTTTATATATTATACTGCGTGCTACTATTAGTACTGCACTAAATCACTGATAATGATCTCACCTGATTTTACTAGCTGATCCCGGTACGAGGTAATGCCGCTACGACGCTTATAAGTGTGCATTGCAGTATGAAGAAAAGCAGCAGAATCATCATCTGCCTAGCCTTTTCCCAAGTACCTTGGGGTCGGCTTCCAGTCTAAGCGGATGCAGCTGAATACAAGTATTTTAAATGGAGCGTCTGCCTGACCTCCACAACCCAGTTAGTACTGGGTATTACGATACCCCTTGGTAAGACTGACTGTCAGAATTTCAGGCCACTGACTACCTGCAACGACAATGAAAAATAGCATTATTAGTTAAGGTGCTGTTTGGTACATTGGTGTAAATGCTATTTAGCGTTCCAGTGAGAGGATAAACGAATAAATAAAAGGAGTTTCTTAGAAGGAATCCCGAACGGCTTGAGTTAAGGCTATGCTGATGCAGTGCTTTTAAATATACAAGGAGAATTTCCCAAGTGGGCGTCGATGGCCAAATCCGAAACTCTGACGAATATTGAAAACTGCTCAAAGGAGTCTCGACCCCGATTTTGATGAAAACTACACTACATCATTAGTTTTTAGAAAAATTAATATTTCTATCCAGGAATCGAACCCAATGATTTCGGAAAAGTACGCAGACAGTGTATTATTAAACCATTTGATAGTGTCACTAATAAAGATCAAATCCGAAAGAGTTGCTTGCTTGATCTTGGTATCGAACCTGTAGAAGTAGTACTGCTCAGCATGAGGTCCTATGCTGAGCAGTACCACTTGCGGCAACGTATGATTCATAACTTGTAATAATCGCATATTTTTCACATAACTTACAGATAGATTGAGGGATAGTTTTGAAACTTCAATTACCGACTCATCTTAATAAAATGCTCACTATGTCGTTGTTCAGAATAGTTTAAATTCAAGGCGGGCTTGCCTTTTATATGTAGAAAATGTGTAGTTCCATAGGGATACGACTACATACGGTTGGGATGGTCTGAAAACCAGACCTACAAAAAAAAAATTGATTCATCGGTAACAGGTGTTTCCTTCCAAAGTGCAATTCCTATACGGTCAAAATGTATGCAACATGGATTTTTGCTTAAATTACCTGTGAAAATTTCTATGTGGGAGGGTTTGGAATGAATACGTTTTATAAGGTTTTAAATACGTGGTAAGCGTTTGTATGTCGATGTCCCTTCCGCCCTGTATATTTTATTATGAGATATTTATTAATTTTATTTATCTTCAAATCAGGTACTTTACCCATACCATTGTTAGTATTCCTTTACTTATGTTAGTGAAATCGACTAAGACACACAATAAATGATTTAGCCTAGCGTGTCACTATGATTGTGTAAATTGTCGCTTAACCAAATAAATACTAATTAGGAACAATTGATTTTCACAATAACACATAAGGCCATGTTCCATCATTTGGCATCACGTGGCTGGCCACAATGCCTGTTTTTGTTTTTTTTAGTTTAAAAAAAAATTACTCGCATCTTTACGCGCTGCTCCTAACATACAAACATTCTTGTCATCAGTGGCAACAGCAGCACATCGAAATCAGTCTTACTGCTAAGATATAAAGACGCTATAGATGTTTTATCGTGACTGACTACAGTTACTAAAGGTTTTGAAAGGGCTTCAGTATGAATGAAAAAGGGCATCGTTACCCAATAATAAATATTTTCTTAAAATACAATTGCCGTTGCTCTCCGATAAAAGAAAATTCTGTGAATAAACAATAAGGACAAATATCAAATAATACTTACTTCTTCAAGTTAACAAACACTCATATATTTTTCCTTTTGATGACTATGTTTTCCCCATTGTTCGGTTATCGATGATTTATTATTGTTTGCGTTGAAATTGATTTCTTACTTCAGCCTTCTTTGTCTGAAAAGTGATTGTTTCTCGGTAGTATAACAGGCCTTCTTCTTAACTAACAAGTTGACTGATGTATTATGTAACTAACTGGAGCGGCTGGTTGCTCGGTGACTACTCGTTTAGTTATTCGCCTCTTTGTAAGAGGCAATACACCTCCGCACCACAGCTTCATTGATAAATATTACTTGATAGACCTCCATTTTTACCTGACTGCGGCGAACCCCAAAAGGAGGGTTGTGTTTGACCTGCATGTATGTATGTCCGGTTCTTTGTTCTCTCGTAATTGATGTACCTACCTCATTATAACTGGTTACCAGTGTCTATGAATACATGTAAAGATAGCATCTTAGAAACACAGTTACAATAATTATGCTTAATTGGACATAATTAATTACACCGTGACTTTTTATGGTGATTGTACACTATCGCCGAAACAGTCAGGCGGGCGCAGGGCTAGTGCGACAGTGTATACGAGGTGGAAAGGACACCGACGCACAATAGGTCAGCACGTATTCAGTACATCATTCTGATCATCATTTCTCATTCATTTACTGTAAGCACTATTGCTGAGCCATAAGGTTGATTCGCGGGCCGTCAAAGTGTAATTGAGTTTTTCCATCTAGAATTTATCATCATCATCAGCCTATAATGTTTCCACTGCTGGGATACAGATTTTTTGTATTTTTTTTTTTTTTTGTACCCTACCACTATGTTGTCGTATTTGACCCTATGGTTGACTGGTAGAGAATGCCTTGTGGCATTAAGTCCGCCTATGTACCACTATTGTACATGAAGTTTAAATAAATAAATAAATAAATAAAATACAGGCGCTGTAATTCACCACGCGAGCCCAGTGCGGGTTGGTAGATGTCACATGTCTTCGAATTTTTAGTTCTAGGACATGCGTGTTTCCTCACGATGTTTTCCTTCATCGTTTTTGAGGGCAGAATTTATCAATAGTATGTATTGCGAAGAATTGCCAAACTTAAGTGGCAGTGGGCAGGGCACATTGCTCGCAGAACGGATTGCCAATGGGGCCGAAAAGTTCTGGAATGGCGACCGCAAACTGGAAGACGATGTGTTGGAAGGCGTCCCACTAGGTTGACCGATGACCTGGTGAAGGTTGCGGGGATACGCTGGATACTAGTCGCACGGGACCGGTCAATGTGGCGATAGTTGGGGGAGGCCTTTGTCCAGCAGTGGACGTCTTTCGGCTGAAATGATGATGATGTATTTATCTCCTATTCATGGGAATATTCTCTCCCTCTTACAAAACTGGTGCAATTACAGTGTCTTACAGGAGTGATGATAATACTTTAAAGTGTTCCAAAAAGTTGTACAAACTTAACAACCCTGTATCCCATTTAAGTTAGTCACAACAATGCGTAATGTATGACTGGAACGAGCTCCAAATGCAGCCGTTCTAAGAAACCGAACGAGGCTACGAGGCTTACTCACTTTAGCAAATAAACTCATTACTTCAACCTTTTTCTCTTTTGTTTCTTAGTATATCTCTCTGTAATGTTTAAATTTCATTTCTGAATGCGAGGATAATGATGTGTTTTCACGAAATGGATCATGCATTTTGTAGTGACGGGTGTGTCATGGCTGGGTTGATTTATCAACTTTGGTTAAATTTTGAAGTTTTAAAAACATACAAAAGGTCATGTTTAAAACAATATTATCAGTGTAGAATGTTCCTAATGATAAAACATAGTTCTCGTCTCTATGAGTGGGAGTGAGCTATCCACTACAAAGGCAATGCAAAGGCAGGGTTGGTGAATGTTACACGTTTTCAATTTTTTCGTTACTACTAAGCATGAAAGCCGATGAGAGAGGGTACGATTCCAAGGTCGAGAAAAGAGTTATTGGGTTTTTCCTTAAGGAATATGTCAGTAGCAGCCCTGGAATCTGCATTTGTACCTGGATGGTATGGTACCTGATAGGCTATAGGCTCAACCCCCATTGCACGAGACTTAAACATAACTTGTGAAATTTGGGTGTACTATTAGGTACATCTCTGCCTTACAATTTTGGGATTACAGGCGTGATGCTATGTTATGACATGCCGGTTTCCTCACGGTGTTTTCCTTCACCGTGCAAATACGAGATTGAGCCGTTGTTATAATATAAGTCAGCTACAGAAGCCGTCATTTTAAAAGCTCTTTATTTTAACCTTTATATCGTTTAGTTGCATAATATACAAGGTGTTGTTTTGCATCCTCGTCAAATTCAAGGAGGTAACTATGCTAATGATTCTCATCCCGAATCAAAATGATTCTCATCCCGAATCAAAATGATTCTCATCCCTAATCTTAAGCCGAGGATAATGATGTGTTTACAAAATGCATCATGCATTTTGTAGAGTCGAGTGTGGCTTGGCTGGGTTTGAGTAATCGACTTTAGTTGACTGCTTCGTTAGTGTAGTAGTCACAAGGGCGACTGCCAAGCATGAGGTCTTGGGTTCGATTCACAAGTAGGGCAAAGAGATATTGGATCATTTTTCCATTTTACTTCCAAGATGTTACGCATGTAGAATTTTTTACACAAAAACTATATATTTTAAAACTCATAGCGTAATATAATCAGCCTCTAATGAACGCTTCCCACTGCTGGGAAACAGGCCTCTGACACGGCCAAGAGCAACTTATTGGAAGTCACGATGACGGTAGAGTTAATTGAATTTGATCTCCTTTAAATAACATTCAAAAAACTGTCTATCATAGTTAATTAGAAGCCAGCTATTAAATCAGCTGAAAGACAATAAGCTTAGAAATATACATGCATTTTTTTTTTAAATAATACCAATATCATGGAGGTGAATAAAAAATACCTAGTCTGCCATCATTAGGAGTCCACCATATTGCGTTTAGAATGACGTCACTTAGATAACCATGCATTTTCATCTAAACTAAACATGCAATAATAATTTAAAAAAAAACATTTATTTTCAGGTTACAAAGACCCCATAGATCCTAACCTAAATACAACATTTTTTTTAGTATAATATGAAACTTAAAAAATCAAAATCAAAAGTCAAACTAGGCTGATAATCAGCACTTTTTGAACGTCAAAATTACAAGAGACAGTCCCCCAAAGCGCCCGCCCTTCGCCACTTCCTAGTGTTTTAGCTGGGAAGAAGAAGTGGCGGAACAAACTCCCCAGCAACAGAAGTCTGTTAGGTTAGAAGAACCAGATTCTATACAAAAGTGTTCAAGTTTATATAAACAAGGAATCCATTATATCAAATTAATGTCTCATGTCAGCTAGCACACACCAATAATAAAACTATGTTAGTAGCACTTCACTTGCATGATGTTTTGTGTGTTCGTGGGAAATTATTCCGCGGAAGCGACGGAATACCACATCCTGTGGTCAAAAACTTTATTCGAACCCCAAAAGGAATAGGTCAGACACGTTGGTATGCGCTCCACAAACGCCTTGAAATGGATGTTGCGGCGTTACTCCAGCAGCAGGTTGAACTGAAAGATGCCATTCACAAAAAAAACACTCCAGTAACTGCACTCTTGGCGTGTACTTTAACCTTCAATCCCTTCCAACACATAGCTTCCTTCCTTCAATTCCTTTGCAATCGTACAATCATTTAAACAGTTTAAAAATACAATTATTTAAACACTAGGTTTGTTAAGTAACGGTAAATAAACAGTAAAAGGACTGAGCGAAAGCATATATGTCTTTAAATAGTGTCGTAATCGTGTATACTATTACGATACGGTTTTCAGGTCACTATTGTTAAACTGAAAGCAAAAAATATTTTAACTATTCATGCCAAAATTAACTCTAAACTCAAAATGATAGAGTTTAAAATCAAATACCTCCGCCCCTTCATTGTGACACAAATGCATTGGACATTTGATATTAAAATATAAACAGATAAATGCTTTCAGTCATTTACATTTTCTGAAACGTTTTAGCTAGATGAATGAAAACGTGGCCACAATGCGATATTGTTTTCCTTCTTATTGTCAGACCTTGTTATATATCCAATTACAACAGTTAATAGAATTAGACAAGGAAATATAACGGTAAAGAAAAACAAATACCTATCTCCTACTTCTTTTTTAAACATTAATTGGCCATAGTTCCGCCAATTTGGAGTTAGATATGCCAGCTAGTTTAATACGTCTAACTAATCTGAACAAGGTGCAGCGGTGGCCCAGTGGTGGTAGCCCCGATTTGCGAGCAGTAAGCCGTGGGTCCGAACCCAGGCAGGCGTGTTTCTTTGTATAATTTATTTCATCACCACTGCTCTCAAAACGGTGAAGGTAAACATCATGAGGAAACCTGCATGGCCTACAAGTAAAAAATCGAAGACATGTGACATCTACTCTACCAACCCGTACTGGGCCCGCGTGGTGGACTATACGCCCACTCCCTCTCATAGAGAGGAGGTCTGTGTCCCAGGAGTGGGAACATTATAGGCTGATGATGATGATGAACGTAACTTATGAATATATATATTATGTAGGTAATATTATACAATCCAATAAAGTCAGACTCATAAAAATCCTTAACAACTAGTATTTAATATGCGAAAGTTTGTCAGCATGGATGAAAGGACGGATGGATACATGAATGGATGGATGACTTTTTTTCTTTGACGCTAAAACTTCTCAACAGATTTGGATAAAATTTGGCACACAGATAGTTTACAACCTAGATTATACTTAGCTCCCTATTCACAAACGCTCGGATTCGATTTCGATTTGATAATTCGTATGTCTGTCTTGTTTTGGCATTACAAAAGCGAGCGAGATAGACACACGACTTTCCGAATCGAAATCGAATCCGAGCGTTTGGGAATACAGGGGCTGGTACTTATGGGTCCATATTGGCTCACCTAAAGTTCTTTACCCGAAATTGTTCTTCCTAATGATTTGTAATCCGAATGATCACTCTTCCTAAAATTTTTCATCCTAAAGTTTTCAATTCATACTATTTGTAGTGCTACCGGCGATGTCCATAACACTCATGTTTCCGAAAATTTTAATTAATAATATCATTAATGTAAATATATTTAAACTCCTACTGTTTTTTATCATAACGCTTTTATCCCTAAACATAATTACCATACGATGTTCACTCTACAAAGAAGGAAACATTTACCAAGTGTAATAAAAAATATATGTGGGTAGAAGATGATAGTTATAGTGCCCCCACTATGAAAAAAATACTTAGAAAAATTTCGCGACCAATTTCGAGGTAGCGCTCGCCGGCCGCTGCCGCGGCACGATTACGAGGAGCTTGTGGCTAAATAATAACAGCCGCACGGGTCGATCTTTAAGGTTATGCCGTGCTTGCCAAGGTTTGTCCGTGGATGGGTGACGATAATTACATACCGAGTTTCTTCAGCGCCTCGGAAAGCAAGTTAATCCGTTGGTCCCGGCTGTCATTTGTAGATCTTTGACAGTCGTTACGAGTAGTCAGAAGCCAAAAGTCTGACATTCAGTGTTTCCAAGGGGTATCGTATTACCCAGTTACTGAGTTGTGCAGGTCGTATAGGCAGTCGCTTTATGTAAAATACTGGTACTCAGCTGCGTCCGGTTAGACCCCAAGATAGTTTCGGGAAAAGGCTAGGCAGATTAAGATTGTTCCAAGATTACCCAACTACACGCGAGCGAAGCCGCGGGAATAAGCTAGTAGAACCTAAATGTAAATACATAGAAAAGAATTTAACTATCAAAAATAATTACAATACTTCAGAAAAATATTTCCCATATTTTGCTTCGATGTCTATTTGTACGTTTTGGCAAAACTACGCTTAATTACAAAAATGATCTGTTTTCTAGAATTACTGATAATGATAAGAGAATATCATAATTCACAAAGCCACGCGATAATCCCGGGAGTGACGTAACAAAAGATCACAATCACGGATCGTCTCATTATTAGTCGTGACTTGACAGATTCAATAAGGAAGATGAGTTTTATCAGGCCTCGCCTTGTTGGTCTGCTGTTCACATCTACAACTACGGAGCATGAGGTCCTGAGTACGATTCCCACGTGGGCCAAAGTGTTTTTTCCATCAGATTTGTCAGTAGCAGCCATAGACTCTAGATTTGCGCCCGGCTGATACCAATAAGTTGAGATGGATGTTGAGATGGATGTGTGGAGTGACTAAAATGGATAAAGTTAGAAATGAGCATATAAGAGGAAGTTTGAAAGTGGCACCTATTACAGAAAAGATGAAAGGGAGTCGTCTGTCTTGGTATGGACATGTGATGAGGAGGGATGGAACACATGTGACTAAAAGAGTGATGAATATGAATGTGGATGGATGGAGAGGGAGAGGAAGACCAAAGAAAAGATGGATGGAATGTGTGAAAAATGATATGAAGGAAAAAGGAGTAAATGATAACATGACGAATGACAGAGGAGTATGGAGAAAAGAGACGTGTTGCGCCGACCCCAAATAAAATGGGACAAGGGCAGGAAGATGATGATGATACCAATAAGTTCGCCTGCTTTTTCATGGAACTTAAACATAACTGGCGAAATGTGTGTGGAATATTGGCACACCCTGCCAGACTCTTCGAGGATTACAGTCCTAACTGCAGTTCCATCAAAAATCATTTTTCACACGTCGTGAATCGAGATCAGTTCACGTAGCATGACCACTGTAGAAACGAGTTTTGTCTACGGAGGAATCGACATAAAAACAGATAGACAATGACAATGTGTCAGTTTGTCGATACTTCTGTCGACATAGCCCGTTTCTACAGCGATCATGCTACGCTTACTGCATCGGTATAAGTAGTCCGACTAATAATTAAGCAGTGTTTTTATTTCAAGAGACGCTTCAAAGAATATGGCCCCTAATGGTGACAGGAAAAAACAGAAAGCATGAGACCTAGAAGTCAAAGTACACTAACCCATGGACCCACTTTGGCAAGTGTTACTTATCCTTAAAATCAAAATCTGTTTAGCCCCGAGATAAAAACATTATGTAAACAAGCCTGAACATTTAAAATGCTTCCAAACTCACTCCCTGATTAGATTTCTTTTGCTATTGACAAAATTAGCAAAAAAAGGATGAATAATTTAAATCTCTGAATGAGGAAGGGACCGTTTTGGACCACAAATAAGATATTTACTAAATCGTCTGACCCTACTTATCTTCAGATTTACCTGACGTGAAGGTAATCAAATCGAGTCTACTGAACCCTTTGCACACAAACGGTTTGTTTCTAATTTTATACTGAAGCCTTTAAGGAAGGAAAATCGCTTAGGTTCGTCTAACTAAAGCCAAAGTCGTCTTAGGGCGAATTGTGTTGTTGTAAAAATGTTTATTTTTGTAACATCATACTTATCAGCTGAAACATCCACTGGTGGACGTTAAAACTAAGGCCAAGAGGCCAGAGGATTCTGTTTTATTGTAGTTAAATCAACTGAAGCTCAACTGGTTTCTGCACTTAGTATAAGACACCTTGCGCACGATGCAGCCACAACCATGAGTTTTGGCCGCAGAAGCTTCAACCAGTAAGAAGGTTTGGTTGGACAAGGGGGCATCGGAACAGTTTTGTTCAAGCGGACGGTCATGCGACAAGTCGTGGTCAATGTGGTCATGGCCGCGTAGTGCGCGAGGGAGTGAATTATTTTGAGAGTAGAGACTATTGTACCCTCGAAAGGGGTCCGAGAGGGCCGATGCCTGCCAGGGCTGCGGGACTGTTCGAAAGAGGGAAGAGAAGGAACATGGATAGATTTTAGTAGTACAAGTCTGAAACTCCCTCCCGCTCCGCCCAGAGCGGGAGAATTCATTTGATGATTCCCCATCCGTAAAAAAAAGGGGGGCTTCCATACAAGACAAGTGATTTATTTGCTCGTTTTTATAAATAACGGTACGGGAACCTTCGTGCGCGAGTTCGAATCGCACTGTTTTTTTATTACCTTTGCCAAATTTCTATGGGGGCAGATTCAGAATGATGTTCTTAATACGTGTTAACTGTTTTAGCGTCGGGCGCCTTCCACCCTTTTTGTTTTACGGATGGGCAATCATCAAATGACTTCTCCCGCTCTGGGCGGAGCGGGAGGGAGTGTCAGACTTGTACTGACTGACCCATCCATGTTCCTTCTTCGCCCTTTGTGTTCCAGGGCCATGGTATCTCTTTCGAACAGTCCCGCAACCCTGGCAGGCATCGGCCCTCTCGGACCCCTTTCGGTTTGCTGACATCTCCTTGAGGCGCGCGTGGAACACGAACGCGCCGTCGACTCGGCCTGTCATCATTAGACGGACGGACGGTGAGTTAGCCCATTACTCACCGTCCACAGGACCGCGGTGCCTTCCAACCTGTATTTGCCACATTTGCACAAACCTCTTATTTTACAAAAACCAGACGGCAGCGGTTACCGATTTTGTTTAAAACATAATAAGGTACTTAGATAACCTGTTCGAAGACAAAAATGTACCAAAAAGACCAATTCACTAAAAAGAAGTCGGATAATGTCGCAATGCAGATAAGAAAGCATTCATCTGTAAGTGAATGTGGGCTGAATAAATATACAGCCTAAAGTAATCCCTAGTTTAGGCAAGTCCTAATTTGTTAAGCTAATAAAACTGCCTAAATTCTCAACGAAACACTTTCTCAGACTTTTACTGAGGATTCTGAACATTTCCAAGTAGTATCATTATTTCAAAAGTGTTTTATTATTAAAGCGTTTTCGTGTCTGTATAAAAAAAAAACGTCATTTTATTTTCTACCAGGACATTTACTTCATTAAATCCTCGCTGTATACGACTGTATATTTTTTATTTTATGACTACATTCGGTCGTAAAAGTGAAATGAAGGCTTTTAGACCTTTCATTGCATTCCTGAAACTGAACAACGACAGTTTTCGATTTCAACTCTTCTGAATTTAAAAAAGAGGGATTTTATTTGTTACCAAGCTCGGAAACGAGTTTCTGAGTTTTTTGTTACTGATTTTGGAAACGTTGTCACAATTCCTACTATTTCTATAATGAGGTTGGCTTCCAGTCGTATGAAGTCACCATCATGATCTGCTTAGCCTTGTCGGCTTCCAGTCTTGCCGAATGCCGCTGAATAAGATTCATACTAGGTATGTATTTGTTTTACTGAATGTTAAATTTTATGTCGTTTGACTGTTACCGTGTACTGGACAAAACAAGGTATTATGACTGATTTCCAGTTATTTATTGTTTTTTTTTTATCAGTAAACAAAATGAAAGCAACCCTCAACGTTAGTTTTCAGGTCAGGACACAGCCCTATTTTCAAAACATTGACCTATTTTAAGATATCAATTAAACAGGAGTAGTAATTAAAGTACATCAATCAAAGATTGAAAGAAACGCAAATAAAATAAAAAATCGTTTTTTCGAAGTAAAATTAATCCAATTTTATTTTACGATGGCTGAAAGCCGATTATAAGTTAATTAGATTTCTCGGTGGAATGACATGTTCCAAAAGAAGTAATAGCATTAAAAGAAAATTAACTTTTATTTTGTTACTGGAAGTGATAACATTTATTAATGAAGTTTCAATAACGGTCTTGGCTGGTATAACTCCAAACAATTTTATTTTTATTTTTTGAGATACGTAATATCGTAAGTAGTAAATATGTATGCTTGCAGGTTTATACCCAACTACAGTGAAGCCAAAAGGAAGGTTAAGATTTTTATTTTTTTGAATCCTGTAAAGCATGTTTTAGGTTCACATTTTTTTACCGTTTTATAGACGCATGTAAATCATAGTGGCCATAAAAACGGCAGTTGAAGGAACGCATCGAAAATATTTGATTCGTTACATTTATTGGCAAAAATAAAAATCGAGTAAGTATGGCTGTACTCGTAAAACGAGCAGTTTGTAAGTTTAACTCAGGCATAACTTGAAAACGTTTTGTAGATGTGTTTTTTTTTATCAAAACGTTGATTATCATTTGGTAGACGAAATTAATAATCAATTTCCAAACCTTCTTTAAATATAAAGATAAGCGTAGCCCTACAAAAAGGCTCGACAGATGTTCTTCAAGACTCTTGGCCATAAACTAGGTTTATAATTAGTTTGAATAATAAGTCAAATCTTTGGCAAAGAACAGAAAATGCCAACATTCCTATTTGAAGTGGCTTTATTTCTATTCTACGACGATACTTCACTTTATTCTATCACTAGAAGTACCTAACTTCTAGTGATAGAATAAAGTGAAGTATTAATTTCAAGCTACTATTTGAGATTATATTTTTAATTTATGTTGTCTTACGCTTAATGTTCAAAGAAAAAGTGCCCATAGTCCGACAAATGTACCTCTTTCATAAATTAATGCTTTTGGTATTTCTATCTTTTTAACCCCCGATCAAAAAAGAGGGGTGTTAAAAGTTTGACCTGTGTATCTATGTGTCTGTCTGTGGCATCGTAGTTCCTAAACGGATGAACCGATTTTGATAAAATTGGTTTCATTTGAAAGGTGTTTTAATCGAGAGTGTTTTTAGCTATGTTTCGAGAAAATCTGCTTAGCCGTTTGAAGGTCATCTCATCTCTTTTCTAGTTGTTAAAGGGATATAAACAACTTCTACGGGTCTGATCGATCGAAATTTTAAATCTCGTCACTTATGACTAAGAGCATCTCTAGGGGGGGTCTACACTTCCCCCTCTAAAAGCTAGTGATTTTTTAAACTTATTAGTGTTATTAAAACTTAGATTTCAGACCTCATATTTCCAGTATTCACCTAAATTCTATTCTGCAGCTATTGCATCGATGGTTATTCTATTATTAAGCACATAGTATCCTGTATGGGCACAATACCTAGCTCCTACCACCAATATCTTATTCACGGTACACTCAAGACAGGAATACGGTTAGTTTTATATTAGATAGGAACTTGGAAAATTCCTACTGTGTTTATGTTTACCGCGCCAGACAAAGTAAGCATGAATTTTTAACAACAGTTTACTGTCGGCTTTGTCTAGCATCGGTTTCGACGTTGTTGAAAACTTTTCAGGCAGACAGTCGTAAAGGAAATAGAGGGAAACCATTGACCATTGAAATTTGTTTGTTATCTTACTTTTTACTACAAAAAAAAACTTATTTTACTACTATTATAAATGCAAAAGTTTGTTTGGGAAGATGGAAGTTAGCTACTCTTTGGTGAAACAATTACCGAACTACACGTGAGCGAAAGCATATTTCTTGTCGTTTCAAGTACATTTTTCTTAAGTTTTATCGCCGGCCGATTAGGCATTTGTGGGGTTAATAACGGGAAGAGTATACACTGTATTGCTGGCGCTACCGCCGTTGATCGCGATATTGCTGACTGTAGCCGTTTTCGTAGAGTTACTTATAATGAAATCAGTAGTATTGTTGTGGTTTGTCCTGTCCAGTAGGTCGTTTTGCTGCTGAGGTCTGGAGTAGCGGACGTCTTTGGAATTGTACCTTTATTCTCTACAACATAAAGACAAAAAACAGTGTTAATGTACCGTAATTTTACTTAAGAATATCCATTTTTAGGGTTCCGTAGCCGAATGGCAAAAAACGGAACCCTTATAGATTCGCCATGTCTGTCTGTCTGTCTGTCTGTCCATCCGTATGTCACAGCCACTTTATTCCGAAACTATTAGGACTACACAGCTGAAACTCGGTAGGTAGATGTATTCTGTGAACCGCTTTATGATTTTTGTACAAAAATAAATATAGATAAGGATATCCCCCCATACATGGAACTGAAACTAAAAAAAAAAACTATTAAAACTATACGTGTGGGGTGTCTATAGATAGGTCTTTAAAAATGACATTGAGGTTCCTAAAACCATTTTTTTTTTCAAAGTCAATCTTTTGAAAGATAGACTCTTCCAAAGTGGTAAAACGTGTGTCCGGGGGGGACACACGTTTCTAATTTCTAAAGTAAGAGGAGAAAAATTCTGAAAAAATATAAGAAGATGTAGATCGTAAAAAAAACTTTCAACGAAAATTGGTTTGAATAAGATTTGATATGAAGTTATTGAGATATGGGACTTTTTCACCAAACTGCAGCAGTAACTTTGTTTTTCATTAACTTACTATGAAAAACAAATCTAGTTTTGCGGTTGAGTGAAGGTTTACTAATGAATGACCGTTCAAAACATTGTTATAATATTGTTTGGGGCTATGGAACCCTGTGTGCGAGTAAGACTCGCACATGGCCCGTTTTTTATGCTGAATACGTGACACAAAGAATGAGGCTCTTCAATCAAGAATAAAGTTTAGGCTGGTAAAAAATTATTATTATTCAAAATCAATACAGACCTATTTTTATTTCAAGCCTCTCCAATAAAAGATTGTTGACGTTCGAGAGCTCATAAATACATTTGTATGGCTTGAAACGTAGCTTGCATAGTATCAAGGAGAATTTTGATTGCCAGAGCTTTAATTTCGTCTTGTGTTGCCTATTAAAAGTTATATTGTTGGTTTAAGAACGTTAATAGGTATCGTTTGCGTGTTCTCAAAATAGCCAGTTTATAACAAAAGTTGAGTAGGTATGCGGTTTTAGCCATTATACTACTTGGGTTACAGGCCATAATCGCTCACCGCTGGATTGACCGACTTACGACTACCTACGGTACTTACCAGAATTTTTTACCGCATTGTTTTGCTTTGCACCAATAGTTTGCATTCTTTAGAAAAAGGGGAGCACGTCGTGTTTATAGTGTCATTAAAATTGCACAAGCCAAACCGTGGTACCTCAGTAGTAAAGATTGAATGAGACATCTTGGTCCAGTTGCAGTAGCACGTGTGCTTTTATTTCTTAATACACACGTTTCCTTGGACTGCACTTTATGACCCACTTTTAATAGCGTTTTATTATACAAGGTGTTGTTTTGCAATCTCGTCAAATTCAAGGAGGTAATTATGCTCATGATTCTCGACCCGAATCAATAATAAAATGGGTAGGTTTTTTTTTTTTTTTCATATTTACTGAAATCGGTATGTGTGAACCACCCGTGTTTTTAACACGACCCGTCTGATCCTCGCCATATAACCTCGCTTACACACAAAAAAAAATCTCAAACGTTTATTCAATAATTTCTTAGTCCCTAAACCACGTTAAGGGGGTTATTCTAAAACACTGACAAATTAATCAATGAAAAAAAAACAGTGTTTTTAATAATTAACTAGGTATCGTAATTTATATTGATTATTTAGGTCTTTTGTGACAACATTCTGAATTTTGACGAGGATGCAAAACAACACCTTGTATTTATTCATATTGACAGTCTCAATTATATTCCTTAACTAAGAATTAATGGAAAGAGAAGGGGAAAAGGGTCGGGAGGGGTCAAGGGGGGCGGGGGTATAGGCGTGCTCTTGTGCAGCACACCAAGAAAAAAAAACTAAAGGAATGCACATGACACGCCTCCTCACTGATCGTTGAAAAAACAGAGACCCGGCGTAGAATGACGAGGGTTTAATGTTTTACAGGACAGTTATGGAATCACCATCATCATCTTTCTCCTACTTTTATCCCAATTTATTTGGGGTCAGCGCTACATGACTACTTCCATACTTCTCCATTACTCGTCATACCAGCAGTCATCTTCTTTCTTGCCATATCATCATTCACACATTCCATCCATCGTTTCTTCGGTCTTCCTCTTGGTGGTGTATTACCTAAAACTCTGATTAAATTCTCATAATACTATAGCAACACTCTTTTTTGCGCTGCCTCGTTGGTTGACTGCTGAGTATGAGGTCCTGGGTTCGATGGGTTTTTCCATCAGGGATTTCTAGTTGATGGCAATAGACTCGCCCCCTATTCCATAGGACTTAAACATAACTGTGCAAAATGTAGGTGTAACCTTTTTTTTTACGGATGTGAAATCATCGAATGACCCCCCCCCCCGCTCTGGGCGGAGCGGGAGGTAGTGTCAGACTTGTATTGACTAAAACCCATTCATGTCACAATCCCGCAACCCTGGCAGGCATCGGCCCTCTCGGACCCATTCCAGTTAGCTGACATCTCCTTGAGGCGCGCGTGGAACACGAATGTAGGAGTACCCTTAGGTACATTTTTGCCTTCAGAGATTACAGGACTGATATTATGTACTTTATCAAGACAACCAAACATATTATACGAGATTAAGAATCCCTGAGTAAAGGGATGTGTGGTGCATCGTCATCAACGATTTGTATGTAGGACAACAATTGCAATAGCGAAATAAATAATGATTCATTAGGCAGTCAAAGTCAAAGTCAAGTCAAAGCATTTATTTCAATTAGACCATTACAGGCACTTTTGAAAGTCAAAAAAAAAAAAAAAAAAACGCGAAGCTACAGTCCCAGTCACAAGGCATAATAACTTATGAAAGTACTGTAGTTGCCCATTCCGTAGCGTAGATCTCTATGGAGAAGAACGGGCAAGAAACTCCATGGACAATCTTTTAAATCAAAATATGTTACAAAATCTTGGTTACATCATTCATGTTAAGAATTACAAATATGTGAGAACAATGTAGAAATACGGGCAAGTTAAGAGCGTCCAGAGTAAAAGATTAAATCAGTTATTAAAAATAAAGTAATTAGTCATGTACTACAAGCGCTGGCCGAAATCAGTTGTTTTTACATTTACATGACTCACAACACTCAATAAACACGTACGTACGCAGTAGGCACACTTACAGATATAAGGATATACAGCGGTAAATATAATATAATGCGTTTCCTGGTAATTATGCGGAACGTTCTCGGAAGCGAATACCAATTTGCCGCTACATGTATCTTATTTTATCTGATTTAATAGTAATATGCAGTTAAATATTCTGTTATTTACTCCAGATACGCATGAAATTCTTGGTAAAAAATCAAGTAAAATATAATATTAACTACTCATTCAACAAATTTGATTGGCGACCCCAATGATAATTTTAATGATTAAAATTCTGTAAATATACAAGGTGTTGTTTTGATTGTCGTCAAAATTCAGGAGGTTGTCTTAAAAGACATAAATAATGAATTAAAATTACGGTACCTAGTTAATTATTAATAAAAGCTGATTTTTTTGGTTGTTTATGTTTGTCAGTATTTCAGAATTACCCCCTTATCATGGTTTAGGGAATAAAAAATTATCGAATAAACGTTTGAGATTGTTATTATGTGTGGAAGCACGGTTAAACACGGGTGGTTCCCACTTATCGATTTCTGTGAATGAGAAAACCCATTTTATTCCTGATTAGGGACGATAATCATTAGCATAGTTACCTCCACGAATTTGACGAGAATGCAAAACAACACCTTGTATTCGTGTATTTACATAATTATAATTATTAAAACCATAAATACAACCCTCAAATGCGAACTTAACCCTCGAAGTTCATTAAATCCACTTGAATGACCTTTTCATAAAAAACATCAGCACATCTTCTTTAATTAGAGGGTTGAAGCCTTCAAGGTTGCGGTCACTGTTATCTCACCTTAACTGTTTGTCACCAAAAAAGCAAGCAAGCATTGATGGAGATCAAACATTGATACTGGCCTCAAATAGTCGGTTTTGCCCGAGATATTTCCTTACCTGTAAGTCACTGACTTCTTAAGAAACTTCCTACAATTTCGAAAAGGTCAAATAAGATATCTATGACCTTTACCTACACAGATAATTATTTTCCATTCTTTGTAGGAAGCTACTTACATTTAATATTCAAGCTGAAGACGCTCTTCGACCTATTTCTATAAAAATAGAAGCATATAATTATGTATGTAGGAACCTTTCCATCACAAAAGTCAGCATATACACCCAAATCCTCAGCTTGTTACAAAAACATTTTGTCCAACTACCGAAACGACATCCAAAGGGAATTCCCACAATATTTTCTCCCATATTTCTTCATGTACTCTACTTTATTGACTTCTAACAATTCCATTGAGCGATCAATTTTAATAACGTAGGAATACCGGCAGGGTCGCCATCATGAAATCGCTGCACGTACGTAAGTGTAAACGAATAAATTGTATGTTCCTATTTCGCAAGTCACCGAATCCGTTTACAGATTTCACTAGACCTGAACTAAACACGGATTTCTCGCTAAATCTTCCACCACTGCGGTTTTTGTTCGCACCAATCTCAATCAATTTCTATGTAACAGTACTATGCACGCAATGGAATCTGAAAATAGGATCATTGTTTTATATCGCTTCGTGTCGTGGTAGGTCAGCTTCTTTGAGGTACTAAAATAAAGTCCAGCTAAATATAGAAGAGGGAAGAAACGTGATTTTGGACTCGGGTTACTTGCTATTGGAATTTTCAAATACAAAGCTTTGACACGAAAAACAAAAACAGGAGACTTTTTAAAGGTTGCAAAGCTAGTAAGTTGGCTTTATAAAGGATTTTACATTTGAAAGGCGATGCTTTCAAAGTCTTTGGTTAACCCATAATTTACGATAAATTACTCCATTATTTTTATCTGTGAGAAAACTTATTATTATATTGGTTTTATAGCTCGTTGCGTTAAAATACAAGACATTTACGAACACCAAAGGTCTCTAAGGACAAACGAAGCTCGTTCTGTACATCTATAATGAAAATTGTTATTACGTTTACTTAATGGTGTACTGTACAATCATCTGAACGTAATATTTGATCGATTTTTAGATTGGAGCCGAGATACAAGAACGTTATTTACGTTGACAGCCCTAGAAGATGTGAGACCTGTTTTATTTTGAACCTTATTCTTTGAAGATAACGTCTTTTTGAGACGTAGGTATGTCAGTTTGAGAGTGGCGAGGGTAAATTAAGTTTGTAAGGCAAAGAGTCAAGGCTAACATTTATTTGCAAATAATTTCCGACTGCGGTAGGCGTCGGTCGTCATTAAAATTTGGCATCGTGCCGAAGTCAGTTCGGAGTTGTTCATTTTCTCATGTCAATAGTTCATGCCTCATAGCTTCTGCGTTATTACGTGACTTTGTTCGCGCAAAAGGTTTTTGTAAGAGCTATTGTGTTCAGCACTTGTTAGTTTTATGCTTATAAAGCGGTAAATTGTTGTTGTTGTTTGATTTTAAAATTGAAAATGTTGTTGTTTTAATTTTCCCGTTACTGTATATGTTATGGTTACAATGACAGCAAAATAATACTGTGCAAAGAAAAGTAATGGCTTGCATGCGGGATTTTTCTTCCTTGTGAAGAAACAATATTTGTATTCACCACCATCTCCATTCGTATCTATTCCAATAAATTCTAAATGTTCGTAATAGCAAACACGGCGATGGGCACCTCCATTTGTCATGGACAACTACCAGGGAAGCATAAATCTATCGAGTGTCTCGGATTCGGGCGATGTTCGGCATTTGGGTTCTACTACCAACGTATTCTGATAGCCTAGTTCTCGTAATACCTCCCTCAAAGTTACCGAAGGTGTCTACTTTTTAATTTTTCTATACAAGGTGTTGTTTTGCATCCTCGTCAAATTCAAGTAGGTTACTATGCTAGTGATTCTCGTCACGAATCAATAATAAAATTAACATTACCACCCGTGTTTTACAACCTCGCTTACACACAAACAAAAAATCTCAAAAGTTTATTCGATCATTTCTTATTCCCTAAGCAACGTTAAGGGGGTTATTCCGAAATACTGACAAACTTAAACAACCAAAAAAATCCGCGTTTATTCATAATTAACTTGGTACCGAAATTGTAATTGATTATTTATGCCTTTTGTGACAACCTCCTGAATTTTGACGAGAATGCAAATCAACACCTTGTAGAGGTATAGAAAATGGCTATAAATCTTGTACAGGATTCACACCAGCGGTTTATTTGGGACGAACTAGATTTTCTGGGACGTCGCAACGTAATTTATCAATATGCGCACGAGGTGCGAAAAAGATTTTTTGTCATTTATCAACTAGCGACTGGCACATTTTTTACGTGTAACCTGATTTTTCAACGGTTACGAAACCGAAACAAGGATGATGCAATCAATAAATGGTTTGAATTTGGCGGCGTAAAATTCTAACCTGCGTGCCGGCGCGTGTCTTTTGCCTTAAATTGATTTGTTCTAACTTACTTTATTATAAAGCCAGTAAATTAATCCACTAGGTAATGTTTGCATGATATCCATTCTATGAAAGTTTAGTATATAAATTGAAAGACGCATTTTCGTCATGAAACCTGATTTATGGCGACACGGACCCTTCCTTTCCTTATAATTAAGAGAAAACCGACACTTGCCACTACTACGGATCTTCCTTTATTCTTTTGATTAAATTCTATGCGAGTTTTAAGATTCATTTGTTTTTAATTTGAAGAATCATGTTACCCTTTACTTTTTTATTGTTACTGATTTTATAACGAGAAAAAGCGTTGGCAAGGCAGTCACGATGCGTACTGTAAAGGCTGATAGATAGATAGATTCATTTACTTGCCTGAACTATGGTATTTTACAGATTTAATAACATATACACCATAGTTCTTCATATTCCGCCTACTAAATTCGGCATGCAAATTTTGTGACAGTAATAATGATTCAAATACTTAAATTCCATTGTCAAACAAAATAAAAAAAATATCAGTAATAAATCAAGAATTGTCTAAATTATATGGTTTGAGGTGGTGCGAGAAAATAGGCTGTGGCAGGAATTAGTGGAGGATTTTGTCCAGCAGTGATAGTGGTATAGGTAAACTAAAAATAAAAAATAAAAAAAAAAACCTTAAAAAAGCCAGGCTCGTGTGGAAGGCTCTCTACCTACTACGAATATTACTTTGAGAGACTGAAATTACATGGAACTACAAAATTGCTGTTGTGTGTTTTCTTACTAAAATATTTTTGATAGATATTTTTACACTCTCTCCGATCGTGTGATTTTGTATGTCCCATTTGGCAGTGTAATGGGGGAAGAATGAGTGCACTTATGTTTGCGCACACACTTGTGCACTAAAATATCTTCTACATCGATGGCCTGACTCCACTGAAATCGTTTGCCATGATCAAAAACTGCCACGATGTTAAAATTTTGTTTATGAAATTTTAGCAAAGAAATTTTTTTCTCAAAATTCTTTAAGCTCGATTCTTATTCCGTTCTGCATCTAGATTAAACCAGACCTCGATTAGCTCCGTAGTAGTGGTCGCAGACAACAACATTTTTAAGTAATTACTGGCAAAACCAACACGCCTTAATGTAAAACCAAATAAAATAAACCAGAAACTGAGCCATCGAGCTTTCATTTCGTGTTATTTTCGTGTAAACTGACATTATTAAGGCAGAGAGCAACAACGACAGAATATTGTATACTGTTATTTTGGCTTTACTGGTTACCCAATTACACTCTACTATGTATTCCTCTAAATACACCTGCGGGAGCTAAAAATAAAAGCATTTTTAGGCTCCAAATAAGTTTTTCCCAAAAAAAGTGAAATATGAAATTGCTGGCTGTCCTCCCAGGGTTTAAAAAAGGTCAGTATGAAGCCTTTTCTGAAATGAGAATATACAAAATTGGCTAAATGTTGTGCCGTTCACGTAGTTCTGGTAAACTAGAACCACATACGGACTGCTTGCCACATACTGCTCATCATGGAGTCTCCAGTCTTTGTATGAATCGACAAGCATATTTCCCCTGGCGATGTCGCATGCATAGCTGGCGGCACATTTCGTAAGCGCCTGTCAAAATTGTACACGCTAATGTCGTCGTTGCGGTATAGGAATAGTGTCGGTAATTGTATACGTCTGTGTCACGTTACAGGGCCGCAAGTGAGTGATATTAAGAATATTTTTGGATGTTCAGATTTGTGCCGGCCATTCATTAAGAGTGATATTTTTGTGAACACAACGCAACCAAAGATTGAACAAATCGGAAACAAATACAAAAAATTACAACAGGAAGACTACAAATAAACAGTATAAAATATTATTGTCATTATATTTTATTTAGTAGATACAGTAAACAAGAGCAACAATGGTTCGAGTGAAACTCACACTTCACCATTCATTATTAGACTCAATTCTGCAACGCACACTCGAACAGATCAGGATCAGCTAGTTAAAAGGAATGCTAATACGCTGCTCATTGGGTATACCTACTATGCTTTAAGCCGTATACAGACATTGCGAGGCATGCGTCGCGAACAACGCACAGCGAATGCCTCGCAAGGTGTGTACATTTATATTCGTGGCGAGGCATGTGCTACGCACGTGCGAGGGCGAGCCTACGTATGGTCGAGGCATTCGTTGTGCGCCGTTCGTGGCGCACGCCTCGCAAAGTCTGTATTCACCTTTAATGGTTTTACATAGTTTAGCTTCTCCAAAATGTAAACCAAACCCCAACTCAATTTGTGTTAGAAATATAACGTCGCCAGCACACATGCTTGATGGAAGTTCAGAACGCCATTCAGTACTGTTTGTCACAAACGCAAGGATTTATTGTTTCCTTGAACCTTGGGGTGGACGAATTTGTTCCACTTACATAAGTTGCATGTCTCGCGTGTCCGCTGTTTGTTTCCTAAATAATGTTGTTAAGTTTACAGAAAGTAAACTTACAAATGAAATGTTTTATTGTCATGAATATTTTGTTTTATGTTGTTATTATAATTTTACAATACGCTTACAAAAGTGGTTCTTATTGCACTCATCATGAGTTTTAAAATGTTTTTTATTTTATTGATTTCTTATAGTGTTTTATTTTTACTGATAATATTATAATTTTAAACTAAAGTTAGCGATGATTGCTTTTAATCACAGTAAAAAAGAGTTTTTGAATTTACTGGAAATAATACTCAAAACTAGTTATTCAAAAGCAAATAAACCTACAAAAGTTGTTAGTTGTAAGTTACTTACACGTTTCGTTCTTGACTTTTTTTGTTCATTTTTTCTATTCAATGTTTTTTATTCTCCGGCCAATCAGTTGGGTCTGCCTTGGACTAAAGTATATTATGTATACATAAAAATATATTTCATTTGACTAATGTAGCAAACAACAGGTGTCCAACCACACCAGTTGTGGTTAAAACCACAACTAAACTAGGGTTGTTCTGTCGTTTTTACAATAAAATACTGTTACACAAGGAAAAAGATAAAAGAAACAAAACACACAATAATATCTCCCTTGGTAGTTAACGTCTTGTAAATAAAATACATTTCCTTGTATAACCACATCTGTACGCTTTATGCTACTGTTTTACTATAATTATTTCTTGTAATAACATAACATCTACATCTACTATAGAAAAAAAAATGCCGGAAAAAAACCAAAAACATTTCCCAAGACATTGAACCTAAGAGACTTAAGAATATGCTCCGCATTAGCACTTACTACTACTAGGCCATCGAAAGGTTTTTATTATTTGACTATAATTTATATATCTCCAAATATTAACAGCCGATGTGGGCATCAAAGTATTTTGTTAGTAATTAATCAAAAAAGCTGTGTCGGGTGAATATTATACAGCTTTAAACCCTGAAAAATGTCGACATCGATAACTAGAACCTCGATAAAATCGTCATATCAACCTGCAATTTATCTTACTGAACACGGGATTCCCCATAGACATCGATCAATCTTAGACTTCTTTGCCGTTGCTTCCCAACTGACATCTAAAAACGCTCCATTTTTATCGTTCATGAATCTAACGTCATAAAGTGTAGCTACTCATCTTCATGATTTAATTCCTCAGCCTCTTCTTACAACACCCAAGGGATCCTATCGCGATGTTTATTTCTAGCCAAGACTGTGCAGTACAGAAAAAAAGGTACAAGGAAATACAATTGTTCCCTTGATACTGTTCCAGTGTCTGGTTAAAATACGGCCCTGTTCCACCACATCTGTATAAGCGAAGCAAATGTAAAATGTACTGACATTGTTTATTTTGCCGACTTCGCACCGCTACCCGCGGATCCGGTGACAAAATTACGGAAATCATTAAAATTGAGACCTCGAAAAACTTAGTTGCTTAATTTCGTGTAAGCCGTATTGTTTTTCCCTAAACAATTGTTTTATTACTCGTTGTTCCGGCATTTGTCGGATTGGTAAAGTTATTTTTAGTTCTGTAGTACGACTTATTTTTGGCATCCATTTGGGTGGTCTCTTGGGATTTTGAATGGAAATGTTTTAACTTGACAACAGTAAACAGTATTTATTTAAATTGCAATCCAGGCTAAGAGGTGAATAGTAAAACTTTGTAATATTAGCATTTTGCACAAATGATACAGTTTGGTAAAAGTAAGAAAAGAGGCAGTTTATTTGAATAAAACATCTTTCACTAAATAAATTGTAATAACTTAAAATGGCATCGACATTGAATATAAAACAATAAATTATTATAGTTCGTGTAATGATTGAAAACAAAATATTCTATTAAAAAATCATAAATTGTCGTTTAATTTAGTGATACAATGTGTTATAAAATGGAGAAATTGAAGAAGCTGGAGCTTTTTCATAATCTTGCTTGATTAAATCGGCTGCTCTCTCAGCAATCATAACTGTGGGAGCATTGGTATTACCTCTAGTGATGGTGGGCATCACACTAGCGTCTACCACTCGAAGTCCCCGTATGCCGTGAACCCTCAAACGACTGTCGACGACAGAAACATTTATATCGAGACCCATCCTTGCAGTGGACACTGGGTGGTAAATAGTTGTAGCCATATTCACAGCAAAACATTTCCAATAGTCAGTACTACCAAGGTCATACCCATCACAGGCTGTCAACTCGATCCTGCCCAATTCTGCACCAATAGACCTAAAGTAAGACGTGTTGACGATTTCCGCTAGAATTTTTACTCCAAGAACTGTGAAATCTAAATCTCTAGAATCACTATAGTTATCATAGTATATCAGAGGGCCTTCATAAGGATCATTAGAATTCAACGTTATGTTTCCTCTTGAATAAGGATGCAGTAAAACTTGGTTAAACTGGAATACAGCTTTGTTTACACTTTGCTTCAATATTGAATCTTCTACGGATTTTACATATCTTGCAGCATATGATTTTATAGTATCTTCGTTTTTCTTATAAAGTCCAATGACAGTCTGAAAATCTGGATACGAAGCATATGGGTCTGCGGAATAAAATGCAGACACATCTTGGTAACCGTAAGATGCTAAGTATCCTTGACGATCATACAAATATCTTAGTGCTTCCAAGTTTCTAGTTCCTTGTTCAACAACCTCTGGTTCATCAGCAAATAAAAATATGGGAATCATAGTATGATCGTGTAAATTCTGTCCAACCATGGGCGAATCGATCACTGTTTTTATATTCTTCGCTGTGAGATGTTCTGTGGGTCCTATACCAGATAACATGAGAAGCTGAGGAGTGTCTATAGAACCTGCGCTGAGAATGACTTCTAGTTTTGATTTTATTGTTAACCTGCGGCCGTTTTGATCCACTTCCACACCGCGTGCGTTATTTCCATCGAGAAAAATTTTAGTTACAAACGCATTCTTAACTATCTTTAATTTTTTTCTGCTTTGTGCAACAGGGTTTAGGTATGCTGTGGCCGAACTCACCCTTTTGCCTTCACTAACTGTTGACATCAATCTGCCAGAACCTAAATTATAAGCTGTATTTAAATCGTCAACATTTCTTATCCCAATTTCGTCTAAAGCAGAAAGTAAATTTTCTGTTATATTAATATCTGTATTATTAAAATAATTGAGAATAATAGGTCCATCATGTCCATAATGATTGTAAACTGCCGGAATCTTTGATAGCATGGGTTCTCGTAAACTTTCAGCTTTTTTGAAATATCGCTTAACTATATCTGGATGCCATTCAACATTTCCTTCGTTATACCAGGACAAGTAATCAAGCGGGTGCCCTTGAACATATGCCATTACGTTCATACTACTGCTGCCTCCAAGCATTTTACCTCTTGGCCATTTTACTTTGCCATCTTTGTGGGCCTGATTGGAAAATCCATTGTTCACCGTAGTATATTTCCAGTCAAACTTTGACTCATATAGACTATTACTAAGTCCTGGTATCTGTAGAAGACAAAATATACTATAAAAAAAATGCCGTTAAAAAAATTTTGACTCACGAAATATTTCCGAAAGTAGCTTGCGAAATGCAAATATTACTTGTAATTACGACTTTTTAATATTTGTTATCTGGGGATGGACTATCTATCTGTCAATGGTATGTACGTAAATGCCAACTTACTTCACTTTCTATAGGAGGGTTTCCACCAGCTTCAAGTAGAAGTACACTCCAGTCTTCAATTTCACTCAGTCTGTTGGCCACTATACTACCAGCTGTGCCAGCTCCCACGATTATAAAGTCGAATTCTTCAGAATCTGCGATTTAAAATAAAATTTTAAGAATTAATATTATGTTTTAAGGACCGTGTCAGGCAGTTTTTTTTTGTTTTGAAACATACGTTTCAAAACAAAAAAAAACTGCCGACCGACCGTACGTGTAAAAACGACCGTACCGACCGTTCGTCGGTGACGGAATGGACTAGTGGGCATAGTCTCATACTTTTAACCAGGATAAGCATGATATCCAATTCCCGTGAAATTGTATCACTCGCGCTACGGATATCACCCTTGCTGCTACGAATTAAAGGCGTTGTTTAGGTGACCGTGTGAAATTGTTGCTACTGATGTCTGTTGTCTGTACATTTAATTGGCATAATGAATATCTCAACAGATGAAGAGGTAAAGTTGGTAGGTTTGGTAAGGTTTGTAATATGTAAAATGTAATATGAAAATTCTTTCACTAATGGTAAGCTCCATTAAAACGTTCTCGTGGGATAATTTCCGATCTAAATGTATGTGAGGCCGAGGAAAAAAGCATGTATATTATTTTGAGGACCCGTCACGAGCCCGATAGCCTAGTATTTTGTACGTCAAATTAAGTAACCCTACACAAAAAATATTGCTGGGAAATAAATTTTTTTTTGGGCTGAGAAATCACGTTTTAGGGTAAAACTCAATGTAACACACTCAAAACATTGTGCTGTTTTGCATTGAATTGTCATGGAAGGATCTAAAGTAAAGTTATAAACTTAAAACTATTATTTAAAAAATGAATCTTCAACACGTCCGTAACGTTCGTAAGTGGTTCTACCGCAACAAAATTCATCGCAATGACGGGGAGAACCAGTGCCTTTTGGCTACGCTACGGGTCTATTTTTTATTTGCACTCGAAAGTACAAACAGGATTGCCTTAGAATCAATTAACCTTACCTTAATATTCAAAGGTCAAGTTCGATTACTCTTTATTTGAGGCTTTACCGAAAATAGTAAAGGTCGATCCTCAATTCAGTTTTAGGGTTCCCTGGCTTAATGGTAAAATAACAGATCTTTTATACCTTCATTAACTGGCGTCACTTGACTTGTCTTTGGAATAGTTGAGACTAGTTCTAAAGAATTACTACTAAACATGGAGGAGCAGAATGTGTAGTTTGGTGTGTGTGATGGCTTACATCTCGGAAACGTGACGATTTAGAAGATTTTATCACAACCTTTTTTTATCTTTTAAATAGCTTTGTAGGTCATTTTAAAACAGGTTTTTTGCGAGGCTGCCGAAGGGCCGAAGTTAGACAAGCCAGTCTTCATACAAAAGTACTCTAAGATCCAAACAAGGCCTTGGATCTTAGAATATCTTACCACATTTTTTAGATCAAGATTTCAAGATTATCTATTGTATTTATATTTCTCACAAACATTTATTTACATTGTGATAAGGATCTTTTGCTAAAATTATTATCATTACATATTATTTGAGTTATTTACTATCGTCACCTCCACAAAAAATCTTATAAGTAATTATTTTATAGTTTTGTAATAATTTAAGTAATTATGCTTATATGTATTATATTTTATTTTATAGTATATTTGCTTTTGTGTTTTTTTTTCGGGTTCCGTAGAGATGAATAATTAAATCCTCATCTCCCCATAATTCGACATATGTCACGGTCGATTCTCCAACTGCAAATAAAGGGTGTAAATCAACCCTTAACGAAGCTGAAAGGCACTGGTTTTCCCCGGCATTGCGATCATTTTTTTGTACAGGACCATACCTGGGAACCTTCTAGTTACGGAGATATTGGAGGTCTAAGTTACAAATTATTCACAAGTTTAAAAAACATACTAGTTTTTTTAAGGTTAGAACTTTACTTTAAATGCCTTCATGGCCGATTTACTAGTTATTGCATGCATCAGCACAATGTAAGGAGCGTTATAATGAGTTTTACCGTATAACGTGGTTTTTCAGCCCAAAAAAAAAGTCGTTTCCCAGCAATAACTTTTGAGTAGAGTTACTTAGTTTCATTTAGAGAATGCTTGGTTGCCGGCTCCGTGAAGGGTCAGTTTATAACTTGTATACAAGGTGTTGTTAAGCATCCTCGTCAAATTCAAGGAGGTGACTATGCTAACGATTCTGGTCCCAAATCAATAATAAAATGGGTAGGTATTTTTTTTTTCTTTTTACGGAAATCCGAAAGTATGAACCACCCGTGATTTAAACGCCCGTCTGTTCCTATAATCGCGCATTCACACAAACAAAAAATCTCAAACGTTTATTCGATAATGTCTTATTCCCTAAATCACATTTAGAGGGTTATTCTGACATACTGACAAACATAAACAAACAAAAAAGTCAGCGTTCATTAATAATTAACTAGGTACCGTAATTTTAATAGATTATTTATGTCTTTTGTGACAACCTCCTGAATTAAGCGAGGAGCCAAAACAACACCTTGTTTATTGTACGTACCCAGTAATTCAGCTTCGGGTGGCCAATCCTTGGTCTGTAGGAGGCACTGTGCTGCCATGAAAAAATTGATAGCAGACATGAAAGTGTTGGGGGCTGCACCCGTGGTTGGGTAAATGCAAGACTCATTGCTGTGGGCAAAGGAAAAATCAATAAATAAAATTCTTTATTTCAATACCGTACAATATAAAAAAAAGAATATTATTTTAATTACATAATATCCTCCTGTAACCCCCAAAACGTTAGGCAGTTTAAGAAAATTCTTGACCGCTACAATAATGACTTGATTTAACAAAAATAAAAAAGTGACAATAGAAAAAAAAATAAGACAAATTAAACTTGTCCTGTACGTGGCAAAAAGCATGGAGATTCACAGTGCTGGTATTCTGTCTACATGTTTTTTATCTTAATTATTTTATTAATAACACTTGTAACGGTATATTTAGCATATATATTACTTGTTACGTTTGTTCCGTTGCAACTGTTATTAATAGTTTTAGTGACCATGTCAATTTAAAAACTTAATTATTTTAGTTCTTATCACCAATTACCATAGTGTTTATGTTATAATATATCATTATCTGCCTAGCCTTTTCCCAACTGTTGGGGTCGGCTTCCAGTATGCAGCTTAAAATCAGTATTTTACATGGAGCGACTGCTTATCTGACCCCCACAACTCAGTTAGTACTGGGTAATACCATACCTCTTGGTCAGACTGGTAACTCATATAAAACACAGGTACTTATATTAAAACAATCAACCATAAATAGAATCTATCAATCGGTTAACAATTTAGACTCCAGGCCCCCTATTCAAAAACGCTCGGATTCGATTTTGATTCGATAAGTCGTATGTCTATCTTGTTTTGGCATTACGAAAGCGAGCGAGATAGACATACGTCTTTCCGAATCGAAATCGAGTCCGAGCGTTTGTGAATACGGGGGCAGGTACTGAGAAATAGGGATGATGACTGGGTAAAGAAAACGAAATTCTACTTTGTCCGTCAATCAGGTAATACAAAAATATTAGATACGTATTTTTTGTTTTATCAAGTTATCAAAAAAATACTTATTTAAAACGCATTAAAGTTGGAGAGTGGGGGCTCACTACGTCACAACTAGGTATAAAATGTACTGAGCCGTGACGTCATGCGCCATTTCAACTCAAAATATCTCTGTAATTTTAAGATTACGTGAAAAAAGAAAAAATACTTGTCAAATACTTTTTAATAATCTACCCGATAGACAAATAAAAAAAATGAGTCACCATCCCTATTCCTGTTTGGAACACTTAATATTACCGTCCGATCTGAGAATCGAAACCAAGACCATGGGACTTCCATAATTCAACGAAGCAATAGATCAGTCTATTTTTGGTAACTCTTGAAATTTGTAAAGATTTCATTAGTGTAGATCGAGCTAATTATCTGACCATACAATCTTTAGATATTTATTATTGTTCAATTGAATACACACTGTGGCAGGTGCGTTATAAAGGGGTGAAATTCGTTTATAACTTTGTTTGTAGGGGGTAATCTTCGGACTTGATAATCGGTTTTAAAAAAATCTTTCACTAATGGGAAGTTACTTTTATCTCTTAGTGGCAAACTACAGAAAATATACTAGACTAGACAACATTAAAAACGTTCCCGTGGTTTATTATCGAACATAACGCGAGCAAAAGCTAGTCGTTAATAATTTAATGCAGAAAAGAAATAAAATGTCACTAACCTAAACATTTTTCAGAGATCCTTGAATCCTTGATAAATATAGTAGGTGTACCTTTAAATAAAACCATGAACCACTTTAAATTATTCTTTTAATAAGTATTGCCAGTTTCGAAACACCATCACACAAATTTTACCATAAATTTAAACACCAGGAAAACAAAAAAAAAAAACTGTTTTGACAAACTCGTTATTTACTATGCCTGTTAACTTAAGAATGACTGTTTATGTACAATCACTACGATATATACAAAGTCGACAAGGTTCTTTTAACAACAACATTAATTTCGATGTTATTAAAATTATCAGCAGTATCTAATTGGTTTTTGTAAGAGACAAATTTCTTTATAAAAGAACATTGCCCCACACTGGGAGCAGTAGCCAGCCTCAGAGGCTGAATTGCGAGATGCCATAAATAAAAAAAAAAATTAAAAAAAAAACTGGGAATATTATTATATAAAGGGTGTAAAACACCTCTTAACGTAGCCGAAAGGCACTGGTTCTCCCTGTCATTGCGATATTTTTTTTGTTCTACACCATACCTGGGAACCTTCTAGTTACGGAGATATTAGGGGTCAAAGTTCAAACTTTTTGACAAGTATTTTTTTAAATACAAGTTTTTAATGTAAGATTTTTACTTTAAACACCTTCATGACCCCCGCACTATTCAATCCGTCCATCAGCACAATGTTTTGAGTGCGTTACATTGAGTTCTACCACAAAACATGATTTTTCACCCCCCAAAAAAAAGTCATTTCCCAGCAATAATTTTTGCGTAAAGTTACTTAGTTTCATGTACAGAATGCTAGGTTGACGGCTTCGTGATGAGGAGATTTACACGGTGTATTGTAGGTGCGTTTACAAACATTTTAACTCACGTTCACAAACAGCCAAACACGAAACCACTACCTGTAGGCCCTACAGATATTTGTTTCGAGGGGGATTCGAAACCGCGATACGCAACGCAGCAGCCAATCGTTTAGCCAACGTCCTCCAAATGTAACAATGAAATCTGAACTCATCGGCCTAGATAACTATGCTAAGATTGGCTTCCAATTTAATCGTATGCAGATGAATACCGGTACTTTACATGTAACAATTGCCTTTCTCATCTCCAGAACCCAGTAACTGGGAAACATAATTTCCATTTGTGGTTCCTGGTTGACAAATGTTCTAGGTTTTGACTACCCAACGACTGTCACAGATCTAACCATGAATTTTATAAATTTCCCTTTTGCCTTTTAATCAACAGGACTACATTTCCTATATTTCATCGGTGAGTCACGACCTTGAACAATAATGGTTGTTCTTGCGCCTTGACTCATCATGTACCTTTAGGGGTATAAGAAACAGGGTGTAAAGTTCCTCAATACTCCATAGAAAAGGGAGGATCCTCCGGCCAGACAGGTGTTGTCTGGCGGGCAACTGCCCGATAGTTGTTTTTTTTTTTTTTTTTTTAATGTCAACTCGCAGTACAACCTATGAGGTTGTCATCTGCTTACCCGGACTATCCTGTGGGTGCCTTTAGAGTAACGCCTTATAGTATCTGCCTACTACAGACACTCTATACTCACACTTATCGTCCATATTCATACTTTTATTGGTTTTACATTAGCATTTTACGAATCGTTTAGTTTTTATAAATATTTTCTTAGTATTCTTTGTTGTGACATAACTCGTCAGTTGTCATTTACTTTTATTTTTAATTGTTACCAGCCAAACTCTCTATGAAGGTTTCATTTAGATTATATATTACTAAAAATTATTATCATCAATTCGTTAGTTCAATTGTTGTATTTTATAGTTAATTGCGAATATTTGCTGAGTAAATATATTCTGAGTTATATTTATAAAAATATTATGCGCAAGGTTTTTGACCAATTGTTACTGGCTGCTTTGAATACTGGCAGGTTGCGTCTTACTAGAGCGCAGCAGTTTTGAATCTGAGAAAGAAATTTGAAGAAAGAAACGGAGGATCAGTGTATAAAAGGGATTTCTGACGGATGCCCTGGTTCAGTCTGGAGACAAGAAATCAGTTTAGTCTGGAGTCAAGAAATCAGCTAAGTCTAGAGTTTGGAGTCAAGATCTCAGTCATATCTAGAGTTTTGAGCACAGCCTAGTGGAGTCAAGGAGCGGTCTTCGTTTGGTGCTGCCGTGGCTACTGCTAGCTGCTGCGAGGAAGCTACTCTGCGAATTGACGAGCCTGGCACTGGGGCTCGGTACGTGTCTACTAGAAGCTGCTCTGCAATCTGACGAGCCTGGCACTGGGGCAGTACGTGTCTGCTGGTGGGTCCTGCCAAGCCGCCCTGAATCAAGTTTGTCGTGGTCAAGCTCATCTTGATCAAGCCAGCTTTCTACATCTGGATGTTTATCTTCAGTTACTATCACGCTCAGAGATTTGCGGTGACATTCAAAACGTTCCCGGTTAACCTGCCCTTCATTTTTTTAATAATTTATTGTATTCTTCATATCATCATTTATTAAATTCATTTTCCCCTAATAACCTTTTTTATGTACAAATCTGTTTACTTCTTTTATCACGAGGAGCAAGCACGTTTGTTACAGCCTCCAGCCAGGGCATAAAAACTTATAAACTAAAGCGACTGCACGCTAAGGGCACCCCCTGTGGGGTACGAACCTTGGCTTAGGGCGTCGCTGGGGGAGGACTGCATGGAGACAGGCTGGATCTGAATGGTATCATTATTTAGGGGCTGATTTAAAACTACTGGCACAGCATCGCGGGCTGGCTCGAGCGAGGGTCGGGGAGGGCATGGACCGGGACGTCGCGACGGACCTCGACGGCGAGGTCGGAAAGACGGCGGTTTGAGTCGGAACTTTTTAAGAGTGCTAGTCTCTTTGCTACTCTCCTGGAGGAGGGTGATAGCTTCATCTGGAGTGACGAGGGTATGCCTAGGACGGCGTACTGTACTAATGCGCGAGGGTTCGTAACGGGCGGCCGCTGCGATCAGGGGATTACGGTGTTTAATGGCGTTATCGTAGAAACGCTTCGAAAGACGTTTCATAAACTGAAGGACGGTGGGCATTCTAAGGTCTACGTGTAGATGATCATTACGGACATAAAAAGGGGCTCCCGTGACTCTACGTAAGAACCGGTTCTGTAAAATTTGCATCCTATAGATGTACTTAGGCTTGGTGTGAGCGTACACGACGCAAGCGTACGTCATAATGAGGCGGATCACCGCGGTATAAAGGCGCAACTTGCACTTGAGTGACAACTTGCTTTTTGCCGAAATCATGAAATGAAGCCTACCCATAGCAAACGCAGCTCGGTCGCGAGCTGCTTTGATGTGCGCCGCGAAAGACAAGTGGTTGTCAAGTAAGACTCCTAAGTACTTGGGTTGCTTCTCCCAAGGGATAGGCTTACTGTACATCCCGATAGTTGATATCGAGTTTCTCTATATACTGAAGTCGATGTAAACTTTGCTTGCGACTTGTAGGAAATTGATGTTAGTTCCTCCGTCGTAACATAGATGGCGCTGTAGTACTTTTTGTAGTATGTTGCTTTTTTGTGGTCGCTACATACCCTTATTGTTTTGAATTTCATATTGATTCGTTAATAACTTATTTTATATTAATAATTCATTCATTAATTTCTATGATTTTTATATACTGTACTTTGACTAACTTTAACTATTTCTTTTTTATCAAACTTTTGGTACCTGCCTAGATAATAAGTAAATGATGTTGTCTGATGGGTGCCTATAAGGAAGCGTACACTTGTATTGTCCGTGTATAATATATGTTAGCATGCGTGTAATTGTGTAGCCTCTGTTGGCGATCCAAATAAAATAAATTATCAGCAGGTCAATTTTACGCAAAATTGGGCATTTCCCTTTAAAATGTTATATCTTTACTTTAATACCTCCATTGCCCCTGTACTATTATAAGTAGATACCCACTTTGTTACATCCGTGTCCGATACTAACAATACAATTATTTCACAAGTTAAAAATCTTTTAGATACTTTATTATATTTATAAAACTACAACTTCAAATTATAATAAAACTACATCATTGTTTTAATTACGAGTAGAAGCGTGTTATTAAAATTGTGGGTTTTATCACTTATGCCCAACTTGGAAATAGTATTAGTAATCTCATTTACGTCAAAGTCGTTAAAGTTAATATTTCTGTACTGTATGTTATTAGGTAGGTCTGAAAACTACAAAAAAATTCAATCGGCTAAAGCCGTATACAGACATTGCGAGGCGTGCGCCGCGAACAAGGCACAGCGAATACCTCGAAAGGTACCTTTGTATTCGTGGCGAGGCATGTGCTACGCACGTGCGAGGTAGAGCCAATGTATGGCCGCGGCATTCGTTGTGCGCCGTTCGTGGCGCATGCCTCGCAAAGTCTGTATCCACCTTATCACGCACATACTAAATGTGCGTGTGAGCCGATTGAATTTTTTTTCTTGTTGAAATGCTGTATGTATGTATGCTAACCATGCGTCATGGTGACAGGTTAAAGACTCGTGAGTAGGTCTATATTTTGCGTATGAGTAGTCACCTAAGTCAGTAAGATGGGGCTGTTGCAACGAGACAAGTGTTTACGCTATGTGTGTGTTGCAACATAACCATAAGTTTAGTTAACAACTCTTACACTTGAACTGCGTTTGATTTCACAAAAATGGGCTTCTTTATCTGCTTATCTCAATACTGTGTTAAATTCGCCACAATAAAGAGCCGTGGACTTCCATAGTCATTCTGTTTAAATTTTTGTTTTTTGATCGCAACAATATATCGCCATGACTAATAGTCATTTGGTAAGAAAAACATAAGTACATTTAACTTTTACAAATAGGAAGAAAATCAAAGAAACATGTTCATCATCATCATTAGCCAATAATGTCTCCACTGCTGGGACTGCGAAATTTAAATCGTGCATAAAACGCACACTATGTAGGCAAGCATATTATAAGTTTGGGGGATTATATTGATGATAAAAACGCTGGGCTCAATGCTGGTCCTGCTTCACAACCATAGAGGCAATCTGAATCATCTGAAATACCAAGTGAAGTTCTTTAGAAAGCTACAGAAGATTGTAAAAATATGTTTGCATTGATAGATTCAATCTCTTAGTATTATACAAGGTGTTGTTTTGCATTCTCGTCAAATTCAAGGAGGTAATTGTGTTAATGATTGTCGTCCCGAATCAATAATAAAATGGGTTGGTAATTTTTCTTTTTTTTTTCTTTTTTACGGAAATCGGTAAGTGTGAACCACCCATGTTTTAAACGCGGCCCGTCTGGTTCTTGCCTTATAACGTCGCTTACACACATACAAACAATCTCAAACGTTTATTTCATAATTTCTTAGTCCCTAAACCACGTTAAGGGGGTTATTCTGGGGCTGCGGGTTGTTCGAAAGAGATACCGCGGCCCTGGAACACAAATGGCGAAGAAGGAACATGGGTGGGTTTTAGTCAGTACAAGTCTGACACTCCCTCCCGCTCCGCCCAGAGCGGGAGAAGTCATTTAATGAATTCCCATCGGCAAAAAAAAAAAAAAAAGAAGGGTTATTCTGAAATACTGACAAAGTTAAACAACCAAAAAAATCTGCGTTTATTAATAATTAACTAGGTACCGTAATTTTAATTGATTATTTATGTCTTTCGTGACTGACCCCCCGAAATTTGACGAGGTTGCAAAACAACACCTAGTTGGTTTTTGTATTTTGCAAAAACATTTTATTTTAATGAATTTATTGTTTTGGGTGGAAACATTGAGTTGTTTTTGAAAGTATTCTTTAGATTATTCGAAATGAATTCAATGTTCCTACCTACATCTTTCATTGACGCGAAATTACCCTGGTGGTTGAGTGAATGTCATGCTCACTTAAATGTCACGCTGATGGTGGCGGGTGTGTCGGGACATTTAGTACCCTTCAAAATGGTTGAGTTGAATGATGGCTGATACATGCGTCATGTTCGTGAACGGGCGCTATCAGTTGTGACTGGTCATCTCTTAGCTGCCACGGTTTATTTTAATCACTTTATTTTGTAATGACTGATTTAATCTTTTACTCTGGACGCTTTTAACTTGCCCGTATTTAAATTGTTCTCACATATTTGTAATTCTTAACATGAATGATCTAACCAAGATTTTGTAACATATTTTGATTTAAAAGAGTGTCCATGGAGTTTCTTGCCCATTCTTCCCCATAGAAATCTTCGCTTTGGAATGGGCAGCTACAGTACTTTCACAAGTTATTATGCCTTGTGACTGGGACTGTAGCTTCGCGTATATTATTTTGTTTTTTTGACTCTCAAAAGTGCTTGTAATGGTCTAATTGAAATAAAAGCTTTGAGTTTCAGTTTGAGTGAGCTGAAATCAACCACGCGGCCCCAGTGCGGGTTGTCACATGTCTTCGATTTTTTTAGTTCTAGGAACGTGCCGATTTCCTCACGATGTTTTCCTTTACAGTTTTTGAGGGCAGCGGTGATGAAATAAATTACACAAAGTAATGCGCCTGTTTGGGTTCGAACCCACGGCTTACTGCTCGTAAGTCAGAGCTGCCACCACTGGGCTACCGCTGCTCTCTAAAGAAACATGTAAATAATCTAAAATGTATAGTGCATTCAGAATGTTGGTATACCTTGCGATTCTAATTTACCTTTTTATTCAAAATTAAAACATTAATATTATGTACTTAACTCGTTTATTAATACTTAATTTCATGCTTAAAGATAAATGGTAAAGTTTTACTCAACAAAATCTTGTCGCACAGATTCGTCGAGTTGAGTCTATTGAGTCCCATTTTCGTCACGAAAGAAAATTCTGCGCACATTTGAGTTTCTTCAAGAATATCTCAGAAACTGTATCATAATAATAAACAAGTTCGACCAAAAGCCTCGACAAACATTTGAAGAGGCTCTCGCTAGGGAGCTGAATTTTATTAGTTTTTATTAATTTCTGGCTTGATCCAGAAAGCGGTAGTTCTGAACACGGTGCGTATAATTGTTAAGAGATTCCTCTCTCTCAAGGGCTTTGACCACCGCTAGCTTGGACTCTGTTTCCGATACTAGTTTTTTACTTACTTTGCTTTAAACTGAGGACAAACCTATAATCATCTAAAATTATTTTATTAGAACGTTTTATGGGTAAACATAAAGAGTTAATTACAAAATCTCCCAAAGTTCGAAAGTTTAATTACCTATTAACACCGATGCCTATTAATTTTATAACAATTTAAAAACAGGCCGTGGTAATTTTCTGACCGAATTTATTATACTCAGGTAGCTACTTTATTTTGTAAAGTGATTTACTAAAGTCTCGTTAAATACTACAGCTATTTAAAGTTTTAACCAAAAGCCTGTTTGTTTTCTTTTGCAGTGTCTGCCATAAATGAGTACCTACTAGGTGTAACTTTACCGTTGACTAGCTTTTGCCCATGGTTTTGCCCACGTGAATATTGGATATTATCCCACGGGAACATACGTACACAGTAAGTACCTACGTACCCATAACGGGATAGAAATCTTTTGTCTTATTCGAAGTCATAATCTACCAATGTCTGTTAAAGCGCCGTTCATAACGTCTCGCGATGCCATTGCCGCATTGCCGACGCGACTCGAGTCAAACGACAAATGTATCTTTTGCGTCAAATGTATCTTTTGCGTGAGCACAGTCAGAACTCAGGACTTCATGATCAGCAGCAAAACTAAACATTTTGGCAAATGGTGGCTTACAGTGAAATGGATTAACCGTCTGGACTAGACTCACTATGATGTAGTAATACGTTCAAAACATTCGTATGCCAACCTGGTCTGCTGGCTTTACTGTTTACGAAACATTAGAGACGATTAAAATTTAAGCCAAACTCAGCTATGTCCAAGCCTGACACGTATGAGGCACGGGCAACCATACTTGAGCAATAGGGGATCGGACTGGGTAAAGAAAACCACATTCTATTTTGTCCGTCAGACAGGTAATACAAAAATATTAGACACGTATTTTTTGTTTTATCAAAATATCAAAAAAATACTTAGTTAAAGCTCATTAAAGTTGGAGAGTGGGGGCTTACTACGTCACAAGTAGGTATAAAACTTACCTACATGTGGCGTCATGAGCCTTTTCAACTCAATATATCTCCGTAATTTTATGACCACGTGAAAAAAGAAAAAATACGTGTCCAATACTTTTCAATAAACTAACCGACGGACAAAGAAAAAAAAAATTGGATTATCCCCTATTGCACGAAAATTCTGTGTGAATTCAATTCTCAATTCTTTATTGCGTACCATAATGTAATAAATAGTTGTAGGTTAAATAATTATATAAGTCACAATTATGGACCCTGTCGGGCACAGCAAGATCAAGTAGGAGAGAGGAGGAAGAACACTGGGTGCTTGATATGATACTTATATTTTTAGTTACCTAGTTAACAAGTTATACTATTTTATTATTACTGAATATAATAAAATATACATTATTCAATCAATTAGTAATTTGTTAAAACCATATATTTTTTAAATTATTCATTGTTGTTTTATTTACTATTATAATTTATTGCGTATTTAATAATGATTTATTATCTATGGTAAGTTATTGGATGCTCCATATTTATTTTAATTTTAATGCACTTTATGCTTTTTAGGCACCCACCGGTCACTGAGGTAAAAGTATTTATTTCCACTAAAGACCGATAACTTCATGTAACATCTCACACACCTGTGTATCTGTAACCTCTGTTTACAAATAAACATTCAGATTCTGAAATAAAAAATACTCTTAACATCACGCCTGCAATCCCTGAAGGGTTAGACAGAGGAGTACCTAAATAGTACCTACACCCACGTTTCACCAATTATGTTTAAGGCCCGTGTAATAGGGGGCGAGCCTATTGCCGTGAACCGGGTACAAATCTAGACTTCGGCTGCTACTAAGAAATCCCTGTTGGAAAAACTGCTAGTTTATGAACTCGGGACCTCATGCTGAGCAGTCGCACTTGCAAAAACTGGACCGACGACGCAGCTTGATAGCAAAAGCATAACAATCAGTACAGGCTGATACCTAGTTTCTACTGCGGGTTTACAGGTCTTTTCCCTACGAAAGGAAGCGAGTCAGAATCCACAACCACAACGACCGTAAGTAGTTTGTTTGATGGCAAAAAAAAACTCGGAATTTGCTGTGCTGAAGGAAAACTGGAAAACTTATCAGTCTAACATTATCTCCTAACCACCATTCTAGGTGATTTTTACAAACTTGCCTGGTCAGCAAAAACTCGACGTAACAGGTCGAAAAATCGAATATGCATCAGTGTATGAGAAAAGGTTAGTTACTACTGCAACGTGGATAGATCAAAAGCAGTGTTCAATACAATTATAAAGAATGCGCCGTTATGGTGTAAGTTATTTATTTGGAACACCAACACTAGTCCTAAGAATATAAATAATACAAAAATACAAACGAAACAATAAAAAATAATTGCCTGATTCAGAAGGCAGTACTCCTCGATACGGCCCGCATAGTGAGGAGGTTCCTGTCTCTGCAGCCCTAACCACCGGTAGCTTGGACCCTACTCCCGACACCGCCGTTTTTTTTTTAAGAAATATTTTAAAATGTAGTATTAAATAAGATGATAAAATGAATAAAGGAGTGCTGGTATGTATGCCTATTACCACTAAGCAATCATAATAGAAATGTTGTTTTTAACATAAAGTTCTCAAATGTTGATAATAAAATCATCCTATTATTTTGTTCTTTAAAGGTTTTTTTTTAATTTTTTTTTTAAAAGAATATTTAAATAAATTAAAAAAGTTGCATGGAAATAAATAAAGGAAATAATAATACATCATACAATTTGAATACATTATAAAATTTTAATTATAACTAACGAAGATCATAATATTATGTGTGATATCTAAAGATTTTCATATATTACCTATAGGTAAGGCACATAAAACCATCTCTCATCTTCATTCTCTCACACACTATCGTCTTCATTTATTTTTCAGTTTTACTTTCGCAGGTCTGCTGGCAGAATTGTCATATGAAATAAGCAGAACCTTTGTACTCAAATGTTTTATGTTTTTTCCAGTGTTGTCTACTGTGTGTACATACATAATAAAATAAAATAAAATATTGCAGTTCCCGAAAGACCCGATTTTTAGCACCGTTAACGTTTGACCTGGAAGTAAAACCCGCAAGATACTGCATCATTTAATATCTGAACCGTCGCCAAAGAAAATAACTGAACACTCAACATATTGCGTATATTTGCTCTTTACTCAAGACGCAATAATAATCTCCGAGGTTCATATCCAGTATTTAATATTCAGCTATATTGCTAGCCCGAGAGCGTACTTATGAAGTACGCAGGCTTCAGATAATATTGGCCAGAAGTATTTGAGTATGGAAGTCTAAGTGTCACTTGAGTATGTCGGGCTTAGACCGGAGGTGGATGGGGTAGTGAAATTAAAATGCTAAGCGTATATCATCGACTCACGATCTATTTTCATGGGCGTGGGCAGAAACTTCAGAATTTTCTACAATCTTTACATACTGTTGTGAGCACCTGACTTTCTAAAGGACATCCCTAATAAGATTTGTACCTACACGGTGTAAATCACCTCATCACGAAGCCGTCAACCAAGGATTCTGTACATGAAACTAAGTAACTTTACGCAAAAAATATTGCTGGGAAACGACTTTTTTTTGGGGGGTGTAAAATCATGTTTTGTGGTAGAACTCAATGTAACGCACTCAAAACATTGTGCTGATGGACGGATTGAATAGTGCGGGGGTCGTGGAGGTGTTTAAAGTAAAAATCTTACATTAAAAACTTGTATTTAAAAAAATACTTGTCAAAAAGTTGGAACTTTGACCCCTAATATCTCCGTACCTAGAAGGTTCCCAGGTATGGTGTAGAACAAAAAAATGATCGCAATGACAGGGAGAACCAGTGCCTTTCGGCTTCGTTAAGAGGTGTTTTACACCCTTTATATGTCCTACTAGGGCGTCTCGCGATCTTTCAGATAAGCCGCGCTTGCCTGGGTTGGTCCGTGGATGGGTTGTGGAGGTCAGATAGGCAGTCGCTCCATGTAAAAGACTGGTATTCAGCTTCATCCAGTTGTAATGGAAGCCAACCCCAATAATTGGGAAAAGGCTAGGTAGATGATGATCTAATATCTAACAGAAAATTATTTGATCACGAGTCTTCTCAGTTCTCAACAATAGCGGGCTCACTTTTTACTTTTGAAGTGTACTTAAATAAGATTAGTTGCTACAAAACGCGTTGATGCCTCACTTTAAACTATATTTCAAAGGTTCATTACAATTACCGAAACTTTAACTTAAGCCAATTTGTAAGCCAACTTCAAGTTAAGTTTACAAGTAAAGTTACCGTAAATCATTTTGAACTAAACAGTTACTTGAAAGTGCTTGTATCTGCTGATTTATCGCTTTATTAAGTAGGTACGCGTACTGTGTGCCCCGCTTACGCAATTTCTGTAGGCACTGTTACATCTACTACGAATGTATAGGGATCTACTACATGGCACGTGCAGAGAGGAGTTTCGACCTAGGAATGTGTGGCTTAACCTTAAAGATCAACCTGTTTGGCTGTTATTATTTCACCACAAGCTCCTGCGACATTTAATAGATAAAGGATAAAAATAGGTATATGTATAATACCTATCTCTTTCTGTGAATGTGGTAAAACTAGAAAAAAATAGGTACTCCCTTTCTTCTCCTAAAATTGTTTGTCCGAAAATCATTATCCATAACACGTTTGCTATAAACTTCAGTAACCATAATGATCAGAATTCCGAAATTTTGTTTAACATAATTGCGCTAATTAGCTTTAGTTCTAAATTAGCTTTAGTTCTAAAAGTATTCTGTCATAATATCGAGTACTATAATAATTGAATCTCCTAATTTTACATGACCTAAAGTCATATGCCCTAAAAATTGTGTTAAATAATGTGTATTATTCCGAATGCTCATTTATAGTAAATTTTTTAGTCCAACATTTGCCAAAAATTAGGTTAAGTGACAAAAACGAATCGCTGTAAATCCGACTCCATGCAGTCTTGTCTGCTCTACCCCTAGAGTGTAATTTAAAATCGCGTATGCGCGGAGGGAAGAGGCGGCACGCGAGTTGAGGAGCAGGTGGTTGTAACACTCTCCGGCCGGCCAGCAAGCCGGCAGCAAGCCGAAGCTATGGTGGTGAGCGTTAAACCCTTCTGCGACGATAAACTCGCGTGGGACCGCCGGAGCCCCGCAGTGCCGGAGCCGTGACAGAAACTTGCTTGCTTGCATGCTGCATGCTGCGTGCTTGCTTGCATGCTGCGTGCTTGCTTGCATGCTGCATGCTTGCTTGCTTACAAAAACCACATGTGCACAATCAATCAACTGCTTTATTGAGTACATGTATAATATATTTTTTTTATGTATAATAAAAAACATATACTATAAATATATTATAAATAAACAATGTTATTTGAATTTAGGATTTATAAAATTAATTGAAAACGTTTTTATGTCTTTTGTATATTATTGATTGTAATATTTTATGACAAACGGACTTAGGACATATTATATTTAGGGATTTAAATTTTATGGCATGTGATATTATGTGATATTAAGTTCGGGTAAATTATCATTCGGACAAATGATGATTAGGACAAAAAAGTTATGGTACTTTAAATTATGGATAAAAAAGTTAGGTTACACAATAGAGAACCAAAAAATATCCTCTGGAAACTACGTTCATTATAAAATGGAATAGTAGACCAATTGGTTATTTTACTGAAAATGTGAAAACGTTTATTCAAGACACAAATTATGTGTAAATCTATGCACGTAATTATGGCACAGTTAGATTAAATTCGGAGGCAATCAAATTCGGGTACTTAAACAACCAAGTGTAAAATCGAGTACGTATACGTAAAAAGGTAGAGTACGTCCACATTCGGATAATTTTGTCCGTTTTCATGGTTGGACGTTGGACCTCATTCAAACAACTCGTAGTGTAAAAAATGCATCGGGTGCTTGAATTCCAGTTTACACATTCGAACACCCAAAAATAGTCTAACGCCCGAGTGTAATTGCGCCCTTTTTTTACGGATGGAAAATCATATAATAACCCCTCCTGCTCTGGGCGGATCGGTAGGGAGTGTCAGACTTTAATTGACTAAAACCCAACCATGTTCCTTCTTAGCCCTTTGTGTTCCAGGGCCATTGTATCTCTTTCGAAAACTCCCGCAGCCCTGGCAGGCATCGGCCTGCGGGACTGTTCAGTGGCCCTCTCGGTCCCCTTTCGATTTGCTGACAACTCCCCGAGCGTGGAACACGAACGCGCTGTCGACACGGCCTGTCGTCATAAGAGAGAGAATGGTGAGCTAGGTGTATGCGCCCTTATGCGTAAAAGTCGTGTTCTGGGTTCGATTTGCGGATTATTCCATCAGGAATTTCGCAATAGCAACCAGGGAGACTGGATTTATTCCCGGATGATTGCACTAGAATCACCCCCAATTACATGTACACCTAATCTTTCAGCCTACTGCCTACGCATTCGGGGATCACCGGCGTGATGTTATATTATACATAATTATACGTTATGTTATACATATTATAAAACCGTTGGTAACACGGTGTACAATTTCGACAGCTTATTCGTGCTCTAAAGCAATCGTAATAAACTAATAACTGAATATAAACAACAAGCGATACTCCTTCAACAATATAATACACGTTTATGAGTCTGTCGCCAAATATATTGGCAATTAATAGATATCTCACTTCGGTCCTTTTGATGTACGCTCGATTGTAATTAATAACTAACGTATACAACGGAGGACCGGAATGATAAAGTTTTTAGTATACACCGTGTAAATCACCTCATCACGAAGCCGTCAACCAAGCATTCTGTACATGAAACTAAGTAACTTTACGCAAAAATTATTGCTGGGAAACGACTTTTTTTTGGGGGGTGTAAAATCATATTGTGTGGTAGAACTCAATGTAACGCACTCAAAACATTGTGCTGATAGACGGATTGAATAGTACGGGGGTCGCGGAGGTGTTTAAATTAAAAATCTTACATTAAAAACTTGTAGGTATTTAAAAAAATACTTGTCAAAAAGTTGGAACTTTGACCCCTAATATCTCCGTAACTAGAAGGTTCCCAGGTATGGTGTAGAACAAAAAAAATGATCGCAATGACAGGGAAAACCAGTGCCTTTCGGCTTCGTTAAGAGGTGTTTTACACCCTTTATTGATTAGCCGGGTGGAAACAGATACTTACATTATTGATGAATTTGCCAAAATCATCTTCCTAGCCTCATCTCACCTGCCTAGCCTTTTCCTATTACGTTGAGATCGGCTTACAGTCTATCCAGATCCAGCTGAATATCAGTATTTTCCATGCAGCGACTGCCTATCTGACCTCCGCAACCCAGTAAGTTCTGGGTAATACGAAACCCCTTGATAAGACTGGTTGTTACGACTGCCAACCAAAACGACGGCCAAAAGCTTTGGTCAAATAACTTAATAAAATTAAAACAACAATAAATTATCAAACAGAAGACATGACAACCGTAATATCATATAATAGGCATTACTATCTAAACCAAAATGTCATACCCACTCGCACATGATTGAAATACACCGCAGGGATTAATTACCTACGCATTACAAATTATATAAATTCAAAATTATTTTGACAGCTCAGTATGTTATTGTTACCTGTGATGTCTAAGACCATTGTGAAATATACACCGTTTATAAATGTGTAGTTTCCATTTTAAAAACAAATAAATAAATTTTAATACTGTTATTCAGCTGTTTGGGGAAAGGCTAGGCAGGTGATGATGAGACTGCTTTTGGTGATCGAGAGAATTAAGAATAAAAATAATAGAAATTATACGAGTTACGTAGAAGTCTGTTAGAAGACAATTATTTTAGTCATTAACATTTTCAAAGACTTTTCAGTGTGTATTTTGCACAACAATTGAATATAATGAAGATAATTTCTTTTAGTAATGTTCGAGAGAAGCGGTGGCCCAGTGACAGCAGTGGTGGCAGCTCTGACTTTCGAGCAGCAAGCCGTGGGTTGAACCCAGGCAGGGGCATTACTTAGTGTAATTTATTTCATGACCGCTGCTCTCAAAAACGGTGAAGGAAAACATCGTGAGGAAACCGGCAGTCATGTGAAATCTATCAACCCGCACTGGACCCGCGTGGTGGATTACAGCCCATTTCCTCTCATAGAGAGGAGGCCTATGTCCCAGCAGTGGGAACATTATAGGATGATGAATATTCGAAATGACTCAGCCAGGTAAGGACTTCTTGACCCTGCTGAAAACCTAGGCTGGCAAAGTCTGTCTGATCTGACATATTGAAGGAATCCAGTTGATCCCGCATTGCCTGAGCCTGTTGCGATATCGCAAGCGCAAGTCATGTAAAACGACCAATTCGGCAGTGCGTCAGGTATTTCCTTTGATCGTCTGATAGGGTTGTATTGGAATAGAAAATTGATCATTATCTATCTAGCCTTTTCCCAAGTTTGTTGGGGTCGGCTTCCAGTCTGACTCGATGCAGTTGAATACCAGTGTTCTACATTTTAGCGGCTACCTGATCTCCACAATCCAGTTAGGTAGTACAATACCCCTCGGTTAGATCGGTTGGTTGGTTCGGTTAGAAAAAAAAAATGATGACAATCAAATGAATTTAAGTCTAAAGCAAAAAAAAAGACTGAATTGATAAATTATCCCCAGTGAGTAGTTAGGACTAAAAGTGTCCTTTTTACATTTTTAAATAAAATAAATAAAAATAAAATAAGCCTTTATTGCTGTTCTACAAATTTACAATATACACAATTTCTTACTAATAATTTATTAACAGATCGACTACACGATCGGTTTCACTTCCCAGCTTGTCTTTCGACAAAGGCCTCCTATAAAGCTTTCCATTTCTGCCTATCTTTCGCTATTCTCGTCCACTCTGGACCCGCTACCTTTTTGAGGTCATCTTCCCATCTTTTTGTTTGGCGCCCTTTACTTCTTTTTCCATTCCTGGTATACCACTCTGTTATGGTTTTTGTCCATTTTCCATTAGTATCTCTAAGCATATGTCCAGTCCATCGCCATTTTAAAGTTTTACATGTTTTCTTTGCATCCTTAAATTTAGTTGTATTTTTATTTTTTTCTAATCTTATTCTATCTTTCCTCTTCACACCCATTACGCTTCTCTCAATGCCGTTTTGGCATACCTGTATTTTGTTTATTAAGGTATCTGTCAATGCCCATGTTTGGCACCCATAAGTTAAGAATGGTAAAATGCACATATTATACACTTTTCTTTTCTCTTTGATAGGCATGTCCTTGTTTTTCATGACTTCGCTGAGTGACCAATATCTCTTCCATGTATTGGCTATACGTCTTTCAATCTCTTTCTGCATGGTGTCTTCAGCGGCTATGAGTTGTCCTAGGTAGACGTATTCTTCGACATATTCTATCATCTCTGAATTGACTATGATGGTATGCGTCTGTGAAGAGTTAGTCATAATCTTTGTCTTTGCCGTGTTCATTGTAAGTCCAGCTTTCGCGCTTTGATCTGACAGTTGCTGTAACATTTGCTCTTATTTTATTGGACATTCTGCAAATAAGATCAGGTCGTCTGCAAATCGTAAGTGGTTAAGTTTTTCACCGTTTATGTTCAGGCCTTCGTGATCCCATTGCAGATTCCTGAATATCATCTCTAGAGCCGCCGAAAATAACTTAGGTGAAATTGGGTCTCCTTGCCGGACGCCTCGCTCTATAGGAAATTCTTCACCCGTAGTTTCAAGCCTGATTTTACATTTTTAAGAACAACTAAATCTCCTTTAAAAACGTGTACAAAAACACAATGCCTCTATTATTTATCTTTTCAAAGTAAATAATGATGTTCACATTAAACTCTAAAGTGAGACCGATGCACTTTTGCCTTGACAACGTTGAAAATTTTCAATTGGCTCATCCCCCAGAGGAAAAAGGTCGTAAAGATAAGGCATACGACCGCCATTAAACAACCCTTGTACATTCGTAGTGTTTGTTATAGTACGTAACATTTATTTGATGCGTTCTTTCACTTTTCTGAGTACTTGTCATTATGAATATCGTGCTCGGTACTTAAAAGATAATACTTTTAAAATAAAAACTACTGAAATTAACTGTTAAGCAAGTTGACTATAATTTAAGTATAAGCTTATCTAACCTCTAATATAAACTTTGTAAGTTAGACTTCCTTTGTGAGGGAGTGGACTGTAACCTACCAAGACAGTACTGGTTGAAAGATGTGACATGTCGACCCCAATGTACATGGAAAAAGAATAGGCAGATGATGCAGTCTCTCATTGGCCACTCATCAAATGACTGCTCGTAACAACCACAGCATAACAACCCTAAATCCGATATAACCCTTCCACTATTAAGAACAAGACAAAATACCCCGATAAAATTTAAAGGGTGTAAAACACCTCTTAACGAAGCCGAAAGGCACCAGTTCTCCCTGTCATTGCGATCATTATTTTGTTCTACACCATATCTGGGAACCTTTTAGTTACGGAGATATTAGGGGTCAAAGTTTCAACTTTTTGACAAGTATTTTTTTAAATACAAGTTTTTAATGTTTTTTTTTTACTTAATACACCTCCACGACCCAAGTACTATTCAATCCATCCATCAGCACAATGTTTTGAGTGCGTTACATTGAGTTCTACCACAAAACATGATTTTACACCCCCCAAAAAAAAGTCGTTTCCCAGCAATAATTTTTGCGTAAAGTTACTTAGTTTCATGTACAGAATGCTTGGTTGACGGCTTCGTGATGAGGTGATTTACACCTTGTATACCGCGCGGCTACAAACTACGCGTGTAAACGACACGCGTGTTGCAACAGCCTCTGTGGAGAAACAAATGAAATAAATCGCTTTAAGCATGTCCAACACGTGGAACTACTGAACTATGGTACCCCCACGAAAAAAACAACTGAAAGTCGCGCATGTCGTCGCCAATGCTCACGCGAAGTAGCGTCGCTTGAGGTCGAGAAAAGGGCGCTAGAACCTTTTCTAAGTGATTCAAACGAAACAGCTATCAAAAACAATGCCGGGAACTAACAGGAGTAGGTATCAGTTTTGATAAATGGTGTCTCATTGTTTATGCAAGCGGGACGCGGGGTCAATACCCACTTCTGTTTTGGTTTACAGATAATGTTAGCGCTCGGGGAAATGTTTTAGCATTTGATACTAGAAAGTGCAAAAAATAAACAACAGATATTTAGTTATGGTAGGTTATTTTATAGGGGTCCCAATTAATTTCTATGCAAAAATACGTTGAAACACACATTTATAAGAAAATGTTTTACCTAATTGTCACACTTTCACGACAGGTCGCGTTCGCACGTAGACTGTTATTTTTTTTTGTAAAAAAGTTTTTTTTTTAGCCTTTTCAGTTGTGGTATCTCACTTAAATCCTAGTCATGTATCATTTTTTCATTGTATCTCGACACCAGCACATCGTCCATACATACAACAAAGGACAAAATGCATAATAAAGATGATGACTCAAAAAGTACCTAAGCAAAGATAATATGGGCCCACCGGGCAAGTTTTCTTTACTAAATGAATGAAGAACCATCTAAATCTGTCCAGTAATCTCGGAGAAATAGGTGCATATACGTGAAAAATTTACGGTTGTGCGTTGTTTCATCGCTAATTGTTTAATCGAATTTTGTTTCACATAATTTTTTCTCATATTATCATTTCATAGAATAATCAATACCCAGAATTCTTACTTTGAAGAAATTTAAATCATCGATTTTTGTTTCAAATAAAGTTTAATGTTAGAATATTCATATCATAGAATAACAAATCAAATATTCTTTATCCACATATTGTTTGTTTCACATAAAACTTATTTCGAAGAATAACATTTTAATCGACTGACAGTTTCTAAAATTCAAACCTCCTATAAAATAACAACACCGGGTTCACAAAAATAATGCGGGTAAATTCTTGTCAAGCAGGAAAACAATCTTGTTATTCAATTCTCACTAATGGTGTCCATGCCTGTTGCATGCAGCATGCAAGCAAGCATGCAACTTGCAGCATGCATGCAAGCATGAAGCAAGCAAGCATGCAACAGGCATGGTTTCTGTCACGGCTCCGGCGCTACGGGGCTCCGGCGGCCCCACGCGAGTTTATCGTCGCAGATGGTATTAACGCTGGGGTGCTGAGTCAGAAAACCTCCCCGTGCGCCTAGTGGCTGCTAGTCCCTCTCGATACGTCTGGAGGGAACAGCAGCTGCTAGGACGGTGCACCCCGGGTGCCGGCAGTGTCCTTCCCCGAGGAGTGGGAAGAGATTCCCATTCTCCGGGAAATGTCACTGCCGGTGGCAAATATTCTGACGTGGAGGGGTCCAACCCGGACCAACGCGGCGTTTCTCCGCGTGACCCTCTGAAAAGCAGAGGGCACAGCGGAGGAGCAAGGGCGGGCTCGGTGTGCACTCACCCTGCCTCCGAGCAGACAGTGAGGGATGTAGTACTTCGCTGTCCCCGTCGTTCGCGTAATCCCATCATCGGAGTGTCGTGGATCACGTCTCGCGGCTTCGATCGGGACCGAGGGTCTTGGCTTAACCACCCGGACCGCGAGGTAGAAAACCTCTATAAAAAGTTACCCCGAATCTCAAGCGGCGGCGCACCGTGAGGGGATGTATGGCTGACGGGTGTTCCCATGGAACAATCAGTCTCTAGTGCGACCCCCGCCAGGGTACCAGCCGACCCCCTGGCGGGTTATAAATGTCAAAGGCTTATCCGGGTACAGGGGGCACTGCCCGGATGGACCTCGTATTTCCCCCACACTCGTGGGACCAATATGGTAAAAGATTTAAAAAATAAAAATCATGCCGGTGACGGCAAAGAGAGGGAGAGGAGGGATGCGGGGTCGGAGTCCGACGCCGCGTCCAGAGAGGTGAGTGCGGGAAGCTCGGAGAGCTCCCGCTGCGCGAGGATCGGGGCTGCTGTGGAGGACCGCAAGCGGTCTAGACCGAAAGGCGACTACGAGTCGTCTTCCGAAGAGGAGTTGGCTTCGGCTCCTAAGATTTCAACCAGCAGGCGTGGTGGAATCAGGGGCAAGGGGAGGGGGCTCTCGGCTTCCGAGAGATCGGGAGCGGCCGGTCGCGGGCAGGCCCTTCCGGACTCCGGTGCAAAGGAGGTGGATGAAACTGGCAGCTCCGATGCGGAGCGTAAGGCCAGGTTTGTTAAGGAAGTGGAAGCTGCCATAAGGGTAGTGGCCTTAAAAAAGTTAACGTCAAAAAAACTCGGGGCCATACCTGCGGCTTCCGCCAACATCATGGCGGCAGTGGAGGCTATGTATCCTCCACCAGGGGAAGTGGCCAAACTGCGGGCGGAGGTCGCCCGCCTGACGGCCGCCACGGAGCTTCTCCATGAGGAGAATCTTAAGCTCCGGGCAGACCTGACCGGTCTGCGTGAGTCCGGCTCCCAAGAGGTGCCCCAACAGCGGCAGAACCAGTCCATGCCTGTGGAGGACCAGGTTCAGCAACTGGTTCGGCAGGAGCTGGCTGCCTTCCAGGCGCGATTCTCCGTCCTGGAGGGCATTGTCTTGCGCCCTCCGCTGGCGGCAAACAAGGCGGCCGCTGGCCCGGGGGCGGGCACGGGCCCGAATGCGACCCCGGGCCCGAGGGTGGTCCCGGGCCCGAAGGCGGCCTCATATGCGGCTGCTACGGCTGCCACTTCCGGACCAGGGCAGTCTGGCCAGTCCTCCGGCAGGACTAGGCCGGCCCTTGGAAAGGCAGCTCCGGCAAAACCGAAAGCGGCCCAGCAGAGGAAGGGCAAAGCGGCTCCTCAGGCGCTGAATGTGCCAGCGCCAGCAGCAAGGCAGCTGCAGCCACCGCCGCCCCCCCCGTCCGCTAATCCTCCCGTGGCCGAAGCCGAGTGGCAGGTGGTCGGGGAAAGGAGGAAGGGGAGAAAGGCGGCCAAAAAAGCCCGCAATGAGGAGCGAAGGCGTCAGCGCAAGGCGTGAGGCGTCGCGGCTCGACTCCGCGCCCCGAAGACCGCAGCTGTAGTGATCACGCTACAGCCGGAAGCTGAAAAGAGGGGCGTGTCCTACCGCGACGTCCTCGCGAAGGCGAAGGCGACGGTGGATCTCGCAGAGCTCGGGATCACTGGGGGACTCCGGCTTAAAGTCACCGCGACAGGGGCTAGAGCGCTGGAGATCCCCGGTGTAAATAGTGGCCCGTCCGCTGATGCTCTGGCTGAAAAGCTCAGAGCGTCCCTAGATGCGGATGAGGCCCGAGTGTCCAGGCCCGTCAGATGCGCAGACTTGCGCATCCTGGGCCTGGACGACTCTGTGACCCAGGAGGAGGTGGTCGCCGCCGTCACCAGGTCTGGTGGGTGCCCTGCTGAGCAGGTCAGGGCAGGCACCCTACGTCCAGACCACTCGGGCATGCGAACCGTTATGGTAAGCTGCCCTGTGACGGCGGCGCGAACAATCGTGGAGGCTGGAAGGCTCCTGGTGGGCTGGGTGTCGGCGCAGGTGAAGCTGCTGGAGCCCCGACCTCTGAGGTGTTACCGGTGCTTTGTGGGGCACCACGTAAGTTGTCGATGCACCTCGGAGGTGGACCGCAGCGGAGACTGCTTCCGATGCGGTCAGCCCGGTCATATGGCCGCGGCTTGCTCCGCCACCCCGCACTGCACTGCATGTGCGGCAGCGGGCAAACCGGCCGATCACCGGGCAGGGGGCAGGGCCTGCGCACCACCCACCAAGTCTAGGGGCAAGGGAAGGCCTTCAGCCACCGCCTCCACCGTCGCTACCGCCGCAGCCGCCGCCACTGCTGCGCCCACCGCTGCCGTCAGCACCGCCGCCGCAACAACTGCTGCGCGGCCCTCACAGGGGGCCCGGGAGGGGGCTGAAATGGAGTGCCAATAATGGCCCCATTACGCCTCCTCCAGGCGAACATCAAGCACTGTCGCTGTGCTCAGGATTTGTTGCTCCAGAGCATGGCGGAGTGGTTGATTAACGTCGCCGTGGTCGCTGAGCCGTACTTTGTCCCGCCCAGGGAAGACTGGGTGGAGGACCTGAGCGGCTCAGTGGCCATAATTTCGTCGGCCGCCGCCGGTACCCCGACCCTTGAGAGTGTCAGGAAGGGTCAGGGTTGCGTAGCAGCACGGTTCGGGGAGATCGTCGTAGCGGGAGTCTACTTCTCCCCGAGCCGAACTCTCGCCGAGTTCCACAACTCCCTCATGGAGTTGAGTGTCGTCATCCGAAACTATTCCCTCCCCGTGCTTGTGCTCGGGGACTTCAATGCCAAAAACTTGGCTTGGGGTTCTCGTTGCACAGATGTGCGGGGTAGGATGGTGGAGGACTGGGCTCTGGAGGTGGGCCTGGTCGTCCTAAATCGGGGCTCTGTCCCCACGTGTGTGCGGATGCGGGGCGAGTCGGTGGTGGACATCTCGTTCGCTAGCCCCGCTCTGTCACCGCGTGTCGTTGGCTGGCGCGTTATGGAGGGGGTGGAGACCTATTCCGACCACCGGTACATCCGGTTCGATGTCTCCGCCCAGGACTCAAGCGCGCCGGTCTCACAGGCCCCGAGTGGTCCGCGTTGGGCGCTGAAGCAGCTGGACCGGGAGCTCCTCCTGGAAGCCTCGATAGTGCAGGCCTGGGTGACATCACCGAACAGGCCTGCCGACATCAACAACGAGGCAGGGTGGTTCCAGGAGGCCATGTCCGACATATGCGACGTGGCAATGCCCCGAGTTCGGCCAGGACGCGCCCGGCGTCAGGTGTACTGGTGGTCGCGAGAGCTGAAGTCTCTGCGCGAGGCGTGCGTCGCCGCGCGGCACCTGTACGCCAGGCATCGCAGGCTCCGCATCCGCCCTACGGATGCGGCAGCCATTGAGGCGGAGCTGTACGAGGGATACAGAGCAGCGAAGACCGCCCTCCAAGCGGCTGTCCAGCGGGCCAGGGACCTGGGCCGCGAGGAGATGCTGGAGACTCTCGACAGAGATCCGTGGGGGCGCCCGTACAAGATGGTGCGGGACAAACTCCGCACCTGGGCCCCCCCGCTGACGCAGAGTCTCCGCCCTCAGCTCGTGGAGGACGTGGTGAGCGCTCTGTTCCCTCTGCGAGGGGAACATCCTCCCCCGCCTATGGCTCCGCCGCTTGCGGTGCCAGAAGTGGACCACAACGAGGACGATGACGACATTCCCGAAGTGACCGGGGTAGACCTGAGAGTGGCGGTAGGCAGGCTTAAAGCCAAAAATACCGCCCCGGGACCCGATGGCTTGCCTGGCAAAGCCTGGGTCCTGGCCTCGGAGGCTCTCGGGCCCCGACTGGAAGGGCTCTTAAGCGCATGCCTGGAGAGAGGCCAGTTCCCGCTTCGTTGGAAGACGGGGAAGCTGGTCCTCATCCGGAAGCCGGGGCGCCCTGCGGACTCTCCGTCCGCATACCGGCCCATTGTGTTGCTCGACGAGGTGGGCAAGCTCTTTGAAAGAGTCATTGCGAACCGCCTCGCCGGGCACCTTGTGGGGATGGGGCCGGACCTAGCGGAACACCAATTTGGTTTCCGCAGGGGGCGCTCGACGGTGGACGCCATCATGCGCGTGAGGGCTCTCACGACGGGGGATGCAGTGTCTCGGGGTGGGGTCGTCTTGGCGGTGTCTCTTGACATCGCCAACGCCTTCAACACCATGCCCTGGAGCTGCATAAAGGAGGCACTCCGGTATCACCGGGTGCCGACCTACCTTCGTCGTGTGGTCGGGGACTACCTGACGGACAGGGCCGTCATCTACCCTGGTCGCAATGGAGAGTGGAACCGGCGAGAGATGTCGTGCGGTGTTCCACAGGGATCGGTTCTGGGGCCGCCCTTGTGGAACATCGGCTACGACTGGGTGCTGCGCGCCGACCTCCCTAGCGGTGTCAGCGTTGTTTGCTACGCTGACGACACGCTGGTGCTGGCACAGGGGAGGTCGCACGAGGCGGCGGCCGAACTTATGACACGCGGGGTTGCGATAGTCGTGGAGAGAATCCGGCAACTGGGTCTCGAGGTGGCATTGCACAAGTCCGAGGCCATGTGCTTTCATGGGCCTCGGAATGCGCCACCGTCGGGATCCACACTGACGGTAGGAGGGGTTCCCATCGGCGTCGAGTCGACACTAAAGTACCTAGGGCTTGTCCTCGACAGCCGGTGGAACTTCGTTGAGCACTTCCGACGTTTGGCCCCAAAACTGGAACGGGCAGGGGCTGCATTCAAGCGGCTCTTGCCCAACCTGGGGGGTCCAAACGCCTCCTGCCGGAGGCTCTACGCGGGAGTCGTGCGGTCCATGGCCCTTTATGGGGCCCCGGTGTGGGCGCGTTCTTTGAGGCGGCGAGCCGCCCATTACTTAAACGCGCCCCAGAAGGTTGTAGCCGTAAGGCTGATCCGGGGGTACCGCACGATCTCCGGCGAGGCGGCGAGCCTCTTGGCCGGATTGCCGCCATGGGATCTGGAGGCGATGGTCCTCGCGCGCCTGCATGAATGGCGCGCGGAGGCACTACGCCGGGGGGAAACTCCGCTGCCGCGGCAAATTGTCGCTCAGCGGACAGACCTCCGGCACGATCTCATGGCGACATGGAGACAGCGACTGTCGCAACCACGTGCAGGGCACGCCACAATAGTGGCGATAAGGCGGCACGGCGCCCTCACCTTCCGCCTGACGCAGGTCCTCACCGGACACGGTTGTTTCGGCAGGTTCCTGCACCGAATTGGGCGGGAGGTAACGCCCGGGTGTTACCATTGCGAGGATCGGCCGGAGGACACGGTGGAGCACACCGTGGAGCTCTGCCCCGCTTGGGCTGAGCACCGCCGTGTCCTCGTAGCGGCGATTGGCGGCGGCGACCTCTCGCGTCCGGCCCTGGTTCAATCCATGGTCCGGAGCGAGAGGGAATGGGATGCCGTCGCCTCCTTCTGCGAAGCAGTCATGCTAGCGAAGGAGGTGGCGGAACGTGAGAGGGAGAGAACCTCACGTCCCAGCCGCCGCGGGAGACGCCCCGGGCGTCGGGGGGCAACCAGTGGCCCCCGGCCACCGTAGGCGCGAGCCTGTGGACGGTGAGTAATGGGCTAGCTCACCGTCCGTCCGTCTCATGACGACAGGCCGTGTCGACGGCGCGTACGTGTTCCACGCGCGCCTCAAGGAGATGTCAGCAAACCAGAAGGGGTCCGAAAGGGCCGATGCCTGCCAGGGCTGCGGGTTGTTCGAAAGAGATACCGCGGCCCTGGAACACAAAGGGCGAAGAAGGAACATGGGTGGGTTTTAGTCAGTACAAGTCTGACACTCCCTCCCGCTCCGCCCAGAGCGGGAGAAGTTATTTGATGATTTCCCATCCGGAAAAAAAAAAAAAAAAAAAAAAAAAAAAGATGGTATTAACGCTTACCACCGCAGCTTCGGCTTGCTGGCCGGCGTGCCGGCCAGCCTCAGCCGCGGCGGCGAGCTTAGAAACCACCTGCTCCTCAACTCGCGGGCCGCCTCATCCCTCCGCGCCTACGCGGGCTTAAATTACACTCTAGGGGTAGGGCAAACAAGAGTACGTGGAGTCTCGTTTTGCAGCCATTCGTTTCTGTCACTAACTTTTGTAGTACAACATATTGGCTTTTAAAGACGATAATTTAATTTTTAGTTAATAATTTCGTTAAAATAAAATACCATGGAAACATACATCGAACAAACAATATTCGTTGAAAAATAATTCTGCTGTTTGATAAGTTTGTCAAATAAAAAAATGTGATTGTAAAATTCTTTGAATTGTGTTTCTGTAAAATATGTTTCATTCAAGTAAATGGTAGTCGAAACAAAAATATTCGAAATAAAAATACAGGGACTAAATAGTATGTGAAACATTTTCTGGGAAACAAAATTCTGTGAAATTTCTGTCTGCGAAACAAGGTGACACCAAAATTTACACATAAAAAAATGTTATTAAATGAAAACTACATGACCAAAATACACACATCAAAAGTGTCTAGGGATCAAGCATTTTTATGCGGATTTCTTGAGATTGAGATGTGGCTTTGTAATAAATTTATGATTTTATAAATTTATATGGATCCTTTTTGGTGCATTTCATAATTTGAATCAGGAACTGTGAATCAAATTCGAGTAAAAGACGAAAATCAGCTGTCAATATTTTCCCTATAAAAACATACAACGCATTGAAGACATTATTAGTGCTACTGTTTCCCTACTACTGATTAAAACCAACGTTATTATGGAGCGGCGACGTCATTTAAGCAGGGAAGAAATGCTCAGAGCCGTGGGAATGATAGAAGCTGGTTCCCGGCAACGTACTGTGGCTTTAGCTCTGAATACAAGTCAGAGTGTTATCAGTCGACTTTGGACACGTTACCGAAGCACTGGTACCGTGGCTGAGCGCCATGGAGGACGGTATCGCTGCACCACACGGAGACAAGACCGATACATTCAAATCTTAACTCGAAGAGCTCCAACAATAACCGCCATGATGTTAGCCGTGAGGCTTCATCACTCTTCAGGGAACTTAATTAGCGACCAAACAGTCAGAAACCGCTTGCATGAAGTGAACCTTCATTCCCGAAGACCGCTACGGGTACCACCTATAGCAATGCACAATCGTAGGATTCGATATCAATGGGCTCTTGAACACAGAAATTGGGCAGAAGAACAATGGCGTTTCGTGTGCTTTTCTGATGAGTCTCGTTTTGGTATGAGACCGGATACAAGACGTATACGACACTGGAGAACCCCTGGACGCCAACAGCGATTAAAATCCTGCCAGGAAGTCCATCCTTATAGTGGTGGAACCATCATGGTATGGGCGGGTATTTGGATCGGCGGAAGAACTGAGTTGATTTGGATCAGAGGCAACCTCAACGCTCAAATTTATGCTGAGACGATTGTATCAGACGTCATCGTTCCTCTACAAGTGCAAATCGGTCCCTTATTTCAGTTAATGCATGATAATGCACGACCGCACACCGCAAGAGTTGTAAGACAGACTCTCGCCGCAGCTAACATCAATGTCCTGCCCTGGCCTGCTCAGTCGCCAGACTTGAACCCGATTGAGCATGCATGGGATATGCTACAGAGAAGAGCTCTGCCGAATATGGAGGGTATCCAGTCGCAAGAAGACCTTTTTTTGTTGTTGCAACGAACATGGGCGGCCATTCCACAGCGTGATTTGGATGAACTCATTTTGAGTATGCCAAACCGATGTTCTTGTATTGTTAGTGTTCGCGGTAGAAACACGGATTATTAATTGTTTAAGTTACCCAATAAAATTTTAAAGAAAACTGTTATTTCAGTCTTTTTTCGAACTTTAATGTTAGTGGTTCAAATGTCAAAAATCCCTTTATTAGAAAATGGCAAATTTCGTTACTGTGACAAACGAAAACACTTTATTTGATGAATCCTTAAAGAAAATTTTAATTAATATCAATCAGGAGAAAAGTTATTGCAAAAATATATGTTGATCCCTAGACACTTTTGATGTGTGTATATTAAATATTTATGGGACCAAATGGCAACTATTTCGCAACAAACTAAAGAAGAATCACGGCAAATCGGATCATAAATCTCAGCGTAATCGATGTACATACATTAAAAAAAAAACTAATCGAATTGATAACCTCCTTTTCATAGAAGTCGGTTAAAAATAGAAAAAGTTTTTTTTTTTTTTAAATTATTAGTGGTACTCGTACACCTGGAAAGTGCATACCGTTACAATTCCAACAAGCCCAAACACAGCTAAGATACATTGCCTTATTGTGGAATTCCGAAGCCTGTCTCTTGGATTCATCATCAAATCTGATAGTAGAATGGTTTTAATGAACGCAAATGCTTCATTTGTTGTATAAAATACTAAAATTGCTGTAAGTTTTCCTATAAAATTTGAAGAGTTCCCTCAATTTCACCAAGATTCCATCATCAGATCCCGACTTGGTGACTATGGAACCATTTGGGAAGTATACCCTTTCCAACAAAATTTTTCAAATCGGTTGGTAAGCGACGGAGTTATGCCCGAACAAACATAAAAAAAAAATTAAACATCCGAATTGAGAACATCCTCCTTTTTTAGAAGTCGGTTAAAAACTAAAAAAAACAGATAGTGCCCTGTCACCTATCGTCTGACGGTTTTGAAGGTACACATGCCGACACATCAAGCTATAGATCCAGTACATCATGGCCTCGCTTTGTATACTTTGAATTCAAAATCAAAACATGGGCACTTATAAAACGTCTACAAAAAGGTGCACGGTTCAGGTTGGTCGTTTCCTATGGAGAAGAACCGGCAAGAAACTCCATGATTATTCTTTTAAAATTATATGGTTTTACAATATTTCAATGTTACAGCGTTAGTACTTATGTATGACCAGGTTGAGTTTAGCGAAGGTGTGAGTTTTTCAAATGAAGCGAGGTTTTCGTCATTTATATTATGACGTTGAGCTATTACGGTACGCATAAATTTATGATGATTATCTTGATAGTTTTCTTCCGATTTCACCTACACTAGGGACACCTAAATTAAAATCTTGTGTTATTTTTCAACGCTTGGTTTATCGGTTAGAGTAGAAATTAGAACAGAGCAATATAATTATCAGCTTCACTATTCTCCTGCCTTTTTTTTTGTTTGTAACTTGTTTTGTCCCACTCCTGGGCAAAGGCTTCCCTCCACTCCTTCCATTTCTTGTGAACCCCTCCTTCCAGTTCTGACGAAACCTGTCCAGTTCATCCTGTCATTTTCTTCGTGACCCTGTCGTCTTACTGTGTCAGGGCACCAGTTTCCTGCAATTTTGGCCCACAGCATGCGGTAGACATGTCCTGCCTATTTATTTGGGCATATCTTCTTCTTCCATACTTCTCCTCGTCATCTTATCAGACTCCTTCTTTCTTGCCATTTCATCCTTCACATATCCATCCAGTTAACAATGGGCATAATCCTTTTTTCTACGATTCTTAATTCCTTAAACTTCAATCCATTAAAATTCACTTAGAACATTCTTCTAGTATAATCAAATGGTTAAAGCTCCTCTTGAGAGGGAGGATAAAATACTTTCCAACTATCTTTAATGCAACCATCTCTCATACCTAGATTCGCAGTATAAAAATGAATTTACATTTTCATTCAGAGCTTTGCAACAGATGCATACAATAGCGTTTTGTATTCTCATGTAATTAAATGTAATGATGTTTTATTTGAAAGTTGTTAATGGTTTTATGGATCTAAGTCACACAATAAATGGCCAAATAACAACAGCCGTTCGGGTCGATGTTTAGGTATAACAGCGCTTACTTAGGTTGGTCTGTGGATGCATTATCCATTATACCGAGTTTTCTCCGTGCCTTGGAAAGCACGTTAAGCCGTTGGTTCCGGCTGTTATTTATAAATCTTTGACAGTCATTACAGGTAGACCTAAAAGTTTAGCAACCGGTCTTACCAAGGGGTATCTTATCACCCAGGACGAACTGAGTTGTGGAGGTCAGATAAACAGTCGCTCTATGTGAAATACTGGTATCCAGCATGCGGTTGGACTGCAAGCTGACCCCAACTTAGTTAAGAAATGACGAGGCAGGCGATAACTCACGCAAAAATATTTTCATTCATTTACCTACATTAAATCTTATTCTTCATAATATACATATTATGAGCTAAAAAACCGATTCCCGTTGGCCTTGACGTGTTTTGGAATTAAGACCATGTATCGGGAATCAAACGGTAGTTAGGACGCCCTTGGGCGCGGTGAAGTGACGATTTTTGAGGGACGACCGGTAGCACCTGGACGCCACTTGCTAAAACTCTGATTGTTAGCAAGTTTTTGTGACTGAAATCCGTATTACAAATGATTTAATTTATTTATCACGTATTCAAGTACCTAACCTCGCTTACAATCATTGATATTAAAAACCATAGAAACAAGGATTTCTAAGGCTTTGTCAATATTCAGGGCTGCGAGACTGTCCAAAAGAGATACCGTGGCCCTGGAACACAAAGGGCTAAGAAGAAACATGGATAGGTTTTAGTCAGTACAAGTCTCACACACCCTTCCGCTCCACCCAGAGCGGCAGGAGTCATTTGATGATTTCCCATCCGATAAAAATAAAAAAGGCTTTGTGAGCATGAAACACTTTCCCAATAAAGTCAAATGCAGACATCTGTACATGATGGTAATAATATTTCATACCAAAACTCGTGAACAATGCCGGTCTCGGTAAAGTTACTAGCATTCTGTGGTATTATGTCGTGTTTAGTTGGCGGTTCCAAATATTAATTAGGTGATCAAAATGGATAACATAAATAATAATAACTTCACGCTAATATTATCGGAAATATGCAATGTTTAGAATTTTGGAATGATCCATCAATACACGTTCGGCGAGATATTGATAATAATTTGTGGTTTTGTTTATATTTAGGCTTTGCACGAAATTTAATCAGTTTCCAATATTGACAAAATATTGATTGGTTGCCGATTCAGCTTAGGTAGGTATTTCATATAGTACTATACTTTTAACCGCGGTTTCACTCGCTTAGGTTGGAAATTATCCCACGACACCATAGTACCGGGATACAAAAAGTATCCTATGCTCTAAGGCAGGTTATAATCTATCCGTATGCCGAGTTTTATCCAAATCTATTCAACCGATTGTGCATGAACAGGTAACGAATAGAAATTCAGTCAGAGGGACCCTCGCATTTAGAACAACAATTTATAAATAACAGTTATTTAACTACTCAAAAAATCACAGTCAACTTATTCGTAATTCCCAAAAAATATTGTATTGGGATAAGTAAAATAGCGGCAAAACCACTATCCATCCACATGCCCAAAACAATCTCCCAGGAAAAATAAAAGGTACACTAACAAAATAGCCAACATTAATAGGACATTTCACTTATCACCTTGTTATCCCAAACAAATAGGCATTGAACGCGTTATCATTAACTGTAATACTGGTCGCTCCACAAAATGTCTCCGAGGCGCTGTTAAGCCCAGAGATTTCGGGATTTGGTCAAATAACAATAGTTTGCACGCACATTACAAGTCTCACCTGGATACCTGCCTACCTGCTTTGGAGATAACGCTTGATGAATAATAATATAAAGGGTTCTATGGCGGGTAGTTTAAACTATTATCTGGGGTGTAATGTATGGTATTTTTAGAACAGTTGTTATGATTAAATTAGTCGTTAAGCGCGTGTTTGGGCTGGGACACATATGGATTGTGCTCAATATTTTGTATCGTAACATTACGCCTGTAATCCCCGAAGGGGTAAGCAAAGGTATGTCTAAAATTACACCCACATTTCGCCAGTAATGTATAAGCTACGCTTTTTTGAGCAGTAGCCCACGTTGGCCCTGAATCGCAACACCTGGAAGTCACCTGGGGCCTTACTTTAAGGCTGCTGGGACCTGTGCCCAGCAGGCTTAAAGTAAAATTCAACTCAACTCTCATACGACACCGCTCGTCTGCGCGATCGGGAGATTGCGGCGAAGCGTATGTATGGGCAGTGAGCCGCGCAGAGAGACGGTGAGCCTTGCTTGTCCGCGCGGATGATCAGTGTCGTGTGACAACCGACTAACCGTAATAATAATTACAATCACTGGTAAGGAATACCATAAATATATGTCAAAAAATCTCCAAAAAAACCATGATTAAAAACTCCATATTCTGTACAATAGAAAACTAAATTACATAATACGATCCACATTAAAAACGCAGAAACGGAACCTCAGCACACCATTATTCTTGAGACGAAGAAGCATTTCTTTTTATTGAGTTTACCGCATAAAAGCGTTCTAGAACAAGTTTTTTTTCACTGGAATACTAACGAGCGGCTTGTCTAAGTTATAACCGTTTTGCATTGTTTTAATCACCCCGGACCGGCTTACCAAACTACGACTAGAAAGACAAGGAAAGATAAATCATTGAGAGAAAGAAGGCTTTGTATTTTTCTTTTTGTACAGAAAGAAAGGTAATTTTTGAATAGTGCGGAAAGTTTTAATCGTTTTCTATGCATTTCTGTTTATATAAAAAACATTGTAATGTTCACAAATAAAGTACAGTTTACCCTACAACTTCAACTTCAAATTTTATTATTTTTCAGAATTATTGTCATTCTGAAAATAATTTAATTTTGCACTATCGTACAGTAACTGTTACTCGTTTTAGAAAAAATAACAAAGAATGTCAATTAAATAGACTTCAGTTTTACTTTTTTCTCATTTGTAAAAGTAAGGGATGCTACGAGCATGGTGTGCTACGAAATGCTACGTATTGCTACGACGTGCTACGACGTGCGACGTGCGGGCTTGCGTAGCAGTAAGTCCCTATAGACCGCAAAAAAATAGTGTGGAACTCAACGCTTGTCCACAGAGTATTTACAAATGACTGATTTATTTTAAGCCTAAAAGCATTTAGTGAATATTATTCATGGTTAACGTGTGAATTAAACATATTGAATAAACATTTTATACTGACGTATGTAGTGTTTTTCACTGTTGGCTTAAATGACTTATGTCTATTTCACTAACGCTAACTGAGATTTTAATGTAATGCGTATACTTGAAAAAATATTTCACCAACTTCTAGACGAGACTAAAGTTAAGACACTGATTCATAATTTCACAAGATCCGTTTCACGGCCTCGGCCAATGCGACTTGCGACGAACCGCTTCTTCTGACGCTTCTAACTTCGCGTTTCATAGTCACAGGCATAGGCTAAGAAATTTTCTTTCATTTTTTATGGTCATAATGGCTGTCACAAAACGTTGTTTGAGTATGAGCATGAGCATAACTTGTGGTCATTTAGGCCATAATTTTGACATAATTATCTGTTATAAAATATTTTGGTATAAAATACTTAAAACTCGCCTAAGTGCTCATTTACGCAGGCGGGGCGCATCCCGCTTTAAATTTAAACATATGGCGATATACGAGACCGTTTATGGAGAAGCGGTTTGACGCGCGTTTGCTTTAGATGTAGCGTTGCCTGCTGCGTCCGACGCGGCTTTATGTCACACGGACAAATGTAGTGCCCGGGTTCGATTCCCACATGGTACAAATTTACAACGTCGTAGTTTTATCCAAAAACAATCATTTTGATTTATTTTAAATTTGTTAGTTTTTCTTTTCGTAAATTTGTCTACTGTCTTTGGAACGGAACTAAAAGTATACAATATGTTAAGAAAAACCTCCGTCAAGTCAGCCATCTTTGAGAGTTCACCTATTGGATTTAGAATGACGTCAATGCTTTGCCATCCAAACTAAACATATAGTATGTAACGAGCTTGCTTATTCCTTGTGATGAAAAAGAAAGAAGCTAATTTGTACATTAAAAAAGTTAAAAGGGGAAAATGAATATATTATTAAATGAGATGAAAAATACAATAAATTATTAAAAACCTGCTTATCATTCACACTTAATGTCTTTAAAGGCAAACTGTAAAAAATGAAGACCAACTCAACAGAAGAGGCGAGATCTGACAACCAACCCTATTGTCAGAACAGTATAGTGATGAGGCGAGATAAATACTCAGGAATGTAGATCAGCTTCAGAAGATCCGCAGTAGTACTCAGGAACGTAGTTCAGCTTCTGAAGAATCACAGTAGTTCTCAGGATCGTAGTACAGCTTCAGAAGATCCGCAGTAGTACTCAGGAACGTAGTATAGCTTCTGAAGATCCACAGTAGTACTCAGGACTGGTAACAATCAAAAAATAAAAGTAAATGACAGTTGGCAAATTTGAAGTAAAACATGTCACACAACAAAGGATATAAAGAAAATGTTTATAAAAATGAAACGATTGGTAAAATGTTCATGTAAAACCAATAAAAGTATGAATATGGATGATAAGTGTGAGTATAAAGTGTCTGTAGTAGGCAGATACTATAAGTATACAAAACCCCTCAATCAGAAACCGGGGAGTGGATCTTACTACAAAGATTTTTTTTTACATTGAGAGCTACAATTGAAGTTAAAAAAGCGTGTTAAAAAGGAAAAATATCTGCAGCTCCCAAAACATTACAAATACTAAGTCGAAAACTCGAAACCGTTACCCTTTTCATAGCATTAAAGATTAGATCAGATCGACCATAACTTATTTGATCGGAATAATTTCTAACTTAAATTGAACCCGTCTAACTTCTGAATAAATTATTCAGAAGTATAAGTCTATTATACAGGGCTACTGATAACTCGACGTATGACGTATTTAAATGAATGTTGATTCCTAAAACACAGGCTTCTGGACTAGTTTAGGAGGCAGAAGTTGGCATTTTAATATGTCTTCACTGAAAAACTTTTTCACTGTGTGTTATGCAGACGTACGGCGATGCGCCATCGGTACATGGTGGACATCCCACCTATACGCACTAAGCGCTTTGGGAATACTTTTATTATGCGTACCGCTAAGGAGTGGAATTCCCTGCCGGAGTCTGTGTTTCCCGATAGCTACAATCTGGGGGTCTTCAAGTCAAGAGTGAATAGGTTTCTTCTAGGCAAGCGTGCTTCACCGTCGACCACATCATCGCTTACCATCAGGTGAGATAGTGGTCAAACGCAAGCCAATTTATAATAAAAAAAAAAATAAAAAAAAAATGCAAGTTTACTTTTTTCCCTTTGTGTACAAATAAATAAATAAATTATATAAAAAAGAAGTTTCATACCTTTTTAGATAGCTGGCAATACAAGGATATTTTCCTAGTAATTTGTACATCAGACGAAGTTTTTTTTTTAGCAATAGACAACATATTTTAAGAAGTAATAACGAAATTTACTGCAAAAATAATGTTTGATTAGTGATCTTTGCCAAAGTTGTAGACATTTATGAACTTTTTATTATTAACAAAGGCATGCAACAGTTTTGATAAAAGTTTAAATTTTAGTACAGTCGCGACGTAAATCATTATTAAATTGGCTTCAAATTATTTAATCTGCGATTTTTCATTCAATAAACTAAAAATTGAATTTATTCAAAAACTACTGAATTTTGGTAGAACATTTGGTGGCTTAATTTGTTGCATTTTAACACTACTATGACGTCCTGCAAGGAATATGTTGAGTTACCAGTAACCCTGTATTAGTAAATATTGACTATTATTCCGAAGCTCTGGCACGTTTTAAAAATAGAGCTCTTTGAAAACGTTTGTCTTTTAGTTTGGAAATATTATTTTGGAGTAATGTTATGTACTTTTCATGTGTTTTTAATTTAGAAGAATTAGGTAATTTTCTTTTTATTTTTTCTAGCTTTGGGACCAAAACTAAAGTTTTGGGCTTTGCTAAAATGTAATATTTCAAAGCCGTTATTCAGTTTCACTTATCGTGCCCGGAGTTAATATTTATACCCAGTTGATGGCAATGGGCTCGCTTCCTATTGCAAGGACTTAAATGTATTAAAACTTGGGAATACTAGAGGTCCACCTCACCCTAACCTTTCAGTGGCTATACGCCTGTTATTAAGATTGACCACTTGTCCTAAACGTGTTTATGAAGATGACGTCAAAACGACGGATCATTTTCTTAGTAATCTAATACGATACGACCTTGACGTGTTTATCAAGTTAAGAATAGCGTGTTATCTTAGATTGTTTACTGTGAGGAAACCGATGTGTGGGCAGTCAAGAAAATAAGACGAAAACGGTCACTCCGAAAATATTTTTGGACTTAGTATATTTTATTTGTATTATTAATGCTACTGACTGCCTCGTTGGTCTTGTGGTCAGAAGCGTGACTGCTGAGTTTATGGTCCTGGGTTCGACTCCCAGGTCAGGCAAAGTGTTATTGGGTTTTTCCATCAGGAATTTCTCAGTAGCAGCCACGGGGTCTAGATTTGGACCGTATGATGGCAAAAGGCTCGCCACCTATTACATGGGACTTAAACATAACTGGCGAAATGAGGGTGTACTTGTTACGGGCAATTTGATAAGTCCGGGCACTATTAGTAATGTCCGGTCTGTATTCATAATGCCCGACTCAATTGGGCGATGTGATTAAAACAGCATGATCAGTCACTTTTCCCGGCCATCATAAATAATGCCAAACCTATCTTGGGCAAAGTAATAAAATAGGTGAACTGTAGTGTTTTTGTTTATTAAATGAAATTAAACTTACAAAATCTTCATGAAAATTTAACAAAAAATAACCTAACCTAACCTAACCCAATTGCCCGGCTACAAGTAGGGAATTACTCATACTGCCCGGTCCAAGTGATAAATTCAAGCTATCTCAAACACTGACTTATTACATGGACCGCGGACCGTCGGGCATTATTAATAATGACCGGTCAAAGTGATAAATTAATCACTTTGTCCATCGCTCTTGGGCATTATTAATAATGGCCGGTCCTTATTAATAATGCCCAGTTAATCACGTTGCCCGTAACATACTAATAGGTACACCTCTGACTAACCATTCTGGGATTACAGGCGTGATGTTATCTTGTTATATTATGTATTTATGCTTTGTATTTATTTAAGTAAAATACAAAGTATCTAGTCGATCAATGTGTGACCGATGTCAAAGTACATCAAATTATCGTTGAAACGTAAGAAAACCAAAGGTTGATAAACCTACATAAATGTATGTATAATAACAAAAAACTATTCTATGATGTAATCAAAATATTAACGTTTTTTCAAGTTGTAACATGAATGTTATATAATTATACCAGACGTGTCCATGTATCCATTATTGTCAAAGCCACGTTCTCTATCACTGGTGACCGATTCGATTTTATTAAATTTTGTAAGCCTTGTTAGTTAAAAATATTGGTGATTCTAGCAACTAAATTGAGCTGAAATTTTGCACACCTTTATAATGTATTGTCACCATTCACCAATAGGTGACAATATATTTTTATGGTAGACATAACTTGATCCAACAGGCAGGATCAACTCCTGACTAGAAAACTCCTTATCGGATAAAAGCACGGAGACGAAACTTTGTATACGCGTTCAATGTTTATAGACAAACCATTTTTTTTTCAATTAAAAATAATTGAAAAAAAAATGTTTATTTATTTGTAATGCGTCCCAACTTTTTAATATTCTGCCAATGTCACTAGTCTTATGAAGACACACGTGGGGCTTCCACGTAAAGCTAAAGCAAAGCTCGCTCTCGCTGCTGTCAAAAGCTTACGTGAACTTTGAAAGTGGTTATGTGGTGTGGGATAAATCTGGCTGTTTGTGTATGTAAGTTTAAATGTTTGTAAACGCACCCACGATACAGGGGAAATTCTAGTGTGGGACAAAGTTTTTTTTTTTTTTGTTATTCCACTAAATCTTATCTTATCTAATAAATGCTTTTTCTTTTTTCTTTAAAATACGAAACGTTATGAAATCGACTGAAGTGTTTTAATTTAAGTTTCACTATCCGGTCACGCGTAAAAATCTTTGTGTGCCCAGATGACGAAATAATAAATGAACATATTTTTGAATGTCACCAACAAGACACACGTGTCCAGTCTTTCGTGTCGAGTTGGTGACTAATCCCGTATAATCACTCTTCTTTGTCTTCAAATCTTTACATTTGGTAAGTTTCTTACTACAAATAATTATTTTACTTGTTAGACACCTGTCCTAGGGAAATACAAGGATACTTACCAACTTAACAGAATATTACAACTGTTCACATAGAAGTTCTACATACTTAAAATAAACCTCAACGCCGCATCACAATAATATTCCAGTAATTTATATGCAACAAAATTGTTTAGAAAATTTATGTGCTGAAAAGTTTTGCACGAGTTTCCATCGAACCGCTGAGCGTGGTCATTCTCAACGATAAGTCTGAAAGTATTAATTGGTGCAGTTGAGCGCTCTTCAGTTTTATTCGGGATTTCAGCGGTTAGTGGTGACTGTGGTGAGCCCATGGATTGTTTTTTTGTTAAAAGATGCTGGTAAAATCGTTTATTTTTTAGGTGGCGAGCCTATTGCCATCAAACTATTATTTCATCCTTCTTCCTACTATACGAATGAATATTCACATTAAAATTATTTTACCACTCAAAGTCGTTGCCACGTAAAACTTTCGCCCGTATACCGACTTTACAGGCAACCAATTTTTTTTATCAATAATTAAAAATCCGGCCGTAGCAAAAAAAAAAAAATTTTTGTATAGGAACCCACTTAAATATTTATTTATTCTAATACATAATCAGAGATACAGCCTGATGTCACACGGATGGACGCACGGACGGACGTAGGGACGGACGGACAGTGAAGTCTCCGAAATAGGGTCCCGTTTGACCCTTTAGGTATGGAACCCTAAAAAAACGTTTCCTACAAAAGTGCAATTAACCTACAGCTACACTATCAAATTGTATGAAACAGCAGATTTTTTTTTATTACCGATGAAAATTTTCAAATAATATTAAGTGTTAAGTACCAATATTATTTAATAATAATATTAGTGGTGTTCCGATAAGTCAAGTCAAAAGTCAAAATTATTTATTTGCAGTAAATGTGGTACAAAGGATGGACAAAAATAAAAGTAGTGCAGTGACACATTTCGCCATAAAAATGGCATGCAAACATTAATTAATGAGCTGTTAATTTTAACACACAACACAAACATGTAAGTAAATAAAGTATATTTTAAGTTTAATAGACTCGACACAAAACCAAATTTTGTGATAAACACTACAAACAAAGAACATCTTAACATGAATAAAATATTTTTAAATAAATGATTATGTTCAGAATAATGTAGGTACTGAACACCTGGTTCACACGTTAGTGCGTCAATGTCCCTTCCACTTTGTATACAAGATTTTCTATCAAAGGTACTCTTTTATACAGACTTAGCTACGAGACTAATTAGCCCTAGTCTTGACAAAAAGATGCCATTACTTGTACTAAGCCTATAATTATTTTCTACTTATGAAGTCCTAGGGAAATAGGGATGTTCTTAGGAAACAGGGATTTGTTTTAATCAAAAGGATAGATACTAAGACTTTAAGGTAATTGGTCTAGTGAAAACAAAAAAAAAAATACAGAGATATAAGCTTGCAAGCTCTAAAAACTCTTGAAAGGTATTCAAAGTCAAAATCAAAGCAATTATTTCAATTAGACCATTACAGGCACTTTTGAAAGTCACAAAATAAAATAAAACGCGAAGCTACAGTCCCAGTCACAAGGCATAATAACTTGTGAAAGTACTGTAGTTGCCCATTCCGTAGCGTAGATCTCTATAACCTTGAATAGAATGAATGATTGATTGATTGATTGATTTGATTATGTATTAGAATAAATAAATATTTAAGTGGGTTCCTATACAAAAAAATTTTTTTTTTTGCTACGGCCGGATTTTTAATTATTGATAAAAAAAATTGGTTGCCTGTAAAGTCGGTATACGGGCGAAAGTTTTACGTGACAACGACTTTGAGTGGTAAAATAATTTTAATGTGAATATTCATTCGTATAGTAGGAAGAAGGATGAAATAATAGTAACAATTTAAAACATTTATTTATACAAAGAATTATATTTAAAACATTAATTTATACAAAGAATCTCGCACTGAATTTCATATTAACAAAATTTTATTTTTACCTTTACACATACATACGTATTTATATACAAATATACATATATAGAGGCACGCGTCCCTTCCACTCGGGCATGGTTAGCCCGCCTAAGAGCGAGAGAGACAGACATAAAAAGTGAAAGGCACGCGTGCCTCTCACTCGCTCTCATTGTGAGCGCATAACGTGAGCGGAGCGTAACGCAGTTTCTTGAAGTGTCACCCGGCAAACCAATTTATAAGACGTTGTCACGTCAAAAAAAACAATGTGGGGTTTCGGAATGATGTTCTGGTCACGTGGTAACAGTTTGTAGGTACGGATATTTTCCTCCCTTCCATCCTACTTAACCCGGCGGGAGTGTGGTGACAAAATATTTCATCGAGCATGTGGCGGGGTATGACATGCCCGTAAACTAAACTGCCTGTATATGATTATAATAATCAAAATTTGTTGAAATTTTAATTTTATTTATTAAAACACAATCCCTATACTTATATTTATATGAAAAACTTAGTCATATTATTATATTTTAATAGTTTTTGTTTTTATTACCAAAGTTCAGGGACAAATTTTAAGTTTCAAATCAAAACAGTCCACACCTATTAAAATAAACTAATATTACTAAATTAAACAAAATAAAACTCTATAAGACATAAAGAACAAGAGATCTTGAATAAAAAAACATTAAAATAACTAAAGTTATCATTAAGAACTAGATTCAGAATTAGCACCGTTTTTGCAGGAAAAAATAGCGTGTTCAAGACAAATGGCCTTGCTCGATTCATCTGAAGAATTTTCTAATAGATCGTATAACATAGACCTAAGTCTATTTTCCCTATTGTTTTCACCCATATTTGTCAAAAGCCTAAAAAAGACAAGAAATAATAAAATTAAATGTAAGAATGTTATGATTAAAAGCACACGTAAACTATGTGGCGGGGTGTCACATACCCCACGTACATATAATCATGTGTATCTCAAACGCCGGCTGACGCCACACTTCGATCACGCCACTGTGCCTTCCTGCACAACCTCAGCTCCAGCTACGCGAAGGCGCTAACACGTAACTTACAATAATAAAAATGTACGCCAGCAAAAAGAATTGGTGGGGTATGCTACACCCCGCCACACTCCCGCCGGGTTAATTATGTAAGTTAAGGATGAAATACTAAGTTGATTAGGAATAAAGCCTTTCCATAAAAAGTTTTTTTTTTTACAGTAGTTTCACAACTTGGAGTCGCTACGATGCGATGGTAGAAAAGTAAAAAAAAATGGATCGACACGCCAGAGGCGACAGTCGAATGTATTTGCCACTTTTTTAAGATATCTAGGGTTTACTTCAACTTCAACACAAAGGCCAACTCATACATGATACACAATAACACGAAGAAGTCAGCAAACAGCGAAATTCTAAGGAATATATTCTTTGTTATATGCTAAAAGCTATTCCATTCATTGTACTAAGCTATTGCTTCAACGAAGATTATTACTTATCACTTTGCAGGTGCAATGTTACAAAATAACTGCCCTTAGGGTCAGGTACATCTTTATCGATGAATATGAACGATTTTCACTGTTGATAGTTATTATTAACAAATTAACCCGAACGTCATCAGTATCACAGCTACAACAATTTTTGAGAAATTCGGGAAACTGTTTAAGAAAATTGTGTTAAAAATACAAAATGTCGACGTTGGTTCCAATCTTGACAACACGCCTAAATATCCTTGTACCATTATATACAATGCTGATACAGGCTAGCAAACATGTTTGTTGGAAATTCCTAATTCAAAATCTATATCAAACTAACTGGTCCTACTGCCACTCTCCTAAACCCTGTAGTTCAATAACACAGCCTGTATAACGTTGTGCGAGATGATTGCCTTCCTATTGTGTTCATTGACATGACCAGCTCTTTATCACACCATTCATGTACGCTTAGCTCGCCAGCACAAATAGGATCGTATGATTAGTCTTCGAGATAGCTTTTGTGCTGCTGTGGATGTGTTCATGTATTATATAACCAGGCTTTAGTTACAAAAAGTACTTTTATCTCAGATTTGTAATAAGTATCTAATATATCTTTTCTTCCTCAGTACTCATAATCATTAAGACCATGTTGACTGCTTTGTTGTTCTAGTGGCCACAAGCTCGACTGCTGAGCCGAGGTTTTGGGTTAGATTCCCAGGTCTGCTACGGAAAATTTCCTGGAGGATAACAGAAAACCCAAAACACTGCCCTGTTATTGGGTTTTGGGTTTTTCGTTTTCCTCCAGGATTTTTTCCGTAGCAACCACCGAGTCTAGATCGCTAGAAACCCGGTTGATGGCAATAGACGCGCCCCTCATGACGTTGGAATTACGTTGTTACTCGTCACTATCAAGCCCAATAAACCTTCACACTACTACTAAAGAGATTTTATCGAAATTGACGCTAAGGAACTTGCTTGGTCCGGGACGTTGCTGTGGTTTGTCAGCCGTTCATAGTGGACGGATGGCTGAGCTCTCTCTCTAATAAGGATGCACATTACATTGGCAAGTGAGTTCTCAGTTCGGAAATCGCCTGACCGCGTGTCTTACAAGATGCCTGATAAAACCTCAACTTGAAAGTTAGCTGCCGACGGACCTACATTATACTTGCATAGTCCAATAAACATTTTATGGCTGTACTAAATTCATCATACATTATGAAAATGTGCATCACCAAATTGGTGTGTAATTTAAAATAGGTTTGATGGCTTCGTCGTCAATTAACGAGAAGATGCAAATCATCAAGAGAAGTGGAAAGAGGAGAAGGCCTGCTGTCCAAGAGTGGCATAATTTGGATTACCACCAAAAACAAACAACCACAATTATTCCCACAGTGGTAGTGTAGCAGCAATGCAAGCAAGCAGCAAGCAGGGATGGCTATCCCTGCTTAAAACCCATCCAGGTTCCTTCTTAGCCCTCTGTGTTCCAGGGTCACGGTATCTCTTTCGAACAGTCCCGCAGTCCTGGCAGGCATCGGCCCCCTCGAACCTCTTCTGGTTTACTGACATCTCCTTGAGGCGCGCGTGGAACACGAACGCGCCGTGGACACGGCCTGTCGTCATGAGACGGACGGACGGTGAGCTGGCCCATTACTCACCGTCCACAGTCACGCGCCTACGGTGGCCGGGGGCCACTGGTTGCCCCCCGACGCCCGGGGCGTCTCCCGCGACGGCTCGGACGTGAGGCTCTCTCCATCTCACGTTCCGCCACCTCCTTCGCTAGCATGACTGCTTCGCAGAAGGAGGCGACGGCTTCCCATTCCCTCTTGCTCCGGATCATGGATTGAACCAAAGCCGGACGCGAGTGGTCGCCACCGCCAATCGCCGCTTCAAGGACACAGTGGTGCTCAGACCAGGCGGAGCAGACCTCCATGCATGCCTGAGAGATATTTCTAGACGGCATGTAAAGCCAAGTCAAAGGCCCATGGGCGGCATAAAAACTCTGACACCAAGTTACTAGTACTATCCACATGATGAAGAAAAACAAGAAGTGTTAGCGTTACATGGGACATTTTTGTTTGTCCCTCTGCAGGCTGTTGTTCATATTAACCTGAATCTGTAAACAATCTGTCCCGCTTAACTTAGCCAACATTCCCAGAAAGTACTAATAAAATCTAAAGCATCCATTACAGGCGGCGTAACAACTAACATTTTTAATTTTACAAAGGCGTCCGCCATTTTCTTCGGTGGAAATGGCACGCGATTAGTTTTAATGGCGTGCTGCTGACGCTACGGTATCAATTAACGGCTGGCTATAAGGGCGAGTTTGCTATGATTTTCTTTGTAACTGTATGGTGGGTGGTGGGTAAGATATAACGCAGGGATTTGGCATGAAAACAAGGTTTAGACTTGTCTCCTTAATCTATAAAGAAACATTAGTGGCATTAGAATTTTTGTATAGAGATATGTTTCAATAAGTCTGCTACTAACTTCTGCCCGCGACTTCGTCTGCGTAAAAGAAACATATGATTTGCCAATTAACTGCCGTTTTAAGCTGGCAAAACAATTGAATGTGAACTTGTACCAAAAGCTCGCAATTGTTATTGCAAACGATATTTATCGCTACCCATACTAACTGACGCTAAATGTTACACCACATCCTACCTACGGTATTATCTCTCCTCCTTTATTAAATCTATCTAAAAGTTGTCTTGAAAACATCGTTTTTAGCGATAATTGTATCACCCAATTTAAAAGTTCTACTTTGTAATACATGTTATTTGTACGGAGTACATAATAAACAGTACATAATATTCAATTCTACAAAACTAAAGGACTCATGTAGTCGTGCAAGAAGCAAGACTCATACAACACTTAAAACGTAATCCATATTCACCCTATTTATTGTTAACGGAACATACAACTCCTATTATATAGACGTAGACCAATTACCAACTAATTGTTCTAACTAGTCGGTCAGAGCTGTCGAGTCGCACTTATAGTTGTATTAGTGCTGGTTACTGCATCCCAACATGTTGATTACTTCGATATTGTGTTTGTGTCAGCTTCTATGTTGATAGGATTGTTGGTATTAAGTCTTATGTTATGTAAATGTGATTAACATTTGATGATCTTGTCTAGTTTGCTGTAATTGGTTGGTGGATGTATTATCGTCTGTTGACCGATCTTTCATTCAAATTAGGCTGATAATCAGCAATTACAAGAGATAGACGGCCGCCTTTCGCCACGTCTTCATAGTGTTTTAGCTGGGAAGAAAAAATGGCCGAAGAAAATCCTAGCGACAGTGATCGTCTGTTAGGTTAGAAGAAGAACGCATGACGAAAGGCACGATCGGCTTGAGCGTTCGGCTTGGTATTGGTATAATTTCAAGTATTTATTCTTTTATTATTAAAAAAAGTAGGATCGGTCGGCGGGTGCAGTAAAAATAGGTTATGTAGTATGCAATCATTTCATCAATGTTTTGTTATGACGTCACGTTAAACTATCGTCCGTAAACCGACTTTACAGACAACCAATTTTTTTTTTTTTAAGTTAGAAGTATACGGTATTTTACATGGAGTGGCTGCCTATCAGTGTTGTGGTAGCGGGATAGTGAATTCATAATTTGACCATTGAAGTTATCGTTCACGAAATCCATTTTCATGGGTACCTCTACTAGCTGCAAAAGTGCACAATTATTTTCAGCGATGAATGCAGTTAATGTGTAAAATCTGTTTTTAACGGTAATGCGTTCATAAAGTCGATACACAAGGAAGGCACGCCCTTGAAGTACCTCACCAGTGATGTTCCTCAGAATGGTGAGGTGTTCGTAACCGGTTTGCGTGTATGACCACATGTGTGAACGTGAATGATGCAAAAGGAGTATGTATTGTAAAGATCATAACGTGTCTAACCTGATGTCCGAGTTTTTATGCTACCCAAGGGCCTCTGACTCTCGTCAGTACAAGTCTGACACTCCCTCCCGTTCCGCCAAGAGCGGGGGGGGTCATTTGATGATTAATTCCCATCCGTAAAAGAAAGGGCCTCTGACACTCGGAATGGTTCCGTGAGGGCAGATGCCTGCCAGGGCTGCGGGACTTTGAAAGAGATACCTTGGCCCTGGAACACAAAGGGCTAAGAAGGAGCATTGATGGGTTTTAGTCAGTACAAGTCTGACACTCCCTTCCGTTACGCCTAGAGCAGGAGGGGTCATTTGATGACTTCGTATCCGTAAAAAAAGGACTTCTGTCTGTGATATACACGCCGTCGATAAAGTAAACAATAAATACACAACACGTAGGTACATGAATCCGAAAAATCAGAAGCGTGTCTTGGGTTGGAATGACGAGACCTGTGACTTGGCAGTCCGAGGGTGACAAAACTAGGCTTTCATCGCTAAAAGCATTATGACATAATAATAATAGAGGTATTTATTATTTAATAGAGGATTCCTTTCTCGTGAACCCTAGCTTGGACCCTGTTCCCATAATGGTGGGCAACTTACGAGTATTTTTTTTTATTACAAGAAAATGAATAAACGAATAATAACAGAGGCATTTTAAAGGTATTATGCACCTATAAACTATCGGTGATTACGTCAAGTTACAAACTACAGAATCCTACTTATTTGCATGGCAACCTCATCCTATATCCTCGGGTATTTTGAACTGCCCACGAAATATATTGACATAAGTAGCTAGCCGAGCGATTTCTCAAGTTCTCTTAAAAGGGACTAGGGCCCACCCCGCGACAAATAAAATTTAATAGACCCCTACAAGGTTTCCTTTTCACAAAAAATATTTTAGCTACATTTGCATTACAAAAGCCTATTGAAATGGGTCGTTGTCGGGTCTATGTATGTATAGGTGTGTTTAATCTTGAAACGAGTCGATCAATTTATCAGATTTATAACAGGGTAAATATTATTATAAGTTGTAATAGCTAAAGAAGATTACATTTTGGAATAATTTGGTTTATCGAGAGGTTTTGTTGAGAGAGTTGAACTCATCTTTTGCATTAAATTGAAATCAGTAGAAAAAGATTGTAGGTAACCGTTAGAAAAATATTAAAGGTTTGGTCGAACCAGCGCGGTAGGTTGCACACGCGGTTTCAAAAACAGAAACCTCCGTGTTAAGAGCGCACCGAGTTTCTGGCGGTAGGTATCTATGCGATCCGTGTATGTGTGCGTAAGATAGACGCGCGCGACGCTCCGGGAAGAGTGGCGGTTCTAGTTACAATGGGCGGAACGCGCGCTAATTTAGGTATTTCCTTCATATTATTAAAACCAATACACATTTTGAAAATCTTAAATGTATACGTTATAGAAAACATGTACTTTTGTTATTATTTAAAAGCTGATGACCTTCCGTGAAGGTTTTACGCCGTACTGAGGATTTATTTTCTTTTTTAGAGATTACTTGGGCATTATTTTCTATCGAGAAAACTACAAGTAATCGTGTTTCTGATGTTTATGATTTATAGAATGAATCCTTGAATATCTTACAAATTATTTTCATAACTAAAGGTTAAGTAATAACGATGCAGCAAGGGATCATACGAACGGAATTATTTCGAAATTACTCGTATCGTTCCCTCGGTGCGCCCTTAATACTATTGAAATATTGGTTATATAGTGTCCGTTGTCCGCAATTTGTTCGCAGTAGTTAAGACTACTTTTATGCTACCGAAAAGTTTATGTCATGTTAACGTCATGTTAGAAATATAGAAGACGGTTTGAAAGCCATTTCAATTTGACTAGGCAACTAAACCCTTAAAAATCAGTACCTATATTTACAACCAATTCAAATATCAATAAGTTAATATCACAATTCAAACGCTCCCTTCGCTTCATTAAGCAAACTTCGCATTGAATGACTCCGCTTCAAGTTGTTTAGCGTTTAAACTTGAAAACTTTTAACTAACTCACAAACAGTGATCGTGTTCCGACTTTATCTTCACTAGCTTTATAACTATTGGAATAATGGAAGTTGCAACTCAATCCCGCGTTGCATTATCCGTTAAGACTTGGTGCCATACTATGATCAGATTTGTCTATACACCCCGTTCGCGTCCTCAGTTGATGCGACTTGTTAGCCTCTCACTGTTCTTCTACTTTCAAAACTTGAAAGTTGGGGTCACTCCGTATGGAGCGGTTGTAGACCAGTGGTAGTGACCCCAACTTTCAAGTTTTAAGTGGAACGCGCAATTATTTGTTCTTAATTTTAATTTCACGACTTCTCTCGAAATGGTGAAGGAAAACCTTGTTCTAAAGAAACCGACATGTGCTAGAACCAAAGAAAACGATGACGTTTGGCATTTCTACCAACCCGCATCTCAGCCCGCCAGTCCGGCGTGGTAGATTACTGCCCATTCTCAGTCTTAAAGAGAACTTCAGTATCCCAGCAATGGAAATATTATAGGTTAAATACGCGTATACATAAGGTGGACTTTAGGACGAATCTGTATCGGATTTATTCCGCAATTTTATTCAGGATTTCCATTTTTGTTTCCAAAGTTCGTGTTATCTGCATTGTTTGCGAAAGTAAGTCATTGGAGGATTACTCTCTGGAAATTTTATAGGAAATATTAATACCCCTTTTTTTGTTCAGTTTATATAGTTGCATGGTTTAATAATCGTTTCGTTGGTATCCTGCATTTAAAGTCGCAAAGAGAATGTTTCGCTTCAGCTTTGTTGGATCACTTTTATTTCTGCGTCTTAAATTGTAAGTTTCAACGAGTTTCGAAGATGTCGATTGTAAATAAATCTTATATTATGACCCTTTCTGCCACAGACGATGAAACCCTAATGATACGTTTTTTCCTTCTTACTGGCTAGCCACCCAGCCTTTAAAGAAAGAAGAATAAAATACCATACGAAGTAGGATCTATGGGGACCACTACTAAAGATATCAAAGTTTTAAGAAAAAGGATCCAATTCAATTGGAACAGAGGGAAACTAAGGCTGAAACCACACAGGTAACGTAACGAAAATACTCTTGGGGAAACAGGCAGTCCAACCAACAATTCAGGGTTTTGCGACAATGTGATATCTGCTAACCCGCGCTCGGCCAGTGTGGTGACATATCGCCCACCTTTCACATAGAGAGAAAGAATGTTTCTTTAGTCACGCTTAACTCGAGTGTTCACTCGTCACCATCATTCAACTGCCCTAGCCCCAATTTATTTTGGGTCGGCGCAGCATGTCTTCCTCTTCCATACTGCTCTATTTACTTGTCATCTCAGCAGTCTCTTCGTCTTTTCTACCCATATCATCCTTCACACAGTCCATACATCGTTTCTCTGGTCTTGCTCTACTCTAAAAGCCTATGTACATCCGTACTCAAAGTTTTCTTCACTACATTTTACAAAAAACAAAACATTTTACGAAATCGAAAACAGAAAGCATTTGTTTTCGGCTTTACCGTAACTACCGATCGAAGATCTGTGTGTCTCCGGCCTAAAAGAGGTACAACGTTTCTCACAATACAAGGTGCCTGTTCCAATCTCACTGTGATTGCGAGGATTGTAGGTACAATTTCAGAGCCAGCTTCATAAAACGATATAATTTTTATTCTTTTCCGTATTTCATGCTTTTTATTTTTCAGACGGTATAGACGAGGTTTTGTACCGGAATTGTTATAGAATTCCTTAGTATTTCTTTAAACAGAACAGGAAGAAGAAACGTTATTATTTATTGTATAAGCGATTTGTTATAAATAAATGAACACAAAAACAGACACGGTTTCTTTATTTTTTTTCTATCGACTTTTAGTACAAACCATTGTCACTGTTTCCATTTGTTTGTGAATATTACCCGAATCTATTTAGCCAAACCCTATCTTTTAAGATACAGACTAGTCCTAGTTTAAATCGAGGCTACAGTTACTATTGCATAAACATTATTATTCCCACAGATGGTTTTAGTTCACAGCACAATATTGCCGATGCATATTGGGTTGTGCTGTAATCCTCCTCCCTCAATTTTGTTATTATTATTCATTCAAAGCCACGTACGCCATATACCTAAAATCATATTGAAACATAAATGTCATAAAATGATCAATCAAATGAAGCCAATTTCATGGATATACACATTTTTTATGTTTGATTTCCATTCAAAGTTCTCCGTCTCTAAAAAGAAGACCATTTACTTACTTTTAAAGCCACAATAGATTTGGTGATACTCCTCAGCATAGGCCTCCCTATGCTCCAGGTGGTTTATTTTGTGCAGTATATAAAAATATTAATACTCAGGTGTCAATGTAAAAATAACGAGGGGCCGCACCATAATCACCTCACTGCCCTGCCTTACCATTCATTTTCTCTTGCTGTCCTGCACTGTCACGCTATCATTCATTCACCTTTTCATACTATTATAATTAATTTCACAAATTCATCCATACTTCCATACTAATATTATAAATGCGAATGTCACTCTGTTTGTTTGTTTGTTTGTTACCTTTTCACGACTAAACGGCTGATCGGATCTTAATGAAATTTGGTAAGAAGATAGATTTCAACCTGGGGAAGGACATAGGCTATATATCATCACGCTACGACTAATAGGAGCGGAGCAGCAATGAAAAATGTTGCGAAAAAGGGGAAAATGTGACGCAGACGAAGTTGCGCGGGACAGCTAGTTTATTATAAATAAGAAAATATCTATGTATATTTTCTTTGGTCTTCCCTCCCTCTGTCCATCAAAAAAGGGTATCCTTATTAATTTATTAATAAAGGACATGTGCTTCCCTAAATAAACGAAACTTTAATTAATGTCGAATTTAAAATTACATGCCAACACAATATACCAGTTTATATGCAAAATCCTACAAGCAATCAATCAACACGTTTTGTTTGTAAGAAAACAAACAAATTCCTTCAACGTGTGGACCTAAACATTGTTCAATCAACACAGAGCTATAATAAATAAATAAAATAAAAAAGCCTTTATTTCTTCCTTAATAAAAAAAAATAAAAAAACATTGACCCCTCTCTCTTGGGGCCTACCATGCCTTCTTTTTGGTCCACACATAGTTGTTCTCTTTGCCCATTTTTCATCCTTTGAACCTGCTACGTGGCCTGCCCACTTCCATTTAATTTTTTGTGAGTGTACACAAAGCTATATTAAACTTAAACTAGCTAACTAATTAGTTACATTTTCCAGGGTAACATGACTTCGCCTTGAATAGATTACCCCGTACAAGGAGAGATCCACATATTTGGTTTTCATAGCTTGATTGGTCGTCGTGCGTACCACAAAGGTTTTATTTGAAAGCCAGTGTACTTTAACTTTGATTCAGGCGCTGACGTATGTCAAACTCTTTACATTTCAATTTAGTTCAGGTTACACCGTGTGCCTATATAACGTGGTCACTTTCCCGTCATTGATTTATTGACTGTAGCGCTAGTGCTGGGAAAGACTGATTGGGTAACTTTTTTTTTATGAATGGCATCTCGCAGTAACAACAATAACTTACAAACTAAGCGACTACACGCTAAGGGCACCCCCTGTGGGGTACGAGCCTCGGCTTAGGGCGTCGCTGGGGGAGGACTGCATGGGGACAGGCTGGATCTGAATGATATCATTATTTAGGGACTGATTTAAAACTACTGGCACAGCATCGCGGGCTGGCTCGAGCGAGGGTCGGGGAGGGTATTGAGTAGCTTGATATTTTTTTATTAAATGACGCACGTTCAGTGGTTGATCCCGGTGATCTTTGACAGTCGTTACGGGTAGTAAGAGGCCCAAAAACTCTGACATCCAGTCTTACCAAACGGTATCGTATTACCAAGTACTAATTGGGTTATGGAGGTCAGATAGGGAGTCACACCATGTAAAGTACTGGTATTCAACTGCATCCGGTTAGACTAGAAGCCGACCCAACATAGTTGGGAAAACGATAGGCAGATGGTGATGACGTATTATTATCTACGAAGGTGGTTCTACCGATATAAAAGGTCCTTCTATGAACGGTGTGACTACTTGTGGTGACCCTCTTTGGTGCAAGCATAAAGTTCGGCCATCGTTCAATATACGACACAATTAACAGCCTCCAGGTAAATATAACCAAGTCAACCGATAAATCACTTTTAGAATTAGATGCCATCTTTAATAAGCAATAATGCAATAAATAAATAAAAATTGCGATCAAAAATACCTGCATACAACACCGCATAATAATTCCTCAGATTTTTATTCAAGATGCATTCTTGAAGCCGGATACCGATTTAAATCACGATCCTTTCCCATCTCTATCGTGAGCTCATTTTTTATTCATTACAGTAAATAAAATTATACGGCATGAACTTTCATTAAGGGATTACCATAAAGGATGACAACGTTTTTACACTTGCCCAAGTCTTGCAGAGTATGTTTGTGTTTATGCCTTCTCTGTTTTTAAATTTGAAAAAAATAATATAATTATGAGTGGCCAGCAATGTTTTTTCTACGAAAAATAATTAAAGGATACCTATTTAATATTTAACACAAATCGCAAATGAATTTTAAAAATAACTTCAAAAAGTTATCAAAAGGTTTTTTATGAATTATTCATTCACTTGCTTTTGTTAGCCGTTATTGATTTAATTAAATAAATACTTGCGTAGGTTGTTATAACTATATAAGACATCCAACACAATTCTAGAAAAAAAAGAAAAGAAATAGTCTCTGTTTTTAAACAGCATGCGTTTTTTGTCCAAAACATTTTGGTTTCGCATGGAAAAATTTACATATTTTTCGGTTTAGGTTCGGGATTTTTAAAGTCAATTCCTATGAATAAGAACAAGCTTGCTTCGGCTTAGCTCTAGCTTAAAATCACACATGGAAATATTCTTTATAAAAAAATATGACCTATCCTAGACACCCCACATTTTATTCAAGCCCAGCTCTAAATGTAAAACTCAGTCAATCCATGAAAAAATATCACTGCGATAAAACGTGTGGTATTGCCATTTCAGAATTTAATAGTATTTTGAACGAAATATAAAAAAGCAATAGCTGTAAATGTTATATATTTTTTACAGTTGTGTGTAAACACACAATGTTGGATAACTAAAAGTCACTTTTATATTTATGACATTCTTGAACCCGTATAACCCGTATGAACCCGTATGATTCAACCAAAGACATGAATTATACATATTATGTATAAAAATCAATGCCACTTTTCGTTGTAATTTTATGACTGAAGAACGGCTGGGCCGATTTAGCTGATTTTGGTTTTAAAATGTTTGTCGTAGTCCAGGGAAGGTTTAAGGTAGGGTAGGGTAGGGTAGGGTATCGTCGGTAGGTAGATAGGGTAGGTAGATAGGGTAGGTAAAAAGTGCATTGCAATGCATGCCGGGGTCAGCTAGTTTAAATATACATGCGATAGACGGAACAAAGCTAACAGCATCGTATTCTGCTTGCAAAACCCAATTGGTTGGTGTTGGTGAAAGCATAGGGTTCATTTTGCTATACCTACGGCCTCAAAACTGTAATCTGTGTCTCACACAAACTGTGGTTCCTACGAATATTATAGTTTTTCTATAGTATTTCTTCTGATAGCCACTGGTGTATTTTAAATCTCTTTAAATTCAAGCGATCTAAGTACAACTGTACGGTTTAGAACTTAATAATGACCAAGAAAACGAATGTGGTTAAGGTCCAAAAAAATTAAGTACAGGGTGTAAAGTTTCTCATCCTCTTACTAAACAGGGAGGATATTTCGCCCAGAGGGATTATTGTGTGATAAGCTAGGTACTACCTTTTTTTTTTTTTTGGGGCTGGGATATCATCAAATGACTTCTCCCGCTCTGGGCGGAGCGGGAGGGAGTGTCCGACTTGTACTGACTAAAACCCACCCATGTTCCTTCTTCGCCCTTTGTGTTCCAGGGCCGCGGTATCTCTTTCGAACAACCCGCAGCCCTGGCAGGCATCGGCCCTTTCGGACCCCTTCCGGTTTGCTGACATCTCCTTGAGGCGCGCGTGGAACACGTACGCGCCGTCGACACGGCCTGTCGTCATGAGATGGACAGACGGTGAGCTAGCCCATTACTCACCGTCCACAGGCTCGCGCCTACGGTGGCCGGGGGCCACTGGTTGCCCCCCGACGCCCGGGGCGTTTCCTTCGGCAGCTAGGTACTGCCTAACACTTGGTTTTTCGGTGCTTAACCTATTTGTTAATAATACGCTGATAATTCTAATATCACGATGTAGTAATTGTCATCTGACTTAACAATGTAATGCTAATAGAGTTCTTTTTACATTTTCGGTAAGGTACATAAAGGGTGTAAAACACCTCTTAACGAAGTCGAAAGGCACTGGTTCTTCCTGTCATTGCGATCATTTTTTTGTTCTACACCATACCTGGGAACCTTCTAGTTACGGAGATATTAGGGGTCAAAGTTCCAACTTTTTGACAAGTATTTTTTTAAATACAAGTTTTTAATGTAAGATTTTTACTTTAAACACCTCCACGACCCCCGTACTATTCAATCCGTCCATCAGCACAATGTTTTGAGTGCGATACATTGAGTTCTACCACAAAACATGTTTTTACACCCCCCAAAAAAAAGTCGTTTTCCAGCAATATTTTTTGCGTAAAGTTACTTAGTCTCATGTACAGAATGCTTGGTTGACGGCTTCGTGATGAGGTGATTTACACCGTGTATACATTCAGTTGTTATTTTGCCTACAACCGTTTACCTACCTACAAAATTAGAACACAAATAAAACTCGCATTCATGAACGTATTTCTATTCAGCTGAATATCGTATTTATGACGTATATTCGCGATTTTATTTATGTAACACAAAAGTTCATGTTATACACACGATATACATAACAGATACATGTTTGGTTTTACGAAACAGCACTGAACTGCGGTTTTATTGCGTGTCACTAACGGCACGGTTACCGCAGTGGCTAAGCGATTGGCTGCTGCTCTGCTTGTCGCGGGTTCGATCCCCGCACGGAACGAATTTTTTTTTTTTTTTCGCACCCACGGTACAGAAGAGTTTAGTAGTGTGGGGCAACGTTAAAAAAGAAAAATAAAAACATAATCTATAATACGGGGTGGAAGCGACGCAAAACGGTTATCCGTATCTAGTACCTACATTATTCTGAACTCACCCTACATAGAAATTTGGCATATCGGTTATAAAAAAAATTCTGTTTCCTACAAAAGGGCCAAACCTACAAGGTGTTGTTTTGCATCCTCGTCCAATTCAAGTAAGGAACTATGCTAATGATTCTCGTTCCGAATCAATAATAAAATGAAGAGGTATTTTTTTTTTCTTATGTATGGAAATCTGTAAGTGTGAACCTCCCGTGGTTTAAACGCGGCCCGTCTGGTTCTTGCCCTATTACCTCGCTTACACACAGACAAACAATCTCAAACGTTTAATTGATAATTTCTTATTCCCTAAACCACGTTAAGGGGGTTATTCTGAAATACTGACAAACTTAAACAACTAAAAAAATCTTCGTTTATGAATAATTAACTAGGTACCGTAATTTTAATTGTTTGTTATGTCTTTTGTGACCACCTCCTGAAATTTGACGAGGATGCAAAACAACACCTTGTATACCGTCAAAATGTATGGGACAGCAGTTTTTTTTAAATACCGATGAAAACTTTCTAAGTGTGTGCGGTTCAAAATGATGTACTGAGTATGTGTGATGTTACGTTTTTCACGTTGGTGTCCTTTCTACCCTGTATATGGACCCTTCACAAAACCGCCAACCAAGCATTCTTTACATAAAACTAAGTAACCCTACGCAAAAATTATTGCTTATTGGATATTACTTCTTTTTTCTCTCCTCTAACTCCTTTAAGTCAACGTACCACTCAAAACATTGTGCATAAAGATGCATTGAATAGTAAACGGGTCATGGAGGTATTTAAAGAACAGTTATAACATTAAAAACTAGTAGTATTTCAAGAAAAACTTGTGAAAACGTTGGAACTTTGACGTCCAATATCTCAGTAACTAGAAGGTATTTTCAGGTACATATATACCAGGTATCGTCCAAAACGAAAATATGTTTGCAATGAGGAAAACAAGTGCCTTTCGGCTTCGTTAAGGGTATATTAAAACCCTTTATAGTAAAAAGTTACTTCTTCATTTATAACATTACCGGCTTCGCACGGGTGCAATTTACTAACAGTGCCATATACAGGGTGTAACGGAAAGGGTATATACATCCTTAAGGGTGTGCTACAAACCATCAAACTGAACATGTTTCTAATAATAATAAAAAAATTGCAGCAAAAAAAAAAAACAGCTGCCTATACATTTGGGTCGAATAGGTATTGCAATTTGCTATGGGGCAGCAGATATTTTTTTTGCTGAAAAACATGTTTTATTATGAGAAACATGTTCAGTTTGATAGTCTGTAGCACACGCTTAAGTATGTATATACCCTTTCCGTAACACCCTGTATACAAGCTAGAACCGGCCATACACATTCACAGCCACCATACAAAATTTCATTAATATTTGGGTGGTTTCGGAGATTAGCGAGTACGAACATTGTGACATGTGTTTTTTTTTTAAATTAAGATTAAAAAATGTTTTTTTTTTAATTATTTCTTAACTCGGCAAAAGATCGTTGCTCAAAAGTTAGTTCCGGACTATTTATTCATTGCGTTATTGACGTTGTAAAGCATACGATCATTTCAAACATGAGGCAATGGATAAATGGATAATGAAATTCCTTCGAATTGTGATAGCAAGTGCGTTACGCAATTGGAGCGCTGATTCCTTCGAGTTAATACTTCGCTCGGTAACTTTTAGAAGCAAATATTGACTCAGCCGATTTTTCAAAAAAAAATCCTCTCCCAATATTTCTGGTATATGAATGTCGAGATAAACGCGGAGGCTTACTATGTTATGTAATAAACAAGAAAATATAAATTTCAAAGTCATTTTTTTATCATTCGTGAGGCAGAGGGACCTGTTGGCCAATTCAAAAATGCATTAGGTCGACTGATCCCGCGGGTCCCGCATGTGCCGGATCTGTTGCTTAAAGAGCCCTATTTGAAGTAGCTTATACAACCTATTTTTTTTATCCATACTTTCATACTAATATTATAAATGCGAAAGTCACTCTGTTTGTTTGTTTGTTACCTTTTCACGACTAAACGGCTGATCGGATCTTAATGAGATTTGGCAAAAAGATAGATTTTAACCAGAAGAAGGGCATAGGCTATATATCATCACGCTACGACCAACAGGAGCGGAGCAGCAATGAAAAATGTTGCGAAAACGGGGATAATGTGACGCAGACGAAGTTGTGAGGGACAGCTAGTATCCGATAACTCTAGGGTTACATTCTGTAGGTAAAAATAATACTAAAACTCCAAGAATAGGTGGTCCAAAAATGCATAGTTTCGGAGATATCATCAATCATAATTTACTTAGGTCAAAAATTATCACCAGTATCATGTGACGAATCTTTACTTTTGCGAGGTTGCCACACTTCGCAGTAGTGTAGTAAAATAGTAGTAATTTCATTGATAAATATGAGTAATTCTTTTTAGTCAAACCAATAATTCATATTTAAAGCTAAGAAAATGCGAAAAAAACAAAAAATAAAAGTATGATTATGACATAATTTATATGCGAATTGATTCTTTGATATGGTCTCAATCATATCCTAGAGTTATGAGATATAAAAAAAAACAGTTTGTAAAGGTAGCCGAGAGCATTCGCCTGTAATGTAACAGTTCAGATTTACTTGTTTCTGTACGGAATCGAATCTTGCATTGTTAGATTACATGCGAATGCTCTCAGTGAGGAAGCAACTTAAGAGATACCGACGCGCAAACTGAGACTAAAAATTCCAGACCTTTAGCATAGAAACTCTATCCTCAGTTTTTTCTTTATCTTCACTTTTTCCTTTTTATTGGATGGACTGATAGAAAATAGGTCATGAAGTGGATATAGTGTAAACAATCAGCTGGGCTTACTGTCCAGGTTATGTTATTTTAAGTAGTGACATACATTAATTGTTGACATTAATTTTGTGATACAGTTGACATTCATTCTTGTTTTTTTCATATATTAGTATTTTTCATCGATTTTTTTTTCACCCAAATCCACATTGTTAGTTTTTCTGTGAATAAAAGTACATAAATACAGAATAGAGATTACTGGAATCCTTTTGAATTACTGATGGCCAGTACCATCCAGTATCCATGTCGAATGGTATTAACTCGGTCCTGTACAGAATTCGCTAAATTATTACCATGTCATGCAGCCTGGTTTAAAAATGTACCGATTTGTGTGAGTGTGAGTGTGAATTTGGTGTTATTCAGTAAATACAATATGATCTAATATATGTTCGATCGTCAACAGTTTTTATGACGTCACTAGCCAAGAACCGATCAGGTGTTGCCACCCACGCCCCCTTTATGGCCATGTCAGTTCCCTCATTTTGCTTTACTTTTACTTGTTATCTAAAAATGATAACATATTTCAAATCTAATCTCGATACCTAATTACTTTCACGGATCGGACATATTTTTTTAACATATTGTATAATCACTACATAGTATAAAAAATTAAATTTAAAATTTAAAAAACCCCGGACACAAAAAACCTCTAAAAAACCATAAATAAAATAATTCAAGCGTCTTAGCGTCGGGGGTCCGCTTTGTTATGTGCTTGTACAAAGCGGTCTACTTAGCGGTCCCCCGACGCTAAGACGCTTTTAGGGGGTTTTTAGGTTTTTAGGGGGTTTTTAAAATTTTTAATTTTATTTTTATTTCATGCTTATTAAACTTATATTGTTTTATCTTAGCCTTGACTGTCCCAATACTGGGCATAGGCCTCCCCCATTGCTTCCACTTTTCTCGGTGTTGCGTGTCATCTCGCCAATTAACGAAAACAGCAAAAAATAATCTTTCTGGGGGGAGGGAGGGGGGGCACAGACCCACAGGTACACAGATACAAACGTCAAACTTATAACACCCCTCCTTTTCGGTCGGGGGTTAAGAACAAAGTCGCTTTCTCTGTCCCTTTGTCCCTATGTATGCTTAAATCTTTAAAACTACGCAACGAATTTTGATGCAGTTTTTTTTTTATTAGATAGAGTGCTTAAAGAGGAAGGTTTATATATACATCCATTGAACAGTGGAGAAATACTGTTATTTTTGAGGTTTCTAATGTGATGTCGTAAATAATTACATTTTTTCCGTTTACATTGCAAACGCAGGCTGAACCCAATGAGATTTATCAAAATAATGTACTAAGTATTGTACACATTGCAAAGGTCTACAGAAAACTCCGCGATGGAATATGTCTATCTCTTATGGATATCCCACAATAACATTTTTTTGTCATTTACTTTTTACGACAAATAATGGCTAATTTTCGAAGCGATTTTAACCAATACAGCATTAATCCTTATCAAATTAAATACCTTAAATACATTGTTGATTTAAATCATATGCTGTAAAGAGCCATATAGATCGATAGATCTATATAGCCATATAGATCTATCGATCTATATGGCTTTTTACAGCATATGATTTAAATGAATATTTTCGAAGATATTACAGATTTCAAAATTGCGGGACTTAGCGTTTGCGACGGTACCGGCTGGCCGCGGGATGTTTGTATTGTCTAATGACAAGAAAGCTGTGAACGTAGTATATAAAGACATTCTGTAATATATTAATTGTTGTAAAAATAAAATAAAAATGTAAAAAGTAAAAATGTAGTGCATGAATTTAGATATTCCAAAGATAGCAGGAAATCTTCATGGTATAGGGAAAGGGGAATTGTTTTGTGTTTTGGCAGTAATGAATAAATCAAAACTACTGGATCGATTTTAATCATTTTTTCAGTGAGTGACATAGGCTATATATTTTATACCCGTGCGAAGCCAGAGCGGGCCGTTATGTTTTTATATACAATCTTCACAGTTTTTCTGTAGTGTAATAGTATCAGCATTGCACCCGTGCGAAGCCGGGGCGGGTCGCTAGTATTTATATAAATACCTATATTTTTAAATGTTTTGTTTTTTTTTACCAATATCGGATGAAACATTTATTTGAATACAGTAATTAAGTAAATAATTTACAAATTACAAAAAGGTCTAAAATAAAAATGTGTGAAAGTATTAAAACTTGATTAGAATAACAGGGTGTCAAAGAAACTAATATTATAAATCCAAAGTAAGTTTGTTTGTTACCTCTTCACGGCTATATCACTGATCTAATCATCCTGAAATTTTGTATTCGTTGTTAGGTGTACAGAAACGGAGATAGGGTACCTGTCATCCCGAAAAAAAAAGTTCTGTTTCCGAGACAAAACAACAATAACGTTCCTATGATAATAGATAGCGCCACGAGTCCGGGCCTATTATATTATTGTCGAATTCTAAATTGAGCAAAACTGTAGGCAAAAGCAATTTGAAATAAAATAAAAGATTGTCGGTTTTTTTTAAATTGAATGGAATGGAAAAATCATAGCATATTCAGCCTATAGTGTTCCCACAGCTGATGCTGGGACAAAAGCCGAGAGATCTTTATTAGAGATATTTTTCTATCTAACCCCCGGACCCAGAGTGGGTTGTAGATGCCACAATGTGGCTTAGAAGTTTTGTTCCTGGGACTTGCTCGTCGAAACCGTGCCACATTGTAAAAGGTTAGCTGAATGTTGTACCTACTTTTTGAATTAAGTTCAATTTGTTCAATAATTCAGGCACTGAAACAAAATGACTGTCATCCATAAGTTACTTATTGTAATTATAAGAAGAGCAGGTTAAGTTGATAACGTCTTGTTGAGAACTAACGTCAGAGACTTACCCTTTTAACCATTATCTTTAACATGGCCTGTTTGACGCAGCCATAGGGTACCCGCCAAGCATATTTAATAATTTCTTCTTCTAATAGAAAATCGCTAAAAAGGCTGCTTTTAATAAAAAAAACATAACAGTGATGGTGATTTCCCGTGTATGAGGGAAAACAGATAAATATAGACTCCAGTACTATTTCAAAGAAAAATAAAGCCAACAAAACATTCTTCAATTTATCTAATGAGTTCATAATACCATTGAAGACCCATAAACCGTTCCGAACAATACATCTCCCAGCAAAATCTCCTTGAACTCCCGAACATAAATCAAAATCAGTACAAAACATACAGAACGATATTGTAGTGTTACATACGGGCCAATTTTGCTTGACAATTTTATCCACTTCTGAGTGCCAAGATAAATTCCTCGTTCCCAGAATTTAATTCATTTGTTGATGAATGTGTGGCGCATTAAGTAGAGTATTCTGTTTTCCTCGATAATTTTTCATGTGTGACTTTTCTAATGTTGTTATTTTGGCGTGTTATCTTAAATGTTTTGAGTGTTATGTTTTCTTGTACATTCAGTGCAGGTCCACACCAGGTTTGAGCCTGTGTGGTTCTTATCTCAAGATACCATCTGCATGGTAGTGGTGTGGTACTTTCATACAAGCCGACAAGCTTGACTTGCTCTTAGAACCTACTTCTCTTCATGATGTTAGGTTGTTCTTGCCGTATTGTTGGCTCCTAGGCTCGCCACTGCTGCATGGTCTTCATTTGACTTGACCAAGACTATGTCTGGTTTCCTGTCCCATTTCAGGGTTTTCTGTTCGAATAGGAAACACTGAAATTGTCTTATTTTGAAACATAACTACTTTCGATACAAACAATGATATATTCGTATACGTATCGAAATAATCAGACCAAGAAAAGAATCGGATATGAGTGATGGCGAATGTTTTTTAGTATGGCGTGTACACGCCATTACACGTTACAAGCCCTTGATGGATGCAAGTAACTTAATCGCTAACCTGTAACTAGCCGTGCCCCGCGAACTTCGTCCGCGTTGAATTATTATTATAAAAATATTACTTCCCTATTTGAATCGGATTTTGTTAACAATTCTAAGGTTTTTTTTTTGCACTTTAATTTTATTTATTTGTATAAATGAAATACATCACCAAATATGTGTAATTGTAGGACTTATCAGGCAATCCGGAGGCGTAAAAATTTTATTTAGTATTTTAACTAAAACACGAATAGCTACATTTTAATATTGTTCATTCAATTATGACACAAAATTAAGGCCATGCTCGCTCCGGTGTGTGATTAAGTAATTTTTACGCGAGTTTTTCTAGAAAAGTGTTTTCTTAACTGAGTTAATCCCACTGTGCACTGATTAACATTATGTTAGCCGTGTAGACAAATATTCACATTGTTCACGGTGTTGCTAGTGGACAAATACTGTAGTTTGTCTATGTCTTTGACTAGTTAGATGTGTTTTCTGTATGCGTCTTGTATTGTCTATTCGTGTACGGTTTATTTGCTAACGGTTGCGTTGTGTGTGCGGCTTAGAACACACAGGACAGAGGAAGATTAATCATGAAATGTACCAAACATTCATATTATTACCTGCTACCCATCCCGGCTTCAAAACAGGTGCAATTTAATAATGGAAAATATTAGAAGGGCCTTAGCAAACCCCTGTCAATAACGAACACAACAAAAAAATATTATCCAAATCGTACAAGCCGTTCTCAAGGCAAGTATAGATACGATATAATTTTGATTCCAAATGAATATATTACATAAACACACGCTCTTTTCCTATAGGGTAGGCAGAAACTAAATACGATACAGATCACAATCACATCATAATCGCGTGACAATAAAGATCATAAAACATCAAGCAAATCTGTGAACACCTGTACACACTTCATCATCCGGAAAACATTTCCCATTACAATGTGTATTGACACGCTTTCTATTTTCGTTATAACGTTTATCGTCCCCATTTATTAGCAGTAAAAACGTTTAATTTGTTTGCGGTGGGCCGGTAAAGCGGTTTACGAGCTCACGTGATTACGGCATAGCTTTAACGATGCTCCTGAGATCTGGTTTGATATACACCCTTATTTATTGCGATCGGCATAGAGTAATAAAATTGTATAGAATCGAAACTCATTTACAGACCGTTCACATTTATTTTCGTCTAACATATAATATTTATCCCTTATGACAATGAAGATAAATGTCAACGTACTGCAAAATCAGGGTTGAAATCACTGGGAAGCGGTCTACGGTGAGACGACAATTGTGACGAGGTAGTGCATCCTAACCTAACACATTCGTTCCTCTTGCTGAAAATCTTTCACATGAGTTGCCTGGCTGAGCTGGAAGTCTTTAAATAGATCCCGGACTCAGGTTGGTCGCAGCTAGGTAAACCTACTCGGGTTGCGGTGTCATTAAAGACTCTGCCCTGGAGTGTAAATGTGGTGCTGTTCCACCAACAATGGGGCACTTATTATCGTGTCCTGCGTGTTCTGCTGTTTGTTCATTACAGAAACAGATGGACGATGCCGACGGCACCAAACTTGTGACTCGGTTCTGGGGTGACACAATTTAGATTGCCATCGACACGCTAAGGGGAAGAGGTCAAATAACAATGAAAGTACAGTACTAGTATCCAAACATCCACCGTTCCTAGTATTTGACTTAGAAAGCGCATCTTTTGGAACAATGTGAGCTATTGTTTCTCTGTGGTTACTCCGGTGGCAACTCCAGTTTGTTTTCGAAAGCACGGTTTACTGGTTGATATTGCCGATGATCAAGGGGTGTTCCCACCACACATCTGTTCCTACTAAATGTTAAGATCTGACCATGCTGAGATAAATAAAATAATAGTAACAAGAAAATCATGCCATTTCAAACCATCCATGCAAGTAAATTGACAAAATCGGCGCTAGCCAATTTCATACCGAATCATAGGCGGGATTCGCTGCATTTTCGCCAGAGCTTTACAACACTGATTGCGTTACCCGAATCTACTGACCTGGAACTGGAGGCAGTACGAGTAAGAGTTTTTATGTTGGGCTTGCTTCCAGCGTGTCTGCAGTTGAATATAAGTATTTTGCATGGAGCCACAGTCTCTCTGATCTCCACTTACGAAGACTCGTATCGTGTTCTGGGTTTCAGGATTCTGACTCGGATGTATCGACAGTCAAAGATCTATAAACCGCAGCTTTGACGCTTCTAACTGTATTCTTTGCCATCGGCCTCCTTTTATATTTTGAATAGAATGTTGGTGTAAAGGGGATTCGTGTCAGCTGTTCTCGTAAGCAAATGTTTTTGTTTTGATGACCTAAATGGCTTTGGAGTGTCCGTGTTCCATCGTAAGAGACGGGGCTTGATTTCCGATTCGCGACTATTTGTAGGCTATTGGACTGTCCTAATTTATTTCCACTGAATGTATATTTTTAAACCCAACCAAATTGGAGGGGGTGTTATAAGTTTGACGTGTGTATCTGTGTACCTGTGGGTCTGCGTATCTGGGTATCTGTGTGTCGCTCTGTGGCATCGTAGCTCCTAAACGGATCAACCGATTTTGATAAAATTGGTTTCGTTTGAAAAATGTTTTCATCGAGAGTGTTCTTAGCTATGTTTCGAGAAAAGCTGCTCAGCTGTTTGAAGATCATCACCTCTTTTCTAGTTGATGAAGGTAAATAAACAACTTCCACAGGTCTGGTCGATTCGAAATTTAAAATCTTGTCACTTGTCATCATGGGCATCGCCGGGGGGGACCGCTGAGTAGACTGCTTAGCGCAAGCACGAAACAAAGCGGTCCTTCGACGCAACGACGCTTGAATTAATTTATTTTAGGTTTTTAGAGCTTTTTTGTGTTAGGAGTTTCTTTATTTATTAATTTTTTTTTTTACAAGAAGCTTCGCTGGTCAAGTCATCATCTGCCTAGCCTTTTTCCCAACTACGTTGCGGTCAGCTTTCAGTCTAATCTGATGCAGCTAGTAGCTGTATTTTACATGGAGCGACTGCCTATCTGACCTCAACAACCCAGTTTATAACCCATTACGATATACTTGGTAAAACTGGTTGTCTAGACTAGACTAGACTGCCGACCTGATGGTCCCTTGGAGCAAGTCATTCAATTTTATAATCTGATATAGTATGATGAGATCACCAAAATGAACAACTCTTAAATATTACCATACCTATCATATACACGCTGTATTGAAATCTTAAAAATAAATGTTTGGGACTTATGTAGACACCTACGTGGTAGGCACTCTTTCTGAAAAAAAAAAATTTCACTGAGTGTGTTTTTACGATCCTCACGTCGTTTTAATAGAACCTATTACGTACATGGTTAGATAAGTGAGTAATCTTTCCCTGTCATTGGCACGTTGAGAAGTTTTGCAAACATTTTGTACAGAGCTCGTTTTTATTCTTTACACTTATGAAACTTTGCTAGGTTTTTCATTAGTTCTTGCCGTGGGAATAGCGAGGCTAGATGGATTGCCCCCATTCGTCTCCACATCGGGCGTTTCTTTAATTTGCACTCCACTGCAGCGACAAATGAAAAATTACAATGAAATTGTGCCAAATTGTATGTAAATTTGATTTTTATACCTAATACCTTTTTTCTTGTAGTCTGTAACCTTTTTGTTTTCCTTTATCCCGTCATAGTAGTTGAAAAACAAAGATGGTTTTTGGGTCTGTCTGTATGAACGCGGTTTTCTTCTAAATAACAGAACGGATTTTAATGTTGTTGTCAGCAATACTTTTATGAATTTACTTCCTGGCATGAGGTTCTGGGTTCGAAACCTTCCCAGGGTTTGTTCCCAATAGTTCGAAGATTTTGTACCATATGGGATCTTTTTGACCAAGTAGATCTACGATTTTGTACCTAAGACCTATATAAGGTTATATCGTAGCACCACTGGGAAAATAAATTTTCGTTAGTTGTACCGTAGAAATTTTTAGTGGAGCTAGTGGAAACGAACCTAATTTTGTTTCCACTAGTCCACTAGTACAAGTCGTAGGGCTAGTGGGAAATAATATTCATACTAGTTCTACAGTAGTACTGTTTAGTAGAACTAGCGGGAACGAACCATTCCCGGGTCGAGAAAATTGATATAGGGTTTTTCCATCTGGAATTTTCAGTAGCAGCCACGAAGTCTGGATTCGTGCCTGGTTGATGGCAATTGGGTCGCCCCATACTACATGAGACTTAAACATAATTGTTGAAATGTGGGTGTTTCATTAGATACACCTCTGCCTAACTCTTCGCGGATAACAGTCGTCAGGTTATTTATGTTATGTTGTAACAAATTATTCCACAAGGTTTGTGTAACTGTGTGCGTGCCTGTGACCCAGGAAATTATCAGATTATACCATGTTAAAATATATGCAATTTAAAATAAAAAAATACATGTAGGTTTTATGAAAACTATACTGATACTATGTTACACAAAATCATCATCTGCCTAGCCTTTTCCCAAACTATCTTGGGGTCGGCTTCCAGTCTAACTGGATGCAGCTGAGTATTTTACATGAAGCGACTGCCTTATCCCTCGATATCCCTTGGTAAGACTGGATGTCAGACTTTTCGCTTCTGACTATTATTTATTGTATTTTACATGCAGCGACTGCCTATCTGACCTTCACAACCTAGAAACTAGGTAATACGATACCCCTTGGTAAGACTGGATGTCAGACTTTTTGGCTTCTGACTACTCGTAACGACTGTCAAAGATCTACAAATGACAGCCGGGACCAACGGCTTACCGTGCTTTCCGAGACGGAGGAATCTCGGTATGTAATTATGGTCGTCCATCCACGGACCAACCTCGGCAAGCACGGCTTAACCTTAAAGATCGACCCGGGCGGCTGTTATTATTTAGCCACGAGCTCCTCCTATGTTACACAAAATATCCTTTCTCAATGCCTCTAATTCAATAAAAAGAACCAGAACGACACTCATGAAACTTCACCGTCCTTTATTAGTTCCCTAGAACTGAGGTCTAAGACGGATCGCTCCCATTCGTCTCCATATTGGGCATTTTCTTTAATTTTGTCGCGTAACTATTGCGGTGCGACTATTTGTTACTTTATCAATGTCAAAGGCGGCCTACTGTGGGTGTTACTTTGACCGTGGAGTTCTTTAAGAAATGAGTTTTTCCTTAATCACTATAACCGTTCTCACTACGATTTTGTCGAATATATTTGATGTAAAGACTGACATGGGAGAATGGAACGTTATGCACCGATCCCAAGTAAGAAAAGAAAGATGTTTTGATGCAAAAGCTGGTCTCAAATTGCCCTAAGTATTTATTAAGTTATCCTGAAATTAACTAGAATTCTTGCTTATCATCAGGCCAGTCCAGTCATTCCGCGATCATGGCGCTTGCAATATCGTCAAAATATCGGGAAATTAAACAAATAATAATCACGGAAAATATCCTGCGGGTTGTTCGAAAGAGATACCGCGGCCCTGGAACACAAAGGGCGAAGAAGGAACATGGGTGAGTTTTAGTCAGTACAAGTCTGACACTCCCTCCCGCTCCGCCCAGAGCCGGAGAAAAAAAAAAAAAACAACATACGGCAGTCGGCACCTATCAATATTTTTCGCGGCCATTAGTGGAATAATTTATTATTTAAATTTATTCCACAAATGGCACGTACGGATTAGTAGGTACTAGTGTTGGGATGTTTAGTTTTGTAAGGACGTCAAAATAAAAATAAAACCATTACTGCCGCGCCCGTTCATGTTAAGGCTGCCCCCATTTACGTTGCGCTCGCTCAGTACTACAACCACTAGACCGAAAAAAAACTATTACAAATAATATACTTAAAATGAAGTGAAACATAACCATCGTTTTATTTACACCATTAGATAAGAACCGTGAAAGTGTAAAACAGTGAATGATGATGATGTGTGTCAAAGGATCGACGGCCGATGGAGTAAAAAGTCCTGCCCCCGTATTCACAAACGCTCGGATTCCAAATGCCAAAACAAGATAGACATACGACGTCACATCGAATAGAAATCGAATCCGAGCGTTTGTGAATATCGGGCCTGAACTGAAGACCGCGTATAGGTAAGCAAAGCGCTGTATGCCCCCTCAGCTAGACGGACCAATGACCCTTAAAGGAGGCTGCGCGAGATTCACTTCTAACAGTGGACTACTCCTCTTCTTCTTTGCTTTCGCTTCATCCCGTTACGCGTGATCGGCTTTCTTAATCCTGTAGCGCCACTAACTTCGCTGCCTGGTAAGCATTGTCATCCGTTAGGCCAAACTTTTGCGGGTCCTTCCGAAATTTGTCATCCAGGTAGTGTGCGGCCTACCTCTCCTTCTCTTTTTGTAGCCATGGAAAGGCACTTTTCGCGATAAGATCATCGGGTCTACGCATAATTCTATCAGTGGACTACGATAGGCTGACAAGATTCATAGAAAAGAGGGAAGAGATTAGACGTTTGCCCTTGCCCACTTCCTTTCTGTAACATATGTAAATAGTGCTATAGAATTTAAAGTAAAAAAAAACTCTCCTTCTCTGACCCATTAAGTATCCACAACATCGTACTACCACATGCAATACCATAAATTTATAATTCAAGCACATAAAAACGTCAAGAACCATGATAAAACAGACACACAAAAACCAGTCCATACGTATAAATTCGCGTATTGTTCCCATTACAAAAGTTCGGTGCAGCCGCAAGCTCGGTAGTTGGTGTAGCTTATATGCAAAAGCTGCGCTGTATCGCTGTAGCATTCTTTAATTAAAATTATAAAGCGCTTTTTGGAGAAATGTTCCTGTTCGTTCGTATTTAGTTCGTTCATTTGTTTTTGTCTGTGAATACAACTGCGCTGTTGCTTTCGGTATAATTCTGTGGCTCGGTATTGTTGTGTTAAAGTAAGTTGTTTAATTAAATTGTGTTTGGATGAGACTGTAACTGGTGATTCTGTGAATGTTTCTAGCTGGTTGACTGATCTAGAATCTTATGTTTCACGTCATTCTTCTGTCGTTACGTTCTTTGGGATTTAGTTCATGTTGTTTAAATAGTCAATCAGCAATGTTTAATGTTACTGTTGGACAAATGCCTGACATCCAGTTTTAGTTTTTTTCAATTCAGGGCTAATGTGAAGGTCGTTGGTTTTTTCCAGCTCGTGCTACCATCTTCTGCGAGGTCGGCCGCAATGCTTTCAGCAACGTTGGCTTATAAATTAATATCGTCAGTCATTTTTTTTCTGACATGGCCTAGTATTAATTTTCAAAACAGATTAGTTGATTGTTCTACTGGCTATAAAATAAAAACAGTAGAAGAATAGAATAGAAGTATGTGATATAAACCTTTCTTAGTCATATCAGTACTAAAGGCTAGTTACTTATTGAGAGAAACAAAGTACCTACCTCAAGGTTTTAATTATGCTCATCAGATTTGTGATGACCAGGAACATTTCCCTGAGAAAAATATACTCCTCGTTGGCCCCCAACACAAAATTTTCTCAAATTCTCATTCAACTAGTGTGCCACCATTTTCTTACGACACATAAATCCATCTAAGTCTCAAGGATGCTGTAAATCAGAGACGGACAGTCGGTAAAAGAGGACCTGCATTTATTGAGATAACGGTAACATATAGACTGAAGTATCATTAGACATTCCGACTGCTATTGGAAAAGTGGAGTACTGTTATTTATCTCGGATGTAAACCTTATTTCAATGAGAATAAAGGTGCTGAAAAATAACAATAAAATGGCAGTTCCTTTTCTTTATGTACCTACTTATATCTTTAGAAATGTTTATTATAGCTCTTTCCCTTGAGAGTAGGCAGAAATTATAAACATCACGCCTGTAATACCTAAAGACTTAGACAGAGGTGTATACTATTAGCGCACCCATATTTCGCCAGTTATGTTTTAAGTCCCACGTAATAGGGAGCGAGCCTATTGCCATCAACTGGGCACAAACCCAGACTCCGTGGCTGCTACTGAGAGATATCTGAACGAAAAACCCAATAACACTTTGCCCTGGCCCGAATCGAAACCAGCAGTCAACCAACGAGGCAGCCATTGAAAAAAACAGCAAAAATACAGAAACAAAATCTACATAGGCGGATATTATAGTAAGGCATTTAATTTGCGTTGGTTTTTGTTTACGCGGTATTTTATTCGTTTTTGCATAAGGTGAACTTTTGTAATTAATAAAATAAATATTAAAAATTACATGAAATCGTTTCAATGTTTTCATGCTATGGGACAATCGACACTCTTATCGGTAAACTTGGTTCTAAAATTTTGTACATTTCGTTGCATTTTAAAGTAAATAGAGATATTAATAGCAGAGAGCTAAATAATTTTAAACCAGCGTAAAAAGGAAAAGTCCGTGTATTTTAGTGTTTATGAAAATAATACAACGTGTAATTGGGAATTGCTTACATGATCCGATACGATTAGAGATTAACTACGGGGGTGGCGGCGTTTGTTTGTAAAAGTAATTACCAGCTTTAAAATCTTATCAATTTTTTTAAATATTATCCTGTAATAAAATAATTTCATACCACGTTGCAATCTTACGGTATGTTTTTTTAAAAATTTCATGTAAAAAAAGTAGTCAGCTGCATGTATGTAAGTGAGGCCAATATGACAACAGGATGACACCGTACGTAAAACTAAACGTAGTATGAGTATCATAGACCAAAGTGGTCAATAAAACAGCTATGACCTCGATTTTTAATGATAAAATAAAACCAATATTTACCAAAGTTTGGCTAGTGACTATTTCAATTAAAGTGCTTGCCGACCAGTTTGTAATATTTTCAATTTGTTAATTAATTTTTGCTAGGTCTTTAGATCTAAGTTTTATAATTAAGTGGTAAATGAAATTCGCTGTAAATAATAATCTTGAATGGCGCCTTCAAAAGATAGTTATATTAAAAAAGAAAAAACAAAAGAATTCAATTTGTGGGAAAAGTGTTCTTACGGACTACTAGAGTACCTTTAAAGCTGGATTCCATGCCATTATTGAAAAAAAAAACATGTATTTGAGCTTGGTGAAAATGTAAAACTGATTCCTTTGCTATTAACAGAAAAAATAACGTCATTTCAATTTCAGGATCAATTGTAAAAAAATCGTGCTGTCTAAAAGCCCCTACCTCTCGCCAATTATTTTAAATACGGAACCGCATCTTCCCTTCCGTTAGCTCCGATTCCATTACGTTCCCGGAACAGTCCCGTGACCCAGTACCTGTACAGTGCACGTACCGGTATCCTCAATCACTTAGTTATACCTGTATTGTTTGCAAGGTAGTCTGTTCTTATCTTAATAGCAATATTTGGGTCTGGGTACTGGCTTTCGCGTGTTGACAACTTTGGTTCAAAAATGGGAATCGTTCATTGTTTGTAAACTGTGTGTTTGTTTGTGTGTATTTGTGTTGTCAAGGATTTGAAAAAAATTAAAAGATTTCGACGATTTGAGAACCTCCACATCATTTAAAGCTGGAGTCATATTACAAGTAAGAAGAATTTCTTCCACTTATTAAGAACACCTAAACCTATCTTGATGACGAGGTTGACGATATTTTTTTAAATCTATGTATTCAAAACATGCTGCGTTAGCTCCAAATCCAGGGTCTGCTGATTTGGGTCGAGTAGTCATTGACATTTTGTATTTGTTTATTTATTTTCACACAAAATACTTGACAGGACATTAAGATGGAAGAGCATTAAGGTACTAATTACTTATTTCATAAGACATTTCGTCCTGCAAACTTGAATTTTAATAATAACTTAATTAGTAATTTATGCATTCCGGACCATATTATTGGAAATGCAAATCAATTTTATGAGGAATTCTTTTCGGTAGTTCACGTAGAGCTCAATAATACATTAAAAATGAAAACTAAATCTATTTACCCTAAGTTTATGTTCAGTGACTGGGCAACTAAGGGTATTAGGATAAGTAGGGAGCGATTGTTTGAGTTGTACGGCCTTAAGCCTTACATCAATTCGGAGACTTTTAATAAATATGTTGCAACTTATTCAAAAATCTTTAAAATCACTTGCAAGGTAGCTAAAGCCTTATTCATTAGCAACAAGATTAAGTCCATTGTAGTAGTGTTTTCATTGGTTTGTACATTACAAGTACATTTTTATTGCATTAATTGCAGCTTTTAATTAACGATTTATTTATGGTATTTACTGTTGCGGATCCATTGTCCCACACACTGTAAGTAAATAGGTACATTTTTATGCAATTCTCTCAGCTGCAGCCAAAGCATTTTTTAATTATTTTAGTCAATTTTAGGTTTACAAATTAATATCCAATATACCTATTGTATACCATAATGTATTTACATGCTTTTGCAGTGCCTATATACGCGACAGGGGATATTATGTGTAAAGCTGCAAATACTATGGTCGCTTTTCCATTAACGTGAAGGCTGAATATGCCACCCTCACATTAAATTTTGAATTAAACTGTTGGACTGGGCTGGAAGACCGAAGATAAAACAAATCATTGCAATTGGTAATAAGCTACCTCGTTACCTCATTCGTTGTAAGTATACCGATATTAATGGATATTGAGAGTTTTACGTGTTCAGTGAAGATAGTAAGACTAGAGTCCTATTCTGCGCCACCGTTAATAGTACATTGTGTATTAAGGGCGGTAAGTAATGAATTACGATCGAGGCTCTAGTAGAAGCCCGAAATCGAAGACTGAAGGCTTTCTGAGTCGAAGTTTGTAGTTCCCGTACCGCCCGTGAAACATAGGTACAACGTTTTTCCTCACATTTGCGAATAAATAAAAAAAATGAAATCATTTCGACGTTTTGATACAAAAAACTATCGATTATTAAGAACATTAGTTGAGTATTTAAGTAACATGTAGCGAGATTGCAATAAAATTCCTGTTTAGATAATATTTTGAGACAATTTTTCAATTGCGTGTTAAATCCTTGCTTGAACTTGCGTGACCTGTGTGCTGTGCTATAAATAAATAAAAATACTTACCGACCTTGGGTTTCAAAAACAAAACAAAAAAAAAGCTCGAGGCTTTTATATGCATGGGCATTACGGCCAAGTTAACATGTATGTTTAGATACTAATGTTTACGTGCAAGTGTGATGAAAAAGATCATTAATTAACAATGTAAGTTCTGTGAAACCAAGTACCGTGAAAGCTTAAAACAGTGTATAAAATGATCTTCAGTAAAAATACTTCCTTTTTTGGTAACTTGTTCATACTTCTTTTGAAATTCTGCAAAACGGGTATCAAATGCATGTTTCGATTTCATTCAGTCAAGTTTCATTTTGGTAATCCCTGGTCTATCCATATGCTTGGTGCATGGACCGTGATCGGTAAAGCTTGGACATGCTGTGACCAAAAATGGGCAAATAAAGTCTTAATCAGAATATTGCCAAAGGATTTTAATTAGTATCGATGTAACAAGATACCAAAAAATCCAAAACCATTAGGGAGAGAACTTTCATTTATATAAAAGTTTATAAAAAAAAAAACTAGCTTAAGAAGAATATAGTATAATTCATAAATAAAAAAAGAATATGAATGGTATATTATGAATGGTATCTCGCAGTTCAACCTATGAGGTTGTCGTCTGCTTAACCGGACTATCCATTCAAATGTTATAGATAATAACTGTTGCCCGAGGCTTCGCTAGCGCGTAAGTATAAGTTATAGGATGAATAGTTGTGTAAAAGTCTGTGATTTTTAAAGTAAAAAGCCAGATAATTCATTCTGGTTAGAAAAAAGTGTATCACGGCGTATTTTTTGAAGTGGAACTTCTTATGCGACTCCCAACAAGGTTGCGTTAAACGTTTAACGCTACCATGAAGGGGGTATGAAAGCAAGATGTCTGTCACATTGGTTTTACCTCTGAGTTGGGTGTTTTTTACTCACTCTGATTTATTTGTTCCATGTTTTAGTTTAGTTTCAATAAAATAAAAAAACCGGGCAAGTGCGAGTCGGACTCGCGCACCGAGGGTTCCGTACGAACCAAAATTACTGAAGAGAATAAATGAAAGTATGTGGTGTAACAAAAATTTAAGGTTTTCGGAATTTTTCCTTTATATGTGCTGTAAAACATTGCTTCATGTCAAATTTCAATTTCTAGGTCGACTGGAAGTACCCTTTAGGTTTTGATTCCTTGCGAGTAGTTGCAAGTTTGAAAATATGCGGCTTAATTGCTGTTTCTTTTGATTGCGTTGACATAGAAGTTTTGATTTTGTTACAGCTTAAAGGTATTATAGACAAGAGTATTTAATATGAATTTAAATTGAATACCTTTATGCGTTCATGAGAAAAGAGGTAGTAAATTTAAAAATATTAAAAAATATTTTTATTAAATGATGTTACTAAAAATTTACGGTTTTCGCAATTTTTCCTTTATCTGTACTATAAGACGTTGCTTCATGCCAAATTTCAAGATTCTAGGTCGACTGGAAGTACCCTTTAGGATTTGATTCTCTTGTGAGTAGTTGCGAGTTTGACAATATGCGGCTTAAATTGCTGTTTCTTTTGATTGCGTTGACATAGAAGTTTGATTTTGTTACAGCTTAAAGGTATTATAGACTTGAGTATTTGATATAAATTTCAGTGTAATACCTTTACGCGTCCATGAGGAAAGGTGTAGAAAGTTTTAAATTATTAATAATATTTTTATTATATGATGGAACAAAAAAATTAAGGTTTTCGCAATTTTTCCTTTATTTGTGCTATAACAAGTACTTCGTACCAAATTTTAAGATTCTAAGTTCACGGGAAGTACCCTGTAGGTTTTGATTCCTTTGCGAGAAAATTTGCGGAAATTTACGGCATAAACGGCTGTATCTTTTGATTGCGTTGGCTTAGAAGTTTGATTTTTTTACAGCTCTAAGGGGCAGTAGACTTGAGTATTTGATATAAATTCCAGCTTGATACCTCGACGTGTTTCTGAGAAAAATGGTCTTGACAGACAGACAGACGGACAACAAAGTGATCCTATAAGTGTTCCGTTTTTTCCTTTTGAGGTACGGAACCCTAAAAACAAGCTTTTCAATAATTATTAATTTCTAAAATCTGTCAACGCACGTTGCTAGTGGACACAGCCTCATAATCCGTGAAATACATATCAACAAAAGTACGTGTATACGGATTTCCTAAATTGAAAACTGCCATATCGAATCCGGATATGACGTTATATTGATATTTGATGCGCCATTTTGTTTTTTTTTTTTTTGTGTGAGCTCTTATTATCCTCATTGAGAGGTAGCCATTCAGTTTGATGGGGTAATAGAGGGGAAGTAATGTTGTGAGGTTTCGTGCCTCGAAGTAGATAATTGTCTGGTTGGTTCTTGATCGGTGTATCAAACCGGTGTTGTTTGGTGATTTGGAGAAAAAAACATGTGGTTTTTAATAAAAATTAATTCTGGTTTTCATTTCTACGTAGTGATCGACAAGATTTCGTCTTTCTTATGACATATGATCTAGAAATGCCACGTTTAGCTTCAACAAAGCCTTTACAACTGATGGTGGCATTTGGTCGACGGAGCTTGGGCATTCTCTTAGCACTTTTCCCGTGACTTCGCCTCCTATACTGAATGGAAGTAACTCAGATCCTTTTCAAGGTTCCTGGCTATTTATTATTTTTCTTTACAATCCGTTCAGCCAATCAAGGCGTGGAAAAGCAGCGCATTTAAATAGTATAAAGAACGAAATAATGTGTCTGTAGAAATGTTTCTGAGACTTCATGTTCACATAACACAGTAATTTGTCTAATGTTTGTATTTAGTCACAGTGCTAAAAATGTGGGTCTAATGTTAGATAAGTAAGTACTACATCTGTTTTTATTTTTTACCAATTTAATTATTTTTATATTTTATACTTATAGCTGATTATACTTATAGATTAATTTTATTTTGTAATTTTACTGTCCTAATTAAATTGTGCTAAGTAAAGTGATGGCCTGAAACACAGGTTTAAAGGGTTAGGGTCAGGGTCGCTACCCAACCTCTGAATTAAACTAATACAACTTTTGAATAATTATGTTTTAGTTTACTTATAAGTACTATTTTTACCATTGTATAAGAAATAATATAAATATTATAGTTATAAATATTATTATGAATTTACTCAGAAAAACACTGGCTAAAATAGAAACTTTATAATCTGTATAATTGTAATAAAAAACAAATTTGTACACCTCACCAGGTAAAAGCATGTACCTACCCTACTTAATAAGATCTTATATGCTTAGTTTTGTGTGTAAACGCAAGTTTTAACAAATAAATTATCTTTATCTTTAATATTACTGCGCCTAAGTGTACACTTTTGTAATCATTTTTAAATAAATAAATTATTATTATTATTGTCCCTCACCTAACTCTTCAGCGGTTAAAGCCATGTAATGTTAATAAAATAAAAAGAAAAACACACACCACAAAAATGTCAAGATCTTATTCTTACTAAAATTGTTTACCGGCTTTTCCAACAAGCTAGCCGCAGCCAAGAATGTGTTCTAGACAGACAGTTGTTTTATTTTAACCAAAAATAATGTTGTTCGTTGTCTTGTGGTCGGAAGTGTTAACTGCTGAACATGAGGAACTGGGTTCAATTCCAAAGTGTTGATGGGCATTTCCATCAGAAATATTTTAGTAGTAGTCAGGATTTGTGCCTAGTTGAAATCAATAGGCTCACACCCTAAGACATGGAACTTAAACATAATCGGTGAAACGAAAATAATTTAATTCCCATAATTATTTTAATTATAATTATAATTACAGGCACTTTTGAATAGTCAAACAACAATAAAAATAAAGCTACAGTCCCACTGTAGCTTCATTTTTTTCATTTCATACAACAAGCTACCATCTTCCTTTCTAGACTTGCCATTTAATGTGTTTAAAGATTAAGTGAAATCTAACCTTTGTTCAAAGGCCAACTATTCCATTAACGACTACTTAAACGATAAGAATAGTTGGTCGCTGGGTTCGCACTCAAGACAATGTTTATATTCTTTCTTTCACCAAATTAGCTTAGTGATATTATATAACCTCACGCATAGTTTTTTTTTTTACTTTTTTTTTTTTTTCTTCTTTATGCACGTGTAAGCGGGCACGCCCTTTATAATAATAATAATAATAATCCATTTATTTCAGGCAACTAAAGGCCCATAGACAAAATACACAAAATAATCTTATATAATAAAAATAAACTAATACATATTAAAAAACCTTATTAACTATTACTAAACACGAAATGTTGACGGCGTCGTGTTCCGTTGCGTGGTGTCGCGTAACCGTCCCCGGAAACGTCGATAAACGACACCTTTCGGCCAAAAGTCCTCTCTCAAGCAGATCTACAGTCCCACTGTAGCTTCATTTTTATTGTTGTTTGACTATTCAAAAGTGCCTGTAATTGGCTTACTTGAAATAAATGATTTTGATTTGATTTAAACATCAACGTGCAAGAAGTACATCTTGCACGTTTCACCGATTACGCACGGTACACCTCTTAATGGCGTAATGTTATGTTTATTTTATTTTGTGAAAGAGGAAGTTACCCTCTATACTAAATATAATGTTTTCGCTTTTCTTCCGGTGTATAGATCCCATTATTTCTATGAGAGGTAAAGTATATGAAATAAAATTAGAATGAAAGGATCACTAAACAAAATTACTCGTACATTGCTGAAATGTAGTAAGTATAATCTTATTTTGTATGGTAAGTTCTTTTGTTGTACATACGTTGCCACGTGCCACGTTTTTTAGAATAAAACGCCGCCCTCTTTTTTAAGCCGTGGTTATCAAAATAATGTCAAGGGTCTCAGACTCTATAGTTCACTGTTACATGATTAACAAGAATTCTGCTGAGCATGATGATTATTTGAGAAGTGAACTTTATTGATTATCTTCGTATCAACAGACTATGATTGTCCCAGTACTAGGACTAACTTTACCACAAATGGAGGCTATTTGAATTGATGTTGGGTGATTTCGGACTGATATTATGACTGGTGATAATATCACATATGTACTCGGGTACAGCCGCAATGAATGCTATTTTCCATGAAAGCCCTTTACTATTAATAAACGCAGGTGCATACTTTTATAGGGTTTCTCAGGCCACCTGTCTCTCATTGTATCTCGTTTTTTTTGTCAATACAACAATGCATTCAGGGTATTGATGGGGTTGCCACGCTACCTACTGAGGTAGCGTGGCACATCATCATCGTACTTCTGCGAACATAGTACTGATTATGTTCGCAGAAGCGGGCATATATATATATGGCTTTCACGCCATCATACGCAAGCAATGTGCCTCCACCATGCGCAGGGTACGCGTCAGCCCCAACAACATCCTGAAAACTATATTGAACAGGTGGCATTGTATACGCCAACATTACTTTCTAAGTTTTATTTTCACTAACCAAATGGACTTTGACTGAAATAAAAGAATTTTATTTATTTATTTATATCAACCAGCCTAGCTGAATAAAAACATTTCTTTGTCTATAGTTGCGTTAGCTTGGAAATTTAGATGCTACTATTTTTACATAGGTTTCTTGCTTAACTTGGATATCTATAAAATATTACAAAATAGTGAAGTTTCAGGTTTGTATGTTCGAATGTAGGGGCTAATCATCGGAACATCTTATCAGATTCCAAAAATTCTGTCACTAATGGGAAGCTACATTATCCCCGAGTGTGAGAGGCTTTAGATAATTTCTAACCTTAATGCGAGCGAAGTCGAGAAAAAAAGCTAGTTCTTTGTAACATATAAATTGAACTAATAAGTAGTTGTAGTTCTTCGCTGTAGATATCTTTACGTCCACAGTCCCACATGAACTCCTTATTCCCGTTACCATCCATGTTTATGATAGTCCCTCCTTGATTCACCCGATGTGCCTTGCAAACCAACGTTGTTTTAGAATTAAATAGGTTTTATAGGATCAAGTCACGCAGTCATAAGTTCCCGCTAAAAACTGCTGCACCCAGGACAGACGGTATATTGATATTGGTCTAGCCCTAACAGAGTGCAACGTTTTGTAGGTTGAAATGGAAAATTGGTATAAATGATTCACATAAAATACTAAGTTTAGGAGGGGTTGAAGGATGGAAGGGGGAGGCCTTTGCCCTATAGTGGGATAATGTAGTCTTATAATAATAAATTGGGTCGAAACAAAGACAAGGTTAATTTTAATTACTTAGCAAAACTACACACATCAGACGAATCTCACCATATTTAGTACCGAAAAGAGAAAGACTTGATGTTTTTTTTTTTGGACTTTGTTCTGAAATATTAACAGAAGAGAGAAATATAACAGACTTGACGTGTATCGGTAGCTGATCATTTAACTAATTTTATGAAGTCATACTGTAAGGGGAAATAAAATAAAAATTACCCTTTTTTTTCTTGTTTTGCTTTTGCTAGACAATACTTGATCACTTTTTTTTTATTTGTGTGTCGTGTAGACTTTTGAAAAGTATTGGACACGTAGTTTTTCTTTTTTCACGTGCTTATAAAATTACGGAGATATAATATTGAGTTGAAATGGCGCATGACGTCACATGTAGGTAATTTTTAAATCTACTTGTGACGAGCCAAATGAGCCAATTTTTTTTTTGATAAAACAATAAATACGTGTCTAATATTTTTCTATTACCTGTCTGACGGACAAAATATAATTTCGTTTTCTTTACCCAGTCTTCATCCCTATTATATTAAATCATGATAGCTATCATTAACACTTAAAACGGGATACTTACCATGTTTTACCGTTTCACTTGCTTGCTTGGACTAACGCCGAAATATCGGGAACTCAAAATGTAAACATGATAAATATCTCGTTTTAGTGTTAGTATACTACCTATATCAGTTTTAAAACATGGCACGGTAACTATCAATTACTTGGAAAGCAAATAAGAGAAAATAACAAAATCAAGTTTTAATGCGAGGACAAGTTCAAAAAGTTCTCTTCTTAACTGGTCGTGAATGATTGAAAACCAGCTTCTCGTATGAATGGAAGGGCGTAGAGTAGGAGTCAAAGTATCTTCTGACAAGTCTGTCGCCTGTTGTCATCCGCATCACAAAACTTTCCAGGAGAACTACCAGGTCTGCTGTTCTGGAACTGCAACAGTAAAAAATGATGTATTGTTTTTGTATTGTATTTGTATCGGAAGACTAAAACTAAATGTTTTTTTGAAAAATGTTAAAGACTGTCTGCTGGCCTACCATGTCGTCTTCCATGACTTCCCTGACTCTTATTCCAGTGTGAGAAAGAGATGGAGCTATACAGGATGTCTAGCGATATCTCTTTCCCACACTGGAAAAGGAGTAAAACAATAATGTTTTAAGACGTCATGGTAGGCCACCAGATTTGAGCGTAGTTCTGAGAAAATGTACCAAACCACATCATATTTTTTCCATTTTCCGAAGTAGGTAATATAAAAATTAAAAAAAAAAAAAACGATCTGTATTTTTATCGGTATTGAGCGTATACGTTTTGGATGTAATTATATAGCTGAGTATACGTTTAGGATGTATATTTTAAGGGGCTGATTTTACTGAATAACATACAACAACATTCTTAATCCATACTTACATACTAATATTATAAATGCAAAAGTCACTCTGTTTGTTTGTTTTTAAGTTTGTTTTTTATCTTTTCACGACTAAACGGCTGATCGGATCTTAATTAAATTTGGCAAGAAGATAGATTTCAATCTGGAGAAGGACATAGGCTATATAATTATCACGCTACGACCAATAGGAGCGGAGCAGCAATGAAAAATGTTGCGAAAACGGGGAAAATGTGACGCAGACGAAGTTGCGCGGGACAGCTAGTTTGATATTTTTCGAAGGTAAAATTAGTTTGATTAAATACCTAAATTAAATAACAAAGACCTCGTGGCTAAATAAAAGCAGCCGCTTGGATCGATCTTGAGGTTAAGCCGCGCTTGCCTAAGTCGGTCCGAGGATGGGTGACCACCCATTACATACCGCGTTTCTTCTGTGCCTCGAAAAGCATGTTAAGCCGTTGGTCCCGGCTGTCATTTGTAGAACTTTAACAGTCCTGGCCCGAAAGTTTGGCAACCAGTCTTACCAAGGGGAATCGTATTAGCTAGTACTAAACTGGGTTGTGTAGGTCAGATAGGCAGACACTCCATGTAAAATACTGGTATTCAGATGCATCCGGTTAGACTGAAAGCCGACCCAAAATAGTTAGAAAAAGGCCAGGCAGATGACGATAAGTCAATTAACAGAAAGCTAACTTAATTATAACGATATTATGGGCCGGCTCATTATGGCACAACTAAGGTCCAATAAAGGTCTAATAGGCAAAACAAATGAAAAGTTTGAAATTCTGTCTAATTAGCCACTTAACGCCTGAGACCGACTATAAACGTTACATGGCACGTGCTTTGACTAAGAAATGTTCCCGTCTCTGTCTTGCATTTGAAGTTTGTCGTGTGAGCGACAGAGAAAGGAATAACGCTTTGGTAAAGTTAAGTACGTGTTAAGGAGGTTTTATAGATCTCGGCTGGAGTGTTACTGGTAGTCCAAAAAAGCATACGAAACTTAAATTTTATTACAAAGAGAAGCTTCCCCTCTTAGTAATAAAGTCTTTAATTTCAAAAACACTGAACGATGCAGAAGGATACAGTAATGTTTTAAGCAGTGATTGCCTCGTGGTGTGACGGTCAGACTGCCAAATTATTGTGTCGAGTTTGAATCCAAGATACGCACCTCTGATTTTTTGGATTCATACGCGTTTTGTCTAATTATTATCACTTGTTTCGGCGAAGGAAAACATCGTAAGGAAACATAATAAAGCAGAGATAATTCTCGACGGCTTGTAAAGCCGAGTCAGAGGCCCCTGGGCCCTGGGGCGCATAATAACTCTGACGCTAGGTTGGGCACTAACCAAGCTTTAGTTTGCTTTATTATCCGGCAGCACAATATTCAGCCTTTGAAGAAATCTTAAATTCTTTGCTTTATTTGCTTGACTCTTCTCATTAATCAACACTTACATACACAATCGAATCACGATTCCTTTAAAATATAAACTGAAATGCATAAGATACGGGGATCGAATAAATCAGGGTTTTCGCTGATGCCTTTGGGAGTAACGAAATCACGAATGATATGGTACATTTGACTTGAACCCGCATTTACTGAGTAAAATTGGCGAATTAACTTAATTTTCCTTTTTTTTTACGCGACCAAATTGGAGAGTTTGAACCGTATTAAACAGTGAGCTATATGTATAAATGTGCATGTACCTACTGTGGTTTAGCTCTTCGAATAAACAGTTCTATCAATGGCTTTTAAACGACGAATTAAAGTCTAGAGCAGCAGTAAAATAATTAGAAATAAATAACTAGAAATGGCTAAACAAGATTTTTGGACCTACTAGGAGGTCCAAAAAGGCCAGGTTTTCTGCGCCTAGAAAACCTAGGATTTTATAGTATACATACATATACATGACCGTGCTATGAACGTATCAGGCAAAAAATACTCTTTGTATTGAAAAAAGTATAGGACTATGCCCACTAGGCTGTGCCGACACCAACCAACACCGTCGCATGACATTCACATACCGTATCGGCTCCGGGAAAATATTAGAAGTTCCTTAACACATGATCACAACACATACAGTCACCACACAAATACATAAAGGACGAGTTGGACCAAACGTACGAAGTCTCTTTCTGTCCCCAATCTTCTGGTACACGTTTTGTATTCGCTTGGTAGAGACCAAGCGAATACAAAACATAAACCAGAAAATTACCACCAAGAAGGACCACCTTAATCTCAGTCAATCATTACACACCCATACCTAACTTAAGCACCACACATATTCACACGACACTCTTATAACTAATTTATTCCTTTACTTTAATATGTAGTTTGACAACTGCGAATCCAGAACGGCCACCAGCACCCTGTTTCTGTTATGCATGGGCAAACGAGGTATGCGTTGTCTAAATTCGGACGACATGAACCGATATTCCCGAATCAAACCTTCCTACGACCGCCTCATTTCCTTACTGCACAGGATACTTACATTAGTAACCATTTTACTACTCACCTCGTTACTACGATTTTTGTTGTAGTGGTACCACAGCCTGCACCGACGGAGCATTGACATGGTTACTCTTCATTTCAATTCGCAGGCGATCAAGTGCAGAGTCATCGAACATACGATTACGCTGGATAACTCGCTCGCTCTTATTATTATTATTATTGCCTTTATTCATTTATATATATACAAATTTAATACATTTTTAAATATTCCTTATAAATTATAAAAAAAAAAACATTTAAAAATATAAAAAATTGTAGCCCACCGGTATCGGGAACAGGGTCCAAGCTACCGGCGGTCAGGGCTACAGAGAAAGGAACCTCCTAACAATACGAGCCGTGTCAAGGAGTACCGCTTTCTGAATCAAGCCCTTGATCCAGCTGCCTTACGAGAGCCTCATCAGATGTTGGTCGAGGCTCTTGGCAATTAGGCCATTGGCTGATACGACTATCGGCGCAATGATCGCTGAGTCAACATTCCACATGTCGACAACCTCGCGAGCCAAGTCAAGATACTTGATTTGCTTATCTTTCTCGGCTTTCGCGAGGTCCTTATTATTATTATTCTCGCCGGCAAATGTTAACGCTCCGTGCATGGCACGCAACGGTGACGAAATTATGGTCTAGTGGGCATGGTCTCATACTTTTCAATACCAAACCACACAACCAAATTTTCTAAACCAACAATGCCCAATATTTCTTTTTTTTTTTTTTAAATCACGCTGTATATTTTCAGTTTTAGCAAGCAATTTATTACATTTTCACACATGAAATATTATTTTTATTACACAATATGTCAAACTCAGCGGAATTAAATTAAAAGTTGGCGGTAGTTTGTTTTAGGGACGTTAAAAAAATTGCAAAAATTAAAAAGTTTAAATTGCCACTCCGGTGTGCGCTATGTTAAACGCTTGGCACTTAACACACAAACGTGGGTGTTCATGCATATTGTGGGGAATTAATGCATATTTAATTCGGCAATGACATGCTCTGGTCTCGTGTATCTGCAATTAACCGCCGTACTTTAAACAAAAACTCTGTAATGCTGTTTGGCGTCAGCAATATGTTGGTATGATAGCACTCTGCCTAGATTATTATAGACGCAGATAGGACCTGCGTCAGGCGGAAGGTGAGGGCGCCGTGGCACCTTTCAAGCCACTCCTCAAAGAGGGGACTTATCGCCACTATTGTGGCGTGCCCTGTACGCGGTTGCGAAAGTCGCTGTCTCCATGTCGCCATGAGATCGCGCCGGAGGTCTGTCCGCTGAGCGGCGATTTGCCGCGGCAGCAGTTTAGTAGTGCCTCCGCGAGTCATTCATGCAGGCGCGCGAGGACTATCGCCTCCAGATCCCATGGCGGCAATCCGGCCAAGAGGCTCGCCGCCTCGCCCGAGGTCGTGCGGTACCCCCGGATTAGCCTTACGGCTACCACCTCCTGGGGCGCGTTCAGGTAGTGGGCGGTTCACCGCCTCAATGAACGCGCCCACACCGGGGCCCGGGGCATAAAGGGCCATGGACCGAGGTAAGCTAGCTTCACATTCGATTTAAACTCCGTTTACGTACTACTTTTCTATTACTACCGTACTATTCTTCTGTCCTTGTCTCCATTTATTTGGGATTGGCGCAGCATGTCTTTTTCTTCCATACCTACTTCTCCATTACTCGTCATCTCATCAGAAATTTCCCTTCTTGCCCTATCATCCTTCACACAGTCCATCCATCGTTTTTTTGGTCTTCCTCTACTCTTATACCCCCTTGTGGTCTACTGTACGTAATCGTACGTAATACTACTTGTCATAAACGTGTAAGTTTAAATTGGCATAAAGCTGCCTAACATTGTTATTCCTTTACCGTACCTTAGCATCACGGTATCCATTTCATCAAAGAACTTGATCGTCTCGTTTCTTGCTTCCACATTAGAAGTCTGCATACCAATCTGAAAGTAATAAAATATATTCATATTTATAGTTTTTTTCCTGGGTAAAAACTTACATCGTTTTTGGCAAAGTAACTTATAAGATCATAGGATTCGGCAATTTTAAGCGACTTTTCAGTAGTTTTTTTAGTTTTAGTTTATACGACGCCCGAGAGCTGAGTTCAGTTAAAACATCGACAAATAATTATAAAGATTTTTCAGGAGAAAGTTAAGAACATGCAGCATGAAATCTAGAAAAACATCATCAAAAAATCTTTTAAAGCTGAAAGAGGGTGAGATACGCTTTCTTTACATCCTATAGTATAATCTTTAGGAAGTTAGAAACGAAGTAGGTTCATTGGTTCCCACGTACAATACGTATACGGCAAGTTTCGTGATATCGCAGAAAAATACAGTAGGTATGAAGGCCAAACCCGTTTAAGAGTTTACATATTTAATGCAATCAGTATAGGTAGCTCTTGGGAAGCTTGGCAGAGAACGGCACAATCAAGCCTTAAAAGAGCTAGGTATCGTTTGTGAAGATTGTTTTAGCTTGTATTTTAAAGAAATCGTCGTAATAATACGCGGTGGCTCTTTATGCTGCACCCAATGCTTTAGGTAATGTAGCGGCACTACAAAATGCTCTACAGCATCATCTATGACACAAATGAAGAACCAACATCAAAATCCTAAATCGCCAGTTAAAATTATACGCGACTTAAAAAACTATGCAGAAAATAGAGTCGTGGAGTCCCTCCGCGCGGAAGAAGTGAAACTTCGTAATACTACCATGTATGCGTTGGAGTGCCACGCATTCACTCTCGCTCTGTCTCTTTCTACTCCCCCGCCATGGTAGCGTTAAACTTCAACGCAACCTTGTTGGAAGTCGCATAATAAGTATCACTTAAAAAAATCCAACAATGACTGTTGGGCAGTAACCCACCAGACATAACACCCGTCTGGTCGGAGGATCCTCCCTTTTCTGTCGAAGATGAAGAACTGCGCACCCTGTTTTTCATACCCCTAAAGTACAATAGATGGAACGTCGTCGGTGGCAACATTTTGTACTTGAGCTGTTCCAGCGTAGTGCGGAGTTGCAATGGAATGTGAATGACCAGGTTTCGGTTCTCAGTGACCTGTACTACAAGGGTGCAAATGATCTCTGTTTTAAATAGCTGCGACATATGGACAGACGGACAGGCCGAATCTATAAGCGTTGGGCCACGGAACCCTAAAAAGTTAATAAAGACACAAAATTAAAGTACAAATTCTTTTACCACAGCAAAAAATACAGCACTTTGAGCAATACGTAATATTTTGATCTTCATTTCTTTATTCTCACAATACTACAACAAAACGTCTGTAGATTTTTTTCTTCTTTTATATTGTTAACATTTTATGTAGCAACGTTTTATTTTCTTTAAAAACTATATTGCATGTAAGATTTTTTAGAGCTTATCGGTAATAAAAAGGAGTTATTATTCTTGAACTTGTGCCGACGAACGTGATTCTTTTGTTTAAAAATCGGTCTAAGTTATGTGAACGAAATACAAATAAACGAAAATCTGGTTATCCACGAGACTTTGAAAGTTTCGTAGACTTGTTAAAGGAAGGAGTAAGGTTAACTTTGTAAATTCTGGTATTCAGATGAATCCCGTTGGGCTGGAAGCTGAAACCATCATAGTTGTATTTTATATTGCCAACCCATTGCCACTCCATCATGTCGACAACTTTTATTTAGCCACGAGCTCCTCAACAGATACATAAAATATCATGCTGAAATCACAAAAAATTAAAATAATGTACTGTGACTAATCGATTGAATTTTTGTCTGTCGACTGGGAACATCTTAAGGTAAACAAAGATTAATTTACTGTCGCACTGTCGTCTCCAGCCTGTATACAGCCTGATCAACTTTCCCATTTGTAGGTAGCATATATAATCTAATCAGACACATGACTGTGACACCTACTAAAAGGTGTATTTACCCGAAAAGTTAGGGATAAGGATTATGCTGCGACAAAATATGTCTACGGATGACAGTATTAGTTCTCTTGTGATTAGGGGCGAACCTGTCTGACAGCAAAATTGTAACTTGAGGTGTACAAACAACCAGGGCTGCGGGCTGTTCGAAAGAGATACCGTGGCCCTGGAACACAAAGGGCTAGGAAGGAACATGGATGGGTTTTAGTCAGTCAAGTCTGATACTCCCTCCCGCTCCGCCCAGAGCGGGAGAAGTCATTTGATGATTTCCCATCCTAAAAAAATAAAATAAAAAAAAGGTGTACAAACTAATCCTACTAATATTGTAAATGCGAAAGTTTGTGAGGATGGATGGATGGATGGATGGATGTTTGTTACTCTTTCACGCAAAAACTACTGAATGGATTTGAATGAAATTTGGCACACGGGTAGTTTATAACCTGGATTAACACAAAGGATACTTTTTGTCCCGATAGTATGTTCCCGTGGGACAATTATCGAACTCCACGCGGGCGACGCCGCGGGCATAAGCTAGTACTTTACTTAGTCCCATTTGGGAACCTAATTTTATTGAACCGTTTTCGAAGTAATACGGGTACATAATGTTGGACTTGTCAGTTGAATGCACTGGTTCTCGTCTAATCACCGAAGTTAAGCAACATCGGGCTCGGTCAGTACTATGATGGGTAACTGCCTGGAATTACCTTGCGATGTTGGCTTGGTATACCGGCGGCGGTCAATTTGCAAACATACGAAATTATGAAATTCCTCGTCGTTTTTCAATAGTTCGTGCAACCTAAGAACATTAATTCGGGTATGAGAGTTGACGATACCAGTAATAATGATTGGATAGAGGTTAAGAAAAATAACAGACGAAGTAACGCAATAAGGAAAGGTGGTAATAGCTCAATTAGTTCTTTAAAAGCAGTTGAACGCAGGAAATTTTTACATGTTTGGAGGCTGAATAAAAGCACTACGGAGGAAGATCTAAAGGAGCATATCAAACAGGCACTAGGAACGGACTCAGAGGTCGTTATCGAAAAATTAAAACCTAAAACCGAGCGAGACTATGCTTCATTCAGGGTTGGTGTTACATTAAGTAATTTTAGAAACCAAGTAGTAGTTTCAACATTTTATATCAAAACGTCAGAGGACTCAGAACTAAGACTACACAGTTTCTATCATTGCTGGAATCATCAGGAGCTGATTTATTTGCTATTACCGAATCAGGCCTTAATGAAGCGATTCAGAACGCGGAATTTGGGCTTCCTGGTTATCGAATACTAAGATGCGATCGGACGGATGGTCGCAAGCAGGGAGGCGTACTTTTAGTGGCCACACCAAGGTTTGAGCTGCGACGAGTGTCGGTGCCAGGTGACATAGATATAGATAAACAAAAGTTTGAACTGTTGTGTGCGGCTGTTTATATGCAAAACTGTTTTCTATTCACTTCTTGTGTCGTGTATATTCCACCAGGGGCTGACGACAATGAATATATGTCAATGTTTTCCATATTAGAAAAAATCTGTGTCGAATATAAAAGTAATGTAATTATATTAGGGGACTTTAATATGTACTCGTGTAATAACAACATTTCTAACTATTACGAATATTTCATGGCCTACTGTGAATTTGCTCAGTGCAATGCTGTACCTAACTGTAAAAATAGGCAGTTGGACCTCGTGTTGAGTGCGCGGGGTGGCGTGTCAGTGAGCGCGGCGGATGAGGGCCTGCAGCCCGTGGACGCATACCATCCTCCGCTGGCCGTGCGCATCGAGCGCGCGCGCCCGATCGCGATGTCCCCTGCGCCGCGCGCCTCGTGTACATCGCCGCGCACGCAACACTTGCAATCTCAATCTTTGACAAATCGTGCATGTTGGAATTTTAATAAAGCGGACTTCAATCTAATGTATAGTTTGGTAGCTAAAATAGATTGGAGTGAGATTTACGGTTCATGTGATCCAGATATAGTTTTAGATTTATTTTATAATAAGGTATATGACGTTTTTGACAAGTGTGTTCCTCCAAAAAGTAAAAATATTAAATCATTAAATAATAGATACAACTATCCAGTTTGGTATACAGCTGAAATTATTAAAGATATAAAAGTTAAATATTTATTACACAAAAAATATAAATTAAGTAAATCACGGAGTGATTATGTGGAATTCGCACAATACAGGGCGAGAGTGAAAACCGAGACTGCTCGAGCGCATGATCAATACCGCAACCGCGTGCAAGGGCACCTGGCGAAGGAACCACGAGCGTTTTGGGAGTATATTAGGTCTAGGAAAGGCGATTCGAATAAGCGGAAGTTAATTAAGGACGGACGGGTATTATCGGAATCCGAATGTGCCAATGAGTTCGCTCGGTTTTTTCAGTCTGTGTACAATCCAGAACCTCCCAAACTGAATGTGGCGGCGGCGAGTGCGGGCGAGGCGGCGGGCGCATCGCCGGGTGCACGGGTGCACCTTGCGAGCGTGGGCCCCGCGGACGTACAGCGTGCACTCACACGTTTGCCGCCTAAGCGCTCAGCTGGGCCAGATGGTATTCCAGCGTACATTTTTAGGGATTGCCGTGCGGTGTTGGTTAAGCCGTTGCTACACTTGTTCAACGTCTGTATCAAGACCGCAACTTTTCCGGAACGCTGGAAACTTTCCCGAGTTGTACCCGTGCCTAAAGTGAGTAGAGGTTCAGCACCCAGCGATTATAGACCTGTAGCGGTATTAAGCACTCCAGCTAAAGTGTTTGAGTCAACCATTCACGATAGCTTGCATCCACAGATTAGCGCTCTGTTGTCTGACGCACAGCATGGTTTCCGTCCTGGGCGGGGGACAACAGGCAACTTACTGGATCTTATGACACAAATAGTACCGACAGTGGATGCGGGACAACAGGTAGATGTTGCCTACTTTGATTTTAGAAAGGCGTTTGACACAGTAGATAATGACGTCCTTTTGGGTAAATTGGCTGGGGTAGGCTGTACACCTCACACTTTGTCGTTTTTTGCCTGCTATTTACGAGACCGTTGTCAGTACGTCGACTGCAATGGGCAGCTCTCTGAGCCCTATTTCACGAGATCAGGAGTCAGTCAGGGCACTAATTTAGGGCCTTTTCTCTTCATTTTAACAACTAACGACCTGCCGAGTGTAGTCAATAAATCCATACCGTTGTTATTCGCGGATGACTTGAAATTAGTTCTTAACATAACGCAGGAAACTGATCACGACATACTGCAGCAGGATATTAGTCGGGTAGTTGAGTGGAGTCGTAGAAATAAATTGTATTTCAATGTGGCCAAATGTTCAGTGCTATCATTTTCCCGTGCACGTGACCCCAGTCATTATCAATATTGCATGAATGGAATCCCACTGCAACGTGTCTCTGAGGTAAAAGACTTAGGCGTGCGTTTTACAACTGATTTAAATTTCCGTAAGCATACCACGGATGTTTGTAAAAAAGCATACCGCAATTTAGGGTTGGTTTTACGGCTAGGAAATCAGTTCACGAACATCAGTGCTCTGAGATCGTTGTACGAAGCACTTGTAAAAAGTCATCTGGAATGCAATGCTGTCGTCTGGTCGCCACATGAAGCCAAGTACAAACTAATGCTAGAACGTATCCAGAACAAGTTTGTGAGATTCCTGTACTTAAAGTTGTATGGTGTGTATCCAGGGTATCCACTGCTATATCCTACTCTATTTGTGCTGGGCATGGTAGGCTACTATAAACTGGAAGTAAGAAGGGAAGTAGCTCTCGCCACTTACTTATTTAAGATTATGCGTGGTAAAATACACAACCCAGGCGTTCTTAGCACGGTTGGGTTGTGTGTACCGGATGGGTACGTGGGGCGCCGGCGGCAGCCGCCACTGCTGTGGGTGCCGCCCGCTCGCACCAACCTCCTGCAGCACGCGCCGCTGACACGCGCGCTACGTGCACTCAATACGGTGTCACAACAGATTGACTGCTTCAATTGTACTCTGAGTGAATTCACACGGGCCGCATTTTGTTCAATTTCTCTTGTAGTTGGTAAATAATACCTACCGCTAATCTAGATTTACGTTTAATTTAAGCTATTAAAACTATAACTGCACTATTGTATTAGGTAAGCCTGTAATGATAGTGTATGTGTTTTCAATAAATAAATAAATAAAAATTGTGCAAACATATGAAAAGATAAGAAATTAACTTCTTTGCATCTGCTTATTCCTCCCATATAATCCATCTATCGAAAATATTTATTTTTGCACGTAATGGGAACAATTTAATACAATTTTGAAAAGTATACGTTTTTAAATAGTGATAAAATGTATCGAACTTTATTTTTAACAGGATTCTATTAGATGACCATAACCAACACTCAAAGGAGATCACCGAGCCTTCATACTTTTTAGTTTGTATTTTAATAAAAATGTTAATCATGTTATGCTCTATTCAAATAATAAGTTTATTTTTGATAGCCGCCAAAAAAAAGTGCCGTATCTGTGTGATCTCCTTCCAACTTAACCTGAAACCGATTGCTAGGATAACTCTTCAACATAATATTGACATAACACAAAAGGAATTTCATAATATTGTAACTCCTTCCTCGTTTTGAAGCGGAAAACGAACAAAAAGCACCCGAAATGAGCTGTGCAAAGAAAACCAAATCCGCTGGAATTGAGCTTCACCCTAAAAACGTGATGACAGTTTGATCCGACGGATCGGTGCATCTTGTTCCGAAACGAGGGTAAACTATAGCTATGGTACGTACCTATTGGGGATGAAATGTGATAGTGTAATGCCCGAATTTGGTAACGATTTTTTTTGTTTAAATGCGCCATGTTGGATTTTTGACGCTCGGCTTCGATTTTAAAGTTGAAAATCAAACAGCGTGCTTTTTTTTAAGGCAATTATGTACCTACATAATTGCCTTAAAAAAAAGCACGCTGTTTGCTGTTAATGTAGAGAAGAGCGAGAGGAGGTTGTGGCTAAATTATAACAGCCGCTTGGATCAATATTCAGGTTATCCGCGATAACCTAAGTTGGTCTGTGGAAGGCTGACCACATATACTGAGCTTCCTCCATGCCTCGGAAATCCGTTGGTCGTGGCTGTCATTTCTAGATCTTTGACAGTCGTTACAGGCCGTTACCAAAGGACTGACAACCAGTTTTACCTAGGGGTATCTTTTCACCCAGTACTAACTGGGTTGTAGAGTCAGATAGGCAGCTACTCGATGTAAAGTACTGGAATTCATCTGCATACAGACTGGAAGCTGACCCCAATCTACACTCGCGAGCAAAAGTATGGAATCACTTACTTGGAATTCATTCCGCGCGATCTTGAGTTACGGTTCTCTATTGTGTCACCTAACTGTTTTATCCATAATTTAAAGTGCCATAACTTTTTTTGTCCTAATCATCATTTGTCCGAATGATAATTTACCCGAACTTAACATCACATAATATCACATGCCATAAAATTGTAATCCCTAAATATAATATGTCCTAAATTCGTTTGTCATAAATATTACAATCAATAATATACAAAAGACATAAAAATGTTGTCTATAAAAGTTATAAGTCCTAAATTCAAATTACATAATGTTTATTTATAATAATAATATTCTTAGAACAAATTTAATTTAAAAAAATATTATACATAAATAAATATATTATACATGTACTCAATAAAGCAGTTGATTGGGAACATGTGGTTTTTGTAAAGCAAGCAAGCATGCAGCATGCAAGCAGGCACACAGCATGCAGCATGCAAGCAAGCACGCAGCATGCAAGCAATCATGCAAGCATGCAACATGCATCAGGCATGGTTTCTGTCACGGCTCCGGTGCTGCGGCGCTCCGGCGTTCCCACGCGAGTTTATCGTCGCTGATGGGTTTAACGCTCACCACCGCAGCTTCGGCTTGCTGGCCGGCTCCGCCGGCCAGCCTCAGCCGCGGCGGCGGGTGTTACAACCACCTGCTCCTCAACTCGCGGGACGCCTCGCCCCTCCGCGCCTACGCGATTTTAAATTACACTCTAGGGGTAGGGCAGACTGTAGCTAAAACCTAATTTTTAGCATATTTTAGAACTAAAAAATTATTATAAATGAACATTCGGAATAATACACATTATTTAACACAATAGTTAGGACCTTATATAAGGGAATTATGTTAAACAAAATTTCGGGATTTTGAACATTATGGTTACTGAAGTTTATAGGAAACGTGTTATGGATAATGATTTTCGGACAAACAATTTTAGGTGAAGAAAGGGAGTACCTGAGTTACACTTTATAACTAGTTAGGAATAATGAAAATGGTACCATTTAAAGGTTTAAATTGATATCAAATTCATTCTTCATTCATGAATTTGTTTTTGTTTTTCAATATTCGAGGTTCTGTAATTAGTAAGCTGGCATGTTTTAAAAATTTAAATTCCGATTAATAAAAAAATGCGAAAGACACTTAGATAGTACTGATAAATGACCACTTTAAAATCCATCAAGCAAACTTTTCCTCTATTGAAAATGTTTTTTTTTTTTGCCGCAAAAAACAGAAAATCCCTTTTAAAATCATTTTATATTTTTTCGCAGCATTTCATAGCATTCTAGACGGCGGGATTTCATAATGCGTTGCATTTTCTGTACGGAGCACGAGCGGTCATTAAAAATCTGCTGGAGCGAGATAATAATAATTAGTGATGTGCCGCGCGGCAATGATAGTCGAGTAAATTGATTTTAAAGCCGGAATAGCTTTAAAAAGGAGGCCAAAGTTTATATATTTTTAGCTCTAAATATTATCAGTGTATGGAAAGCAGTACCGAAACCCTCCTTGCCCACTAACCAATGGAGCCCGGGAAATTGTATGCGTTAACTTTTTTGGTAATTGAAACTTCCATTAATTCCGTTCGCCTGAATAGTCGTCTGTCTTTTTAGGATTCTGTGCCTCAAAAGGAAAAAATCTAAGCCTTCTAGGATCACTTTGTTGCCCGTCTGTCTGTCTCAAGACCCTTTATCTCGGGAACACGTGGAGGTTTCGAGTTGAAATAAAACCATATATGTTGATCTACAGTCCCTGAAAGCTGTGGACAAATCAAACTTCTATGTTAACGTAAAAAAAGATACGGCCGTTAATGCCGCAAAAAAGTATGTTTCGACACTCTGAAGGGAATCAAAATGTATAGGGTACTTCCCGTTGACCTAGAAGTATGAAATTTGGCAAGTAATATCGTCTTATAATACAGTAAGTACAGGGATAAATCTAAAAACTATATATTTGAATTTAAAGCATTAACAAAATGAATTTGTATGGAACCCCCGGTGGGCGAGTCCGACTCGCCCTTGTCTGGTTTTTTTTTTACAAAATGTGCCTACTGTCACATAGGTTCAACTTCCTGACTAACTGATGGTTTGAGTTAGCGTGTGAAACTTTTAATAAGATAAAATCCCATAACTTTGAAAGATATTATTTACTTATATAGATACTTAATCCTAGGAAAATTCACCTCTACCTAACCCTTCAGGATTACAGGCGTGATATTATGTATGTTATGTTTTTTCTGCATTTAGATTCACAAAATTATTACAATTAGTCGATTTTTCTTTCATTCACAATCGACTAAAAACAAAACAACACTAAAGTCTCACCTCTAGCAGTAATGATCACGACTGCAGACCTTCACTGTGTAATTGATATATAACGAATTTTAAATTATAATGGCACTCTGAGAGCTCTCAAGCCATTATATGTCTTAAAGCATTATAGGTACGTAGTACCTACTTGTCATAACGAAGGTCCTTTGAAAATGTCTTATCGATGCAAGAAAATTGGAATGTGAATTAGAGATTGTGTTTACAATTTTGGAGGTGTTTTTGAAATGTATTAAAGTGAATAACGTTTTAATAACATAACGCCTTTACGCCGAAGGGAAAGGCAGATTGTAACGTAATAGTACACTCACATCACACCAGTAATGTACAGTGGCGGATCTGTCATACAACCTGAAAAGCCCGGCTTGCCTAACACACAAGTCGAACTAAAAAAAAAAAAAAAAACATTCCTTACAAAACAAAAAAATGTCTCAAAATAATGATAACATTAAATTCCGCGCGCCACGCGCCAAACGATGCGAGGTTGCCTGATTTACACACTCACTGAACTATCTCTATTCGCTCGCATTATTATCGCGACGTTGCCAAAATGTTCTAATACCTATCTCCGATAGCTGCGCGAGCAGCGGCGCGACTCTGGCTCGCTCTAACACTATACAAAAGAGGAGTTCAAGCCTAGTGCGAGTCATACTTTCTCAGTCGCACTCACTGGCTTCTGTATTTGGCTTGTCGGACCTCTTTGTCTTTGCTAGTAAAATGACTCTGTTCCGATAAGATTATTAGGTATTTATTTTGGAAATTTGTATGGAGTTAAAAGCTGGGCTTTTCTTTGAATGTGTGCGTGTATGTCTGTGTAAGTTTGAGAGAGTGAATTTGTGTTTGCGCGCCAAGAATGAATGGGCAAGCAGCGCAAAGACCTGCGCGTAGCGCGAATTTCCATAGAAAGTAAAACGATTTCAAATTAGTTCATATTTGTTTTGAGAGATTACCGGTGCATCTCTTTGTTGTGATATTATTTTTTCTATTTCTTGTGATTAGTTCTCGGAATTAACTTTGTTTTGAAGTGATTAAAGTTTGTTAAAACTAAAATGAATTCGGAAATGATGGATTGAAGTGTGTGAAATCGTTACTGGGCAAGGTAAATAGTTTGAGTTATACGGAAAAATATGTAAGATTCGATATTCAGCATTTAAGCAAACTATTTTGATAGGTAAACTTTAAAGATTCAGTTGATTAGTTTGTATTCATCACCTGAACTAAAGGATCTCAATATTTTTAATTTAATTGATTTCCTACATGAAAATTCCCTTCAGAATGCTTTTCAGGAACTTTTAAAGTTAGCACATTTAATTGTAATATTTCCCGCGACAAGTTGTTCCGCGGAACGCGCTTTTTCATCTTTGAAACGTATTCACACATATTTAAGAAATACACAAGGACAAGAGCGGCTTTCCGAATTATCAACGATTGCTTGAAAATCGAAATCTATCTAGTAATACCATGCCTTCTGTGTGCTTTGTTGTGTGTCATCTGTCCGTGGTAAAGAAGAGAAGAATGAAGAGTTAAAGCTGTTTAGATTGTGAGTAATTACAAATATTTTCAACAATGTGTAGTTAGAAACCAATCTTTTGTTTGTGCGCCATCTAGCGGTCATTTGAATATTTAACCCATAGCGACTGCACCGATCGAAGTAAACTAATAGACTCAGAATTCAGTTGTTACATTTAAGTTAATAGATGGCTCTTATATAATTTACTTCATACTTGATATTAAAATAGTTGTTATTTTTTTACGGGATGTAAAATATGCAATGACACCACTGTTTGCAGTTTCATATTTAGGCATATTTATATAATGTGAAAACAAAAACGTTAGTAACCAATGCCAGAACATAGACCGTTTTTTTTTTTAACCCTAATTTCGTATAGTTGGGCTTTGCCCCCGTTTCATCGGAGGCACGCCACTGGTAATGTATAAGTTTGATGTAAAAGGGGGCCCTAAAAACCCTATTTCCATAATCCAGATTCGGTGACTGCTACTGCTTTCACAGGAATCGCCCTCTTACTTTAAGATGTTTTTTCTTCTTTCTTATAAATAGTACAGTTGACCTTGTATTGGCGACCTTGAGCTGGCTTAGCGTAGTACAGAATTTCAATACAATAAAATGCTATACTGCTTGTGTTACTACTGACGAATGTCCTGCACTGTACATAGATTGTAAGTGAAAGTAAAAAATACTACTAGGTACAATAAGAAGAAAGTTAAAAATAGTAATAGTAAATTATAGTTTCTAGTATCAAGTTTCCGTAGTGTAGCGGTTATCACGTGTGCTTCACACGTGTGTGCTATTTTTTGTAGTATTGATGGCAATAGTTATAAGAAATCTGCAAGTGATTATATAGTTTTGCCGCTACTTTACTGAATTTCAAACAAACTATGTATTCCTTTTATCAATACTTCAATTTTCATTCGAAGTCCATCAAACTTTACGCAAGTGAACAGTTTCCCAAGTTTGTCAGCTCGTACTTTTCTCTAAATGCGCACGGTGACATTTATCAAATAAGATGTATGTGCTTCTGGCATACAGTTGGCAGTATAAGCTTCTGGGATGTTTCGCAGGACAAGATTTGTTTGACAATTTTAGTTCAGGACATCCAGCCTAAATACGCGTAAATCTCTAGAAGCTTTTTCTATAATTCTGCTTGTTTCAAGCAATTTAAATTGATTGAGAGACAACGGATAGCCAAAAACCATTATCGACAATTTTTTTTTTTATATCGCAGGTGAGGACTAAGGAAAGATTATTGAAAATTATTTACTTACAGGTAACAAAGTTTATGTAGCACACGGTTTGTCACATAAAAAATATGTTATTGTTTGGACTATTGTAGCAAATAAGCCTGATATTGTGGTAATAGTACGCTGTAAGCGTGGCTAGGTCAATGGCTTAATTTAGAAAGCAGTACTGCTGGACACGGTAACCATAGTGGCTTCTCTCTCTGGAGCTCTGACTACCGACAGTCTGGCCCTTCTTTCTTATGGGCAATTTTTTTTTGTTTTTACATACATAAAAATGTAAAATAAACAAAGAAAACGGTTATTGTTTCTTACACCAGCATTAATTTAGTTTATTTATTAACAACACAGGAAATGCAACCTATACAGACCAACTCAACAGTCTTTAAATCACTAAACTTCAAAAGATATTATTTTAAGCACTTACTTAACTATATTTCAGCTGCTGATAAATTCACAGTATCATCTGTGACGCCACTTTACACGACATTATAATTTTAAATCCTGATTCCTGAAGTGCTTGTAACTTTAATGAGATTAAAAATTTATGATAGGTGGTCGTCTCCCGTCTGCCTAGCCTTTTCCCAAACTATCTTGGGGTTGACTTCCAGTCTAACCAGAAGCAGCTGAGTACCAGTGTTTTTTTCATGAAGCGACTGCCTATCTGACTCCACAAGACTGGATGTTAGACTTTTAGCTTCTGACTACTCGTAACGACTGTCAAAGAACTACAAATGACAGCCGGGACCAACGGCTTAACGGGCTTTCCGAGGCACAGAGGAAACTCGGTATGTTATTATCATTTATACAATGTAAAACAGAAAAGGTATGTTCATACGTTAGGTTGTGGTTTATATGCATAAAATAATCAGCTGCACCATACATTTAAGTCGAGCAGGTATTGAAATTTTGTTTGCAACACATGATTTATTTTCCCAGTACGAAATTGGATCGATTTACCATAGAGAATGTTGTGCAGTTCGGTGGTCTGTAGCACACCTTTTCATATGATTATACCCTTTATGTTACACACTTTTAAGAAAAGCAGTCACACATCAATACACGGTGATTTAAGGTCAGGATTCACAACAAAATTATTGAATCCCGACTACTGACACATTGTAAAAAGTTGATACATACAACCTCGACAAATAAAACAGAAAAATGATAGACTCCGTGCAACCCCTCGGGGGATCCGACTTGCGAATGTCGCTTACCTACAATCTGGTTCTTCTAATTTAACAGACAGATGTGTTGCTGGGGAGTTTGTTCCGCCACTTCTTCTTCCCAGCTAAAACACTAGAAAGCTCTTGTAATTTTGTACTGATTATCAGCCTAATTTAAAAAAAAATCTTTTGATTTCGAGTGACCAATAGTGGCCAATCTCATTAGCATCATCTTTCTGCAATTGCCCTATGATAGTTGTGGTCGAGACAACACGTTGTTTTAATATACCAAAAAAAGTTGAAAAGTGAATTCCATTCACCTCAATCACGAACATTTTAATACTTCAAAAATAATTCAGAAGGAAACCGTCCATAATCGGATGTTGTCCATTATTGTGACCGACGCACTCTGAATACAGTATTCTTTTGATTCCAATATTCGTTGCACAATGCCATTTCCATTTTAAGTAAATATCACTGTCATTATGGTGAAAAACGCACAAAGGTTTATTTTTGAATTCTTTGAATTCTGGAGCAGTCATAGTTGATAAGTATGGGTGCGTAAACCTGCTAATGACTGCTTCGATTAAGAGGGGACTCAAGCCCCGAGGAATTTGAAGAATAGGTATTTGAAGAAACTATTGCCATCGCACTGCGCCCGACCTAGCCCCCGTAACGTGTGAAAGGGACAACTGCAGCTCAGGCTGATTTTTCCTACAAAAATCTTGACCAAAAGACGATTTGTATTCCGCTGTTTTCTTCTTCAAAACTAAACTGACTTAAATAATTATTTTACCAAAATTTATAGGAAAAGTATATCTATGCTTTTATTATTTTCTTTTTTGTTAAAAACTTATCTAATTTGTCTGATAGTCGTCTGAACATGGCGGTAAAAACTTTTTTTCGGGTTTTTGGATTGTCAAAATTAGTTTAGTGATTATGTTTTGAAAAAAAGGAAATGATAGAGGCATGTATTAATAAGACCTAGATTTTTTGTAAAAATATCATTGCTCTAGACGCATTATCCACGAAGAAAACAGCGGAATACGTTTGTATGGCGAAAGGCCCACTAGAGTCCCCTCTTAAAGGCGCTCCCTCACCGCGAGCAATTACATGTAATATCATAATCCAAGATTCGATTGTGTTACCGTAATCCCCTGATCGTAGCGGCCACCCGTTACGAACCCTCGCGCATTAGTACAGTACGCCGTCCTAGGCATACCCTCGTCACTCCAGATGATGCTATCACCCTCCTCCAGGAGAGTAGCAAAGAGACTAGCACTCTTAAAAAGTTCCGACTCAAACCGCCGTCTTTCCGACCTCGCCGTCGAGGTCCGTCGCGACGTCCCGGTCCATGCTCTCCCCGACCCTCGCTCGAGCCAGCCCGCGATGCTGTACCAGTAGTTTTAAATCAGCCCCTAAATAATGATACCATTCAGATCCAGCCTGTTCCCATGCAGTCCTCCCCCAGCGACGCTCTAAGCCGAGGTTTGTACCCCACTGGGGGTGCCCTTAGCGTGCAGTCGCTCAGTTTGTAAGTTTTTATGCCCTAGCTGGAGGCCTTACTTTTAAGGCACCCACAAGATAGTCCAGTTAAGCAGACGACAACCTCATAGTTTGAACTGCGAGATGCCATTCACAAAAAAAAAAAACGATTGTGTACAAAAACAAATGTATTTGAACGACAGTTCACGGATAATTAATTCACATTCATTGTCCGTGAACTGTCGTTCGAATACATTTGTACTTTTATACTTTTTTAGTCCGGTTTTAGGTTACAAAATTCATGTAACAATTTTCATTTCCCGAAGTCAGATTGGTTAACTCAAATGCTTTTCTATGCCAAGCGGCTAACTTAAATGAAAAATCCAGTTTGCTGTTACTGCCAACAGGATTCGTTTGCCTTTATTCAAATGATTTTCCGTCAAAGGAAAAGGCAGCTGTTGTGCTTAAATTCCTTTTTGAAAAGGACCTGTTAAATTCATATCTCCAAATTGCGGAGGTTGTGTAGAGTAAAAGAATGAAAATTGTGGTTTGGTGATGGTCTTGAGGCTGCTGACGCGAATACTGAAGTGTTAGACTCTGGGTTCTGTCTTTAACTCCCGTAAAACATTGATGAGATTTTTGCCCGGTGGCAATAGACTCATATTGCATGGGATACAAACAAAACTGTGAATGATGTTTTTCCGCCGCTTGGATGAAATGACGTGGACCTAGTACCCATACTTGACTAGACTTGCTTAACACCTTACAGAATAAACATGATAAAAAATTATATATTAAAGTTATTATCATCATCAGCGTATAATGTTTCCACTACTGGGACACAGGCCTCCTCTCTATGAGAGGGAGTGGGCTGTAATCCTCCACGCGCGCCCAGTGCGGGTTGGTAGATGTCACGTGTCTTCGATTTTTTATTTCTAGGACATCCTGGTTTCCTCACAATGTTTTTCTCACCATTAGTATTTTGAGAGCAGCGGTGAAGGAATAAATTATAATAATAATAATCATTTTATTTCAGGCAACTAAGGCCCATAGATAAAATACACAAATAATCAAAACAACAATAATAAACTAATACATATCTAAAACCTTAATTAAACGTGAGAGTCAAAATGGCGGGTGTACCATAGCGAATTAAATTATACCAATTACCAAACAAATGTACCTAAAAAATACTATTTTGTACCTAGCTCTAAAAAATCTGTACCTCCTTCAGAACGAAATTATTTCGAAATTAAGGTACACCCGCCATATTGACATCAAGATGGCGGGTGTTCTATAATATTTTATTATTTAACCATTACTCATAAAATGTAATTACACCAAAAAATTGTACCTAATAAGTACCGCAAGTAAATAGAAACACACACTTGATCAGTTGGATAGTTCCTGAAAAAAAAAACAACTGTGTCTCGGGTCTTTATGTTTATTCTTATTATGAATTATTGATTTAGGTACCTACATATTTATATATTTTTATGGATAATTATTAAATTATAAATCATGAATGTTAATTTGTCATTGAAATCACTAGACATTTTTGAAAAAATTTTACTACCCGGTGAAGGTAAATCATTAATTGATGGAAAATGTTGTATTTACAAAACACTTTTTTCTGTTCGTTTAAATCAACAACATTTTTTGTCCGCGTTTCATAGTGATTAATTCTATAAGATCGCAAATATACAAATATGTACCTAAATCAATAATTCATAATAAGAATAAACATAAGGACCCAAGACGGGTGTTTTTTTTTTCCAGGAACTATCCAAGTGATCAAGAGTGTGTCTTTTACTTGCGGTACTTTTTAGGTACAATTTTTTGGTGTAATTACATTTTATGAGTAATGGTTAAATAATAAAATATTATAGAACACCCGCCATCTTGATGTCAATATGGCGGGTGTACCTTAATTTCGAAATAATTTCGTTCTGAAGGAGGTACAGATTTTTTAGAGCTAGGTACAAAATAGTATTTTTTAGGTACATTTGTTTGGTAATTGGTATAATTTAATTCGCAATGGTACACCCGCCATTTTGACTCTCACAATTAAACTATAACTATACACGTAACATCGTCGGCGTCGTGTTTCGCTGCGTGGTGTCGCGTAGCCGTCCTCAGAAACGTCGATATACGACACCTCTCGGCCAAAAGTCCTCTTTAAGCAGATCTGTAGATGTTGGGTTGGAACACGTACCACGAACGACTTAGAGTTGATGTTGTGGCGTGATTCCAACCTTTCGACCCTCAGAGTCCAGTCGGTGTTCACTTTCACATACTGCACGACATCCTCAACCGTCGTGAGGTGATGCAGACGCGGAATGTACAGCTGTGTCGTACAGCAGGGCGCAGTAGCATGTTGGGACCAGTCGGTGCGGTACCACACTGGTTACGCGAACAGGGCTTCTTCTTCTTCCATTCTACTTTAGTGAAACCCTCTTCGTCAACATGGCTCGTTCTTGGCAAAGAGCTGCGGTCCGCAGTCAGTGCAGGTTGAGCTACCTTCTTCAGTTTTTCCCCTCTTTTGATTAGCCGCTTTGGCAGTGACACATCTGATTTGCCGGTGGTGACAACGGCAGCGTAGGCACGTTTAGGGGTCAACGTACCTACGCGTGACGTTTCGGCAACCGGTGTTGTGGCGCGGGCGACAGTGGCGGGTGGCGCTTGCTCAGCATTATCGGCAGCTGATGACGCACTAGTGTTCGCCGATTCGAAACTGCCGACTGGTGCATTTTGCACAATTACCGAGCCAACGTTGCGCAATAATGCTATTTCCGCACGTAACTCAGTATTGTTCTTTTCTGATACCTCAATTCTGGACTGCATCCTGGAAATCTCTGCTTTCAATGAAGTTATGTCCTTTAACAGCCGTGTAACGTCGATGTGATCGAATGTGACGGAAGGCAGCTTACTCAGCTCCTTCGCCACGAAATCAGGCACGTCGTCCGGGTCCGTCTTCTTCAACATATCAATGATATCCTGAAGACTCTTCTTTGTTCCATCTCTGCGGCGAGACGGCATCTGGTCCACTTTTCCAAGTGACTGGAACGGTAGCAGCTTACCACTGCTGATCTCGTCCTCCTTGAAATTGGACTCTGCTATCTGCAAGATGCTCACTTCGTCCATGTAGTCGATGGCATGGACTAGGAATGCCAGCAATTCGTTAACAATGAGCTTTTTGGAACTCATAGTGTGTACGGGCAGCGGCTATGGCTGCGCAACACGCGAATAAAATTCGTTCCGTGCACAGTGGAAACACGTCCGTATTCGACCGCGCATCGCACTGCACTACAACAACAACACTGCATAATAAAGTAATGCGCCTGCCTGGGTTTGAACCCACGTCTTTCTGCTCGTGAGTCGGGGCTGCCACCACTGGGCCACCGCTGCTCTCCTATAAAAGTTATACATTTTCAAAACGACACAAACGAGTACGCCTTTCATGTAGACGATATTAAACATTTTTTTCTCGGCCACACAACACACATTTTGTTTTAAGGTTGTATTTACTAACACAAATTGTATTTTATCATATAATAAAATTCAATATGTGTTAGTATTTACTTACATACATACATAAACTTATGTTAGTCTGTAAGAAATTATTAAAGGGCCAAAGTTGTCTGATAATAAATTAATATTATTAACACGTTGAACGCCACGCGGCCCACCGGTGGGCGATTCAAGCAAACCCGTTCAGGCTTAGTGGAAATCATCAATTTCATCATTTTTCGCTAAAGTTAATATCGACACAAAACAATAAAAAATGACTAAATTTGCATATTTAATTTGATTTAATTTTATTTTTGTTATATAACTTAACTACATTGAAACAATAATCTCAATTTCTAAGTACGAAACTCAGCTCATTAATTTTTAAGCACAACCTTAATCTTATCCTACACTTAATTTATCAAACTTCTTTAACTTTTTCAAGGTTTTTGTCGTCAAAAATGATTTATTACAGATTTCGAGATTATTTTGGATGTTCAGACTCTAAATTCTGTGCTAAATAATAATTGATAATTTTGAAGTCTTATTTTTCTGTCCTCGTTCTGTTATGGGCAAAAAACTTTATTTTGTCAGGGTGGAGTATGGAATAAGGTCAATCTATTTTTATTATTCTGTTGTAAAAGTAGGGAAACTTACAGCTTTTTTTTTATGTGGTTTCTTTATACTCCGAAGAAGAATCTTTCCATAACACTCTACAAACCAAAAACAAAAAAAAATGTGTTACAAATAAACTGAAAAAAAAGTATTGCTTTCTTAGAAAAATACGCAAAAAAGTGGCCAGTAACATGGTGAGATATGCAAAGAGAGGTCATTAAACATAATCAGCTCCAAAATTATCAATTATTCACACTCGAATTTGAATTTCGAAACACAATCAAACTTACATAAAATTAATACAACAACGGTCAACTTGCTCGGGGAAATAAAAAAATCATCGTGACACGAAATTGCTTCTAACAAGAGTGACCCGTCCCGTTGCTGTCGACTCCCTCATTTGTCAAGGGTGTCATGACGAAATAAATATGCGGCTATCGCGTGCTACTGAAAGCGAGGTTAGTGTTGTAATAGACTTGGAGTGAATTTCACCAATGAAAGATATTTATGGGTATGAAGAACAGAGTGTTAAGTTCTTCATCCCCCATACAAAAGACAGGACCTTCATATCAGACGAGTCTTCTATCTGGTGGGCTACTGCCCGACAGTTGCTGTCAGGTTTTTTTCTTAAGTCGCGAATAACTTCAACTGGGTGATTTAGTATTTTGATCTTAGTTCTTCATTTATGTTGTAGCGACCTACAAAAGCAACTTACAACAAAAAGTACTACAGCGCCATCTATGACACTACGGAAGAACTAACATGAACTTCCTACATCTCGCAAGCAAAGTTTACATCGACTTAAGAGAATACAGAGAAACCCGAGAACAACTGAGGGGCAGTTGCCCACCAGACATAACACCTGTCTGGTCGAAGGAACCTCCCTTTTCTAAGGAGTATCAAGGAACTTCACACCCTGTCCCTCATACTCCTAAAGTCTCATAGATGTGTATCGCTGTGTGTGACCTCCACAACCCAGTTTGTACTGGGTAATACGATACCCCTTCCATATACTGGTTGTAAGACCACTGACTACCTGTAAAGACTGTCAGAGATCTAGGTACAAATGACAGCTGGGACCAACGGCTTAACGTGCTTTCCGAGGTACGGAGAAAATTCGATATGTAGGTGATGGACGTGATCGATCCAAACGGCTGTTATTAATTTGCCACGAGCTCCTGGTGCACGTCTGGTAAGGTTTATAAATTTTAATAAATTATCCTGAGGGTGCCAGTAATTCCACTGAAATCCATACTTTTCAAACTTTAAAGAAAGCATTTCCGATTTAAGATTGCGAAGACAAAGCTTACTAAATTAAACATAATATAGAAGTAACCGAAAGATCTAGACATCGAATCTAGTTAATCGTCTGCTGCTATTACCACTTTACATAATTATAAGACGAAGAAGATTCAACATCACAGGCGAAACTTTTCATTATAAATAAAATAACATTAACCTTAAAATACTTTGAGGTTAGATAAAGGAGAGAATAAATAAAAAAACTAAGCCCTTCGATATATATTACAGAAACAGGTGCCACCCCTGTGACCTGTCTCATAAACAATATAAAATATCATTAATTTTGTTCCAGAACCTGCATGTAATCACATGAATTATTAATGGCAGTATATCGATATTCATATAGATAATTCATTGATTAAATGACGTTGTTATTGGTGTTGGGGTGTAAATTATAATTATTGTCACTTGATATTGTTTCGGTATATTGTTTGTTAACTAAACTTTGTTCTTAAAAATCGGCCAAGTGCAAGTTGGACTCGAGCTCAAAGATTTTATAGCACAAAACAATTTAACAACAAGAGAAGAGTGAAAGAAAATTATTTTTCCGTTCCGTCATAGTCCCATAGGTATTTATTTTGGGTATTTAGTCTGAACGGCCCTAACCGAATAGACCTGGCTTTTCGACAGTAATAAAAAATTGCCTACGTTCGAAAGGACCGGTGATATAAACATAAACACATCAAGTACAAAACTTAAAAATTTGAAATAAAATTTTTAACTTTTTTCTTAGATTTGTAAATAAAATGGTATTTTTCAGTGTTCTTTGCGATGTTTAGGTACTTGGCAGTGAGGCATATAATTTGACACATTATCGTCATTCTCATGTCTTGAACTCATGGCTTCCTGGTACAAATATAAAATACACACATTATGTCTCGCAAAAAATACCAGGTTGGCAAGGCATAATAACTTGTGAAAGTACTTTAGTTACCCATTCCAAAACGTAGATCTCTATGGAGAAGAACGGGCCAAAAACTCCATTGACACTCTTTTAAATCTTAACCTCTCCAGCCGTCCTTGGTTACATCATTCATGTCGAGATTATAATTATATTAGGTGGAGTACAAAACACTATTAGATGCTCTAGTGACTGCCATAAATGCTACCCACTTCGATCGTAGCCGCAAGGCATGTGGTTGTGTTGTGAAAGTTGTTCTGCATTGGTTCAAAGTAATTGATATGATTATCTAACCATCATGTTTCCGTGCTTCACAGACACAAGGTCCCCGGTTCAATCCCGCGAGGAAACAGTCACTTTTTATCTCATCTTTTTAAGTGCTTTATTGAAGTGAAACTTCTTATGCGACTTCCAACAAGTTTAACGCTACCATGGAGGGGGAATATTTTCTAAAACTCACTAAGAGATGGCGGTATTACAAGATTTGTGACTACGTAGTTCTACTAGGTACGCACGACTCTTCGGTGTGACCAGCCTTAGCTCAATTTCCATGAGTAGAATAACCTCGATAAACTTTGTAATAATTATGTAATAAAAATAGTACAACAAGAAAACAACAAAATATTATCTATTCAATAAATAACGAGAGTGAATGCGTGGCACTCGAACGCATGCGTATAGTATTACGAAGTTTCACTTCTTCCGCGCGGAGGGACTCCACGCACTATTTTTTTTGTGCAATACAATCAATATTTGAGTTATTAGTTCGTCATTTTGTCATATCTACCTAAATAAAGCCGGTCATACACGCTAGGGTGTACCTGACAGGTTTGCCTATACAGTGAAACTGTAGGAGCGTATATGTTGCAAAACTGTGCAGGTAAACCGCAGCGTGTATGTTGCAAAACGTTGCAAGTATTTCCTCTACGTAGCTCATGGTTACCTGACGGGTGTAACTGTACAGGTATACCAGTCAGGTACCCTAGTGTGTACCGCTACCTTTACGGCGGATTTAGTGTCAAGTTTGACAAAATCAAACCTCCGAAGCCAATTTAAACTTTTATTTCAAAGCTACTTACCATTAAACAGTCCAAAGAATCATCCAATAAATTTCAAGATTACGAGAAAGATAATATTCTAGTAACTTTAAGTACCAACTTACCTATTACTGCTTTATAAGGACTAAAAACTTTCGCGTACCAGTCATAACTTTTTGAGGAGCCTAACCGGTGAGACGGTACTTGAAAGTAAAGTTCTGAGGACAATTTTACCTGTAAGCACTTCTTAGGAATTGAAGATTACTTTATGATCTGAAAACTACGTTTTGAAACAAACAAATATTGGAGGGGTAAGGATAAGGCAATTGGTATAAAGATGTGTCTACATTGTTACCAACTTTTTATTAATGAAAACTCGAATGAAATACTTGTGTATTTGATTTGAGGTATGTTCTACGTTAAACTGTGCTTAAATTACTCGCATGTGAGTGAGCGTAGTTAATTTGGTCAGGGTGAATTTAACGAGGAGCTTGTGACCAAAAAATAACAGCCTTACGTGTCAATCTTTAAGGTTAAGGCGTGCTTGCCAAGGTTGGTCCGTGGATGGGTGACCATAATTACATACAGAGTTTCCTCCGTGCCTCGTTAAGCACGTTAAGCCGTTGGTCCCGGCTGTCATTTGTAGATCTTTGACAGTCGTTACGAGTAGTCAGAAGCGTAACATCTAGTCTTACCAAGGGGTATCGTATTACCCCGTTACTGGTTTGTGGAGGTTAGATAGGCAGTCGCTTCATGTAAAATACTGGTACTCAGCTGCATCCGGTTAGACTGGAAACCGACCCTAAGATTGTTTGGGGAAAGGCTAGGCAGATGATGATGGATTTAATAACAAGGCAGCAGATTTTTTCACTAGCAGCCACGGAGACTAGAATTTTGCCCGGTTGATGGCAATAGGGTTGCCCCCTATTATCTGGAGACTCAAACATAACTGGCAAAATGTGGGTGTGGGTACAGCCAGTGCCTAACCACACTGATGTGACGTACATTTTAAAAAAGGTTTCGGTACTACAGACGCAGCAGAACGCTGACTCTTGAGTCACAGGATCTCCTAGTTCGGGAGTCAGGGTTCTCTGCATCTATAAGACCAAAAATTAACGCATTCTAGTATTTGAGCAATGTTGAAAGTTTTGTGCATTTTTTTTTTTTTTTCATGTTCTTTTTCTTTGCAAAATTCTATGACCAATGCTTCTGTCAAAAGTCCTATTGCTGGTCGGTAGTGCCAGTCCTACCATTGTAAGTAAAAGGTGCTCTAGTTAATGTTTAAATGTCACAAGTCAATTAAAGTGATATGCATCAAGTTTCCGTATCATAGCGGTCATGACGTGTGCTTCATACATTATAGAATGCAAATAAAGATCTGCATATGAATCGGTGGGGTTCGATCCTGGGCGGAAACAAACGGTCACTTTTTTATGCATGTAATAAATAAATAAATATTGGTGTACGAGTACAATTCCCTCCATCTACGATAACAGGTCGTAAGCTGTCATTGTCTCTTTCTGGGTAAAGTGTGATTATTTCGCTTGTTAGTTTTGGGCGCCTTAAATAGTCAAAAAAAAACATGATTATTCTGATATAATTTAATAAAATGTAGTCTAACACGTTCAAAAAGCTGTTTGCAGTTTACCAAAAAATAAAAACCCGGTTTACCTGTACAGTTCAATTGTACAGACAAACTTAACGGGAACACCCTGGCGTGTATGGCCGGCTTTATTTAGGTAGATATGACGAAATTTCGAACCAATAATTCAAAAAAATATTTCACAAAAAAAAGCACCTAAACAGATGAGATAAAAAGTGACTGTTTCCGCCCGGGATCGAATCGGGGACCTTGTGCGTGTGAAGCACACGTGATAACCGCTACACTACGGAAACTTATTAATGTTTGATATAATCAACCATCATACAATTGAAACTAGAGCACCTTTCACTTATTTACCAACTGGCTGCTTCACCCAAAGGCTGAGTGATAGAGAATGCCTTTGGCATTACGTCCGTCTCTATAAATTATGTGCGCTTAAAGTATTAAATAAATAAGCAAATCTAGACCTTATGACCTCTAAAATAATATAACAAATAAAATTTGAGTAGGCCAGCGATTGCGATACTATTTATAAAATGTCAAAAGACAACTTTGCTCCATTGAAAAATATACGACAAGCTTTATCACAGAAATTGATAAGGAAAGTTATCTCCTCCGAAAGAACTACTTTGCTCCAATAAAAATTGGTCATTGCATACAATCCGGTTATACTTTTATAGAACCTACTTCAAACATCATCATCAGCCTACAGCAGTCTACTGCTGGACATGGGCCTCTTCAAGTGCACGCTACTGAACTCGTAAATATTGATTCGGCCATGGTTGATTTTGGCTTGCCACTAATGAGGTTTGCCTATAATAGCCACGGGCCTCTGGGGCATGCGTGTCGGCGTCGCAGATCACAGCAGTTTCTTGCACTAGTGACACAGCTGCCCGTTACTAGTCTGCACTATAAAGCTGCATTTCTTTGGAAATTGTTATACCGCCATTTATTGGTCGCCAGAGCCTCGTTGGAAGTTCAGAAGGATGCACCAGTGGAATACCAGTATTTTACATGGAACGACTGCTTATCTGACTTTCCCAATCCAGTTAGTACTACGTAAAATACGATACCCCTTTTAAGACTCACCACTAGTGTAAGGTTGACTTGGAGCACTGAAAAGGTAGGTGTAAACTCTTACACTCCATCACAGTATGATAGAACTAATCTAGCCGGAGCATTGGGTGCAAAGTACGTCCAGGTTACGCGGTACATATTATATTTTCTTCTGAACTCGAGTGATAGCAGTATGTTACATCATTAGCACTGATGGTCAATATTATACAATTCAGTCATCAATATGACCCATGAATCATGCTAATTAATCAATTATGTCGCTCAAAATCACGCTCATTAGGAATGGCAGCTAAATAGAGTATACGTTAAAATTAATTGACGGACTAACTTTAATACACTTGTAGGTAAAATTAATACATTTATATACAGCTAGGTGCTGAACGGGACTTCAATGGGGTGGAAATTTTGATGTGTTTTTCACATCAAAATTAAAACTTAAAAATCTTCCTCTTGAATCTTCAACGGATTTTGATGCGATTTTCATCAATAGGCAGATCTATATGTAATTTGAAAGATCTAAGCATACAGACAGCGGGAAATGACTTTGTTTTAAACTATAATGATGATAACACTTCAGCAGGACAAATTCATGATTATTTTTTATTCAAATATTTAACAAAAACCTTCAAAATACATTTTCTTTTTACAGGACAAAGGGCACCGCCTTGTATTGAACATGGATTAACATTGATAACGATGCCTGTATCATCACACCATCTGCCTAGCCTTTCCAGCTATGTTGGGGTCGGCTTCCAGACCAACCAGATGCAGCTGAATACCAATATTTTACATGTAGCGTCTGCCTATCTGATCGCCACAACCCAGTTAGTACTGGGTAAAACGATATCCCTTGGTAAGACTGGTAGTCAGACTTTCAATGCTTGCTTAGGAGTTTTTCATGGCCAGTCTATGGAATAGCATTCCTTTACCAAAAGCTCTGCTACAGTAGAACGAAAGCAATAACTGTTTCTCAAAGATGTTTTTGCGAACTCTCCCGTCCAATAGTAAGTTGCAGAAAGCGTTTTCGGTTCCAGTTCTAGTTTTAATTGCCTTCCCTTCGTATTTGTTGCGACCGACTGTTAGCTGTACATGGGGATTAGGTTACGAACACTATAATTATACCGTTTCTGGCTACGAAGCCCTTTCCCAACTTGGTTTGTATTGGCTTCCACGATAGTCTTCTAAAGTTTCGATTGATATTTAAATCATCTATTCGACGATTGAATATGGAAAGTTTAACTTGAGGTGGAAGCGCCAGGGTAGGCCGCGAAATTTGTATTGTCTTACGTTTTTTTTTACAATTTGCAGAGAAGTGCAAGGCTCTAAGTTGATAAAAATATGATTTGCGATCGTAACAAATACGGCAGTTCATTTAATCCGATCCGATTGAATGACTTTTTCATTGAATGGGACTGAACTGATTTACAGGGTTATATTGATGCTTTGAATGATTATTATTCTGTCAATATATGCGTATTACAGAGGTGGTCCAGAGGTGGCACCCGCTACTTACGAGCAGTAAACCGTGGGTTCGAACCCAGGCAGGCGCATTACTTTGTGTAATTTATTTCATCACCGCTGCCCTCAAAAACGGTGAAGGAAAACATCGTGAGGAAACTGGCATGTCCTAGAACTAAAAATTCGAAGACATGTGACATCTACCAACCCGCACTGGGCCCGCGTGGTGGATTACAGCCTACTTCCTCTCATAGAGAGGAGTCCTGTGTTCAGCAGTGGGAACATTATAGGCTGATGATGATGATGATGAAAGCCTGACACTGACCGGCAAATTGCAAAAAGCTTAAGAAGAATGTCAAGGGCTAATCTGGCGCTACCTCCTTAACTTCTTGGTTCATTAAGAGAACATCCCGACCTCTTTTAAATGCTACAAGGATCTTAGATTGTGATCATGAGGCATCGTAGGTACGCTACATTAAACCTTACTAAAGGCCAATAGGTACATGCTAAATGTGTCTTCAAATTATTATCATCTCGATTTCAAGCTTTGTCCCGCAATGATAAAGTTAGATATCGATAGCAATATCTGAATGAAAGCATGACTATTCCCCTCCTTCCCTTCTACACTACTAAACCGCGCTACTGGTGGAATCATGGGTATTTCTTTTCCCTTCTGCAATTCTGGTACACACTAGTGGTACCGTGTACCATGGTATCACTTAACTCTCAATAAACTAGAATATTCATGCTTCAAATAACTGTTGTGAAGTCACAAATTGACAATAAATTGTGTATGTTGTGATTACCTACAGTAGATAAACGTGTAAGACTCATAAAAACACACCTGAATTGTTTTCGCTTGTTTCGGACTAAATGGACACGTTTGTAGATTCACCAAAACATGAATAAAGTGGGAAGAGCACAATAAGCCTTCGTATACAAAATCTTGAACATAACATAATGACGACACGGTTGAGCGATCGACTGCTGCGCTGCGAGTCGCGGGTTCGATCCTTACACGGAACAAATATTTATATGGCCTACAGATAGTTGTTCCGGGTCTAGCTGTTTCGTTCAGGGGCAAAATGTCCAATTCTCAAAATGTCCAACGGTGTCAAAATGTCCAACTCCCAAAATGAGTTTAAATGTTTGTAAACGCACTCATGATACAGGAGAAATTCCTAGTTCGGGGCAACATTAAAAAAAAAAAACAAAAAAAAACGCCTGTAATGCCCGAAGGGTAAGGCAGAGCATACCTAATAGTACACCCACGTCTTCCCAGTTATGTTTAAATCCCACGGGAGCGACCCTATTGCCATAAAGCGAGGACCAATCCAGACTCCATGGCTGCTTCTGAAAAATTCCTGAAGGAAAAACCCAATAACAATATGCCCAGCCCGGGAATCGTACCCAGGACCTCATGTTCAGCAGTCGCACTTGTGACCACTAGACCAACGACGCAGTACCCCTTTTTATGCAAGTAAAACCATGTGATGGCTACAAGCTCTTTTTTATATGGATCTTGCATATAACTATTTTATTTCGGTATTAGTTATAATATACAAGGTGTTGTTTTGCATTCTCGTCAAATTCAAGGAGGTTACTATGCTAATGATTCTAGTTCCAAATCAATAATAAAATAGGTAGGTAATTTTTATTTTTTCATTTATTTAGGAAATCGGTAAGTGTGAACCACCCGTATTTTAAACGCCGCCTGTCTGATTCTCGCCCTATAACCGCGCTTACAAACATACAAACAATCTCAAACGTTTTTTCGATAATTTCTTATTCTCTAAACCACGTTAAGGGGGTTATTCTGAAATTTTGACAAACAGAAACAACCGAAAAAATCCGCGTTAATTAATAATAAACTAGGTACTGTAATTTTAATTGATTTATTTATGTCTTTCGTGACAACCTCCTGAATTTTGACGAGGGTGCAAAACAACACCTTGTATATTAGTATATTTTATTTGTATATTGTGTATTAGTATCTATGTAAGTGTATAAAATTTCGAAAACTAGTAGTTATTTGTACAAAAAAAAAAATATCCTACCACAATGTTGTCGTATTTAACCCTATGGTTGACTGGTAGAGAATGCCTTGTGGCATTAAGTCCGCCTATGTACCACTATTGTACATGAAGTTTAAATAAATAAATAAACTTTTGTTTAGAATAGTTACAGCACAGATGACATAATTTGTGTCACTTGTTAAATCTACTTAGTTTTTTTGAATTATTTTTTTGAAACTCTTTTTCTTATTTACCGATTTTTTGTAAATGTGTGGACATTGTTGGCTTTATAGATTCCTTTATCCTTGGTAACTTTTTATCTTGTTCTACGTTTTGTAGTAAGCAACGACTTATTGTCGGGCCTACGATGTCCTCCCATACTTAAGTACTAACGCTGTAACATAGAAATGTTATAAAACCAAATGATTTTAAAAGAGTAACCATGGAGTTACTTGCCGGCTCTTCTCCATAGGAAACGACCAACCCGAAACGAGCACCTTTTTGTCGACGTTTTATAAGTGCCCATGTAGGCCTAAGTGAAATTAAAATATTTAGATTTTGAACTTACAAAATGTAGGGTTCATGTACATAATTACCATCTATTTAGTTATACACCTCTGCCTACACCATTGAGGGACATCCAATCTATTCATTTCTCTAAATGCAAATCATGAATTCCAGTTAATCAGAGTTCAGTGCTATCTATTTAAATTCAATGACCTCCACCTGTACACATTTACCCCAGTTCAATGTTTGTCCTAGTCCTATCAAAGATTTAAATTGTCAGATATGCCCTTTACCGTTTTAAGATCCCGAAAAAAGTGGCCATTTTACGGAGACTGTGCTCAGATTTCACAAAAACTAAAAATAATTGTTTCATCTCAAAACATTGTGTCATACATAAACTTAGGCAGCCCCAGTAAGTTACAATAAAACTTGTGTTAGAGCTGTCTCACACTTCTCTTAGTTATGATAATTATGATGAAGCTAATGAACAGGAAAAAATAACCTTATCTAAGCAGATCTCGGTGCGACTTAATCATCCTAACGACCTAATAGAGGCACGTAGTACAGACACCAGTATTTCACAAACTTATGTTACGTAGTTTTTGAAGCTGTTATACATAATAATATTATGTGATTATATATTTATTTTTGAAAAATAAATAATTTAAATTTGACATTTCGTATCCATGCAGGATGTGTGAGTTCACTACGTAACTGCTGCTGCTCACTGATGGATACGATTTTTAGTATGAGTGAGCGAGACAGTACTATTAAAATGTCACTGACAAACATGACCATCTTAATATGACACGGTTGGGTAGATCTGAAGATTTAAATCTTTGGGTTCTGCCCCATTCACGATTCATTTGATCTTGGCTTTTACCTTAGCCGAAGCTCAATTTTTTTGTCCTTCTCCATTTTCTCTAAGCTCTCATTTATTTGGTTTCATTTGTTTTTTAATGTTGATTGATGTCAATAGAGATTGTTTTGGAAGTATTTTAAGGTATTTATTTATCTAAACTTCACGTACATTGGTGGTACATAGGCGGACTAAATGCCACAAGGCATACTCTACCAGTCAACCTTTGGGTCAAATACGACAGCAGTGTGGTAGAGTAAAAAAAAAAGAGTTATGTTTTTGCGGTTTGTAAATAATACTTGTAGTATTTTTATTATTGAAATTAAGTGGTTACAGAGGGACTATATTCGTTTTAAATAAAAATCTGGAAAGGATAGTTGGTATCATTAATCGATCAAAAATTTCAGGTGTTTTTAAATCGGCCTGTAATGGGCTAATAAGTATAATGATACCTTATTAATGGACTAATTAATGGGTATAATTTAATGTGTTAGATTTACTAATGAATACCATCATTATTTATTTATGTGACTGCCTCATTGGTCGAGTGATCGCAAGCGCGACTGCAGCTGAGCTCACTAAGTTCCGTTCCCAGGTTGGGTAAAATGTTGGTTTTTCCATCTGGAATTTCTCATTAGCAGCCATGAAGTCAGGATTTGGGCCCGGTTGATGGCAATCGGCTCGCCCCTATTACATGGAACTTTAAACATAACTGATGAAATGTGGGTGTACTATTAGGTACACCTCTGCCTAACCTTTCGGGGATAGAGGCGTTATGTTATGTAATGCTTATTATTTTTACAAGGTGTTGTTTTGCATTCTCGTCAAATTCAAGGAGGTGACTATGCTACTGATTCTCGTCCCGAATCAATAATAAAATGGGTAGGTCTTTTTTTTGTTCTTATTTACGAAAATCGGTAAGTGTGAACCACCCGTGTTTTAAACGCGGCCTGTCTGATTCTCGCCCTATAACCGTGCTTTCATAAATATAAACAATCTCAAACGTTTATTCGATCATTTATTATTCACTAAACCACGTTAAGGGGGTTATGCTAAAATACTGACAAACTTAAAAACCCAAAAATCTGCGTTTATTAATAATTAACTGGGTACCGTAATTTTAATTGATTATTTATTTATTTATTAAAACTTTATGCACAAGTATAAAACACTGTACAAAGGCGGACTTAATGCCCTAGGCATTTTCTACCAGTCTACCTTAGGGTGATGCAGAGAGAAAACATAGTAGGTGCAGTATAACAGATGGTTAGAAAACATTTACAAAAATAAAATATAGCGATACATACATAAATACATACATATATATATATATACAAGAAGTAAAGAGAGAGACAAACTAACAACAATTTAATTATGAGATGAATCTGCCAGCTTCTTAAGTAAGTGTTCGCGAGCTTTAACTTTAAATGTGAACCGACTGTTGGCCAACCTGATGTTCAGAGGGAGCGCATTCCAAAGGAAGACAGCCTGGACAAAGAAAGACGACTTGAGAAAACCAGAGCGGTGAGAAGGACAACGCAGAAGGCGATTATTGGAAGAACGAAGATTTTTACTGTGCGCAGAGCATAAATATTGAAGATGAGTAGTCACATAGGAAGGAGAAGTAGGCTTATTAAGAAGAGAAAATAGGGTAGTCAAAGCTCTCAACGCTCTGCGCTGCCGTATGGGCAATTATTTTAATAGTGACCGATGTGCGGAGACATGGTCATACTTACGAAGATTAAATACGAATCGAATGCAGTTATTAAGAAGTCGGTCAAGTTTATTGAGGAGATCTGCATTCAGGTCGTAGTAGCACACATCACCATAGTCAATTATGGGGAAGATTAGGGACTGTACAAGCATTACCTTAATGTGTGATGGGAGAATATTTTTCAGCCGATAAAGCGACCGCAACGTTCCGGTGACTCTCTTGCTCACAATCGCAACCTGCTTACGCCAGTCAAGGCAAGTGTCAACATGCAAACCCAGATCCTTGACATCAGAGCTAAACGGAATGACTGTGCCGTCAAAGGTAACCGGTGGCACCGTTAAGCCATTCAGCCTTCTCAGGCTATAAGGGCTCCCTACAATAATAGCCTGGCACTTGGTTGGGTTAACCGCCACCCCGAAACGATCAGACCAGTTTTTGACGAAGCGTAAATCCCGGTTTAGCTCCTCGATCGCACCGGACAAGCTGTCAACACTTGCCTGACAGTAGAGCTGTAAGTCATCAGCATAAAGATGATACACACACTGAAGCTCGGTAGTTATGAGATCTATAAAAATAGAGAACAAAAGTGGAGATAAAATGCCGCCTTGAGGGACGCCAGAATCAAGATCACACCAGCTGGAGCCAGAGTCACCAGCGAGAACTGACTGCTGGCGCCCCCGAAGATAGGAAGAAAACCATTCCAATACCTCGGGAGAGACCATGAGATAGGAGAGGATGGATAAAAGGACTTCGTGACTGACGGTATTGAAGGCATTGGAAAAATCAATTAAAACTAAAACCGAAACTTTAGTGTCTTCCATTCCCCGCCTTATATCGTCAGTCACTTTAAGGAGGGCTGTTACGGTACTATGGCCGGGCCTGAACCCAGATTGCAATGGGCTGATAAGGGAGTTGTGGTGGATGAAGTGGGAAAATTGCTTGTGAACACAGGCCTCGAGTACTTTAGATAAAAAGGGAAGGATGGAAATTGGTCGAAAGTGGCTGAGAAGAGTGGGATTAGAAATTTTAGGGAGTGGCCGAACATGGGCTTTTCGCCATAGAGAAGGGAAAACACCGGAGTAGAGGGAGAAGTTAACGACATGGGAGATTGCAGGTAGGAGCTGATCAAGAGCCGTCACAATCATGTGACGACTGATGTTATCACAGCCCACGGCTTTGGACTTAATGGACAGGATTATCTTCTTGATCTCTCCGGGATCGACTGGGGTGAAGACAAAGGGAGAAATATTGGGTCGCGTCAGACCAGCAAGATAGTCAATGGTTTGACATTTGGTTAGACTATCAAGAGTGGGGACAGTGCAGAAATGGCGATTTAGATCGTCCAAACCAAATGCCTTAGGAAGGTCTGAATGCCGCGATTTGCCGATACCTAGAGTTCTGAGGAACTTCCAAATATCAGCAGGAGAAGCAGAAGTGATATTATCGAGAATGTGGCGGCGTTTAGCGTTGCGTACCATCTGATTACAACGATTGCGAGCAGTTTTGAAAAGGGTCCAGTTGTCCTCGGACCGATCCTTTTTGTATTTCCGGAACGCGCGATCCCTTCGTCGCATTGCCATCCGAACTCCATTATTCATCCATGGTGCAGGTGGGCGCTTCAGCTTGACTTTCCTGACAAGAGCATGGGTGTCATACAAGTTGATTACAATCGAATTAAGGCTACTTACTTTTTTTTTCTTTTTTTTTGATTATAATAGGTATTTTGTGACATCCTCTTGAATTTTGACGAGGTTGCAAAACAACACCTTGTATACGCACAGTAGACAACAAAAGAAAATGCATGATTAGTTTTGCATTAAGCTAATGATCCTACTAATATTATAAATGCGAAAGTTTTTGAGGATATCCATCCTCAAAAACTTTCTTGATGTTTGTTACTCTTTCACGTTAAAACTACTGAATGGATTTGGATGAAATTTGGCACATGAGTAGTTTATAACCTAGATTAAAACATAGGATACTTTTTATCCCGATAGTATGTTCCCGTGGGACAATTATCGACCTCCACGCGGGCGACGCCGCGGGCATAAGCTAGTATGATATAAATTTACGTCAAAAATTTATGATCAAACAAAACACTGGATGGGAAAGCAAGTCTCCTTTTTCAGATTAATATTTTGCGAGGCAAATGCTACAGAGTACCTACACAGTGGAGGCTTTATCTACGCAAGATCTTAGTCTTAGCCCAATAGCCCAACAAAGCTTTTACGGCTAAAGTAGTTCCGTGGCTAAATTAAATTTTATTTAGTTCCTTTCTCGCTTCGAAACAGGTCTTCTTCGCTAAATATTATTGGAAATGTTGTTCTGTATGTTTGTTTAGGGAAGGTTTTAATGGGTTCTATATAATTCGGAAATGAGGTTCACTTGAATTAAAAAAAATGTAATCGATGTCCGTTGGCAGCATATTGCAATCAAATTGTATTTCATACTGGATATTGGCATTAATAAAATGAATGCAATTTGATTTGCTACTACATATCAAAACCTGTTCACGACGAAGCAATGTAGGAATCATTTTAATATAGATTTTTATACAAAAAACAAACAAGTACACTACACGAATAATTTTCAAGATCCTTTTTTAATAAACACAGAATACAGGCAGTTTAAATGTCTCCCACTCCGCTTACTCGTCTATAATCACATCAAAGTGTCATCATAAAAAAAAATAAAGTACAGTCAACAAAATAGTTAGGTTTACAGGCAAAAAAATCCATCCATTACCATTGCATTATTTTCTAATATTTCGAACAAACAAACATTTAAACATAAGACTAGGACTCCCTTATGTTTTAAATGTTACTAAAGACGAAATATTTGTGAATAATGTAATAGTAATTGATGGATTTTTTTGTTGACTGTACCTACCTACATTACAGAATAGTATAGCGTACTAGTTTTATTTTTATTAGCGTACCAATTTGGATAAACTTGTTCACAAAAGAAGCAGGAAAACGAATCAGTATCCACAACAACACGACGCCCACACCTCATCAACAAGACGATTCACACAAAAATCATGAAACAATCATTATATTCGCCTCGATATGTTCTCCGACACAAGTAATTCCAATTACGACGCTAATGACTCCCTCAATCAATAGGGCCTTGGAACTAATCCATGTAATGCCGGGCATCTTATCAAAGCGTCCCGGTCCACTATAACAAAGGGCGTTTGCCGCCGGTTACACAAGGGTGTTCGTCTGTTTAGGCCACAGGAATCTAAATAATGGAATAGATGTGGTATTGAAAGGATTTTGTACGTATTGTGCTTGTAATGACGAATATTCAGTACTAAGTAATTTATTACTAAAGTATTATTGTCGAAGTTATACCTACCTTACTCTTTGTGGAATTTATTCCATAACCACTGTTCACAAAAATTTAGTTTAAAAACTAAAAACTGACTATAAAAAAATGACGATCTAAAAAATATGAAACAAGAAAATATTATATATATAAGGGTGTAAAACACCTCTTAACGAAGCCGAAAGGCACTGTAACTCACTGTAACTGGAACTGGTTCTCCCTGTCGTCATTGCGATCATTTTTTTGTTCTACACCATACCTGGGAACCTTCTAGTTACGGAGATATTAGTGGTCAAAGTTCCAACTTTTTGACAAGTGTTTTTTTAAATACAAGTTTTTAATGTAAGATTTTTACTTTAAACACCTCCACGACCCCCGTACTATTTAATCCGACCATCAGCAGAATGTTTTGAGTGCGTTACATTGAGTTCTACCACAAAGCATGATTTTACAATAATTTTTGCGTAAAGGTACTTAGTTTCATGTACAGAATGCTTGGTTTACGGCTTCGTGATGAGGTGATTTACACGGTGTATATCTGAAATTGTTATGTATACAACAGGTTGTTACATAACCTAAGAAAAGGTATTTACAAGGCAGAAAGTTGCTGCCTACCCCCATGAGAAACAGGCGTAAGCTTATGTGACTGTTAGGCTGACTGGTAATTAGTGACCGTTACTTAAACACGTGATAAACTTTTTTTTTTAATCTCATTCGCTTTTATCACAAGCTGATAAGCCAAAGGCGCGCGCACGCGGATTTCATACGGCTGTTGTATTATTGTGATAAAAGCGAATAAGTGTAAAAAATGTTTTTTTTGGGAAAGCTCACCTAAAGCTTTTGGGACCAATACTTAAACACGTAATTATACTCATGATAACAAGCAGTTATCATGAGTATAATAAGGTGTTTAAGTATTGGTCACTAATTACCAGTCACCCTATGTATGAATGAGTATGTGTATGTATAATTATCATAATTATATTTTAGCAAGTGTTCGGCAGTCGCTGAATGTGCGATAATAATTTTCTTAAGAAATTTCTGATTTGTGAACTTTAACACGCATAATTGATGCACAGTCCGCGCAGTTTTTGTCACATAATGCCATTTCTGTTGATGGGTTTTTGTTAAAAAGAGGTAAGTTACTACAACCTATATTTTAGTAAATTTTCGTATAGTTTCCGTGGTGTAGTGGTTATCACATCTGCCTAACAGGGAGAAGGCCCCCGGTTCGATCCCGGGCGGAAACATAGATTTTTGCTTTTATTTTCAGCTGTATGACTTATTTGACAACAAGGTTGGCGCAGTGGCTGAGCGATCGACTGCTGTTTTAGATGTTTGTAAACGCACCCACGATACAGGAGAAATTCCTAGTGTGGGGCAACGTTTTATTAAAAAAAAAAACGTCAGAACCTGAATTATTATTAATGTAATGAAATTATGTAAGAATTTCCTCATAATTTTGTACTTTTACTAAATGATTTCAAAACAGATGTCTGGCCTCACCCTTTTACTTGTTTTTCTCCGTGTTTATCGATCACGATACCGATACTGAATATTTGTATATATATATATACAGTATTTTTTTTAAGTCTTAATCCAGAGTGGGAAATGGCCAAAGTCCATCCAGCCTCGTAAATGACCCCTGGATAAGTAGGAAAAGTAGCAACTTACTCGTAAACACATAAAAACATCACACCTGTTAGGTATACGCTCTGCTCAAAGGGTTAGGCAGAGCGTATACCTCTTAGTACGCCCACATTTCGCCAGTTACGTTTATTTAAGTTCCATGTAGTAGGGGCGACCCTATTGCTGTCACTCGGGCACAAATCCAGACTCTGTGGCTGCTACTAAGAAACTCCTGATTGAAAATCCAAAAAAACTTAGCCCAAACTGGGAATCGAACTCGGACCGCTCATAAATATCTTTCAATTTCAACAAGCACTTATATAAAGGGTGTAAAACACCTCTTAACAAAGCCGAAAGGCACTGGTCTTCCCTGTCACTGCGATCATTTTTTTGTTCTAAACCATACCTGGGAACCTTCTAGTTACGGAGATATTAGGGGTCAAATTTCCAACTTTTTGACAAGTATTTTTTTAAATACAAGTTTTTAATGTAAGATTTTTACTTTAAACACCTCCACGACCCCCGTACTATTCAATCCGTCCATCAGCACAATGTTTTGAGTGCGTTACATTGAGTTCTACCACAAAGCATGATTTTACACCCCTCAAAAATAAGTCGTTTCCCAGCAATAATTTTTGCGTTACTTAGTTTCATGTACAGAATGCTTGGTTGACGGCTTCGTGATGAGGTGATTTACACGGTGTATAATATCGTGATATTTCCCCCAGTTAGTAACATCTATTTACTTATTATGCTCCCTGTGGTAAATCCAAGATATTAATCATACGTCTATACTAGTGTACAGAACAATGAAGTTTTGGTAAAACCACGGTTTGTTTCATTAATTTGCTTTTGTCAGAATGCTTCGCTAGTAAACGGGTTCTGGGGAATTACTGAACTTGATTGGGCGGTGTCTTGTGGTAGGTAAGTCCCTTGTGAGGTAAATAAGGGATTTTAATCAAGTGTGATCGTTTTTGGTGCGTTGTGTAATGTCTCAGTTTTAAATAGATAGATTAGTAAGTCTTTTCCAATTTATATGTAAGGTTTAAATCATGAATCAAAGTTAAAATTGTAGTGCAATACAAATTTTAACTTTGAATAATAAATACATTTTATATTATTTAGTTTATTCGTTTTACTTATATACTAATTATATTTTTAAATATTTTTACAAGAAATATATTTAAGATATAAAAAAAAAAACATTTAAAAATATCAAAAAATAGTAGCCTACCGGAATTGGGAACAGGTTCCGAGCTACCGGAGGTCAGGGCTCTTGACAGAGGAACCTCTTAACTATACAAGCCGTTTCCAGAGTCTACTGCTTTTTGAATCTATCCCTTGATCCAGCTGCCAAGCGAAAGATTCCTCAGATGTTGGTCGAGGCTTTTGGCTATTAAGCCATTGGCCGACACGGCTATCATCGGCACAATGACTGCTGTACTCACGTCCCACATGTCAACTACCTCGCTGTAGATTTGGCTATCTAGTTATTTTAAGTGCTTCATTTTATTTTATTTATAGCTAGCTAGCTATGCTAGCTAAATAATAGCAGCCGCACGGGTCGATCTTCAAGGTTAAGACGTGCTTGCTGAGGTCAGTCCGTGGATGGGTGACCATAGTTACATACCGAGTTTCCTCCGTTCCTCGGAAAGCACGTTAAGCCGTGTAACAAACTTGCTTATTCCTTGATGAAAGGAGTAAACAGATTTATACATTAAAAAAGTAATTAGGGGAAAATGAATTTAATAAATGATGAAATGAAAAATACAATAAATTAGTACAAAAGTGAAGGGCAGGTTAACCGAGAACGTTTTAAATATCTCCGCAAATCTCTGAGCGTGATAGTAACTGAAGACAAACTTGCAGTCGTAGAAAGCTGGCTTGATTAAGATGAGCTTGACCACGACGAACTTGATGCAGGGCGATTTGGTAGGACCCACCAGCAGACACGTACCGCCCAATGCCAGGCTCGTCAGCTCGAAGAGCAGCTTCCAGCAGACAGGTAATGAGCCCCAGTGCCAGGCTCGTCAGTTCGCAAAGCAGCTTCCAGCAGACAGTTAGCAACAGCCACGGCAGCACTAAACGAAGGCCGCTCTTTGACTCCACCAGGCTGTGCTCAAAACTCAAGATATGACAGATCTTGACTCCAAACTAGACTTAGCTGTTTTCTTGATTTTAGACTATACTGATTTCTCGTGTCCAGACTGAACCGACTCTTAACTCCAGACTAGAACCAGGGCATCTGTCAGAAATCCCTTTTATACCCTGATCTTCCGTTTCTTTTCTTCCAATCATTTTTTTAGATTCAAAACTGCTGCGCTCTAGTAAGACGCGACCTGCCAGTATTAAAAACAGCCAGTAACAATGGTCAAAAACCCTGCACATAATATTTTTAGAAATATAACTCAGAATATCTTTACACAGCAAATATTCGCAATTAACTATAAAATACAACAATTTGAACTGACGAATTGATGATAATAATTTTTAGTAATATATAATCTTAATGAAACCTTCATAGAGAGTTTGGCTGGTAACAATCAAAAATAAAAGTAAATGACATCTGACAAATATGCTTGAAGTAAACATGTCACAACAAAGGATTAGAAAATATTTATAAAAATGAACAATTCGTAAAATGCTAATGTAAAACCAATAAAAGTATGAATATGGATGATAAGTGTGAGTATAGAGTGTCTGTAGTAGGCAGATACTATATTTCCCCAACGACCCCGAGAAAATTTTTGGCCTAGAACAAAAATTTTGGTAAGGTTAAAGTATTACAGCATTCACAAAACTTTCATAACTCATTCAAACACACCGACATCTTACGAAGTTAGGCCAGGTAGGATTCACATTCAATGATCACTACTCCACCTGATAAATCAATAACAGTAGGCTTATTTTTGGAGTTGTAATCCGCTCGCGTCTAAAACCCATAATAAGATGAAATATAAAGACTTTTAATAAGGGATCCACCCCAATCAACCTTTAGAGTTGAAGATTAGCGAAGGCTTATTTTAAGGAAGTCGCAACCCGCTTCAGTCAACTTTTAGAGTTGAAGATTAGCGAAGGCTTATTTTAAGGAAGTCGCAACCCGCTTCAGTCAACTTTTAGAGTTGAAGATTAGCGAAGGCTTATTTTAAGGAAGTCGCAACCCGCTTCAATCAACCTTTAGAGTTGAAGATTAGCGAAGGCTTATTTAAAGGAAGTCGCAACCCGCTTCAGTCAACTTTTAGAGTTGATAAGAAAATAGTATAATAGAAGGTTAGGTAACTTGTACCTAAAAGCACTTCAAAGAGTTATCTGATAAGATCAGATATAGAAGAAGATTAAAAATAATCTTTTAATGGTTTAAGAACCAATGAAAGAACATAGAAAATAAAAACTATAGAGTTTAAATAGACCGAATAAAACTCTACAGTTAGAAGAAGGGAAGAGGATAGAGATGAGTCATGAGTAAGTATAAGATAAAAAAGTTAAAAATAAAGTGTCTAAAATTAAAAGGGAGAGAGAGAGAGTCAAGACAGTCTGAGTTATTATTAAGAAAGATTCTAAAATAGCCTACTTGAAATATTCAAGAGCGTTGAAGGACTGTCATGTGTGGTAGTCTATACTTTTGCGCTGAACCAGCGCCGATAATAGTTCGAGCCCACGACACTAAACCTATTTTGATGAGATTCGTAGATGATATAGATAAATATATGATTTAAGTGCTTAAGAGTATAAGTAGATTAAGAGATGTAATATGATAAAAATAGTTACCAAATATAATCTCTTGTGGAAGTTGTTTTAGAATTTAGAGAATATGTTTAAGATCAAGACTTGATTTTGCGTTAGGCGCCAAAATGTAACAAACTTGCTTATTCCTTGATGAAAGGAGTAAACAGATTTATACATTAAAAAAGTAATTAGGGGAAAATGAATTTAATAAATGATGAAATGAAAAATACAATAAATTAGTACAAAAGTGAAGGGCAGGTTAACCGAGAACGTTTTAAATATCTCCGCAAATCTCTGAGCGTGATAGTAACTGAAGACAAACTTGCAGTCGTAGAAAGCTGGCTTGATTAAGATGAGCTTGACCACGACGAACTTGATGCAGGGCGATTTGGTAGGACCCACCAGCAGACACGTACCGCCCAATGCCAGGCTCGTCAGCTCGAAGAGCAGCTTCCAGCAGACAGGTAATGAGCCCCAGTGCCAGGCTCGTCAGTTCGCAAAGCAGCTTCCAGCAGACAGTTAGCAACAGCCACGGCAGCACTAAACGAAGGCCGCTCTTTGACTCCACCAGGCTGTGCTCAAAACTCAAGATATGACAGATCTTGACTCCAAACTAGACTTAGCTGTTTTCTTGATTTTAGACTATACTGATTTCTCGTGTCCAGACTGAACCGACTCTTAACTCCAGACTAGAACCAGGGCATCTGTCAGAAATCCCTTTTATACCCTGATCTTCCGTTTCTTTTCTTCCAATCATTTTTTTAGATTCAAAACTGCTGCGCTCTAGTAAGACGCGACCTGCCAGTATTAAAAACAGCCAGTAACAATGGTCAAAAACCCTGCACATAATATTTTTAGAAATATAACTCAGAATATCTTTACACAGCAAATATTCGCAATTAACTATAAAATACAACAATTTGAACTGACGAATTGATGATAATAATTTTTAGTAATATATAATCTTAATGAAACCTTCATAGAGAGTTTGGCTGGTAACAATCAAAAATAAAAGTAAATGACATCTGACAAATATGCTTGAAGTAAACATGTCACAACAAAGGATTAGAAAATATTTATAAAAATGAACAATTCGTAAAATGCTAATGTAAAACCAATAAAAGTATGAATATGGATGATAAGTGTGAGTATAGAGTGTCTGTAGTAGGCAGATACTATAGCCGTTGGTCCCGGCAGTCATTTGTAGATCTTTGACAGTCGTTACAAGTAGGTAGTCAGAAGCCGAAAGTCTGACATCCAGTCTTACCAAGGGGTTTCGTATTACACAGTTACTGGGTTTTGAAGTTCAGATGCCTATTTGCAGGCACATCATGTAAAATTCTGATACTCAGCTGCATCCAGTCAGACTGAAAGCGACCCCAACAAAGTTTGCGAAAAGGCTAGGCAAATGATGATGATTTTATTTATAAATGCCTATTTTTGAGTAAGTTTATGTAAGATCATGCTATGTCTAATCGCCTTTTAGATGAGCTACTTACAATTTGCGATAAACCAAAAAATACCACGGACGACCAAAGTGAAGAAGACCAAAACAAGTGACTCGTACCAAAACGACCAGCAGTATGAAATGTCAAAAGCAGTGTATGAAAAAGGGGAAGGGGGTTTTTTGTCCTAAATAATTAGTTAGAGACTTTTCCAAGGCTTTGGTTTAGAAAGTTTAAACCACAGTTTGACCCTCAACCTTGTTTGGAGTCAAGGAAATCCTGTCTTGTACACAACTTTAGTCCCTAAGGAAATCTGACGAAATTCATGTTTCTATCTTCAAAGGTTTACGATGTGAGTAATCTATAAGCCAAGTCAACGAACGGTTTAATATTCATAGGCCATAGCATACATGATTTAAGATTGAAAGGCGTATGTAGCTAAATTTATATCTGTAAGACGTAAAACAGTAAAAAACAGTTTCTATTTTACTGAAATATCTGAGGCCGTGTTCTAATCACAAGGAATGCTGCGCGAAGTTGCGGTTGTCGAGATTGTAAAGTGCAGACGCGTTTGATTTGCCAGATAAAATGTACGTGTGTACGCATTTTCCCAAGGGCTCGGTTCTATGAGAACACGGGCTTTCTGAAAATCTGATTTAATAAAAATATTTGTAAAAACAGTAAGTAATCGCGAAGAAGATTCTAATATATTGTTTTTATTGAAGAATATCTAAAGAAAATTTCTTATTACTTCGATGAAAATACATAGAGTTCGACACTAACTTTGCTTCAAGCCAATAACCTAGATTCATTCGGTAAGTAAAAAAAACACTTAGCTACACTTATAGCCCAGAGAGAAAAAAATATTCTCTGCGCAAAAATCGTAGTGGAAGAATTTCACTGGGATTATATTACGAGTATATAACAATATTAGAAATACTGTTATAAGTCAAATGCTATAAACACGTGATATAAAAACCGGACAAGCGCGAGTCGGCCTCGCACACATTTTTAAATAGCGGTTTATAGAAGACATCTACTCTCCAAATTTTAACTTTGTGGTGCCAAAAGCCTCGGAGTAAAATGGCTGTGCATACGGACAGACGGATAGACAAACATCAGTGGTGTGACAAACGAGAAAAAAATTCCTGTTAGTCACACTGGTGTGATAATCTGGTGTGACTACGAGTCGGCAATGAAACAGACATACGAACAGGACGAATCTATAACCCTAAAAAATATTGACTGTTACTGTTTAAGGCTTTCACATATATTTTACCTCGGTAGTCCAGTGGTGGCAGCCCCGACTTACGAGCAGTAAGCCGTGGGTTCGAAACTAGGCAGGCGCATTACTTTGTGTATTTTATTTCATAACCGCTGCTCTCAAAAAACGGTGAAGATGGAAAACACCGTGAGGAAACCGGCATGTCCTAAACTAAAAATTCGAAGACATGTGACATCTACCAACCCGCACTGGGCCCGCATGGTGGATTACTTACAGCCCACTCTTTCTCACAGAGAGGAGGCCTGTGTCCCAGCAATGAAAACATTATAGGCTGATGATGATGATAAGCCATAGGACAAGAACGCACAGAAATAGGAAGTGTGGCAAACAAAAGAGAAGGCTTTCTCCCAGAAGTGGGTGATTCCGGGCTGATAATTATGATGATGACGATAATCATCGTTTAATTGACTTCGACGCCGCCGAGGCCGGCCTAGAAAGAGGTGGCAAGATGATCTGGACGCGCATCACGAAGGCTGGTTCGAGTTGGTGCAGGAGAAGAGAACCTGGAAGGATATGGGGGAGGCTTTTGTCCAGCAGGGGGACATACAAACAATAACTTCCTTAATATCAGAATCGTTTGCTTAACTTTCAGTTCCTATGTTTTTTTTTTCAGAATTTGTAATAGTCCATGGCTATCTGAACCCCTTTATCTATCAATAAAATCTAGTATGCCCTTGATTCTTTCTTGAATATTTGAATAACTTCCATGACCTCCACTGTATTGTCCGAAGGGCACAGTAGAGGTCTTAAAAACATTTGAGAATTACATTGACATTCAGTAAATAGTACAAAATAAGCATCCTATTAACTAAACAGAAATAATATTAAGAACTGAAAACTTGACACCAAAGATATTTAAAACAAAAAGATGTCTAAAGCAATTATTGTAGAACCTAAATTTTTAATGAAAATTAAAAGGGCGAAAGATCAAATCATCTTCAAGGCCAAACTTGAGCACAAATTAATAAATTGTCAAATTAATTCAAAGTCAAAGAAACTTCAAACTAAACCTGAATTCTAGATCCAAACAAAGATGAAAATAAAAACCTTACAGAAGAGAAAATTTGCTAGGAATTGAATCATTTCATCTGATTTCCTAGCAATTCAATTAAAATCTATCTTGCTCCGATTACTAGATAGACGACGGAGGTCAAGAAATCTAAAGACGATTGACTAACGAATCCTATCTCCGAATCCGAGATTCTCAAAGCTGTCTATCTGTGCAAATAATCTTAAAGCCATTTTGATTGAATTGTACTGAATTCTTCATGTAGAAACTAGCTTTGGCTCATGGTTTCACTCGCATCCTAGGGTAATTACTTCAAGTGAAGTGATTGTGAACTGACACCACCGTAGAGGTGTCTTACTTTAGACGGTGGTGGTGTTTCTGAAACATTGTCTATCCCTTTCTGGCTACGCCGAGCCGAAAGAGATAGATGACGTTTTGTCGTGTTTTGTTATTAATATAAATACAACCAAACACTCACGCCTTGTCAGCCCGAAGGGGTAGGCAGAAACTACAGAACGCCACGTGTTGCGATCCTTTTTTAGGATGGGAAATCATCAAATTACTTCTCCCGCTCTGGGCGGAGCGGGAGGGAGTGTCAGACTTGACTGACTAAAACCCATCCATGTTCCTTCTTAGCCCTTTGTGTTCCAGGGCCACGGTATCTCTTTCGAACAACCCGCAGTCCTGGCAGGCATCGGCCCTCTCGGACCCCTTCTGATTTGCTGACATCTCCTTGAGGCGCGCGTGGAACACAAACGCGCCGTCGGCACGGCCTTTCGTCATAATACGGACGGACGGTGAGCTAGCCCATTACTCACCGTCCACAGACCCGCGCCTACGGTGGTCGGGGGCCACTGGTTGCCCCCCGACGCCCGGGACGTCTCCCGCGGCGGCTGGTGAGGTTCTCTCCCTCTCACATTCCACCACCTCCTTCGCTAGCATGACTGCTTCGCAGAAGGAGGCGACGGCTTCCCATTCCCTCTCGCTCCGGACCATGGATTGAACCAGGGCCGGATGTGAGAGGTCGCCGCCGCCAATCGCCGCTACGAGGACACGGCGGTGCTCAGCCCAAGCGGGGCAGAGCTCCACGGTGTGCTCCACCGTGTCCTCCGGCCTATCCTCGCAGTGGTAACGTGTTGCGATCCTAACATACTCTTTTTGCAGTTGGCTTCGTATACTTATTTTTTTTTAATATATTCTTGCTTTTGGCCGCAACTCACCTGATGTGAAACAATAATACGGCCTAGAAAACACAGAGTCATTCGAGATTTAAAGAGATTCAGGTTATAATGATCAGGGAGCAGAGAAGCCAGCAGTTATATCCGGTCAAACACGCACGCTGGCGAGTGTTACGCACCTGACCTTTTTGCAGAACATCACTAATGAAGCCAGAGTACTACATGATTTTCTATTAAATAAGAAGAGCTTTCCGTTGTGAATCCCAATTTCTTTGTCTACAAAATACGTGTGATTCATGAAGACGGCCCAGTGAGACAAGCTCGAGATTAGACCTTTAATTTATTACCTAAGGACGCTGGTAAAGTCGGAAGCGGAGTTTCATTGTGTTCAAATTACAGTGACACGGAATTCTTGAGTGGTACGAGTTTAACCAAGAACGGGATTTTGATAGGAAGCACGGAACCTTTGTTTGTGGAGAAAATATAAATTATGTTTTTTGGGTTAGATGTTACCCATGACCTTCCTCCGCGTATAATAATTATTATCAAAATGTTACTTGCCAATTTGAATTGGATTTTATCCTCATTTTTTTAACAGCTAGCAGCTGTTTTCGCGATCTTCTTCGATCGCGTCGAAATTTCGCTGTGTTTTTAGGGATAAATTACATATACCTATGTATAGGGTGACTGGTAATTAGTGTCCGATACTTAAACACATGATTTTACTCATGTTAACAAACAAATCTCTCAAAGAAACATTTTTTTATGCTCATTAACTTTTATCACAGTAACACAACAGCTGTATGAAATTCGCGCGCGCGTATTCTTGTGACCTATTAGCCGCGTGATGTCATTCTGTCTCATTACTATCTTACCGTGCCACAGTGGGCAAGTGGGCGTGTGGTAGGCAGAGCACCCGCACGGTCTGCGGTAGCCTTAAAAGTTCTAGGAGTAAAAACAGAGGACGTTTCCTCTGTTTCTTCGTTTATATTATGTAAAGATTTCAAGGGTTAAATTTTTTGGCACGAAACCTTGATTTTTACTTAAAAATATATGTAGCCCATGTTACCTACTCCTTATAACATCACCAATCTGCCAGTGAAAGTACCGTCAAATCAATCCAGCTGTTTATACTGGAAATGTGTAATCTTGATATGTCGCCGTATCTAAAGCGTATTATATGCCTAGGTACTTCTATATGCCTTGTTACAAAACTACTCTTAAAATTGCTCATTACCTACGATCCATTTTAAGGATACTCGACACATAACCACAGACGTTTTAACCAGACTTTTAAGACCTCCCAAAACATTTTTGAACCACAAAATCGACAAAAAAACCCACGTGAAAAGCTTAAGTTGTCAAGTAGTGCTTGTAATTGAATACCTCCGCATCACATTTACATTTATTAGGATTCCCTGGACAAGAGGTCAGGCGAGGAACAAACGCTAGAATGTGTTTAGGAATGGACGAATAAGGACCGTAATAAAGTCAAGGAATAGGGACATGTTCTTTTCTTACTGTATGCTGTGGGTGCGGTCGTAAAATACTTCGGTCACTTATGAAGATTTACACATTTAGGCATAAGTGTGATGGCGTTATGGGGAACCATGATACTAGGTGGCCTACTATTTTTTTTATTTTTTGGAGCGGAAGGGTGTATCAGACTTGTACTGACTAAAACCCATACATGTTCCTTCTTAGCCCTTTGGGTTCCAGGGCCACGGTATCTCTTTCGAACAGTCCCGCAGCCCCGGCAGGCATCAGCCCTCTCGGACCGCTTCCAATTTGCTGACATCTCGTTGAGACGTGCGTGAAACACGAACGCGCCGTCGACACGGCCTGTTCTATGTAGTATGAAGTTTCATTAAAATCAATTCGGTCATTTCGGAAAATAAGGACTTGAAAGTCTGTATGAAATGCCGTAAGGCGTAAACGCTCTTAAAGCAGTATTGTTTTTATCTTATTCCGTAGTGAAAAAAAGATGGCGCTAAATGTAAGACGGAGCAATAGAGGTATTGCTCCGTCTCTTCCCCACAGCAGGAGTGACATTAAAACAATAGCGCGGAATAAATAGTTATAAACAGTATGGTAACCCTCCAGATTGTGACAAAAGCAATGTGACGGTGGCTCAGTAGAAACAGCCGCGGCTTTCCCGGTGTTGGAGAGAACGAATTTATTTATGTATACGTAGCTTTATCGAACTGCAAATGCAACACGTCAAATCATCATTCAATGAATTTTCCATCTAGAAAAATAGGCCGGACTGTCTTGGAATTTATTTCGAGTACAAGTAAGTCCAAGAGCTCAAATTACAAGTAATTAATACATTTTGTTTCAGCTTATTATTTTTTTATTTTATAGGAATAATATTTATTTTATGTATAAATTATTTACAAAATACCAATACATATAACCATTTATTTTTCTTACCATTTGTTATGCTGCACCTACTATGTTTTCTCTCTGCATCACCCTAAGGTAGACTGGTAGAAAATGCCTAAGGCATTAAGTCCGCCTTTGTACAGTGTTTTTATACTAGTGCATAAAGTTTCAATAAATACATATAAAATAATAATAAAATATGTACAAGTATCAAAATGGAAAAAGAATTACAGGGCGTCAAAATTAATCATAACTTACGTTTTGACTTACTTTGCGACACATTATCACAGCTCTCTTCGTTATCAATAAATGTGGTTAAGTAGATACTATGGGTCCCTTCACTTCCACTATAATATTTTCCTGGCGCCAAGTTATACCATGTACGAGTACGTAAAGGCAGCTCGGACTCCATCTCGCCACTGCTGGCTACGTCAAACATTTTAACTTAATTTCAGGCAATTTCAATCTACCCATAAAAGCTGCTTTAGTTGTTAGATAAGCACTTTAACCGACAACACTAACAGAACTCTCGCTAACTCTCGATTCTTACGTTTTAAGCCATATTATTATGGTAATTTATTTCCATTGTTGGAGGAGCTCGTGGCTAAATAAAGACAGCCGCGCGGGTCGATCTTTAAGGTTAAGCTGTGCTTGCCGAGGTTGGTCCGTATATGGGTGACCATAATTACATACCGAGTTTCCTCCGTGCCTCGGAAAGCACGTTAAGCCGTTGGTCCCGGCTGTCATTTGTAGATCTTTGACAGTCGTTACGAGTAGTCAGAAGCCAAAAAGTCTGACATCCAGTCTCACCAAGGGGTATCGTATTATCCAGTTACTGGGTTGTGGAGGTCAGATAGGCAGTCGCTTCATGTAAAATACTGGTGCTCAGCTGCATTCGGCTAGACTGGAAGCCGACCCCAAAATAGTTTGGGAAAAGGCTAGGCAGATGATGATGATTTCCATTGTTGACGTAAGAGATAATTTGGATTTTCAGTTTATAGTAAAGATTAAAAAAAAAACTATGTGGTTTCGTACACATCAAAACAGCTTTGCGTCCAGATTAAGGCGATTATCCCACTGCATCGCTATCCGTCGCGTATTTTGTTATGTATGGTATTCGCTTCTGCTTAACCGTCGCGTAACGCGGGGCTGCAGATTTTGACACTCGTAGTGTTTTCTATACACATTGAGATTCTTAAAGGGCGCTACGCGACTGAGCGCGGTGCAGTGTGATTTCGCCTAATAGGAAACTATGTTATTTGTCAACGCGCAAGCTCAATAGTTATCACAAGAAAATTGAGAACTGCCATCGAAAAGAATCAGGTTCTTGATTCACTCAAGGACAGTAGGATTCAAGATCAATTTTAGTTTGCTAGCCTAACTTCATAAAAGTGATTCGTATTTCATGGAATACTTGATTTGATAATTTTCTGGAGTTAACGATAGACGACCCTGAAAATATCAGTTTAACTGATCGGTTTCTTGTATCATCTTAAAGTTGTATAGCTATTGTTGCTAAGCAAATAACAAATCTGAATTAAATTATTCATAAAACTCTATAGAGAGTCTTCTCGTCTGTTTAATATATTTAAACTTTTTAATTAAAAAAAAAAAAACACATTTAATTAAGAGACAGTTTATATCTCATCAAACTAACCCATTATGTTTGAGTAGCAAAATAAAGTTTCAGAATTTACATTAATGAGTAATAAATATGTCTTATGAGTTCCCTCAAAAACACACTTATAAACTTTGTTATTGACTGTACACTTTCTTATTAAAATGAGGCACTTAACAGCAATAGTATTTTGCAAATAAACAAGGGCTGATCTTCAAACGCTCGGTTTTCCATTAAGTTTTAAAGGAGCTTAGTCGGTCACTGATTTCGGGGGTACGGCCCCAATAGAACGTTTTAATTTAAAAAACAATTGGATTCGGAAGTCTAATGCCTGCGTTTTGTCAAATATCATATTGTTGGAGTTTACTCCTAAAGAATTGTTTCTTAGAGGACCAGGGTGTAAAGTTCCTCGATACTCCTTAGAAAAGGGAGGATCCTCCGGCCACACAGGTGTTATGTCTGGCGGGCAACTGCCCGATAGTGGTTATCGGGTTTCTCTATATATGTATACTTAAGTCGATGTAAACTTTGCTTGCGACTTGTAGGAAATTGATGTTAGTTCCTCCGTCGCATCATAGATGGCGCTGTAGTACTTTTTGTAGTATGTTGCTTTTTGTGGTCGCTACAGAGCTATTTAAGTTTATCAATTTTACAATTGAAACGATGATAGCTACAAAAATGAAGTAGGAAATAAAAAAGAAGAACATAAATTAATTATCTAAATTAAATCTAAAAAAAGACAAAAAGTCTAGAATGTAATGAGTATTATAAATTCATGTGTGTGTGTGTAGAGGGCGCGCGCGCGCTTGTGTCTGTGTGGTCATATGTGCGTGTGTGTTTTGTTATGATACCACAAGATGTTTAATTGCATAGACAGGACATGGATCTCAGTCTTTTAGTCAATTTCTTTTTTAAAGATTTTTTTGTGAGAGGGTAGATATTTATTCTCATATTCATTGTATTACAGAGTTTAGATCCAATATGGTTGAAGTGGCTGACCTGCAGAGCTCAGTTTTGCAGATTCTATCAGAGCGTCGCGCGTCGCTTCTTTGTGAGGTTGAGGTCGTAATGCAAGAGTTTATGCTCCTTAAAGACAGTTTGTAGTGTTAACAACGGTTTAACTGTGAGGACCTTACAGAGTGAGTACAAGTTACGTATCGGGAATCTTATTGGTTTTTTTGCAAATAGGTGGGTAGTAAAATCAAGCGTTTACAAAAAGTGAAGCCTTTACGCCTTTGATTTGACTCCTTAAAAACTCACAGTGTCAACAAATAAGGAGCTCATGGCTAAAACATAACAGCCACTCGAATCAATCTTCAGGTGAAGTCGCGCATGGCTAGATTGGTCAGTGGATGCTTGACCACCAATGGGTGGTCACCCATCCACTGATCAATGTAATGACATACCGAGTTTCCTCCGTGCCTTGAAAAGCCGCTAAACCATATTGGTCCCGGCTGTCATTTGACGGCACGGTTGGCGCAGGGGCTGAGCGATCGACTGCTGCGCTGCCTGTCGCGGGTGCGATCACTGCACAAATATTTGTATGGCCTAAAGATAGTTTTTTTTTTTTTTTTTTTTATTAACTTTGCCCCACACTAGTAATTTCTCCTGTATCGTGGGTGCGTTTACAAAAATTTAAAGTCACGTACACAAACAGCCAGACCCGGAACAACTATCTGTAGGCCATACAAATATTTGTTCCGTGCGGGGATCGACCGATCGCAGTGGTTCCGGGTCTGGCTGTTTGTGTATGTGGGTTTAAATGTTTGTAAACGCACTCCTGATATAGGAAAAATTCCTAGTGTGGGGCAACGTTATTAAAAAAAAAATCTTTGACAGTGTTTACAAGTAGTCAGTGGCCCAAAGTCTGACAACCAGTCTTACCAAGGGGTATCGTATTACCCAGTACCAACTGGGTTATGGAGTCATTCCATGTAAAATACTGGTATGCAGCTGCATCCGTTTAGACTGGAAACCGAGGAAAGGACTAGGCAGATGATAATCAGTCCCTCATCCTCAATTATAGTCCCATGAAAAGAGTCTTTTATGTACCCACTTTATGTAGGTTGATATTCAAGCACGTGACTATTCATACCGATGATTAATTCAGAGTTCGTTGTCATGGCAACCACCAAACGTGGCGGAACAGAATGGAGTAAATTGTTATGTAAGTGAAAACTTTTCGTAAGTGTTATTACATATCATCACGCATGTTTTTTTCCGAGAAGGGTTCGGCAGGGGTGTGTCTATTGTATGGCCACCCAGAATTTGACAACTAAGTTATAGGGGACGAGCCAATTGCCATCAACCGAGCAAATCAGAGGGGTTACTATGACGTGTTTATGCAGTATTGTTTTATTATTATTCTAGAGTGGGAAAGAGATGGAGCTAGACGATCTGTATAGCTCCGTCTCTTGCCCACTCTGGAATAAGAAAAAAACAATACTACTGCAAGCCGTCATGGTAGGCCACCTTGACTGAAAAATTCAGTCTATAGATTATTGTAAAAGTCTTTGACCCAAAAGCTTTTTATGACAACGAGTTATCCCTCCACCTATCCTATTACTGCAAATATTGTTGCTATCTTTACAATTCTAAAAGCAAACCAGTATAAAATAATAAGGATTCAACAAAATAATATAATCAACCGGAAAAAACTAACTATCAAGCAGCTCTGCCTAACAGTCCACAGCTGGACCAACATTTGGTCCTGCGCCTGCAGCATCCAGTCGGACAAAAAGGTGAAACGAAGTTCATAGTGGTCGAATTTATTTCCTCGACAACAATGGACCAATAAACAGACCAAATGTATATAATATTATATAATCTATACTTAATATTATAAAACTGAAGAGTTTGTTTGTTTGTTTGCTTGAACACACTAATCTCAGGAACTACTGGTCCGATTTGAAAAAATATTAACGTAACGTAACGTAAGATAGTCCATTTATCGAGAAAGGCTATAGCTATATAGATATATCATCACGCTACGACCAATAGGAGCGGAGCAGCAAATGTTGCGAAAACGGGGAAATGGTCACACTGTTACGCCACAATATACCTAAATTCTTAGAATTTCAAATAAAAAAAAAAAAAAAAAACAAAAAAAAAATGAAATAAAAAGAAAAGGTGTGATCGGCGAATTTTTTTTGTATGTTTCTTCTCTACACCTTTAGAAGCTCAATAAAGAAAGTCCCATGAACATCCAATCATTGTGCTTCGTTCCAACCTTCGAGTACTTTTTGGCTAATTAGTATAACTCGCCTATTTCCTTACACAATGTATCCTCGACGCAGATGATATTAATAATAATAAAAATACACCTTCGGGACACGTTCGTTAATCCTCGGAATATTCCGTCGAATTTAATCTCAGTGATTATATGAATATGCGCCATCCCTTAACTGAAAGGTCGACGTTAAGGCCCCTTACCCTAATTTATTCTGGGTACCTACTTCGGTACGGCGGGTATTAACCATATTTTCATTGTGAACGGATATTTTAGCTGAGATAATAACTTATGTAGCTACTGAGGCTACAAATAATAGATGTTGATAAATTTTAGTAGTTTCTCTAAAATATTTTAGTTCTGTTGGTTACTTGGCTTCTTCGATGGAGCTTTGTAAGAAAATAGTCTCAAAATAGCATGGCTTGGAATAGACAGATTTATTTAATTGCTTGCTACTGTCTAATGTCTTTGAAGTTAGGAAAAAACTGAGAAGGTTTTCGTATCTTATTACGAAGTTAAATCATAAATCATAAATCTTTATTTTATCTCCACATCAAAACTTTAAGGTGCTGGTTTACATTTGTACATCTTATATAGAGAAAGGTGTCTGAGATAGGAAGATCCTGAGGTACAGATCACCTCTCGGGCTTATAATTAAACATTTTAATGTTTGCAAAAATAGAAGTAAAGATAAAAAAGAAGAAAATAGTAAAATTACAATTTTAAACAAAAGTAAATCAAAATAAAATTGACATAAAACATAAAATTACTGAACATACAATAGTTCCAAAGTTGTACTACAGTAAGAACAAACATATAAAAGAAAGAATTATTATAAATTATGCTAGCAAGCATAATAAAAAAAAAAAAAAAAAAAAAAAATATATATATATAGATTGAACAACAAAGTGGGTTAGATGTTCATAAGACTACATTTCTAAACAAAAGGATGAATGAAAGTGAAAATGGTATGTGTGATGAACGTGCATTGGTGCAATGTGTTAGTTGATGTGTGTGAAAATGAGTGTGCGAATGTGAGTGTGTAAGTGTATATGTGTGAGTGTTAAGACACAGGTTTAAGTAAATTTTCTGTGGAAGCGTAGTCAAGACTTAATAGCCAGGTGCGCAATTTTCTTTTACAAATAGCTTTAGTATGTGTGTAGATAGATATTTTGTTATTAATTAAATTATAAAGAAAAGTGCCAAGAAAACCAAAAAATTTTTGGGAAAAACTGGTGTTAAAACGTATGATTGGACATGTAGCTTGCGAGGAATCTACAGCTGCTGTTGGTTTGCAATATCTCACTTAAGGTAAAGAGAATAAATTGCAATTTTGTAAAAGTTACTTGAAAGTCCAAATCAGTTCGTATTAAAAGCACATCCATAAATCTTCGACAATCTTTGTAACAAAACCCAGTTAATCCGTCAAACGACGCCAATTAATCCATAACCGTAGGAATGACTAATGACAACACATATCGCAAATAACCCAACACACTATATAAACCAGTGTTCGAAGGATAATTAACCAAAATCAATCCTGCCGATTGACAACTTCGGGCCACTAAACCTTTGGGAGGAAACACAATATCTTTGCAGGAGTAATAAACCATAGGGAAAGCTCTTATTAATCATCTTGGGGTTACGCATCGCTGATGCCTTTATAAGGATAGGAGGGAATAAATGAAAGGATGCGGTCAAGGGTAACGATGAATAGGTGGGTAAGGTGAATTGGTTTTGATTGTGGATAGACTTCATGATTTGCGGGGTTTTTATAATCTAAATTTGATTCTGAGGATCTAGCAAATTGGGTCCTTAGGTCATCAGCTTAACCTAATAATTTCTGTTATCTTTTTTATAAGTGTGTACTAACGTTGCTTTTGCATTACAATCAGATTTAATCTCATTATAAATGGTGTAAATCAACCCTTAACGAAACCGAAGGCCGCTCCCCGTCATTGCGATATTTTTTACCTTACCTGGGAACCTTCTAGTTACGGAGATATTGGAGCTCATGCATCAGACCTTATGCTCAGCTCAGCAGCTAAAGTTCGAACTTTTTCAAAAGTTTTAAAAAGTTATTAAGGTCAGGACTTTATTTTAAATGCCTTTTTGACCTGTTTATTAGTTATTGCATCCAGCAGCACACTGTTTTGAGTGCGTTACATTGAGTTTTAACGTAAAACGTTATTATTCACCCCCAAAAACAGTCGTTTCCCAGGTTTTTTTTACAAATTATGTGTAAAATATTTAAAAAAAAAAAAAAAAAAAAAAACGGCAATAAAAAAACCAAGCGTCGTTGCGTCGGGGCGGGTGGGGGTCAGCTTTGTTTTGTGCTTGTACTAAGCGGTCTACTTAGCGGTCTCCCGACGCTAGGTTTTATTTCATGATTTTAAGAATATTAAATGATTAAATTATTTAAGTTTAAAATCTGTAAGCCATCTAACGAAAACAGGGAAAAATATAACTTTAAAAAAATCCTGAGCCTTTAGACCGTGAGGAAGTTGTTTATATCCCTTCATCAATTAGAAAAGAAAACGGCTGAGCAGATTTTTTTTAAACATAAACAGGAACACGCTCGAATAAAACACTTTTCAAACAAAACCAACTTTATCGAAATCGGTTCATCCGTTCAGGAGCTATGACTCCACAGACAGACACACAGATTACACACGATAAACTTATTACACAACATTGATAAGAAGGTTCGCTTCTGTTTAAATTGTTAATCCATGAGTAAGCTTTCTAGTTATACTAGGTACTGGCCGTTCATAAAAAGGGAAGCAGACGGCAATGAACTAACACGATGCCGAGGGGGCTGAAAGGCCTATTCGTTGTACACCAGAAATTAATCAAAAACGTACGTTCTCAGACGTAAAATTATTTATGACTGAAACCAATTTAGGTTCTCGAACTCTTTCGTAAATTTTGGTATCCAAACAAGAAAATTATATTCAAACTAATTTAAAATTACTCTAGCTTGTATGTGGTAAAGTTGATCAGTTTCAAAACATTCGGTATATAGGTACATATTTGATCAAAAGGTACCCCTGTTGAAAACTTTAGACTGCCTGTAATAACAATTTGTTTGGAAGGGACCGCCACCGCCTTTTTTTTTTTTTTTTTTTGCGGATGGGAAATCATCAAATGACTTCTCCCGCTCTGGGCGGAGCGGGAGGGAGTGTCAGACTTGTACTGACTAAAACCCACCCATGTTCCTTCTTCGCCCTTTGTGTTCCAGGGCCGCGGTATCTCTTTCGAACAACCCGCAGCCCTGGCAGGCATCGGCCCTTTCGGACCCCTTCCGGTTTGCTGACATCTCCTTGAGGCGCGCGTGGAACACGTACGCGCCGTCGACACGACCGCCACCGCCTCAGTCGCAGGTGAGGCGTTACTTCCGAGAATGGGGTCCTGAAGAACTAGCTCTCAGGACGGTGTTTGTAGAAGTAACAAGCGGCAATAGTTTTCAAAGCTTTTGGTATTTCTTCAATGATTTCCATCAGGATTCAAAATCAAAATATTTTTATTTCACATAGGCCTACATGGGCACTTATAAAAGGTCGACTAAAAGGTGCTCGGTTCGGGTTGGTCGTTTCCTATGGAGGAGAACCGGCAAGAAACTCCATGGTTACTCTTTTAAAATCATTTGGTTTTACAATATTTCTATGTTACAGTACTTAAGTACGGGAGGACATCGTAGGCCCGACAATAAGTCGTTGCTTACTACAAAACGTAGAACAAGAAAGAAAAGTTACAAAGGATCTAGGAATCTATAAGGCCTACAATGTCCACACATTTACAAACAATAAATTGACGTAATTGTTTCGGTAGTTTTTGTCAGTTCCAAACATTTACTTGACTACATTGACTTTTCCTTATCATTATTATCATCTCTGTGTTCGATCCCCAGGTTGAGCAAAATCTTTTTTGGGTTTTCGATTATAAATGTAGCATTATAATGTTGCAGCACGCAGTTAAGAATTCTGAAAGGTCATGACCGATGGTATTAGGCAAGCCTAATACCGTCAGCCTATTATAATACTGCCTACATAATAACTTTCACGGGTTAGCAATTCCATGCTTTCCAGGGAAAACAGACCTGTGTTATGTGTGAGCTGTAGTTTGCGGCGGATTTTCACCATTACCAGTTTATTGAGATAGAAAATCGATAGGAAGGGTGCTCTCTCACGGTTGCCTTGGCTATGACAATAGAGATTATGAACAATAGATTATGTTTACCATACTATAAAGGATTTTGCTCCGGCCCAATATTATCCAGAGGCTATTAGGCAAAGCCGTAGGTAAATAAATCTATACCAAATCGCTACTTAAAAAAAAATATATTTTTAATTTTATTTTGTTTTTTTTTTCGTCACCGCTACTCTCAAAACGGTATGGGAAGGCATTGTGAGGAAGCCAGAATATTATCAACCAAAAATTAGAAAGGGCAAAATTGTTCAACATGGGAGCTCTCACAGAAACGAGACCTGTGCCATATTAGTGCCAATTTTTGAAGTGAAAACTTCTTTAGCGGCGTTTTCCCCTATTGTAATGGGTAAAAAATGTTAAACTCGCGTCAGGACACGTGACCGTCAGATTGATTAGGTTACGAAGGAATTTGAACTATATGACATCTGTCATTGAGTTTGGGTTTCCAAAACTGGATAATTATCTTATGCACAAACAAAACCTTCGGTTTCTCCAAAGACGTAAAATTCGTAAGACGGATTGTTCTGAAGTGTTAAATTTTTTATATAATATAAATTGTCATGTTTGTGTACGATAGCGCAATAAATGAATATTATATTTTACCACATACATGATAGTACTTTTTTTTTTACGGATGGGAAATCATCAAATGACTTCTCCCGCTCTGGGCGGAGCGGGAGGGAGTGTCAGACTTGATTGACTAAAACCCACCCATGTTCCTTCTTAGCCCTTTGTGTTCCAGGGCCGCGGTATCTCTTTCGAAAAAACCCGCAGCCCTGGCAGGCATCGGCCCTCTCGGACCCCTTCCGGTTTGCTGACATCTCAATGAGGCGCGCGTGGAACACGTACGCGCCGTCGACACGGCCTGTCGTCATGAGACGGACGGACGGTGAGCTAGCCCATTACTCACCGTCCACAGGCTCGCGCCTACGGTGGCCGGGGGCCACTGGTTGCCCCCCGACGCCCGGGGCGTCTCCCGCGGTGGCTGGGACGTGAGGTTCTCTCCCTCTCACGTTCCGCCACCTCCTTCGCTAGCATGACTGCTTCGCAGAAGGAGGCGACGGCATCCCATTCCCTCTCGCTCCGGACCATGTATTGAACCAGGGCCGGACGCGAGAGGTCGCCGCCGCCAATCGCCGCTACGAGGACACGGCGGTGTTTAGCCCAAGCGGGGCAGAGCTCCACGGTGTGATCCACCGTGTCCTCCGGCCGATCCTCGCAAGGATAGTACTTTAATACTGATAATTAAAGCAATTCTTGCAAAATTATTCCCTAACCATTCCAAAATATCAAAAATGCACAACGTTAATATTCAAGTTTTCACTTCTGCCGGGCACTGCCGGCGCGGAGTGCAACCCGTTTTTTTTATAGCATTTCTTGTGTCCCACTGTTAGGCAAGGGGCTCCATTTTCTCCTTCCAAACCTCTTTACCTTGTGCGATATCCATGCTTACCCCGCAAACATGATCAGATCATCATAGCACCTTCGCCGCGGTCTACCTCGACGACCTTATTGACAGATAATACTAATTTCCGTTACTGGAATAAAATGAACTTAATAAAATGTCGCCACAAGTACAATTTACAAGCAGACGCTAAAACATCAACAAAACGTCCTCACTTAATAAACAGGGAGAAACAAATGAAATAAAAACACACACCGTATTATTGTCTCAGTTCACTTTAGTATTCAGTACCGCTACCCAGCTGTCGACGCCATTTTAAAAATTCCAACTTGTTACAAATTAGTGCGCCTTCCCTTTCAGGCTACCAATCTAGTGGTTCAGAGCGACCAAATGGAGCGGAGCGATGAAACAGGTGACATGACGCTAGAAATCCTGTATAGCTCCGTCTCTTTCTCACACTGGAATAAGAGTAAAACAATACTGCTTTAAGATGTCATGGTGGGCCAGCAGACCTGTGTAAGAATTAATTGGATTGTCATATAAGCCATCAAAAAGCATGATGAAAGACATTATTTACAAACTTATGTTTTTAAAACGATTGGCCCTAAGTGAGCGTGTAGCGACGTTGAAAAGCAACTTACTACAAAAAGTACTACAGCGCCATCTATGACACCACGGAAGAACTAACATCAATTTCCTACATCGCGCAAGCAGAGTTTACATCGAGACTATATAGAGAAACCCGACAACAACTGTTGGGCACTTGCCCACTAGCCATAACACCTGTCTGGTCGGAGGATCCTCCCTTTTCTAAGGAGTATCGAGGAACTTTATACCCTGTTCCTCATAACCCTAAAAGCGACATGAAACGTAGTGAGCACAGAGACTGTTGCATGCTCCAAGTTACGAAGAATAGATATGACATCTAACTAAGTCTTGTTTCATCGTTCCTATGGCTTTTGCCGCTAAAGAGGTCTAAATAAAATAGTGCTATTGCAATGTCATCATCTGCCTAGCACTTTCCCAACTACATAATTATATTGCAGTCGACTTCCAATCTAACTGGATCAGCTGAATAACAGTATTTCATATGAAGCAACTACCAATCTGACCTCCACAATCCACTGGACAGTACGATAATTTTGGTTAGACTCGTTGTCAGACTTTCGGGCCACTGGTTACCTGTAACGACTGACAAAGATTTACAAATGACAGCCGAGACCAACGGCCCAACGTGCTTTCGAGGGCACGGAGGAAACTCGGTGTGTAATGGGTGATCACTTATCCATGAACCAACCTAGGCAAGCGCGGCTACATACATAAAGAGTGACTCAAGCGGCTGTTATTATGTAGCCACGAGCTCTTTAAATTGGTACTACACAGATTCTTCTGACAGAAGTGGAAACGAGTTTAAACTATGAGGAACTCTTTCCGCTTTTCACCTTTCCATTGAACCAGCAGCCTAACAAGAAAAGCGTTGGAGCGTAGCTTCTTATAGCCATTTGTGGGAGGCAAATGTGATCGTTTACCGTATGAGGTGAGTCCTAAAGACGTAGCACCTCATTAGCGTTGCGGTAAGTATTGAGTTGTACTGCAACCGGTACCTAAGTGGTTGTGAAGGTCGGGAGAAGTTGTTTTGGAGTATTGTGCTGTATTTTTTGTTAAAGATATTCAGATGTGGCTTCAGACTGCATGTGGTTGTGTTTTGGGATATTTTTAGGGTTCCGTACCCAAAGGGTCAAACGGGACCAAATCACTGAGACTTCGCTATCCGTCCGTCTGTCCGTCTGTCACCAGGCTGTATCTCATGAACCGTGATAGGTAGCCAGTAGAAATTTCTACAGATGTTGTATTTCTGTTGATGCTATAACAACAAATACTAAAAACAGAATATTTAAGGGGGCTGCCATTCAAAAGTGATGTTTTGCTCGTTTTTATAAATAATGGTACGGAACCCTTCGTGCGCGACTCCGACTCGCACTTGGCCGGTTTTTGTTTAATGATCTTCTTCGTTTTTCTTTTTTTCGTGTGGTTAGTGCATATCCTGGTGTCAGAGTTTTTATGACGCTCATGGATTTCTGCATTTGCTTAATATTCCGTCAAGAAATATCTCTTTGTTATGTTTTGTTTCCTCACGATGTTTTCCTCCACCGAAACTAGTGATAATTATACAATACGCATGTGCGTATTCATGTGAATCAGAAAAATCAGAGGTGCGTGCCTTGGGTTCGAACTTGTGACCTATGGCTTGGTAGTCCGACGGTCATACCCGTAGGCTCCATTATGGTGGACCAGATGTTTATGCTGTGATGGAAGTTAACTACAGCACGCGTAGATGACCGCCGTAGTAGGCCATGTCGACGGGAGAATCGATAATCTGACACATTGTCATTGTCTATCCGTCATTAAGTCGATTCTTCTGTAGAAAAAACTCGTTTCTACAGTCGTTTTGCTACGCGTGCAGGTATAGTCCTACTAATATTATAAATGCGAAAGTTTGTGAGGATGGCTGGATGGATGGATGGATGTTTGTTGCTCTTTCACGCAAAAACTACTGAATGGATTTAGATGAAATTTGGCACACGGGTAGTTTATAACCTGGATTAACATATAGGATACTTTTTATCCCGATAGTATTTTCCCGTGGGACAATTATCGAACTCCACGCGGGCGTCGCCGCGGGCATAAGCTAGTTTATAATAGTTATATGCAAAGTTCTCAGTGATCATTTGTATTATTTTTAAAGCTCATTTATTTAACGTCCTCCATTCCATCCATCTAAAATTAACATCATTAAAAGGGTTCCCTATCCATTTGCATAAAATTTTAAGACCTAATATAACTTAGCATAATATTGTTTGGCATAATTATATTTTCGCATAATATAATTACGCATAACGGCTTACGCATATTTTTTTAAGCATAATTTCTGTAACCATAATAATGATTAAGCATAATATTCTAAAGCATAAATTTAGTAAGCATACAGTTCTAAGGCATAACTTTTTTAAGCATAATATCATGCATATTTATTTACGCATAATGATATTAAAACATATTTTTATAGGTATTTGGGTTTTTTTTTCGCTGTAGGAAGCATGAAGCAAGCAAGCATACAGCATGCAAGTAAGCATACAGCATGCAAGCAAGCATGCAGCAAACAAGCAAGCATGCAGCAGGCAGGGTTTCTGTCACGGCTCCGGCGCTGCGGGCCTCTGGCGGCCCCACGCGTGCTAATCGATTTTAAATTACACTCTAGGGGTAGGACAAACAAGACCACGTGGAGTCGGTTTTGCAGCAATTCGGTTCTGTCACTAACTTTTGTTGCACAGCATATATAAATTATACATAATTAAGGACCACTGTTTCAATCAATTAACTTCTATCTGAGGAATAACCGCCATATTTATTTCTCATAATAGAAGTTAACTGATTGACATATTTTTTTATAATGACTGTCAAAACATCTAATATATTCTTCAGATAAAAGTTATCTCGCAATTGAAAAATCGTTTAAGTTACATAATGTTATGTATGAATCATTTGCATGAAAATTGTTTTTAGTCATATTAATTGTATGCCTAAATATTATTATGCTAATAGTCATTAGGCCTACTAACGTTATGCGAATCAAATTTATGCCAAAACAAATTAGTCTTTAAGATGATTATGCCAACATAAAATGTACGCCTAAAAAAATTATGCCGAAATATTATTATGCCAAAACAAATTGAGCCAAAATCTTTATGCCGAAGTATATTAGGACAAAGAACATTATGCGAAAAGAAGGGATCCCCATTAAAAGCGCTAGTTCTACAAATTAAACATAATTTCAGTCCATGATAACAAAAACCCTTCTATAATTTGCTTTTTGACTAGTTACTATTATATTCGGAACCACAAAATGTATTCTCATTTACCTCATGTAGTGTTACATTACGAAGTTTATGTTCACACGACAAAAGGATATGTCAGTCCATCCCTTGTCACATTCAGGCCACAAAAAAGATAGTCACAGAAGGTTTTCTTCATACGATGTGAGTGAAAACGCACGCCCACATAGATGTGCTTCACGTACAGCGAGTGTTAACGCACCGGCGACTGTTCATCACATTAAACGAAGTTCAAGTCCCCCAACACGATGAGGCAAAGTATTTGGGAAAGTGACTAGACAAGAGACTCACATGGAGAAAACACATATTTACCAAAAGACTGGCAATGGGACAACAGGTCCGAAAAATGTACTGGATGTTGCACAAGAAGTCTCAATTGTCAATGACAAACACTCATTTATATATTTATATTTATCATTTATAAATCCATAATTAAGCCCATAACATGCAACTATGGGGTACAGCGGCAAACTCGAACATAGAAATCCTACAAAGATTCCAATCTAAAACTTACGCATGATAGCAAACGCACCTTGGTATATAAAAAAATGATAGACTACACCACGACCTTGACAAAAAAACAGTCAAGGAGGAAAAGGAAAGGCTGACCGAATACAAAACAAGAATGACACACTACCCTAATGTACTTGCAAAGGATCTAATAAACGAAGTGCAAATGCCACGAAGGCTCAAACGCAAAAACCCACAAGATTTATTATTGTGAAGCTGTAGATCGCATAATGATGAAGCGATATTGTTAATGAACAATCTCGCACAAGCCCAAGACCTGCAAATAACAACCTAATGCTGAATATCGCCAGACAGATTGCAATATAAAATTTAAAAAAAAAACGCTGTGATAGACCATGTGTACGCGTCTAACCTGTTGCCATAAGTAAAAAGGAGCATTTGCAGAATGGGAATGAGCTAAAATTAGCCTTACTGGAAGTGCCTTTTTATTTACTGATACTTTTAGCCTGCGTCATCCCCCTGCTGGGCAAACTCCCCATCGATCCAGGGCCATCAATGTGGATCACTGGTCACCGGTCTTGTCCAGCTCATCCCGCCATCTTCTACGAGGTCTAAGGCATATTTACATTTAAGTACTTTTTACGCAGATACGCTCCTTTTGAAAGAAAAGAAAGAAAATGTACTGATTCGTCTCGCACAGTAAACAACAAAATAGTAGGTACCTACGTGTTTTGTGTTTTGCTTAATTTATGCGAGCACTTGTTTACAAACTTTGTTTCAAACTAACCTTCTGTAGGTAGTGTTATGTGCCACAGTTCTTCCATTATGATAATTCTTGTCACAACTATGGTGCTGGAAAAATCTGAAAATCCCATTATTTCAGTACGTTTGAGCTGCATTCGTTATTTATATCCGACTGCCTGTTTACTGAAGATCCTATTTGTTATTCAGCAATTTATTCAAAGCACATTTTATTGTTTTGTTTTGAATAAATTGGAACTATGAAGCGTTACGTAGTAATCACAGTGGCGTATTTTAAGATTTGGCGCCCCAGGTCGTTATAGCTTGCCACCCCGCAATTTTCAGAAAAAAAAAAGAAAATTTTCCGAACGTCTGGTATTAACTTACAAAAAGAAAACAATAATACGATGAATTTCTTTTGGCCATTGAAAAAGATAAATTTTCAGCTCTAGCTTTTATTCATAAGTCGGAATAAAAGCTAGAGAATTCACAATTCAAGAGCGAGCGAAGCGAATATTTTATTACTATATATACTTTTTTTACCATTGTTATGAAATTGAAGTGACTTTGTTGAGGTATATTAAAAATCTAAATTCATTTAGAGGCCGCAGGATGCAAGAGCGAGCGAAGCGAGCTCGAAAACTTTTAGCGTCATACCTTGGAGATGTTAGATTTTCCTTGTATAATTTAAATAGATTATATTGAAGTGACTTAGCGAAATTATCCAAAAGAATTTTAAAACAACTTAAATACCTTAGGCTATAACAGCAAGCAAAGCGAGCTCGAAAATTTTTAGAACCGTTCCTCGATTTTGTTAGAATTTTTTTTCAACATTTATTAATTTAGATTATCATTAGAATTTTTTATAGTCACTTATTTTTTTTTTATTTAGCAATAACACAAATACTTTCAAATAATTTTTAACATAGGTAATCTAGAAAAGTTGTATCAAACCGGTATTGTTTCAGACAACATCAAACACATCAAACTCATAAAATCTAGCTCGACTTTTATAAATACATGGTGTATCCCATTGGTTGGAGCCAACGGAAGGCCCACTAATGTTAATAGTTTTAGACTTAAAAATAGATTGGTACTCATTTTGAACAACATCAAAAAGGGCTTCATAAATTTCATTAGGCGTCTCGTGATCCACTATAGACGGTGTAACTTTAAGAGCTATATAATTTTTAAACTTATTGCAATGACTAGCTGTATAAGGCCTGCATTCTATTTTGCGCGGCTTTTTACTTAAGAGCGTTTACACCTTAAGGCGTTTCATACAAACTTTCAAGTCCTTATTTTCTGAAATGACAGAACCGAATTTAATGAATCTTAATACGCATAATCAGGATACATAGATCTAAAAAACATTTTCGAATTGTCTTTAAAATAAGATTATTGGAAATTTCTATTTCTATAGCTAATTTATACTCGGCTTATTACACTATTTTTCGAAAATGTTTTTTTATTAAAAAGTCCACATAAAATTATTTTTTTATTACTTGATTGGAACTCATTAATTGGATCCTCCATTACAGATTCGAAACAAGTAAAGTCACTGGAAGGGGGTATAACACTAATTATAATGTATCGGTCGAGCTCAGCACAAGATAATTCAATAGTGTGCTCAATGGAAAGATTAACTAAGTCTAAAGCGAACATATACTTTAAATTAACCTTGCAATAAGCGATCAAGCACTCAATAAATTAAATTGATAACAAACTATTTAGATACAACGGAAGGAAATAGAGTCATAAATAATTTGGAGTTCAGCGGACAAAAAAGCCAAAATTTTGTTTTGCAAACAAAATCGCTTCTCATATACTTAAATGGGGGTTGTTTAAAAGTGTTGACAAAGCTAATAAAAAAGGTTCAGTACACATTTGTAGAATGGACGACACAACGTAGTCGGCCATTTTGTATAATCTCTGTTTGGATAATCCTTCCGTTGATGTTGCTAACGGTATTTTGACTATACGTAATATTGTGTATTTTTTGGACAAACAAGCATTGATAGATTATTTCTTTTACCATCACATATCTACTCAATAGTTTCTTTTGTATTCTCTTTATTTTCTAGATGTTATTCTATTTTTTTACTAAAAAAATAGAATAACATCTAAACAGGCGCGTATTAAAACGTCAGTGGCAGGTTTAATTACTGTATAAAACTTTAATAACCGGAAGAAACGAGTTGTTTCCCACAATAATTATACCTACATTAAAATCAACCAAAATATAAAACTTAGCAACGAGTAATTATATTTTTACTTATCTACTGTAATAAATAAAAACCTTGCTACATTAAAATCACATTCACGACATTAGGGTTCAGTATAACTTTAAATTTTATCTTATTTTAAATGAATAATTCGAAACATTTTTTTTTTTTTTGATAATCGGTTTGGTAATGAATCATGAATCGGGCAACTAAGGGCCGTACACAAAATAGTCTTATACAATAAAAATAAACTAATACATATTAAAAACCTTATTTACCATACCGTTTCGCTGCGAGGTGTCGCTTAACCGTCCTCGGAAACGTCGACATACGACATCTTTCGGCCAAAACTCCTCTCTCAAGCAGATCTGTAGATGGTGGATTGGAAATCGTACCACGAACGACTTAAAGTTGAGGTTGTGGCGCAATTCTAACCTTTCAACCCTCAGAGTCCAATTGGTCTTTACATTCAAATACTGCATGATTTCTTCAACGTCATGGAGTGATGCAGACGTGAAACGTACAGCTGCGTCGTAGGCACAGAAGGGTGCAGCAGCATGTTGGGTCCACTCGGTGCGGTACCACACTGGTTTCGCGAACAGGGCTACCTCTTCTTCCTTTCTACTGTAATGCGTATTGGCAACCGTTATTTGGACTGAGGACCTTAGAAAAGTGGTTGGGATAGACTGGATTAGGCGGGCGAATAGCAGCATGTGGCGCAGTCTGGAAGAGGCTTATGGCCAACAGTGGACTATGTTACGCTGAATTAATCGGTCGTGATCAGCAGAATATTATGCTGACATTGACAAATATTCTTTTTATTGGCGAATCAATGGCAAAAAAAATAATTTCTTTAGCTCAAAACTAAGCCACGTGAACTCCCCTTATTGATATAGCAAATAGATCATCAAATGTGCAGATGTGCAAAATGGGAAGTGGGCCAATGTCTGTGGGGCGACGCCGCACACGCACTTGAGGTCTGAGCCGTCCATGAAACCTAAGTCACTGACAAATGATAGTGTGACGGTTGACAATGCCAAGGAAGAAAAAAACGTGTGTTTATCCTTAGTATCAAGGACAGGCAGAAGATGATGATGACCAACAGCAGTGCAATGTTCGTGCAAAATATAAACTATCAATAAGGAGTGTAATTAATTCCCAAATGACGTCATATCCGTGACAAAAAATTTGTTCAAACAAAGAAGTATTAATTTATTATTGTTCCTTCCTACCTATACTCCGTACTACTCGTACTGTACAATTATAATACTTTTTTCTGGTAATTAAATAAAAATACTCTTATTTAAATTGTACCATACGTCTCTCAGACGTAGTGTTACACACTCATTATCGCATAGTTATTGCTTGTGTAAACTTTGATGGCTATGAAAAACAGTTTGTCCTAACACTCTCATCACATCAATTTTGACAAAGTAATGGAGTGGTTAGTGTCTTTTTTTTAATTAAAATTGTAATAATGTTGTTACATGTTAGCCCAGTGTATTTTTTCTTCAGAGCCAAAAATACATGATAATTATATCATTATGAGTCACTTACGTAGTTCCATCAGTGCTTTTAGGTGCAATATAAGTGGAATAATAATGAACAATGTTATGTTTACCCTTATAGTTACAACGCATCATGTCTGACTCCAACGACGGGAGCCGCTCCTCAAACCTTCGCAGCAGCTCTACAGTTCTTGATAGCAGCACAATGCGCCATAGGAGAAGGATTGATACCAGATGCTAATGTTACAAGTAAGTATTTCCTTCAAAACTTTACAAGCTTCAAATGATACATACCTACTTCTGTCTTATATTTTTACCTTTGCTGTTGTTTTAACTGTAAGGGTTGTGTTGTTTCATGACATGTATTCGGCACAACACGTTTTTTTTTTTCCATTTTCGCCAACACAGTATTGTTCACATACTCGTAATATGTTCTGGTTATGTACATATTTACGAAGGCATTATACGACAACATGTGCAATGAATCTTTCGATTCTTTGTCTTTTCCATCTTAAGTGATTCTTACGTTTAGAGTATAATGTCCTTGTTTCAAATAATGTTTTATAGTGTTCCGTTTACTTATTTCATTGCAGATTTTGAAAAGTTTGACTTCATAATAGTCGGTGCCGGAACCGCTGGTTGCGTTTTGGCAAACCGACTAAGTGCAGTATCAAAATGGAAAATATTACTTCTTGAAGCTGGTGGTGATGCACCTACAGAAGCTAATGTGAGTAAACATAAAAGTGTAAATATTTATATTAATGAACATTTCATACGTTTTTGGTACTAAAGTAAATAATATTAGATTCCAGGTATGGACAAAGGCATGTTTAAGACCAGGTATGATTGGAACTACATGACAACTAATAACGGAGTAAGTAACAGAGCCAATATAAACGGAACTATTAATTGGCCACGAGGTAAAGTGGTGGGCGGATGTAGCAACCTCAATGCTATGATTTACATGCAAGGGAATAATCAAGATTTTCAAAACTGGGTAGACCTCGGTAATACTGAATGGACAGTAGACGAAGTACGTCGTTGCTTTAAGAAGGCAGAAAGTTATCAAAACCAAGATTTGTTGAAAAATCCAGAAATCAGAAATCATTACGGTCTTGATGGTCCATTATTTTTAAATACATTTAACAGCACTTATAGACCCATCACTAAGAGACTTCTGTCTGCTTGGAATGAGATCGGTATAAATAATGTGCCTGATATAAATGTCGCAAACATGCTAGGTTCAGGCATTTTGACCGCCACGGCTGCTAGTGGAGAAAGACAAAGCCATAATAAAGCATACTTGAACCCAGTACTGCACAGGAAGAACTTAAAAATTATTAAAAATAGTCTAGTGTTAAAAATATTAATTGGTCGTTTATCTAAAAAAGCTTATGGAGTAGAAGTAGAACATGACTCAAAGAAATTCACGTTTAGGGCATCAAAGGAAGTCATTATAGCCGCAGGAGCTGTTAACTCTCCACAGCTTTTAATGCTTTCTGGAGTCGGCCCTAAAAACCATCTTCAATCAAAGAAAATTCCTGTAATCGTTGATTCGCCTCTCGTAGGACAAAATCTGCAAGATCATTGTACAATTCCCGTTATAATTTACGGCAATGAACCTGGCGAGCAGAATCAAGCAGATCAACAATCTAGTGTCATACAGTATCTTTACAATCGTACTGGAATTTTGGCACAAAATAGTTTTTCAGACGTACTTGCATTTTATTCCGATAAGCCTAATGCTACTTACCCAGAGTTTCAAACACATTTTTCACTGCTATATAGAAACAGTTCCAATATCAAACAAGCCCTGACACAAAGATTCAGGTACAAAGATGAGGTAGCTAATCCAATAATAGAACAAAATAAAAATCATGCGGTTTATATGCTAATGTTCAATCTTCTCCATCCACATTCCAGAGGAAGCACTTATTTAAATTCGAATGACCCAAACGATTCCCCGATTATAAACATGAACTATTTCGAAGATCCCAGAGATTTAGAGTTAGCCGCAACAGGTCTTACGATGCTAACAAAAGTAGTAAACACGACAGCCTTCAGAGAAATCAACGGAACTTTAGGAAGAATGGTGTGGACTCCATGTAATCGTTATCAATTAAATAGCAGAGATTACTGGAAATGTGTGTGTGTTGAGATGTCTCTGACAGTATACCACCCCGTAGGAACATGTCAGATGGGACCGAATGCGAAGACCTCAGTCGTGAGTCCTCGGTTGAAAGTCCACGGAGTTAAGAATCTCCGCGTGGTAGATGCCAGTGTTATGCCTACACTTACTAGTGGTAACACTAACGCACCAACTGGAATGGTAGCTGAAAGAGGAGCAGAGTTTGTGATACAGGATTACAAGAAACGGTGAAAAGTAAAGTTAATATCATCGTTACTGACAGCTGTTGGTCTGGTCTCTCTTATTGCTGTATCAACTCCAACGCAGTCAGTCCTATTTTGGGCAGCCTAATAAATAAATAAATGTTTACTGCATTGTATTTTATTTATTATGTATCACATTTTAATAATATTTGCAAGGTCTTAAAATAACAGGTAGATCTGCATGTTTTGTGCATTTATGGCGTACAAAATAACGTATTTTTTTGGTTTAGAATAAGACATTCGAAAAAAGACTTGAGTCTACACAGCAGACTATGAAATTAATAAAAAATATTATTATTTATTTTTTAATTACCTAATGCTAATTAAAAAATAAAAGATTAAGTATTGTTTTAACCTACTGGAACCCAAAGTTGGTTGTAGGCAAAAAAAAAAACACTTATAAAAAAATATATAGAAATTTAGGTACACATACAATTAAGTAAAGGAAAGAGAAATTATACTAACATAGATTAAACTACATGAACTAACACTAAAATAAATTGTAAGAAGCGTAAACTTTAAGTACTGGAAATAAAAGGCTTTTTAAATTATTTTATTTTATTTATTGTTTTAACAGCTTTGAGGGTCAAATTATGTAAATATCGTAATTTTAGGAATCTATGTAATAAATTGCGTTCATTTTAAAATTCCGATATGGTATAATAGGGATAATTATATTAAGATGAGACCTAAGAACCCCAAACCAGGCATTTTTGCCTGTATTTTAGGAGCCTATCTACAAGAATGAAAGCAGTTTCTCCTAGTGTAGAAATATCTTATCAAATAAAATTTCACGAAAATACAAAATTATGAAAATGAGGAATTGAAAGAAAAATCTTGTTTAAATACATATTACTCCGTCGAATATAACCGCCTTTGAATTTTTCCCATGCTCCTATTCCTTGAATTTATTCACATCTCATTGAAGCATTTTTAAAACAATTGTAATTATTATAGTACTTATATCTATGTTTTTTTTTTCTTTATCTTGAAAGGGCCGGTGTAGACAATTCTGCTATTTTCAGATGTGAAATGTAAAAACTACCTAAATCTTAGACGTTCGTAAAACCTCTTAAAGCCTGATCTTTCAATAAGTACCAACTAGACGAAGAAAACAAATATTTTATCCCCTATCTGTATTAGCTAACAAAATTTTAACAGAATTGAGGAATCTAGCTGAATTTTATTCAATAAAAAAAATCTGTTTCCAAAAGAACTCAAAAACGTTATCTGATTTTGTTTATAGTGACTATCTAGAAAATAATACCATGGTGTTTACAAACAAAGACTTTTCTTAATCCACTTAATCTTTATTTCCTGACTGTAAGTCCTATTTGAAGAGTAAAGTCAGTAAACCTTATCATTGTCCCTCACCTTGCGTTATTGTTCACGTATACTCTATAATCTTACCTTTTATGTTTATTTGCATAATAACGTTTTTGTTTTTCATAATTAATTTTTTATATGTGTCGTAGTTAGGTGGTGATTTTATTTCGTTAGACTCGTTTATCATGTGGGCAGATCATGGGTGTCGTTCTATGAAAACACACACTACACAATCAAAATCAAAAGTCATTTATTCAAACTAGGCTGATAATCAGCACTCTTTGAATGTCAAAATTACAAAAGACAGTCCCCCTAAACGCCCGCCCTTCGCCAGTTCCTAGGGTTTTAGCTGGGAAGAAGAAGTGGTGGAACAAACTCCCCAGCAACACATCTGTCAGTTAGGTTAGAAGAACCAGATTCTATACACAAAGTACACTGCTTTTATCGAACTAACAAATTACTTGAAATTACAATCCAACACAGTAACACTAGGCACAATGAATCGGAGTACAGTTTCGGGACGTCTTGACTCCGCCGCGATCAGACACTCTGTGTCGTCCTCGCAGCGAACTCGAAACATCTCGACTCTGTAGAAGCGCGCTTAGGTGTGGGTAGCCTGGTAAGTAGGTCGCCTTTGGCGCGCTTGCCGATAGATGCCATTTTCTGTCCGTAATAATGACCGGACCTGACATATGTGTTTGTCAATTGTCTGCATCTATGTCAATGTTGACCTTTTAACAATGGATTTTTAATTATTTGGCCTGTCTAACTTACGCCATTTTATTTCATTTTCAAAATAGCAGGCAGTATTTCCAAAATACTGGTTGGTTTATACAGGTTTGTATTTACAAGTCTGGTATATAATAATCTGGCTTTGTAGTTTGTAAATAATATACTATAAATAATATATATCAACGTGCTTTCCTCGCCTCGGAAAGCACGTTAAGCCGTTGGTCCCGGCGGTCATTTGTAGATCTTTGACAGTCGTTTCGAGTAGTCAAAAGCGAAAAGTCTGACATACAGTCTTGCTTAGGGATCGATATCCCTAAGCAAGACTGTATGAACTGGGTAATACGATTATTACCAAGTTACTGGGTTGTGGAGGTCAGATAGGCAGGCGCTCGACGTAAAATACTGGTACTCAGCTGCATTCGGTTAGACTGATAGCCGACCCCAAGATAGTTTGAGAAAAGGAAATAATACCTATATCTCAACACAAAAAAAAACACGGGATTTTAATATATTTTTTAAAAAAATGCTGATACCAGGCTAGGCACTAACCACGCGAAAGAGAAAGAAAGTTAAGAAATAACAGGCATAAATACAAACAACTATTGTATGAGACAAAATCTTCCGGAATCATAGAGCAGCTATCAAAGTTGTAGTGAAGGCGAAGATTCTAATTTGGATAGCTTATTAACAAGGAAACATGACGCTTTAGAAGATTTAAGTAATAATATCTTTAATAATAATATCTTTATTTCCCAAAAATACAGATAATTTTACATACAGTTTACATTTTTTAAATAATGCACTTACATTAAACATTTTGATGCTTCAGAAATCTGTACACAATAGATTAAACTCTGTCTCTTAAACTAGGTTATACTGTATCTTAAGAGACAGTGTTTCGCAATGAAATTTCAATTGATTCATAATGAGTGGACTGTGTCAATTTAACTTGTTTTTTTTTTTTTAAATTATGAGTGATTTTTGTGTGTGTATGGGTGTTTGTGTGGAGTGTGGATAGGTGTGGTGATGGTATGTAAGTGAGTGAGTGGGGGGAGATGTATGTGTGGGTGTTTATGGATTCCTGAATAGAAGTATTCGTGCAAGCATGGAGATGCGTGTGTGCTTATTATGCGATGTAGGTAAGTAAAGTTTCCGTTGCGGCATAGTCCTGTTTAAGTAGCCATTCTGTCACTTTTAATTTTAGGTTGTGCTTATTGAGGTCTAAGATATTAAGTTTCTTATGAATCTTTTTGTAAATGTACGCGCTAATTACATAATACTGATGCTGTGCGAACGCAGTTCTGTGTTGGGTGCCTGGGGGGAGGTTTGTACGCTTATTTGGGTTAGACGGCGGAAGACTGCTGTGTTTCCTAAGGACAGATTGAAGCACAAAGAGCTGACGGACTGTAAGAACCTTGCAGTCTGTGTACAGTTGCGCTGTTGTGTATCTATGGGGCTTCCATGTCATTACTTTTAGTACGGCTCTTTGCGCTCTCAGGATGCAACCTTTCGTTGCAGCACCCCAAACAGAGATACAATATCCTATAACTGATTGGCATAGTGCATAGTACACCATTTTCAATATATCTGCGTTGGCAGAGTTTCGGAGGGATTTAAATATATGTATGAGGCGCAAGGTTCTAGTCATGACAGCGCCCACTTGTTTTTTCCATGTGAGTCCATCATCTATGAGGACTCCTAAGTATTTTACGTCGCCACTTCTAGTTAGTTCTGGACAACTGCATGGTGCTGATTGGTTAGAGCATGAGTGGGCAGTAATTGAAAAACTGTTTGACGGTGCGGTCTTTCGCCTAATTGCAAATGGGATGTAGCAAGTTTTATTTATGTTTAAGGTAAGGAGATTAGAATTGAGCCATTTCAATATTTCAGCTACTGCCGACTCTGCTAAAGATTTGACAATGTCCCAAGTAGGCCCGTGCACCACGATCGCAATGTCATCAGCGTATGTATAGATCTTAGTATTTGGAAGGTTCATCTTGCAAAGGTCGTTGACGTAAATTTGAAATAAGGTGGGGCCCAGCTCTGCCTTGAGGGACGCCGAAAGTAACAAACTCTTCATCACTGAGGTGGGTATCAATTTTAACTCTCTGGGTGCGATTCTTGAGATAATCTTTAAATATTTCCAGTGTCACGCCACGTACACCTAAGTGTTCTAATTTTGAGGTAAGGATGGGAACAGAAACTGTATCAAATGTCTTAGAAAGGTCTAGAAATATACCTAAACATTTTGTCTCTTACAAAACTGGTTTGTATTGATACAAGGTATTGATTAAATAATACAGATGTTACGCTTGGCTGGTATTCTGAAAACGTAATAAAATGGCTAAAGAAGAGGCCAGGCTGCATTCAAAAATCATCCGACTCCCTTATCTGTGTTGTTCATATCACTGTATTGGCCCTAAATAATTTTACTTTAAGACCAACGTCCAACAAGGTGTGATTTATTAAGTGTTTTCAAGATTGAAAACTGAAACACTGAAAGGTTTAAGATATTTCAACCCATAATAATAAATAATAAGTTGACGACATGTGGAAGGTGAGCCCGACTATCATTGTTCTGATTTTCTTGACGGCAAATGGCCTGATGGTAATAAGCCTCGACGAACATCTGTCGCTAGGCGGTTGGCCTGTTGGATCAAGGGCATAATTTAGAAGGCTCCTTTGGATTCTTCTCGATACGGCCTGCATTGTGCAGAGATTCCTATCTCTGGAGCCCTAACCACCATTAGCTTGCACCTTACTCCTGACACCAGCGGGCTACATTTTTTATATTTTTAAATGTTTATCAAGAGATATCTAAAAAATAAACAATTTGTATTTATAACAACTTAACTTCAAAGGTAGTCCTAAATCACAAAGAACTGGTCTAGTTTGAATCAAACTTACTAGGTATCACAATTCTATGACCATCATATAAAAATCAATTGCTGTTCGTTAGTCTCGCTAAAACTCGAGAACGGCTGGGCCGATTTAGCTGATTTTGGTTTTAAAATGTTTGTCATAATCCAGGGAAGGTTTAAAAGGTAAGAAAGGTAGGGTAGGGTAGGTAGGGCAGGTAGGGCAGGTAGGGCAGGTAGGGCAGGTAGGGCAGGTAGGGCAGGTAGGGCAGGTAGGGCAGGTAGGGCAGGTAGGGCAAGTAGGGCAGGTAGGGCAGGTAGGGCAGGTAGGGCAGGTAGGGCAGGTAGGGCAGGTAGGGTAGGGTATGGTAGTTCGGTAGATAGGATAGGTAAAGTGCATTGCAACGCATGCCGGGGACAGCTAGTTAGAAATAAGTATTTAAAAAAAAACTTGAGAGGTGTCAAGGGACACTCGGATGGAACGAAGTTCCTTTCACGTACATAATATCAATACATTTTAGATTTAAGTTAGTGTGCTAAAAATAAAATATTTAATTTAAGGAAGATTAATCCTTAATTCGAAGCAAAATGTCTTACTTAACTGCACAACCGAATTTGTACTTTGTAGTTCGGTCACTCAAAATAATAATCATATCTATCCTTACTCACATACACACCCCAATTTTACGTAATTTAAGGAAACAACTTTATTTTAAAGAAATAAAGCTTACAATAGCTTACTATAGCAAAAAGTGTCGTGACAACTTTTCGTAAGAATTTTTTCCGTCTAGCCCCCTTTCACAACGCGCGATAAGGAACTTCGTTCCAAAACCTTATAATGATCCATATTAACAAAAAACCAACATAGTCAGGGTCACGGAAATTTTTGTCTTTTATTGACTTATTAATTTGCCAGTAATGCCACTCTCTTGTATTAACATCTGTGTATACTGTTTAAAACAATAAACTTAAAATGTATTTTCTTTCATTACATTGTCACTGTTAACGCCACCACTCGTGAAAGCCATCTGTATCAATCTCCAGATCTTTAACGCATCGTCATTGTTATATTCTGAAAACCAAGTTTTACCTACTGTTCTTGGTGAAACTTAGCATGTCTTAAACTCTAATGGTAAAAGCTTAAAAATTCGTCCCTTTTTTATAAAATCCTAATATTTACCAATATCCAGGCTTTCACAGTGACTTGTTTAAATAAAGGCTTTCACACATTAAAAATATTTATTTTGTATAAAAAACTAAAGCAACAGCTATATTGGTGACATAATTACCATGTATGTACGTCTGGGAGACGTATGACATGAACTTTGATATAGCGTAGAGCAGGAAAAGTGACGACAAATGACCTTTAATGACGTATTATTTGTAATAATACGTACATTCATCATCATCATCATCATTAGCCTATAATGTTCCCACTGCTGGGACACAGGCCTCCTCTCCTATGAGAGGGAGTGGGCTGTAATCCACCACGCGGGCCCAGTGCGGGTTGGTAGATGTCACATGTCTTCGATTTTTTGGTTCTAGGACATGCCGGTTTCCTTCACCGTTTTTGAGAGCAGCGATGATGAAATAAATTACACAAAGTAATGCGCCTGCCTGGGTTCGAACCCACGGCTTACTGTACGTAAGTCGGGGCTGCCACCACTGGGCCACCGCCGCTCTACGTACATTACCACGAATAAAAAGAGAAAAATCTATCGTGAAACGATTGATTCAAACTACGACTTAGGCATTTAATTTTGCGTCCCACCGACACTCTAGTTTACTTTCTTTTATTATTTGCAATGACAGGGATCCATATTCACAGGTATCTATTAAAGAATATGTGATTGACGGATGTTATTAGGTCCTGTAGACACTGTTTGGGTACAGAGCCTAAAAAAAGTAAACAAAATATAAAGACTAACAGTCTATACTTTTTTTCAGTCCGCATTGTATTTTACAAATTTTGAGCATAAACTGTGTCTACAGGACCTAATAACATCTGACTAATCTGAAATCTGTGTAGACCAGACCCGAAGCGTCCCTATAAGCCCATTCCCACCGGCTTCCTTTGAGAAGTTTGGACCACAACCAACTAACCAACCTTTGAAAATAGCAGTACTTTTAAAACTAGAGAAACATCACAAAACGACACTACACAAACGCCTACACTGATGGATACTCAATCAATAAAATTTGCTCTTCGACAACAAATTGCTATAAAGTAACCCGTAGGCGCAATTGGCTTGTTCTCAGTATAAACTTCTATGCAAAATGAACGTCATGACGTCACAGTCAGCCTGCCATTATTAGACCATAAGTAAGCCGCAAAAATTCGAGTTATTGCATAGCAAATTGCTTGCGCGTGAGCGAGATGGAGAAATATCGTTATCGCTCGTTGAATTTCGGACAGAATCGGACATCATGCAATGCGTGATGACAGAAAATTTGACGTTATTGCATTTTAATGTTGTTAGATTTATATTTGAATTTATTTGTTATTTCGACCTATAAGAATTTATTTCTTGGTATAAAATAGTGATTAATATTATAGTTGGACTATGTTTTTGTTATTTGTGATGTGTGTAGTGAAAGCAGTTACGTGGACGTACGTTGTTATTAGGTATTTGCGGTAAATTGATAGTTTAATAAGTTTAAATTACTAATCTAAGGTGAAGATTATTTGTTATAATGAGGAAACATGCAAATTAGACATGGGCGTTTTTGGTTTTGAACGCAAACTGATATTTATCCGATTTCAGATATCAAAATCGATTTCAAAATGCGTTTTTAGAAATCCGATTTAGCCTATTGATGTAACCTCGCCAATTCGCTTGCGTACTTAGATTTCGTTGGAATCAGATAGAGATTGCGCGATTTTCCTTCATGCTTTTATTTAAGCTTATGACTAGCAGAAAAGTTTTATTTCATCTTAAATAAAACCTTTCCTTGTTGCACTTGTCACCAAGGTCAAATATGCATTAGTTAGTATTTAATTGGTTGAAACTACGTAAACTTACAAACTTAAGATTATTTCTAGTTCCAAGAAACATTGAAGCATAAACCAAATTACATTAACGTATAATTTCAAAAATGTAGTCTTTAAATACTGGGCAGTAAAGATTATATTAATCGCATTATAATGTCTGTTAGATTTCCGAGTACCGAATTCTAAATCACAAAATTCGCGCTATCCTTTTTACTCCGCTATGTTACGCTTAGTTAGAAAGAGAGGAAGCGAATTTCTAACGAAATCCAACCAAACGCAAACTGGCGAGTTTGCGTTTGGCGAAAAGCGAAGCCAGGAACCCGAGCGCATATTTTCGGTAAGAACTCAGGACTGCGTGCCCGCGCCCAGCCTAGGTAAGCATTTTTTTTGCTCCGGCTTCCCTCTCTCAATATTTCACCCTGCGCCACTGGTGTAGACTGAAATCTTTAGCGCCTACTGAAACATTTTTATTAGTTCAGAGTTAACATCTGTGCAAACATTGGTAATCAAGTTACTTTAAAACCGCGTGATAACACCATCTTTACTGACACTTTCGATTATGAAATGGAGTGGTAAGTCCTGTCAATTAGATAATTCACAAATCCATTTACATTTTTTTTATTATTTTTTTCGCTATTATATCTATGCCAAATGCTGCCGAGTTACAAACTGTTACTGTATCATAAACATTATTTTGGGACGAGAACGAAACGTTGTTAGTGTTAATCATAGTTTTAGTGACCACGTCAGTTTAAAAACTTATGATTATTATTGGATTAAAAAAAAACATCGTAAATGTTATCCCAATCATACAATGTTGTACCTTTTTTTTCTGTTGACAGCTTCCGTGCATCATGTTTGACTCCAACGACAGGAGCTGCTTCTCAAACCTTTGCAGCAGCCATACAGTTCTTGGCAGCAGCACAATGTGTTGTATCTGAAGGATTGATAACGGAGGCTGAAGTTCAAGGTAAAGAACTAAGTTCTTAAATATTTCTGCTTTTTTTATACAGGCACTCTTTATAAAAAAAAAAAAAAAAAAAAAAACAAACATCCGAATTGAGAACCTCCTCCTTTCTTAGAAGTCGGTTAAAAATATTGTTTAGCGTATATTTCATGTTGTTCATTTCATTCCCCTTTACGTCTGTATGATATTAGTGTACTTTGCTTTTTTTGCAGACTTCGATAAGTTTGACTTCATAATAGTGGGAGCAGGAACAGCCGGTTCCGTTCTGGCAAATCGATTGAGTGCGATACCAGAATGGAGTGTCCTACTAATTGAAGCAGGCGATGATACACCAATGGAAGCTCATGTAAGTACAAATACCTATAAAGAGGAATCGATATTAATTAATAACGATTTTAAAATTGGTTACATTAAAAGTGGAAATTTTTAGATTCCAGATCTGGACAAGAACTTGTTTGGATCTAAATTCGACTGGGGTTATCAGACTGCTATCAATGGAAGAACAAATGGAGCTCAAATAAACGAGTCAATTATTTGGCCTCGAGGAAAAATGGTAGGCGGAAGCAGCAATATCAATGCTATGATTTATGTGCAAGGAAGTGATCACGACTACCAAAAATGGGTCGATCTTGGTAATCCAGGATGGAATCCAGAAGAAGTCCGTCGATGCTTTAAAAAAGCAGAAAGTTTACAAGATATGAAATTGTTGGAAAATCCGAAAATCAGGAATCATTACGGCCTGGATGGTCCATTGGTCATAAACTCATACAATAGCACTTACAGACCTTTAACTAAAAATGTTCTATCTGCTTGGGATGAAATCGGTTTTAAGAACGTTCCAGATTTAAATGTCGCCAACTCGCTAGGTTCAGGTATTATGAGAGCCACAGCTTCTGGTGGAGAAAGACAAAGTCATAGTAAAGCTTATTTAAACCCAGTGCTTCACAGAAAAAACTTAAAAATTATTAAGAATAGTTTGGTGACAAAGGTGTTAATTGATCCTTTATCCAAAATTGCTCTTGGGGTAGAAGTTGAACGGAACTCAACGACATTGACGTTTTATGCGAATAATGAGATAATTTTAAGCGCAGGTGCAGTAAACTCTCCGCAGCTTCTAATGTTGTCTGGAGTCGGCCCTAAACAACATCTAATATCAAAGAATATTTCAGTAATAGTTAATTCGCCATGGGTGGGACAAAATCTACAAGATCATTGTATTATACCTATAGTAATTTATGGTGATGAACCTGGTGTACAGAACCAAGCTAAGCAACAGTTTGATGCCATTCGTTACCTTTACGATCGTTCTGGTTATTTGGCGCATAATAGTGCGTCTGACATTCTGGCATTTTTTAATGATAACCCCAACGCTACTTTCCCGAGTTTCAAACTCATCTTGTTATAATGTGGAAAAACAGTTCTACAGTTGCACCATTCTGGAAACAACGATTTAGGTTTAAAGACAACGTAGCCAATCCAATAGTCGAAAAGAACAAAAATAGTGCAATTTACATGCACGCATTTAATCTTCTGCATCCCCATTCAACTGGAAACATTTCTCTGAAATCGAACAACCCAAAGGATCATCCTATTATCAACGCCAACTATTTCAGTGATGCCAGAGATTTGGACAAAGCAGCAAGAGGTATCAAAATGCTAACCAAAGTAGTAAACTCGACATACTTCAGATCGATCAACGCATCTCTAGGAAGAATGGAGTGGCCGGAATGTGACCGTTATGAATTAGATAGTACAGATTACTGGAAATGTATTTGTGTGGAGATGGTACTAACGATATATCATCCTGTGGGAACGTGTAAGATGGGACCAGACCCGAAGACCTCAGTAGTGAGTCCACGGTTGAAAGTCCATGGAGTTCACAATCTCCGCGTGATAGATGCAAGTATCATGCCAACACAAATTAGTGGTAACACAAATGGACCAACAGGAATGGTTGCCGAAAGAGGAGCAGAATTCGTGTTACAGTACTACAAAAAATTGTGAATAAGAAAATGTAAAAATAAATATTGAAATGACTTTCATCTTTGTATCAATTCTTCTTCATATGAATCTAAACTTTACAGTTAAAGTGCGCATAGAGCTTATACAAGGTGTTGTTCTGCATCCTCGTCAAATTCAAGGAGGTAACTATGCTAATGATTCTCGTCCCTAATCAATAATAAAATGGGTAGGTATTTTTTATTTTTTTCTTATTTACGGAAATCGGTAAGTTTTAACCATCCGTTTTTTAAACGCGGCCCGTCTGGTCCTTGCCCTATAACCTCGCTTACACACATACAAACAATCTCAAACGTTTAATTGATAATTTCTTATTCCTTATGCCACGTTAAGGGGGTTATTCCGAAATATTGACAAACTTAAACAACCAAAAAAGCAGCGTTTATTAATAATTAACTAAGTATCGTAATTTTTAATTGATTATTTATGTCTTTTGTGACCACCTCCTGAAATTTGACGAGGATGCAAACAACATCTTGTATATGTCTTATTGAAATAAAATAATTTCACTTTACCTTTTTTATTTATCTTACTAACTCAATGATTAATTAATAAATATCACAGAATGTTTTGATTTTATATCTCTTGCATAACTCTTCGAAGACAGATTTTTTTCAAATCAGTGCGATGCACCGCACTACCGAATTGAGATATGTCAGTTATCTTCGATACTTACTGGCGCTAAAGATATTTAATGAGCCCCACATACATTTAATGCCAATCATTAGATCAACTGTTAGGCGAGTAAAACACTGCCACGCACCACGCAGCGTAGCGCGTAAGTATCTCCATATACAAACGTATAGAAAACACGCACAGTCCAATACACAGAAAATGCATCCACGTGCATTCATTCAGTTTGTTGACACGCAACATGCAGCGTGATGCGTGGCAGTGTGGATAATCGCCTTAAGTTACTTTCAGGATCTGTTTATTCAATTCTGGTTTAATTTAATTATTACAGAGTAGACATTTGATAGAGTACTGCCTCGTTGGTCTAGTAGTGTAATGATGTCCTGCGTTCGATTCCCAGGTTGAGAAATTTTTCGGGAGTAGGTATGGAGTCTGGATTTTTGCCCGGTTTATAGCACTAAGCTTCGACTTTGGCATTTAATTTTACGTCCCACTGACACTGAAGTTTACCTTCTTTTTTTATTTTTTGCAATGAAAGGAATCCATATTCACAGGTATCTATGAAAGAATAGGTGATTGACAGATGTTATTAGGTCCTGTAGACACTGTTTGGGTGCAGAGCCTACAAAAAGTAAAAAAAAAACGGGTTGCACTCCGGGAGTGCCGGCAGAAGTGAAAACTTGAATATTAACGCTGTGCATTTTTGAAATTTTGGAATGGTAAGGGAATAATTTTGCACGAATCGCTTTAATTATCAGAATAAAAGTAATATTATTAATGTGGTAAAATGCTACAGACCTATATCACTTTTACCAATCATTTCAAAATTATTTGAAAAACTACTCGTAAGACGCTTAAAACCTATAATAGAAGACAGAAAACTGATTCCAAATTACCAATTCGGCTTCAGAGAAAAACACTCCACGATAGACCAAGTACATAGAATTACCAACATTATAGAAAAAACTCTAGAAGAAAAAAAAGTCTGTTCTACAGTATTTCTAGATGTAGCACAGGCATTTGATAAGGTTTGGCATAAGGGTCTTATTTATAAGGTAAGGAAAATGCTGGCAAAACAATTTGCAGACATTTTAGAATCCTACCTATTAGAGAGGACGTTTAGAGTCAGACATGAAGATGCTTATTCCGATCTCAAGCAAATAAAAGCTAGTGTACCACAAGGAAGTGTTCTTGGCCCAATCTTGTACCTATTGTACACCTGTGATATCCCAGAAATGGAAAACAACTTCATTGCTACCTTCGCAGATGACACAGCCATCATGGCCATATAGGTGTCACTCACAAAGAAGCCGTAGATAAAGTACAAATTGCTGTCAACTCCATCACCAACTGGACAAAAAAATGGCGAATTAAGTTAAATGAATCCAAATCGACTCATATAGACTTCACAAACCGAAGACCTAATTATACACCGGTATACATTAACGGTTGCGTAATACCTTACGAAAATACAGCCAAATACCTAGGTATGACGCTTGACGCAAAACTTCGCTGGAAGGCTCATGTCAAAAAGAAACGCCTGGAGTTAGATCTACGCTACAGGAATATGTACTGGCTACTTGGCAGACATTCATCATTGTCAATGTACAACAAAGTACTTCTGTACAAACAAGTACTTATGCCTGTATGGGCATACGGTATACAGCTTTGGGGCTGTACAAAACGCACCAATATTGAAATAATTCAAAGATTTCAAAATAAGGTACTTCGGAGCATAGTAAACGCTCCCTGGTACATTAGAAACGAGGACATCCACCGGGACTTAGGAGTGGACCTTGTCGCTAAAGTTATAAAAAAATACGCCGAAGCTCATGAACAAAGACTTCATAAACATGTGAATGTCGAGGCTATTCAGCTCCTTGACACCACGGACATAGTAAGGAGATTGAAAAGGACTAAGCCTTTTGAATTAGTTTAGTGATTGTTACGGAGTGCAGTGAGTGCTACCTTTTAAGAACACAAAAACTAAGTGTTCTTCCGTCATAATAGAGACAATAAGAAAAGTGCCAATGGACACATTCTTTAGTATAAATTTACTAGCAAATTAAGTTAAATTTAAATTACTTATTAGCCTCAAGGCTAGATTGTAATTGTTATGAGGTAACCATTCGGTTACAACATAAAGAAAAAAAAAAAAAAAAAAAGTGGTAAAATACAATATTAATTTATTGCGCTATCGTACACAAAAATGACAATTTTTATTACATTAAAAATTTAACACTTCAGAACTATTACAATCCGTCTTACGAATTTTACCTCTTTGGAGAAACCGAAAGTTTTGTTTTTCCAAACTCAATGACAGCTGTCATAAAGTTCAAATTCCTTCGTAACCTAATGTCAATCCGTCTTACGAATTTTCGAACAGGACATGTATCCTGATGCGAGCTTAACAGTTTTTACTCATGACATAAGTGCACAACACCGTTGAAGAAGTCTTCACTTCACACAAAAATATAAAGACTTACGGTCTTTATAAAGGGTGTAAAACACCTCTTAACGAAGCCGAAAGGCACTGGTTCTCCCTGTCATTGCGATCATTTTTTTGTTCTACACCATACCTAGGAACCTTCTAGTTACGGAGATATTAGGGGTCAAAGTTCCAACTTTTTTACAAGTATTTTTTTAAATACAAGTTTTTTAATGTTAGATTTTTACTTTAAACACCTCCACGACCTCCCGACCCGTACTATTCAATCCGTCAATCAGCAAAATGTTTTGAGTGCGTTACATTGAGTTCTACCACAAAACATGATTTTACACCCCCCAAAAAAAAGTCGTTTCCCAGCAATAATTTTTGCGTAAAGTTACTTAGTTTCATGTACAGAATGCTTGGTGGACGGCTTCGTAATGAGGTGATTTACACCGTGTATTCTTTTTCTATAATGATTCCGTCTTTTCCGCATTGTATTTTATGAATTTTGAACGTAGGTATTTTTTGTAGGCTCTGTACCCAAACAGTAATTACAGGACCTCATAACATCTGACTAATCTAAAATCTGTCTAGATTGAAATCTTAAGCGCCTACTGAAACATTTTTATTATTTCATAGTAAACATCTGTGCAAACATTGATGATCAAGTTACTTTAAAACCGCGTGATAACAGCATCTTTACAGACACTTTCGATTATGAAATGGAGCGGTAAGTCCTGTCAACTCAATAATATTCATTTACATTTTTTTATTATTTTTTTCGCTATTATATATATGCCAAATGCTACCGAGTTACAAACTGTTACTGTATCATTAACACTAAAATCGGAACATTTTAGGACGAGAACGAAACGTTGTTAGTGTTAATCATAGTGTTAGTGTCCACGTCAGTTTAAAAACTTATAAATATTATTGTATTATAAAAAAAAAACCGGCCAAGTGCGTGTCGTACTCACACGCACACAGGGTTCCGTACCACCAATCAATAAAATAAAAAATATTTTTAATATTATTAAATTATTTTTAAATGTAACAGCAAAACTAAATTTGTTTTTCATAGTATGTTAAAATGAAAATTAAAGTTACTGCTGCAGTTTGATGAAAAAGTCCTATATCTCAAAAACTAAACATCATATCTTATTCAAACCAATTTTCGTTGAAAGTTTTTTTTACGTTCTATAATCCTAAATATTTTCAGAATTTTCATCCTCTTACTTTAGAAATTAGAGGGGGGGGATACACATTTTACCACTATGGAAGTGTCTCTCGCGCAAACTATTCACTTTAGAAAAAAATGATATTAGAAACCTCAATATCATTTTTGAAGACCTATCCATAGATACCCCACAAGTATGGGTTTGATAAAAAAAAAAATGAGTTTCAGTTCTAAGTATGTATGTATAGTATAACCCCCAAAATTTATTGTTTTTTTTTTTCTATTTTTGTGTAAAAATCTTAATGCGGTTCACAGAATACATCTACTTACCAAGTTTCAACAGAATAGTACTTATAGTTTCGGAATAAAGTGGCTGTGACATACGGACGGAGAGACAGACAGACAGACATGACGAATCTATAAGGGTTCCGTTTTTTGCCATTCGGCCACGGAACCCTAAAAATATCGACAATGTTAATAATGATGTCATATAATGTTCGTTTTATTTTCTGTTGACAGCTTCGGTGCATCATGTTTGACTCCAACGACAGGAACTGCTCCTCAAACTTTTACAGCAGCCATACAGTTCATTGCAGCAGCACAATGTGTTGTATCTGAAGGATTGATAACGGAGGCTGATGTTCAAGGTAAAGAACCAAGTTCTTAAATATTTGTGCTTATTTTTATACAGACACTCTTTATAAAAATATCGTTTAGATCAGTAGTTCCGAAGATCAAATCTAACGAAAAGGGAACACCTATAAAATGCTTGAAATGGACAAAAACTACGAATAGTCCTTAATTGTATTTTAAAATAATAAAGGGAATAATAATAACGCCAAGACTGTCCACAATCGCGAGATATGCAGTAGTTAGGGAATATTTCCTAGAAGCCAACGTGGGGATGCATCGAGATGTGGTCGCGATGGACAAGGCCCTCACCCCGCTCTCCTTGGCTAAAAAGAACTGGCGCAAACCTGTAGTGCTTGACACTAATGACCGCAGGGAAGTATGGCAGAGTAAGAAGCTTCACGGACGCTACTTCAGTGCCCTGCATGGACCTGATGTACACCATGCAGCGTCCGTAGCCTGGCTACGTTCCGGGGAACTCTTTGGAGAAACCGAAGGTTTTGTTTGTGCAATTATGGATGAAGTTATGATGACGAATAACTACCGGAAATTTATTGTGAAGGATGGCACGGTTGACATATGTCGGGCATGCCACCGTCCAGGCGAATCGATCCGTCACATTATCTCCGGGTGTTCTCGTCTAGCTAACGGAGAATACTTGCATAGACACAACCTTGTAGCCAGGATTATCCATCAGCAACTTGCTCTGAAATACAGCCTTGTGGAATCGGAAGTGCCGTACTATAGGTATGTGCCCGACCCAGTTCTCGAAATAGGCAATATCACACTGTATTGGGATCAATCCATCATCACTGACAGGACTATTGTAGCCAATAAGCCTGATATAGTGGTGGTGGATCGATCAGAGCGGCGCGAAATTATTGTTGACATAACGGTTCCACATGACGAGAACCTCGTGAAAGCCGAGAAAGATAAGCAAATCAAGTATCTTGACTTGGCTCGCGAGGTTGTCGACATGTGGGATGTTGACTCAGCGATCATTGTGCCGATAGTCGTATCAGCCAATGGCCTAATTGCCCAGAGCCTCGACCAACATCTGATGAGGCTCTCGTTAGGCATTTGGATCAAGGGCTTGATTCAGAAAGCGGTACTCCTGGACACGGCTCGTATTTTTAGGAGGTTCCTTTCTCTGTAGCCTTGACCGCCGGTATCTTGGACCCTGTTCCCGATACCGGTGGGCTACATTTTTTTATATTTTTAAATGTTTTTTTTATTGTTTATAAGGAATATTTGAAAATGTATTAAATTTGTATATATAAATGAATAAAGGGAATAATAATAATACGGACACTATAACAGCAATGGAACAGACTGACTTGTACAGACACTATAACAGCAATGGAACAGACTGACTTGTATAAATATTTAGTGTACGCGCAAATGAAAGGTCTTGATCATACACGAATTAAAAATACACTTACTACTGAGTACAAAAAGAGACTAAACGCCGTGTGTAAAACACAACTTTCAGGATAACATCTCATCTAGGCTTTAAATACCTTCGCCATCCCCGTATTAACATACTCATTCGGAGTTATAAAATGGTCAAAAAAAGACACTGAACAATTAGAGAGTACTACGCGGACGACACTTACAAAGCATAACAACTTACACCCTAAATCCGCGATAGAGAGACTAACCATTAAACGATAACATGGAGGGAGAGGCCTAATCGACATTCAACACCTATGGCGGAAACAAGTTAGTCGATTAAAAACATTCTTTCACTCAAAATCCCGTACTAGTATCATACATAAAGCCATAGTGATAAATGATCTCACCTACAATCCACTTAATCTAAGTCATCAAACAGAAACAATAGACACAACTAGCGATGACGCGCAGCAACATAAAATGGAAGACTTGAAGAAGAAAGAACTCAACGGGCGGCACCCTCACGACTTAGAGCAATCACACATTAATACTTTAGCTTCAAATAAGTGGCTCAAAATAGGCAACTTATTCCCGGAAACCGAAGGATTTATAATAGCTATTCAAGATCAGATCAACAACACAAAAAACTACAGAAAATTCATAATCAAAGATCCTACAGTGACAAATGATAAATGTCGCAAGTGTCACAACCAACCAGAAACCATCCAGCACATAACAGGAGCATGCACAACTCTCACGCAAACCGACTACACTCACAGGCATAATCAAGTAGCCAATGTCATTCACCAAAAACTAGCACTCAAACACACACTCATCCAAAATACCAACACTCCTTACTATAATTATAAACCAGAACCTACCCTAGAAAATAAACTCATAAGCTATATTACGATCGCGCTATTCTCACTGATAGGACGATCCACTACAATAGACCAGATATAATCCTACAGGACAAAATAAATAAAGTTACATACCTGATAGACATCGCAGTACCCAACACGCACAACATACAGAAAACAATCACTGAAAAAATAAGTACATACGCAGAACTCAAAGAAGAAGTTACTAGAATTTGGCGACAAGAAAAAGTATATGTAGTTCCAATAGTCGTTTCTACAACAGGGGTAATCGCAAATCATCTCCTCCATAGCTTAAAATTATTAGATCTTAGAGAAACACTCTACATAACACTGCATAAAGCTGCGATTTTAAACACATGTAGGATTGTTAGAAAGTTCATGCAGATAGAAGAGAACGAAATAGAACCTCATCACGACACTTAAACACTTACAAAATTTACACACCACACGCTACATTTGCTTTGGTTTCGGCCCGTAAATGTAGTTAAAATCCAGTCTAAAGGCTGAAAAGAATAACACTTTCCGAAAATAAGAATAATATTTTGTTGTCACAAAGAATCATACATTATTGTACACTGGTTAACAAGATGCAAACTATGCTGCAGAAGTCTGTATACAGATATTGTGAGCCCTGCCTCTTAAACTAGGATAACCTGTATCTTAAGAGACAGTGTTCAGCTGTGGGGTTACTTAAATTTAAGGATTTTACAACTGCGGACTGTGCAACTTATTTTTGTAATTAGTTTGATTTACCTTATTAACATTTTTTGAGTCAAAGTAAAGGAACAATATTATGAAATAACAATTTAACACCTAAGTTATATGGGTGAAGGTGTGTGGGGATGTGTTTATGATGTATGTATGTATTGTATGTAAGTGTGGTGAGTTTTTGTATGAGAGTAGTGAGTGTGAAGTGTTAAATGTGAGCAATAAAAAGCAAAAAAGCCATATTAAGCAATGTATTTTAGTAGTGATTCAGTTCGTGTATAGTCCTGTTGAAGTAGTCATTCCATCACCTTAGCTTTTAATTTAAACTTGTTACAGTCGAGTATATTTAGTTGTTTGTGAGTTTTCTTGTAGATTAGTCTACTTAATGCGAAGTATTGATGTTTGGCAAAAACGTTGTTGTGACGTGTACCTGGGGGAATATTGGTTCGTTTGTTGGAATCAGACGGTGGGACACTGGAGTGTCTTCTTAGGACGGATTGCAACACGAAGAGCTGACGAACTGTCAGCACCTTACAATCTGAGTAGAGTTCAGTTGTTGGATAGCGATAAGGTTTTCGTAACATCACTTTCAGTATTGCTCTTTGGGCACTCTCCACTCTAAGAAAAGTAGTCTTATCTGCACCGCCCCATACACTGATGCAGTACCCAAGAACAGACTGACACAGAGCATAGAATACCATTTTCAGAGTATCAAGGTTTGCAGAAACTCTAAGTGACTTGAAGATATGTATCAGTCTCAGCGTTCTCGAGGTTAGGGCATCAATGTGTTTATTCCAGCGTAACGGCGTCTATTTGAACACCAAGGTATTTGACGTGATCGGTACGCGAGAGTGTTTGACATTGGCATGCAGATGACAGGTGTGAGCAGGTTGCCCTATGATCGAAAAGGTATGATCAGGTGCGGTGTTCTGACGGATGGCAAATGGAATGTATGATGTCTTTTTATAGTTGAGAGTCAGCAGGTTTAAGTTGAGCCATTTTATTATTTCACGTAGTGCCGACTCCGCGCTACTTTTAACACTATCCCATGTTGACCCTTCCACTACAACCACCGTGTCATTAGCATATACAAAAATCTTCGAGTTGGGGAGGGACATTCTGCATAAGTCATTAACATATATTTGAAACAAAATAGGACCCAATATGCTACCTTGGGGAACTCCGTAAGACAACGTTTCTTCATCACTGAAGTGATTATCTATTTTTGTTGTTTGGGTGCGGTTGTTCAAATAATCCTTGAAGATTTGCAGAGCTATACCTCTAGCACCAAGCAACTCCAGTTTGGCAATAAGTATGGGAACAGAAACTGTGTCGAATGCTTTTGAGAGATCAAGAAATATTCCCAGACATTTGGTTTTCCTATCGAGATTCCCAGCAACCAACTGCGTCAAATCAAGAATAACATCCTCAGTCGACAAACCTGAACGAAAACCATACTGATTATCTGCTATGATCTTGTATCTATCCAAGAAGTTCTTTAGCCGGTTACTCAGAATTATTTCCAGAACTTTGGAAAGAGCAGTCAAAACCGAAATGGGTCTGTAGTTGTTGACACAGCTTCTGTTGTTCCCACCCTTGTAGATTGGGTGCACAATTGCTTTTTTAAGTGCGTCCGGAAAAACACCCGCACGGAGACAGCTGTTAAAGATGTACGTCAAGGGTTTTATAAGTGTCTGACGGCTCAATTTTAGTATTTTATGCCATCCCAACCCAACGTCATCACATAGCTGCAAAACAAGAGACTCCACTTCAGATTCGTCTGTATCTAGTAGCACGAGGGAGTTAACAGGAGTTAGTGGGGTGTTATCACCGATATTCAAAACTTGATTGTTCATATTTGCGGGATACTGAACCTGTGATAGAATTTTATCCGCAAAGTTTTTTCCTACATGACTAAAATATTTACTTCATTTATGGATGCTTTAGGATTTTCACATATTTTCAGAAGTTCCACAGGACTGACTTTTATTTTATCTGTGTTTGTAACAGTCTTAATAGTGTTCCAAAGGGCTTTGGGGTTAATTTTTTATTTCTCAAATGCATTCTTTTCGTGGGCGATTTTTAGTTTTCTAAGCAGGTCATTACAGAAATTGCGGTAACGGGTATAAGTTTTTTTAAGAATTAAATTATCCGGTTCTTTATTTGATCGAATATGCATTTTGTCTCGATTTTGGATACACTTTAATAAGCCTGGGGTTATCCAAGGTTTGATGGTCCTTTTTTTACTTGGTATCTTGAGATACACACATCAACACGGTCTAGGGATATTTTTTTTAAAAAAGCGAATTACTATCAATGTGTTAATTATTTATACGACATTTTTTAATAATGGTTAAAGTACTTCGATTAAAATTTCAGGATTTTATGGAAAAAAAATGAAGCATAGACGGAAACCGTATATGAAGTAACTTTTAATTTATGAGTAAAAACTGAAAAAAATAGAAAAATCATTTAATTTGTGTTTATAAACTTGAAGTTAGTAGTCTGAGAAAGCGCCCATGATGTTCATGACACATCGGCAACGATTCGGCATGCTCAGAACAAGGTTGTCAATGTCTTGCTGCGGAATATTGTCCCATGTCCTTCTGAGGTGCGTAAAAAGTTGATCTTCTGTAGCCAGATTTTCAGGAACTTCCTTCAGAGCTCTTCTTTGCAGCATATCCCACGCATGCTCAATGGGATTTAGATCTGGCGAGTGAGCAGGCCAGTCTAAGGCCCTAACATTGTGTGTATGTAACCAAGCTGCTACCGTTCTCGCCGTGTGTGCCCGGGCATTGTCGTGCATGAGCAGGAAATCTTGCCCCATTTGTGTTCTGTGGGGCAAGATTACGGGCCCCAGCACCTGTTGGACGTATCGTTCTGCCGTCATATTGCCGAATATTCCAAACGAGATCCGTTCGTCCTCCAAGACGAATTCCTGCCCAAACCATAATTGTTCCTCCTTGGTATGGGTGAACTTCCTGAGGGTTCTGAAGACGGCTCCATCGTCCAGGAACTCGCCAAACACGCGTCCTTCGTGAATCTGGATGGAAGCCGAACCTGGATTCATCCGTGAACAGCACATTGGACCATTGCTCACGGGTCGCCGTCGGGTCGGTTGAGTCGCCGTTGCATTTGGTAGAGCTCGCGCAGTAATTTGCAAAAATCGGTCTTGTCTGGGGGTAGTGATGCGACTTGGCCCCCGGTGCCTCTCCACTACTTCACCTGTGGCACGATAGCGTGTCCACAATCTTGAAATTACATTTTGGTGGGTCCCTATAGCCTCAGCAACATTACGCTGAACAGACCCAGCTTCCAGCATTTAACTTTATCTTTCGTTTAAAAATGAAATAAAAACTGTAACTAAACGTAATTCGTATTGTTTTCTAAATTTCGCACAAATAAAAATTCCCTCTCCTACACACCAAGACATTTTTATTCCACCGAAACAAAAGAATTTTCAAAAATTTGAATTTGGAATTAGTCTGAGATAAATTACAAACAAATCGGTGTATAAAAGATTCCAATGCGGCCAGTACTTTTCGAGTTATTTAATTGAGTATGAAATATCCCTAGACCGTGTTGATGTGTGTACTTGGTGTGTTTAGCCATCACCGATGTTAACAAGTTTATAAAAGTGTCCATCATTGTGTGTCGTCGGGTTGATAAATAGCCGTAAAATTTAGGTTTTCTAGGTCTAGCTTTATAGCCTCATGATTAACGGAAGTATAAAAGTTACGTGTTCTGGAACTGGGACTTGAATTGGCGATACTCAGGACAAGAGGTTTATGGTCTGTGATGTGTGATTCAAGAACCAGTGTGGTGGTAGGCAACCTAGATTTGATGAACGCGTGGTCAAGACAATTTTCAAGCCTAGTAGGTAAAAGGTGGCATGGTAGTGTAGGCCATGCGATGAATTAAGTATCAGGTAATCTGGACTCTCTTCTCTTTCGAACAACCCGCAGCCCTGGCAGATGATTAGAAGCCCTGTAATATAGGAACAAAACTACAACAAACTTCAGACAGTCTTCTGGGTTACAAGTCATTGAATTGCCTACGTTTATTGAGTCTAGTTCTGAATTAATATTATTTATTAAAGCCATTTGAAAGCAAAAATATCCAAAGAAGTGACCCGATTGCACAATATTTGCAATTTGAGTGTAAAGAAATTTGCCGATTTTTTTGCCTGTTTTTGCTTGTACTGTGTATTGATAATGAACTCGTGTGTAGTAAGTGAGATCTGTAATTATTGTTGTAGTGTGAGTTTTATATGGAATGTTTTTGAGTGTGCGGAGTGTATGGGAGTGTATGTATATTTTAAGAGCTTGAAATACAATATGAGCTAACTTATTTAAAGGAAAAGTAATGAAAACGGTAAAATATTTAATAAAGGAATATAAAAGTAAAAGCTTACTCATGACTAAACGATGATTTCTACTGGACAGTCACTTTTGAGCACAAAGTTTTTCTTAGCAGCGCTTGGAATTTATGGTGATGGATTTCTGGCCCTCCACCTTGCGTAGTAGGACTTTACCATTAGCCTCCAGCAGAACTTGAAGCCATTTGCATTGGCAAACGCCCGGGATTCAAAAAAAAGTTTTCTTGTGCTGCCAGATAATCGATCCGAAATGTAAATTGGTGTTCGAGTTCCAGAGAGGCCGATGTGCTCGGTATTCAATTTTTCGGAGTTATCTCGGTTCTTATTAAATTTTCGGACTGCAGCGAGGACTTCATTTTTGAGAGTGACGGTTTGAAATTCAGCAATGATAGTCCTCTTGTCATCTTCCTTATTGGGAATACCATAGACATCACGTACGTCGGATGAAAGAATATCTATATCCAGAGCCTTGCATGTATCAACTGTAAGAGAGGGCATCGGTGGTGAATTTTTCTCAGCTGGTAACAGGTTTCTTATCTCAATAGTTGAGCTAGCTAGTTAAAGTAAAATATGTATAGTGAAATAATTCTTAAGTTTGTTTATGTAGGGTATATAAATAAAAATAATGCAATGCTTAAATATTTAACTTCATATCCGTTTACGTCATTCTTATTTATTTTATTTTTTTTGGCTTCGCACGGTTTGTGCATTTAGACAGTATCAAGTTATTTAGATTGAATTTTGAAAATTGAGGCAGACAAAGTTAGGGAAAATTCAAAAAGGACGCGTCCGTCTAGCTAGTTGAACGTATCCCGCCATTCTTATTTTTATTGAAGGTACCTAAGTGTTTATTTGACACGAGTAAGTGACATTCAGCCAAACAAGAATCATCAACTAACGAACTATTTTATAGAATAAGTGCAACGTTAACATTAATATAATATAATTTGCCCCGTGTGTACCAAATTATTTTAAAAAAGTCGACGTATCGTAGGCTGTATGAATCACGTGTCCTTTGCCTTAACTGACAGTTTGACTTTACTGAATTTAAGATTGTTTGTTTACTTGATTCTTGGTTTTGTGCTTGCCACTTGAGTTACGAATGGATTGCTTTTTATGATATATCGACGACTGTGGCCATTTTTAAGGATTTCGATTTTAAATCTGCACACGATACCTATTTTGAACATAGACTTATATTGAACCCACCTAAACGATGACTCTGCTTTTTGACGACGGACCTGAACCCGACTTAAATATGACGCTGTTGTGTGTTTTGGACTTGTGCCCCGTGTACATTTAAAAACGGAATGAAACCTGCTATGTGTTAATACCCACCGGACTGGGTAAAGAAAACGACATTCTATTTTGTCCGTCAGACAGGTAATACAAGAATATTAGACACGTATTTTTTGTTTTATCAAAATATCAAAAAAATACTATGTTAAAACTCATTAAAGTTGGAGAGTGGGGGCTTACTACGTCACAAGTAGGTATAAAACTTACCTAAATGTGACGTCATGCGCCATTTCAACTCAATATATCTCCGTAATTTTATGACCACGTGAAAAAAGAAAAAATATGTGTCCAATACTTTTCAATAAACTACCCGACGGACAAAGCAAAAAAAGGAATATCCCCTATTGTTATCCTTAACTCACTACTGACTCAACCTATATTTCAGAAAAAAATGTTAGTAACTGACTTCTCCTTGTTTTTTTGATAATTATTAAAATTGTAATGCGTATTTGTACTTACGATTTGTAGTAAAATTTGGTGTATATTTGATGTTATTCATTACAGGCATTTTTTTTATATGGCTGATGGGCATTCCCTTTTCCATCTTTATAATATTAGTGTACGTTGCTTTTTTTGCAGACTTCGATAAGTTTGACTTCATAATAGTGGGAGCAGGAACAGCCGGTTCCGTTCTGGCAAATCGATTGAGTGCGGTACCAGAATGGAATGTACTACTAATTGAAGCAGGCGGTGATACACCAATGGAATCTCATGTAAGTACACATACCTATAAAGAGGAGCGATATTAATTAATAACGATTTTAAAATTGGTTACATTAAAAGTGGAAATTTTTAGATTCCAGATCTGGACAAGTACTTGCTTGGATCTGAATTTGACTGGGGTTATCAGACTGCTATCAATGGAAGAACAAATGGAGCTCAAATAAACGAGTCAATTATTTGGCCTCGAGGAAAAATGGTAGGCGGAAGCAGCAATATCAATGCTATGATTTATGTGCAAGGAAGTGATCACGACTACCAAAAATGGGTCGATCTTGGTAATCCAGGATGGAATCCAGAAGAAGTCCGTCGATGCTACAAAAAAGCGGAAAGTTTACAAGATATGAAATTGTTGGAAAATCCGGAAATCAGGAATCATTACGGCCTGGATGGTCCATTGGTCATAAACTCATACAATTGCACTTACAGACCGCTAACTGAAAATGTTCCATCTGCTTGGGATGAAATCGGTTTTAAGAACGTTCCAGATTTGAATGTCGCCAACTCGCTAGGTTCAGGTATTATGAGAGCCACAGCTTCTGGTGGAGAAAGACAAAGTCATAGTAAAGCTTATTTAAACCCAGTGCTTAACAGAAAAAACTTGAAAATTATTAAGAATAGTTTGGTGACAAAGGTGTTAATTGATCCTTTATCCAAAATTGCTCTTGGGGTAGAAGTTGAACGGAACTCAACGACATTGACGTTTTATGCGAATAATGAGATAATTTTAAGCGCAGGTGCAGTAAACTCTCCGCAGCTTTTAATGTTGTCTGGAGTCGGCCCTAAACAACATCTGATATCAAAAAATATTTCAGTAATAGTTGATTCGCCATGGGTGGGACAAAATCTACAAGATCATTGTATTATACCTATAGTAATTTATGGTGATGAACCTGGTGTACAGAACCAAGCTGAGCAACAGTTTGATGCCATTCGTTACCTTTACGATCGTTCTGGTTATTTGGCGCATAATAGCGCCGCTGACATTCTGGCATTTTTTAATGATAACCCCAACGCTACTTACCCCGAGTTTCAAACTCATCTTCTTATAATGTGGAAAAACAGTTCTACAGTTGCACAATTATGGAAACAACGATTTAGGTTTAAAGACAACGTAGCCAATCCAATAGTCGAAAAGAACAAAAATAGTGCAATTTACATGCACGCATTTAATCTTCTGCATCCCCATTCAACCGGTAACATTTCTCTGAAATCGAACAACCCAAAGGATCATCCTATTATCAACGCGAACTATTTCAGTGATGCCAGAGATTTGGACAAAGCAGCAAGAGGTATCAAAATGCTAACCAAAGTAGTAAACTCGACATACTTCAGATCAATCAACGCATCTTTAGGAAGAATGGAGTGGCCGGAATGTGACCGTTATGAACTAGATAGTATAGATTACTGGAAATGTATTTGTGTGGAGATGGTACTAACGATATACCATCCTGTGGGAACGTGTAGGATGGGACCAGACCCGAACACCTCAGTAGTGAGTCCACGGTTGAAAGTCCATGGAGTTGACAAACTCCGCGTGATAGATGCAAGTATCATGCCAACACAAATTAGTGGTAACACAAATGGACCAACAGGAATGGTTGCCGAGAGAGGAGCAGAATTCGTGTTACAGTACTACAAAAAATTGTGAATAAGAAAATGTAAAAAACAATATTGAAATGAACGAAATCCTTTGCATCAATTCTTCTTCATAGAAATCTAAACTTTACAGTTAAAGTGTGCATGAAGTTTATAATTATATATGTCTAATTGAAATAAAATAATTTCACTTTATCTTTTTTATTTATCTTACTAACTCAAAATATTTATTAATTAATGTCACAATGTTTTGATTTTATAACTCTTGTATAAGTCTTCGAAGACAGATTTTTTTCAAATCAGTGCGATGCACCGCACTACCGAACTGAGCTATGTTATCTGGTATATTTACTGACGCTAAAGATGTTTAATGAGCCCCACATACATTTATTGCCAATCATTAGATCAACTGTTAGGCGATTAACACACTGTCATGCACCACGCAGCGTAGAGCGTAAGTATCTCCATATACAAACGTATAGAAAACACGCACAGTCCAATACACAGAAAATGCATCGACGTGCATTCATTCAGTTTGTTGACATGCAACATGCAGCGTGATGCGTGGCAGTGTGGATAATCGCCTTAAGTTACTTTCAGGATCTGTTTATTCAATTATTGTTTAAAGTTATTACAGAGTAGACATTTGTTAGAGTACTGCCTAATTGGTCTAGTGATGATGTCCTGGGTTCGATTCCCAGGTTGAGAAATTTCTCGGGAGCAGGTACAGAGTCTGGATTTTTGCTCGGTTTATAGCTCTAAGCCTTAAGATATTGGACTTAAAAATAACTGGCAAAATGTGAGTGTCCTTAGGTACACCTAACTTAGGTCGTCCTAACTCTTCCAGGATTACAGACCTGACGTTATATTGTATGGAGTAATATAATCTAAAGCTATAACTATCTCATCATCTTCCTGCCCTTGTCCTATTTTATTTGGGGTCGGCGCAACACGCCTCCTACTATCTAAACGACGATTAATCCCATACTGAGGTAACTAGGCATGGCTTCCTTATCACTTCTTCAAATCTTTCATACATCTAAATAAAAATCAAATATCATTTACTTCTCTATCTCTAGTATAGTATCCGTTATTTATTAACATAATAGTTTTTACAACCTTTAAAAACACTGTGTGTACATAGTCAAATTGTAGTATTACTGGTTTGTTGAAATAGTGCAGTTATCTTTTAACATTAGTTGTTTTCTGTTACAATCTTGTACTCTATTATTATTCTTGAAATTTGTTATTTTACCATCAAATCAAATCAAAATCATTTATTTCAAGTAGGCCAGTTACAGGCACTTTTGAATAGTCGAAAAACAATAAAAATGAAGCTACAGTCCCAGTCACAAGACATAATAACTGTGAAAGTACTGTAGTAGCCCATTCCAAAGCGTAGATCTCTATGGAGAAGAATGGGCAAGAAACTCCATGGACACTCTTTTAAATCAGAATCTTGTTACAAAACCTTGGTTACATCATTCATTTAGAGATGGTACATTATGTGAGAACGATGTAGCAAGACGTGCACGTTAAAAGTGTCCATAGTAAAAACGAAAAAAACAATTAAAATATGAAATCATTAGTTCGAAATGAGCCGTGGCAGCTAAGAGACGACCAGGCACAACTGACAGCGCCCGTTCACGAACATGACGGATGGATCAGCCATCATTCAACTCAACCATTTTGAAGGGAACTAAATGACCCGACACACGCGCCACCATCAGCGTGACATTTGAGTGAGCATGACGTACTCTCAACCACACATTCAAGTCAATAAAAGACGTAGGTTTCCAGTAAATGATAGCTAGTACCTACAAAGTACTCACACAATATGGGCTATGCAATTATATAATACTAAATTGAATTTATACAATGCAAAGATAGTTGTACAATCTTCAGCAGCTCCAACAATACTATTTAATGCTATGCATGCAAGTAGAATCATGTTTGGTTCCAATGACGGAATCAGCTCCTCAAAATTTTGTAGCAGGTTAACTGTTCTTAGCAGCTGCACAATTTGCGATGACAGAAGGATACTAAAACGCTGACGTTAAAAGTAAGAAACAATAATACATAAAATATAAGTAAAACTATAAAATATGTATTTGGTATAACATTTCTCAGTTTTCGATCTACAGCAAAAGAGGTGGACGAAACTTCAGTAGTGAGTTCTCAGTTGAAAGTCCATGGAGTTGACAAGCTCCGTGTGACACTTACCAGGTGGTATGTCGAGACGGAAAGATATAGTTTGCCATCGAAAAAACTTTTTTACAAAAAAATATAACTGACTTCCAAAAAAAAAACACTTAAAAGTGGAAAATTAAATTAATTAAGGCAGTCGGTGACTTGTTTGTTTAATTTACTTTTTTTGCCACCGACTTTAGTTATATTTTTTTGGTTTAGTTGTGGTATCTCACATAAATTTTTATGGGACCAAATGGCAACTATTCCGCATCAAACTAAAGAAGAATCACGCAAATCGGATCATAATTCTCAGCGTAATCGGTGTACATACATAAAAAAATATCAATCGAATTCCCCTCATCTTTTTAGAAGTCGGTTAAAAAGTACAAAACATGCTTACACAGCAAAATTTTATGTGTTCCTCGGACCGCTACTCTATAACAGGCTAAATGAAAAAGGGAACAAGTACTCCTTAAATTATAGTAAATGCAAGAAATTCCTCTTCGAGCTACGTTCTACGAAGATACAGAAAAGTTATTACTTGTGCTAAAGTAAATACTAATAATATTGTTATTTTGTTTTTTTTTTTTCAATTAATTAGTAAGTTAAGATATTATAGTTTTATACACCTCTTACACATGTACCAATATTAATATGGTATGTAATTATTTAATCAATTAATGCTACCTCCAATCGCCTGAAACAGGATTACCTACTTCAGCCAAAAATTTTAGTGATTTAGACATAGATTTAAAAATTTGTATGTAACGTTACACCTTATATTTTTTTGAATAAATTATAAAATTATACTATATTATTTAGGTTATATATAAAAAACGCCGTAACATACGTTTTTCTAATCAGAATGAATTATCTGGCTTCTTACTTTGAAAATCACAGACTTTTACACAACTTTTTATCCTTTACTTACACTTACGTGCGAGCGAAGCCACGGGCAGCAGTTATTATCTATACATTTAAATGACTATTTTACTATCTGGCGAAGCCGCGGGCAGAAGCTAGTAACATACAAGGTGTTGTTTTGCATCCTAGTCAAATTCAAGGAGGTAACTATGTTAATGATTCTCGTCCCGAATCAATAATAAAAAAGGTAGTTTTTTTTTATGGAAATCGGTAGTTGTTGAACCACCCGTGTTTTAAACGCGGACCGTCTGATTCTCGCCCTATAACCGCGCTTCCGCACATACAAACAATCTCAAACGTTTATTCGATCATTTGTTATTCCCTAAACCACTTTAAGGGGGTTTTTCTGAAATACTGAGAAATAGAAACAATCAAAAAAATCTACGGTTGGTAATAATTAACTAGGTACCGTCATTTTAATTGATTATTTATGTCTTTTGTGACTACCTCCTCAATTTTGACGAGGATGCAAAACAACACCTTGTATATACATAACAATAAATAAGATAACAATATAAATGGCCATCAAGTAACACGATATTTTATACATCGTGTTGTTTAATGGCCATGCATATTGATTTGGAATATTAATTAAGTTTTAAACTAATATAATTTTAATTAAGTGTTTGAACATTCCGTGGCACCTGCCTCAATTGTTTGCTAGTTGTATGTAACCGTTTAAGGAAATATTACACGACATAATGACTATAAGGCAGCTGTTGTTAAGCAAATTATAAAAGAAAATGCTGGTAAATGTAATGAACTACACTTATGTAAACAATATACTGTTAAACAAGATTTTTTCCTGTTTAGTGTTCCAAAAACGAAAACACATCAAGTACCTACGTATTGCTTATACTGATACGAGACTCAACGAGCGACTGCCTATCTGACCTCCACACCACAACCCAGTTACTGGGTAATACGATACCCCTTGATAAAACTGGTTGTCAGACTTTTGGATCTCTGAGTATCATACCGATTACCAAAAATATACTAATGTACGCAGCTGACTCTCAAATTTCCCTGAACTTCGTATTTTTTTGCCCTAATATTCCTGTGTCAATAGTATTTCATAGAATCCACACTATTCTACTAATAATTCCTCGGACTATTGTGAGACGGACGACCTAGATAAGTAGTTCAGATTATCGGAAATAAATTTATCGAGATTTGGCAGTACTAAAGATCTATTTGGCGCTGCTGTTTCCCTAAAATGGCCGTTGATATAAAGATTATTGAGAAGGATGGTCGATTGAAAGAGTAGAGGTGCTCATAGCTGAATAATAACAGCCACTCGGGTCGATTTTAGGTTAAAGCCACGTTTCCCAAGGTCGGCCTGTGGATGGGTGACCACCTGTTTCACACCGAGATTCTTCTATGCCTCGGAAGGCACGTTAAGCCGTTTCGGCTGTTATTAGAAGAGCTTTGACTGTCATTAGAGGTATTCAGCAGCCGGAGTCTTAGCAAGTCTTAGCAAGGGGATCGTATTACCCAGTACTAACTGGGCTGTGTAGGTCATCATAGGCAGTCGCTCCATGTAAAACACTGGTACTCAGCTGCATCCTTACATGCTTAGGTTTTGTTTTACGTAATTGTCAATGTTATTATAACCAGGCAGTTATCAGGTTCTTGTTCAACGCTTTAGTTCGGTGCAAGCTTGAACTTGGACTCCAATTGGACAGTAAACTTGACTGGGAGTGTCATGTTGAAAATGTTTGTAAGAAACTAAACCAGTACTCATATGCGCTGTATAATTTATCAAAAATTTTAAATGACCCCATATTTCTAACAGCGTACAAAGCCTATATTAGATCAACATTACGTTTCGGCCTAATATACTGGGGTAACAGCACTGATAAATTAATTGAATTTAGGGCGCAAAGAAATGTGTACGGATAATGTAATAATGTAGGTAATGTGTTCAGATTGTCAAAAAGACTGTTATTTGTGCTCCGTTATTTAAAAAATATAATCTTCTTACGTTGCCATGTTTGTACGTATAATTGAGACAGCAGTATTTGTCAAATGAAACCGTCACTTATTTCAAACATTTAGATCCAAACGACGCAACAACGATATTATATGTGCTGCTCCACATAACACTGCACTCTACTCAAACAGTTTTTTTCGGTATGGCACCCAAGATCTATAAAAAGCTGCCTATAGAAATAAAAGTACTGGACGACATAGGTAACTTCAAAAAGGCTCTTTTTAAACTACTCGTAGATAAAACATATTATACAATAGACGAGTTCTTATCTGACAATTTTAATACTAATTGATAATGTCAAAATGTTGTTATACGAGTATTTATCTTCTTTACAATTTTGACGTACTTACTTGACTGATTTGGATTTTAATATGATGATTTTGACATGATAGACAAATGTTAAATTTAATGTAATAACTTATTTTATTTAATCTGTTATTGTATATTTTAATGTAATGATTAATATTATTATAACGTATTGTTTGTACGCCCTGTGGGTAGAATGTAGTAATACCTGTAAAGATTTGGCCTAAGCTTGTTAACACCTGTAATTATCGACACCTACATTGACAAATAAATGGATTTGATTTGTTTTGATTTGAAACCAGCGTTGTGTATGGAATCCCCACGAGGTACTTATACACTCATGCTGAAAAAGTGCAAAAAGCTTTTTTCAGATACCTCTACAAACGTTTGTTTGGATATCCTACTAAGTTTCTTCTAGGATGATGATAGGATGATGATTTTATTTTAATTCCCTTATAGTTAAGTTTCATTTAATTTTATCCAAAAACTTTTTATTTTATAACTAATTAATTGTATTGTATTTTAATAGCCATTTTTTTATCTTTAATGTACTTCTGATTAATGATAATCCAGTGGCACTATTTTGCCTAGTCTTAATTTTTTGAACATGATAATGTAGTGGAATATTGTTATTACTAATCTATTTATAATTTGTAAAATTTACATTATAGCTGTTTATTTCCCATAATAACTAAAATAAAATAAAGTTAGGCGTGCTGTTTACCAAATAATAACAGCGTATAAAATTATACATGGTTATACCGACGCCTTGGATTTGCATGTCGAACTGTGTCAATTATTTGTTCTAAATAATTACCTATAATCGCTCTTGAAAGCTTAAATAGTCTAACGTACCATTTTGTCGTTCCCGGTGGATCGAGCTACAGTGTGATAATAATACCGCGTATGCTTACGATGCTCAATGCGCTCGTGGAGACCAACCCTGAATTGGACTTGTTTGCTGTTGAATGGAAGATCATAATATTAGAATATTTGTGTTTCTGTGTAAAGACCGAGTAAAGGGATAAGTAATCCCTTTACTCGATCTTCAAACGTCATTAAATTCTATTATCGGTTGTAACAATGGTATGGCCATTGTTAATACCGCGAATTTTGTAAATATCTTTAACGTTTAACCTTGTTATTTTGATAAAATAAAATACAGTCAATGATAATTATTTGTGAAGAATACATAATTCAATTTACATGACCAAGATCGACAAACGGTTGTGCGTTGTTTTATAGCTAATTGTTTCATCGAATTTCGTTTCACGTAATTCATTGAATTGTGTTTCTGTAAAATATGTTTCATTCAAGTAAATAGTAGTTGAAACGAGAATATTCAAAACAAAAATACAAGGACCAAATATTATGTAAAACATTTTCTGGGAAACGAAATTCTGTGAAATTTCTGTTTGCGAAACAAGGTGACACCGATCAATATCAATTACCATGGATCAAATGTGTGATCAGATGCTTCATTCTAATTACTAGTTTTTATTCGTGGTTTTGCATGAAAGGCCAAAATTGTTCCACGGGAACGTACTGCCAGAATAAATGTATCCTTTGTCCTAACTTAGGTCATCGGCTACCTGTTTTCATCGAAATCCCTTGATCCGATCATGAAAAGGTAACGGAACAAATAGAGTTACTTTCGCAGTTATAATATTATGTATGAATTTTGCTTATATTACATTCATTACCACACGACACCATTACCATTAGAAAACCAAGGTTACCAACGTAGCCCGAAGAATTGCCAAACTTAAGTGGCAGTCGGCAGGGCACATTGCTCGCAGAACGGATGGCCGATGGGGCCGAAAAGTTCTGGAATGGTGGCCGCGAAACGCAAGACGTTGCGTGTCGCACTGGACCAGTCAATGTGGCGACACTTGGGGAGCCCTATGTCCAACAGTGGACGTCTTTCGGCTAAAATGATGATGATGATAACATCTATCACTAATTAAGAACCAGTAAATACTTCGTTCCTACTAGCAATTGTCTTTCCTATTCGCCGTAGATAAAACGTGAAGACAGGAGACCAAAGAAGATCAACAGCAACTTTGACAACTCCAAATTTTCATAACAACACAAATATTTATACAACCCACCATTTAATTGATGAATCCCACTGACTACTTTCCTCTCGAAAGGGGTTAACAAAGAAGCTGACTAAGCTAAAGGTAAACCACAAAGATGAATAGAAACATCTCACAAAAGGTGTTTTCTACTAACCTACATCGATTCCTTTACTTGTTTGCGCCCGATTAAGGGCTATCGCATACGTATAAGCACGGCATCGGATCGGCACCACCTCAACTCGTTAGCCCGTTCGTCAATACAACTTCATTTACTTACATAAAGTTAGATTTTTTTAAATAACAACCTACATGTTATGGGGTATTCTGACGCCTGCGATAGTTGAAAATGTATTCTTATGAAAAAAAAAAGAAATAAACAAAAGATTCTACTTAAAAAAAAAATACATCGAAAAATAATCATTTGACTTAAGCAACTTGACTTAAGATTGGCTCCGTACTTCAAAGATGTCACCGCTTTTGGATATGGGTATAGATCGCCTGCTAGCTCTAAGCAGGGCTCTAGCATGATGGAAGCGGGTTGACGGTAACTGCTTACGGTAGACGGGGTAAAATCTCGACGAAAGTTATGCGTCAACTTGTCATCAGCGCCCCAATGCGCGACGTAAGCTTGTTAAAAAAAAAACTTTATTGCAATAAGTTTCTTGTTTGTTTCATCTATATCCGAAAGTACATTTAGGACTTGTTTATTAGAGTTTGTATGGAAGTCGGTTTTTATTTGCTATAAAAAGGCATTTTTTACCATTTTTAGTATGCCACACAAATTCTTGTTATGAATCAATTTCTCATTGTAATAACTAGAACTTTACTTGGATGACATATATTTCCAGCTATTTTGATTTAAAAACCATACTACAGAACCGATTTTGATTTAATTTCTATGAGACCAATCGGATATTTTTTCACATAAAAGAATACTTTTAAATTGATATATAAATGACGGAGTTATGAGGTAACAAACATAAAAAATACAACCGAATTGAGAATCTCATTCTTTTTTTAAGTCGGTTTAATATCATTCCAATTTGAAGTGGCGCCGTCACATACTTATAAAGTTATAAGCATGCATTGCTATACAGCAAGTCTATGCGAGTTCCATAGAAAGAAACAATCCTGAACTGCTCAAGTTGAGACAATGCAGATCCCGTCTATTGCTTATATGTGTGTGTGTTGACCTTAGATGAGTAGGAAGTGCACTACCGCTCGTCTTTTGTTTCAGCAGACAATGTCGTTTTCTGCGGGGCGTTCGAGAAAAAAGTGCTTTTCACTACTTCGCAAATACATTGAGGATTTAAATGCGTACACAGAAAGTCACTCGGCGGAATTCTACGGTTTGTGAGTGAATTTAAGAAGTTATTTGCTCTGGTGTATTGTTATGGATTGAGGAGCTTGTATCTTTGTTTTTTTTTATATAGAATTCAGTTTTTTGGTTGTCTATCCTTATGTTCCTTGTGTTGTTTTTTTTCTGTTGTATAGTCTGCCTGGTATACGTCAGCAGAGCTACTTAGATAAAAACTATCAGTCATGGAGAGAAGACTTTGCCCAGTAATGCTATATCGTATTTATACGTATCAGTTATAGTATTGTATTTTATTACGAGTGGAATTTCTCATGGATGTCCGTCGATCTTGAGTGGGCGAAGTAGTGTGTTAGACTCTTTCGGACTAAAACCTCTTTGACTACCTATGTGGCTGATTATCGGGGTGCTGGACAACCGTGCGTAATTCGTCACGCTCCCCCGACCGCGTAATGGCAAACTGTATATCAACACCGACACGGGTTGCTCTGTTATAACCAAAAATTGAACATAATGCTATCCTAACAAAGCAAACTCCAAACCACAGCTCCAACCTAAGGGCTAGTAGACATAGCCCAATATGCTCCTATTTCTGTCTGCAGGGTTTAAAGTAACCTAACACAAAGCCTTCGAACGTATCCCCTCCGAGTCGAGGTGCCCAATGTCTCGAGCTCGCTTCGCTCGCTCTTGCATCCTAAGTTCTCCTTAATGTGTTTCACTACCCTGCCAAATCCTTTGCTCTGCACTCTTACGTAGTTTGCTTTGGAAATGACGAGCAAAATGTATACTAAAACAGAAAATGTCTGTGTTGAAATACCTTTTGCTTTTTAGTGTAAGGAGCACCAAGCGGTCCAGCATAGACTATGGATGTCTGTGTTTGGCATTATGCCCCTCCGTCAGGTATTGGCCAGCATGACAATGCGGGCCCCGTCACATTAAGATTTACAACTTTACTACACAATTAATTATCATGAGAGAGCTACTTGTTTTAGTTTCTATCAATCATCGCTCTAATATTAATATAAAATATGAATTTAAATTCTTAGATAAATGGCCAATCTTTTATTTAAAACTAACTACTTTATTTGAAAGACACCATTAGATAAGTATTTTATACTAAAACGTCTCGTCTCAAATGATTGTACGCACTTTAATGCTTGAAAAGAGCATCATTTATTGAATGCCCAGCTGTCATTCAAAAACGTCTAACAATAATTTATATTTTTTCTCTCAAAGAATAATTTCAGTAACTCAAAAAAAACATTGTCATTTACATGCATCTCAGCAAAGTGGATGAAATTGCTTGATATCAAGATACCTACATTAACTGAGTTAATATCGATTTATATTGGTTATTGTAAAATTATAGAAGGACTTTTTATCAATCATTGTATTACTAGCCAGTTATGGACTGGTAACACGCTTTTTTCTTGATATATTAAGACGTACTCATAAAACAAAAACCTACTGACCATCTTTTTTTTTACCTTTTTTTTAAATCAAAATCAAAAGTCATTTATTCAAACTAGGCTGATAAATCAGCACTTTTTGAACGTCAAAATTACAAGAGACAGTCCCCCAAAACGCCCGCCCTTCGCCAAATCTAACAGCAATCAGTTTCGGGTATCAAAAAGCTATCTATGACTCAATCCATCTATCCATCTGGGAGTGAAGACTAATAGTACAACTACGGTAATCGGCTTCATAACGTTTCGTGTCCATTCAAAAACTTTTAACGGGTTTTTTTTTCTTATGGTCATCGCTGAAAGATTGTCATTTGGTCAAGGCTGTTCGTTTCTTCAATGTAAAAAAGAAGAAACAATAGCAAATAAAAAGTTGCAACGAAGTTCCTATTGGAGGAAGAACTGCCCAACCCGACCAGCCAAAATAGATGGTCCTGGCGCCAGAAAATTAGGAAAGACGACCCCACCTAAAAGGGATAAAGCTAGGAAGTCGAAGAAGGTCGTTTCTTCAATGTTTCAGTTAGTGGTCGCCGTTGCAGAACCTTTTTTTTATTTTATTACTACTATTGCTCTAACAACCCAAACTATTCCACAATGCTAATTTTATCTAAAGCCATATATGCAAACTGCGGCACTCGACATAATAAACAAAACAGAGGCTTATCCCGCTGTCTAGCATTTCGCTCAAACTGTGCCTATTTACAAAACATGCCATATTTCCCCCAGACTATACCACTACCCTCATTTATACCATTTATTCCGGGACCCCTCTACACAAAACTATCTTTTGACCCTTTATTGACATTGAAAATGGGAAGCTTTTTTCATGATTGCGGTCCGGAGTAAACTATTTACTTTGCCATAAGCGAAAATGGGCCCTATTGTCTTCTGTAGGCCGCGAATATCAATACATCACATGCATAAACATGTTCCGATATGGACGCTGAATCCATAAAGGAAATAAATGTATCGAGCACTTATTTCGGGTAGTCAGTTTGATGGGGAAAATGGGTTTCTGTCTTATTGTTTGTGAATACGAGTGTATCTGACGTATATGTATACCCCTTAATAGGTTTTTACTTTATCATTCGCATAGCATTTTCTCATCTGTGTTGAGGTCAGCTTCGTATTCAGATAAGATATCGTCTTTCAGCATTCAATATCCAGAATTTAAGCTTCACACAATATCAGTAGAAAAAATACCGGTCCTTTTAAAAAATGTTACGTTCACGGTTATGAATGACGACCGAGAACGGAGATCCCATATTTTTAATTAGGTACTGATTGGATTAAACATGCACTTTATTAAAACCGTACTATTAGTTGACTCGCGTAACTTTGTCTGCGTTACATTTCCTTTTTTTTGTGTGATTTTACATAGCCTATAGCTTTTATCAATAAAAGGGCTATCCAACGTTAAAATAATTTTTCAATTCAAACCACAAGTTCTTGAGATTAGCGCGTTCAACCAACCAAACTGTTCAGCTTATATTCGTCTATTGTAAATAAATTATTCACGTTCAAAATCATTTCGAAAATCGGTTCAAGCTGTAGCTCTTCAAGCCGATTTTATGAACTTTACTGCAGCTTCATCCCATTCTCCTATATCCTTTCTTCGGCTCGATTTTTCCGATCTCTCCGCTCGCATAGTCCCCGAGAGAAATCCTTGAAAAGCTCCACTGTTCCCGTCAGTATGTATTGCAAAACAAAAATGCGAAGAGTATCGTTGCGTTTTTCCTTAAAAATCTGAGGTACATTTCGAGGAAAAAACAAATCGTAACGCACTATTCTCGCTGGTTAAATGACGTCCATAATACTTGTTTATTTTTATCGGCCATTATAAAGGAAACGCTCAAACGTTATCAGGTCAACCGTGACTTTCTCCGGTTTGTGCAAAACAGGTCAGTTTGTACGATGATTTCGTGAAAATAGATACCGTACTCAGTGCGATTTTGTGTGTTCGTCCCAAATAAAATGTTTTGGGTCGTTTTCTGGGTTGTAGAGTTTTATAGATGGAGCACTTAAACTTGAAAACATATTTACGCAGCTTATTTTTAATGGTTTGGTAGTCCTTTGTTGGTAATCAAAATCATTACTCGGATTCGTATGTCATACCTATGCGATACTTACAACCTCTGTATAGTTGAGATTTTTTTTCACTTAAAAGACAAGAATTTATGCCATTTGCAAAAAAACCCCGACACCACGACCATACTTTTCAAACTCAACAGTAATACCCGTACATAGTTTATCAGTAAAAATACTGCAGTAAAAACCTTAGAGGAAGAGCTAGTCTCGCATAAAATCTGCTGAAACATGAAACGGAAAGCACAATACTCGCGTGCGATGCCATGTCTATTTGCTTCCAAAATCCTATCATTTTCCTTATGAAATTATTTGTAACAAAAGCACCTGTATTTTCACATGAGAAGTTGTGAAAGGCAACCTTACCTAACACTGGCACGAAAATCATTGAATAGTTTACATGAAAGGGCAAAATGAATTGCTCTGTGATACGGTGAATAAGAATCGAACGTTGAGGCAAAAAACGGGTGTTTGATGTTTTGACCAACCCTGATTTAGATCTTTTATCACGTTTTACGGTACTGTCGTATCTAGTGAGATGAAAGGGGATTATCTTAAGGTAAAGGGCACGTTGGATGTGGGTTCGTAATGTGGGTCGGCACGTATTTTGTCAATGTTTTGTGGTCAACCTCTAAACTTTAGAGACAGGAAAATTGTTGTTCTGTGAAAGCCGCTACCCCAAAATTGATGTTTGATACATTACATGTATGGTCACAGTAGCATCATGTTTCTTAGTATTTTTAAAAATACTACTAGAATTTACATGTCTTTTTTACGTGCTTTTAAAAATTCAAGGTAATAAATAGGGTTGTGGACTCACCAATCAATTTACATAACCTGCTGGTGCTGTCAAAATGCGATTCCCCCATAGGTTTTGTATGGCAAAATTCACAGTTAGCATCACTAATTTGTCAACGCATTGAAAAAAAATAAAGTGTTTATTTAGACAAAATCTAGATATTGGTCAATGATGATACTACTCTATTAAGTCTGTCCTCACACAACAATTTAAATCGGGATGTTCATCATCTGCCTAGTCTTTTCCCAACTATGTAGGAGGCTGCTTCCAGTCCAACCAGATGCAGATGAATACCAATATTTTACATGGAGCGACTGCCTGTCTGACTTCCACAACCCAATTAGTACAGGACAACAAAATACCCGTAGGTAACTGGACTGGACTGGTTGTCAGACTTTCAGACTATTATACCCGTAAAGGCTGTCAAAGATTTATTCAGCCCCAAGCTCTATTCCAAAAAAAAACATCAGTAATTTAAACAAAAATTGTATTAATAATTCTACATCCTAGTCTATACATTCCCAGTAAACCACTGCTGAACAAAGACTTCTTGTCATACATAGATGAAATGAGCACACAATTATTGAGCATTGAATCATCACCATCAACAGCCTATAATGTTCTTACTGCTGGGACCCTGGCCTCCTCTCCATCCTCTCTATTAGAGGGAGTGAGCTGTAATCCACCAAGTGGGCCCATTGCGGGTTGTTAGATGTCACATGTCTTCGAAATTTTAGTTCTAGGAAATGCCGGTTTGCTCACTATGTTTTTCTTCACTGCTTTGAGGGCAGCGGTGATGAAATAAATCACACAAAGTAATGCGCCTGCCTAAGTTCGAACCCAAGGCTTACTGCTCGTAAGTCGGGGCTGCTACCACTTGGCCACTGCTGCTCTTAAACATTGAATAATAGTAACTATTATATTGTAGCTAGCCCACAGCGATCCACTCAAAATTGTTTTTTTTTTGGTTATATGTTTTTTTTTAAAACAAGTTACAACAATACCTCAAGGAACTGGATAAGCCGAAAAGAATTCATCTGAAACAACAAAGACATCGTTCTTTTCAAAAGTTTAGAACTTTCCGTCATTTCTTATCCAATCTTATCGTATCTTGGGAAACTTTAATCAGATGCGTGAGAAAAAATGGCGTCGATATGTAAACGTCACCACAAAGCGTCACAGCCTATAAGTTTTTCTACAACATACGACTTTACTTTTGTAATGCAGGGAGAACGTGTGAACAATAATCATTAAAATAGGGACTGATAAAGGTTTCTGTTCTAATTGATTACGTTGTGGTTTCTGGTACCAGATTAAAACATCCTTTTGGCAATTCAGAAATAAGAGCTATTTTACTACTAATAGAATTCAGTAAGTACCTACCATCTATACTATATCCATACTATTACTAATATTATAAATGCGAAAGTGACTCTGTTTGTTTGTTTGTTACCTTTTCACGACTAAACGGCTGATCGGATCTTTATGAAATTTGGCAAGAGAATAGATTTCAACCTGGGGAAGGACATAGGCGATATATCATCACGCTACGACCAATAGAAGCGGAGCAGCAATGGAATAATAAATATTGCGAAAACGGGAAAAAATGTGACGCAGACGAAGTTGCGCGGGACAGCTAGTAATATTATAAAGCTGAAGAGTTTGTTTCCTTGAACGCGCTAATCTCAGGAACTACTTGTCCGATTTAAAAAAATCTATCAGTGTTAGATAGCCCATTTATCGAAGAAGGCTATAGGCTATATATCATCTATATATCATCACGCTATGACCAATAGGAGCAGCAATGAAAAATATTGCGAAAACGGAGAAAATGTCACGCAGACGAAGTTGCGCCGGACAGCTAGTGTTTAGATATAACCACGTTAGTAATGTGTAAAAGTCTTGATTATACATAACATCACGCCTGTAATCCCCGATGGGTTAGGCAGAGGTGTTCCTAATATCACACTCACTTTTCACCAGTTATGTTTTAAGTCCCATATAATAGGTGGCGAGCCTATTACCATCAACCGAGCACAAGACTCCGTGGCTGCTACTGAGAAATTACTGATGGAAAAACACAATAACACTTTGCCCGACCCGGGAGTCGAACCCTGGACCTCCTGCTTTGCAGTCGCGCTTGCAAACACCTCTGCCTATCTCTTCCGACTGGCTTTTTTAACAGCAAATTCTGCCGACCCGAAAGTTTTTGGAACCATCCCCAACAATATTGAGCCCAAAACCAACAAAAAAGAGTTCTAAAGCGGTTATCGCAAAACCTTGAATAATATTTAACGTAACAGTTCGTTTTCCTACAATTCAACAATTTACTCAGCTAGTGACATGTTTTCACTGAACCCCGGCAGTGACAACATATCATCATATTCCTGCCCTTGTCCCATTTTATTTGGGGTCGGCGCAACACGTCTCTTTTCTCCATACTCCTCTGTCATTCGTCATGTTATCATTTACTCCTTTTTCCTTCATATCATTTTTCACACATTCCATCCATCTTTTCTTTAGTCTTCCTCTCCCTCTCCATCCATCCACATTTATATTCATCACTCTTTTAGTCACATGTGTTACATCCCTCCTCATCACATGTCCATACCAAGACAGACGACTCCCTTTCATCTTTTCTGTAATAGGTGCCACTTTCAAACTTCCTCTTATATGCTCATTTCTAACATGGATAAAATGGATAAACCATTTTAGTCACTCCACAATCCATCTCTCATCTAGCAAGCTTGGTGGGCAGTGAAAACTATGTCACTGCGTTAATGTGTGTGGTTTAATAGTGGTTGATTCCGTAGTTTTCAAAATATTATAAATATAAATATTAATCACACTAATATTATAAAGGCGAAAGTTTGTGAGTGAGTGTGTGTGTGTGTGTGTGTTTGTATGTTTATCACTCCTTCACGCCTCAATGACTGAACGGATTTTGATGCAATTTGTTATGTAGATAGCTTATACCCTGGATTAAAACAGGTTTTTTATCTCGGTCTGCGTGGGTGAAACCGCGGGGCAAAGCTAGTTGTAAAATAAGTTCAGGGAAGTTCGTGATTAACCGTTTATTTTTTACTTTAAGTTACTAAAGAACTTTGACTCATATGAGTACCTATTATTAGCTGTCCCGCGCAACTTCGTCTGCGTCACTCAAATCGGACCAGAAGTTCCTGAGATTAGCGCATTCAAGCAAAAGAAACAACCAAACTCTTCAGCTTTATTATTAGTATTAGATTAGGTATACATTAATGTCAGTATTAGAATATGTTATATATAATGTTGTAAATAACTCAACACTGTCACTAGTTTGCCCAGAAACAAATAATTAATCAATTCCCGTAATTTTTAGATACTCACAAGACACTACTAAACTCACTTGTAACGTTTTTCCCATGATTTACAGGGGTAGTCAGCAACTACAGAACGTTTGCTACGATCCATGCAAAAAAACTCATCTACTATCGGGATAAAAAATATCCTGCGTTAATCCAGGTTATAGAATATAGTTCCATACAAATCCGTTATATTTTTCGTAATAAAATTACAAAAAACATCAACCAATCCTCAAACATTCATTTTTGTATTTTTTTAAGTGACTTTTATCACAAAAATTTCAGAAACCTATTTGTTCCTTAACCAATTTTACCTATCTCATAAGTACCCAATCCTTTCACTCATCAATATAATGACAATCAGTGCGGTCATTGATTTTAGCGAGTAGGTAGTATAATACCTCTGTGTACAAGATTACCTTTAATACCCTACACGTGTCCCCGGAATACTGTATGAATAACAACGAGGCATTCAGACCCGGCTAAACGCGACCACCTAACAGCGGCTTTAACAATTAAATAAATGAAATTAATAATTGAAAGTATGTCTTGAAACTATCACATTATTTCTTCTTTTTCTTTGAACTTTGGCCACTCAATGCAGAGCGTGAGTCACTTCCGAAACTCTCCACTTTGGCGGTTTTGTGTCTTGGTTATCCAGTTTCTTCCGGCCACTTGGAGAAGTTCGTCTTCCCGCGTAGTCGGTTGTCTTCACACAGTCCTTCGTTTTGCCCTTGGTCATCTTTCCATTAAATTTTTTATATAGTTGTTACCAGCAATCTGCATAAACAAAAAAATAAATACTTACACAGTAAATTTATTTATTTATTTATTTATAGTTAATTAAAACGGAATAACACCAATTACAGTAATTAACATGGAAACATAAAAAAGGTAGTACATAAAGTTGACGACATTCAATAAGTTAAACTAAAACTAACATGTAACAGTGGACACTCTTGCATACTTTTTCTCACAGAACACCAGACATATAAGCATAACTTTATTCCATTCATCCGCAAACACATCACATTCAGGGTTGGTAGTCAGAAGGGCGTTGAGCATCTCGAGAATACGACACACCGGCGAATTCGCTCTGGCGACAGTTTTGGAGAAAGGTTTGGCAAACAGATTGTGCCGGCGGCTCTGACGGTGTCCGATGTATTTGTCGGGCACAAATAGCCGGCAGAGAAGACTATGCAGTTCTGAACAGTCGATACGTCCCCGGAAGATATTGCAGGCTACTGTGAGCTGATCCAAGCCCCTTCTCACCTCCAAAGAGTTAAAGCCCAACATTCCTAACAAATAGTTAGTAGGGTACATGTAGGGAAAGAAGTAGTACAACCTTCGGAAAAAGCTTCTCAGGAAGGTTTTCTGCACCTTTTCGAGCATCAGAGTCAGGTTCGCGGTGTAGGGGTGCCAGACACAGGCACTGGACTCTAGTTTGCTTCGGACCAAAGTGGTGTACAGTAACCTGATAACATTTGGATTTCGGAAGTCCCGAGCGTTTCGCATAACAAAGCCCAGTCGCCTGAAAGATTCCTTCGCTAGGATGGAAATGTGTTCTTTAAAAGTCAGACAGCGGTCAAACGTCACTCCTAGATCCTTGACGTTGGTGACTCGAGAGATAACTTCACCACCCAATCTGTAGTTGTAATGGATCGGCCGCAACCCTCTACCGTAAGTCATGACGTGGCACTTGCTTGCATTGAAAAACAGCTTGTTTACAATGCTCCACTCATAGATGGCATCAATATCCTTTTGGAGTAGTTCACAATCGTCATTCGATCTGATTTCAGCGACCAGTTTAAGATCGTCAGCGTATAACAGGCATTTGGCAAACTTAACCCTTGTTATCAAATCATTTATCATGATCAGGAACAGAGGCGGTCCTAACACAGATCCCTGGCTCACTCCCGAGCGAGTGTCGTACGGCTTAGACTCAAAGCAGCCGTGTCTGACAAACTGCTTGCGGTCCCTCAGGTAGTCAGTAAAGAAGCTGAGAAATCCGGACGAGAAACCTATAGTTCCCAGCTTTCTCAAGAGCACATCGTTGTCAACTCTGTCAAATGCTTTTTGGAAATCAAAATATAAAGCGTCGACCTGCATGCCGTTGTCTAAGCTACTGGATATGAAGTCTACGTGAATTAGCAGGTTCGAATTTACGGAGCGGCCCGGACGAAATCCGTGTTGAGTATCGGACAAAAGCCTATTTATGTGTTTATAAATGTAGGTGTGCAGAATATGCTCCAAAACCTTGGCAATGGTTGGGAGGATAGCAATGGGTCTGTATTCCTCTACCGATGTTTTGTCGGAGGTTTTAGGGATGGGAGTGACTCGCGAAGTTTTCCATTGTTCAGGGTATACACCGGACTGAAGGGCTAAGTTGAAGACATGACACAGAGGGGCTGCCAAGATGTCATGACATCCCTTGAGTATAAAGGCAGGAATGTTGTCTGGGCCAACGGAGCTACAGGGTTTAAGCTTCGCAATTCCCTTTACCACGTCTGGTGGGGTTAATAAGGGGAGGGGGATATTATTTCCCTCACCACACGGATTTGCGTTTCTTGGGTCCAATTTCGGAGTATCGGGCAGAAATACGCTGGCAAAAAATTGAGCAAATGCCTCGGCTGCTTTGACACCCGAACAAGTCTCACCATTAAATATAACATTTGGCTCGAAACCGCCCTTGGATCGCAAGCTAGAAAAATGCTGCCAGAAATGACGCGGATTTTGGCGTATGCTTTTTTCCACGCCACTGCAGTGCAAACTATAGGCATCCTGGGTTCTAACTTTTAGGTCTGACCGCAGTTCCCGAAACTCTGAGTATGCGAGATCACAACGCGAATGTTTCCATTTATTATGGAGTTTAGTTTTTCGTCGTGTATCGTTCACAATATCTCGAGTAAACCAGACTGGATACCGCCTATTACCAGATATCATTCTCTTCTTCTTTGGGATTGAAGAATCAAAAAGATCATATATGATCGAATAAAACTTACCAGCAGCAGAGGGTGCATCGTCACAGCGAAGAATGTCTTGCCATGGGGCAGAAAGAATTAAATTGGTTAGAAGTGCGTAGTCCCCTTTAGCAAAGTTCCAATCCCTACTTCGATTAATGTTGCTTGGGTAAACTAAACAAAAAACAACCTATACAAAAACTAATACTAATACAGTCTGTGTTGAAATATATTTTGCTTTTTCATGTAACGAGCACCAAGCGGTCCTGCACACACTATGGATGTCTGTGGTAATACAGTTGGGCATTACGCCACCTGGGTTCCTACTTACATACAGGCCAAAATCTATATAAGTTACAAATATTGCCGGTGGACCGGTACTCTATACAATAAATCTTAACAATCACCATTTTATTATTTTAGATTTGTTCAAAATCTAACCCTAAACTAATCACCATTAAACATTACATCACGCATGTAATCCCCGAGGGGTAAGACACAGGGGTACCTTGAGGTACAACATAGCAAAACCATATTCCGCCAGCTATATTTAAGTCCCATAATAATAAGGGGTGAGCTTAATGCCATGAACTGAGCACAAATCCAGACTCCGTGGCTTTTATTAAGAAATTCTTCATGACATAACCCAATGATACTTCCCCGTAAGTGAGAATCGAACGCAGGAGGTCTTGTTCTACAGTCGCACTTCCGACCACTAGACCAATGAGGCAAAAAACTTACATATTTTTTTTGTAAGAATAATAAAGTCAAAGTCAAAACATTTATTTCAATTAGACCATTACAGGCACTTTTGAAAGTCAAAAAACAAAATAAAACGCGAAGCTACAGTCCCAGTCACAAGGCATAATAACTTGTGAAAGTACTGTAGTTGCCCATTCCGTAGCGTAGATCTCTATGGAGAAGAATGGGCAAGAAACTCCATGGACACTCTTTTAAATCAAAATATGTTACAAAATCTTGGTTACATCATTCATGTTAAGAATTACAAATATGTGAGAACGATGTAGAAATACGGGCAGGTTAAGAGCGTCCAGAGTATTAAAAGATTAAATCAGTAATAAAAAAAAAATATATAAAGTACTTAATTAAAATAAACCGTGGCAGCTAAGAGATGACCAGTCACAACTGACAGCGCCCGTTCACGAACATGACGCATGTATCAGCCATCATTCAACTCAACCATTTTGAAGGGAACTAAACGACCCGACACACCCGCCACTATCAGCGTGACATTTAAGTGAGCATGACATTCACTCAACCACCAGGGTATTTCGCGTCAATAAAAGATGTAGGTACTCATTAAATAGTGGCTTTACAGTACATAGTACTCACACATGTGCTAAGCAATTATATAATACTAAGAGATTGAATCTATACAATGCCAATATATTTTTACAATCTTCTGCAGCTTTCACAATAACTTCACTTTGTAATTCAGATTATTCCGATTGCCCCTATGGTTGTGGAGCAGGACCAGCATTGAGCCAAGCATTTTTATCATCAATATAATCCCCCAACTTATAATATGCTTGCCTACATAGCGTGCGTTTTATGCAAGATTTAAATTTCGTTTCATTCAGTTGCAGAATGGGGGGAGGTATTTTATTGTAACATTTTAAACAGTACCCCATGAAATAATATTAATTATTAATATTAATTATTAATAACTCTTTGAATAAAATAGAGACAATAGCAAAGTAACGAACAGTTTGCCAGTCTGTTTGCAGTCACACTCTTATTCAACGGAGTTATTTCTTAACTTGTAACAGCACGACAAATACTCTTACATATGCGATCTGTCCTGAACCCGAACTTGAGTTGTGACTAGCGTTCGAATGTACCAGAATAGGATACAACACTTATTTATTTCCAAACATTGTTGCTTGGACGGAATCCAACGAAAGAACTTGAAAAGTCTTAGATTCGATTGATGTTATGTTTGAAACAAGCTGTTGCCCGCTGGCGACAACAACCATCGTCCGCGTGAAATTGTTATGAAAATGTTACTTCCCTATTTGAAACGGATTTTGTTAACAATTTCAAGGTTATTAATTTTTATGCACGGAATCCTAATCATTTTTCCAAAATAAAAGTAGCAGTGAAAGTCCCTTCAAAATCGGTCCAGCCGTTTTGGAGATAACCCAGAACAAACAGACGACCGACAGCAGAGAAGCATAAATTTTATTTATTTGTACGGAAACGCTGAACATTACTTGTCACAAGTTACAGTTGTTGTAAAGTTAACAAGAAAAATTACTCAATGGGTAAACAAAATTCACTTTGTCTAGACAAAGTTAGTATGTAGGTATCTGTATGTAAGTAAATACAGTAGACGAATACCTCGCCTCGTAAGGTAGGTCGAATTGCCCAGCAACAAGGTATTAACATAAAGACATACTTGAAATTCCGCATTACATTCACATTTAGAAACGGCAAAATAATGAAACAAAACTGTACGCAATGTTCTTGGGGAATGTTTGGAATTTTCGATTTGAGTCTCGTGTACACTATACCCTTATTAACGAATGGGTTTCAGGAAAGTAAAATTATTGTTGTATATAGGAAAGCTTACCTTACTTACTTGACGAGCTCGTGGTTATATTATAACAGTTAAATTTTCAAGGTTAAGTCACGCTTGCCTAGGTCGGTCCTTGAATGGGTGATCATCCATACCATACCGAGTTTTATCCGTGCCTTGGAAAATACGTGCTTCCCGAGGCACGGAGAAGACTCGGTCACACCAACTGACAATCAAATGACAGTTGTTTCAGGTAGTCAGTCAGACTGACTGGTTGCCAAACCAGTCTTACCAAGGGGTCATCTTATTAGCTAGTATTAACTGGACTGTAGAGGTCAGATAGGCAGCCGCTCCATGTAAAATACTGGTATTCAGATGTATCCGGTTACACTAGAAGCCGATCCCAAAATAGTTAGGAAAAGACTGAAAGAAGAAATTTACGTATTTAAAGACATGAATCATAACATAAGTTGTTTGCCACCATGTGCCTCCACAGACAATGGGCCACCTTCCACCTTGCGCTGCATGTCCTGATACCTACGCACTTGATCTTGGGGTCGTGGGGATTTGGGGTAATGGCCGATCATAAGATATAGGATATGAATTGCGTTAAAATTCTTAAAATGGTCACAGACGCAGTTATGAATTGTCACTTTGTGACTGTTTTTCGAATTTATAACGTAATTCTAATTATTTTTCTATTATTTATTCTGTAAAACCGTCCATTGTAGGCCGGGTAATGACTGCATCAGCGAGCGGAGTTCGCGTAGCTAAGTTTTGAGAAAAATATCTTTAATGAAAATATGCCACCGACACGATAAAAATAAATGTCACTTTTTTAGGGTTCCGTACCGAAAGGGTCAACCAGGACCCTATTACTGAGACTTCGCTGTCCGTCTGTCACCAGGCTGTATCTCATGAACCGCGATAGTTAGCCAGTTGAAATTTCTACAGGTTTTGTATTTCTGTTGCTGCTACAATAAAAAATTCTAAAAACAGAATAAAATAAATATTTAAGGGGGGCTATGCCCATGCAAAAAGTGACTTTTTGCTCGTTTTTAAAAATAATGGTACCGAACCCCTCGTGCGCGAGTCCGACTCGCACTTGGCCGGTTTTTTTTTCACAAAACACTGCTAAAGAATGTATGGTTATGTCGTGCAACATAACCATGTGAAGTAGGTATCGTATTATAAACAAACTGTACTGAAATGATTCGTTGCGGTTTGTTCGACTCTGCGCATGTTGTCGATTCGAATGGATGACGAATGTCAACGGGTACGGGAACAACTTCCGAAGTTCCGACATTGGATTTAAAGTGAATGGATTGCTTTGGTTATGTAACCGAATGTAACAACGGAGGACATGCTGCCCTGCTAATTGTACTTGCAGTAATCGACATTTTTGGGATTATCACTTTTTTGCAAAAATGACACCTCAAGGGGCTAATCTATACATAAAAAAATAATTTTCATTATTTTTTTTACTATAAACATGTTTTTTATGTAACGAGAAACACAGTACTTGCACAAAAATATTGCTTCTGCTAACAATATATGCAGCATGCAACATGTGCTACAAGGTTGTGCAGTACTTGCTACGTTTACTGCAATTTCATTTAGCATATAAGTTTTTTGCAACCAACACTAACTAAAACTAAACGCAGTATTCTACAGTGCTGCGTTTGAGTGCAGCGAGTATTATAAAGAGCTACTCTTGCGCCTCCAAAACTTAACGCAGTATTCTACAGTGCTGCGTTTGAGTGTAGCGAGTATTATAAAGAGCTACTCTTGCGCCTCCAAAACTTAACGCAGTATTCTACAGTGCTGCGTTTGAGTGTAGCGAGTATTATAAAGAGCTACTCTTGCGCCTCCAAAACTTAACGCAGTATTCTACAGTGCTGCGTTTGAGAGTAGCGAGTATTATAAAGAGCTACTCTTGCGCCTCCAAAACTTAACGCAGTATTCTACAGTGCTGCGTTTGAGAGTAGCGAGGGAAACAAAGAGCTACTCATACACCGAAGCCGCAAAGTACAGTGCCGCGTTTAGTGCTAGCACATCAGTGCGTCGACGTCATCCACGGACTGAACAAGTGTAGGGCTCAGCCACTCCGCCAATCCTTTTAAAAGTATGTTGGACATATCGTTAATTCTGCCCCAACGCCCAAAAGCGTTAAGATATAATTAATGGATCGATTTTGCTTTGACAACATTTCTTGAGTCAGAGAAGAGCTACTTTTTGGTGCCCAATCAAATACTTAGTTAGATCAATAAAACCCAGCAGACTACGAATTAGCAAAAGTTGTATTAGTAGTTGTGTTCTCATTGAAAAGCACTTTCGAATGGTGTAATTGTATTGCTATTGGTCACCCTAACAATCTTAACTTCGCTTCGGTCCTTAATGTATTTAGGATAATAATTCCGAACAGACTACGAATTAGTTAAAGAGGTGCTAGAAGCAAAGGTTCACGTTAAAAAGCTCTATTCAATATTGTATATCTTATAGCTAGTGGTTGGGAAAATCTTAATTGGTTGCAAATAAAATCTTAACTTTGGTGTCCAACTTGTCACCTACTTAGGTCAATAACTCCGAACAGACCATGAGAAAGCAAAAGTTGTGTTATTGGTAACCCAGAAAATCTTAATTACGGTGCTCAAATAGTCACCTATTTCAAATCTCCGTACGGACTACGAATTGGCGAAAGTCATGTTACTGGCACTTATTCCTTGAAAAGCTTTATAAATTATTACTATTGGTTGCCAAGAAAATCTTAATTGGTTGCAAACAACCTTAACTACGGTGTTCAACCAGTAACATATATACAAGGTGTTGTTTTGCAACCTCGTCAAATTTAAGGAGGTAACTATGCTAATGATTCTCGTCCCGAATCAATAATGTCAATAACTCCGATCAGACCATGACTTAGAAAAAGTTGTATTAGTAAGTAGTTAAAGTTTTCTCCAATGATACACCATTGGTGAAAACTTTAACTAGTCCCCCCAAAAAATCCTAACTTCGTTGCTTTATGAATAATTCCGAACAGACTACGAATTAGTATAACTGGTGCTAGTACCTAGTAAAAGTTTTAATTAAACAGCTCTATTCAATAGTGTATAATTATCTTATGGCTAACGTTTGCTTGTCATCAATTTAGGTCAATAACTCCGAACGTACTGCGAATTGCCAAAACTCGTGTTAGTAGCAAGGTTGTCCTTGAAAAGCTGTTTTGAATTATGTTTTGCAAAAATCTTACCTATGGCTGTTAGACCTTAGGGCAGATGTCTTACTTCAGAACCCATTCTGCTTTTTGAGTAATTTTAATTTATAAGTGAGAACACAAAGTATATGCGGGCCAAAAATATGAAACCCTTTCATTAATATGGTACAATTGAACAAGTTTTCTTCGGCTTTTTTTTTTGGGAAAAGTTGTTAAATATCTTATGTAAGTTAATCACTGAAAATATTGGCACTTGATTTTGTGAATCCTTGTATAATGATACATACAATATTATTATTAATATTTATAGATTTTAATAAAAAACCTTTTTTCTAATCTATTGAAATTATTTTTACAGAAGCTTACCAAACTTTAAACTAGTGCCGGGCATGAGAATAGGACATGATTGCTAACTAAAAACGCAGTATTGAACACGTGCTAGATGATTTTGCAGTAATGAACACGAATACTGCATTTGGCCTTAGTTATACTGTAATGCACACCAGCCGAGATGGTAGATTAAAATGCAGTACTGCGCTTTTTGTCCAAATGAGACAGTTAAATAAAGAAAAAAATATGTCAATAGAAAGCTTGTTTTTTTTTCTTGCTTTTTAGGTACAATTCTAAAGTTATATAACATAGTCTTGTTGTCTAGATATCAAAAAATATGTTTTGCGCGTTTATCTCCAAACCGCCATTTTGCAAGTACTGCGTTTGCAATAAGGAGGGCAGTCGACGTTTAGGCAACGATCATACTGTCGTCAGTTTGTGACTCGTGACGATTTTATTAAGAGGATGGCTGTAGTTTTTATGAATTCACTGTCGCCTCTATTTTGTGAACCCGTTGTGACAGAGCAAGTGTCATACTAATACTAAAGGAAGGTTGGTGAAGATTTAAATAACACAACCGATACGAACAAGCTGTTATATTGGACTGACGCAGCAGCCGTTCAACTTAAAAGTAAATTGCTAAGCCTTCCTTACTCATTGGACAAGAGTTATTAAGCCGTGTGACTGGGACTGACTTCGTCTTTTTTTTTACTTTCAAAAGTGCCTGTAATAGTCTAATTGAAACAATTGTTTTGATGTTGAGATTATTCCTAAAAAAAAAAACAAAGTTTTTTTTTAATAGTTTGTAAAGTATAATCATAAGTGACAGATCGCATTGTGTAATAGGGGATCGGACTGGGTAAAGAAAACGACATTCTATTTTGTCCGTCAGACAAGTAATACAAAAATATTAGACACGTATTTTTTGTTTTATCAAAATATCAAAAAATTACTTAGTTAGAACTCATTAAAGTTGGAGAGTGGGGGCTTACTACGTCACAAGTGGGTATAAAACTTACCTACATGTGACGTCATGCGCCATTTCAACTCAATATATCTCCGTAATTTTATGACCACGTGAAAAAAGAAAAAATACGTGTCCAATACTTTTCAATAAACTACCCGACGGACAAAGAAAAAAAAATAGGATTATCCCCTATTATCACAAATGGTCCAGTGCTACAGACACAATTTTGGACTTGAAATTGAATGACATTGAAAAGAATTAATATGGGTGAACCTAAACATTGAAAAAACAAGATGGCGACGTTACTACCGATTTTGGCTGCGCGTCATACTATGGTTTTACATGATACTTTGATATGATTAGGTACTTCGATGTCGAGACCGTGTAAGATCACACGGTTAGCTTCCACATTTATTGTGCTCGTCGCCAGTCTGTGGAATCACTGCCGACTTCTCTGTTCCCGGATCATTATAATCTAGATCTCTTCAAAGTTCAAGTGGATCGGTTTCTTCTAGGCAAGTGCGATCCACCTTAGGCCGCATTATCGCTTCACATCAGACGAGTTGTGGCCAATCGCATGCCTATTTAGAAGTTACATATAAAAAAAGGGATTAACTATGAAAAAGTATGAATATTTTTCAATCAATGAGAATGTACAATGCACAAAGCCATTTAAAACTATTCAATATTTCGTATCAAGAGCAAATCCGTCAAGAATTAGTAATTCTCTAACAAAAGATTATGACAAACATATTTTCGAATCTACATATAATGTGTCCAGTGGAAAAGGTCTCTTAAACTAAAGTATGCGTTTGACTAGCACAAATGCAATGCTTACTGAGCACAAGTTTATTTTCGTCGCAGTCACAGCTGGTCACTAGCAGTGCGAATATTAACTGTTAGCAGTGGTACCCATGTGTGGAACTGTTTTATTGCCGATTTAATTCTATTTCAGTGAGCAGTAGACCCACCCACAGAAAGGAAGCCTGTTTCCCAGCAATGGGACTGTTGTAGGACCAAAATCAAAATATTTTATTTAACATGGGACTACATGGGCACTTATAAAACGTCGATAAAAGCTGCTCGGTTCGGGTTGGTCGTATCCTACGGAAAGGAACCGGCAAGAAACTCCACGGAACGTTACTGTAATCTGTCTGGTCATCAAAAGAATATGTATTTTTTTTAAGAACACAGTAATTTTTGTAAAATTATAATTAATTACAAAAAGGTACAAAAAGCAGGATTGTTCGTTCGAAAATATTATGCATTTAAATAACTATCTATGCAGCTGATAGTATATGAAAGTAATAAAATGAGATAACTTGAAATTTCAGTCGGCCAACCATATCATCAATGCATCATTCTCTTGCCCTTATTCCAATTTATTTGGGGTCGGCGCAGCATCACTTCTTCTTATATACTTCTACAATTAGTCGTCATCTCAGTATCAAGTCCCCCGCTTACTAGCCATAAGTTTTATCTTTCACACAGTTTCTATTAATTAAAGTAGGATGCATGGCCGTTTCATCAAAACTTTTTATCAAGAATGTTGAGACGGCCAACTGCATTCAAAATAAATACATGTCCATTCAAAATGCCATTTATACTGCCACAATAGCAAAAAGAAAAAGAAAATTATACATTTAATATGACTCAAAAACAGTATGCAGTCCAAGAATGTGCACTCAGCTTGCTAAGCTAAATATGTCTTGGATTAAATTAACTTCTTGCACGGCGATTTAGTATGCGAAGAAAGAGTAAAGCGCATCACACACAAGGAGCGTGCGCGGGACGGGCGCGGGACGTACGCGGAACGGGTGCGGGTCGTGCGCTGGTGAGCGCGGGTCGGGTGACGCGCGGGACCCTCTCTGTTTGTGTTAGCAACCGACATACGCGCGCAGCCGCGCGTTTCCCGGGCATCACCCGACCCGTGCACGAGCCGTGCCCGTCCTGCGCAGCCATGCTATTCCTTAAGAGACAGTTTCTTGGCTGTACTCGTCGACGAACTCGTCAGCGAGACAGCCTCGAGATCGACCGATCGTGCAGCGCTGATTCAAACGGTATTCTCTAGCGCGGTTATGGCCGTCGACGAACTCCAGGCCTGACATCTCCCGTCACCATTTCGACGACGAATTAGGGCTTGAAACAAATTCTTTAAATTATAATCAATAAATCTCGACTGAGAGTTTTATGGGCTTAAAATGTATAATAAAGGTCTAGTTTTAAGTATTTTAGGAATTGAGTGAAACTACTAACGATTTTCATAATTACAAGAGGTTAAATAATGCATTTTTATAATTACATGAATGGCTGAATGAAAATAAAATTCCTTTGCCTATTTCGTAACTAAGCAACGGGCTGTCGTGTCACGTACACAATACTCGCAGTCAATTCACATTTTTTTTGTCTGTTGTTTTTTATCTATTTTAATCGCCATTGAACAACCACTTGTGGCAAATGAACTACTGGCGTTCCTGCAGCAGAAGTTGGATGTGATGGACGAGGTGTCCGCAGTCCAAATCTGCGCTACGAACTTCGGTGAAGACGACATTGCTAGTTTATAGTTTATAGTTTCGTCGCTGGCACAGCGCTGCGCTCAAGGCTGTATCCTTAGAGAATAGCACTGCAGGACCCGCGCACAACCTGCGCACGCTTTCTGTGTGTGATGCGCTCAAGTGGCGTATAGGAATTTCAAGACAAAGAAAGTATGTTGGTGTATTTTAGGAGGAAGACGTATTTTAAAGGCAGATGTTTAACCACACTTGAGTGTGGGTGGATATAGCACAAGTTGAAATAAATGAAAAAAAAACATATTATCATTGCATATTGATCCTAATAGTACTACGATAAAAGCCAGTTTTGGAGGAAGTGTTTTGAAAAAAAAAATACATAAAATTATTGACCAAAAAGTGATGTAGGTACTTTACAAATTCCATCAGAAAATTAAACTTCGTAAATCTTTGCAAAATTAAGTAGGTATCTGTGTTAATTATATTTCAGAAGTTAAAAGGATCCTGTAATTGATAACGGAATGAGTTTATCGAAGTATCTTTTAAGAGATAAAATTTTCGGCGTTTGTGTCGGATGATAAACTTTTTATTAGCATTGAAAATAAAATTTAAGAGCTTGATAAATTCTAACACGTCTCTTAGTGAATCATCATCAGGCTACTGATTGGCCTACAAATGCAGTCCACTGCTTGACATAGGCCTCTCCAGTTTCACGCCATTCATCTCGTTTCTCATCCCGCTGCTACCAGCCACCCTGCGAAGATCGCCGATGTATATTTTGCCATAGGTTATAATCGTCAAGTTAAGCCGCGCTTGCCTAGGTTGGTATGTGGATGGGTGACCACTCATTACATACCGAGCTTTCTCCGTGAAAGCATGTTAAGCCGTTAGTCCCGGCTGTAATTTCTAGATCTTTGACAGTCGTTACAGGTCGTCAGTGGCCCGAAAGTCTGACAACCAGAGGTATCGTATTAGTCGGTACTAACTGGGTTGTGGAGGTACCTACCAAAACAACACAATAAAAAAGTGTAAAACACCTCTTAACGAAGCCGAAAGGCACTGGTTCTCCCTGTCATTGCGATCATTTTTTTGTTCTACACCATACCTGGGAACCTTCTAGTTACGGAGATATTAGGGGTCAAAGTTCCAACTTTTTCACAAGTATTTTTTTAAATACAAGTTTTTAATGTAAGATTTTTACTTTAAACACCTCCACGCCCCCGTACTATTCAATCCGTCCATCAGCACAATGTTTTGAGTGCGTTACATTGAGTTCTACCACAAAACATGATTTTACACCCACCAAAAAAAAAGTCGTTTCCCAACAATAATTTTTGCGTAAAGTTACTTAGTTTCATGTACAGAATGCTTGGTTGACGGCTTCGTGATGAGGTGATTTACACCGTGTATAATATGCTTCGCAAAACGTTAAGGATTTGAAGTAATACTAAGTTCGAAAATGTTTTTGTATAGCATTGTTTCTTTCCAAAATACCAATAATTGTTTTTTGTAGCACAATTGCTTGTCCATTCCTATGTTGACATTAGTATTTAGGCCAAATAAAATGGGAGAGGGCGCTGACTCCTGACATACAGGTATACCTAGTTCAGGAGTCAGAGGCTTCAAACAAGTTTCTGTAACCTATTATGTCAATAAAGAATTTGAATTTATTTGAATTTGAATAATAAAATTTGTTTTTGTTGTACAAAACTGTCACATACATTATTTTTCTTTACTAGGTTAAAGTTAAGCGATGAGACAATCGTTCAGAGAAAAAATATAGAAAAAAGAAAAACAAAGTCTATTTTTTTATTGAAAAAGAATTATCAATGAGTAGACTAACTGTTCCCGATAAAATAAATGTAAAAAAATACATAGAAGTGGATTTATTAATTACGAGATGCTTAAAAATCTGACTCAAGGTAAAGATTTTGGGTGTAACTAACTTTTTAGTGTAACTGTAAGTCCTTAACTTTTTGCGGAGATATTATATTGTGCTGTTGTGGTAGTTATTGAACCAGGCTATCACCCTCTGCAGTATGTCGTACTATTTACTGGTCACCCCGTATGTGTAGCACATACTCGTATAACAAGATGGCAGAGAACAAAGTGACAGTTCGTTAGCCTTGTGTTTGTAATAACTGTTTACCTTACCGATTACGTACACTGTGCTTTCGCAGTAATTTGACATGACTGCCAAAATCACGAAATAATCAGTTGGTTGATTTCGTCAAGTAACTAATTTAGCCGAAGTCTCTGTGAACCACAACAGAAACCTCGTGATAAGATTCTTCGAAACTCCGTAAATATAGTCGTCGTGTTTTCATCTTCCTACAATGTTTACCAAATTGAAATCGCGGAAGTCAATGTAACACAAACAAGCGCCTTACGGTTATAAAATGGAAGCAACATTTTCCTTGCTCCGTAAAAAAACATAAACCAGTGAAAAACATGATTCATGGGCACACTGTTCTATAAATTCGTACAGCATAACATCTCTCTTGGTTCTTCAGAAAAGAAAACATTTTTGTATACATCCTGCTTTTTTTAAACCGATGTCCTTTTTGTTCGACTTTGGATCAGTATCTACAATCATGTTTTTGTATGCATGTAAGAAAGTACTCAAAACTACTATGCTTTGGACACGCATTCTTTACCGAAAAAGATATCATCATCTGCCTAGCCTTTTCCCAAACTAACTTGGGGTCGGCTTCCAGTCTAACCGGATGCAGCTGAGTACCAGTACTTTACATGAAGCGATTGCCTATCTGACCTCCACAACCCAGTAACTGGGTAATACGATACCCCTTGGTAAGACTGGATGTCAGACTTTCGGCTTCTGACTACTCGTAACGACTGTCAAAGATCTACAAATGACAGCCGGGACCAACGGCTTAACGTGCTTTCCGAGGCACGGAGGAAACTCGGTATGTTATTATGGTCACCCATCCACGGACCAACCTCGGCAAGCACTGCTTAACCTTTAAGATCCCGTGCAGCTGTTATTATTTAGCCACGAGCTCCTCCTTACCGAAAAAGATATCATTTCAATAAAACTGTACCACTAAAAATAAAAGCAATGGAATTCCGTTTAATAAATTTTCCAACGAAAAAAAAATAATAATAGGCATGTATTCAACCAAAAATGCCCGTCATCGCCCAAGTTTAACGCGTTAAACGTTCGACAAAGCTATGAAAAAATTGCAAACGCGTCCATTCGTGGCGTCATTCGTGGATTATTAAAATTGTTCAGCCATATTGACAAAGTTCGGCGTTTCCAAGTTTTTGTCGTTAATTTAAATGTTGGAACGACATCAAATATTTTTACAGCATGACGAGCTTTCTTTCAAACATCGACGGCACAAAAATACATACGCTTTTGGAATTTAATTATGTTACATGCCGTAAAATGTTAGGTGTACCCGTGGCGAATGTTTGCATAATTCAATGAATACATCTAGCGTATAACAGAACCCTTTTAAAAGCAATTTCATAAGTCCAAAGTCCTTCCTTTTTGATCCCTTATGTGACTGATTTCTTGGGAAAAAATGTATTAAAGTATCGAATAAGTAGCCGACATAATCATATAATTTATTCGATGATGTACAATTCCACAGATAAAAAGAATCGTTCTTTGATGTAATCAGAATTTCAGACCTTGTTACATCAATTTTGGCAAGTCCAACATTCAGAATTTCATTGAAGGAGAAACGCTAGAAATCCCTAAATTTTGCCCCAGAAACATTTTATCACTATAGTCCTATTTGTTTTCCATTCAATCAAAATTGGTTCATATTACTTTTCAATCTTCAACGTCGACATGACAGCCAAAAAGTAACGCAATACTTGAATTTTACCGCAAAACAATGGGGTTGAAACAAAAGCCTCCTTTGTGAACCTGTCTTGAAATCTAATCATCGGCAGTTTTGTTTCTCAGACATATTCAAATATAAAAAAAATATTTACATATTCCCCGTATCGAGGCAGGATCTCTTTTTCATGAGCCCATTTGGCAACCCTACGTATGTATGTCGTAAAAGTCCAAATGGCTGCTTTATACAAACAAGCATATGATAAGGGTGTGTGCGTACCCAGTTATGTGAAAAGTTTAAAAATGGAATAGGGAATTAATTTTAAATTATTTTTAAATGAATTCTTGTACTTTTAAGGTGTGAACTGAAAAGGTTACTAATCTGTTTCCTTAAGTTTTTTGAATAAAAAAAGGTTTACCTACTCCTTTATTTTCAAGGAAATAAGCCTCTAAACAATTCATCTGAGACGAAATCATCGCCTTTAGGTGACTGTAAAAATGTTTCTCGTCGTGTTTTACTTATTTTTTTTTTGCATAATTTATATCTACCAAGATGTAGGTAATGCAAATCTCTACAGTAAAAAATTACTGCCAAGACATTTTTTTTCAGTGCGTAAAATTATTTTTGTCAACAAACAAGAATAATATTTGGTTAAACTCCTTCCACAGTTCTTTACCCCAGACCTTGTATCACTGTCAATAACACAGTGAATTTTATTCACATCTAATTTAAGTTGTCGTTGCGTTGCTGCCGTCAGAGTTAAATTAAGCTTAGTCTACTAAGCGTAGTCTGTCTAGCACTTGATTGTCAGATATCGGAAAAGGTAGAGTTAAATTGCCTTAACTTCAAGGAAGTAAGTAACATGATTGTGAATAATACCTCCCTTTAATTTAACAGCTTTATCGGAACTCAATAATCATTCCGAGATTTTATACGGCATCATGTGGATAAATAGTTCCATATAAAATTTCGGAATTTGTCCAAACTTCAAGGAAGTAAGTTACTTGTGGATATTACTTACGTACTTCATTAAAGTTGTATTAAAGTTGGGCCAATAAATTGTATCTACTCATATAAATGAAATTGAACTGTTTGTCATTTCAAAATAACTTTAAAAACCCAATTCTGTTCCGTGCAAAAAAAAAAGCATTGAAATTTTAATTGATTAATAGAAAATCAGATTCAAATAGAGAAGTAATATTTTTATAATAATTCCAAGCGGACGAAGGTCGCGGGCAACGCTAGTACGTAAATACAATTCTTAGTAGAAGTAGTTTAGTCATATTTCCCCAAAACCAACCAAACTACAATACAACCTTCAACTTATAAATGACTAAGCAGCACTAAAATGCTTTCACCACGAAACAGAAAGCCTAAATCTACACTTCAGAAATAGGTCTATTCCTAAAGCATAATAATCTCTTCAAATACTATGAATGCTTTGAGTAATTCATCAATGCCAGCTAAAACCACTGAATCATTGAAACTTCAGTTTTCAGGGTCACTTCTCGTCGCTGTCAGAAATAAGATGTTATTTCACTGAACCAAATCTTTCCACATTGTTGGAGCGATTCTCGAAAGAAGATTTTTCTATTAGTGTTGAATTTTATTCGGAGAACAGGGAAGTTTGATAGAATGTTGTAAAATTTATTTTGTCTGATTGTGCAGCTGATGTTTTAAAGCCTTTTAAAGCACTTGTTCAGCAAAGGAAATTGTAATGTAAATGTCGTGTTGTTCTACAAACAATTGGAGACTTTTCAGCGTGTCCTGCATGTCCTGTTGTCTGCACGTGGAGGTCTGCAAGAACTGATGGATACTACAGTAGGCGTCAAAGTCGTAGTTAAATTCTGGCTGATTATATTATATTATAGCGTTCGTTTATAACTAACGCTATAATATAATATAATATAATATAATATAATATAATATAATATAATATAATATAATATAATATAATATAATATAATATAATATAATATAATATAATATAATATAATATAATATAATATAATATAATATAATATAATATAATATAATATAATATAATATAATATAATATAATATAATATAATATAATATAATATAATATAATATAATATAATATAATATAATATAATATAATATAATATAATATAATATAATATAATATAATATAATATAATCGGCACATAACTTAAAATTATAAACGTAATTTAAAATTAAATACCCAGTATCAGACAATAACGCATTTGTTCGCTGATGAAATTATGTTTGCGGACGGACAACAACCAAAATAAATGATTTGACTTTGTCTTTGATGATTGATGACTTTTTACTAACAATTTGTAATAGTGAATGAAAGAAGTTGTTACAAGTTTTTTGTCACAAGTTTGTAGTTATTTAGGAGTAATATATGTTTACTTATTTCACGTATAGCCACACGGATAACCACATATATAGGAAGATTCATAGTTAAGCAGTCAGAAAATTCGTCAACTTAACACCACCTTTGCCCAGGCTTTTCATAACAGTATTGGGGTAGGCTTCCAATCTAACAGGATGCAGCAGAATACCAGTACTTCACACAGGTCGACTACTTATCTTACCTCCAAAACCCAGTTGCTGTTTAACACGATAGCCCGTGGTAAGACTGGGTATCAGACTATTACAGCACTTCAGTCAGGTTACTATCTCTACCCCAAACAAAATTCAACTCTACCTATTGATATTTAAATGTTATTAAAGCCTCTATAGACATCGTAGAGAAAATTGTTACCCCCTTCTACCCCCTACCCCTAACAGACTTACCCACAGAGCCTAACTTGTTCAATTAGGATTCCTGTTCCAACTATGAACAACTTTGTCGTCAGTTATAATATTGTGAGATTGTATGAAAATTATATTTAGTCCGTCTTGTCCATGATTTTTATATTTCTATGGCCTCATCGTTGTTAAGGCAAAAGTAGATACACTGTTTTTTGCGTGTCCTTATACAAAGCGTTGTTTTGCATCCTCGTTAAAATTCAGGAGGTTGTCACAAAATACAAAAATAATAATTTAAAATTATGGTACCTAGTTAATTATTAATAAACGCTGATTTTTTTGGTTGTTTATGCGTGTCACTATTTCAGAATAACCCCCATAATGTGGTCTAGAGAATAAGAAATTATCGAATAAACGTTTGAGATTGTTTGTACGCGTGGAAGCTCAGTTTTAGGGCAAAAATCAGACAACCCGCGTTTAAAAGACAGTTGGTTCACACTTACCGATTTCCGTAAATATGAAAAAAAAATTGCCTACCCATTTTATTATTGATTCGGGACGAGAATCATTAGCATAGTTACCTCCTTGAATTTGACGAGGTTGCAAAACAACACCTTGTATAGAACTTTAATATTATTTTGTTGTATAGAAAATAACGGGTGTAGAAACAAAATAAACCAAACTGAAAAACAAACACATTTGTAAGAAGGCCTATACTAAAGCGTAACGATCCTTGATAATTGGAAATCCTTGTAAGTATTTTGCACACGATATTTTTTTTATAATTTATTTTTCTGTTGACTCTGAAATTGAGCTTTAGAAGCTTGTTGTGAAGGGCTTGTTCGTTTTGAAGGGCCGCCTTAGACTATTGTCTCAAAAACTTTAAATTCAGTTTGTTAACTCTAAATTACAATAATTTAAGTTTTGCCCAGTCTTGAGATAAATATCAATTAATTGTCCTGTAATACTTTAATTAAATGACGATAGAAGTGAGACAGTAGGTAGGTAAGTGGATTAAAGTACTGTTGATGATAATTTTAGTACCTGAGCGATTGACTGCTACGCTGCGTGTCGCGGGTTCGATCCCTGCAAGGAACAAATATTAGGTAGTTGTTCCGGGTTGTAAATTTTTGTTGTTGCGCCCATGACACAGGAGAAAGGGGTACGAACCTTTGTGGCATATCTAGCCGCCCGCCATCTTTTTTCGCCATATGAGTCCATAATGACACAAATGGCGATCTTTACTTCCTAATATCTCGGAAACGTGACACTTTAGGATATCATGTTATTTAACATTTTTTGTTTGTATAAGTGTCCTCTATCCAAATATACCACTTTTATCGTGCTCGGAAATTTTGAAAAAAAAATCAAGATGGCGACGGCTAGATATGCCAGGCTCCATGGCATACAAAAATGTTCGAACCCCTTTCTAATCAGAGGCAACGTTAAAAAAAATATCGCCGATAGAATGTAAAACAAATGTGAATGTAAATCATCTGCTCAAAAATATTAATTATTTTCGTGACTTTATTCTTAGGAATGTTTACACCTTACAGCATCTCATGCAAAATTTCAAGTCCTTATTTAAAAAAATGATTGAACCGATTTTAATGAAACTTAATTCGCATAAGCAGGATACATAGGTCTGAAAAGTTACTAAAAAACATTTTCGTAATGTCTTTTAAAAAAAAAGATAATTGGAAATTTCTGTTTCTATTGATAATTTATAATTGGTCTAATTTAGCTGTAACACTATTTTTCGTTTTTATATTTCGGAAAAGGCTAGCCAGATGGTGATGTTTACACCTTTTCTGAAACAAAGACTTTTATTTAAAGTCGTCTTACATACATACATGTCATAATATCACGCCTGTAGTCCCCGAAGTGTTAGACAGAGGTGTATAGTACACCCACCGCACGCAAAATACGCGCTTTAGACGTGGAGTTGCGGAAACCAGCCCGCTATAGCACCGTGCAAAATCACCCCATCACGAAGCCGTCAACCAAGCATTCTGTACATGAAACTAAGTAACTTTACGCAAAAATTATTGCTGGGAAACGACTTTTTTTTGGGGGGTGTAAAATCATGTTTTGTGGTAGAACTCAATGTAACGCACTCAAAACATTGTGCTGGTGTGTGATGGATTGAATAGTACGGGGGTCGTGGAGGTGTTTAAGGTAAAAACTTTACATTAAAACCTTGTACTTAAAAAAAATACTTGTCAAAAAGTTGGAACTTTGACCCCTAATATCTCCGTAACTAGAAGGTTCCCAGGTATGGTGTAGAACAAAAAAATATCGCAATGACAGCGAGAACCAGTGCCTTTCGGCTTCGTTAAGAGGTGTTTTACACCCTTTATAGTACACCCACATTTCGCCAGTTATGTTTAGTCCCACGTAATAGGGAGCGAGCCTTTTACCATCTAGCGGGCACAAATCCAGACTCCGTGGCTGCTACAGAGAATGAAAAATACTAATTAAAGACCTCATCATCTGCCTAGCCTTTTCCCAAACTATCTTGGGGTCGGCTTCCAGTCTAACCGGATGCAGCTGAGCCGAGGCACGGAGGAAACTCTGTATGTAATTATGGTCACCCATCCACGGACCAACCTCGGCAAGCACGGCTTAACCTTAAAGATCGACCCGGGCGGCTGTTATTATTTAGCCAATACTAATTAAAGACCTACTGCATTTTATTACAATACGTGACTCCTCACAGTCAAATCCTCAACTCCGCTAAATTCCATCGGATCCGCCCTTAATAATCCATTTTGCAGCGTTCACCTTATCTCCAAAGGCCCCTTTACCACAAGCATCCTAAAACCACCAGTCTTCGTGTCCTTGTCACCTTGTTTAATTACTTGCAAGATGCTGACCTCAGTATCCATGTCGCTGTCAAAAACCAGCCAAGTTTGAGATGAAACTGCGCTTTGGTTCCGTCGTTTGTGTTTAGTAAAAACAATGGTTATGAGGACTTCAATTATTTATTTAGTAACTAGCGACCCGCCACGGCTTCGCACGGGTGCAATGCTGATACTAAATACACTACAGAAAAACTTTGAACGTTGTATATAAAAACATAGCGGCCCGCTCTGGCTTCGCACGGGTATATATAAACCTTCCTACATATAAACCTTACATATAAACCTTAGTACATATAAACCTTCCTCTTCAATCACTCTATCTATTAAAACCGCATCAAAATCCGTTGCGTAGTTTTAAAGATTTAAGCATACATACGAGAGCAGCGGTGGCCCAGTGGTAGCAGCCCCGACTTACGAGCAGTAAGTCGTAGGTTCGAACCCAGGCAGGCGCATTACTTTGTGTAATTTATTTCATCACCGCTGCTCTCAAAACGGTGAAGGAAAACATCGTGAGGAAACCGGCATGTCCTAGAACTAAAAATTCGAAGACATGTGACATCTACCAACCCGCACTGGGCCCGCGTGGTGGATTACAGCCCATTCCCTCTCATAGAGAGGAGGCCTGCGTCCCAGCAGTGGGAACAATATAGGCTGATGATGATGATGATGAAGCATACATAGGGATATAGGGACAGAGAAAGCGACTTTGTTTTATATATACTATGTAGTGATAGTGATACAAAAATTCTAAATTATATACGTTTAAGTTGAAGCCAACATAAACTCATTAGATTTTTACCTGAAGTATAGACTATATTTAAGCGATAATCGCCCGGAGAATTATAGATACTGCGGTAGGTACTTAATTAAATGTAACTTCAACCTTCAAGAATTTCGTCAACAACCGTTTATAAGATTTCAGAACGTATAAGCAGCGTTGAACTCAGAACCATTTTGGCTGAATATGTCAGTGGCAAACACCTTAATAATCGTATTATAGCTGAACATGTTTATGAGGACTTCAATGAGGTAGAATAGGTGAAACAATGATCAATGATGATTGACGGCACGGTTGGCGCAGTGGTTGAGCGATCAACTGCTGCTCTGCGTGTCAAGGGTTCCATCCCCACACGGAACAATTTTTGTATGGCCTACAGATAGTTGTTTCGGGTCTGGCTGTTTGTGTATGTGAGTTTAAATGTTGGTAAAAGTAGCACGATATAGGAGAAATTCTTAATGTAGGGCAACGTTTCTTTAATATAAAATAAAAAATTAAAAAGAACGCTCAGAGACTTACACATTCTGCAGTACTTAATTAAATAGAACTTCAACCGTTGAGAATTTCCTCGAAATCGCCTGGAAGATTTTATCACTTGTTTGTTAGCTAGAAAAACATTTTGTTTGACAATTCTTGTAAAAGCTTAGCGCCATATTTTTTTTTTATTATATCGGTAAAGAAAAAAAAATTGTTGTATGATGGACAAATAGAAAGGTCTTAATAAAGTTCCCGTAGATAGGAACAAAAGCTTGGGTTTTGCTTCTATCTGTGGAACCGTAAAAATTCCAAGAAACGGCTTCGTCATTTCTTTTTATTTTGCATAGGTAAATATTGGTCCTCGGATACTCAGCAGAGTTCAGAGGCTTGGGCGTTTATTTTTTTTTCTATTTTTAGAGAGTTTAGATTATTTATAGACAACATCACGCCTGTAATCCTCGAAAGGCTAAGCAGAAGTGTAATTAGTCCACCCATATAGCGCCAGTTATATTTAAGTCTCATGTAATAGGGGCGAGCCTTTCTATTGCAATCAACCGGGCACAAATGCAGACTTCGGACTGCTACAGATTTTTCACCAGTTAATTCATTATACGTTCTACATAAGTTTTTTGACGTGTTTGAATAAACCAAAGCTACTTAGACAAATCATCATCAGCCTATAATGTTCCCACTGCTGGGACAAAGGCCTCCTCTCCAAGAGAGGGAATGGGCTGTATTCCACCACGCGGGCCCAGTGCGGGTTGGTAGATGTCACATGCACATCTTCGAATTTTTAGTTCTAGGACATGCCGGTTTCCTCACGATGTTTTCCTTCACCGTTTTTGAGAGCAGCGGTGATGAAACAAATTATACAAAGTAATGCGCCTGCCAGGGTTCGAACCCACGGCTTACTGCTCGTAAGTCGGGGCTGCCACCACTGGGCCACCGCTTCTCTTCTAACAAAAATATCATTTGCCTATTATTTGAATTCAATGAAAACTTCGCAAATAACAAAATATCTACATAATAGTTTTCTTTTCAGTTAATATAATGTTCGCAAAAGCGGTTTTAAAAATATTGCCATTTAACATCTGAAAGGCTCCCTGGCTTATGGCCTTTGCCGGTTTGTCGGGCAATATTATTACCCGGTGACTAGGCTATAATACGATTACACTGAATACAGCCACCATTTTTTTTTAAATTTACTATATTTTATTCACGTAATAAAAAGTGTAGATATCATCGAAAAATCTTTTTTATTAGGTGTTCGTTTTTATGTTTCTTTTCTTCATAAAAATTTTGGGAGTGAGGAATAAACCTACTTGCTTCATATTTCTCCTTGAGAATTTAGAGTATGAAGAAGACAGTAGAACATTGTCCATGTGTAGACGTATCTTAATTGCTGACCAGACTGGTTTTCAGTGGGCCTGCTGGCTATTTTGGATTTCGATGACGTCACTTTAAAGTGTAAAAATGTTTTCGGTTTAATGCGTAGTTCGTGAACACAGAGAAAAGCCATATAATAGTAAAATATGGCCAAAATAGAATGGTTTAAGCCATAAGAATAATAAGCTTAAGTATTTATTTACTTCACGAAAATAAAAACAAACTCAAAGTCCGGTTTTCTGTCTCTTGACTTATACTTAAACTAAGTACTTTACAGCTAAGTACTTAAAACTGCTTTGTATTCTTGAAGTAAAAAGTACACAATTTAAGTACTTTATCCGGTAGTTTAAATAAGAAGTTCAGCTTATTACAGTTAAGTGGAGCAAAGTAAACTTGTCGACAGCAAATTAACTAGTTTCATTTTAAACTTCATTTTTTGCATAGTTTTAATACGTGTACGTCCATCAAATGAACTGGACGTAGGTTTTAAATTAGATTAAGAGTTATTTTAAACTGATTCCCAATTTCACATACAGTACCTGCTCGACCGAGCTCTGCTCGGGTAAAAACAAAGAAAATGGATTTTCCCAGATAACAGACTTAGCTAGGTCGATTTTGCGCCCCCGTAAAGCTCTATGTTGCAACTTTCATCGAAAGCGTAAAAGCTGCTTTCGAGAACGTGATACAAAGAATTGGTTATGTTAGGTTAGGTTAGGCCATTGGGCCATTGTACGTCTGAAAACCCTCTTGTTATTTCAACCATCCCAGGTCCTCCCAGAAAGGTAGCAGCTTTTTCAGGCTGCTGCAGGCTTCCTGAAGTGATGCCGGCCATTGAAGAGTCTGTGTTCGTTGATTTGCCACGCTTCTGCACTCCATGAGCACGTGCAGTGGTGTTTCAGCCGCCTCCATGCATCCTCTGCACAGAGGGTTATCTGTCACATCTATGGTAAATAGGTGCTTGTTTAGGGGACAGTGGCCGGTTATGATACCTAATATCTTGAGAATTCTGTCCCGTTTCAGTCTAGTCATGCTGCGAGCAAGTCTCTTTGATGCTTCCGGAACTGCACTCTTTGTTTGCCTGCAGGTTACACTGCTTCTTTATTCCATTTGGTGTGTTTCCTCAGTTTTCTTACGTAGCCATGATTTTATTTGAGCTAGTTAATGGACAGCAGTGGTTCCGGATCGTATACTGTTGTCTCCGCTCCCCTTTTACCAGTTCGACTGCTGCGTTGTTACTGTGCCCTTTTATCCATTGCAGAGTTACTTTGTTTGTGTTTGCAATGTTTTGGAGTGCGTTGTGACATTCCAATACGAGGGCAGAAGTTAAAATGTTGTTTTGTAGCGCTTGGAGCACTGAGATAATGAGAGATGATTTTGATGTTAAGATCTCTGACGTCTCTGGCTGCAACTTCTTGACCCACTGTGGTGATTAATATGCATTCTGCTTGGAAGATTGTGTTCAGTTAGTTTAAAGTAGTTGATATTTTGATATTTAAGTCATTTGAGAAGACGCCAGCTCCAGTACTGTATATGGTTTTAGAGCCGTCTGTGTATATCTTAACTTCATCGATGCTAGAGAAATCTTTAGCTTCCGCTTTGAGTCGGATATCGTATCTTCGATCGAAGACGTGGTGACATGGCGTTCTCTCCATGGGTGCATCCACGAGTGATATTTCCTTTTGAACCCCTTCCTGAACTTTTGACTGTGTTGTCTCTGCGTTTATTTTCCACAATCCGTTAGATTTTAATCTTAAGGCGGCTATCTTCGCCTCTTCCTTTATGCTAAGATCTAGATGCCTCAAGTTTAAGAAATACTCTAAAGCGGCTGATGAAAGGGTTTTCATACAACCAGTAGCTGCTACGCTCGCTAGGCGTTGTAGCTTCTGTACTCATGTCACCGGGTTACCTACATTTACTCTCAAGCTTAGATGACCTAAACACACACAAGAATCTAGTGTAAGCACTTCAGCGCCCCTAAAACATTGACCAAACGCTTACAGCTGTCAAAACAGGCTGTTTGTATATTTTTGTACTGAAGGACCAACAAAAATAAAAATACTCAGTAACGAGGCTTTGGCACTAAATAAATATGGCAACGTTATTTACAAATAAAACATGCTTTTTGACGCCTCTACGAGAATTTTCATATTAAGTGGCTTTTAGATTTATCTGCTAGTATTCGCTATTTACTTTTGCTTACATGTAAGTAAAATGTCATTAAATTCTTATTTCTATTAACTATTTTTGATTTGCCTTTTTCCAATAAACATTAATTTCCTGGATCGGTTTTAAATGAAAAAACAAACTCCTATTAGAAATCAATCAACCTTGACATCGCAATTTACCGTTAAGTTTTTTTTTAATATCATGTAATAAAAATTTTGGTATTTTTTCTTAAGCTCTTTAGGTAAAATCCGCAGGCCGGACTTTTTACTTTGCTAAGTAGGTATAGGTATTCCATACAACTGTCAATATTGCTCGTAAAGAATAACGTTCGTATTCGTGCATAGGAATACATTATTATGTCAGATCCGGTCATAAGTATAGACATAAAATGAATCACGAATGCGCCAGTGGTAACATCACGGCAGTTTTATCATACACCTACAGCCTATTTCTACAGAGTCGTGATGTTTTGAGCTCGTAGCAAGGATGACATGCAGTGTCTGATCACAGCAGATTTAAGACGTCCCAAGTCATTGTTCCCAGTGTTATTGTGTTTAATTGTAATTTGAAGTAATTTGTTAGTCTAATAAAAGTAATGTACTCATGATGCGACATTATACATTAAAAACAAAACAATAATCACGATAAACTTCACTTAATAACACAGGAAAAAGTGTTTTATTTGTGGGAGACTGGCGCCTAAACCACAGTATAAATATGGACAGTATGAAAACTAGGCCTAGTTGTAGAAATAAATACCTACGCTCCACTACAGCATTAGGGTTGTCACTCTTAATGTTTTTGAAACTGAACTGTATTTATTAAAACACCTGATTCTGTATTCTGTAGTGATCAAACAATCGAGTTAAAATTACTAGTTTACAAATAAAATTTAAATAGGTAATCTCATGGCTTCGGTTAATACTAGTAAAAGAAGATTCTAATATTCTAATATAGGGCCAAGGTCATCCTTTTCTAAGTTGAAACGCATAGTACTAGGTTTTAACCCAAAAATGCGTGTGACGATAGGTAAAAAACCACTAGGTACTTAAAAAAATATCTTTAGCCATACAGCCATATACTACGCAATACACTCGTGGCATTTTGTGGAGATAAACGCAACCACTTGTCTTGACGCGGTACTCACGACTGACAGCACCGCGATGTCCGCTTAGAGGTCTCGTCGATTCGCGTGTTTGTGTGGGTGTGCCGTTTCGAACGTTAAGTACGTAGGTTCCGTACTGTCCATATTTATACTGTGCCTAAACTAAGCCCAATCTTGTATTTTAGGACAGTAGATGTAAGTATGATTCTTGAATATTTCCCTTAGTCATCATCATGTCCAGCTAGCCTTATCTTATCCCAACTATTTTGGAGACGGCTTCCAGTCTAACTGGATGCAGCTGTATACCAGTATTTTATATGAATCAACTGCCTATCTGATCTTCACAACCCATAGTACTGGGTAATACTATAACCCTTGGTAAGACAGGTTTTTTTGCCCTTAGTAACCCACTGTAAATGCAGCATTTTTGTATGAAAAATAAATGTCATTTATCACTAAAGTACGTACGTATTTTTCCTCACAAATTCCTCATTCTTGTTACTCAATCTCATACGTCATTATTATGAACACAGAGTAAGTAATAAAAATCTTAGGTCCTTATTACAGATTGTTAGAGCTGTATGTCCGAAATGATTATATGTAGGTAAATCATTATTTTTCAGGAGTTAATTTTGAGCACAAAATTTACTGGGGATTAACTGGATGCCATAGGCATTTTCTATGAGTCAACGTTTGGATGTTGCAGAGACTAACTAAATTCCTACCATTTACATAATAAAACATTATATTGTAACAAACAAATTGTATCTATAAGTGTATCCCTAATGTCTCAAAACATAGCATAACATCACGCCTATAATCCCTGAAGGGTTAAGCAGAGGTACACCTATAGTACACCCACATTAACTTCGCCAGGTATGTTTTAGTCCTATGTAATAGGATGCCAGCCTATTACCATCAACCACGCCTAAATCCAGACTCCGTGGCTGCTACTGGCAAATTCCTGATGCAAAAACCCTATAATACTTTGCCCGACCTGGGACCCACGATCTCATGCTCTCTTGTTTTATAAAAATCGTTAATTCACTTCCTGATATACAACGCACCGCCTTGACTGCGGCTCTAATTAAGAGTAAGAGTTCATTGTTTAGGGTTCCGTACCCAAACGGTCAAACGGGACCACCTATTACTGAGACTTCGCTGTCAGTCCGTCCGTCTGTCACCAGGCTGTAGCTCATGAACTGTGATAGGTAGCCAGTTGAAATTTCTACAGATTATGTATTTCTGTTGAAGCTATAACAACAAACACTAAAACAGAATAAAGTAAATATTTAAGGGGGCTCCCATACACAAAAGTGATTTTTTTGCTCGTTTTTATAAATAATGGTACGGAACCCTTTGTGCGCGGGTCTAACTCGCACTTGGCCGGTTTATTATACAAAAATAAGTAAGCATTACGGAAAGATTAACAAAAACTTATTCACAAACTGGTTAATCTAGAGACGAAAAGATGACAAGTAATAGAGAAGTATGGAAGAAGAAGACATGGTGCGCTGACCCCAAATAAATTGGGGATAAGGGCAAGGATGGTCAATCTTGAGACGAACTTCCATCGGGCACACGCCGCTTGTAATTAATATGAATTTAAAGGGTCGAATGTTTTGAAGTATGTAACTCAATCACGCTTTCAACGGCTAAAAGGATTTGGGTGTTTGGAACACTGGCAGACTTATGGCCGCGCCCTAATTGGCTATGGGTCGCACGAACTCGCGAACTGGCCAGGATTAACTTTTCCACACGGCCTAAGTCGCGGGTAAAAGCAAAAATAAGTCTGTAAGCCTCAGTTTTATAGGAAGCCTGTTTTCACTGCTTGTATGTTTTGGTTTTTATAACGAAATATTGAGCTCTTAAAAGTGTTTCTGTATTTTTGTGGAGCTCGTGGTTAAAAAATAACAGCCACACGGGTCGATCTTTAATCTTAAGCCGTGCATGCCGAGGTTGGTCCGTGGATGGGTGACCATAATTACAAACCGAGTTTCCTCCGTGCCTCTGAAAGCACGATAAGCCGTTGGTCCCGGCTGTCATTTGTAGATCTTTGACAGTCGTTACGAGTAGACAGAAGCCAAAAGTCTGACATCCAGTCTTACCAAGGAGTATCTTATTACCAAGTCACTGGGTTGTGGAGGTCAGATAGGCAGTCGCTTCATGTAAAATACTAGCACTCAACTGCAGCCAATTAGACTGGAAGCCGACCCCAAGATAATTTGGGAAAAGTCTAGGCAGATGATGACGAAAAGTGTTTCTATCAAAATGGACTAGAGGTTTTTGGACGAACTTTTGAAGAGCTTATAGAAGTCACAAAGGTTCTTTGCCTTTGTCCCATAGCAGTGCAGCACAGACAAAATCCAAAACAAAAAAAATATATAATTACGTAAGGCAATAACAATGGCAATGTCATTCATTTTGACAATTAAACAGCATTCATTGTATCATTTACATTACCGAGCAGAAGAATCTTTCAAATAAAACAAGAAATGGATTAGTAATTTCTTTGAAAATCCTTCAGATTGTGATTGAAGAAGTGTGTTACGCAATTGAGGCATAAATTGGTGTTACCTAACGAACAATATTTGTGCTCCATTTTTATATCGCTGTGTTAAAGTTGGAATCACACAAAGTTTGTTGGCTGCGAAAAATATGATGGATGACTTTTATTATTTGTTTATTTAACGGTAATTTCGTTGAAAAGAGTTGAGCAGTTCCTACAACGGTTGTGTGTTTTTCCTGTTTACTTGCGTGATTTATTCATTGCTGGTACGAATTGATTTAGGAAATGGAGTTTGGTTTATTCTTTGTATTTTATTTTGTAGAATAGAATATAATTTTGTTTGCTTGATGTGTCGCCGTGTGTACCTTATAGGCTTAAATATTTGCTCATTTTTCATTCCATGCCCTCGTCACTCCCGATGATGATAAAAAAAAGCTTTTTAATTAATAATAATATTATTTCTATGTCGGAGCCGGTCATTAGTACGGACATGAATCGAAAGCGCACCAAAGGCGACCTACTTACCAGTCTACCCACACCTAAGCGCGCTTACTACAGAGTCGTGATGTTTCGAGCTCGCAGTGAGGAGGACAGTGAGTGTCTGATCGCGGCGGAGTCAAGACGTCCCGAAACTGTATCCCGATTCATGTTGCCTAGTGTTACTGTGTTGGATTGTAATTTTAAGTAATTTGTTAGCTCGATAAGAGCAGTGTACTTTGTGCAGTGTGTTTTCATAGCACGAAACCCATGTTCTGCCCACATGATAACCAAGTCTAACGAAATAAAATCACCTAACTGCGACATCTACAAGGTGTTGTTTTGCATCCTCGTCAAAATTCAGGAGGTTTTCACAGAAGACATAAATAATCAATTAAAATTACGGTACCTAGTTAATTATTAATAAACGCTGATTTTTTGGTTGTTTATGTTTGTCAGTATTTTAGAATAACCCCCTTAACGTGGTTAAGGGAATAAGAAATTATCGAATAAACGTTTGAGATCATTTGTATGTGTGGAAGCGTGGTTATTAGGCGAGAATCAGACGGGCCGCGTTTAAATCACGGATGGTTCACACTTTCCGATTTCCGTAAATAAGAAAAAAAATAAAAATTACCTACTCATTTTATTATTGATTCGGGACGAGAATCATTGGCATAGTTACCTCCTTGAATTTGACGAGGATGCAAAACAACACCTTGTATTAATTTAGAATCTAGATAGTATTCTAGAAACTGCTTAGCCACCTAAGTGTAGAACAAATCAGAATAATGGTCTACTGTATAGCTCTTTACAAAAACAAAAATACACAAAAACAAAAAATGCCATCAAAATTCAGCACCACGTTTTCGTTTGAAAGAAATCCTCCAAAAATAAAATAATCGCGTGCCTTTCTAACCTGTTTAGCTGCGGTATCATAATGACCATCCATTAGAGGGTCGGCTGAATACATCACCGTTATCCGAATGGCCCAAACCAACTTATTATACTGATCGTTCTATCTCACTTCATTTTGTAACTTTGTTTGTCTAAACTAAAGATTTATTTATTATTTTATTTATTTTAGAACCATAAACGGTAACATATAATTTGAATGTAGGTTTGATGTTAGATGCCTGTACTAGGATAATCTTGTATACCAGCAGCAGGAGGAGCTCGTAGCTAAATAATAACAGCCGCACGGGTCGATCTTTAAGGTTAAGACGTGCTTGCCGAGGTTGGTCCGAGGATGGGTGACCATGGTTATATACCGAGTTTCCTCCTTGCCTCGGAAAGCACGTTAAGCCGTTGGTCCTGGCTGTCATTTGTAGATCTTTGAAAGTAGTTACGAGTTGTCAGAAGCCAAGTCTTACTAAGGGGTATCGTATTAAAGTACCTAGGGCTTGTCCTCGACAGCCGGTGGAACTTCGTTGAGCACTTCCGACGTTTGGCCCCAAAACTGGAACGGGCAGGAGCTGCATTCAAGCGGCTCTTGCCCAACCTGGGGGGTCCAAACGCCTCCTGCCGGAGGCTCTATGCGAGGGTCGTGCGGTCCATGGCCCTTTATGGGGCCCCGGTGTGGACGCGTTCTTTGAGGCGGCGAGCCGCCCATTACCTGAACGCGCCCCAGAAGGTGGTAGCCGTAAGGCTGATCCGGGGGTACCGCACGATCTCCGGCGAGGCGGCGAGCCTCTTAGCCGGATTGCCGCCATGGGATCTGGAGGCGATGGTCCTCGCGCGCCTGCATGAATGGCGCGCGGAGGCACTACGCCGGGGGGAAACTCCGCTGCCGCGGCAAATTGTCGCTCAGCGGACAGACCTCCGGCGCGATCTCATGGCGACATGGAGAAAGCGACTGTCGCAACGACGTGCAGGGCACGCCACAATAGTGGCGATAAGTCCCCTCTTTGAGGAGTAGCTAGAGAGGCGGCACGGCGCCCTCACCTTCCGCCTGACGCAGGTCCTCACCGGACACGGTTGTTTCGGGAGGTTCCTGCACCGAATCGGGCGGGAGGAAACGCCATTGCGAGGATCGGCCGGAGGACACGGTGGAGCACACCGTGGAGCTCTGCCCCGCTTGGGCTGAGCACCGCCGTGTCCTCGTAGCGGCGATTGGCGGCGGTGACCTCTCGCGTCCGGCCCTGGTTCAATCCATGGTCCGGAGCGAGAGGGAATGGGAAGCCGTCGCCTCCTTCTGCGAAGCAGTCATGCTAGCGAAGGAGGTGGCGGAACGTGAGAGGGAGAGAACCTCATGTCCCAGCCGCCGCGGGAGACGCCCCGGCCGTGCCGACGGCGCGTACGTGTTCCACGCGCGCCTCAAGGAGATGTCAGCAAACCGGAAGGGGTCCGAAAGGGCCGATGCCTGCCAGGGCTGCGGGTTGTTCGAAAAAAAAAAAAAAAAGGGGGTATCGTATTACCCAGTTACTGGGTTGTGGAGGTTAGATAGGCAGTCGCTTCATGTAAAATACCCGTACTCAGCTGCATCCTCACTCAGGTTAGACTGGAAGCCGACCCCAAGATAGTTTGGGAAAAGGCTAGGCAGATGATGACCAGGCAGCAGGTTCTTTAACAATCAAGGCGGTAGTTTTTTTTTTAATATTAAACATTAGATAATGACCAACTCTATTAACTTGGAACTAAACGGATAATTAATAGTGTAATTGACGAGTGAGTTCCTGGATATAATAAGGAATACAATAGGGATGGTGACTGTTTTTCTTTTTTTTGTCTATCGGGTAGATTATTGAAAAGTATTTGACACGTATTTTTCACGTTATCGTAAAATTACGGTGATATTTTGAGTTGAAATGGCGCATGACGTCACGGCTAAGTAAAGTTTATACCTAGTTGTGACGTGTAAAACAAAAAATACGTGTCTAATAATTTTGTATTAACTGACTGACAGACAAAATAGAATTTCGTTTTCTTTACCTTGTCATCATCCCTATTCAAATATAACGAAACAAATACGTTAACATTTTTTGACCTGGTAAGGCGAATCTAACGATTTAACAAAACATAACATCACGCCTCTTATCCCCGAAGAATTGGGCACCGGTGTACACCACATTAATTATTTTAGCTCTCATGTAAGCGGGCGAGCCTATTGCCATCAACTATGCTGGCGCTACTGGCTTGTACTGAGAATTTCAACAAGGAAAAAATCCAATGACACTGCCGCGCTTACTCGACGTGAGGATCGAGCTCTGAAACTCATAACAATCGATCTAAAAAAAATAGAATTTTCTTTACAAAAAAGTATATGCTTATACTACACGCTTAGCTACTTTAAAGTCTTTGCTCATTATACAGACTCGAAGCTGACTCAACTCGACTCATGGCTAAAGCATGGTGATGCAAAGATCCGAATCAGATGCCAATCAGATCAGAAATACTAGTGCTAAGGATAAAAAGAAGTATTTTTTTGTCATTTTTTTTTTCTCGAAAGCTGTTTCTTATATCCTACTACAAATAGGTTTAACATGCAATGTATTTTACACTAGTGGATTTTTTCATTTATCTCTACTAGTGCGGAAATTAAAATGTCCAAATTGGTTCAATTTCTATAGTCGTCGGTAGCTGTATTCTTTTGTTAATTTCACGTTTGAGATAAATGCGCCTTTACGGCGTAAACATTTTTTGAATATTTAAATTGTTTAATATTGAAAAACGTAGTTTGAAACACGTGGGAATTTGTTACTGCAGTTCTCGGCCGGCAACTCGGGCGTAAACTGCACCTCGGCTGAAATAACAAAGTTTCCCCACTTGTATTAAAATGTACTAAATAACAAGCTCTTTAAACACTGCCTTTGCCGATGAAAAGACCTTCATTAGTTCTGGCTCAAATTTACACCCTGGGTAAGGACCAATCACCGCTCTCTTCGAAGCCGTAAAGTCTAAGCTCTTACAAAATCCAGGTCGTAGTCAGCAGCACGTGGCGTCTGATTACTTATTAGTTTTAAAATGAACATTTTTCCTTTTATACAGGGTGTTACGGAAAGTGTAAATACAAACTTAAGGGTGTGCTACAGACCTTCAAACTGAACATGTTTTTCCATCGGACAAACATCGTATTAGCAAAAAAAATATGTGCTGCCCCATTCAAAATTTCAATACCTATTCGACCTAAATGTATGGTCTGTAGCACACCCTTAAGTATGTATATACACTTTTTGTTACGACCTGTATATAGTTCTGCCAGAAAAGTAATGACGAAGTATCGATCAAGTTTTGGTTATACTTTACGTGTAATAGTTTAGTAGTTTGCATTCTTCAAAATGAAATTGCAAAAAGATTGCATGAGACCATCGGACAATCCTTTCCCCAACTATATTGTGGCTTCCAGTCTAAATGTGCTTCCTTTCAAATGTATTGAATTAGGTGAAAACTTTCAAAACAACAATTAATGAGTAAAATCCTGAGCAAAATTTATTGATTGATAACATAAGTATAACGTAAGCAACCACAGGCTTCCACTCTGGAGAATAGGCCACACAAAATCCATTACGTGGACAGAGTTCGTTAGTGGAAGTAGGTCATTATTTTCCTTCACCGTTTTAAGAGTAGTCGTCATAAATTCATAAATAATAGTGAAATGTCTGTTTGTTATTTCAAAATAGCAGGTTTTTACGAGTACAGGTGAAAGTATTTACAGTATTTTTTATTATTTTTAAAATTTTGTATTTGCATTATTTTTAAAATTTGTCTGTCTGTTTGTTCCGGCTCATCTCCGAAACGGCTGCACCGATTTTTTCAGGACCTTTACTGGCAGATAGCTGATGTTATAAGGAGTAACTAACGTATATTTTTTTTTTTTTTTTTAAACGTTGCCCCACACTAGGAATTTCTCCTGTATCGTGGGTGCGTTTACAAACATTTAAACAGACATACACGAACAACCTGTATTGTTAAGGATCTAGGGCAAATTTTATGCACGGGCAAATAAATGAAACCCTTGAAATTGTTATTGTTAACAAAATCCGATTCAAATGAGGTTTTTTTGTTTTTTTTTTAAATACGCTAGTATTATATAAATTGCAGGCCTAGGTTTGTACTTACTCAAGTCACGACCGTTAGCACAGGAACACGACTGCCTTGCAATATATCAATTCACTATTAAATCCGATAAATCACAAACGCAGCTGCACATTTGTACAACTATTATATATTCTCTGTTATCCTATTTGAGTTCTAGAAACGGAGCGGAGACATTTGCATTTCAATTTGAACCATTAAAAAGAGCCGTGAGACTATCGGAGGAAAATCGTCCATTACGGACGCTGACTATGAATTTATGAATAGGAAATGCTGGAGCACGCAATGGAGGAATATTATGTAATTTGTCCTCGTTCGCCAATAAAATAAGGCTGTCTGCAACGCTTTTTTAAAATTCTTTTGGGTCTGTGTGACTGAGTAAACTCTTACTAAATACTGGACTAATGGAGTGCCTAGAGGTGAACATTACGGCAAGCTAGGGTAAGACTGTCTGGAAACCTTGTGAATTTAGGAAGACTAGTAGATTACAAGTGAAAACTCAGCTTTTAGCTTGTATTAGGACGTACCACCACTACAACAGACCATAAAATTAACTCAAAACTGTTTGTTGCCCGCGACGTTTGTCCGCGTGAAATTATTATAAAAATCTTACTTCCCGAGCCGTGGCGGCAAAAAAGAGTTTCTTTCTTGTTACATTCTTAAACTACGGCACTGATTTTTAGCCACAGTTTTTTAGGGTTCCGTACCCAAAGGGTCAAACGGAACCCTATTACTGAGACTTCGCTGTCCGTCCGTCCGTCCGGCCGTCCGTTCGTCTGTCACCAGGCTGTATCTCTTGTACCGTGATAGTTAGCCAGTTGAAATTTCTACAGATTATGTATTTCTGTTGCCACTATAACAAAAAATGCTAAAAACAGAATAAAATAAATATGTAAGGCGCTCCCATACAAAAAAGTGACATTTTTGCTTTTTTTATAAAATAATGGTACGGAACCCTTCGTGCGCGATCCGACTCGCACTTGGCCGGTTTTTTTTTTCTATCTGCTTCGAAAATACTTGTGCGAAGATAATAATGCACAACAAATAATAATTTCATAAAAGTCAGTCGCAATATTTTTAGCCTTGACCGTACGAAATTATTAAATACCGCATTCCGCAACCAAAGCCTAAAAATATTCGAATAGTAAATAGAGTAAATGACATTTTTGAACAAAGCGTTTTGCTTTGTGCAAAAATGTCATTTACTCTAGATTTCATTGTTACAATGTAAACAAGTTCTATTTTCGTTTGTTAGATGAAAATACAATGTTGGTCAGGAAAAGTCGTTTGGTCAAACAAAATACAGGATGGAATTTTTTTAAGGACTAGTTTTATTTTTTATTTTAATTAGTCAAGTAGGTGTCATAATAAACAAGTGTCATATCCGATTCTTGAAAAAATAACAAATTCCTATACAACAGTGAACAGACTATTTTGAAAATTTATAGTATACATTATTATACTTATGAAAAAATGGACAAAGTGCGAGTCTTACTCACACACAGGGTTCCATACCCCCAAAAAATATAATAACAATGTTTTGTTGTCATTCATTAGTAAACCTTCACTCAACCGCAAAACTAAATTTGTTTTTCATAGTAAGTTAATGAAAAACAAAGTTGCTGCTGCAGTTTGGTGATAAAGTCCCATATCTCAAAAACTACATATCAAATCTTATTCAAACCAATTTTCGTTGAAAGTTTTTTTTACGTTCTAAATCTCCATATTTTTTTCTGAATTTTTCTCCTCTTACTTTAGAAATTAGAGGAACCTCAATGTCATTTTTAAAGACCTATCTATAGACACCCCACACGTATAGGTTTGATATTTTTTTTTTTAGTTTCAGTTCCATATATGGGGGGATATCCTTATATATATATATATTTAAATTTTGTACAAAAATCATAATGCGGTTCACAGAATACATCTACCTACCAAGTTTCAGCTGTGTAGTCCTAATAGTTTCGGAATAAAGTGGCTGTGACATACGGACGGACAGACAGACAGACAGACAGACATGACGAATCTATAAGGGTTCCGTTTTTTGCCATTCGGCTACGGAACCCTAAAAACGATTTATTAGTTTTTTTCCTGTTTTTTTCTACGAATCGCATGTGAGTTTCTTTGGTAAACTTGTTTAATAAGACGGGTAGACCTCACCCCTATGAAGGATATAGGTAAATAAATCAACACCTCGTATTATGGCACTGGACAGGTAGTCAAAACCTATGGGGTTATAAAATATTTATGTATTTAGCCGACTACGGAACCCTTCTTTATGAGTGTTGATCGGTTTTTTTAATGATCGTACTAAATGACTAAAATACAAGATTATTTTCTCAAAAATGTTTACAAATATTTATGGACCCAGATCACATGACCTATGTCATTTTATAAACGCTGAAACTTTTTCGGTGGTAGTTCCTTACTAAGAATAATTGGATATTTCGAAAAATCGGTCATGGTGGCTTTGTCAGATACCAGGTAAGACAGTTGTGCTAAATAGCAGCTAAGTTACTGCATTCTTTAAAGCTTGATTTTTTCATATTATTTTTATACTTATTTAATACCAAATAATTACATTCATTACATTCATTTCACTGAATGTAATGGTAACAATATAATGTGAATGTGATGAAATTAAATGCAATGTTGATAATGTAATGTTGATTTCATTATTGAAAATTAGAGAGTCATGTTATGAAATAAATAATAATAATTATAAAATTCATTTGAACATCAATACATTATCAAATTGATATTGTAATGTTAGAAATGAATTTTGAAGACTAAACTGTAAAAATTAATGTCAATTAGATTTATTACAATTAAGTTTATTTAAAGGCTTTTTTTCAATATTTTATTATTTATAATATCAAAACTCACGCTACGTTATGACGATTCACCTACTCCACTGCCAGACACTCTGTGTGTTGCAAAACACCCGAAAAACACCTATAAAGTATATTAAATTGTAATTGTAAAGTATTCCATGAAAAATTACACCTTTTAACCCTAACCTGCCGGATGGCCGTATAAAAGTTATCGATTTATTTTAAAATATTCACATCGCGTTTGACCTTGCAACTGATCCCATAATACCTGCGGTGCCTGTGCCACTCAAGTACTTACCATTGTATTAATAAAGGTGGAATTACAAAACAGGTTTAATATAATTAGTATTTTGTAATACCTGTAATTTAGTTTTCCATAGAGCTTTTTATAGAGAGCTAAGCTTGCAGAGGTCAGTTCACAGATGGGAGACCATAAATTTACACATGAATACATATTTCCTTCGTGCTACGGAAAATACGATAAGCCTTTGATCCTGACTGTTGTCGGTAGATGGCACTAGTAAATAAATCTAGAATTATTAGTAATTTTATCAGTGGAACTGGAGTGCGCGAGCAAAGGCAGGCTAAGGAACATTGACACTAAATTAACTAAGTAATTAAGCTAAAAGTGGTTTAGATATTCTGATCGCATACAGTTGCTTTTGTGAACTTTGCCATTACTAGAAAAAACATAAAAAGAAATGTTTCACTTAAATTAACAAAAAGGCTTAGTATTGTGTCTAGATGATTAAAGTAATTAAAAATGTGTGGATCTTTATCGTATGTATGTCCTTTTAAACTGGTTTGCGGTCACATGCCACAGTTGCGGTCGTGGGGTTAACTCTAAAAACAAACCGATACTAGTCCGTATATCGGGATTAATTAAATTAATGTTATTTAATTGAATTGAAGATAGAAACGTTGCTGATATACAAAGAATGTGTCGGGACGATGACAGATTTTATTGAAACGCACCGATGCTGTTTTTTTAATTATATTGTGTGTCACAGGATAATTAGAACAAAGGTTTTTTTTAAGGTTTAGTGCTTATTCTATTTTTTTGCCAAGGTGCCGAATGTCGAGAAAAAAGAAAGATTTTCGTACTAACAAGCAAATATCAGAATATTAGTAAAAACATGCTGTTTAAGACAAAAACTTATGTTGATTAGCTTATCTATCACTGGTTGGTCATGACATGGCTTAGGTGAATCTATTAGCCAATCAGCAAACTTGAATACATAAAATTCGAAGATATCGATTAATTAGCGAATAAGTGGATGAAAATCCTCAAATGTAGGTTTGAGGAGGCGATTTTCACCAATCTACTAATACCTAATAGGTACCTTTGACCAGAACCTTTCGGTTTAAAAGAAGATGTAGCGGCAAAAATTGACAAGAGTATACACGGTGTAAATCACCTCATCACGAAGCCTTTAACCAAGCATTCTGTACATGAAACTAAGTAACTTTACGCAAAAATTATTGCTGGGAAACTACTTTTTTTGGGGGGTGTAAGATCATGTTTTGTGGTAGAACTCAATGTAACGCACTCAAAACATTGTGCTGATGGACGGATTGAATAGTACGGGGCCACGGGGGTCGTGGAGGTGTTTAAAGTAAAAATCTTACATTAAAAACTTGTATTTAAAAAAATACTTGTCAGAAAGTTGGAACTTTGACCCCTAATATCTCCGTAACTAGAAGGTTCCCAGGTATGGCGTAGAACAAAAAAATGATCGCAATGACAGGGAGAACCAGTGCCTTTCGGCTTCGTTAAGAGGTGTTTTACACCCTTTATGTATGTGTATGGTATGATGGTTTGATCATGGGGAGAGAATGACTGAAAGACAGATGTGAGTGGCGACGCTCTAGAAGGACATAAACTGATCTCATTGGTAAGGTTCTTAAGAAAGGTCATGTGCATAAAATCAAAACCAAAATATTTTTTATTTTACTTCTAAGCCTACATGGGCACTTAAATATAAAACGTCGACATAAAGGTGCTCGGTTTGGGTTGGTCGTTTCCTATGGAGAAGAACCGGCAAGAAACTCCATGGTTACTCTTTTAAAATCATTTGGTTTTACAATATTTGAAGTTACAGCGTTAGTACTTAAGTATGGGACGACATCGTAGGCCCGACAATAAGTCGTTGCTTACTACAAAACGTAGCACGAAATAAAAAGTTACCAAGGCTTTAGGAATCTATAAGGCCTACAATGTCCACACACTTACAAACAAAATAGAATAAGGCTAGCTAATTAGCCTCGTCCACGATCATACATCTGCTCATACACACGACAACAAGTGACCCAAATGTTGTCATCCGTGCTGTAACTATTTTAAACAAAAAGCATAGGTCGCACAAAAGGCGTGTGTGTATGAGCAGATGTATGATCGTGGACGAGGCTAAACGAGTATGTAAAGTCGCAGCAGATGGCGTTCTCTGCCTACACTTATGAAAAAAACCGGCCAAGTGCGTGTCGTACTCACACGCACACAGGGTTCCGTACCACCAAGCAATAAAATAAAAAATATTTTTAAATAATTTTTATATGTAAAAGCAAAACTAAATTTGTTTTTCATAATATGTTAATGAAAAACAAAGTTACTGCTGCAGTTTGATGAAAAAGTCCTATATCTCAAAAACTAAACATCATATCTTATTCAAACCAATTTTCGTTGAAAGTTTTTTTTACGTTCTATAATCCTAAATATTTTCAGAATTTTCATCCTCTTACTTTATAAATTAGAGGGCGGGGGACACACATTTTACCACTTTGGAAGTGTCAAACTATTCACTTTAGAAAAAAATTATACTAAAAACCTCAATATCATTTTTAAAGACCTATCCATAGATACCCCACACCAATGGGCTTGATAAAAATAAAAGTTGAGTTTCAGTTCTAAGTATGGGGAACCCCTAAATTTATTGTTTTTTTTTCTATTTTTGTGTGAAAATCTTAATGCGGTTCACAGAATACATCTACTTACCAAGTTTCAACAGTATAGTTCTTATAGTTTCGGAATAAAGTGGCTGTGACATACGGACGGACAGACAGACAGACAGACAGACATGACGAATCTATAAGGGTTCCGTTTTTTGCCATTCGGCTACGGAACCCTAAAAAGGCATGAGTTTATAAGTTTATGTACCTTTGCCTACTTCGACCTACAAAATTACCGTCGCACAACCATTTCGTAATTCGTTTGAACTAAAAACTCAATCAGTACCAATTTAATTATGTACGAGACGGGTCCTGATGAATGAAAGTTTGTTTGTTTTAGAAAGCGGGCGTCACCTCATCGTGTTGATTGTGACAATTTGTTAATGAATTCTGAACGCTGAACGCCTTTGAGAAATTAAGCCGACACATGTTCAGGTTATGCTATGTTTTCAACACGTAATTCGATGCTCCTTTTCTTTGAATGTCTTGTGAAGGAAAGTCGAAAACGATACGCAATTTGGACACTGTCTCTCACAGGATATTTTCCGTGATGTTCAACTGTTGTGAGCTCCTGATGTTTCGAGGCTGTTGCAAGCGCCATGATCGCGGTATATGCGCCATCCCGCGATCATGGCGCTTATTTTATTTTATTTTATGCTGTTCGGGAAACCTACAGCTGGTAAAAATAACGTTCCTAAATGACACGGATTTGAAGGCCATTTACAAGTTGCCGCAGTTAAACGCAGTAACAAAAAAAACAACAAAAGAAAAAGGTAGGTATAAAATACCTATTAAAACATAAGTTACGAGACAGCAAACTACAAACTAAATTAACAAAAAAAAAAAAATACTACAATCTGACACATACAAATCACTTAATCGTAAAAAACCTTTTTTCTAATAAATGCTTGAGCCGAGAAACACTGGTGTTGAAAATGTCCAAATCATGTTCACTAGTCAGTTTGTTAAAACTTCTGCTCGCACGGATCAGAAATGAATTCTGCCTGAGGATATAATATCCTCACTCAATCATAATTGAAAATCACGGAATATATATTCCGTAAGTGACAGTGTAAGTTTACTTATAAAACCGTGAAAGCCTGTTTTAAGTTTTGGACACTGTGTTTAGACAGTATAATTATGTACTTTATAAAAGGATTTATTAGTGATTACCTGACACGCGCAACTTCGTCTGCGTCACATTTACCCCGTTTTCACATTTACCCCAAAACTTTGGAACATTTTTCATTGGTGCTCCGCCCATATTGGTCGTAGCATGATGTAATATACAAGGAGTTGTTTTGCATCCTCGTGAAAATTCAGGAGGTTGTCACAAAATACATAAAAAAACAATTAAAATTCCGGTAACTAGTTAATTATTATTGAACGCTGACTTTTTTGGTTGTTTAAGTTTGTCAGTATGTCAGAACCTCGTTAAGCGGAATACCCCTAAACGTTTATTCGGTAATTTCTTATTCCCTAGAATAAGAAATTACCGAAAAAACGTTTGAGATTGTTTGTTTGCGTGAAAGCGCGATTATAGGGCGAGGAACAGACGGGCTGCTTTTAAATCACGGGTGTTTAACACTTTCCGATTTCCATAAATAACAAAGAAAAATAAAAGTTACCTACCCATTTTATTATTGATTCGGGACGAGAATCATTAGCATAGTCACCTCCTTAAATTTGACGAGGATGCAAAACAACACCTTGTATATAGCCTTCCATGATAAATGAGCAATCCAGCAATAAACAAATATTTCAATTAGAACCAGTAGTTTCTGAGATTAGCGCGTTCAACCAACAAAACAAACAAACTCTTAAGTTTTTCAATATTAGTAGGTTTAGATGGTTTTTTTGGGCAGGGGCCCAAAGATCCCTGATCTCTTGGATCTCGTTATTATTATCGTTTATTATCTCCCAAAATCGTTTGAAGTCATTAACAGTACGTGCTCGTTCAGGCTACAACCAAAACAGGAATTTCCTATGACATATCAAGTCGGGCACAATGCAACATCTATTCACAGAATGCCTGAAACAAGACAAGGACAGAATACATTGAATCGCACGCACACTTATCCTTGTTTCTGAGCAATTCGGGGACATGTCTTTGCGTAGGGTAACAAAGCTATACAAATTAAGCCCACCCACCCTTTTTACCTTAGAGCGTGGGAATGTAATAAGCCCGGAGGCATCCCCTAGCCAGGGTAAGCGTGCCCGGCACGCAATGTAACTATGCTATGCATGTGGTGGTGTGGTGCAAGGGTATATCAATGAAAACAATAGCTTTTCCGTACATTGTGTACGTGCCCACTCTCTACGTGTACCAATATTTTACAGAAATATTAGTACATGGCTTATGTGTCCAGAAAGCGACTAATTTACCTTGAATTTAGAGTAGTCGTATTCTTGTTATTTATTCAGTTAGGTGTCGTATAATGTTAGTGAAAACCGGCATTAGGCATTCCGTTAGGTGTCGTTTAGTGAAAATAGGCCTAGCCTTTTCCCAACTTTAAGACTAGAAACCGACCTTACCAGTATTGTAAAATATGAAAATGCAACGACTGCCTATTTGGTCACAAATAAAGTCGCCTGGTACATACCCCTAATGAATAATTTTCGGATGATGTTCTGTATAATTATGTGTACCCTGTATCAGTCGGATATTTTTGACTTACTGTAGTTTTACCCTGTATACAGTATGTTAGGTTAAACGAGGGACATATTGAGGGAGGGTATTCAGTATTCGATTCTCGTCCCAAATATGTAAAAAACCTATAACGTACATAGAAGAACTTTTAATGTTTTGTTTAGTGCCTAGATATTTTGGACTGTCCTAAGCCAGGTAAGTTTAAAGTATGAAGGGAAAATGGATTATACCTAAGAGTCATTGACCCGCTCACATGTTCTGCGATAGTATTAAGTCGCTAGCGCAAGGGTGTATACACGTTGCGTGACATTTGCGAAAATTTTGGTATGGTTCTGTCTGTTATTTATCAGTGTTTTTTTTTTGTTTATATTTTTATTAGTATCATGTTAGCATGTACTATTATGGGTTTGAATATGTCCCTCGTTTAAACTAACATACTGTATAACAGTCGGATATTTTTGACTTAGGTACTGTAGTTTTGCACTGTGTGATGTTGCCAAAAGTGATAAGCAATTCCTAGCTAACTATCCCTAGGAATATATCTGTATCACGCCTGTAACTATCTTACTGCTAAATATACAAATAAAATCGAAATGTTGTACGTTAGTAAGCGCATCGCTTGAGAACCACTGGACTGATTTGGATGTTTTAAAATGTATGTAATAAAATGAATTAGATTTTTATGTTAAGAAAAACTTGGAAACGTTTCTCAATTACTGGTAAAACGAAACGAAAAGAAAAAAAAACGTTATCATTGTCCGATCGATCGGACTGTGAGAACTTGTGATTCCGCTTTCTCCGACGCATCGGCCCAAAAGGAAATAAAATTACACGTCGTCCGGTCGATCGGACCAAATATTCTAAACTGACAATAGTTCTAGTGGTCCGACTATTTAGTCGGACCAAATCGAAAAAAAGTTCACGTTGTCCGATTGATCGGACTAAGCAGTCGGCGGTTAAGATTGACATCTTCATGTAAGTAACCTAAATGGAAACTCCGCCTAAGGCTTATGTGACATCTGCCAGGGCTGCGGGTTGTTCGAAAGAGATACCGCGGCCCTGGAACACAAAGGGCTAAGAAGGAACATGGGTGGGTTTTAGTCAGTCAAGTCTGACACTCCCTCCCGCTCCGCCCAGAGCGGGAGAAGTCATTTGATGATTTCCCATCCGCAAAAAAAAAAAAAAAAGGCTTATGTGACATTTTCGTATTTCATCTGCATCTTTTTTTATAATCGACTTAGGTCTTAACAAAAAAATGTCTCGAAGATTATTGAAACCGTCCGTTTCAAATCCTTTCCATACCAATTTTCACTTCAATGGGATTAATATGCAAGATCTTTCCTCTAGGGAGTTCACCAAAATCCGTCTTGACAAAGGACCAACAAGTACTACTTACTAAATATTATTATGACAAACTGAGGTATGTATGTACGTTATATACGGATCTCTTTTTGTACAGGAAACCTATACAAATCGAGGCCATATTATACTGAAAATAATAATACAGACGTCCTTCACACCAGTACTACTAATAGCCGGTGACAAAACCGAATAGAATTTTTCAACGGTAAGAAGATTACCGTTCGGCAGGACCCGAATGAAAGCCGAAAATAGGTCGGTTTTGTTATTCAATGAATGCTTCCGAATCCATGTACGAAGCTCCGGCACCCCCAATATGAACTTTATTATCTATTTATGTGTCCTTACACATATACCAAGTACTTTTAGTAATCTATACATCTATACTCTATACATACAAACATACTACATACAAATAAATAAAATTGAATTGAATTTTTGTCTGTCAGTATGTATGTTTGTTCCGGCTAATCTCTGGAACGGCTGGACCGATTTTGACTGGAGTTTCACTGGCAGATAGCTGATCTAATAAGGAGTAGCTGCTTTTAAATACCACACGGACGAAGTCGTGGGCACAGCTAGTCATCATCATATAAATCAAAAGATAGGAATACACCGTAGGACACTGTATAATAAACTGACGACTCCTTAACACATTTAAAATTGTAGGATATGGGCCACCCGTATTCGCTTGATACAGTGTAACGTTGGTCCCACATTTCTCAGCGTAGCGCGTACTACTGCGTGGATGTGTGTTCGCCCTAAGGCGATTAGGTATTTCGTCTAGACAATGTAAGTATAATATATTATATTATACAGCTATTTTCTTCCGCCCTGACCTTGGTTTGTATATAGAGATATATTATGGCTCTGGTACTACAATTATGTCAAGGGCACACTGATGTTTATATTTTGGCAAGGACATGTTTTATTCTTTTGGTACGCTCATAATGCATTTTATTATGATTTCTTGTATACGGTCCAATGACTTAGAACAGAGATGAAGGATGATTTATATTTTGGTAATCAAGTAAAAGAAATTCCTCCTCCTTAGGGTATGCAAGCTGAAGTGGTAATGAGCCGGACATGCTTGTCGAAAGACCGATAGACAGTGAATAAATGAGTCCCTGAGTCTCCACTCTATGATTCGTGTGCTCTACAGACTATTGGCAATAACGGCAATCGTAGTGCTGAACTTCTAACAGCTAGATGGTCCAACGACCTAAGAAAGTTGGCTGATACAGTCCAGCTGTAGACTGCGAGGTGCTGAGTTGATATTGTTGTGACATTTAGTAAGAAATTATGTGTCAACCTCTAGTGATTGTCTATGATCTATATCCGTCGTATGTGTGGCTCTGGTAACCATAACTTGATCTCAACCCGTCTGCGATACTACGCACTGTCTGTATTTAAAATGTAACCTGTGTCCTGTGATAATAAAACTAACCATACCCAACAGTATCTTTCATTCCAACCACTAAACATAACAGATATCATCGACTATGCAAGGTGAATAAGATAGAAAGAAAATCAGTTTATTATTATCTCTACATATGAGGATAATTAATAGTAATAAATGACAAAATCACATATACGTTTTATGACAAAACTATTTTTTTTTTTTTTTTGCTCTAATTAATAAGTAATATTAAATTGCAAATACATTTTTGAACCCAGTGCCGAAAACACTTTAAAATACATAAAGAAATGATATTTTTATATATTAATAACCCAATCGCAGCTTGATAAAACAACTGCGATTGAAAAGGCCTCCAACAGACGTGTAACCCGAGAACGGGTTATGACACACATCATTTCACAATAGTCTTTTTGCAAATGCTTATGGACATTACCAAGGACATGGCTCTAAGAAAATATAATATATATATAGATATACTACCCAAACCATGCTTCAGAGCAATCTCCATTCAAATCATCCCACTAACATAGTTAATTGTGAATCAAGTGCAAATTGCATTCGCAGAGCAATCTGTGAGGTAACAGGTGTCGCAAATATTCAACGTTTGTTCACGAACAAGTTCCCGTAATTGTCGACGGATTTGATTATGATCTCTCTGTCCCTTTTGTGGTATAGACAAGGATGGAGATATTTACAAACCAGAGGATCTTGTTGGTTATGAGGAGCTAACGCCGTTGAATAGTAGGTAATGGTAGAAGTTTGTGAAACGATTGGAAATATTTGGTTAACAATGCTTGCTTGCCGTCTGCCAAGACAAGTAAACTCTGGTCTTCATTGGCTCTTTCTTCAAAAGGAACTTCTAGACATGACCTTAAATTTACTAATCACTCCGTGCGACTTTAGAGGAAAGATTTCTTTATGGTTGACGTATATAAGAAACTTGAAAAAAAAATTTTATCATCGAATTTGTCATACAAATTTCACATTTCTAGACCAATGTAACATTAAATCACATCAAGCAAGTAGGTACCTCACAAAAACCAAATCATCTGAGAGTACATCCAAAACAATAATCTTGTATTGACAGAACCAACCATCTGAATACGCAATACTGAAGATTTGAATGAAAGTAGGATTCAAGCGAATTGGGGTCCGATGGCTTAGCGAAGGCTCAACGGCGAAATATTTTCACATCTCTCATAAACGCTATAGTAAACATTTTTGGCAGATGGCAAGAGTAGGGGAAAAACTCGTTGGACGATTTCCTTTTTTACAGCCGAATGTAATCGCAGCGAAAATTTTTACGTTCAGGTTTTCTCCGGCTAAAAATACAGTTTTTAAGTAAACGGCCACTCTACAGTAGCTCGATGAAAATTTAATTCCTATTCGTACCTTGTACAAGTTTGGAGAAAAAGTTTAGGTATTGGTCTTTCTGGGAAAGTTTGAATGGGCAGCCCACGTACACATGGAGTTTTCCAATTATAATGTATTTGGAAATCGTTTGTATTAACTGAGAGAAGGTTGTGGTTAAATAATAGAAGCGCTTGCCTAGGTTGGATCGTGGATGGGTCAGCCATCACTTGCTGAACTTTCCTTGGAAAGCACGTTAAGCCTGCTTATGTTAGTCCCACATAATTTTGATTTTTCCATCGTTGCTAGCGATCGCAGAATGTCACTTTCTCTAGACTCTATGGTAAGGAACGAGTTTGTTAAAGGTTAAATGAATTTATCAGTTACTACGTCAACTCCTAACTTATTCATTATCAAAAGACCCCCTAGCAACAAACTAAGGATAAAGTACTATTACTGGTGCCTATCTAGATCGATAGAAGTACTGTAAGGGAGTAAACACACTAATCGACGTACAATCGGTTTCTTCTAGGCAAGCGTGCGCCATTCTAGGCCGCATCATTGCTTCACATATGTTGAGTTGCGGACAGACGCATTCCTGTTTCTGGTAAAATAAGAAAACACTTAAAGCAAAAAGACGTAGTAACAATTTGAAGTAGCGTTTGTAGTTTCAAAAACTATTTTGGGAAAAAAAATCCCGCCTTCCAAAAAAAAACAAAAAAAAGGAAAAAAAAAAAAAAAACGCTTACAACCCTAATCACTTCAAAATTACCGTGAACAGGCTTCTTCTGGGTAAGCTCGTACCATCTTTTCGTTGACTTTGTCACTGTCATCTCTGACCTAGACTAGAGTCAAGAGCAAACAAATCGCAAATAAACAAAAATAACTTTACCTTCAGAAGTCGGTGGCTTTAAACTACTTGCTTGCTTTTAACTACTACAAAGTTAATAAAAATGGGATCACCGCAAAAGTTTCTTCTGCCAAATGAAAAAAAAACCCTCAAATCGCACCAGTAATCACGGAGAAATCGGTGAACAAACATGAGAAAAAAAACTGGTGGAATATATGACCACCTCCTTTTTTAGAAGTCGGTTAAAAAGACATCATTTGCTTCGTTTGGGACAACGCAACTCAACATCCGTCGCCTTTATTGCATGTACTGCCAAGTTCCCTGACGGTCGACCACTTGTCAACCATATTACTTAGGGCATAAAGGTGAAAAGTGGCAGACCGTCAGTGAACTTGGTAGTACATTCTCGTGAAGCTCTTTCTAACCGATTGAAGCCATGTCGATAAGTATGGTCACTCCCTAATGCGAGGAGTGAAAAGTTTCCTACGATGTTCCAGTCCCAAGAGGCAGAACACAAAACTTCTTAGGATGTTGTTGTTAGTGTTTTTCTAAGTATGGGAGTGTTCTTGTTCTAATTTCCCATTCCGGCTTAATCTAGTTCCGCTCTCATATACGTACCTTTATTTGGTTGATACTTTTAGTAATTACTACTTTATCAGTACCATCCAGGAAAACTCTTGTGTTATGGGAAAATTCGATTGATGCCAATGTTCGGTTGTATGTCTGTTGTATTGTCGGTCCTCTTATTAATTATTAATGAGAAATGATGTTTATTATTTTCTAGCTTAGCCCGCGGCTTCGCTCGCGTCTTGTTCGGTATTAGCCCTACGGAATAAAAAATATATTTGATGTTATCCAGGGTTTTTTTTTTTTTTTCTTGGCAGGAGTGAAATCCGGTCGGACTAACACCCAGGCTGGCTTACAAATCGAGCCAGTCTGGGTAGTGTCAGGCTCCAACTGACTAAAACCACATCCTGCCTAGCTAGTGTCCCCCTGACATGGTCAGAGACCTTTTTAATCATTAGTTGTTTGATGATGTTATCCAGATTAGAAACAATCTGTGTGCTAAATATCCAAATCCGTTCGATAGTTTGCGTGAAAGAGTAACAAACATCTATAGATCCATCCTCACAAGCTTTATTACATTTTATTATTACATTTGAGACTGATTATTATAATTAAGTTAAATGATTTTGTTGATGAAAACTGTAATTTATTTAGAATATTTTTTTTTAATAAATTTCTTATTGAGATAAATAGATTATTAATGAAAAATAACTATGACTTTCATTTTATAAACGTACATCCAATATAAAAGCATTTCTAGGTTATAAATATCATTATGATTTAATATTATACATATATTTACAAACAATATACATTAATTATTTTTGTAAAACATTTTTGTGCCTGACAGTAATCACATTTGATTAAAAATTGATTTTAATTAAATAAATCGTTTCGGGGCCGTCAGCCAGGTGCCTCGACCACTGGGGCTCTAAGCCATGGACGGACCGATTTATTATAGTAGTAACATATTTATTCTTTACTTTGTTTTTTACAAACGATTTTATGACAAAATACTATAGAAACTAGATGAGGGTGAACTCGATAGCTCTCAGCCTTGGTTTTTTTTTAAGTACAACAGACCACTATCAAAGAAATCATATTTTATTCATTATACCGAAAGTATCAACCTTCTACATATTTTTATGATTTACATTTCAAATCAAAGTCTAAAATATTTTTTAATAAAAGCGTCTAAAAAGAAAAAATCTTTTCTAAAAAGTAATTAAGCTAGTCACGGCGCCGACCCGATCAAAAGGTTATGCAAAATTACTGTTTATTGATTCCTTCGTTTTGATTAGAAGAGAGAACGCTTTTTATTTTAATATCTAAGGTTTTTTGAAGTGAAACTTCTTATGCGACTTCCAACAAGTTTAACGTTTTCATGGTGGGGGAATATTTTCTATTACCCACTAAGAGATGGCGTTATTATAAGATTTGTGACCACGTAGTTCTGCTAGGTACGCAAGATGGCGTGCAAACAGTCATGCATTCGACTCTTCGGTGTGACCAGCCTTCGCTCAATTTCCATGAGTAGAATAACCTCGATAAACTTATGTAATAAAAAGTGTACAACAATAAAATACTATAATATTATTTAGAAGCTCAATAAAATAACGAGAGTGAATTCGTGGCATTCGAACGCATGCGTGTAGTATTACAAAGTTTCACTTCTTCCGCGCGGAGGGACTCCACGCACTATTTTTTTTTCACTATTGTTTTATTTTTACTAGTGGGGTGTTTGTGTTGATTGTTCAGAACTAGTTTTTGCATATGGTTTCATCTGCCAAAAACAATGTTCACGTCCAAGGAAAAACTACTATGGGATATGATAGGTACGACGACGGTCAAAGGTACCGTCGGTTTTCGTTGCATTTGATAAATAAAATGTGACTGATACAATAAGAAAGGAGTGTGCTAGGGGCTAGCCTGTGCGATCAAAGAAATGAAGAGATCCGGAGCCTGCATTCCCCGAAGGGTTTGGCAGAGGTATACCTAATAATAGGTACACCCACATTTCGTCAGTGCGCCAGCCTTTTTTTTTCGGATTGGAAATCATCAAATGACTTCTCCCGCTCTGGGCGGAGCGGGAGGGAGTGTCAGACTTGACTGACTAAAACCCACCCATGTTCCTTCTTAGCCCTTTGTGTTCCAGGGCCGCGGTATCTCTTTCGAACAACCCGCAGCCCTGGCAAGCATCGGCCCTTTCGGACCCCTTCCGGTTTGCTGACATCTCCTTGAGGCGCGCGTGGAACACGTACGCGCCGTCGACACGAATCAGGGCGCAAGCCTATTGCCATCAACCGGGAACAAATCCAGACTCAGTATGATCTGCTACTGAGAAGTTTTTGATTCAAAACCCCGAAGAAAAATTGTAATATCAAAATAAGACATTTACCTAAAATAAAATCCCCATACGGCAAATTCATATAACTGTTCCCACTGCTGGGACATAGGCCTCCTCTCCTATGAGAGGGAGTGGGCTGTAATCCACCACGCGGGCCCAGTGCGGGTTGGTAGATGTCACATGTCTTCGAATTTTTGGTCCTAGGACATGCCGGTTTCCTCACGATGTTTTCCTTCACCGTTTTTGAGTGCAGCGATGATGAAATAAATTACACAAAGTAATGCGCCTGCCTGGGTTCAAACCCACGGCTTACTGCTCGTAAGTCGGGGCTGCCACCACTGGGCCACCGCCGCTCTCATCTGATCCGTGTGGTTACTGCCTTACCTGAAGTCAGAGATTTTATGCGAGCCTTTGGCTTTACATGCTGTCGAAATATCTCTAGTCATACTCGTTTCCTCACCAAGCCTTTCGTTATTTTCTAAAGTGGTAACCACGAAAGCTACAAAATCAAAATATTTTTATTTCACATAGGCCTACATGGGCACTTGTAAAACGTCGACAAAAAGGTGCTCGGTTCGGGTTGGTCGTTTCCTATGGAGAAGAACTGGCAAGAAACTCCATGGTTACTCTTTTAAAATCATTTGGCTTTACAATTTTTCTATGTTACAGCGTTGGTACAGGACATCGTAGGCCCGACAATAAGTCGTTCTATATTGGAAGCCCTCCCATGTAAATAGATATCTATTTCATGCATTTCTAAATTCGATTTTTATAATATTATTTAAATCGAATTTAGAAAAGTGTTCTAAATCTTCATACCTAGTCAATTTTGATAGACAACATTTTTCTCATCGTTAAAGATTTAATCACCTAATCGGATCAGACGACATTTGTCCCTATAGTAAAAGAAAAACTAATGATTTTTCTCTGACCTCCTTACAAAATTCCGTAACATAAATTACTTATCTTTAATTTTTTCTTAAATACTTTCGCAGAATATTAATTGAATTCAATTAATTTGAATTATAAAAAGGAATTGATTCATCGCTTTCATTTAATAGCGTCTTGGTAATGAGAATGACTTTGAATAATATTAAGTTAGTATGTTAGTGAGGGCCGGAATAATGAGTTTTTAATTGACTTTTTCGATTCATTATCATTATATATATCATCCTCATACTTTAGAGCAATACTATTAGGTACACCTCTGCTTAACCTTTCGTGGATTACAGACTGATGTTATCATTAATTAGTTTTCTGTTTAATAAAATAGACTCTGTTTTCCAAGGTACCTTGTCTACTAATTAACAAAAAAAAAAAAACAAAAAAAAATGGTTCATCCGTTTTGGAGCTACAATTCCACAGACGGATACATATACGTTTAACTTATAACACCACTCTTTTTCGGTCTACGTACCTACAGAGGGCTACACCTCAAGCAATACATTTCCAGTATAACATGGCCTTGCTTTCTATAGATTTCCAATACTATGAGAAATCCGCATAAACTGGTTTTTTACAGCTTGATTGGTCGCTGTGCGTACGTAAAGGGCTTAAGGTGTTCATTAAAATTTTGTACCATCATATGCCTCTACGGTTGAAGATATAGGATTATAGGTAGATTGAAAATATTAAGATGAAGGTGCTATATTCTGCTAACTAGGGTTTATGATCTGTCCGTAACAACGTATCGGATAAAGGGTTTAGGCGTGGTTTGTCAAGCTTGTTAGCGGAAGGTCGTGGTCTCGACTTAACGATGTCTACGTCATAAGGGTGCATCCACACTTCAGGCCTAGCGCAGTAGCGACGGCGGGCGCGGAATTTCAAACATAATAATATAAAACCGCCGCTTGTGGCCACACTGAAGTGACTAAAGTGGGTGGGACGCGTGAAGGGCATGAGCAATTGAGCGAATCACCGCGCGTAGTTTTCAAACGTTCCTATTCGCGCGTTATACTACACTTCAGGCCTAGTCCGCTAGCGACTTTATGTGCGGGTGGCAGGAACTCTTACATATAAATTTGAAAAAATTACAGGAACGGACTATCTAATAAAAATACCAATCCTCGCCCATGGTTTGCAACACCTGAAATACGCCTTACTCGCTCGTCACTGTGGCGACCGCACGCCTCCGCCGCGCCGTCACGCCGGCCACAGGCCCTAGCCACCGCGCGTTCAATGTGAACGCACACTGGTTATCTTTAGATGAATTTAATGGGTTACGAAGAAATTGTTGAATAAAGCAACACGTTTATGTTACTTTATTCCCCAAAAATTTTTTCGTGAACTGACGGTCGAAATTTAAGCTAGTAGTTGAATCTCTATTGGATTCGAGATGAATGGCAGAAACTTCAAGTTACCTTTAGAATAATGGTGTTTTTGGCGGATACAAGTAAGCAGATGCAAGGAAAACCTGTTCAGGTGGAGATTCATAGATGACTCCGCCCTCTTTTTTTTTTTTTAGGATGGGAAATCAGCAAATGACTTCCCCCGCTCTGGGCGGAGCGGGAGGGAGTGTCAGACTTCACTGACTATAACCCACCCATGTTCCTTCTTAGCCCTTTGTGTTCCAGGGCCACGGTATCTCTTTCGAACAACCCGCAGTCCTGGCAGGCCCGCAGTCCTGGCAGAAGATGATTCTGCCCTGGAGCGTAAATGTCGTGCTGCCTTATAAACAATGGGACACTTCATCTGTCATCAACAGGCTTAGAAGACGACTGCCTTTTTCCGAGGGCGATGTAGGATAAGAACAGATATTACAGGCCTACCAAGAGGTGGACTGATCAGACAAAGACTTGGTCAAAGTCACAAAATTAAAACACGTTGAACCCGATACTGACCCCCGAAGCGCGGGGCCGATCGTTATAGCGATGGTTAGCGTGTATTCCCGTTCGTCCCACCGACTTCGTCCCCCTGGTGGGAACGGGAATTTAGAAAAATAGTACTACATTTAGGGGAGATATATCTAAATGTACACTGCGCAAAATGATACACATCAAATAATATATATGTCGTAGGGAGGTGATTTTATTTCGTTAGACACGGTCTTCATGTGGGCAGAACATGGGTTTCGTGCTATGAAAACACACACTACAAAATCAAAAGTCATTTATTCAAACTAGACTAGACTTCAAAATTACAAGAGACAGTCCCCCAAAACGCCCGCCCTTCGCCACTTCCTAGTGTTTAGCTGGGAAGAAGAAGTGGCGGAACTAACTCCCCAGCAACACATCTGTCTGTTAGGTTAGAAGAACCAGATTCGATACACAAAGTACACTGCTTTTATCAAACTAACAAATTACTTGAAATTACAATCCAACACAGTAACACTAGGCACAATGAATCGGGTTACAGTTTCGGGACGTCTTGACTCCGCCGCGATCAGACACTGACTGTCCTCCTCGCCGCGAGCTCGAAACATCACGACTCTGTAGTAAGCGCGCTTGGGTGTGGGTAGACTGGTAAGTAGGTCGCCTTTGGCGCGCTTTCGATTCATGTCCGTACTAATGACTGTCTCCGACATATATAATTAATCACGATTATCACCAAAGACCATGATGAAGTCAAAACCAACGATGGATAGACTGTGTGAAAGGTGATACTGGCACCAAGAGGGTGACGACCAAGATGACAATAAATAGAAAAGTATTAAAGGTCCTGCCGACCCTAAATAAATTACCACAAGGTCAGGAATATAATATTAAATCATCCGGGAGTTAACAAGCGACAGCTCATCAAAATTCAAAATTATTTAACAAGCCCAGATTACAACTAGCATTTTCATCACTAAAGAACTTTTTGACATAAATCGTGACCTTTTTTGTCAGTTCACATATGAATTAGGTACTTTTCATAAATGAGCTCGCATGTAGGTACAACTCTATGAATATAAATGAGATTAAAAAAGTTCTTTTTTATGCCTTGTTCAATCAATTATTTTTGTGAAAGTTATTATGTGTCATACTTACTTTTAGAGGCTTTAAAAGTAGGAAATTTACAGCTTTACCTATTCATGTAAAGCCAGGGATCTATTATTCAGTAAGGTTGCCAGAAGAGGTCGTTGACACTTACCAATGTGGCAACGTGACGTCACATACGATATCCACATCATTAATTTTTCATCGCATAAGCAAGCCTATCCTCGAAATTATCTATGTAATAAATAAATAAAATTGAAGTGTCTGTTTGTAATTTTAAAAGTACCACTTTTTATGAAAGTAAATACGGTACTAATAACAGAAAAAAAATGTCTGTTTGTTCTGGCTAATCTCCGAAACAGCTGAAACGATTTCACCGGGACTGGCAGGTTTCTCATGTTATATGGCGTAACATAGGCTACTTTTATTATGGAAAAAGAATTAGGACTCCGTGCAAAAACATAAAGACCCTGAAATTGTTAACAAAATCCAATTCAAATAGGATAGTAATCTTATACATGAAATTCTCGTGTCATAATGTTAGGTTACCCATACTCCTCGGAAACGGTTGAACCGATTTGTGTGAAATTTTGTGTGCATGTCAGATAGGTCTGAGAATCGGCCAACATCTATTTATAATACTGAAAAAAAAAATCTCGCGAAAGAAGTCTCGGTCAGCAGATAGTAGTTTTATATAATTTCATGAGGACGAAGGTCGCGGGGCACGGCTAGTGAGGTTAATATTCAATCAAACAATTGCCCAACATTAAGTGCAAGGAATCCCATCAGACACAACACTCGTTTATCGGAGGTTCCTTCAAAAGAGGTTGATGAACTTTTCACACTATTCTTCGTACCTCTACAAGTTGCTCTTTTACATCCTCGTCAAAATTGAGGAGGTTGTCACAAAAGACATAAATAATCAATTAAATTACGGTAGGTACCTAGTTAATTATTAAAAAAGGCTGATTTTTTTGGTTGTTTAAGTTTGTCAGTATTTCAAAATAACCCCCTTAACGTGGTCTAGGGAATAAGAAATGATCGAATTAACGTTTGAGATTGTTTGTATGTGTGGAAGCGCGGTTATAGGGCGAGAATCAGACGGACCGCGTTTAGAACACGGGTGGTTCACACTTACCGGTCCACTATTGGTCTCTCAAATTATGGAAAAGAAAATAAAAAAATATTTTAACCACTCGCAACTTCGCATAGTTAATTATTTAGTTTGAAAATGGCTTTAAGTTTCTTATTAGTTTAGTTGAGTGTTTCTTTGAATGTTATTTAATTAAAAGTTGTGTAACAGCAAACTTTATTAATGAAATATTATTAAATAATAAACCTAGATTCAAATATTCTTTAAGACTAATAAAGACTTAAGTATAAGACGAAGGTAAATAGTAAAGCCAATACAAAATAGGGATAATATAAAAGAGGGGACCTAATAGTGTACTAATGAAGTTATGCCAAAATGATCGATCGTTGACCCCGTATTGTGTAATCCAGCTTTGTTAATCTTCTAATTAAAAGTCGTCATTCGAATTTTTCGATGGTGAGCTACTGAAACTCGTTGAAAAATTCAAGGTGTAATGTTTGTAATCTCCTATTATTTTGACCTGCGATGCCCTTCTTGACTATTCATATTATTATTTTTTAAATTCATTTATATAATATACAATTCCGACAAAACACTATTAAGCAAAAGTTGAGAATTGACTTGACTACGAGAAAAGGAGACAACTTAATTTTGGCATAACAGTAGGTAATGATTTATCTAAGTGTGGTTGCCATGATACCATATTCAAAGACTGGTTCGTTGAAAACGAGACCAACGGCTTAACGTGCTTTCCGAGGCACGGAGAAAACTCTGTATGTAATTATGGTCACCCATCCATGAATGGCATCTCGCAGTTCAACTAAGGAGTTTGTTGTCTGCTCAACCGGACTATGCTGTGGGTGTCTTGAGTGTAAGGTCTCCAGCCAGGGTATAAAGAAACTTACGAACTAAGCGACTACACGCTAAGGGCACCCCCCTGTGGGGTACAAGGCTCGGCTTAGGTCGTCGCTGGGGGAGAACAGCATGGGGACATGCTGAGAAAGTGTTGGATTCCAGGTCGACCCTGTTCCAGATTAAGGGAACACAATTTGAACTTTGTCTCCAGGAATGTCAAACCCCTTTGTTGTTGGGCGTCTGTCTCTACAGTATAGTATGTAACCACTTTCTAGACCAATCCAATTAGGGATACTCTTAATTAAGAGTATCTAACTGACTAACTAGGTAACTAATTAGTTACCCATTTAGACAGGCAGTAGCTTCATGTAATATACTGGTTTTAGCCAAATCCGATTAGACGGGAAGCCGACCAAAACATAATATGTTGTATTTTGGAAAGAAAACTGTTGATGATGATAATTATGATTTACATGTACATTAATCCGTTTATTCATCTACACCGTGTAAATCACCTCATCACGAAGCCGTCAACCAAGCATTCTGTACATGAAACTAAGTAACTTTACGCAAAAAATATTGCTGGGAAACGACTTTTTTTTGGGGGGTGTAAAATCATGTTTTGTGGTAGAACTCAATGTAACGCACTCAAAACATTGTGCTGATGGACGGATTGAATAGTACGGGGGTCGAGGAGGTGTTTAAAGTAAAAATCTTACATTAAAAACTTGTATTAAAAAAAATACTTGACCCCTAATATCTCCGTAACTAAAAGGTTCCCAGGTATGGTGTAGAACAAAAAAATGATCGCAATGACCGCGAGAACCAGTGCCTTTCGGCTTCGTTAAGAGGTGTTTTACACCCTTTATAGACACATCATTTTATATTTTATAAAATTTAAAAAAAAAAGCATTTTTCTTTATAGAATAGGTTTCCGCCGGTGTCGGGAGCAAGGTCCAAGCTACCGGTAGTTAGAGCTCCAGAGACAGGAACCTCCTCACAATACGGGCTGTAATCGAGGAGTATCGCCTTCTGAATGAGGCCCTTGATCCAATCGTCAAGCGAAAGCTTTTAGCATAGATTTTAGGCCTATATGTATTTTCTTAAATATATTATACTAGCTTCTGCCCACGGCTTCGACCGCGTTTTTTCGGTAATTGTCCCGAGGGATAACACTACCGGAATAAAAAGTATTCTATGTGCTATTCCAGACTATTATCTATCCCTGTGCCAAATTTCATCCAGATCCATTCAGTAGTTTTTACGTGAAAGAGTAACAAACATCCATCCATCCATACTTACAAACTTTCGCGTTTATAATATTAGTAGGATTATTAAGTTAACATTGAGCCTTCATTCTCAAGTCAAGAGAGGAAACACGTGTAAATGAAGTTTTCTTTCAAGCACAATATTAATTGTTTTCTTCAATTTCGAAATTGCATTACATTTCATCGGTGACTGAAGTGGCTGGAGTAATTGTTGATCTTTCACATTGAGCCGAGACGTTTTGGAGCTTGGCAATGAGCGACAAACCACCAAACCTACCGACTCAATTATTGTCACAGAACTTTTGGTAATACGAGTGTGGCTCGGCAACTTCATTAGTTAAAAAAAAAGATTATGGTGAATTTTTTTTTTTTTTTTACACACTGGTTCATTTGTCGTTTTACGAAAGATTGGCTGAGAGAACTGAAACACAGGTAGGTCTTCTGGTACTTCCTATTTGAAAGTACCAGAAGACCTAACAAAGTATGGACTGAATTGACATTGGTTACCGTAAAACTATTAACATAAGCTTTTGCCTAGCCTATTGAAGGTCGTTGTAGAAATATTAAACGCTTTAAAAGCTCTTGCCATTTGTCTATGATATCAAGTCTCTAAATAACTGCATTAGAAACAGCGCAGTAAAATTATACGCAAAAATATAAATCAGACCACAGTAGGACAGTCAATGTTCCATGCGTGCAACTTATAGCTATTTTTTATCCACTCGGGCGTCCGCCAAAATAACTTTCAAACCACAGTTTTTAAGTTCGAAAGTGGACCAACCTATATTTTAATAATTACGATCATCCGCGTACTCTTTGGCCGCACTCCAGTTGCAGTGTTCTCTGCTAAAGTAAATTTAATTAAGAAACTGTTTCAAGTGCGAGGTTTTCACTCCTTCCGATGTTTTGTGGCTTTCTTCCTGATTTTATACTTTTTTCGCAACCTCGACTAGTTCTTGCAATGGAGGAACTATCTAGTTTTAATAATAAAACGTTGGTAGTAAAACATTTCCTGAACAGAAAAATTCGTAATAAAGCTTTTTCTCGAGTTGACTCGAGAACGACTGAGCTATTTGCTTAGTTTCATTGATGTTGGATCTTTTCAAGGTTTTCAGCGTTTTATTCTCTCGTGGATTCAGTTACTAAATGCTAAGTAATATTTTTATCCTTGTCATCTAAAATGTTCCGTCTTTTCTATTATTTAAATCATTCGGTTCCCAACCCGCACTGGGCCCGCGTGGTGGATTACAGCCCATTCCCTCTCATAGAGAGGAGGCCTGCATCCCAGCAGTGGGAACAATATAGGCTGATGATGAAATCATTCGGTGTAAGGTTTAAGATACTTGTGTTAATATAATGTAGTTTTCGAAGTGCACTAAACATTGCCTATTATTCAATTAACATAAAATATTTCAAATGTATTGTGCTTTTTATATCATAATATTTTTTTACCTACTTATTAAATCGATTCAGCCAATTAGTCACAATTTCGTTTCAATCATCTAAACACATAACCATATGCATTTGATTGACATGCATTGCGAGTATTTTGTATAACATCACGCCTATAGTCCCCGAAACCTACCGCTTTTGTGTAAGTCAAACTCAAACTCTTTATTGCATTCATGTGTATACATTTAGTTGTTACATTAACCTAAGTAAGTTCCAACAGGAAACCCGGTTAGGGCACGGCACTATAAAGGTGGATTGGACAAAACAAGCATCCAGTTAGTAGGTATATTGGATTACAAGTATGTGTCGCATGTACCTAACAGATTTTTCGTACGGTCACCAACGAAAGTCGCTATACATATCCAAAATTATAAGACGTCTTAATTTTTGAACGATCCATTTTAACAGATTGTTTTGGGGATTTGTGTAACTATTGATGAAAATATTGTTATGAGTAAAATACATAACAATATTTTCATCAATGTTTATGTTACGGGCAACGTGATTAACTGGGCATTATTAATAATAGCCGGTCCTTATTAATAATGCCCAAGAGCGATGGGCAAAGTGATTCATTTATCACTTTGACCGGCCATTATTAATAATGCTTGACGGCCCGTGGTCCATGTAACAAGTCAGTGTTTGAGATAGCTTGAATTTATCACTTGGACCGGGCAGTATGAATAATTCCCTACTTGTAGCCGGGCAATTGGGTTAGGTTAGGTTATTTTTTGTTAAATTTTCATGAAAATTTTGTTAGTTTAATTTCATTTAATAAACAAAAACACTACAGTTCGCCTATTTTATTACTTTGCCCAAGATAGGTTGGGCATTATTCATAATGGCCGGGAAAAGTGATTAATCATGCTGTTTTAATCACATTGCCCAATTGAGTAGGGCATTATGAATACAGACCGGCCATTATTAATATTGCCCGGACTTATCAAATTGCCCGTAACAGTTACACAAATACGCAAAACAAAATTACATCAGATCAAACTTATCAGCACAAAACTTTGTGTAATATTGATAAGTGTTAACCGACTTCTGATGGTGACTGTACAAGACCAAGAAATCACATAACTTGCTCCTCACATCCGTATCAAGTTCTAAAGCACTTTCCAACATTTCCTAACCGTGTAATGCTGTAAGTGGGTAATGTTAACACTGGCTGGTCACAACAGGTTGGTCAGACAATTTAATCCGGGATCTTGTCACGGACTCAGCAATTCCTCCGGGATGTTAGGGAGTAAATGATTGTTCTGCCTTTAGCGGCGTTGACCCGGTATGTGTGACTTGTTTGAGAACAACTTTGAAGGCGTATAGGGAATATTATTGTGATAGCGTAGATAGGTATTTGCGAGTGAATAGGGGATAATCCTATTTTTTTTTTCTTTGTCCGTCGCGCGTCGGGTAGTTTATTGAAAAGTATTGGACACGTATTTTTTCTTTTTTCACGTGGTCATAAAATTACGGAGATATATTGAGTTGAAATGGCGCATGACGTCACATGTAGGTAAGTTTTATACCCACTTGTGACGTAGTAAGCCCCCACTCTCCAACTTTAATAAGTTCCAACTAAGTAATTTTTTGATATTTTGATAAAACAAAAAATACGTGTCTAATATTTTTGTATTACCTGTCTGACGGACAAAATAGAATGTCGTTTTCTTTACCCAGTCCGCACCCCTATTGTGAGAGAAATAATAGGAAGAGCTCGTAGCTAAATAATAACAACCACACGGGTCCATCTTCAAGGTTAAGTCTTGCTTGCCGAGGTTGGTCCGTGGATGGGTGACCATCTTTACATACCGAGTTTCCTCCGTGCCACGGAAAGCACGTTAAGCCGTTGGTCCCGGCTGTGATTTGTAGATCTTTGACAGTAGTTACGAGTAGTCAGATGCTGAAAGTCTGACATCCAGTCTTCCTTAGGGGTATTTTATTTCCCAGTTAAGTGGATGTGAAGGTCAGATAGGCAGTGTAAAATACTGATACTTAGCTACATCCGGTTGGACTGGAAGCCGACCCCAACAAAGTTTAGGAAAAGGCTAGGCAGATGATGTGAGAGAAATAATACTACTCGACAGTGTGCAGTGTGAATTATCTTTAAAGTTGTCTCAACTCAGGGCTCCAAGATCTATTTATTTAATTATTACTACTTTGGCTTCCAACGACAAAATAAAAATGTTAAATATTTACAGTCAAATAATTCTTATACCTGTCATTTTAAGTTCATCCAAAAAAATATTAATCAAATGTAGCCTTTTGGGCACTTTTTCTTTTAACAACGATGTGGACGAATTTTCGTCACCCTGTAATTCTTTTCCCATTTTGATACCTGTACATATTTTTAATTTTATTTTCGATATATTTGTAATTTTTAAATAACGTGCAAATGTTGTTATTATTATTATTATTTTCCAAAACTGTACTACAGGATTGACGCTTGCTGCAAAGGTATACCAAAAAAATCTCGTATTACTTCAATGACCTGAAGCTTTTTTAAAACGTCGTGTTGACCGAAACTTCTCTTGGATTAAAGCTTCCCTATACTTTTCCAAATGTATAAAACACGCTCAGCCAGAAATCATTTTGAGACCTTAGAAAATTCACTCAAAAGGCACCGCACTATTATTATTCAGATCAGCACAAGTCCCCGAACTTTTTGCCTTCTCCTGTATCTATTCCTTTCACCGAATTACTCGAAATGAGCCCCGCCCGTTCCCAGTTCGCCTTTTTTTTTTCTACCAAAAAACTTTCAAGTCATTAGTCCCGACGTATTTAAGTTGGCCTATTGTGGGTAGACGGACCAATGCCATATTAAAATGCCTGTTTAGAAAGGTAATGCTTTCCGTCTGGCAGTATCGTTGGATTTATTTCGGGATTCCTATTTCTTTATTTATTTTTAGGTAGGAAATGGTAGGTAGACTTCTATTATATCAAGGTTATGTCTTGTGTCTTCACCCGCGTTTTGTTCGGCAATCGTCCCACGGGATCGTAATACTGGTATCAAAAGTATTTTATGCGCTATTGCAGACTATTATCTATCCCTGTGTCAAATAATATCCAGATCCATTCAGTAGTTTTTGCGTGAAATAATAACCAACATCTAGACATCCTCACAAACTATCACATTTATAGTGTAAGTAGAAACTACTATCCTAGTAGGATGTTTACCGAATGAATTTTAAATTGTTTAATATTTGCTTGGGCTCTCTCTTATTTTTTATATTTTAGTAAGCAACACTCCAATTACTGCCCATGACCTAAAAGCCGAAATGTCCCATAAAAGCCAGATCAAATCGATCTCTCGGTCACCAACGCATAGACTCATATAGCATGCACAATGTCTTTGTCTCGGTTATTTGTATGATTGTATGCACAAAGCGTGTCTAGGCTTTGCGTACGTGACTCGGTGCTAATCCTTGTAAGCTCACGTTTGTCTATTCACTATTATTCACGTAATTAGAATGGTATGTATGATAAAACACTAGGATAGTTAAGTCGCTTCTTTATTCACTTTGCTCAGTAAAGCTGAGTAAACCAATTAGACTGAACTGACTGAGCTAGCTCTAGTTGGCTATTGTTATTCATTTGTTTATGAGCTAGAGCTTTGTGTGTTTGAGCGATTAACAGGGAGCTTTTCTGTGATTACCTACTGAATATTATGTGGTTTACCTAATTCAAAATTGGAATACCTTTTACATCAATAAACAGCTGCGGTTTAACCAATTGCAAGTCTTACACCCATATTCTAGAAACGTTCCCAAATCTATTTTTGAACTAAAGCGACCTTTTGTTGCCATGACAACAGTTGAAAACACCCACGAAATCATATTCCTAGATTTTTTTGGCGCCAATTGGCGGATCTTCGAATAAGGTACTTCCTCTAGCTAGCTATCTTTGTCAAACCCATACTTGCATTCTGCTTTTATCAATGCTAAAGATGTATTATGGCACTTTAATCAATGTTAAAGATGTATATATATAATTAATAGTTTTCCGGTACTTCAAATTTAACAGATGAAAAGTAGGCTTTTATATGTCAATTTATTAACAGACAGGCCAGAATATAGGCGTGGTTAGTCCGACTTTAGTTCAATTCATGACTAAGAATCCCAGTGTTTTGTTTGAAATAAATTACACCAATTTGTTTTCCACTTATGTTGACACCTGGATGGCTTTGTTAGACCATGTAATCGGTACTCCCTTTCTTCTCCTAAAATTATTATAATGTTCAAAATCCCGAAATTTTGTTAAACATAATTATCTTGAGTTCTAAAAGTATTCTGTCATAATATCGAGTACTATAATAATTGAATCTTCTAATTTTACATGACCTAAAGTCATATGTCCTAAGTATTGTGTTAAATAATGTGTATTATTCCGAATATTCATCCATACTTCCATCTAATATTATAAATGCGAATGTCACTCTGTTTGTTTGTTTTTTTGTTTGTATGTTTGTTTGTTACCTTTTCACGACAAAATGGCTGATCAGATCTTAATGAAATTTGGCAAGAAGATAGATTTCAATCTGGGGAAGGACATAGGCTATATATCATCACGCTACGACCAATAGGAGCGGAGCAGCAATGAAAAATGTTGCGAAAACGAGGAAAATTTGGCGCAGACGAAGTTGCGCGGGACAGCTTGTTTATAATAAATTTGTAGTCCTAAAACATTTGCTAAAAATTAGGTTTTAGTAACAGAAACGAATCGCTGTAAATCCGACTCCACGCAGTCTTGTCTGCTCTACCCCTAGAGTGTAATTTAAAATCGCGTAGGCGTGGAGGGGCGAGGAGGCCCGCGAGTTGAGGAGCAGGTGGTGGTGAGCGTTAAACCCATCTGCGACGATAAACTCGCGTGGGACCGTCGGAGCCCCGCAGCGCCGGAGCCGTGGCAGAAACCATGCCTGCTGCATGTTGCATGCTTGCTTGCTTTCTTGCTTGCATGCTGCATGCTGCGTGCTTGCTTGCATGATGCATGCTGCGTGCCTGCTTGCATTCTGCATGCTTGCTTGCATGTTGCATGCTTGCTTACATGCTGCATGCAACTGCTTTATTGAGTACATGTATAATATATTTATTTATGTATAATAAAAAAAGAATATTATAATTATAAATAAACATTATGTAATTTGAATTTAGGACTTATAACTTTTACAGAAAAGGTTTTTATGTCTTTTGTATATTATTGATTGTAATATTTATGACAAACGGATTTAGGACATATTATATTTAGGGGTTTCAATTTTATGGCATGTGATAATATGTGATATTAAGTTCGGGTAAATTATCATTCGGACAAATGATGATTAGGACAAAAAAAGTTATGGCACTTTAAATTATGGATAAAAAAGTTAGGTGACACAATAGAGAACCCATGTAATCAATTGCTTCCAGAGCGTTTCGTTTTTCAACGAGCCGACGGAAAACAATTTTTAATTTAATTTTAACAATGTCCATTTAGCTGCCTGTTCAGTTACACAATGTCAGGTATAGTATAGCCGTTTAGGCGTTGGAACGCCCCAATATACTGCCACATGCTAACACACTTGACACCACTGGATGTTTGTAACTTTTTTAATGTAGTTAGTACCTAACCTGTTGTCAGAGTTTTTATGCCACCCATGGGCCTCTCTGGACCTCTGACTTGGCGTTACATGACGTCGAGAAATACATATGTTTTAGGCCTGTTTGGTTTCCCCACGATGTTTTCTTCACCGAAGCTAGTGATAATTAGACAGTCACATGAATCCGAAACCTCAGAGGTTCGTGCTTTGGGTTCGTACTCGTGACCTCGTGACTCATGACTTGGCACTAGACTATCACTGCTTTTAAACCAGTTATATCTATCAAACATATTTATATACAGGGTGTAAAACACCTCTTAACGAAGCCGAAAGGCACTGGTTTTCCCTGTCATTGCGATCATTTTTTTGTTCTACACCATACCTGGGAACCTTCTAGTTACGGAGATATTTGGGGTCAAAGTTCCAACTTTTTGACAAGTATTTTTTTAAATACTAGTTTTTAATGTAATATTTTTACTTTAAACACCTCCCCGTACTATTCAATCCGTCCATCAGCACAATGTTTTGAGTGCGTTACATTGAGTTCTACCACAAAACATGATTTTACACCCCCCAAAAAAACGTCGTTCCCCAGCAATAATTTTTGCGTAAAGTTACTTAGTTTCATGTACAGAATGCTTGGTTGACGGCTTCGTGATGAGGTGATTTACACGGTGTATCTAGATTCTAGGTATTTATATCAGTACGAAAGAAGGACAGATTTATTGAACCCCTATACCAGTAAAAGAGCATGAAGGAAATCGTGTTAACGTTCGATAAGACATCAACATGTCATCAACCTCTTGTTTATGTTTATCCAAACATTTGAATATAACAGGCCGTAAATAAAAAGCCGAAATGTGATTGGAGAAACTTCTTACAACTTCCTCAATTGTTTTGCGAAACTTAACAAATATTTTTATATTCAGTTAGTGGTAGCTCAAATTCACGAGAAAAAGAAATGAAACTGTAGTAGAGCCACTTATTATTTATATAAAAGTTTCCCCCGTTACGATATTTAATAAATGATTTGTTAGCTCCGTGTTTAGAATATGATTTGCTATTGTTTTGCTGTGTTGCGATAATTTACGATGTTTTGCGATTATTTTAGAAGTTGGGCAATATAATTAGATTTTTCTTGTAGGGACATTTTCTGTTGATTTTATACGTTGTCGAAATATTTCCATCAGTTTTAATGTGTTTTTATATTTCATCTGCGTATTTATATTATTAGTTATTAAAAGAGTTATAATAAACAAATTAATCATGTCATCCAGATTTATACCATAAAATACACTCGAAACACAATGCCGCGAAATCGCCGAATGTCAAGAGAAGAAAATTAGTGATGTGACACATAGCGTCCCTGCGTAGTGCTGTGCTGTATCGATTTAGTAGGTTTTCGGTTATCTTCCGTCTAACAATATATAGCATGACATGACTGGTTATTAGTGACCGATACTTAAACACGTAACTATACTCATGAAAACAAATAACTTTCCCAAAGAATTTTTTTTTTGTCTCATTCTCTGCTGTCACAAGCTGATAGGCGAAAGGCGCGCGCGAATTTCATACGGCTGTTGTATAATTGTGATAAAAGAGAATGAGTATAAAAAATTATACTTTGGGAAAGTTGTGTTATCATGAGTATAATCACGTGTTTAAGTATCGGTCACTTATTAAGTCACCCTATATATCTGCGCCGAGAGTTGAAAATGCCCTTTGCCTAAATTTTGCTCACTTTTTCTCGATTCTCAAAGCTCGGTTGAATACTGAGGCTGAGTCTGGGGGTAATTCTGCAAATAAAGCTTAAGTTGAAAACTCAAACGGAAAACTGGAAAACAAAAAAAAAACTTCGAATCGTATCTAATAAGTTTTTTCAACCTTTGTTAGAAATCCAGTATAATCCAGTTTTAGTTATAGTATAGTAAACTAGACTGACTGACGTATGAGATACTTTAAATTGCATAGATACGGTAGTGGTTTGCAAACACACATCAAATAAATTGAAAAATAAACTTACGGCTAATACTTAAAAATCTATCTAAATACAAAATCAAACATAACACAGAATATTAATATTTAAATATACTAACATAATTCAACAAAACTTTTGCGAATTCACTCAGATTGCAAGAGAATAGGTCAAGTCTCTCATGCACTTCGTTTAGTACACATATTGTGCGAGTGAGGGATGTTTTTGACAGCAGGTTGGTTTTGGCCACAGGCACGGCCAGCAGTGGCGGTCGCCGCCGCCTCCACACGCACAGCTTCAGTTAACACAGCACACCCGGGTTATAAGCTACTCCACGCAGGAGCTTTAGCGCATACGCCGCAAGTGTAAATTCCCGGCGCACTCTCGAGTTCGTTGTACCCCACCATACCCAGTACAAACACAAACAGTGTAGGATACATCAGCGGGTAAAATGGGTACACCCCATAAAGTTTAAAATACAAATGTCTTGTAAATATATTCTGTACACGCTCCAGCATGACATTGTATTTCGCTTCATGAGGTGCCCAAATCAGCGAGCCTGTGGACGGTGAGTAATGGGCTAGCTCACCGTCCGTCCGTCTCATGACGACAGGCTGTGTCGACGGCGCGTACGTGTTCCACGCGCGCCTCAAGGAGATGTCAGCAAACCGGAAAGGGTCCGAAAGGGCCGATGCCTGCCAGGGCTGCGGGTTGTTCGAAAGAGATACCGCGGCCCTGGAACACAAAGGGCGAAGAAGGAACATGGGTGGGTTTTAGTCAGTACAAGTCTGACACTCCCTCCCGCTCCGCCCAGAGCGGGAGAAGTCATTTGATGATTTCCCATCAGCAAAAAAAGGTGCCCAAATCACCGCACTGTGTTCCAAGTGACTCCTTACCAAAGCATCATACAGCACTCTGAGCGTGGTAGTGTTAGTGAATCCCTGCGACTGTCTCAGCACGAAACCCAGGTTTCTGTACGCCTTCTTGCATATCTTGTGTTAATAACTATGATCTCTATAATTACAGCATTTTGCGGTCCAATGCAATGTGCATTTAAATAAATTTTTGTCATTACCAAACTTAAAATATTATGTAATTTGTTATAATCTGTATTTCAATTTGAATGAATTTGTGGCTTTAAAATGAATAATTTGTTTTGCGTTTAATTTGTTTACCTACATGCGAGATCAGTAATTTACTTAACGCATTTTAAAATTCTTACGTGCTGAAAGCAAAATTAATTCATGTTATTCCTGTCATTTGTAATTTCAGAGGTTCCAAACATAACGCACGGAACTTTATTGTTCCTTAATTGAAGTAAAGTAAAATTTCAAAGTCATTTTACTGGCGTAACATCCTCGTAAGTATAACTCTGTTATTGCTGTTTTTGTATATTTGTAAACCTACTTACGATAGGTAAAGGAAATCAAATAATCTTAGAGATTGGAGAAGTGTTTAAAAAAAACTGTCTAGGATATGCTGGTTTCCTCATAATGTTTACCTTCAACGTTTTCAGAGCAAAAGCGAAGAAAGAAATGACACAACGTACGGTGCCCGCCTGGGCTTAAACCCAAGGCTCTCGACACATAATTCATGGCGGGCGTTGCCACTAGGCCAGCACCGCTCACACTAGGCCTCCATTTCCCTTTTAGTTCCTTAAGGTTGAAGCTCCAAGGTAAACCGCGAAATTCAAATTTTCTTTGGGTTTGTTGCAATTTGCAAGGCATCTCAGGATTATGTTATCCAATGGGAATTAAATGAACTTGGAGGGTTGTATTGATGATTTTAACGATTATAATTCTGTGTATATAATTACAAAAAACCAAAGAAAATTGAATTTCGTGGGCTGCCCTGAAGCTTCCTAAATAAAGAATAATTATATCATGGCGATGTTTGCCGAAGATGGCCGAATCACTTTTACCAATATTATCCTTGTCTTGTGTTTGTACTAGCGTTAATTGGTAATGTTTGTAATTAAAGGCAACATGTCCTGATTCAGTAGGAGGAGGGGGGGCGCAGTTAATCAATGCAGTTGCTTGTATAGTAAATAGTTGATGGCTCATCCGACAGTTAGGAGCTAGGATATGTATTACACGTACTGTTATGTTACTAGATAATTTACGGACAGGAATTGGTGTAACAGCGTGTACCAGAAAGGGATGGTCATGTTTCAGGGTGTGATTCAGACTATCAAACTGAACAACTTTTGTATCGCTTGATTGATCATCATCTGCCTAGCCTTTTCCCAAACTATGTCAGGGTCGGCTTCCAGTCTAACCGGATGCAGGTGAGTACCAGTATTTTACATGAAGCTGAACTGCCTATCTGACCTCCACAACCCAGTAACTGGGTAATAAGTTACCCTTGGTACAACATTCTTTTAGCTTCTGACTACTCGTAACGACTGTCAAAGATCTACAAATGACATACGGCTTAACGTGCTTTCCATGGTATACCTCAACAATAGTACTAGCCTACAAATTTCCCACTGCTGGGCACACGACTCTTCTCACACAGAGAAGACACGAGCATTGATCACCACGGTTGTTCAAGACCTAAATGATATACCTAAACCTCTTTAAAATTGTCAGATAAAATAGACAGAAATTAAAATCTTCAAAATTGACAGTAAAAATTATTAGCAACTGTAATTTAATTTACAATCTGTCAAATCAATCAATTGTATAGATAAACATAAGTACTTATAAAATTTGACTTAAAGCAAAAACAAAAAAAGAGTCCAATATAAACTGTTTTGTTTTTAATTCGAAGCATTTCATATGTTTTGATGGATGGAAGAATAATATCATGATTGATTGCCGTTTTCATATATTTGTACTTAAATTAGAAGACCTTCAGATGCCCTTGGATATAATAGTCCCCATTATGTATTCATAGGCAGCTGAATAATGATATTTCGTCATGAGATCAGAAAGGAGATGTTTGGATGAAATATAAGGCAAGATAATTTAAATAGTTCGAATATAATTTTCTCGGAGGAGCTCGTGGCTAAATAATAACACCGCACGGATCGATTTTTAAGTTAAGTCGTGCTTGCCGAGGTTGTTCCGTGGTTGGGTGACCATAATAACATACCGAGTTTTCTACGTGTCTCGGAAAGCACGTTAAGCCATTGGTCCCGGCTGTCATTTGTAGATCTTTGACAGTCGTTACGAGTGGTCAGAAGCCAAAAGTCTGACATCCAGTCTTATCAAGGGGTATCGTATTACCCAGTTACTGGGTTGTGGAGATCAGTTAGGCAGTCGCATCCTGGAAGCCGACTCCAAGATAGTTTGGGAAAAGGCAGATGATGATGATTAATATAATGTTCTCGCAATGTCTATCGGTTAAAATACTCACACAAAAAAGGACAGTTTTTTTTCTCTTTTGATGGTCTTGCACTCCAAGGTACTCCAGTATGATGCTGATCCAAAAATGTGACGACTAAAACCCAAACACTGTTTTAAGCTTTCTCGGTTCATACTAAACTTCGACTAGCAACTACGGGATAGCCCGCGATAATGGCGCTTGCAACAGCGTCGAAATATACCCTGTAAGTGACGGTGTAAGTTATGACTAAAAACCCACTGAAAATAAACAAAGCTTTTGATTTAAGATAAGTACAGAGTTGTAAAAAAAATAAAGAAGACTTTCTTAACACCATACATACATAGTAATCGCTACTGATCCTACCAGAGTACAATACATATTTCTCTCGTACGTTTCATAGCTGCATTGACCAAGTTATATGGGGCTATACCGCCATAGTTTTCGGTCCTTACATAAAAATGTCTATCAGATAAGTTATTGGGCTCGCGGATAACGTGACGTAGTTCTATACACGTTTCAGTTTAGACATTTACGACTTTGTCAATATATAGAGGTGTTAAGAAGGGCCATTTTGTGATAATCTATGCTCCCGTTTTGTACGGAAATTAAGCCATGGGAACGTTTTAAACGTAGTCTATGACATTTGGGGGCAGTGTAGTTTCCCATTATTGAAGGAATTTTCGAAACAGTGCAGTAGTTCCAAAGACTACTCCTTGCATACAAACTTACAAACAAATACCTCCTTATAATAGTGTATAGCTTTTGCTCGTGGCTTCACTCCCATTATGTACGGAAATTAAACCACACCATAAATGTAGCTTATAACTCTCAGGGATAATTAATGTCGCTTCCCGTTAGTGATAGAATTTTTGGAAGCGGATCAAAAGATCTGCAGATTACAAATATACAAACTTCAAAACAAATACCAATAATATTTGTATAGATAGGGTAAGAGACCTCGTGCACCGCGCAGCCATGACCACTACTTGTCATATGACTGATGATAATTTGAACAAAACTGATCAGACGTCCGGTTGTGCGACCAAATTTTCTTCCTAATCGAAGCTCCTGCGGCCAAAAATCGTTCCTAACTCTACTAAGTCCTAAGCTCCTTTCAGCAATGAACGTGTTCGCAGAACAATCGTGCTTCGTCTTGTTGCTTTTTTTTTACATTTTCTGCAGCTAAATAAGTTCGGTGTTTATCAATATGCGCTTTAAATATGAGCATTTGTTTTGGTTTATGTACAACTTTGTATGTATTGCAAAAACAACAGAAACCATCACCCGCCTAGCTTTTACCCAAATGAGTCGGCTTTCAGGCTAACCGAATGCAGGTCAATATCGCCTTCATATATATTGTCCACGTTATTCAATTTATTGTTCGTCGTTGTGAATGTTTTGTAACGTTAAGACGACTGGAAGTGTGGAGTTAATTATATTATAGAAATATATTTCCAAAACGCTCTTTATTTCGCCGTTTTCTCCATACACTTCACCATCTAGTATTTTACATGGAATTACTGCCTTTCTAAGTTCTACAACCCATTAAGTACTGGGTAATACGATACCCCTTCGTAAGACTGGTTGTCAGACTTTCGGGCCACTGACTACCTGACGACTGACAAAGATCTACTAATTAAAACCGGGACCAACGGCTTAAAGTGCTTTTCGATGCACGGAGGAATATTGGTATGTAAAGGGTCACCCATCCGGGACCAATGAAGAGGATGGACTGTTTGAAGGAGGATATGGCAGGAAAGGAGGTGTCTGATGAAATGACGAGTGATAGAGAAGTTTAAAAAGAAGAAGACATGCCGCACCGCGATGCTGTGCCAGTAGTTTAAATCAGCCCCTAATTTTTTTTTTTTTTTTAAAAACTTTGCCCCACACTAGGAATGTCTCCTGTATCGTGGGTGCGTTTACAAACATTTAAACTCACAACTCACATACACAAACAGCCAGACCCGGAACAACTGTCTGTAGGCCATACAAATATTTGTTCCGTGCGGGGATCGAACCCGCGACACGCAGCGCAGCAGTCGATCGCTCAGCCACTGCGCCAACCGTGTCGTCAAAAATAATGATATCATTCAGATCCAGCCTGTCCCCATGCAGTCCTCCCCTAGCGACGCCCTAAGCCAAGGCTCGTACCCCACAGGGAGTGCCCTTAGCGTGTAGTCGCTTAATTTGTAAGTTTTTATGCCCTGGCTGGAGGCCTTACACTCAAGGCTCCCACAGGATGGTCCGGTTAAGCAGACGACAACCTACTAGGATGAACTGCGAGATGACATTCATAAATAATAAAAAATAAACCGGCCAAGTGCGAGTCGGACTCGCGCACGAAGGGTTCCGTACCATTATTTATAAAAACGAGCAAAAATATCACTTTTTTGTACGGGATCCCCCTTAAATATTTATTTTATTTTGTTTTTAGTATTTGTTGTTATAGCAGCAACAGAAATACATAATCTCTAGAAATTTCAACTGGCTAACTATCACGGTTCACACAGACACGGTGACAGACGGAGGGACGGACGGACGGAAGGACGGACATCGAAGTCTCAGTAATAGGATCCCGTTTGATCGTTTGGGTACGGAACCCTAAAAAACGCACCGACCCCAAATGAATGCGCATAAGGGCCAGAGAATAATGAGATGAGGTACTTCTTAACTTTTCTATAACATGTCTTTACTAGGCACATAAAATAGACGCTCATGTAAATACCAGTTTCTCAATACATGTAAACGAAAATCGAAAGAATTCATGTTATTACCTCGTTTTTTTTCCATGTTTTTATGGTTTTGTCTTGTTTGCCAGTTTCATTTGATTTATTCTTTTATTTTACTGTGATTTCTTGATTAATTTTACTGTTCGCTTGGATTTTATTGTGCTATTTCTTGTGATAGGTTTCCAGTATTTCTAATATTGAGTTGGGTAGGTTGGGTACGTAATTTCGAACGCTGTGTATAAAAATATGTTTGTGTGCGTGGTTTTATAGATACTTAGATAAACGTAGGCATTTTTTATGTTGATAGATACACATCTTTTCTGTTGATAAGTTTTTCATGGAGTTGTTATTATAGTTCTAGAGAAAGACAGAGGATAGACGCATTTGAAATTTCTACAGACGAGAGAGAAGCGGTCTATAATTCTCTCTGGCGGAACGTCAAGTCGTTGCGGGTAGCCATATTGACTTGGAAAGTGGTCAAGGAAGGTGCCGGTAACAAGACGTTGACGGATCGCCGACGTCTGTTTTCTGAATCTTATTAAATCTGGTGCCACATATCATATGTGATTCCGATGGTGTGGATATTAGCCTTATATTTATGAATTAATTCTTGACAGATTTATTTTCAGGTTTTATAAAAAATCACGCGAGCCATCCCCTAGGAGTAAGACAGGGATATACACTACAGTACACCCACATTTCGCCGGTTATGTTCCAGTCTCATGTAATACGGCGACCCGATATCCATACCAGCACCACATACAATATGCATAGTTCCCCCTTTTATCTCAATTGTTAGAATCTTACACTCTTAAGGACCCTCCTCTCGAGACTACTACAACCGTGCTTAGTGTGAAGGGGTTTTTAGCAGTAATGGTCTTTTAACCACGAAAAGAAAGACGTTATTTATGTGAGTTTCAAAAGAATATATAACCTTTTACTGTTGATCCCAATTTTGAACTCAAAACAAAGGTTTGAGCTTAGTCAAACAGCCATGGAGCATAAAACAAAATCAAAATATTTTATTTTACGTAGGCCTACACGGGCACTTATTAAACGTCGAAAATAGGTGAACGGTTGGGGTTGGTCGTTTCCCATAGAGAGGAACCGAAACTAAAATGTTTTACAATATTTGAATGTTACAGCGTTAGTACTTAGGTTACAAAAGATAAAGAAAATTCCATAATTACCATAGAAGTGTTATAGCATATTTTTCTAAAAAAAGTCAAATAAATCAAACTTGAGTATTTTGGTGCTCCGTCAAAAACCTGTGCTCACAAGAAACAACATTGTCTGGACTCAATTTAAGGTAGCTAAGTCCTACTACCTATATCTTGGTTAACCAAGATGGAATACATCTCTAAGTTATGATGGATCTTTAACTAAATCTACATCTCCTATTCCATTTATGTGAAGTGCTACGAAACCTAATGGGTATCAATTCACGTAGTAAATCCCTAAATGAATACTATACATGAGAAAATGACTGTCTGTTATGTTCCGATATTTTGGAAATAGCACCTATTTATTCAAATTCATTTTTTTCAGCCCATTTCAGAAATAAAACAGATTTTTTAATAATTCAAAAATAAATAAACAAAACATCTATATTAAATATACATTACACAAATTCAAGTTATCTCTACATAGTATAAAACAAAGTCACTTCCCGCCGTCTTCGCTTAGATCTTTTAAAGTACGCAACGGATTTTGATTCAGTTTTCATCAATAGACAGAATGATTCAAGAGGAAGGTCTAAAAGTACAATTTATCCCGGAAAACACATCAAATTTCAATGCGAACGAAGTAGCTCTTTATACCGATAGTCCATCCCCGGGAAGTAAATTCCAACCTCCACGCCCGCACCGTCGAATCCACCCGCAAAACAGAACTAATATTTGTATGGCCTACAGATCGTTGTTCCGGGTCTGGCTGTCTGTTATGAGTGAGTTTAAATGTTTGAAAACGCACCCACGATACAGGAGAAATTCCTAGTGTGGGGCAACGTCTTTAACCATATAGTTCGGTACGGGCCCCCGAAGGGGCTCGACGCTCATACCTCCGCTGGCTTGGTATTGGCCCCGAAAGGGGCTAGCAATTAAGTCATTCCTCGTCCTCATTATTTATGTAAATATTTAATATTCTGATTATCAAATACTACGAGTGTGCGTTAATTAAGGGAGTTGGATAAAAATCTCATATATCAACGCCATTAAAACTTCTGTATTTAGCGCGCAAGTTTCTTAATTTGCCCTTATAAAATGCAAGTGCATAAATACGGTCATCGCCATTTTGGCGGCAGTGCCGGTCGAGGCTAAAAATCATAAAAATTGTGGTTTTCGAACATTCTATCTCCACTACATGGACAATAATGATCTCGTCATTTAATTATGGTGCGAATTCATCCATAGTTCAATTTAAATAAGCAGTGGTAATGATGAATTTTGATATCTAAAGTCGAAGTTTCGCGCCAATCGTGCGTGTTTACATTTTTATATTTCACATATAACACAAACACGCGTATAGATTCGATAACAATTATGACAAATATCATTCCAAATATTATAAACCACATGAAAATGCCCAGATCTTAGCGTTATTTACTAAAACAGGACCAATAACACGTAATATTCATTACCACCACTCAATTTGAATTTGAAATAGACGACCATTTGTTTTTTTTTAATTATTGTGATGTGTGAAAGCGATTATTCTAATCGATTATTTTTTTATAAACAACGATTTACTCGAGTAATTAAATTAAGGAATTTAATAAATCTATGGATGAAAATTAAAGTTAATTTATTTTGAGCGTAAATACAATAAATATTTATTATAATATTTTTTTTAAGCTTTATAATGGTAATCTTAATTGTTTTTCGTACATTCTGACCCAACAATAAACAGCACAAACTGATATATGACTAAATTCGCGCCGATTTTTTTTCCATTTCAAAATTTAAATTAGGAATTCGTTCTCTGTTCCAATTTATTTTGTAGGTATTTAAATTTACTATTTATGTGTTATTATTTCTATTTTTCTTATAGATAATTTATTGTGAATTTTGTTTTGAACTATCTGAAGGTTGGTAGAATGCCGAGGATCTCGGTAGGCATAGTAAAAAAGAATTATGTAGTTTGATTATTGGTTAGGAGGTTGGGTTGCTTAATGGGTATTTACTCTTTTATCAGCCTGCTCTGTCCCACTGCTGGTTAAAAGCGACCATGTCTTTCCAATTTTGTTTATCTTTTGCGTTCTCCGAGCAATAATTTTAATTGATACTATTTTTTTGATACCTACTTAGATAAGCTTGGGTATAACAATCCCAAAAACTAAAAATACAATTTTAAACACAACTCTACAAAATATACGAGTAAGACTCATGTCCTGATGGTCCTGGTTCATATCACGGATGTTCACGGCCTATGATGGATAACCTGAAATTGTCAGATATAAAAAACCTTTTTAGACTGTACAGCGACCCGCTTTGAAAGAATAAACTAATCTTCCTTGAATCGGCTTATGCATTGCTGATTGTCAACCATCATCATCATCTGTCTGTCTAGCGTCTTCCCAACTTTGTTGGGGTCGGCTTCTAGTCTACCTGGATGCAGCTCCATACCCGTACTTTAAATAGAGCGACCTGCGACTGCCTATCTGACCTCCTCAAACCAGTTAATATCGGGTAGCACGATACCCCTTGGTAAGACTGGATGTCTTACTTTCGGGCCACTGACTACCTGTAACATAACAATAACCCAACCATACGATACACAATCTTGAAAGAATATAATTTATCTTTGGTGGATCAAAAAAATTATTTACTACCTACTAGCTGTCCCGCGCGCGTATTGCCAAACTGTATACTGACCCAGACTGGGGTTGCTCTGAGTTTGATCGCAGTTTGCCTTTTTAGTTGAAGAGCAAACTGCATACCTATTCAGAGAGTGTCTGAATCAATATACATTTTGCTTTAAAATACTAGAGCAAAATACATACGAGTCCAGACGGCGAATTTACAAAGGCTATTTGAGTGACCAGCCAGACTCTAATAGATGAGCTTTTGTTTATGCATATTACTCGCCAAAACCTAATCCATCTCAGTAAAAAAAATTACTCAAATGGACTAGCTTTTTGCCTGGATATTTTCAAAGAAAGTGCACGGACGAAAGGGATGATGACTGGGTAAAGAAAACGAAATCCTATTTTGTCCGTCAATCAGGTAATACAAAAAATATTAGATACGTATTTTTTGTTTTATCAAGTTAACAAAAAAATACTTAGTTGAAACGCATTAAAGTTGGAGAGTGGGGGGCTCACTACGTCACAACTAGGTATAAAATGTACTGAGCCGTGACGTCATGCGCCATTTCAACTCAAAATATCTCCGTAATTTTACGATTACGCGAAAAAAAAATACGTGTCAAATACTTTTTAATAATCTAACCGACAGACAAATAAAAAAAAAATGAGTCACCATCCCTATTATACACATCCAGGAGAATTTGGATGCAAGAGCGAGCGAAGCGAGCCCTGGACTTGGGGCACCCCAACTCGGTCAGGTTAGGTTCGAAGAGGATGGCGGGGTCTAGCGAGCGAGCGGATCGAGCGAACTAAGACCCCGACTTCCCCTTCGTGTTAGGTTACTGTAAACCCTGCAGAAAGAAACAGGATCCCCGCGTAGCGCGTCTACGTCGACTATGCTTTATAAGCGAATATAAAATGTTTTGAGGTGTCATATAAAATGTTGTGAGGTGTTTGTTTTACATATGCATACATTATCAGATTGCTCTGAGCTCGTATTTACTTTGCTCCAATTTGTTGCGAGCAAAATGCATACCTTCTCAGATTGCTCTGAGCTCGTATGCACTTTGCGCCAATTTATTTGTAATTTTAATAAGCACGATGTAGTTCAGTACAGACTACGGGTGTCTGGGTCAGTAAACAGTTTGGCAATACGCGTCCCACGCAACTTCGTCTGAGTCACATTTTCCCCGTTTTCTCCTATTGGTCGTAGCGTGCTGATACTTCCTACTATACCCCATTGGCATATATATATATATATATATATGCCAATAGGGTAAAAGTTTCATGATGATCGGTTGAGTAGTTATCGCGTGAAAGCGTAACAAACAAACTTACTTTCGCATTTATAATATTAGCTAAGATTCCTTCCAAGATCCTGGTGATTCTTTAACCAAACATCAGATATTACACAATCAAATTCTCAATAATTATGTAGTAAAATTAAAATTTATTTTAAATTATGAAAATGGCGAGCGCATTCTTAATTTAAATTTTGAAATAGAAAATAATCGGCGCGAATTAAGCCTAAGGTGCTGTCTGTGCTTAAATTTGAAAATCATTCCGTTTTCTGGTTTTTTCTTTGCTTGAACTTTGAGACTTAATTTCTTGTTATATTTCACGCTGCTAGTTCAACGGAAAGTTTCTCTTATCTTTAAGTTTCTCAAAGAAAGAAAATCATCAAAATGTTGATTTGTTTTTTTTTTGTGTTTACAGACTTCTGTCGTTCTTTTTAGTAATAAATCTCCTTCTCTTGAAGTCAACGTTCATTAATGAATTATAAGATGCTTTCGATCTAATAATTACTTAATGAAATTGTTAAAAAAGATAGTATTTTATGACCTATTTCTACATTAAATAATTAATTGAAATTATACCAATGAGTTTTTATTCAGTCTCAACTCTTTTTTCGAAACTCGACTTTATTACGATTATCGATTAGGCTGAATGCAACTTATTAATCGTAATTATGAAACCCGGGTTTTCGGTCAGCACTAAGAAGTGTTATGTAACAACATAGTTTTTAGTAATATTTGTCAATACTTAGATTGTGTTTTTATTTGAAACTGTGTATGAATAATGGCAAATATAAGAACGGAGATAGAATTTTACTGTTTTTATTTTGCCTTTTCGAATTCTTTTAGCATATGAGAAGCTTGCCTATGTACAGTAAGAGTTCATAAGTGCAGTAGCGCGCTAAGTATTAAATTGCTGTGAACGTACAAGCGAGCGTGCGTGCGTCTGTATGTGTAAGTGATCCCAAACTCAATACTGTACGCACACCACAGCCAAAGAGTAAGCACACTGTCGCAAGTCGCCGCGTCGCTCGTCGGCGTCGCACCACGAAACAAAAAAATATTTCCGTCTCATTCGTTATCCACGCAGCAAACGCATGATCTTGCTTGGTCGATTCATAAGTTGCTTAAATTCATAAGAAATAAATATGTCTTGATAGCGGTAAGCGTCAAGCGTTGGAATGAGACGCACCTGGTCTAAGTTCAAATCTCGAGGTGTAACTTTTTGATGTTTTTTTATTTTAATTTATCGACAATAATATTTACCAAACTGATAGTATCTTTTTAATATTGTAATTGCAATTAAGGTTTGAGAATAAAACATGGGTGATAAGAGATAACAAAACAAAAACCTTTATTCAGTATGATTACATTTAAAGTTACAAACCGCTAAAATTATGTTTTGTTTATTTATTAGGTATTGAGTTGAGGTTATAGCTTAAGTATTCATTTTCTTTACGAAAAGAAGATTGAAACTAAACCTCAAATCTGAATCAATTAATAATCACGAAAATGGCGCAATTTAATATTTCACTTAATATTATTATAACAAAACCCTTAGCCCCGCAAATAAACATGGAATAAATTTATGAGAAGCAAGAACGTCAAAAAAATGGTTATACCGAAATTACTCATATTATGTTATAAAGTAACTTTATTCAGTGTTTATTTGTGGGGGTAAGGCCTTAATATTTTTCATCTGAAAATATAGTAGTGGCCCAATCAAAGTCTAAATATTCTCGCGCGATACGTAAACATTCCTGTTTATGTTTCTCCGTCAAAAATGTTTTTTTAGCAGGTCTCCGGTGATGCACACCTTCGGCGTGGAGTGCACGGCGAACGGTGAGTAATGACGTGTCGAATAAATCTGCAAAATGTCTCGTGGGTATGAAACCATTTGTTTCATACTCGTTCACCATGTGACGTCGCTGCGCCTCTTTAATAAGCGCTGGCCTTCCACTTCGCTTTCGACTAGCAAGGCTACTCACAGTATTTCTCTAGAACAAAAGAGGAAAACTGTTAGGAATCCATAAGCAAAATACCGACTAAAACTACTTTACTATTAATAATTTAAAAACAAAAATTATTGGGCTGACATAATTTCAAATGTCGTCGACACGCTAAGAAGAGAGTATAATAAAATTATTACGTAATGTTATTAATCTTTCTTTAATAAAAATAAATAAACTATAAGTCTTTTTTGTGTAACCTCATATGAATTATAAACTTTACTTAAGAAAAATACTAAATTATTAAATAATTATCTTTGACGCCGGTTGACATAATATTTCCTTCATTTAAATCACATAAGAGTTATCTGGCGATTGAAATCTCGGTCCACAGTTTTATATTCACTAAATATAAAAATCATAATACTCACACTCAGTCCAGTTTCGTTAGATATTTGTGTTATATTACATCCACTTTCACGCAGCGAAATAATGTTCGCCCTCGCTTCTATATTTATATTTGCTTGCATTTTGAAAATAATAATTACAACACCGCTGATAAATAATTATACGTCACTAACCAACAATAACACCCAACCAACAACGTTCTTTTCGATTTAGGTGTATAAGTCGTAACTGCATACTATGTCTACCTTACAGAAATCGAAATAATCTATTTAGTTTTTGTTGGCTACCTACAAACTTTACTATTTATGTGAACAAGACGAAAGAGACAAAACTAATAAATATCGAACTACAACAAGTGATTATTAAAACTTACTAAAAATAAAAAGACAGCGTGAGTGAGGTTTGAACTCACAGATCATTACATTGGACTCTTACCAGGATACGTTAACCGCTAAGCCACGATGTCATCTGCACAATTGATTGAAATTATGAACTACAACCTATTGCAGACAATTGTGAGAGTGTGTGTGCCTATACTAAAGTAATTATTCATTGAAAGAAGGTCGTAAGTCACACCAAAGTGTCATTCTATTGCTTTGTGAGATTGCTACTCCACTTATGAACCCCACTGTACATTATTTCCAGCGCATCTAAGGTACCTACTTTTTGGACGGGTGTAGTAATATGTATTTTACACATATTTCTCAATAGACTGACTCCGTTTTAGCGACTTCAACACGATATTGGAGATATTAACATCAAATTTATCGTATGAAACAGATCCCATGACATATTTTTCACAGTAAAATTGAATCCTGAAAGTTGATGAAAATTTCGTGAATTTCATGACAATTCGAATCACCCCGCCGAATCAGCTGATGTGTCATGTGTCAAAATCTTGTCGGGCATAGTGGTTAAGAAAAAATAGTGCGTGGAGTCCCTCCGCGCGGAAGAAGTGAAAACTTCGTAATACTACACGCATGCGTTCGAGTGCCACGCATTCACTCTCGTTATTTTATTGAGCTTCTAAATAATATTTTGCTATTTTCTTGTTGTATTATTTTATTTACATAATTATTACATAAGTTTATCGAGGTTATTCTACTCATGGAAATTGAGCGAAGGCTGGTCACACCGAAGAATCGAATGCATGACTTTTTGCACGCCATCTTGCGTACCTAGTAGAACTACGTAGTCACAAATCTTGTAATACTCTCTTGTGAGTCTCTCTCTTAGTGAGTTTTAGAAAATATTCCCCCTCCATGGTAGCGTTAAACTTGTTGGAAGTCGCATAAGTAATTTCACTTAAAAAAAAACTATTTCTAAAACGAAACAGTTTTTTTTTTTCTTAAAGACGTTATGATTAAAAAATCGAATTTATTCAGACGATCATAGCTACCTAGTGTAATAAGTTATTACAGTAATTAAAGAGGTCGTACCGTTGTAATTTTTCTCTAAAATTGTTAATTCACTTTCTCTTGCTCTCCAAGAAGTACAGGTTCAGTTTAGTGAACCCTAACATGATGTATATCCACAACTTGAGGTCAAACCACATTCATCACGTATGCTGCATACCAAATTCCATCTCGTTGGACCAATCAGTATGAGAGCGAGGCGATTGGAGGCTTTATTTATTTGGACGGGTCTAGACAATGACTGAAATTAAAGGGATCCTAGTAGGTACTGAATCGATTTTCCTTTATACTAGCTGTGTCCGCGACTTCGTCCGCATGAAATTAGTTTTTTTCTAAAATAGTAGTAGCCTAAGTTACTTCTTATTACATCAGCTATCTGCCAGTGAAAGTCCCGTCAATCAAACCGCCGGAACAAACAGACAGATCGACAGACAGACAAAAATTATAAAAAATGTTATTTTGGTATATGTACCGTATATACATTCGCATGCATGTAGTAAAAGCCGTTATTTTAATATTACAAACAGACACTTCAATTTTATTTATTTGTATGTATTGTATGATGTATAGAATAGATACTTTAGATTGTCTGTCTATGATAAATGATGTTTATTTTGAAAGTAGGTTTTTACAAACACTTTTACACGTAATTTTTTTTTTAAGCTAGATGGGGTCGGTGTTTCGTACCTGACTACTCTGAGAAGAAACAGCCGAAACAAACTCAGAGGTTCTCTGTTAACTTGTTACTCTTTTAAAGTCCAGACATTGCTCAATTTACATGAGGACTATGCAGATTAGTATCTGAAATGGTCTTTTGAAGAAAGAACCACACAGATTTGAGTGGACCTGTCCAGTCAGTGCAAGCATTTGTCAGTTATTGTGTAGCTCGACTTATAACTCAAGGAGCTCAACGAAACGACGAACAATACCAAAGAAAGGAAATTTGGGTAGGTCGCTTAAAGTACTCAAACTGCCAGATAGTGGTGGGAGAAAATAAAAAGAAAATATGATTCGATAGGTTCTATTATAGATTGATTTAATATGAAGTGGCTTGAATTTAGTGTTTGAAATTACCCAAGGTATACAGCTGATTTACTTCAGTAGCAAGGCAATTATATCTAGGTCCCGGCTTGCTTATTTTTTATTTGTTTGTAAATTCATACGACGATTCATGATTCTGAAAAAGTCCTCCATTAAACCACGAACGCAATGCTATTATAACTTTTCGAGTTAGATTTTCTCTTGTACAATCGCGCAAAATTTCGGTAATTAACACCAGCTAAATACTCCCAGACATAAATCGTCGATCTGTCTACCAATACATCACTGTTTCCACAGTATGCAACCAATTGGGAGATACTATGACGTTCAAGCATTAATTCGGAGGTCAAACGGCCTCTCTGGTGTCGTGTCATGGATAATTTGGAGGATTTAAGGCCGTTAATATTGAATGCCTCGCCCATTGGTCTGCCACTGGTTAATGTGTGCTGGAGTAGTGATGCACGGCAGGCGAATGACAGAAGAACTGTGGTGCTGGTTTATCAAAGACGCCTTGCTACCAAAAATCAAAACATTCCAAACACACTGCGCGACAAGGAACAAAACATTCGAAGAACATTTTGTATGCAACCGAGCCTGCTGCTCTCAGTCGCGCGGCGCCTTGCGGCAACGCGCTGCGTCATCAACTCGTTGATCGATTACTCGCTCCTAACGTATCAAAAAGCGATCGGTAATTTGTATTGTGTATAATTTAACCTAAGGGTCAGCTCATACCGAGACGCGACGCGAACGACGCGACGCTGCGCGCACCTTGAGAATTCAAAATACGTTGCGCAACGTATTCTGAATTTCCACAACGAAATGTGTATCTTTTCGTGTAAAAATTATAGTTATATTTTGAATCGCTTTTTTAAAGTGTGCGCGCAGCGTCGCGTCGCTTCGCGACTCGGTGTGAGCTGACTCTAACTTGAAATCCGTCTTTTTTTTTTGTATAGATATTGGATCCATTTTGATTTTTAAAGTAAGAGTAAGGCATAAAAATGATTATCCAAAAAGATCCTTGGAAAAATTCAATGTTAAGATTTCGTCAGAAACACATTAGCATGGCCTGGATAGGACAAAGTAGGTAATTATAATAAAATATTCAATCTCTCGTTAGGTATATGGATCAAAGGCTTAATTCAGAAAGCTGTACTACTGTACACTATCATAATCTTCTCGATACGTTAGGATCGACGATCGTGCTGTCGCGTCGCGCCTGTCTGCGCGAGGTAAACACTGCCCGCTTTGAAAAATACTTCTTCTTCTTTATTGACGTCTTGGACTTTTCTGTATTGTTTTTGCAAACCCTCAACCACTTTTTCACCTGAATTATAGCCGAGGTTGAAATGATGCATTCGACGATGTTTCACTCGTTTGTGTCATGTATTTTCACTAACGGCTCCGTCTGTTCGACACCTAGTATGTGTTTGTCGTACATGTAAGTATTGCTCCATTCAAAGGTTATTTTAATTTAGCTAAAATTAGTTAATTAAATTTGAATTTAAATTAAGTTCTATTAACCCTTTCTCGTGTCATTTTGACCTCGGCCTCGTATGTCGAATCTCTAATTATCAGACTTAATTAAGCGTCTTTACACACACAGACTAATTGAAAGCTATCAGCCAATTAGATTCTTCAGACAGAAACAAGTACTCTCTGTACGTGATAGACATTTTTAATGAAAGCTCTATCGACATTGTTTGACCCGCAATTGGCTAATTATGCTAGTAGGATGCGGGTCGACTATGGTTCTTGTTCTGATGGGTTAGTCTTATTTCACAAAAAAAAAACTGTTTTTGGATGGTTTTTATGCAAAATAGTATACATACTGACGGAAAACTAAAGTGAACAAAAAAAATAAGTGTTCGTAGGCCGCTACGCTAGCGCTACGAGCGTAGCGTTCGTAGTACTTGTCTACGCTAAAGCACCGTGCCATCGAAAACACGTTTTGTAAAGTTCCGTTCGCCGTCGAAACCACGTCGTTTGCCAAAACGATACCTTTAACAGTTTCTAAAAGGACAATTTTCGTAAAAGTTGATATTTTCACGAAGAATTTTCCATATTCGACCCCATTTTGGTCGTTAGTTGAAAATCTGAAAGCATTGTATTGTGTCTTTTTCACTCATTCATTCATTTAAATCGGTCCATCTATCTGCGTAAATGTCCCCTTCTGGCTTTATGGGGCTTTCTAGTGGACTGTCCAAACGGATAGTCATGGACGCACTGGAATACTGCCATGAAAAGTATGGCAAATTTATAATTTTATTGCCATAAATGAATCTGAATGGAACATTAGAAATATTAATACGAGACTAAACATATCTAAACTTTATTAATACTGATATATACTATGCAGGTTTTCCCCTGGATTCACGGACCAGGGGGGGACACTTTTCCAAGAAAATCATCATACTTTATCTTTCTAAATGACTTTATAATACTTTCGTTAGGGTAGAGTTTTATTTTTCATCCTTTTGTTCGCCACCTGGTGTATTGTACGTGGGCCTGTTTCGGACTAAAACGGAATATAATACTTGAGTTATTATGTAACGTGGGTTATAAAGTTGTTGTTTTTTTAAAGGTTCAGAGAAATACTGTAAATCAAGAAGTTCTGAAATAAAACAAACATCATGGGATCTAAATACTTGTAATCGGTATAAAAAACGTCACGGTTTTCGAAACTTGTAAGAGCGGTAATAAAGAGATATAACATCACGCTGTAATCCCATTAAGGTTAGGCAGAAGTGTACCTTATAGTACACCCACATTTTGACAGTTATGTTTAAGTCCCATGTACAAGCGAAGTGTCCAGCAAAAAAAATACCGGCCAAGTGCGAGTCGGACTCGCGCACGAAAGGTTCCGTACCATTATATAAAAACGATAAAAAAAAATTTTATTCTGTTTTTATTTGTTGTTATAGCAGCAACACAAATACATGATCTGTAAAAATTTCAACTGCCTAACTATCACGGTTCATGAGATACAGCCTGGTGACAGACGGACGGACGGACGGACAGCGGAGTCTCAGTAATAGGGTCCCGTTTGACCCTCCGGGTACGGAACCCTAAAAACACGTCCAACCACGACGTCTAAATTAAAAGATATTCCTGTTATTTAATCAAATAACATTGCCCGAGCAATAAGCATTGAGATTCACGGAAACAGGCAACCCAACATAACCGTTACCATTACATTCCTCTAGTAAAAAAATCCAACTTTTATTTATCTTGAGGTCTGACTGACCCACGATCTAGTACCCTGATAGAGGTCCTAAATCACTGAAAACGTTTCTTTTATTTGTTCTGCAGCCATTCTTCATCGGTACGAGCGGGGGCTATTGAATACTAAGTCGGACATAGGTAATTTTTGTTGTTCAGGTAATTTTATGTTCCAGAGTAATGTTCTGTGCCAGGGTAATTTATATGAGTAATATTGTTGTAGGAAAACACATTTATTGTTGTGATGTTTGTTCTTTTATTTTTGTGTGGTTCATTTTTTGTTTGTGTTAGCTTTCTTCGTTTTACGAGAGCCGTCTGGAAATGAATGAGATTTATGTAGTACATGAAGAAACCTTCCTCAAACACAAAAAAAACATCACCCACATCGCATTAAAAAAAAGTTTCTGTTAATAAATGTGGAAACCAGTAAAAATGTGGGAATGTAAGGTGAGTTAAGTGGCAACACTGATTGAATGAGGGAATATAAGACGATGGAGTGACAACACTGTATGTCAAGGACGGATGCGCAGAGACGAATAGAAGTACGACGACGACGACAGATGTAAGACGTTTAATTTTGAAAAGTGTATTAAATATCTAAGAAGTTAGCTTGCCGTTTTATTCGGAATCCCACCACACACTACATTATATGTTACTGGTTTCCACATCTTTTATCACTGAAACTTTTTTTTTAATGCGATGTGGGTGATGTTTTTGGTTTGAGATCAATACTTCCGTTACATATATTTTGTTATATAAACCAGTTCAAGTTAGACGCTAAACACCCAAAAAAAAACTTTCCACAAGGTGTTGTTTTGCATGCTCGTCAAAATTTGAGGAGGTTGTCACAAATTACATAAATAATCAATTGAAATTACGGTTACTAGTTAATAATTAATAAACCCTGATTTTTTCGTTATTTAAGATTTTAAGATTGTCAGTATTTCAGTATAACTCCCTTAACGTGGTTATAGGGTAAGGATCGGACGAGCCGCGTTTAAAACACGGGTGTTTCAAACTTTCCGATTTCCATAAATGAGAAAAAAAATACCTACCCATTTTATTATTGATTCGGGTCGAGAATCATTAGCATAGTTACCTCCTTGAATTTGAAGAGGATGCAAAACAACACCTTGTATATTGATAAAATAAAATATATAATATGCATGAAGCATGATGGCCTCACAGCCACAAGACATTCCCCTATTATGTCTATCTTTGAGAAAAATTGCTTAAAATATCATCATTCTGTATCACACATTATTTGATTAAAAAACGTATTACAAATACATTTCAGTGCTCAATCAACATCAAATCGAACCTCATACAGACAGACTGTTTGACTTTCACAAACATCTCATGCATAACAAAAGGCGATCCTCAATCAATGAAAGCTGAAACGTAACGTTTCAGTTCCACAAAGCCGAGGGTTTCAGTAGGTTGAAAACAAAGGTAGGATACCTGCGAGCTCGAGAGGAATTGAGCGCGAAAGTGAACGATGTGCAATCGGAGACGGTAAAGAGCTTCGTTTAAAGTACATATACAGGGTGGCCAAAAAGTCGTTGATAAAACTCTTACTACTCTTCTGAAAAGTGACCCCCTATTACAAGTTTTGGCGCATTTAATAGGAGTTCTGAAAAGCTATTCCACATGGCCATGAGTGGCTCTTATATCTTTCTAGGACTAAAAAACAAAACAACTGAAATAATTGCTTTAATAAAACAAAACATTTTACAATAAATGCTCAAAATTCCTGCCTCTGACCATAATACATAGACAGCACCGTTTAATAAAATTCCTACACAACCTACGGAATGCACCTTTGTTGTTAGTAACTTGTACCCTAGCAAATTCGAACTTTTGTCGTAGTTCTTGTTCGCTATTGTTCTCTCCTTGGTAACTATTTCTTTAAAATAGCCCCAAAGAAAAAAATCTAATGGATTTATATCGACAACCGGGGTGACGACGCAATAGGTCCGCCTCGACTAATCCACCGGTTGGGGAAGCGCTCGTTCGTAGAAGCAAGAATAGCAGAAATGTGGCTGCAACACGACGGCGCCCCGCCTCACTACGCTCGAGCAGTTAGAGATCATTTGAACGAGCGCTTCCCTTACTGGTGGATTGGTCGAGGTGGACCTATTGCGTGGCCACCCCGGTCGCCCGATTTAAATCCATTAGATTTTTTTCTTTGGGGCTATTTTAAAGAAATAGTTTATCAAAGAGAGAACAATAGCAAACAAAAACTACGATAAAAGCTCGAATTTGCTAGGGTACAAGTTACTAGAAGGTGCATTCCGTAGGTATCGTAGGAATTTTATAAGACGGTGCTTATGATGTATTATGGTCAGAGGCAGGAATTTTGAGCATTTATTGTAAAATGTTTTGTTTTAATAAAGCAATTATTTCACAATCGTTGTTTTGTTTTTTAGTCATGTGTAACACCTTTTCAGAATCCCTATTAAATACGCCAAAACTTGTAATAGGGGGTCAATTTTCAGAAGAGTATTTTTTTTTTTACAGTGGGGTCCGAAGTAAATAAAAAGTAAGGATTTGAGAAAAAATATTCCGTAAAACTTAATACTATCTTCAAGACACCCAATAAACAACCATAAATAGCATGTCTAATGCAAGGACTCATCAGTAGCAATCTAGTGAAAATTATAAAAAAGATACATGATGTAGATTTTTCGGAATTTTAATAAGAATTAGTAAAAAAAAGTCAATTTTCTCATAAAACACAAAATAAATTATAACTCTGCAGGGTTGACCTTAAGGACCTCCCGTAGAACAATTTTTGGCAGCTGATGACCCATTCTAACCCCTGGTTGCGTTTGATCCACGACTTTTTGGCCACCCTGTATATTGAGAGATTCCGATTTGTACTGATATGCCTACAAAAGGCATACCAGTGCAAATCGGAATATATCGATAAAGAACTAAAAGTTTATCTAAACACATACGATTTATACATTTTTAAATTTTATCAATTTTTTATCAATTTTTTATCAATTTTTTATCAATGTTTATTTAATGTGATCAATTTTATACATTTCATCATTTTTACGTTTTATCAGTGTATGTAATCAATTTTAATGTTATTATTAATATCAATTTTATAGTTTTATCGATTTTATAATTTTGTTTTTTTTATTATTGTATTTTAGTTATTTTTTAATAGGCATAGTATTTAAAAAAACTTAGTCAATTTTACCAATGTTATTAATTACCTACATAATTGTTATTTCTTATTGGTTCTTAATGTATTTAAATAACAACTTACTATAATTGGTATTTGTGCAAAAAAATGACTTAAAATATGTATTTGTTTATGTTCTCGAGCGTATTGCTCTCGTGGGCTGCAGTTGATAATGAAATCAGCGTCAGGTGGTACACCTTGTGTTGTCATCTGGCATTATGCTGAGCTGAGTCCCTTTCGGCACTATTAGTCTTCCTTGTTTATTTATTTTGTATAATTTTATGGTGATATTAATGCAAAATAAAACTTACATACTCGTACATAAAATAAATTTAAGTCGCGATTCGTGTCTGTCTGTGTGACCGTGTTCTATTGACTCACGGGCAGTGAGGACTACTGATCGTTGGATTTGTTTAGCTCGACCCGATAGATGTTTTACGAGATTTGCCGCGACACCCTTTGGCTCATATATGCTATAAATCCACAATATAATGCATTAATATCAAGGTCTCATAAAATAACCTAAAAAAATCGCAATCGAGAAATCTCAATGTTTTTATAATTCTTAAAAACGTGTGAAGCAGGAAAGGTCGCTAGTTGCGATTAAAAACAATGCGGAAAAAAATGAAGACTCGGAAAAACATTTTCAGACATAAAGCTCAAGACAGTAAATTCTCCCCAAAGTGCCATAAAAAAACCCCCGACGGACAAAACCTCTAAAAAAACAAAAATAAAATTAATCCAAGCGTCGTAGCGTTGGGGGTCCGCTTTGTTTGTATAGATATTTTTATGTACTAAGCGGTCTACTTAGCGGTCCCCCGACGCTACGACGCTTGGATTAATTTTATTTTTGGTTTTTTAGAGGTATTGTCCGTCGGGGGTTTTTTAAATTTTTGATTTAATTTTTATTTCATGCTTTTTAAACTTAAATTATTTTTTCTTAGCCTTAACCTTCCACTTTTTTTGGTGTTGCGCCTCTTCTCGCTTATTAACGAAAACAAGGAAAGATATTAATTTAAAAAAAACTTGAGCTTATAGGGGGGAGGGGGGTGTACAGCCTACCCCCCTGGCGATGCCCATGGTGAGAAAGTGACAAGATTTCAAATTTCCAATCAACTAGACCCGTAGAAGTTGTTTAAATCCCTTCATCAACTAGAAAAGAGGTGATAAGCTTCAAACGGCTGAGCAGATTTTCTCGAAACATAGCTAAGAACACTCTCGATTAAAATACCTTTCAAATGACACCAATTTTATCAAAATCGCTTCATCCGTTTGGGAGCTACGATGCCACAGACAGACACACAGATACACAGATACACAGATACACACGTCAAACTTATAACACCCCTCTTTTTTGGTCGGGGGTTAAAAAATAGACATAAAAATATCGGTGTTGTAAGGTTCATATCATAAACATTACACCATATTACTCATCATCGTCATCATCAGCCTATAAAGTTCCCACTGCTGGGACACAGGCCTCCTCTCTATGAGAGGGAGTGGGTTGTAATCCACCACGCGGGCCCAGTACGGGTTGGTAGATGTAACATGTCTTCGAATTTTTAGTTCTAGGACATGCTGGTTTCCTCACGATGTTTTCCTTCACCGTTTTTGAGGGCAGCGGTGATGAAATAAATTACACTAAGTAATGCGCCTGCTTGGGTTCGTACCCGCGGTTTACTGCTTGTAAGTCGGGGCTGCAACCACTGGGCCACCGCTGCACACCATATTACTCAATTCTGGCCAATCACTGCTGCTGCTCAATACATCCTCGTTGGTCCCAACCGCGAATGTTGAGCATGAGGTCTTAGGTTCGATTCTCAGGTCGGGCACGGTGAATTGAAATTTCTTAATAGTAGTCTAGATTTGTGCCCGGTTGATGGCAATAGGCTCACCCCCTATTACAATGAACTTAAAAATAACTAGCGAAATGTGGGTGTACTTTAGGTACTCCTCTGCCTAACCGTTCTGGGATTAAAGGCACGATGTTATTGTTACGTTATTACTCAATAACCCATTATGTATTAAACCAAAGAACACAATGCAAAAATACTGTTTCCTACTGGCTTACCATGACCTCTAAAAGCAGTATTGTTTTACTCTTATTCCAGTGTGGGAAAGAGACGGAGCTATACAGGACGTCTAGCGCCATCTCTTTCCCACACTGAAAAAGAAGTAAAACAATAATGTTTTACGACGTCATGGTAGGCCACCAGGAGCATCAAGTTTATAGCACCAAAAGTACTACGTATGAATGTCCTAAAAGTAGTTTCCGAGATAAAACTAGTCTTTGACGACTTTATCACGACACCCTACTGTAATAATTTCGACAATAATTGGAAAGTTGATCACTTAAGTCGTACCAAGGAAACAGATGACGTTTAAGGCATTACATTTCGACCATAATTTTTATTTTCTCGTAACTATTACGCCTTAAAAAAATGAACATGGTTTAGCTTGCGGATATGTTCGCACATGCATGTAAAAGTATGACATAAAATACCAGATAGTTAATGATGTGTAAAAACTCCGTACTTTAACAAAATTCATCAGCTAAAAAAAACCAGTTAGCGCAGATCTCTCATTGGACGGAAAATCTCTACTAAGCTAAGCCACGTTATACTGGAAATGTATGGTTTCAGGTGTCGCCGATTTCGTAAGGAAACCGGCATGTCCTAGAACAAAAAAATCGAAGACATGTGACATCTACCAACCAGCACTGGGCCCGCTTGGTGGATTACAGCCCACTACCTCTCATAGAGAGGAGGCTTGTGTCCCAGCAGTGGGAACACTATAGGCTGATGATGATGATGAGGTGTCGCCGTTTGTACATCTTTGTCTGGACAAACAAACACACATCCCAACAAACTAACTATATGTAGTCCAAACAGAGATAAAACTACAATAACAATTCTGACATGGAGGGGTCAATCTAACAAATGGAGAACTAAGTGCCGATTAGCGGTTTATAGTGCCCGACAACATATTTGATACTTTCAGCGTATCAAAAATGTTTAGCACGCTATAAAATACTAAATTACAGGTGAACCGTTGCCATTAGGTTATGAGATTGACTTGCTAGATAATGCCCGTGGTTTTGTCCGTGAAGAATACTTCCTAGATTCTCCTTTATTTGTAAAATATATGAGAAACTAGCTGTCCCGCGCAACTTCGTCTGTGTTCCATTTTCCCCGTTTTCGCAACATTTTTCATTGCTGCTCCGCTCCGTTTGGCCGTAGCGTAATGATATATAGCCTATGTCCTTTCTCAGGTTGAAATCTATCTTCTTGCTAAATTTCATTAAGATCCGATTAGCCGTTTAGTCGTGAAAAGGTAACAAACAAACAAACAAACAGAGTGACATTCGCATTTATAATATTAGTATGGATCCGACCAAATTATTATTACTCGTCATCCCATCAGACACGTCCTTTCTTGCTAAGACATACTTACAAAATTTAGAAAAAAAACACGTTTGAAACAAAATCACAGATCAAAAAAAAAAGCATTCGTTTCAACGAAGACTTTCGTTCGAATCTTACAATCGACACCACTTCACAGACAGACAAACTATCATATGTATGAGTTAGAATATGGTTTATGTCGTAACAAAACTTTGGAGGCTCTCAAATCTTTTACTCTATGTTTTGTTTATGAGCCTGATCCGTAAACTCGGTCAAGGATACTTCACAACACAAGTAGTTTCTGTTGTTTGATAAAAGTCTTTGTTATTTACTCTTCTTACAATTAATTATGTTCAAGGATTTAGGCTTTAATCATAAATCATAATTATTTACTGTTGAGGTTGTGTGCCGTAATGGATTTAGGATTATCGTCATTATTTGCCTAGCCTAGCCTAGGATTTCAGTCTAACTGGATGCAGCTCAATACCAGTATTTTACATGAAGCGACCGCCTATCTGACCTCCGCAACCTAGTTACTACTGGGTTATACGATACTCATTGGTAAGACTGGTTCTCAGAATTTCAGGCCATCGACCATATCTAAAGACTATCAAAGCCGGGTACAACCGGGACCAACGTTTGCCTCTATCTCGTGTCCAGGCAGTTACATACTTTGGGAAAAGGCTAAACCAGTCATGATAAAACAATATCTAACAATGCTATTAATCTATGATTCCAAACTGTTCAGAAACAAAATACTTAGGCTTTCGACTAAGTTTCTGTTTAGTATTACATAATATAATATCTGTCTAGACATAGCATGATCATGCACTTAATAGTTATTTAACTACTGAAATAGACCTTCAAATTACTTGCAGAATATTCTATAATACCCTATTTGTTTTGTTATGATTCACAAGGTCAATGCTTTTGTATGTGTTTTGCCTTCAGGGGAATATCGTAAATTGAAAGGCAGATTATTTGATTTATTGAGCCTGGATTTATACCCAGTTGGTGGCCTAGGCTCGCCCAATGTAACATGACACCTAAACATCATCATTTTGGGGTCGTTTTCCAGTCTAACCGAATGCAATTGAATACTAGTATTTTAACTGGAGCGACTGCCTATCGAGCTTTCACAACTCATTTACTACTATAAAATACAATACTCCTTGGTAAGACTGGTTGTCGAACCTTCGGGCTACTGACTACCTGTAACCACTGCCAAAGATCTACAAATGACAGCCGAGACCACCACCGGCTTAACGTGCTTTCAGAATATGCCCCGAAACCCGCAAATAATTGTACGAGAACTTACTGCTAGGATAAAGAGTAGCCTATATCGGAATCCAGGATGTGATCAACCTGTGTGCCATAATTTCTTGGAATCCATTTTGCCATAAGGCGTGAATGGACGTACAGCAAATATTATTGCATTTATAATTTTAAAAGTATGGAAGTAACAATGGGACCGCCACAAAATATTCGTATAGAACAATGCATGTTATTTTTGTGTTCGCCTTTTCATATGAACCATATCAAAATTAACAGGCCTACTTCTCTATTTTCCCTTTATATCCAAAAACTCCGGCCCACATATTTTACTACGTACCTGCCGGCAATTTGTCCAAAAACTACCTTACCTTAACGACCAAACATTTTTGGTACAAACGGTAGCAAAAAGTGTTAGGAACACTTTCGTTCAGTAACAAGACTGATAGATATATGGAGCAGGGGGAACACCGACAATTTTGTAGTGTTGCGACAAATTGGCAAAGTGAAAAATTGTGCAGCTGACAGGACGGAATTAGGGTTGCCAAACGTAGTAGTTTTAATTGTTTTTTTCGCCGAATTTTGGTAGAGTGTAGTGTGTGCATGCTGGTGAACAATTTTGTATGCAGTCAAAAATATTTAGTGTTCTTTTTTTGTATCGTTCTATTGGATTTTTAAACTTATACAGGTGAGTTTTATACATCCCGTAAGTTTTATTAAGTGTGAGGATACAACACCCGCTTTTTACAGCTCCATAAATACGTACAAAAAAACACAACATACATAATTTAGCAACTCAAAACCTCAGAGGCAGGTTGCACAGAACGGCGACGTTGACTTTTCCAAACGAGAGTTTTGAGTAATCCCCGCTTACACCCCAACCCTTGTTTAAAACCACTTCTTCCTTTATCCCTCATCTCTAAAATGCACCCCACCTGTAGTAATTATGACAGCAACATCTCTAATGACCTCAGTAACCGCTTGAATTATTATGAGGACCGGCACCCCTGTATCTTTTGCGAATTTCTACCAAAGAAGCAAGATAAGCCGGCGTTGACTCTGTTAAATTAAAATGTAACCTTCCCCTTCATAATTCTCTTTGTTGCGGTTTGATAAAGAATAATAATACAAGGTAAAAAGTACAGCTATTTTTACCATTCGTCACAACTGCATGGTATAAGTCAAATGAATAAAGTATCTATAGAAGAAACGGCCCAAATTAAAACACGACAATTAACACAGCTGTTGTCTGACTTTTCTCGCCCCTTATAGTTATGCTCACCCCCTAATACATGGACCTAACAGATTTGGAATTTGTTTGAACTCAAGACAATGTTTATGTTCTTTCTTTCTCAAAATTAGCTTAGTGAACCTCACGCATAGTTTTTTTTTACTTTTTTTTTTATCCTTTATTTTTATTTTATTCGTCTGTATGCACGTGTAAGCGGGCACGCCCTTTGTCTGGAGGCTTTATTTATTCTTGAGTATATTTTTAATATTTTATTTTATTATTGGTGTGTGCTAGCTGACATGTGACATTAATTTGATGTAATGGATTCCTTGTTTATATAAACTTGAACAGTATTGTATAGAATCTGGTTCTTCTAACCTAACAGACAGATGTGCCGCTGGGGAGTTTTTTCCGCCACTTCTTCTTCCCAGCTAAAACACTAGGAAGTGGCGAAGGACGGGCGTTTTGGGGGACTGTCTCTTGTAATTTTGACGTTCAAAAAGTGCTGATTATCAGCCTAGTTTGAATAAATGACTTTTGATTTTGATTTTGATTCCAAATGTGTGTGTTATGAGGTATACCTCAACCTAACCCATCGGGGATTACAGGCGTGATATTATGTATAATAATAATATTGGACTGGCGTAAGCTACGGAAAAGCTTGTCATTAGCTTTGAAATTCGTTGTAGAAACACGAATCGCTTTAAAAGCTTGACGCTATCTGGTCCAATACAAATCTCGCATGATTAATCAATCTTAGTTAAGGCATGCAAATGAAACGTCACGTCTATTAATTACTGGCCTGTGTTCAAAATCCCACCTGTTTTTTACCGGCCAAAGTCAGGAGTACCTTAAATTTATTGCAGTTACTAAATTCGGAGTTTGCAGCGCTCATTACAATAAAGTACATAAAACACGAACCCACCTAACCGAAGTACGTTTATCTTTGTTAACGAAAGTTTAACGATTAATTACGTTTAGTTTTAATCTTAGTGGTGTAACTCACCGGTTATGGAGTAAGTGAATTGTGATTATTTATTGTAGGTCGTGTTGAAATGATTAATCATTTCTTATTAAACTGTTTACCTCATTAACTGATTGTTAAATGTTTGCAAAATGTGCTTACTTTAATGAATAAAAATGTTTCGAAAATCATTCCAAAGGTAAATCTCGAACTTTATAAAATAACCCATAAAATTAGCATAAAAATTCTCTGTTTACGGCATTCCTAGACAAAAATATAAGAACAAACAAACAGGTCGCATAAAACCTGAAAGGGAGAACTCATTAAGTTATTCTCAAAGAAAAACAGAGGCGGGAAATATTAATTAAAACCTCCTTCGTGTAAGGACCACGGTTACTGAGACTGCGGCAAACTTCTTGAAGTGCAAAATATTCTTTGAAAGAGAAAAAAGAAAGTTTTCGTCTCTCGCTTCGTTGTTGATGACGCAGCAAGCTTTTGAAGTCGACAGGTCCCTCCTGCCTTCGATCTAACGCGAAGCTTTTGAAGTTGATCGGTCGCGGCTCCGATCTATCGGCAAAGGCTAATTGGGGTTAGAGGTGAAAACTTAGTCATAACTCAACTTGATAAAATGTGATTGGCTGGCGCGTTTTGAATTTAGAACGATCTTTATTTTTATAAGCTGTTATTTAACTTGGCTTGTTATTAAGTTAGTATGCATTGGTCAAATCTTGCAACTGAATTTCGAACCTGTTTCTCCCAACCGATTAAGCTGAAAGCACACACCTTTGGTTCTGGTAATAATATATTTTAATAACAGACATGACTTGATCCTGCAGCCAGGATCGGTTCCTCACGAGAGATCTCCTTAACGGTGTATAGCACGGACACGAAACTTTGTACCTATACCGTGTTCAATGTTGATAGTTAAACCTAATTTTCCGCTTCACATTTTGATAATAGATTGTTTTTCTTTTTTCAATTTATTACATTAGGTGGTGGTGCACGCGACTTCACCCGAACGGGCCAAAATTTATTTCGTAGAAATGTACCTCAGAGATACAAATTATCCTGTGTCCAAACACATCAGGTCCACTGATGCCAAATTTCGTCGAAATCTATCTAGCCGTTGATGTGTGACAAAGTACCAATCAAACGGAGCTACTTTCAGATTTATAATGTTTATCATAGTATGGAACGAAATATGGATTCTGTACGTTTTAAAATACGGAAGAATTTAACATAAGACCTGTGAGTGCTCCTTTGAATTCAAGCGCCTTTTAAGACGAAGTGTCTGAAGTTATTAAACTTGGCAGGGATTGCAGATTGTAGTGTTTAGTAGTGCCGTGTCAATTATAAATAAAAAGAGGAAGTGCGGGGAGCAAGGTAGCTGGTGGGTAAAAATGTAAGCTACGTATTTAATTTCCAAATGTATAAGTGTGGAACATACAGAAGTTCTAATCTAAGTGGTCAACTGTAGATTTTAAATAGAATTGTTGCCTCCCGACCTCCACAACTCAGTTATAGGATAAATAAGTCAATATCAATTGTAACTTAAGCCTATTTCGTTTTTGTTTTTTCATAATACCGTGTCCACCGCTAAGATTTTCTCCTGTATCATGGGTGAGTTTACAAACATTTAAATTCACTTTCACAAACAGCCAGACCAGAAACAACTACCTGTAGGCCATACAAATATTTGTTCCATTCGGGAATCGAACCCACGACACGCAGCGCATCACCCAATCGCTCAACCGCTGTGCCAAACGTGCTGTCAAACGCGTGTCAACATGTCTGTCGCCTATGACTTTTCTGACCTTCCTAATATGAGAGTTTGTTCAAAATCTGGCATTAATCCAAAAAGTACGTCCTCTGTTCGACAGATTTTTAAGTTGTCAATTCGATACACGTGTTTTTCAAGGTTCCCTATCCATTTGCATAAAATTTTAAGACCTAATATAACTTAGCATAATTTTGTTAGGCATAATTATATTTTCGCATAATTTTTTAAGCATAATTTGTCTAACCATAATAATGATTAAGCATAATATTCTAAAGCATAAATTTATTAAGCATAAAGTTCTAAAGCATAACTTTTTTGTAAGCAAGCATGCAAGCAAGCATGCAGCATACAAGCAAGCATGCAAGCATTCAAGCATGCAGCATGCAGCAGGCAGGGTTTCTTTCACGGCTCCGGCGCTGCAGGCCTTCGGCGGCCCCACGCGTGCAAATCGTCGCAGACGGCTTTCGCTCACCACCGCAGCTTCAGCTTGTTGGCCGGCTTCGCCGGCCAGCCTCAGCCGCGGCGGATCGCTCGCAGCCGCCTACTCCTCAGCCCGCGGGCCGCCTCGCCCCTTCGCGCCTACGCGATTTTAAATTACACTCTAGGGGTAGGACAAACAAGACTACGTGGAGTCGGTTTTGCAGTAATTCGGTTCTGTCACTAACTTTTGTTGCACAGCATATTAAATTTTTAACCTAGTTAGTTTAATTTTTAGGCCTACTAACGTTATGCGAATCAAATTTATGCCAAAACAAATTAGTCTTTAAGATGATTATGCCAACATAAAATGTATGCCTAAAAAAATTATACCGAAATATTATTATGCCAAAACAAATTGTGCCAAAATCGTTATGCCGAAGTATATTAGGACAAAGAACATTATGCGAATAGAAGGGCTCCCGTTTTTCAATTGCGTATAAACTCAAGTTAATCTTAGAGTCCACCGATTAATGATAAAGGAAATAATATCATAAGCAAACGCCACTATTAGCATTAACAAAATTAATTGACGCTTCTACTTTGCTAAGGACCTTTTCGCTGTAAAACTTAACGTCATTCTCTTTGTTATGATGGCTAATATTATAGCATCGTCACGATTGGGCAACATAACATAACATACCATAACATAACAACATAACATAACATAACATAACATAACATAACACAACATAACATAACATAACATAACATAACATAACATAACATAACATAACATAACATTGCGTACACGCGCGTTCGATTTTCAAAAGTGCATAATTTCGCGCGTGTAGTCCGGTACGAAGTTATACACAAACACGCTAGTCTGAAACCTCTTTAGCGAGGCAGGTAGACAAAAACTGATAAATTATAAATGTTGTTGATTGATCACTTTACACAAGTAAAACATATCTTCGGAACTAAGGTTTGAGTTGAACAGCAACATTTGTATACAATTGTAAACTTAATGGTCTTTCAAGTGGAGAAAGTTCGTAAGTTAGTTTAACTCACTTCCTCGTAACTAGTTCCAACTATGTTATTAAAATGCAGTGATTCAGAAATAAGAGAAATACGAAAGGGACTTACTTTGTATTTTATTCTGGGAAAAATATTATGCAATATTTTTTAAAGTTACGAAGTATTTATACAATTTTTACACTGGACATGCACTGTTACACTTTTGAAAAAGGCACAGAATAAACATACAAGCCTTTTTAGGGTTCCGTAGCCGAATGGCAAAAAACGGACCATTACGTCGATTCTGTAAAATTCAGACGACAACTTACATCTCACATCGCTATCCATTGTCACTTCGCGTAAGGTTCAAAATGACCTTGATTTTGTTGCCAAGGGAATTACCTTACAGAATGCCACTTCTTACGTTATCTCATACTTTATCTGTCAAAATCTCCCTGTTAATTTAGTTCAACTCGCTGACACGCTCGTAGTGGTGGCGCTAGTATAAAATCGAATTATCAACCGGGTTTTTAGAATGTCAATCAAGAAACTCACACCGCATATCTGATTCGTCATTTCTGTCTGCCTGGCTGTCCGTCCGTATGTCACAACCACTTTATTTCAAAACTATTAGGACTACAAATAATCGAATATTGGTAGCGCTTTACGATTTAATTTACAAAAAAAAAAAAGATTGCATACATACATACATGGAACTGAAGATAAAAAAACAAAAACAATAAATCTATACGTGCGCAGGCCTTTAAAATGACATTGAGGTTCCTAAAATGCTTTTTTCTCAAAGTGAATCGTTTCAAAGATAGATAGTTGCAAAGTGGTAAACTGAGTGTGGGACACCCTCTAATTTCTTAAGTAAGAGGAGGAAAATTCTGAAAAGAATGTAGGATTGTAGAACGTAAAAAATACTTTTAACCAAAATTGGTTTGAATAAGATTTGTGTTTAGATTTTGAGATTTGTCATCAAACTGCAGCAGTAACTTTGTTTTTCATTAACATACTATAAACACAAATTTAGCTTTGCTGTTGAATGTAATAAAATACGACATAATATGAAAGAGCCTTTAAAATTATTTTATTGTATTATTTGGTGCTACGGAACCATTTGTGCGTGTGAGTACGACTCGCACTTGGCCGGTTTTTATACTCTAAATGTAAATAGATTTTTTAATATAGCTTTTTGCTGCTTCCTGCATGATTACCACTGAGAAGAAACATCGAAATTAACTTAGAGGTCAAGCTGACTTCTACCTTTTTAGTATCAAATTCATCATCTGCTTAGCCTTTTCCCAATTATTTTAGGATCTATTACCAGTATAATCACCTGGTTGCAGCTAAATACCAAAATTTTACGTAGTTACCGACTGGCTATACTGACTGGCTGGCTGGTATCTCAAAAACCCAGTTAGTGGGTAATACGATACCCTGCGGTAAGACTAGTTGTCCGACTTTCGAGCTTGGGAGTCCGTAATGACTGTTAAAGATCTGCAAATGACAGCCGGTATCGGCTTAAAGTGTTCTTTTTATAATCCAATCATGGGATCATAATAACATTTTGATCAAATGATGACACACACCACATTCTTTCATTTAAAATTAGAATATTAACTTCACCTGCCAGTAATAAAACACGCATTTCAATGAAATAACTCCAAAATAATTTAATATTTGAACGTTTCCTGTTGTGTCGTAAAACGACTCTTGAAATAAATTGTGTGTTAACCGAATTTTCGTTTGTGCTGGCTTTAGTTGTTTGAAATATTACCTTTTGTTTTTGTGTTTTTACCTTTTTAAGGTGGTCTGACTTTCTGACTATTTAATTTACAAATGAGAATGAAATTACTGGTAAATTTAATTGGATTGTCTATCTTGTGATGATTGTGTTGAACTTTATGTCTCGGAATAACAAGGTTATTAAATTATTTATTCTTTATCGTGTGGTGGGTGTCAGAGTTTTTATGCCGCCGCTTTAAGCTGGTTTCCTCACGATGTTTTTCCTTTACCGTTCGGTACAAGTGATAATTATATAATACGCATATTAATCCGAGGTGCGTGACTTGAAAACTTGAGACTTATGACTTGGCAGTCCGACGGTCACACCACTAGGATATCACTCCTTATGAGGGATCTCTAGTAGGCTTTTCTCCATACAAACTTATTCCGATGTTTTCTTCGTGGATAATGCGTCTAGAGCAATGTTTACTTTTCCAAAAAATCTAGGTCTTATACATTACATGCTCTTAGTACATTCCCCTATCATTTCCTTTTTTTCAAAACATGGTTTATGCGCATTAGGGCTAATTCTCATTTTGGCAACCGACTCCCTAATTGACTACTTCTCATTATGGCCACTTCTCATTTTGGCTACTTCTGATTAGGGCTACTTCTCACTTGGGTTACTTCTCACTTGGGCTACTTCTCACTTGGGCTACTTCTCATTAGGGCTATTACTCATTGTATAACAATCCAAAACCGCGAAAAAACGCCCGTTTTTACCGCCATGTTCAGACGACTATCAGACAAATTAGATAAGTTTTTAACAAAAAAGAAAATAATAGAAGCATAGATATACTTTACCTCTAAATTTTGATATAAGAATTATTTAGATCAATTTAGTTTTGAAGAAGAAAACAGCGGAATACAAAACGTCTTTTGGTCAAGATTTTTTTAGGTAAAATCAGCCTGAGCTGCAGTTGTCCCTTTCGCACTTCACACATTGATAGCTCGCTTGGTCGGGCGAAGCGCGACAGCAATAGTTTCTTCAAATACCTATTCTTCAAATTCCTCGAGACTAAAGTCCCCTCTTAAAGTGCATATTATTAAAATTAAAGTGTACGTGTGTATCGAAACTCTTGGTAGCAATATCGCTAGTCTTACAACAACACCAGCAAAACATACCTACGTCATTTTAGGCACGCACGATCAAGCGGCAGTGACGCACACGGTTTAGAACGTTTCAGTATGTCTGTCGTCACCCATAGACAATGTTGAAAAGTCATGTGCTTTTAATATTTCACCCATAGAACACAATAATCCCTCTCCGTCACAGAAGTTAGTATGGTGGCATCCCACGTACAAAGTTCACCGTTACGTACCACTGACATATAACATGGCGCCTGTAATCTTCAGAGAGTTAGAATAGAATAGAATAAAACATCATTGTACACCAAAAATCAAACATAACGGGTTTACAAAATTACTAATTTTATGGTTACATCGGCGGTTTTATCGCTTATAGCGAGTTACGCATAGGTATACGTAGAATACCTTTCACCAGTTATGATTAAGTCTCATGTTATAGGTAGTGAGCCCATTGCCATCAACCGGGCACAAATTCAGAGGACGATACTGAAAAAATCCTGATAATTAAACACAATAACACTATGCCCGCAGTCGCGCTTGTCTTCACGAGACTAACGAGGCGGAGGAGACTAACGTAAAATATGCTTTCAATTATATTCAGCTATTTTTTTGGTCTCTTATCTAGTGGAGTGTTTAATACTTACTTAGCTCAAACACTCACTTTATTCCCAAGTTTGATCTCATATTTTACAGAGCACTAACTTAGGGCGCGTTCCCACTATGTCGTTATCGTAACGATTAATTTATCGTTGGACGACTGTCGTCTCTAGCTGTTCGCATTATGTCAACTCAATTGACGATCTGTCGTCACTGCAAAAAAAAAGTCGTGGACGACAGTTAATCGTGTCGTACTATATGTCGTCGCTGCAAAAATAAGTCGTGGACGACAGTTAATCGTGTCGTACTATATGTGAACATCTCCATTTAAAGACACTAGCCACGACGACGACGCTATAAACGACACGATAATCCGTCGTCACGGCATAGTGGGAACTGGGCCTTAGTATCACTTAACATTCCTTAAATAATAATATTTAAATAAATATTATATTGTTGACTCTCGAAGGTGACATTTACAAAACACAATTTTTTTATTTGTGTGGTTTTATTTATTTCTAGTGATACAAAAGTGCAAAACTGACCGATAAATTACTCGAAATAAGAGCTGTGTGTGCCGCCATCAATTATGTATTATTTTATTTTGCGACCAGCCCCTGCTTGGCCGGGTTCGCTTTGATAAGCTATAAACTGTAGTCTGAAATTAACTTTTTTTTTTTTACACTGGGTTTTACTCGAACATACATTAGACATTAGGATTTATACAAATAAATAATCTGGAATAAATTGTATTACCTACTGATAATAGAAACTGCATTAAAACCCGTTGCGTTGTTTAAAAGGGTTAGTCCCGCTCGCCACCCCCAGCGTTGCCTTCTCCGGTGGCAACTGGGATTTTTTCCAACAAAAATATCCCATTCGCCACCCGAGGAGAACAACCCGGTCAAACCACACATACTGCAGACATGAAAAGCGACGTAAATGTATAGTGTGTATGGATATTGACATTGTCATTATTTTTTCCACCTGTATAAAAGGCGTAAAGTGATAAAATATAGGCAAAAAAATAATATTATTTTTCGTTTTGAATATTTGAATACAAAATTGGTTTCAGTTGAAATCAAAACGCAATCTTAATCAATTTATAACTTCAAATTAATATTTTAACGCAATATGTTGGCGGGCTGCCAATATTTTAATGTTGGTGATTTAATTAAAATAATATTTAAGACCTAACCACAGTCGCCCTAGGCAATTCATTATGCGTAGGTTTTAATTATATGTTTAATACTAGTAAACGAGTAGGTATTATACCTTAAAAAAATACACAAACATCTACCAGTTATTTACCTAATTTGTTTTAAGATTTTTTAGTTAAAACTAGTTCTCAACACTTTTTACTGAACGGTTTTTTTAAACACCAGCATAAAGTGTTCTAAACATAATATATTAAAAGTAAATATATGGAAGAATAACCACATTATAGGTCATCCCTAGTGGTTAGTCCGCCAAAAAGGTATCAACGTTGCACTCCAGAAGAAATTCTTATGTAGCTCAATGTAGACAAAAACAACGAAAACATTGTTAAAAGCAAACTTTAATTCTAAAACTCTCACAACGTAACCAGACACAGTAACAGTTTTAAAGATCCGTATCCGTATTTCCAAGAACCGTTTCGAGCTAAGTACGTTTAATCTAGACATGTTACTGTTACTCAAGTTTCGAATCGACAATTCTCGATCAAAGTCACGGCGAATTCGCATTCGAAGTCGATAATCGATTCACGCCAACTGTGTATCTCATCACTATTTTAACCGCCTGAGTGTTGGTACGATAATTTAATCATTTCGAGAGAAAAAGTTGTCGGAGTGGTTTTAAAAATGATATAAAACTGAATGTAAGGCGTTGCTTGCTGTCGACTGTCTGTCTGCACCACTTAAACGGCTAAAGTTTAATAGAATTAGCGCCTTGGTGATTCATTCTTAAGGAAGTTACAAGATATTACCGCCTGCACTCAAAAAAGGGAAGAAAGACATTTTGTGTCCGATTATCGTAGACAGGATTACAATTTAGTTTTTACTTAAAATACTGTTTGATAATGGAGTGTTCCGTGCAGTGTTTACTCTTTGGGATACCAGTGACCGCTTTTAGGACCAAGTTGTCACATAGAAAAGCAGTTGTACTAAACATTTATGCAAATAGCCTCAATAAATATCATGGACACAGTCTCCGACATTAGTAGTCTAGTCTCAGTCTCCAGGGACTGACTTACATCGGATTTATCCTAAAAACTATTAAACCTAACTTTCTGAACGTTCAAGCAATCGTTCTGCTCACCTTCTCTAGGAGTACCTAATATCAAGATGGTTACAAAAAGTCACTTTTCTTGAAACACATTACCTACCAAATGAGAGAAACGAATCGCCACTTCGCTTAACCCCTATTTACACAAACTGACAATATTAAAATACTGTAATGGTTTGCCATTATCATTTGGTGCAGGTGCATCAGTATTCAAATATAGATGCGGTGGGGAAGCGATAGCGTTAATATTGTTTTACTCCTTTTACAGTGTAGGAAAGAGATGGCGCTAGACATCCTGTATAGCTCCGTCTCTTACTTACACTGGATTATTCCAGTGTGATAAAGCCAGAAAGCAGTATCGTCGCCACTACCATCATCGCGATTGACGTTAGAATTGTCTTATTAGGGTTGTTATATATGAGAGTTTACACCTTACGGGATTTCATACAAACTTTCAAGTCCTTACCTTCCGAAATGTCTGAACCGATTTTAAATAAACATGATACGCTTAAACAGGATATAGAGGTCTAAATAGCTACTAAAAAATATTTCCAAAATGTCTTTTAAAAACTTACTTTGAAATTCCTTTTTTTATAGATAACTAGCTGTCCCGCGCAACTTCGTCTGCGTTTTTCCACGTTTTCGCAACATTTTTCATTGCTGCTCCGCTCCTATTGGTTGTAGCGTGATGATATGTAGCCTATGTCCTTCCCTAGGTTAAACTCTATCTTCTTGCCAAATTTCATTAAGATCCGATCAGCCGTTTAGTCGTGAAAAGGTAACAAACAAACAAACATACAAACAAACAAACAAACAGAGTGACTTTCGCATTTATAATATTAGTATGGACTAGCTGTCCCGCGCAACTTCGTCTGCGACACATTTTCCCCGTTTTCGCAACATCTTTCATTGTTGCTCCGCTCCTATTGGTCGTAGCGTGATGATATATAGCCTATGTCCTTCCCCAGGTTAAAATCTATCTTCTTGCCAAATTTCATTAATATCTGATCAGCCGTTTAGTCTTGAAAAGGTAACAAACAAACAAATAGAGTGACTTTCGCATTTATAATATTAGTATGGATTTATAATCTGTCTAATTTAGCTGTAACACCATTTTTCGAAAATGTTTTTTGTAATGTTTTAGACCTATGTATCCTGCTTATGCGTAAGAAGTTTCATTAAAATCCAGACCTGTGTCCACCAGTGCCCAAAGCGTCGTGAATCTGGAGTCCTCAAGGTTACGGAGACGCCGATAGCATGCGTCGCCACGGGCATACACACACACTCCCGCGCCGGTTCAACCATTTTGGAAAATAAGGACTTTAAATTTTGCATGTAATGTCGTAAGGCGTAAACGCTCTTAATATTGTTATCAGTAAGGTCCAAAAGTTTCCATCCTACACACATTAGATTAATCAGTGATACAAAACTATCATGTCAGAGGAGCTAAATAATAACAGCCGCACGGGTCGATCTTTACATATCATGTCAGCGGAGCTTGTGGCTAGATAATATCGATCTTTAAGGTTAAGCCATGCTTGCCGAGGTTGGTCAGTGGATGGGTGACCATAATAACATACCGAGTTTCCTCCGTGCCTCGGAAAGCACGTTAAGCCGTTGGTCCCGGCTGTCATTTGTAGATCTTTGACAATCGTTACGAGTAGTCAGAAGCTAAAAGTCTGACATCCAGTCTTACCAAGGGGTATCGTATTACCCAGTTACTGGGTTGTGGAGGTCAGATAGGCAGTCGCTTCATGTAAAATACTAGTACTCGGCTGCATCCGGTTAGACTGGAAGCCGACCCCAAGATAGTTTGGGAAAAGGCTAGGCAGATGATGGCAAAACCATCATGCCACTAAATAACTGAAGTTTTCTCTAGTTGCCAATGGTAAAAAAAATGCTCAATATAGTCTCCCTTTTTCAATCCATTTTTGTTTACATTAATTAATTTTATCGTTGAAGCCGGAATTTTTTTGACCTTACCATGTATTTCGTCATTTCATCGCATCTGACTATAATAGAGTGATGAAATGTTAATGGATGGAGAGGGATAGGAACACCAAGGAAGCGATGGATGGATTTTGTAAGATAAGATAAGGTAAGAGATATTTATTTATCAAAAACACGTGTAGGTTCACAATCAGTTGGAAAGAAAAATAAACAACTTGTTTTGACTAGACAGGCGTACAAATACCATAATAATAAAATTCAAGACACAAAAATGATTAAGTTACGTTAAATTAAATTATGCTAAAAATAATAATAAAAATGTCAAAAAGTACAGGAAAATGTCAAAATGTCTTAAATAATAATAAAAATTCTAAAGTACATTTAAATAAATAGTCATCAAAATTATAGTAGCATTTATTTATTAAAAGTTTTTTCATGCTTTTATTAAATCTTTGTATTCCTTTGGTACCTTGTTGTATAAGGAATGATATGATCAAAAAGGAGCAAAAATGATAGCGTGACGGTTGACAGAGTAGAATGGAAGAAAAAATGATTTCCGCTGACCCTAGGTAACATGGGACAAGGGCAGGAAGATGATGATATCATCATTTCCAAACATTGAATATTATTACGTTTTCTATTGTCTTATTGTGATGAAACAAATAGTAGCGGTCCGGTCAGTACGGTGCACGGAAAAAGCAAAAAAGCACGTTTCATCGCCCTGCCATTGCTTGCCGAATGCTTTTTTGTTTCTCCCGCATTTTAATATTGAGTCGAACTGTACATGGTCGTAGTGCAAGTCTGTACAGTATGCCAACAGAATTTTTAATATTGTTTTTACATTATGATGTTTTTATTCTTAGTAAAGTTTTATTTCTGAGCCAGCTTCGGCGGCGGCGCCGTCCATCTTGGGGCAGTGTCTTGAGTGGAGACTTGCGTGCAAGCGGTTGACGTGACCAGAAAGAGTTGGCGAGACGACTTGGATGTATACCGCAAGTGCTGATAAGAGGTAGGGCGCCACTAGAGCTTTTGGATAGAGTTGAGCTTTTGCCCAGCAGTGGGACAGGCGAGCTTCTAGTTATTATGTAATCTCCGAAGGGTCAAACATAAATGGCTTTTATTACACAAGTGTCCCACATTCGAACCTAAAAAGCAATTATTCTGTTTTATTGTTTTACTTGTCTATTATAACCACTGTATCAACAATTTCAGACAATAGAGATCTAGACGACGTGTTATTGTGAGAATGGAAGTTCTGCGAAATTCTAGTCATTAGACCAGAATTTCGCGGAACTTCCATTCTATAACTAAACTTATGTATTACGCAAGTAATTCTCAAAACAGACTCGCAGGATATCTCGTTGGTCGAAAAGTCTGCTACGTATACTTATGTACATCTAATACATTTTATACAAATAAATGAAATTGAAGTGTCTATTTGCAATTTTTCAAAATGGCAGCTTATTATTTTCGCGTCAGTGTCCCTTACACTACGTATAATACTGCTTTTCGTTCCATACGTGTTCATAAAGTAAGATGAAAATACTTGTTCTCACAAACTTAAACTTCTGAATCATCACTACTATGTGACTTATTATTTTACTACCATCAAACCAAACCAAGCGTTATTTATCATTATAATATCACCCTTAACTGTATTGAATAAAGTTGCCAATCAGCTTCCTGGAGTAGCTGGGGTTATCATTGTCGATATGTCATCTTTTTTATTGGTGACAAAGGTCAGGAAGCAGCTTACGAGTAGATTTTTAAGCTTCTTTTAAATAGGAAAATCTCTACTGACCCCAATTTCCATAAGGTAAAAATGGCATCGTTTCGACCCGATTTCGTTAAGTCTGTATTTACTTAGCTTTTATTTTTAAAATGGATCTGTCAGTATAAAAATTGTTGATGGGGAATTTATCGTATTTTACGTATTTGTAGGGCTTTCCGAAAATATATTAGTCAGTCAGCAGGTCGCCAGATTGGTACTGGGATTAGTGTTGCTCCTCATCCAGCAGCATGGCATTTCATACTCGTAAGTTGTGCTCAATACGGGCGGCGCGTCGTCGGGCGTATTTGCCGTTTACGGAGATGCGGTGCTTGCGGTGGCTCACGTTATCACACGCCCAAACACAAGCATATGGCAATGTACGATGTTGGACGTAGGGACACCAGTAGCGCGACGGCTTTATGTTCTTCAATACCTATCCCTCCCAATAATATCAATACCTGTTTAACTGTACCGAGTGTGACAGACAAAACGGTATTTGAAAGATTTTTGTTTGTAGTGTGACCTGCCCAACTTCCGACATTTTATTTTATTTTCAAAAAAGCGACCTCGCATAAAATCTGTATTAATCAATAGCTAGTATAAAAAGCTAAAGTGTCACGTTTCCGAGACATACAATATACTTATACGACATAAATATGTCGTAGTGAGGGGTGATTTATTCCGTTAGACTCGGTCACCATGTGGGCAGAACATGGGTTTCGTTCTATGCGAACACACACTACACAGACACACGTTACACTGCTATTATCGAACTAACAAATTACTTGAAATTACAATCCTACACAGGAACACTAGGCACCATGAATTGGGATACAGTTTTGGGACGTCTTGACTCCGCCTCGATCAGACACTGACTGTCTTGCAGCGAGCAAGAAACATCACGACTCTGTAAAAGCGCGCTTAGGTGGGGGTAGACTGGTAAGTAGGTCGCGGAATGACACCTTTGGCGCGCTTTCGATTCATTTTCTGTCCGTACTAATGACCGGATTCGACAAATATAATTATTATTTTTATTTGGTGTCATTTAAAAATTGATTGTAATTGATGCTAATTCGTGGCCGCTATATTGAAAATAAAATAAAAGCTCTTTTATTGACTCCTTCTTAATTTAAAGAAATTGTAGAGAATATGAACAGATTAAGGTGGATACAGACTTTGCGAGGCATGCGCCACGAACGACGCACAACGAATGCCGCGGCTATACGTTGGCTCGACCTCGCACGTGCGTAGCACATGCCTCGCCACGAATATAAGGTACACACCTTGCGAGGCATTCGCTGTGCGTTGTTCGCGGCGCATGCCTCGCAATGTCTGTATACGGCTTTAGGTGCACGTTTTTTTTTTTTTTTTTTTTTTTTTTTTATTATAAATAGGCTCGCGTTTGACCACTATCTCACCTGATGGTAAGCGATGATGTGGTCGACGGTGAAGCACGCTTGCCTAGAAGAAACCTATTCACTCTTGACTTGAAGACCCCCAGATTGTAGCTATCGGGAAACACAGACTCCGGCAGGGAATTCCACTCCTTAGCGGTACGCATAATAAAAGTATTCCCAAAGCGCTTAGTGCGTATAGGTGGGATGTCCACCATGTACCGATGGCGCATCGCCGTACGTCTGGTAGTCCGATGATGAAACGGGCTAGCTGGAATTAGGTCATGCAATTCCATCGCACACTCCCCGAAATGTAACCGGTAAAAAACCGATAGGCTGGCAACTCGGCGACGATGTTCAAGGCTCTGGAGCTTAGATTTGACCAGTGCCTCATTGCCAATGAGCCTCTTGGCCCGCTTTTCAACCGACTCAAGTGCATCAAGCTGGTATTTGGCAGATCCGTCCCAGAGATGAGAACAGTACTCCATGCATGATCGAACTTGCGCTTCATACAAGCTGAGCAGCTGTTCTGGCGTGAAGTACCTTCTCACCTTTGCAAGGACCCCCAACTTTTTGGCAGCCAGCTGTGCCTTTGCCTCAATATATGAGCCAAAATTGAGGGTTGATGTTAAAGTTATGCCAAGAAGCTCAAGATGGTCTGCTATTGGCACGGTGACATCTCGGAAAGTTGGAGCAGGGTGAAATTGGCTCTTTTTTGCGGAAAAAAGACACGCCTGGGTTTTGGTAGCATTAAACCTGACCAGATTGGCATCTCCCCATTCGGAGACTGCTTGCAAGGACAGGTTCAAACGCTCCACCATAGCCTCACGGAGAGACCGGATCTGAGGCCCGGTAGCCCGTGCGTTAGACAAGTATCTCTCAGCAACAGTGCTGTCGTCTGCATACCCAAAGGTGCCGGGTCTTAGCAGATCGTCAATGTGCAGCAAGAATAATGTTGCTGAGAGTACGGACCCCTGAGGGACCCCAGCATTAATATGCAGTTGGTCCGACGAGCAGCCATCGATAACCACTCGGATGGACCGATCTCTCAGGAAGTCTGCAATCCAATCACACAGACCACCGGGCAGACCGAATGAAGGAAGCTTACCGATAAGGCTTTCATGCCAGACCCTATCAAAAGCCTTCGAGATGTCGAGGGAGACAGCAATCGCTTCCCCGTGCCTCTCGATGGCCTCACTCCATATGTGAACGGCATACGCTAGAAGATCCCCAGTAGACCGATTACGTCGGAAGCCGTATTGGCGGTCACTAAGGATATCGTTAGTTTCTAGGTATGCTAGGAGCTTACAATTGAGTACACGTTCCATACTCTTACAGAGTATGGACGTTATAGAGATGGGTCTGTAGTTGGCCGGGTCAGCTCGACTCTTCTTGGGCACGGGCTGTACGTTGGCTTGCTTCCAAGCATTCGGCACTTTTCCAGTCTCGTAGGAAAGACGGAACAGGCGAGTCAGGATCGGAGACAATTCAGGCGCACAGGTTCTAAGGACAATTGCTGGTATACCATCAGGGCCACTAGCCTTGTTCACGTCGAGGTTGCGGAGCACTCTGCGAACGTCGTTCTGATGGATGCGAATATCCGACATACTCGTCTCGCATCCATCAGGAAAAGGAGGGGGCCGCGCGTCACCTGGATTCAGACGTGAAGATTCCGCAAAAAGAGAGGCAAATAAATTTGCCTTCTCTTTAGCGGAGTGGGCCAGCGACCCGTCGGGTTTCAGCAGTGGTGGTAGTGAGGGACGGCAGAAGTTTGACTCGACCGACTTGGCCAGGGACCAGAACGCTTTACTACCTGTTGGGTAAGAAGCAAGCTTGGCCCCTATTCGGCCAATGTGGTCGAACCGAGCCCCTCGCAACACCTTCTTGCAGGACTTGGCAGCCCTGTTGAAGGCCTTCTTCTTCTGACCCACGTCACTCGCTTTGCGCGATCGAGCGTCGACCCATGCCAGGTAGGCCTCATGTTTGAGCGCGTCAGCGCGATAACAATCGGCACTAAACCATGGCCGGTCTCCACTAGACATTGTTATGTCAGAGAACGGAATATAGTACTCCATTCCCTGACGCAACACATCTGTCACGGCGTCTGCGCATGACGAAGGGTCAGCCGAAGAAAAGCAAGTAGGCCGCCAAGGATAGGATGCGAAGAAAGATCGCATTCCGTCCCAATCTGCTGACCTGTACCGCCAAACCCGCCGGGTGCCTCTTGGGCTGGGATCGGGCGGGGAGTAGACGGACACAGACTTCACCAGACAGTGGTCGGAACTACCCAAAGGTGAAGTTATCGATACGGAGTATCGGTCTGGATCTGTTGTCAGCAGAAGGTCCAAGCAATTAGCCGTGTGCGAATCTACATCCGGTACCCTCGTTGCCCCCTGGACCAGCTGAGTGAGGTTTAACGCTAGCGCAAGCTTACGCAACTCACGCCCAGCATGATCGGTGCACTGGTATGGAAAAAGCCACTCCTGGTGGTGGGCATTAAAGTCCCCCAGTAACACTAATTGGGCGGAAGGGTACCGCTGCTGTGCCGCATCAGCCGCCTCACTGAGGTACTCTGCGAGCCTGGTTGTCTCCTGATCTCCGCTGTGCGAACGGTAGACACAAGCATAGATAATTTTATCCAGACCTGTGTCCACCAATGCCCAAAGCGTCGTGAATCTGGAGTCCTCAAGGTTACGGAGACGCCGATAGCATGCGTCGTCACGGGCATACACACACACCCCCGCGCGTGGTTTAAAATTGTGCTCCAGGGTGTACCCAGGGTAAGATAAGTACGACACGTCTGACGGGCTCGCTATCTGCGTCTCCGTTAGGAAAAACAGCGCTGGTTTCTCAGTCTCTAGGTGGTAGTGGACTGCAGAGAGATTTGAGTGCAGACCTCTAATGTTGGTGAAGTGCACTTTGTGTGGGAGGGGGTGCAGCCGCTGTTGGACTCGAGATTTATTTTTCCTTGCCATATTATTGTAAAAAAGAGTGAAGGGAGGAGAGGAGAAGGCAGTGAGACGAGGTTCCACGCTGCTGACCTAAAGACACGCACTGAAAGGACATCATCATTGGGGCACTAGTCTGGAGACTGCGGGGACGCCCGAGCCCCCCCGGAATGACCATCGGGCCCTCCCAACTGGTCGCCAACCAGCACGATGGAACATTCCGGGATTTTTCGACAGTTGGCGGGGCAGCCTTTCGTGTGTGGCTGGCACACTACTTGGGCCCCCAACTACCTGCGGTCGGCCAGCGGTGCACCGTGCCTCGGATCCCGCTACCCTCCGCGACTAGTCTCCCGATACATCCATAACAGCGCGCGTCAGGCTGGTCTGCCTACAGTGGAACAACTGTCACGACCCGACTCCACTAGTTGGCTACACCGAGCATCATACCGGAACACGGCTAGGCCGCTTGGCGGTACGTCTTTGCCCGGTGGGTGGTCGCAAGCCTTCGGCCGAAGCCTACCACCAGTTAGTGTCACCTGATTTGCACCACCCGGGGACCACGTGTAGGGAAACAAAGGGTACACTCCTACGGACGTGGGTGACTCGACCCCCAAAAAAAACGTTATTATAGCTACCTATTGTTACTATTCAGTAATACCTAAGTCCATAAAACAACATACTATAGGTATGACACACATAAGGGAACATATAACATATACTTACCTTAAGGACATTGTCACAATATCCTTTTAAATATCTAAAGTACCTACTTACGCCGTCTAGGCAATATCTTTTCCAATCTACTTTATTTAAGAAAGTTTCATGAAAGTATCCTATTTTCAAGAAAAAAACAATTTTCTTTTGTTATCGTCACCTCATTTCATGTTTTTGGCGTTCTTTTAAAGGCGGATCGTGTGACATTAATTGGTTTTCGCCTTATTTAATTATGTTTAAAAAAGCCTTAGCATCGAATTTAGAGTGTTTCAAATGTTTAAGTTTATTTGTTTATGTAACACTTCAAGCAAAAACTACAAAAGCGGACTTAATACATAGTCATTTTCTACCATGACTGGTACCTTAGGTTTTCTTAAATTGATTCAAAATGTAATGTCTTACGAAAAAACTATCTGATCAAAATAACCTAGCATTTGGTTGTAAATCTCTCTAGATGGTATTTTTTGCAATAATATGTCTATAACAAAGTTTGGCAAAACGCAGAAACTCGGTCAGAATTCGGATGTTTTATGTCATTCTGACTAGGGCATGCAAAAACCGGGTTGTTTTAAGAAACCGTTTTTTTCGGGTTTCTTGTACACAAAACCGGATAAAAACCGTTTTTTTCGGTTTTTTCGGTTTTTGCAATCTTTATTAAAAAATGTGTAGAAAAAAAATTTAAATGCTAAAGCCTAATCAAAATAATTTTGTTACGTTTATCTTACCTGTTTATAATAATGACAATTTGTTTGGACTTCAAAAACGACTAAAAATCAATATATATATATAAAAATATTTTTTTCTTCATGCATAACATAGAATAAAACTTATTATTTAGGTAAACAACATAGTCTAAAAATTTAGCGCACTAAGACTAACATACAAAATTAGGAACATTTGGTAGGTAAACACAAAGGTCTAAAATCTCAGAGTAAACAGCAAGAAACCAAAGGCGTTTGAGTAAAAGTGGCATGATTTTTCTAAGTCTACGGCCACTAATTAAATTTCTTTACCTTTTTGTAATAACACAGTAAGACATTAATTTTAATATTTCCAAAATGCATCGGAGCCGAGATATACAGGGTGATTTTTTTAACTGGGTGGTAGGCCAAAACAGAAACTATGAGGAATAGTGAAAAACGATCAAAGAAGCCAGGAGCCCGATTTAAAAAAAATATGCTTTTGCCATTGGTTTTGTGAAAAATCAATATTCCTAGCCAGGAATCGAACCCGTTAATTTGAAAAAAAACACACCCTTTACCCCGTTCGATAGTGTCGCTGCTAAGTATCGAATTCTGGAATGTAATAGCATACGGCAAACGATAGGAAATAGTTAATTTTTGATAAAATACATAAGAGTATGCAAACTGCTAGTAGGAACAACACAACTTTGCAATCAGATATTTCAGCTCCGATATAATTTTCGGAAAAATTATTTTAGGAGTCATTACTATCATATATTCCACTATACGTGAGCATCTTTGTGGCCGCTGTGAAAAAAAAGCATGCCACTAGTCCATACAAACTTACCCAATGCCCTTTAAGTACTTGGATCTACACTACTACACTGGGTCAATGAGAAGCAAAATAATGATATGGACATGGATAGGGAGCGCAGGGCATTGTCGGTAAGAGGTAATATGCTTTCTCGCAGGTTTGCGCGATGCTCACGTGATATTAAAGTCACACTATTTAAAAGCTATTGCCAAACGTTATACACGTGCAACCTGTGGAGCAATTACACCTAAAAAAGCCTGCAATTCTCTGCGCGTCAGGGGTTTGTTGGGACTTCCATGGCGGTGCAGTGTCTCCGGCATGTTCGCCAACCACAGCACGGACAGCTTCTAGGCGGTGCTTCGCAAGAAGAACGGCGTCCCTGCGGTCTCGGGTAAAAAGTAGCACCGACACACTTCTAAGCGTGGTATCGGACAGAGTGGACAGCCAAATCCTGAGGCCAATGCCTCATGCTGTCGCTTATGCATGTCCAAAATAATAATTATTTAAAATTTTACTAACATAGCTGTAAGTATCTGCCTTCTAACATAATAAGGACTGACTTTTGACAATTCATGTTTGCTTAGTCTGTTGTTTGAGAAAATTATTATTAAATCGATAAGATAGACAGATAGATAGATCAATAGGGGAAACATAACTTGTTGTTCAATATTTATAGTGTGTAATTTATTGTTTTCCCTAATATTTATTTATTAAAAAAGATATAACTAAAAACCGAAAAACCCGAAAAAACCGGTTTTACTATCCCAAAAAACCGGGTTTCAAATCAGTCGGTTAACCGGTTTTTTCGGTTAACCGGGTATCCGGTTTGCATGCCCTAATTCTGACGCCAAAGTAAAGGTATTAGCTTATGGTGTACTTAGGTATGATTACTAGGGTTGCAAAAAGACAAAGTTACAGAACTTGACAGTATTCAAATCTAAATTAATCTAAGTGATTTTCAAATTTTCAAGCTTGAATCAATAAAATACTTTTTAAAATAACAGAATATGCATATTCTTTTGCCCACACAACACTGGGGGCAATTTTCTCAAATACTCCATACAAATACTCAGCCGCGCCGCTTAGGAACACTCTTCAAAATCGAAGTTGGGAGCTTACGATAAAACTACGCCCCAGAGTAGGTTCAGTGAGGAAGTCTTTATATCGCTCCTAGAGGGAGCAATCCCGTCGATATAACTCGACTGAAGTTCTGATTTTGAATAGCTTGTAAAGACTTCTAGGGGTTTTATTCTTATCTTTATTTCAAACGTGATGGTAAGGTTAAAGTTTGGAGTTCTTTATTGGTAGTATTCCTATCTATACAAATAAATGAAATCGAAGTGTCATGAATACAAATATCAAGATGAAGTGTATTTTTGTGATTTCAAAATAACAGCTTTTTACTGAATGCATATCAAATTATATTTGGTACTTATAACAAAACCACATTTTTGTCTGTCTGTCTAATCCTCCTGTCTGTGTTCCGGCTAATCTCCGAAGCCACTGGATTGATTTTGACGGGACTCTTACTGTCTGCTGATGTTATAAGGAGTAACTAAGCTGTTTTTTTTTAGAAAAGTGATAATGGTTTTTGACCGTCAACAAAATCCGGTTCAAATAGCTTAGGGAAATAATCTTTTTATAATAATTTCACGCCAACGAAGGTTTCGGGCAGTGAGAAATAAACGCAGTTTGAACCGATCAGATAGGTACTGTTATAAAGCTGGATAATACGTGCAATTAAGGAGTGAAAGTGTTAGGACGTTCTCAAAAGCTTTCTATTGCCAAATAATAGGTGCATGTCACCTTGTCAAACTGTCACATTTCAAATCCATACTTAATATAATGTAGCTCTGTTTGTTTGTTACCTTTTCTTGACTAAACGGCTGATAGGATCGCATTGAGATTTGGCAAGGATATAGATTATAATTCCTGGGAATTAAAGACATAGACAATCTTTTTTTTTTCTCACACATACACACCAAAATGTCGAAGTCGAAGGCAACAGCGAGTATTGGATATACACAACATAATTGGAAAAATAACAAAGTGTACATAGAAATGAGAAGAACGTGCTTAACATTTTCATTCCTTGGTCGTACATTAAATGGAGACCCTTAATTCTAACCCTGATTTTCGCAGATTACTCCCACTCAAAATGATAAAAAAAAAACAGTTTGTTTGTATCTAGTTCCTTTTTATTAATTTAGCTTTATTTATCCCTTACATTTAGTTTGCATCTAATATCTAATGTGTTGTGTACTTATCTATTTATTTATTTGCTATTATTGTTAGTATTTGTACTGATAACAGAAAGAGACTTCTTTAGAAATAAGCATCACTTTTGTACCTATTTTCTGTTCCTTTCTTCATCTCTGTATTAAGTGTGTACATAAATTGTTAAATAAATAAGATTAATATTATTAGGTGTAAGGGCCGCCTTTTGCGGTGAAATCCTCCTCCAAACTGTTCCAGCTGACTCTGTCTTTTGCCAGCCTGGGCCATAAGTTTCAGCTTGTTTTACGATGTCGTCACTCCATCTTTTACATGGTAGACAAATATTGCTCATTTTTAATAATTTGTGACCATCTTTCATCCCTAAATCTCTGACTATAGCCTGACCATTTCCATTTCAGTGTCAGGATCTGTTTGACTTGTATCTGAGACTTAGGATAAAAGGTTGATACCTACCTAAAGAAGAAAGGAATTATTAGATTGTGTGCAGGTCATTAAACGGGGACAAAGGATACCTATAAATGTTATTTTTCGTCTGCGTCGAGTTCAGTGGCTTAATTTATTTGTGTAGAGTTTTGTCTGGGGATATTTTTAGTATTTCTTATGCTTATTGTTGGGATTTTGGAGCCAGTATCCATTTTTCAAGTGAAAATACTACCACGATTTGTGGTAGGCGTAAGGGAGATTGAAACTAATCTGAAGTACTTATGCAATGTAGTGCATTTACGGTCGTTTGAAATTATTCGTTGCAATGGCGTCGACAGACAGATAGATTTACATTTATATTTATAATATTAGACGAACAACCCGCACTGGGCCGGCGTGGTGGATTTCAGCCCACTCCCTCTCATAAAGAGGAGGCCTGTGTCCCAGCAGTGGGAACATTATAGGCTGATGATGATGATAGACGATTGCTAGCAGGTGTTTTGATCGCAAGCGCTACTTCAGAGAATAATGTCCTGGGTTCGATTCGCAGGCCAGGAAAAGAGTAATTTTGTTTTCCCACCAGAAATTTCGGTTGATGGCAATAGGCTTGGCCCCTTTTACATAGGAATTAATCATTTCTGACAAAATATGGGTTTACTACAGATACACTTCTGTCCAACTCTTTAGGTCTTTAGGTATTGGTTTTCCCGGCGGTATGACATATTTTGTTCTTGTAATCCTAAGTTTACCAAGCTGCCTTTTACTCAACATGTCAAACTGAAGAAAACAACCAAACAGAACGCGGAACACATTCATCTATCAAACTAAGTCTGCCGTCAAATTGTGAATGAAGATTCTGAATTTCAGTAGCGCGAGTATTTCACGTATGGCTTGACAGATTCACTGATTAATTATTACCAACGTTGGCAAACTTTAAGTTTACTTTAGCATATGTAGGTGACATTATTATGTAACCTTACATTTACGCTTGGGGCAGGCAGGTAGTGTTTGTGTGTGTGTGGGTGAACTAAGATTTTTGTCAGCAATTTCTCAAGTGTCATGTAATGGGCCAAAGCCTATTGCAATCCATGGGGCTATTGCTGTCCAGATTAAAAAAAATTCCAAAAACTCGTTTTATGAGTCGAGCCACACGATCTACTTTTCTCTGCGATTCTGACAAATGCTTGCACTGACTGAACAGGTCCACTCAAATCTGTGTGGTTCTTTATTCAAAAGACTATCGCAGACTATAATCGGCATGGTCCTCTTGAACAATGTCTGGACTGTAAAAGAGACAATGACCTCTGAGTTTGTTTCGGTAGTTTTTTCACAGAGAATTCAGATACAGAACACCCGCCTCATCTATCTAGTTAAAAAAAATACTACGTGTAAAAGTTTGATTTCACTGAATAAAGGAGTTAATATGTATACTTTTTAAGTATAAAGTTCAATGCAGACATAAGCGTCTCACCCCGCGTGGCCGAGGATGCACATATACAGTCCTTTATTTAGTGAAAACGGATGACATGTGGTGTTTGTTATGTAGCTGTTTGCTTTCATGAAAAAAAAGGCGTGAATTTATGTGTGTTTGTTAAAATATTCTTGTCCATGTTGATTTAATCATTATTTACAATTTGTTGGGTATAATTAAAACTGTCGGAACATGGGTGATTTATGAACAGAACAGGTTTCAGTCGAAAATCCGAATGTTTTGTTTACAATCACGATAATTTATTATTTTATTCTTATTGTTTACAAGTGACAGGAATTCATTCAATATAATGATAATTTAAAATTACACTTTTCAGACTTCATTCGTCATATTATATCTGTGGTAGAAACTATAGTATTTCACATTTTTTTAAACTAAAATTAAAGAATTGTTGCATTTTCAAATAAATTGCGCATTTCTGCGAGAACCTTTGAATCGTCTTCAGTTCCGTGTACCCTAACACCATTGAGTTCACTCATTTTCTTCATTAAAAGTTGTGTTTGATTGGAGTAACTCATTTATTTTTACGAACGAATTACTTCTACATAATATTTCTACACATTCCGATTTTGCTTTGCATTGTTCCTTCACGTGAATTAGTAATTCATAATGCACATAGAATGCGAACCAATCTGTAGCCAGATTGATTGGCATTCTGTGTGTAGAAGCGCTTAGTATGGAACATTCCACCTAGGCACGTCAAAGGAATATTGTGTCACTGTAATCAATATCAATGAATTGTAAGCGTCCATCCATTGGCCGTAACATCCATCGTTATATTAAACGCTCGATCAATCAAATCTAATTTCTATACCATAATGGATGCCAACACAGTTCTCGGAGATATTGGTGTAATCACTACACGCTGTTCTTTACGTATCTAACAATATGCTTTTGAAGCGTAATAGCCCTGTGGTGTTTTGCCCATTTTGTGTGAATTACCCATAAGGGAGGGGAGAACTCCGCAAAGTATTCACGTTTCAAGCTGAATTAAACAGTGTGCTCTTAGCTGTCAGCAGTTTCACTTCTGTTCCTACGTACCTACACACAGGGTGTTGTTTTGAATTCCGTCAAAATTCAGGAGGCTGTCACGAAAGACACAAATAATCAATTAAAATTACAGTAGGCTAGTTTATTATTAATAAACGCGGATTTTTTTGGTTGTTTCTGTATGTCACCATTTCAGAATAACCCCCTTAACGTGGTTTAGAGAATAAGAAATTATCGAAAAACGTTTGAGATTGTTTGTATGTTTGTAAGCGCGGTTATAGGGCGAGAATCAGACGGGCCACGTTTAAAACACGGGTGGTTCACACTTACCGATTTCTGTAAATAAATGAAAAAATAAAAATTATCTACCTATTTTATTATCGATTCGGGACGAGAAACATTAGCATAGTAACCTCCTTGAATTTGACGAGAATGCAAAACAACACCTTGTATAACAGTTTTTTTTTATTGTGGACGTCAGATAGGCAGTCGCTCTATTTAAAATACTCGTATTCAGCTGCATCCGACATGAAAGCCGACCCCAACATATTTAGGAAAATGGCTAGGCAGATTGAATGATCATGATTCGTTTGTCTACGTCGCTCTTGAAATACCAGAATAATAACTGCACTTTTTTTTTTTTTAATGGCATCTCGCAGTTCAACCTATGAGGTTGTCGTCTGCTTAACCGGACTATCCTGTGGGTGCCTTTAGAGTAAGGCCTCCAGCCAGGGCATAAAAACTTACAAACTAAGCGACTGCACGCTAATATAATAACTGCACGGTTTTCAAACATCTTAAATACTGAAGTATTATTTCATATGCTCTGTTTCAAAAAGCTTTTAACACACATAAAATGTTCCTCCTCACCCCGATTACAGTCGCCATTTGTGTAATAACAACTCGAGTGTTGCCATCCTCGTTTTTGAATTGAGCAAGTAAGTGCCAGTCTGCTCTCTCCCCCTCCCTGCTACCCTCCGAGTTCACTCAGTGCAAAGAGGAACATAAATCTTAGACGGTGCACAAATACATTTGTGTTTCAAGTTTCTGCTAGACAGACAAGGTTGGAAGTTAGAAGGATTTTATGGTAACATAGCTTTAGCTTTTGGGTTCGCTCGCGAGCAGCTCGAAGATAAACCACGCTTACGTAGTACTGGGATTAAAAATATCTTATGTATCATACTCGTGATACGAGTGTCATACTCGTGGGCTGCAGCAGAAAATCAGAAGTGGACATTGTGTTACCATCCGGCAATATGCTGAGCTGAGGCCTTTTTGGCGTTAATAGTTTTGATTATTTATTTTGTTTATGTTTAAAGTGTTTCTGTTTTTTATAATGTCAATAAACAAAATTTTCTTTCCTTTATTTCCTAACATGGTGCCTACCCACAAATTTGCCAAATTTTACCAAGATCCGTGCACTCGTGCAGGCAGTAATACCTTTAGGTAAAAATTAAAAAACCCACGACACGAAAAACCTCTAGAAAACCTAAAATAAAATAATCCAAGCGTCTTAGCGTCGGGGGTCTGCTTTGTTTTGTGCTTGTACTAAGCGGTCTACTTAGCGGTCCCCCAACGCTAAGACGCTTGGATTATTTTATTTTAGGTTTTTTAGAGGTTTTTCGTGTCGGGGGTTTTTTTAATTATTTATTTCTCAAAACATAGATAAGAACACTCTCGATTAAAACACCTTTCAAACGAAACCAATTTTATCCAAATCGGTACATCCGTTTAGGAGCTACGATGCCACAGACAGACACACAGATACACAGATACACACGTCAAACTTATAACACCCCACTTTTTTGGTCAGAGGTTAAAATAAATCGTGATGACATTAAACCAAATATGCTGAATTTACTAACTAATAAGTCTTAAACAGCCAGACAGAATAAAATAATTTGTACTTTATACGTAGTTCACTAAAAGCGTGAATTACAATCAGAAACTTCGAAGCTTTGCAATAGTAGTGCACACCAATCAAGCTATACTAAACCAGTTTATGCGGATCCCTCATTTTACGGGAATTCTATACAAAGTGAGGCCATATTATTCTGGAAATGTATAGGTTGATGTGTCGCCGTGTGTTCTGTAGTAAAAATGGACACTTCACCAGAAATTCCTTACCACTACAAGCCATCTTAAAAAATATTTAAAAGACGTACTTTATTTGCAACTGAGAGAGCAGCGGTGGCCCAGTGGTGGCAGCCCCGACTTACGAGCAGTAAGCCGTGGGTTCAAACCCAGACAGGCGCATTACTTTGTGTAATTTATTTCATCACCGCTGCCCTCAAAAACGGTGAAGGAAAACATCGTGAGGAAACCGCAATGTCCTAGAACTAAAAATTCGAAGACATGTGACATCTACCAACCCGCACTGGGCCAGCGTGGTGAATTACAGCCCACTCCCTCTCATAGAGAGGAGGCCTGTGTCCCAGCAGTGGGAACATTAAAGGCTGGTGATGATGATGATTTGCAACTGTGTCGAATTTTTTGGTTACCAATAAACCAAATAATGGGCTTCTCATGAAAACGTACCATAATTAGGAAGGAAGCTAACATTACAACCCGCAACGTTAAGACAAAACAATGGGCTTCAGAAATGTTCGAACATAAAAAGGCTCTTCATTGTGAGCGCTGTAGTAGGTGATTGGGCATGATTACATTATGGAGCTCTTAAAGATCCGTATATGAGTATGTTCCACAGATGTTGATTGCCATGTGATAAGGTTGTATTACATGAGAATCTTATAAAGTGAAAGTTGTATGTTCGCATTTATCTCCGGTCCTTGCCCTCCCCGACCCTCGCTCGAGCCAGCCCGCGATGCTGTGGCAGTAGTTTTAAATCAGTCCCTAAATAATGACACCATTCAGATCCAGCCTGTCCCCATGCAGTCCTCCCTCAGCGACGTCCTAAGCCGAGGCTCGTACCCCACAGGGGGTGCCCGTGTAGTCGCTTAGTTTGTAAGTTATTATGCCCTGGCTGGAGGCCTTACTCTCAAGGCATCCACAGGATAGTCCGGTTAAGCAGACGACAACCTCATAGGGTGAAATGCGAGATGCCATTCATAAAAAAAAAAACGCATTTATCACGCAAAACGGCTGAGCAGTTTTCGTTTTAGTTTTTAATCTCGATGGACACATAGGACTTTATATCCGTATAGTATGATCCCGTAGGACAATTACCGAGACCCACGCGGTAGAATCCGCGGGCATAGCTAGCCATAACATCTCTTTAAGTTCTGCCGCAGCCGGGTAAAAATGGCAGCTGAAAATTCGAATTCCGACTAGGGACACATAAACTAGAGGTAAAGTAAAGGCATGATTTTACTTGACATTTCTATGGTAACTTGTGTAATTGCTTTAACCCATACTCTGTATTAAATGTTACCTTTGTTCTAAGCATTCTGGTTCGTTATTTTATTAAACGGTATTTAATTTTATTGCTATTTTAGGGAATGGCCATACGAGTACGAGTCGGTTGGGCCGTGTTCATTTTCAGGATCATTATTATAGACCTTGGAACGTCTGCGGGCATTTTGGGACCAGAAACAATTAATTAATTTTGATCATGGTTTTGTCTAAAATGTTATGGTAATATATTTATTTTATCTATAAAAAACTAGAACTCAAAATTGTTTTGTTGATTTAGTGGTCGCAAAGTGGCACTGTTGAACATGCGGTGTTCGGTTGGAATCCCGGGGCATTGTTTTTAGGATTAACACAGGGGTATCATACCGCCAACAGAGGATCTTTTGTCTAAATAATAACAGCCGCGCTTGCCTAGGTTGATCCGTGGATGGATGACCACGAATTACATACTGGGTTTTCTTCGTGCCGTTTGTAGATCTTTGACAGTCGTTACAGGTAGTCAGTGGCCTGCAAGTCTGACAACCAGTCTTACCAACGGGTATACCCATCGTATTACCCAGTGCTAACTGGGTTGTAGAGATCAAATAGGCAGTCGCTTAATGTAAAATACTGGTATTCAGCTGCATCCGGTCAGACTGGCAGCTGACCCCAACATAGCTGGGAAAAGCAAATAATGATGAAAGCAAGTTGAATAGAATAATTTACTGAACAACATAATTGAAAAATATGCAGTTCATTTATTAATTTAAAATCCAATAAATTAATAATTAAACAAAATACCAGTCAAATTACATTTTCATTTTTTCTACGTAGGAACATGCCGACTAATTTGCGAAGAGAAAGACCGCCACTAATAGGGTCCCATTATTTGTGACGCAACGTTCCGTATATACCTTAGCACGGTATACAGGACAGCACCGTTAATATTAATAAGAGAGGCCGAGGTCCATCTGCCCGCAGTTCCGACAGGAAACCAGTGAGGATATTATATTTCATCTTGTTATGATGCCCAACATAACAAGATGGTAGCAAAGAAATAAAATACAGAAATAATATTGAGTTATTACTTGACGGTAATAGTTAGCTACATATTACAGGAGTGTCGGTAGTACTTTTTTTAAAGAAATCCTAAGCCTTCAAGAAGTTCTACTGTTCCTATTTTTACTTCGATTTTGTTACCTTACATTTGATTTACATTTATACATTTCTGGAGCAACGTTTGCAAGTCGGAAAATGTAGGCAGTACAATGTTACAGCAACGGCCGCAAAAATTATTAAAAATAACTTAATGTTATTTTTTTTTAAATACGTTAAATTTATTTAAAAAGTATTACAAAAAGTGTACATCTAGGCGCAGTAGTATTATTTCTACTTATAGTTTACTATTAGGAAACTATAAGTAGAACATTTTCAAAAGTTGCAAATAATGATAGTTCAATTCAGATGTTTGGTAGCGACCTGCCCGATCTAGGTTTATTTAAACCTGTGTTTCAGGCCATCACTTTACATAGCACAATTTAATTAGGACATTTAAATTATAATAAAATTAATCTTTTAACAACTATAAGTATAATCAAATCGGTACAAAATAAAAACACTAAAACTAGCTAATTAAGTAAATATGTACAAATAGATACGAGAGGATAACATAATCATACTACATGTTATCGTTGGGTAGTATTTTTCTGAAAGAACTCCTTTACAAAAAACATTTAGCCCTTCCCCAATAATGTTGGGGATGGATTTCAGTCGAACCGAATGCAACTGGTTCTGCTTCTGACCACAACCCAGCTGCTCGGTAGCACAAAACCTCTTGGAACGACTGGTTGGCAGACTTTCAGGCTTCTTGAATAACGACTGTTATAAGATCAGCCAAATGTCAAATAGCTGCCAACTGGGACCAACTGCTTATGTCATTTTCTGATGCATGGCAAAAAAAAATGTTAATATAAATAAGTACTTAGATTCGATTTACTAACATTTCCGACCTCGCCGTCGAGGTACGTCGCGACGTCCCGGTCCATGCCCTCCCCAACCCTCGTTTGAGCCAGCCCGCGACGCTGTGCCAGTAGTTTTAAATCAGCCCCTAAATAATGATATCATTCAGATCCTGCCTGTCCCCATGCAGTCCTCCCTCAGCGACGTCCTAAGCCGAGGCTCGTACCCCACAGGGGGTGCCCTTAGCGTGTAGTCGCTTAGTTTGTAAGTTATTATGCCCTGGCTGGAGGCCTTACTCTCAAGGCATCCACAGGATAGTCCGGTTAAGCAGACGACAACCTCATAGGTTGAACTGCGAGATGCTATTCAAAAAAAAAAAAAAAAAAACTAACATAACGAGTCTAAGGTACTAAAACAGACTTGCACTTTTTTTAAGACAAAAATGTGGAAACAAACTCTAACTACTAACTACACTAAAAACTAAATGGTTATATTATATAGAAAGGTTTGTTGGTAATATTTGTCAAAATTGTTGATTGCCCGGTCAATGTTTGTCTCGTTTCAGCCAAAGTTAATATTTTCTGTTTGAGTATTGGTCACCGTATGGGTTGTTTACTTTGCTGAATTGTTTATCTATGTTTTTGGCTATTTCTGTAGTATTGGATATATTATATAAGGATGTAGAAAGGATTTCTAGAAAGGACCTTGATCTATAGAGCAGTGAGGAACAGACTAGGAAAATTGCTTGGAATGGGAAGATCAAAAACTGGTTTGCAAAAATTAAATCGACTTCAAAAACATAAATAGTGGAAAATAACTTTTAGCTTCGAAAGTCTGTGGCTTCTGTTTCATTCATTGAGCTTTTTTGCCAGCTTTTTTTATATCTCAATAACTGTGTTTTCGCTTTGTCCTTGCCTTAAGTGCATTACAGACGGTTAACAGTGATGTACGTAATTTATAACACAAGGGGAATAAAACACTTCAATGTCAAAGTCAAAGCATTCATTTCAATTAGACCTTTACAGGCACTTTTGAAAGTCAAAAAAACAAAATAAAACGCGAAGCTACAGTCCCAGTCACAAGGCATAATAACTTATGAAAGTACTGTAGTTGCCCATTCCGTAGCGTAGATCTCTATGGAGAAGAACGGGCAAGAAACTCCATGGACACTCTTTTAAATCAAAATATGTTACAAAATCTTGGTTACATCATTCATGTTAAAAGTTACAAATATGTGAGAACAATGTAGAAATACGGGCAAGTTAAGAGCGTCCAGAGTAAAAGATCAAATCAGTAATTAAAATAAACCGTGGCAGCTAAGAGATGACCAGTCACAACTGACAGCGCCCGTTCACGAACATGAGACGCAATGAATTACTGAATAGCAACGCGCTGAGTTTGAAATTCAAACAGAGCAATATTATTTAGGCATTTGTGATATCCCTTAGTGTTAGTTAAATTGGGCATGGACTACTAAAATAATTAATAATATATATCATATTAAATAATTAATGTAATAATATAATTAAATGCACTTTCCTAAACATTCGCTTTTTACTATTATTGTGTAGTTAGTATTGTCGCTAAACGTGACTAAGGACCTCGACCGGCAAGAATTGAATAAAAAAACGTGTTGCACCGACCCCAAGTAACATGGAAGAAGAGCAGGAAGATTATTTTCTCTAAAACTTGAAAGATCGTTCAGTATCTCTCAAATGCTAGGGCACATTGGCAGGATTCGGCGAATATTGCGTTATCGCGACACGTCTGCGTCTGGCCTAACAATTCGTAAGTATTCGTGCGAACACGAAAGCTCGTCGCGGCGCGAGCGGTAAATTGACGCGCACCAAGTGGTTTTGTCGCGACAAAACTTCGCTCTCGTGGCTACACTTACACGACGGAACCGTTTCCTCCATTTGCTTACGGCCGGATTATTGCAAGAACAGCACATGCGCGAATTGATTTTATTGGACGGTTGATGTGGACAGAAAGTCCCCGATGCCCGAATGCTAATTTTATTTTTTTAGATAAAAACTAGTTTTAGTAGCTACATCATAAAGATGGTCAGAAATTGAACGAACATGTACAATACGTTAAGCGTAACATGCAAAAACTTTGTCGTGTAGTAAGCAGCCCTCATTATAATTTCCCAATGCCCTGTTAATGTTCCAACAGTTTTTCTTTATTAACATGCAGGTTTCACGTTGCTGAAGACTAAATCTAAGTGAAGACGGTTAATAATGATGTAGACATACAGGGTTGCGAGTTAACGAGCACTGCTATTAACTGGGGTGCTCGGACCGACAGCGCAATATACTACGCGGACCCCACTTACACTTATACGATCTAATGGACAGCTAATTAGATTAGTAAGCCTAATAAAAGTTTTAAACTGACACTGTCATTAATACTCTGATACTGAGTTTGAGTAGTGGCTTCTTCTCAGTTTATCACCGTTTTTCTCCGTGATCATGGTGGTTGCAACAGCGCCGAAATATCAGGGACTCTAAAAAAATTGTATACATGGTAAATATCCCTTTTTCAGTGTTAATGTTAGTAAGCCGTAGTTTTGATGTTATCGTAAACTTCAAATAGAAAGAAAATAGAAAAAATGTCGGTGAAAAGTGTTGCGTCGACACCAAATATTATCGGATCAAGAAGCAAGAAGATAATGATGATAGACACTTCAAATCTTAATTCTTTACGGTCTAGATTTGATGGAGATCCTGTCATCATCTGCCTAGCCTTTTCCCAAACTATCTTGGGGTCGGCTTCCAGTCTAACCGGATGCAGCTGAGTACCAGTATTTTACATGAAGCGACTGCCTATCTGACCTCCACAACCCAGTAACTGGGTAATACGATACCCCTTGGCAAGACTGGACGTCAGACTTTTTGGCTTCTGACTACTCGTAACGACTGTCAAAGATCTACAAATAACAGCCGGGACCAACGGCTTAACGTGCTTTCCGAGGCACGGAGGAAACTTGGTATGTAATTATTGTCACCCATCACGGACCAACCTCGGCAAGCACGGCTTAAAGATCGACCCGGGTGGCTGTTATTATTTAGCCTCGAGCTTCTACTCGGATGGAGATCCTGCATCTATCAAAAAGGCAGACTACCTTTTTTTAAAAGTAAACGGTAACTGCAAATATTTTTTTTCAATTTTATACCGTGTATGTTCCCTATTACCTCACATTTCACCCTCAAACTCGCAAAAAATCCAACTAAAAGTATTTTCCGAAGCTGTGTTGGTAACTGGTATCTATTGGCGATGCATTTTACATTAGATACCAATTGGAAGGAACGTTGGTTATTGTACTTCACTTATATGAGGGTAGCTGTGACACCGAAGTCGAACGGCCATCTTGACAAATTCATCAATCATCTGTTTGCTGGATGACAATAAGAATAAGGGAAGCTGAAAATGAAGTAACTACTGAGAGGAGTAATAATAGAGAAGTACGAAAGAAGAAAACATGCGAAGTCGAGCTCAAAATAAATGGGATAAGAACAAGAGAATGCTGATCTTTTTGCTTTTGCTTCCATCGGGACAATTTTTTGAAAGTAACATACTGGCTTATTTTCTTTAACTGCATTTTTTTTTACAATTTGCTTACATACCTAACTACAAAAAAATTGTGAAGCTTACTGTCACAATATGTTCGCGGGAAAACTTCGGTGTAGCAGTCGGCTCATCGTTGTCTAGATGGCATCGACTGTCTGCTCCCCATAAGTTATAAATGAATAAAAGATTGGGTTACCAAGCGGTGTGCATCTCTAAAACACCTCACTGTATCGGTAAACGGCCCATAAAATCGCTGTTTTTCCCTTACGAGTGCGAATTTAAAACGTATCGATGAATTAACCATAGAGCATTCGGAGTTCTCGTCTTTTATTTTTTTTGTGGAGATCGTGCGCGAAAATGTTTAGTAAAGTAATTCATTTCATATTCTTTTATTCTATTTCATCTTATTCAGTTTTAACACAACCTATTTATTAGAAATTATGCATTGATAATTTTACCGACTTCCGAAGAAGTGGCATATCGTATTTTCATTTAGCACAAATTCCAATAATAAAACCTACTTGGTTAGGAAATTACATTCTTTACAGACCGTGTAAGGAAAATTACTTTTTGAATGCCATTTATGATTTCTTTTTTTTATTTTATTTTCATAATTGTTTCATCTCAACTGGCCAATATTTTGAGATGTTAACCCAAGAGCAACCTCTTTAAAATTGTTTGATTCAGTTTGCATTACAACTTAATCAGTTAAAATCAAATCAAAATCATTTATTTCAAGTAGGCCAGTTACAGGCACTTTTGAATAGTGGAACAACAGTATAAATGAAGCTAGAGTCTCAGTCACAAGACATAATAACTGTGAAAGTAATGTAGTTGCCCATTCCAAAGCCTATATCTCTATGGAGAATAATATAGTATTGCAAGGATTTTTTAGAGCTTTAATGACATTGAGCGTTGTTGGTATATTTTAAAATTGCATTGAAAATTAAAAAGAAAAAGGGGTTCGCGACAGAAGTTCCGATATTGTCTGTTTATCAAAAGATACTCGTTTACTTTCACAGTGCTAAGAGATTAAAGTGTCAGGCCAGCAAGCAGGTGTCAAGATGCTCGTTTCAAAACCAAATAATTTTATAGTTTTAAAACTCAGCTCTGCGGTAAAAGTTTTAATTTCCCTCTGAGGATTATACGGCAGCAAACTAAGTATTTATTTACAATGTAATCCTATTTTACTTTGTAGACAGTTTCGACGTAGTAACTAAACGGATTCTGGTACTTTCAATGTAAAGTATGTACTTGGTTAGAAGAAGTTTAGGACTTTGTCAAAGTACTAAACTTCAGATATTTTCAGAAGTTTACGGAAATATATACTATGCTGTTGGCGTAAAAAGAATGTATGTTAGATTTAACAGGAACTCCCCTTACTGTGTCAATATTTAACTTAACGCTACACTACAGTTTTGCTGGAGAGATTAAATTTTTGGTTCTAAAATAAGTTACCAAAATATATATTACACTATAGGAGTTAACGCTTATAAGTTTTAGCTATTAGTCAGATACAGTAATACCACGGAGTCATAGGTAATAAGTGATCTATAAAACTAAATAATTTGAAGTGTCTGTTTGTAATTTCAAAATAACAACTTTTTACTGAATGCATATTGTGAAAGTATACAGGGTAAGAATACAGGTTTATTTTAAGTGGACGTGGATGGCCAAATCAGAAACTAGGAGGAATAGCGAAGAACACTCTGTAACAGAAAGGGCAGTGTGGCAGAGGATGAGTAAATCAAACCACGGATTCTCGTCAACATAAATATATTATAAAAGAACGGCTAGGGTAGGTAAGTTTATGGTCACAGTTCCTTTCTCCAAGTTCACTTGGGAGTTGAACGATACTCTCTTGGCTCAGCCCGGAATACCGAAGACCGTAGCGGTGTGCCACGCTGTAGACGTGGAGGTAGACGATCGGCAGATGTTCGCGCCGACCTGTAGTCCCTCGGTATAAAAGGTACCGACCCGGAGCTTGCTGTTGCTTGAACGGGTGACTACGTCAGCTGGAACTTTAGATGGCGTTGTCAACCAACTTTGGACTGTATTGCCAACTGGAACTTTGGAGTAACACATAATTTAGTGAGATTTACTGCTAATAATGAGCAAATAAATGAAACTGCCTGCTTAAGACCCGTTTAATGGCGGTATAAGGTCACAGGTGATGAAATCAAGTAAACGTGCCTCTTCCTCTGGAGCAGAATTCGAATGTGCCAGTCATTGATAAAAGAACCTTCGACGCGACACGCATTACTTATATAGATTATATAGATAAAACGGTCGCATATACATATGCAACGCGCACACAATACTATTGAAACAACTAATTTATGTCGTTTATTAACTTAGGACGGCCCTAATATTTTACGTCTGTGGTTTGATCTGTCATTATTATGTTAAAAATTATGACAAATAGACAAAAGTAACAGTACAATGTTAAAACTCAAAGGAGTCTCGTGCCGTATAATATTACTTACCAGAATTTTTATAATTTTATCCTAAGCAGCGACACTCGAATGGTGTAATAATACCAGAATGTGTTTTTTTATCAACACCGACGGTTTCGAATCCTGGCTAGGAATATTGATTTTTTAAAAATCTAATGATACAGTTATGCTCCTTTAAGTGTTTTTCGCCATAGTTTTGGATTTGGCCATCTACGCCCACTTGAAAAATTAACCCTGTATACTGTACTTATAACAAAAAAAAAAAACATATTTTTAATGTTTGTCCGTCGGTTTTTTCCGAAACGGCTGGATCGATTTTGACCGGACTTTAACTGGCAGATAGCTGATGTTATGTGGAGTTACTATGGTACTTTTTAGAACAAAAGAATGCAAGTACTTAAACAAATGTTTTTTTTATTAAATTCCACGCGGTCGAAGTCGCGGGTGACAGCTACTAACGAAATAAACCACGAACCCAGGTCATGTCAAACATAGAAGGCGTGAAAAGTTAGGCAAACTCACTTTCACACGCACGTACCTAAAATATTAAGTTTGATGGATTAGAAATAAAGCTTTCGTATGACTGCATGTCTAGGTGTCAGCGGTTTGTTTCGTCTGGAAAGCAAAAAAAAATTGTCAGAAAAGCTGTTACGCAATTCCACTAGTTGAATCGCGTCACAGCTTTTCTGACAATTTTCATTTTACATTTTGTCGAAAATTATTTTGCAATCTAAAATTCGTAAAAATCTCATTTCTATAATCATTAAACAATATTCTGAGCTAAATTACCAAGAGTGTAACCGCAAATATTTGGTGCGTGTAGTCTAAAATAGTACGTTTTGCCGCGAGGTACGCATTGAACAAGCGAGTAAGAGACAGATACACAGGATAATTAGACCGAAAATTGCTCACGTGGTTAGCGCAACCGCCGAACAAAACCCTAAATCTGGTAACTGGCAATTAGGTTTTGTTGTTGAGCTGCTTGAACAAAACATTTTAGGTATTATGATACCTAATTTAGGAACGAGAATATCTTACGTATTGTTAATATTTTTAGCCAAAACTTTCAACGGCACGGTGGGTGTATAGACGAGGTATTATCAACTCTACATTACTTCCTTCCTCGAACTTAACTACTAGCTAAATATACTATACTTGTTCCGATCTCTGATTATAAAAGAAGATTAAGTGTAAAGAAATGATGGACAGATTCAGTGAAAGACGATAATTACTAAATGAGAGCGGTGCGGTGTTTTATGGAAGAAAAAATCATGTTGCGCTGACCCCAAATAAACTGAAATATAGGCGGGAGAATTACTTAATTATGATGATGACGTGTTACTCGCCAATACTAGCAACGCTTGCGGGGATGGGGCCGGATCTAGCGGACACCAGATTGGTTTCCGCAAAGGGCGCTCGACGGTGGCCGCCATTATTCGCGTGAGGGCTCTCACGACGCGGGATGCGGTGCTCCGGGGTGGGATCGACTTGGCGGTGTCTCTTGACATCGCTAATGCCTTCAACACCATGCCCTGGAGCTGCAATAGGGAGGCACTCCAGTATCACCGGGTGCCGACCTACCTTCGTCGTGTGGTCGGGGACTACCTGACGGATAGGGCCGTCATCTATCTCGGTCACAGCGGAGAATAGAACCGGCGAGAGATATCATATGGTGTTCCAGAGGGATCGGTTCTGGGGCCGCCTTTGTTGTACATCGGACTGGGTGCTGCGCGCTGACCGATTACTAATTATCCAGTAGTCTATTCCAGCAAGGAAAGAATACTTTAATGACTTTCAAATAGTTTTCCAAGATCTGACCAATGAGAGATTTTTATTTAGAAACCTTTCTACGTATGTCACTTCACGTATCCTCAAGAGTCAAACAAAAGAAGGCGAGCTCTCGAACCCGATGACGCTAGAACTTGTATTATTACAAAACATTCATAATAACACTCTTGTAGTAGTTAATAAGCAACTAACGAGAACTACACACATCAAAAGTGTCTAGGGATCAAGCATTTTTATGCGGATTTCTTGAGATTGAGATGTGGCTTTGTAATAAACTTATGATTTTATAAATTTATATGGATCCTTTTTGGTGCATTTCATAATTTGAATCAGGAACTGTGAATCAAATTCGAGTAAAAGATGAAAATCAGCTGTCAATATTTTCCCTATAAAAACATACAACGCATTGAAGACATTATTAGTGCTACTGTTTTCCTACTACTGATTAAAACCAACGTTATTATGGAGCGGCGACGTCATTTAAGCAGGGAAGAAATGCTCAGAGCCGTGGGAATGATAGAAGCTGGTTCCCGGCAACGTACTGTGGCTTTAGCTCTGAATACAAGTCAGAGTGTTATCAGTCGACTTTGGACACGTTACCGAAGCACTGGTGCCGTGGCTGAGCGCCATGGAGGACGGTATCGCTGCACCACACGGAGACAAGACCGATACATTCAAATCTTAACTCGAAGAGCTCCAACAATAACCGCCATGATGTTAGCCGTGAGGCTTCATCACTCTTCAGGGAACTTAATTAGCGACCAAACAGTCAGAAACCGCTTGCATGAAGTGAACCTTCATTCCCGAAGACCGCTACGGGTACCACCTATAGCAATGCACAATCGTAGGATTCGATATCAATGGGCTCTTGAACACAGAAATTGGGCAGAAGAACAATGGCGTTTCGTGTGCTTTTCTGATGAGTCTCGTTTTGGTATGAGACCGGATACAAGACGTATACGACACTGGAGAACCCCTGGACGCCAACAGCGATTAAAATCCTGCCAGGAAGTCCATCCTTATAGTGGTGGAACCATCATGGTATGGGCGGGTATTTGGATCGGCGGAAGAACTGAGTTGATTTGGATCAGAGGCAACCTCAACGCTCAAATTTATGCTGAGACGATTGTATCAGACGTCATCGTTCCTCTACAAGTGCAAATCGGTCCCTTATTTCAGTTAATGCATGATAATGCACGACCGCACACCGCAAGAGTTGTAAGACAGACTCTCGCCGCAGCTAACATCAATGTCCTGCCCTGGCCTGCTCAGTCGCCAGACTTGAACCCGATTGAGCATGCATGGGATATGCTACAGAGAAGAGCTCTGCCGAATATGGAGGGTATCCAGTCGCAAGAAGACCTTTTTTTGTTGTTGCAACGAACATGGGCGGCCATTCCACAGCGTGATTTGGATGAACTCATTTTGAGTATGCCAAACCGATGTTCTTGTGTTGTTAGTGTTCGCGGTAGAAACACGGATTATTAATTGTTTAAGTTACCCAATAAAATTTTAAAGAAAACTGTTATTTCAGTCTTTTTTTCGAACTTTAATGTTAGTGGTTCAAATGTCAAAAATCCCTTTATTAGAAAATGGCAAATTTCTTTATTAATGCAAAGGTGACTTGGTTTATCGTTACTGTGACAAACGAAAACACTTTATTTGATGAATCCTTAAAGAAAATTTTAATTAATATCAATCAGGAGAAAAGTTATTGCAAAAATATATGTTGATCCCTAGACACTTTTGATGTGTGTAGTTAGCCAGGTGTAACGTTACTACAAACAACGTATCGCCGAGTTCCAACAATGGAGCAACTTCGCTGATTGCGCACTTGAAAGTTCATCCAACAGTTATTGTTCGGCGATTGTAAACATAACTAAGATTGTTTTACAAGAGTCTGGCAAGACATTATTAAGTAATAATACAGGACTATTGCCAATCTAGTGTATCCTAGAACCAAATATTTAAAGACGTGTAGACCGCCTCATTGGTCTAGTGGTTGCAAGCGTGACTGTGAGAATGAGGCCCTGGGTTCGATTCTCAGGTCGGTCAGTGTCATGGGATTTTTTTCCAGGAAATTCTCAGTAGCAGCCACAGAGTCTGGATCTGTGCCTGTGGATGACAATAGGATCACCCGCTTTTACATGGGACTTAAAACATATCTGGCAAAATGTAGGTATACCTTCTTTTAGGTACAGCTCTGCTTAACCCTTTGGGGATAACAGGCGTGATGTTATGTTATGTTGTTAACGTCTTTTATACAAGGTGTTGTTTTGCATCCTCGCCAAATACTATTTTCCAATAGGAAAATATAAAGGCCTTGTTCGCGGAATCATTTGAGTTGAACACTGATAATTTTATAATTTTATTTTTTCTTTCATCTCTATTACTGAAATACTTGTATCTACTGTCTTTACTTGTGCTTTTTTTTCATTTTTAATTTGCATGCCCGTTTAGTTTAATAAATAAACACATTATGTAATTTTATAGTACGCATTGAATTGTAAGCTAACATCGCATTGTTTATATAACTAATTATTTTTATAATACGTGGAATATCGTTGGTTATACATTTACTCAAACTACCTGTAATTCTGTGTAAATCTGTAATGTGTAACCGTTTGTTTTCCCAAATAAATAAAATAAAATTCAAGGAGGTAACTACTACCTATGCTAATGGGTAGGCATTTTTTTTTCTTATTTACGGATATCGGTAGGTAAGTGTGAACCACCCGTGTTTTAAATGCGGCCCGTCTGGTTCTTGCCCTATAACCGCGCTTTTACACATAAAAACAATCTCAAACATTTATTCGATAATGATTATTCCCTAAACCACGTTAAAGGGGTTAATCTGATATACTGACAAACTTAAACAACCAAAAATCAGCGTTTAATAATAATTAACTAGGTACTGTAATTTAAATTGATTTTTTAAGACTTTTGTGACAACCTCCTGAATTTTGACGAGAATGCAAAACAACACCTTGTATAAAAAAACGTTCTCTCTTTCATCAATTTTATGATATTAAGCCATACTTAAGTGGGTATTATTAAATAATAGTACCAGCTCATATAATATACAAACACGTCTAAAAGTATATACTACGGGCACGTGCACGAAAATTCAATACCTATCAAAATTTGCCTCATAAAGTGGATGACAATAAAAAGATTTTCAATCGTTTTCCTGAATAACGTTATTTTTTTTTTTTACTTTGACGTACTTAGTAATGACATCGCAAATATAACAGAGGGAGATACACTGACTTGGCAGGTCTATTTATCTGTACAGCTCGACAGTTTCAGCCCTCATTAAGTTTTAAGGTTAGGTTAAGTTTTGTTTTGTAGAGCAATTAGAAGGTCAATTGTCCATAGGTAGCCTACAAGGTTTTAACGCCCCTAATAACATTAAGTAGCTTTCCAAACCATTTTCTCATAACATAAAAGCCTTCGCCCCAATGCATTTAATAAAGATGTCTTTGGTCGTTCCGTAGCTAAAATATATCATGATCACGTAAGGGTTTCCTGCCGGAACTGACCCCCAGTATCAAATTATTAAGGCAAGATAAGGCTTCCGAGGATGTGACTTAAGTTTATCAATGTTGTAATTATTCTGTAACGACTCTATAAGAGGAGGAAACTAAGAGGGCAAAACGCCCTCGCTGGCTGGAGCAAGCGTGGTTGATAGTACTCTTGTCTTTTATTTATGAGAAAAGGCTGAAGCCAGGACAATTAGTATCATTATTATAAAGTCATCATCATCTGCTTAGCCTTTTCCCAAATTATCTTGGGGTCGGCTTCCAGTCTAATCGGATGCAGCTGAGTAGCTGTATTTTACATAGAGCGACTGCCTGTCTGACCTCCACAACCCAGTGACTGGGTAATACGATACCCCTTAGTAAGACTAGATGTCAGACTTTTGGCTTCTGACTACTCGTAACGACTGTCAAAGATTTAAAAATGACAGCCGGAACCAATGGCTTAACGTGCTTTCCGAGGCACGGAGGAAACTCGGTATGTAATTATGGTTACCCATCCACGATGTTTAAGGTTAAGCCGTGCTTGCCGTGGTTAGTGCAAGCACGGCTTAACCTTAAACATCGACCCGTGCGGCTGTTATTATTTAGCCACGAGCGATTATAAAGTAGGGTAAGGTAACTAAAACGAACTTGGTTGTGAAAGAACAACAACAATACTAGCAAGAAACATTGCATCAGTTGTGATTTCTTCTACTTCGTGATAGTGCTCCTATTATGAACAAAACACGATCTTCATCGTGCTTTTACCCTCAGGATAGGTGCAGCGAAGAGAGCAGCGGTGGCCCAGTGGTGGCAGCTCCGACTTACGAGCAGTAAGCAGTGGATTCGAACCCTGGCAGGCGCATTACTTTGTGTAATTTATTTCATCACCGTTGCGCTCATAAACGCTGAAGGAAAACATCGTGAGGAAACTGGCATGTCCTAGAACTAAAAATTCGAAGACATGTGACATCTACCAACCCGCACTGGGCCCGCATGGTGGATTACCGCCCACTCCCTCTCATAGAGAGGAAGCCTGTGTCCCAGCAGTAGGAACATTATAGGCTGATGATAATGAGGTGCAGCGCCGATCATAACCGACTGTTTCCACGCCACCATGCGCAAGCGGTGCGCGTCCTTGGTGCGCAGGGTGCGGGCTAGCTCCAACACTGTCTTGGCGATGGTTGCTCAGCGACTGGATTGCCCCTACATAAGTCATTGTTGTAGCAGGCATATTGTTGGTGGTTAATGTGATTTAGATCTGTTACATTTCATATAGATTTTATGGCTTTTTGATACTAGTTTTTAATTCTGACATAATTTAATTCCATAATTTAATTCGTTGCCTTAATATATCTAATTCTGTTTTATTATATTTTATTTTGCCATGTGCTTTTTGACATCCATCGATTTAATTTTATAAGAATATTATATTTTTGCTGTTGACATAACTTCATTCCTTAATTTTCGTGTATTCCCGTTGTCCCCGTAATCTGTGTCCCCGTCACGGGGACATCAGCACGTCATATGATTCCTTACCGGTGTCCCCGTTATGTACATATGGGCAACGGGGACAACGGACAGTTAAGATGTCACGTATCGTTGTCCACTTTTAATTATTGTAATTTTTTTAAACGTGGGTTTTGTTAATTGTTTAGCGCGGCAAGCCTGAGATAGTTGGGCGTGGAGTTGGTGATGCCCTGGCGCGTTATTTTCTTTGCAAGCGTGTCTGGGGGCGGCGTGGTCAGGATTGAGGTACTAGGAGAACATAGCTTACTAGGAGATAGTTGAGCGTGGTAACCTTACCTACCTACCTTATGATATCAGAAAAATTAAGGAATAGGGTAGGGTAGGGTAGGGGTAGGTAGGGTTGGGTAGGGTAGGTAGGTAGGTAGGATAAGATGGGGTAGGTAGGCTTGGGCAGGGTAGATAGTTAGGTAGGGTAGGGTTGGGTAGTGTAGGTAGGTACGTAGTATATTATTTGTGTTTTGTTGTTCCATTTCATTTTTATAGGGACAATATTCTCTCTTTTAAGGCACTCTCACTTCTAATTTTAACTCAACGGGGACAACGGGCATAATTTAAAAAGTATGTCGTGGATTGATGGCGCCATGGTGCAACAGACAGCGCCATCTAACAATTCGTTTTGGAATTAACAATATCGTCACTAGAAACGCAAGCGCGCCAAACGCTTGGACACGATCGTCGGTAGAGGGGATGCAGTGAACCCTAGCAGAGGGACGAAGGGTTGGGACGGTCGAACTCCAACAGTCATGGCAGACGCTCAGTACCAACGCACGTGTTTGTTTCTTGTACAACCGTTACTTTTAAATAAAGTTATTGAGATATGAATTTAAAAGTTCTTTCGTTCGAGTACCCAAGTCAGTGCCCACATTTACCTAAAACTATGTCGGATCGTGAAGAAGACCCGATGCTTCGCATCTCGGCCACCCATGATGCGACATCAGAAGTGGGATTCACTCGAGCTGAAGAAAAATACGGAAAAGGAGCGATGACGTCATAATGCGATGAGAATTCACTTGGCTTGCTACGAAATTACCACGAAGCGGTGGAAGTGGAAGCAGTTCCGGAGCAGCGCCTGCAAAAGCGCCTGCAGCAGCGCTTGCAGCAGTGCCTGCAGTAGCGCCTGCAGCAGCACCTGCAGCAGCGCCTGCAGCAGCGCCTGAAGCAGCGGCGAGCAGTGAGCGATGCGTTGACGTTTGCTATGTCGACAATCCCAGCGGTATGCTGATGAATACTGGTGAGTCGTACCCATTTTATTACGATTCTGGTGTCGAATGCTCTCTCATCAGGGATAATGTTGCGTCACAGTGCAGTAGCAAGTGTGTAAATAACATTGTAAAGGAGACGGGCGAGACTACATGTATTTTGGGACCCACTCTTAGAGGTAGCATTCATCATAACAACTTATACGTAGTTGTAAAACGACTAAAGACTATCAGAAAAGTAAATGGAAAGTAAGACGGAAAAGTTGGGAGAAAAGAGATATACGTCTATTCACAAGATAACCTAAAAATCTTACGATTAAGGTTTTTAACAGTGGAATGACTCCGTAATTAAGATGAATCAAAATATAATAATATTTAAGACGACTCATAAAAGAAGATTCGAATAAACTACTGTATTTCCCTCGCAGTTTTAGTTCTGACTTTACGTGTTTTGCTTCTTGTCATAAGCCAAAACCAGAATTTTTACTTCATTGCCTGTACCTAATTGATGAATCATAAAACTGCTAGACTGCAGCTAGAGACTAAACTGATTACCAACCCTGTAATTAGTTCAATCACTATAAAAACTATGTTGTTACGATTTTGATCCATAAGCGAATTATAGTCAAGTAAAACGATTCTTATTACGCTGAGAGTAGATAATATTGTTTTACATAAATTATAACAGCCAGAGCTGACTAGCTATGCACAGCTATTGAAAAGCAGGGTTTGTTGAATAAAAAACGATGAGTAATAAATCTTATTTTTTGGTATTTTTACATAGTTTTTATTTTATGCAACACAGACGTTACGATGGCCAAGTTGCTGTCGGGTTTCATTTTCAGGGTCGCAGCTTATCAGCCCCCAGCATGAGTGACAAAGGTAGTTGTCTCCTGTTATCTGGAATTAATTAATTATGTTTAAATAAATAAATTCACCTTTATTGTAATAAACATAAAGAGTTCCATGTATAAGTAACAAAAGTGCCTGACTCGCAGAGTGTATCCAGGTCCCCACGAAAAGAAAAACAGAAATGTAGTTTGATATGAAAGATAATAATTATGACCTCTGATACCTGTGGAGCGGTATATAAATATTTCAAGACAAAATGCAACAGCCACCCATCTTCCATTTTGATGACTGAAACATCTCAGTAAAATACACTACTTCTACTGCTACCTCGGCTAGTCTTTTACTGTATACTGTTTTAGTCCGATAAAGTATTGGGCAACAGTAAGAATGAGCCTAATATAAGATTACAACAGTATGTATTTATGCATATAAAAGCTAAACGAATCTTAGTTTGTTGTTCAGTTAGATATCCTAAATAAGTTCTTTATTTATGATATAAATACATGTTCTTTTACGAATATACTTACATCACGTGGATACACCCATCTCTGAACTTTTTCAAAGCTCTGAGCACCTTCATCAGAGAGACGACGCCTCCGTAAGAGCGCAAGTCGTAAGAGAAGAAGAAATTAACGCAACGCATGTTTGTGGTTAAAATCAAAGTCCAAATCAAAAGCAACTAATTGTCCAATGTCCAGAGAAGAATGCGGTAGTCTAAGACAGGGTGCATTATCTACATTTCAAGATGTAAAGGCCAAGTCGTCGAGAATCTACAAAATCGCAATGATAAACATAAAATGCCAGACAAAAATACAAACATAACGATGGACTAGATCATCACAGATCTGACAGTGACAGTAGTGACGGGACTCAATGGATCATCATTGATAACGTTCCTTTATTACAAATACTATAAAATCGCCACAGTACCATTTTTTTATTATTAGATGCTTTTGCATTGTTAATTGGCGTTTTAATATCAGGTTTGCATGTTATTTTTTATGAATTTTTGACATAATTGAATGTATAAAAACTAAGAGAAAGATCCATTTGTGGTAATAAACCCATGAACAAAAACACATGTCATTGGATTGGAACGTAATCGGAAAAATGTTGCGTTTTGTAAGTGCACGATTACTTAATTTTAATAAATTGAAAATTATTTATAACTTTTGATTCCCGAGTCCTAAAAAATCAATATTTAATAAATAAATATGTCATAAAATTGTAGTTATAATTATTTTATTTTTACACTGGAACGGAGTTTAGTTAATTTTCAGATTCTTTGGGTCCATTTTCGCCAGCCTTCTTTAACCGGGATTGGTCATGGTAGTGTGCAAAGTACCCTACAAATTTTATCTGAGGTTATGATTAACGATTTAAGATTAAGACATTATTTCATGTTGTAACGGATAGTTAGTCTTAAAAATGGTATTTTAATTGGCCGCGAGATTTTAGATCAGGTATTTAACGGTAGTATGACGTGTGATAGTGTTTTTTCTTGTGTTGTGATAAGGTTGTTAGGTTTTGTGATATTTCAAATATGCTCAAGAAAGATTCTAACTGTCAAATTGATTTCGATAAAGTGGATACAGACATTCCGTCAGAATTTAGTTTCCAATTAATTGATATTTTGACACGATATTAATCTGTTTTTCTAGTGGTGTTTCTAAATCTCCTGTTATAACAGGACAGTTGCAAATTCGGTTTGTAGATCCTATTCTTACGGTTAATCGTCGCCTTTATAAGCTTAGTGCTAGTGAACGCGAAGTTATTACGGATAAAGTTCGTTAATTAGAGGAAGCAGGTATTATTAGGCCAAGTTATTCGCATTTTTCTTGTCCAGTGTTGCTCGTTAAGGAAGATAGTTCAGATCGCATGTGTCGATTACAGGCAACTGAACGACAACAGTGTCCGATAGCTTTCCACTGCCATTGATAGAGGATCTTGGATCTAGGTTAGGTAGTGCCAATGGTTCACGTGTCTTGATATTTTATCAGGCTATCATCAGATACCAGTGCACCCTGAATCAATAGAGCGCACTGGATTTGTCACACCTGACGGTCGGTGGGAATATTTGACCATGGTGCGTGGTTTGCAGAATGCAAGTTCGATTTATAAGCGTGCAATGATGAGAGTATTAGGTGTCCTTGCATAGCTATGCTTTCACATACGTTCATGACATTTTAGTTATAGGATCATCTGTGGAGCAGAGTTTGGTCTAATCTATTAGACCTAACCCAAATAAAATTGTAGCTCTGTCTAAGTTTCCCCCACCTAAAACCATCACTCAGCTGAGACAGTTTACTGGGCTGGCTGGCTGGTTTATTTGGCTACTTATTTCAGGCAGTTTGTGCCACAGTTCTCAAAAACGATGGCTCTTCTGTTTCGTGTAACGAGTTGCAAGAATAGATCCATTGGTTGGGACCTAGCCATGAGGCCATTCGTCAGAAAATATTTTTTTTATTTAACCAGTGAGCTAGTTCTAAAAATGTTTAACCCTGCACTTTCGATCGAGTTACATACCGATGCCAGTGCTGAAGGATATTGTGCCTTTTTTTATTTTAAAGATTCACGGTAAACATGTGGTTGCTTACAGTCGTTGCACGTCCCCAGCTGAATCCAAGTTTCATTCTTTTGAATTAGAGACATTAGCTGTCTTTAATGCCATAAAGTATTTTCGGCATTATTTACTAGGTCGTAAGTTTACCGTTGTGACAGACTGCAGTTTTGTTAAAGCCTGTATAGACTAGCCGTGACCTCTGGCAGGACGCATTAAGAGTGGTTCAGTTGGCTATGAACTCTACTGTTAATAGTGACTTATTCTAGTCCTCTCAAGTTAATAATTGGAAGGTTAGCGAGACCGCTTAGTTTAGTAATCGCTGATGATGTGACTTACGTTAATTTAGATGAGATCAGAGAGCATGCGACACAGAATATTGTTAAGAATGCAAATTACGAAAAAAAACTATTTGAACAAAATAAGGTTCAGGTTTCAAAGTTGGCTATTAATGCTTGTTTTAATTGGAAATGAGGAAAGCAATCTGATAAAATTTGATCATAAATTCAAAGGTCCATTTAAAATTATTGATGTGTTCGACGGGGATAGATACCTACTAAAGGCGCTTCTAAGCGAACCTAGAAATACCCCCATGATCGTGTGAGTAAGATCCCCGATCACCAAGTTCCTCCAGAATAAGATGTCATAGTTGATGACAGTGGTAGTGAAACCAAATGATTAAGAATGGCTTGTGTACTCATACTCGAAACTCTAGACCGCACCTCATGAGTAACATGTGGCGATGGGTCTACAAGGAATCGTTGGTGCGATTTCGGTCTGTGTTGGTGCACAGAGCCCCTCATGTGTTGTAGCATATGTGGTGGCAGATTTGTAAAGAATCGTTGGTGCGATTCTGAACAGATTACTATGAAAGTTTGGTGAGTTGAGTATGCATTGCTTATGAGTTATGATAAACAGTAAGAGAATTGTTAGAATTACTTTATTGTAAACTTGTTGACCGGATCTTTTCAAACTAATCATGTAGTGCAGAGAGCACTGTGTATGAAGCCTTAAAAACAGGGCATTGTAAATCATGGCAGTTGATTATTGTACTTAGATTTAGAAAAAATTAAGTACCATGGTGAATCAACCTTCTTTTGATTGGCAGGATAGCCGAGCTAGATTACTCTCTGAGCACATTTTGTCCACAGGTACTACACCCGAGGACGCGTGCTAGTCAGGGATGGCCGTGTCGTGGATTGATGGCGCCATGGTGCAACAGACAGCGCCATCTAACAATTCGTTTTGGAATTAACAATATCGTCACTAGAAACGCAAGCGCGCCAAACGCTTGGACACGATCGTCGGTAGAGGGGATGCAGTGAACCCTAGCAGAGGGACGAAGGGTTGGGACGGTCGAACTCCAACAGTCATGGCAGACGCTCAGTACCAACGCACGTGTTTGTTTCTTGTACAACCGTTACTTTTAAATAAAGTTATTGAGATTTGAATTTAAAAGTTCTTTCGTTCGAGTACCCAAGTCAGTGCCCACATTTACCTAAAACTATGTCGGATCGTGAAGAAGACCCGATGCTTCGCATCTCGGCCACCCATGATGCGACAAGTATATATTACAAGAAATTAACGGGGCCAGCGTACGGGGACAACGGGAAGTAATTTTAATTATTTTATTAAATTCCCTTTGTCCCCGTTAACGGGGACACGGCCTACGGGGACAACAGGAATACAGGTTAATTTTATTCATTGTCATATTTCATTTTGTTTTGTTTTATTTTAATTTTTATTGCATGAATTGACTATAGTGTATTTGTATTGTTGTGATACTAATATGGGTCAAGGACCTGAAATAACGAATTTTATTTATTTATTTATTTATTGCAAGGTGGCTACAAGAAAGCGGGTTGCCGAAGAAGAAGAGAACTGCTGTAGGCTAATGAGGATGAGCATTAACTGCCTCGCAAAGTCATTACTCGTACGTTTGCAACTTTTTAGCTATCTTAGCTAAAAACTTCCATACTTACTTAATCCTATTTGGCTAGGACAAAGAGTTGAATCATTGGTTGTGATTGTTAACTGTCACAAGTTGCACCAAAAATTTTTCACTGAAAAGAGTGAACTCATACATTCGAAATAGAACAATAGCCCTGATTTTCAATATGGATCAGCAGAACAGTACGAGTTCTATTTAAATGAAAAAAAAAGTACCTTTTTGACGTGAATCTTAAAGCCTAGAAGTAATTTACCCATTCGAGACGTGAATACTCTCAAGTTAGCGCTTGCAAAAAATCTAGGTTTCGGCTGGGACTTCTTCTTAATCTTTATGAACTTGTTTTCGAAATTTTTGGTGCATATGAGTAAAAATCTTGTTAGCGCTCAGCATTTTTAATCAATTCTAGTAAATCAACTTCAAACCTAAAATCTGGTATTCAGGTTTTAAATCTAAAGTATTAGTCCTGTTTCCATTCTCCATCAAATCCTTTTACATTATCTTAGCACTTGTACCTCTACTAGGCATTACCTATGTATCATAGTTTATCCAAAAATAGTTATATTAGGCACTCAAACAGCCTAAACCAACAGATTTATGTATCATCTAAAAGCTTTCAAACACCATTTCATAGGTAAAACAAAGAAAAGCCAGACATACTCCTAATTCATGTAACGCCATTACTTTTGATAAAATTTTCAATTTCACTGACATTTATTGCACATAGTAATAAAACTATGCGGTACTTTATTAAAATGTAGCGTTAACACGAATCTTCTTCACGCAATTTAATGCCTATACTGGGTATTTAATTTTGGCCGGCTATTATTTTAAGTTATACACTTGCGGCCGAGAAAAATTGACCCTTTTTCTGTTTTTTTTTTTTGTGTGTTTCCAGGGCTTTGGTTTGCATATCTTAACTATTCCTTTAAACTCTTGGAATGGAGATGAATAGATAGACATGTAATTATATGAATGCGATCACATCGAAATAAACAAGTGGAAATTAAATTCATGCTAAAATAAAGACGAAAATAAGAAAAATATTCCAGGGCATATAGATCAATTCTCTTAAAATTCGGAAACCATGGAGATTTTTGAGGACATGTTTATTTTCACATGACAGAGGCTGTGACTGTTCAGTTACTCATGCAATATATTTGTATTCTTCTCAAGTAATGTAAATGGAACAAATTCCATGCCAGCCAACGTTGTTTAAAAATACACTGACTTGTAAAAATGTTGCTTATCATCCTTTATAATTTGCCACGAAAGTAGGTTAGTAGGGATGAAGGATAGGAATCTGAATCTTGAAGGACACAGGGGTTATTAATAAGTAGCTTATAATTCTGTTTATCAGACAGTTAGCCTTCAGCTCAAATACTTGAATCTGAACAATGTAGAAGAAAATATTCAGAACAAGAAAACCCCAAAAAAATGGAGGTTTACGACAAGCGTCTAACCTAGATTTTATTTTTACGCATACGTGCTTATTACCTCTATATTCTTTTATTTGAAATAAGTTTTATACTGTACCATAACTTTGACCGTAAGTGTACTATCGTTGGACGTAGGGTAACGCACTTAAAAGACAGAAAGGTCGAGCTATATTAAAGGACCTAGCTCTGTTAATTACATAGATAGTACTGCGGAATTTATTTCGCCCGATAGCCATCTACACAGCACCTACATAAGTGTTATTGTACCATTTCACAAGATTACTTCTGTGAAATACATAATTACTGAAATTATTGCGCACCTTTTAGCCTTCGGCGCACATTATGATATCTTGTTGTATGAAAATTTCTGAATATTATACGTTAAAAGTTATTGAAGGTTTATAACGGTATGGTATATTAAAATGGAATTGAATAATTATGTTACAGTGGCCGCCATTGTAATGGTCTTTATAATTTTATGAAAAGCTTGTGCTTAAAGCGGATGTTTTATTTTTAGGGAGGTGTTAACAATAGTCTAGTACTATTTTAGTGCGTTTAACGAGCTCGTGGCTAAATAATAACAGCCGCACGGTTCGATCCTTAAGGTTATGCCGTGCTTGCCGAGGTTGATCCGTGGATGGGTGACCATAATTACATACTGAGTTTCCTCCGTGCCTCTTGGTCCCAGCTGTAATTTGTAGATCTTTGACAGTCGTTCCGAGTAGTCAGAAGCCAAAAGTTTGACATCCAGTCTTACAAAGGGGTATCGTATTACCCAGTTACTGGGTAGTGGAGGTCAGATAAGGCAGTCGTTTCATAAAAAATACTGGTACTCAGCTGCATCCGCTTGAAGCCGACCCCAAGATATTTTGGGAAAAGGGAGATGATGATATTTTAGTGCGTTTAATTGTATATTAAAAGGCTGTGATTGTATTAACAACTATTTCGTTTTAAACATGGAAAGTCACTTCATCTGTACATCTAGCCGGAATTTATTATACTAGTCTAAGTAACAGTTATTTTATTTATTTAAACTACATGTACAAAAGTGGTACAAAGGCAGATTTAACGCCACAAGCGATTCACTACCAGTTAACCTATGAGTCAAATAGGTCAACGTTGTTATAGAAAGTGACTTTCTAAACTTAACAAACTATTTTTAAGCCATACCGCGATAGATTTTGGAATAGAAAGGTATTCGAAAAGCTTCTACCGAATAAAATCGTGTCTTATAACGAGATTTTCATGTCTAGATTGAAATACAGCACATTTTCATTTTACCTGAAGAAAGTAAAGATCCCCGCGGGAAATTAGAAAAAAAAAAACTAAAATTGTGTCCTAAGTCTCTCTAGTAAATAATGACTGTCAGCACTTCAGAATTTCAGCATTTTCTTGAATACAAAGTTCTGACAGATAGTTTATTTTTGGAAAATAATTATTTTATACTCAAGAGTGTATTTATTTGAACTGTGCCGCATAAAACAAAATGTTTAAATCTAACTTTCGACGTTTGAGAGGACTCGTGGCTTACTAAAAACATCCACTGGGCTCGATCTTCATATTAAGTCGAGTTTGCCTACGTTGGTCCGTTGGTAAGTGACCACCTATTACGTATCGAGTGTCCTCCGTGCGTCAGAAAGCACATTAAGACGTTGGACCCCGCTGACATTTGTAGATCTTTGACGGTCGTTACAGGTAGTCCGAAAGTGGCCCGAAAGTCTGACAACCAGTCTTACCAAGGGTATTATATTATATATATATATATATACTAGCGACCCGCCCCGGCTTCGCACGGGTGCAATGCTGATACTAAATACACTACAGAAAAACTGTGAACGTTGTATATAAAAACATAGCGGCCCGCTCTGGCTTCGCACGGGTATAAAATATATAGCATAAGTCACTCACTGAAAAAATGATTAAAATCGATCCAGTAGTTTTGATTTATTCATTACTGCCCGTGGCCCGCACGCGTTAAATTTGGAGTAAAACAATTCCCCTTTCCCTATACCATGAAGATTTCCTGCTATCTTTGGAATATCTAAATTCATGCACTACATTTTTACATATTTACTTTTTACATTTTTACCTATTTATTTTATTTTTACAACAATTAATTTATTACAGAATGTCTTTATATACAACGTTCACAGCTTTCTTGTCATTAGACAATACAAACATCCCGCCCCGGCCGGCCGGTACCGTCGCGCGTCGCAAACGCTACGTCCCGCAATTTTTTAATCTGTAATATCTTCGAAAATATTCATTTAAATCATATGCTGTAAAGAGCCATATAGATCTATATTAAATCAACAATGTATTTAAGGTATTTAATTGGATAAGAATTAATGCTGATTTGGTTAAAATCGCTTCGAAAATTAGCCATTATTTGTCGTAAAAACTAATGACAAAAAAATGATATTGTGGGATATCCATAAGAGATAGACATATACCATCGCGGAGTTTTCTGTAGACCTTTTCAATGTGTACAATACTTAGTACATTATTTTGATAAATCTCGTAGGGTTCAGCCTGCGTTTGCAATGTAAGCGGAAAAAATGTAATTATTTACGACATCACATTAGAAACCTCAAAAATAACAGTATTTCTCCACTATTCAATGGATGTTATTATACATATAAACCTTCCTCTTTAAACCGCATCAAAATCCGTTGCGTAGTTTTAAAGATTTAAGCATACATAGGGACATAGGGACAGAGAAAGCGACTTTGTTTTTAACCCCCGACCAAAAAAGAGGGGTGTTATAAGTTTGACGTGTGTATCTTGTGTCTGTCTGTGGTATCGTAGCTCCTAAACGGATGAACCGATTTTGATAAAATTGGTTTCGTTTGAAAGGTGTTTTAATCGAGAGTGTTCTTAGCTATGTTTCGATAAAATCTGATCAGCCGCTTGAAGGCCATCACCTCTTTTCTAGTTGAAGGGAAATTAGCAATTTCCACAGGTCTGGTGAAATATTGTCACTTGTCACCATGGGCATTGCCAGGAGTGGTGGGTGCAAACCCCCAGAAAGTTTTTATTTTTTTTATTTTTTGCTGTTTCCGTTAATTGGCGAGATGACACGCAACACCGAGAAAAGTGGAAGCAATGGGGGAGGCCTATGCCCAGTATTGGGACAGTCAAGGCTAAGATAAAACAATATAAGTTTAAAAAGCATGAAATAAAAATTAAATTAAAAATTTAAAAAACCCCCGACACAAAATACCTCTAAAAAAACCAAAAATAAAATAATCCAAGCGTCTTAGCGTCGGGGGACCGCTAAGTAGACCGCTTAGTACAAGCACATAACAAAGCGGACCCCCGACGCTAAGACGCTTGGATTATTTTATTTTTGTTTTTTTAGAGGTATTTTGTGTCGGGGGTTTTTTAAATTTTTAATTTAATTTTTATACTATGTATTGATTTTCCCGTAGTAACTGGGTTGTGGAGGTCTGATAGGCAGTCGCTCCATGTAAAATACTGATATTCAGCTGCATTCGGTTAGATTGGAACCCCAACCTACATACCCCAACAGCACGTGTTAATGTAATAGATCTGTTTTGTAATTTTGCCGTTACTCACTGAATAATAAGTAATTTTGTGTACTTCACTATGTCAAAATCTATGAAGTAATGGGTGTTTTAAGCATAATTCATTCAATTTCTAGAAGTAAAACCATATGATTGCCTCTGTCATATCCATTTTTACTCTACAATAAATTACCTACGTTTACAAAATACAAACAAACACTTCAAGCATTTCCCAGTGTGATCGTCAAATCGTTATGAGTCATTATTTTGAAACTCCAACTTTTCTTTCATAATGTCCCCAGTCAATTGCTGAAGTTTTGATTATGTTAGTATAATTTTATTGCTACGGAACCCCGCTCGTTTGTTTTTTGGCCTTGGCAACTTTACACGGATATTTTCGATAGTAAAATCAAAGTAGAGGTATATAAAATAGCGATTACTGATCATATTCTCATCTCCGTTTTATGAAGACAAATAAAAAAGTTTTTTTAGTTTTCGAACATGAATTGAGAAGCTATTCGGTGGAAACAGTTTTTTCATGTCTTTTCAAATTTTGCGAATAAGATATTAAATGGTGATAATAATTATAACAGCGTTTAATTTTCCTACTGCAGTGCAAAGATATCTTCTCTTGCAAATTTCTTTACAATCATTTCCTTTACAAAATGCATATGAATCGAAAAAGCTACATTGGCACTGAAGTGGGATTTCGGCCCACAACCTCGCTTATGAGTGGCGTGCTCGTCTAAAACAAGAAACACTTTGCTACCTCATAAGTCATGAATAAATTAATTAAAATTAAATTAACACCCTTTATTTTAACGCCATTCTTATGATCATCACCAGCATATCAGCCTGGAACATGGCCCACTCCCTCTTACAATGATTAGCCCTGTGTCCCAACATTGGGAACTTTACAAGATGATTAATCTCATCATCTGCCTAGCCTTTGCCCAACTAAATTCGGCTCGGCCTCAAGTCTAACCGGATGCAGCTGAATACTACTATTTTTCATGGAGGGACTGCCTTTCTGACCTCCACAATCCAGCTAGCACTGGATAATACGAAACCCCATGGTAAGACTGGTTGTAAATCATTCCGGCCACTGACGATCTGTGTGTAACGACTGTCAAAGACAAATAACATATAGCCGGGACCAACTGCTTTAACGTTACTGCTACTTTTAACTTGTTAATTTAATTCAATAATACAAGGCGTTGTTTTGTAATCTCCTCAAATTTCAGGAGGTGGTCACGAAAGACATAAATAATCAATTAAAATTACGGTACCTAGTTAATTATTAATAAAAGCCGTTTTTTTTGTTTTTTTAAGTTTACGTGGTTTAGGGACTAAGAAATTATTTTAGTTTGAGATTGTTTGTGTGTGTGTAAGCGAGGTTATAAGGCAAGAACCAGACGGGCCGCGTTTAAAACACGGGTGGTTCACACTTACCGATTTCCGTAAAAAAGAAAAATTACCTAACTATTTTATTATTGATTCCGGACGAGAATCATTAGCATAGTTACCTCCTTGAATTTGACGAGGATGCAGAACAACAACTTGTATATCTAATGTAACTTTGAAATCTAGGATAAGCAAGCCGACCAATAATTTATGTGTTTGGGTTTTTATTTATTTTTATTTAAATTTGAGCCGCACGGGTCGATCTTTAGGGTTAAGCCGTGCTTGCCGAGGTTGGTCCGTGGATGTGTGATCATGATTACATACCGAGTTTCCTACGTGCCTTGGTCCCGGCTGTGTTATTTGTAGATTTTTGACAGTCAATACACTCAATTGTCAGAGCCCCGAAAGTCTAACAACCAGTATTACGAAGGGGTTCCGTATTACCCAGTACTAACTGGATTGTGCAGGTCAGATAGGCAGTCGCTTCATGGAAAATACTGGAACTCAGCTGCATCCGGTTAGACTGGAAGCCGACCCCAAGATAGTTTGGGAAAAGTCTAGGCAGATGATGGGTCACGGAACTGAAATAAATGACTATTATTATTTTAACGTGCTTTCTGAGGCACGAAGGGAACAAAGATCGACCCATGTGGCTGTTATCATTTAGTCACGAGCATCATAGGCTGATTAAGCTATTCCTTACATACACAATCTCGAACTTAAACCGAACACTAAAACAATCCCTTATAATCTGATTTAAGTTAAGCCCTCAGCCCACGTTTCATCTTATCAATGACTACAGTATGGTAAGTGGAAAAGTTACAAGTCCAATGTCTCTCATACAATCAACGAGGATCCGTTTCCATCACGCACTCCTATTACTTTCGAGTTTGGAACTTTTGGAAGTAGCTTCTGATCTCAATTGTTCTATTGAACCGTGGGATAAGGCTCTAATATTATTGGTGTTACTGCTGATTAAGAAAGTATTTGTAGGTAAAGAAGTGTCCCGTTGTGTCCAATTTGTTTGGATTTTCTTCATATTCGAATATCATAATACGTATTTTTTTTGAGAAAACGGTAATTCAAACTTTTTCAGAAAATACCAGCCTCTAACAGTACTCTTCAGGGCAAAGCTCTCCCGTTCAGAGATGGCATTGATCACCACGTTTTTCCAGACAGGGCTGGTGATTTCAGACATTGATCTCCTCATGATGTTTTCCCTTACGTCTGTAATGTAATCGTTAAACTAAGAAAGTACATAATTATGAATTGAAAAAAATATTCGAACTCACAAACATGGCTGATGATGGATTTGAAGCCACAAGTGGCATGGGAAGCGAGGCCTTAACCACTAGCCTTCAATATTGCAAATAATAAAACAACCTGAATACCTAACCACAACAATTAATATACACCGACTACGTACTTCATCTACCATTATCTCATCATAACCATAATGTTCTGTGTAAGGGACATTTTATTGCTAAGTCATAGTACACATTAGTTCTAGATACCAGCACGTCTTTCACCTATTACATCATGAGTACCTTTCGGTACACACGACAAAATTGTTAAGGTTACAGCCAACTGCTGACCTACCATGACGTCATAAAGCAGTATTGTTTTACTCTTATTCCAGTGTGGGAAAGAGACGGAGCTATACAGGATGTCTAGTGCCATCTCTTTCCCACAATGAAAAAGGAGGTACCTGGTCTGACTTTATTGGTAAAATTGGTAGATGTGTAGTACACGCACCTGAATTTTCTAAAGAATTTTCGCAACCGACGTGAATGACCAGATGTATGAACGTGGACCAGGCGAACGAAATATGTGAGAATCGTAGAAGGTGGCGTTTTGTGGTTTTTGCCTATGTACAGACAACCACTGTATTTTTGCTTTTCAGTAAAGCAGTTTGAGCTGTAAGATTTAAACAGCACTGCTCTTAACGTTTTTTAGATGCAATTTTCAAATAGAGAAACGAGGGCTTGTCCGAATAAAAACTTCTTTCAGACCTGATTAAATGATTTAAAAAAACTGTTTTACTTGATGGCCATTGAGGAGTTAATGTCAAAAAACGGCATTAAAGAACTGGAATAGACTCAAGATTTGGATATCGATCGACAACCTTCCACTGATGGATACGATAGTGAACGGCACGATTGGCGCAGAGGCTGACCGATCGACTGCTGCGCTGCGTGGCGCAGGTTTGATCCCCGCACGGAACAAATATTTGTATGGCCTACAGATAGTTGTTCCGGGTCTGGCTGTTTTTGTATGTGAGTTTAAATGTTTGTAAACGCACCCACGATACAGGTGAAATTCCTAGAGTAGGGCAAAGCTTTATAAAAAAAAAAAGAACACAAGCAAAACACTTAACACAATATATAATGACACCAGTAAGTTATATCCGAAGCATTAGACGTAGCATGCGTTTCACCGTTTTTAAATATGTTTAATTGTGTAACAAAAGGCTTAAAGCTAAGAACAATATTATGGACGCTGTTAGGGCACAGTACTATACATGTTTTATTAAAATTAAATTTCATCTAATCATTGATAAATAATCTTTCCTAATTATAATAAACTAGCTGTCCTGCGTAACTTCGTCTGCGTCACATTTTCCCCGTTTTCGCAACATTTTTCATTGCTGCTCCGCTCCTATTGGTTGTAGCGTGATGATATATAGCCTATGTCCTTCCCCAGGTTGAAATCTATCTTCTTGCCAAATTTCATTAAGATCTGATCAGCCGTTTAGTCGTGAAAAGGTAACAAACAAACAAACAGAGTGACTTTCGCATTTATAATATTAGTATGGATAACAATTATGGAGCATACCTACTTACCTATTAGTACACCTACATTACGGAGTTATGCTGTAAAAGTCCCATGTTGGTAATAGAGGGCGAACCTATTATACCTACAAGGTGTTGTTATGCATCCTCGTCAAATTTAAGGACGTAACTATGCTAATGATTCTCTTCCCGAATCAATAATAAAATGGTAGGTATTTTATTTTCTTATTTAAGGAAATCGGTAAGTGTGATCCACCTGTGTTTAAAACGCAGCCCGTCTGATTCTCGCCCTATAACCGCCCTTCCATACATACAAACAATCTCAAACGTATATTCGATCATTTCTTATTCCCTAAACGACGTTAAGGAGGTTATTCTGAAATACTGACAAACTTAAAAAAATCAGCGTTTATTAATAATTAATTTTGACGCGGATGCAACACAACACCTTGTATAACAAACACAAAACGTAAATCGAAACAAAACTTTGAAAGAGATTTTAACGTTGAATAAATATGGTATGTTACAAACAAGGTCTCAAAATAATTAAATAAATAAAGTAGAGTACTTTTTGGTAAAAAAACATAATTATAATTTCAAGATTAACATCCCTTACTAAGTATTATCTCGATACTCCCTTGCGTCTGCAATCATCCCGTTTTACCCGGTATTGTAAATAAATGTCGTTACCTTACGTTATTTTTACCTATACACAAATCGCTTTCGCCATCAGTACAATGACTAACGCCTCGGCCTCGGTCAGACAGCCCATTACATCTTTTCATATCTACGTGACATTAAATTATCACTATTATTCTCGGACCTTCTAAACGAGGGTCTCTTCAGTGGCTATAATGTTGCTTCAATTTCTATTAAAGTAAGGACGGTCCCTACCTCAATTTTTGTTTTTGCTTAATTGAAAATTGACGTGGCCTAGTGGCCATATTGATTGATTGCTTCGAAGTGACTTTGGTTTTCATGGACTAAAATTATAGAAGATTTTGTGATAGATTTTTGTGATTTTTAATTCAAAATTTGGAATCATTTTTTTTTCGTGTGCGTAAAACGTACAGACGACTTCTTTGCGATCATACGTAAAAGATCTGCTTCACTACTCGGATGCGTGGCAGCGAAAACAGTCTCCTGAGCATTGTTTCTAACAGGGCTGAAGGCCACCTAATGGGGCAACTGTGCGCAGTGCATGTCCATTTGTCTCCAGGAGGTAGTGTGATTAAGTATTATTAGTTGAAGTTTATCGTTGTTATTTATTGTTGGTTTTAGTCAATTATACTAACATACGTCAGGGAATACTAACTGTGGGTGATTTAGCTGAATTAAAGATAGATAAATAAAAATAATAGTGGAATGAAAGCGTGAAATGAAATTGTTAAAAAGTAAGCTAAAAATTGGGCCGCAAATTAGTAAGAACTAGTTCAAAGGTAAGTCGTCACGTGTCATAAGACCCCTAAAAATTGGGACATCTTTCTTAAATTAGGACACCTATGCGGCAACACTAACTGTAAGCTTTACCTTTTTTTTTAATAATGATCACACAAGTTTGAATTTTCAGTTCAGTTGGTCATCTATCTATTGTGTGTTGAAAAAAAGGGCACGTATTGTTGGCTGAAAATCATGACAATAGATTGACATGTTCCATCGAAGTATGTCATGTATGAACGTTGACCAGCCGGTTTGAATTAACAGCTAAGCACGGTGGTGGTTAAGTTTCAATACAATGTATTTGATTTATCTCATATAAGGGAACTAACTGTATCGATTACAACGATTAAAAACTAATAAATTAAAAAACAATAAACTATAAAAAGTTATCAAAAAAACTCCTCCTCAACACTTTCAGCAAGATGTCTCGAAGAGACTGGCAGCATTGCCACGTTGTATGGCAATACTTAGCCTCTGGCCCAAGTAAGGGCGTAGGTTGGTCTGTGGATGGGTGACCACTCATAACATACCGAGTCTCCTCCGTGCCTCGAAAAGCACTTTAAGCACGTCCCGGCTATGTGTTATTTGTAGATCTTTGACAGCCGTGACGGGTAGTCAGTCGCCCGAAAGTCTGCCAACCAGTCTTACCAAGGTGTATCGTATTACCCTCGTTTGTCTAGTGGTCATAATCGTGACTGCTAAGCATGAGTTTCTGGGTTTGGCTCCCAGGTCGGGCAAATTGGAACGAAGTTCCTTATCGCGCGTTGTGAAAGGGGGCTAGACGGAAAAAATTCTTACGAAAAGTTGTCACGACACTTTTTGCTATAGTAAGCTATTGTAAGCTTTATTTCTTTAAAATAAAGTTGAAATATCCTTAAATTACGTACAATTGGGGTGTGTATTTGAGTAAGGATAGATATGAATATTATTTTGAGTGACCGAACTACAAAGTACAAATTCGGTTGTGCAGTTAAGTAAGACGTATTGCTTCGAATTAAGGATTAATCTTCCTTAAATTAAATATTTTATTTTTCGCACACTAACTTAAACCTAAAATGTATTGATATTATGTACGTGAAAGGAACTTTTGTTCCATCCGGGTGTCCCTTGACACCTCTCAAGTTTTTTTCGTTGGGATTTTCCATGGATAATTTGTCTTTTTATTACCAGAACAGCATTATCCGAAAACCTTCGAAACACAATAAAATAAAATAACGTTTATTTCAGACAAACAACTAGACTAGACTACTACTAGATCTAGACTTCATCTTATATTATTTTTTCTATACACTGCTTCTCAACGGACCAATTGGACTGGCACAACTGGTTGTGTGGTGGGAACGCTATTTCAAGATCCACGGCACAACCAGTTGTGTCGTCCAGTTGATCCGTGGGGAAGCAGTCTTTCTCTAAAAGGTGTAAGTCCAACACTGCTAAAACCAGCCTACATTCAGCCACTCAGATGTTCCATACATTGCAAGGCAGACATAGCTATACAATACAAAAAAAATAAAAACGACTTCAAAAACACAAACGACAAAGCCGTCTATTATTCAAGAGTTCCATTGTATATCAGCGTAGATCAGCATCAGATCTTAACCAACTAAACACGACCCCCGAGTTTTACCTTTCATCATCAGCTTAGCATCAAGAGATGGTTACCAGGCAATTTTATAGGCACACTTAGGCATTACCTAAGTGTGTCTATAAAATTTGGAGAGTTCCAATTTAGACCGGCGTATCAAGTTGGAGCTGTGCGTTGAGAGAGACATTTTACACGTGCTCAGAGTATACATGTGTTATGAGGAATTAATTCAATAATTTTATTTTCACATAAACACTACTCTAGGAATGTTTGAAATATTCAATTTATCACTTTCTGTTCACAAGTGTTTAAAATACCTTCCCATATAGCATTTTTGCGTTTTTCACGATAAAAACAAATTTTTGTGCGATAATACTGACTTATAAAATGGTGACTTTAGCGTTCAGTAATTAAGTCATTAATTCGACAATAATGGTCGCATCGTATGCTGTTTTTTTCTGTTTTGCTGCTCTCGCTGGCAGCCAACTGCGAAGAACTGAACCCATTCTCCGATGAATTCATTAATTTGATCAATTCCAAGCAAAACTCTTGGAAAGCTGGCAGAAACTTTCCAGTGAATACCCCTCTTTCGTTCATCAAAATTCGACTGGGTGCCATCAAGAACGAAAACTTTGCGGAAATACCAATAGTGAAACATGACGCTGAGCTGATAGCAAGTCTTCCAGAGAGCTTTGACCCGAGGGATCAATGGCCGAACTGTCCCTCCTTGAATGAAATAAGAGACCAAGGCTCATGCGGCAGTTGCTGGGCGTTCGGCGCTGTCGAAGTCATGACCGACCGATACTGTATACACTCCAACGGACAGAACTTCCATTTCTCTGCAGAAGATCTTTTGAGCTGTTCAAACGCTGGTGACTGCGAGATGGGAGGTAATCCGCCTGAAGCTTGGGATTACTGGAAATCCACAGGTATTGTGTCAGGAGGAAACTACAACTCAAGTCAAGGTTGTAGACCGTACACTATAGCTTCTTGTGAACACCATGTGCCTGGCAATTTACCGCCTTGTGGCAGAGGTGAGGAACCTACCCCGGAATGCGTCAAGTCTTGTGAGTCAGGCTACAACGTTGATTATGATAAAGATTTGCGGCGCGGCCAAAATGTTTATACCTTATCTCAAGATGAAGACCAAATAAAAGCCGAACTTTTTAAGAATGGACCCGTAGAGGCTGCCTTTGATGTATATGCAGATTTCCCAAATTATAGAGAAGGGGTATACAAACATGCGAATGGCAGTCTCCTTGGCGGACATGCTGTTAAAATGTTAGGCTGGGGAGTAGAGAACGGTGAAAAGTACTGGCTAATGGCAAATTCTTGGAACACAGATTGGGGTGATAAGGGTTTCTTCAAAATACTACGTGGAGAAGACCACTGCGGTATAGAGAGCGAAACCATAACTGGTATACCACTAATAGAATGAATTACATGTAATGTTTCATTTTAAGTGTCATTGTTTAGGTTCTAAATTGTGTTTTCTCATGAGAATTGCCTCAGAGTTTTTTTCGGTTTTTCTGTTTAGAATAAGAGGCACCTTTATATTTGGCGAGGAACAGTGGTTTGTACAAGTAATTAGAAGAAATAAATATTATTATTCATCATTTCAGTTTTTTAAGGAAATTTTCTTTCTCGGCTTCCGTATACCACCTACTAAGGTTTATACACCCTTCGGCTTCCCAGTGCCTCTCAGTCGGCTGGTTATAACTGGCAAAACGTGGGTTAACTGTACACAAACCATTGCTTTCTTATCTGGGAAAAAATTGTGATATTATGTAGGAGTGTTATGTATTACGGTGAGTTCTTGTCAGGGCTCCCTAGGTCATAATCATTATCGTTTTAATGTACAGAAACTGACGGCTTTAAATCTGGTCTATGACAGAAGTTCTCCATTCAACGACCTTGCTAAGGCAATTGCAATACCATTAATATATAATATTTAATATATAAATAAATAATTTCTTATTCCCTAAACCACGTTAAGGGGGTTATTCTTAAAATACACACAAATTTACACAACAAGAAAAAGCAGCGTTTTTTAAATAATTAACTAGGTACCGTAATTTTAATTGATTATTTGCGTCTTTAGGGACAACCTCCTGAATTTTGGCGAGGATGCAACATCTTGTATTTAAGCATTTTTACCACATTTAGTTAGCTCCAGTTAAATAACTTTTGGGCTACAGGTATCGAATTGACCACCAAAAAAAACTACAACACACTAATTTTAGTTCGCAAAAATACTTGTTCTGTTTAAAACAATAGAATTGGAATATTGGCTAGACAGTTTATTTAATTTGATTACACTTTTGGCTGTGTGGAAACTGTCATATTTAAACAAACAAAAAGTTATTTGGTGGTCAAACATTGAACACATTCGTGAAAAAATAATTATTATTTAGGTGTAGGCTTGAATATTTTCCTTTGAAAATGGCGAAAATGGCTTATGACGATTATGAACTTGACGTAATACAATCATCTCCAGTTTCAATGAGTTTTCGATCCTCGTGAAATGTATTTCGCTAAGATCGAAAAAATCATTATCTTTTCTAAATCTCTTCCTAACACTTGATTATGTTTAAACAAGTTCTCGATATAAGGCATCTTCTTTAACACAGGAGGGGAGCAAACTCGAGTTCAGAACTCTTAAACTTTGTTGAAAATTTTCATCCGATCAGAATTTTCTTCTAAAATATTTAGTTTAAAGAGATCCCGAAAGAGCATGATCCTTAAAGTTTCCCAAAATTTCATTAAAGTTAATTTCACGTTTAAAAAGATTTTTGAATCGAGGGTCTATAGTAGCTTTCTTTATTTTAGTGCAGGATATAATTTCAACAACGCGTATTTACCAAGAATATTTACATTAAATTCAAAATGAATGTTATGTAATGTTCTCATTGTTGACCTCAATACGCACTTCGGGCATTCGCCATGTTTTCCATGTAAAATGGGCAGCGTTTAAATTAAAACCAATTTAAAGTTGGCCAAACTTTCGACTGGAGTATTTGAATTGGAGGCAAATCTATAAATTATCATCTCGCTCTTCAGTTAATTGTGTGACGGGGGAGCGGGAAGGGGTCTCGAAGTTTGAGCCTCATTTAAACCCGTGGTTTGGAATTTGGCGTTCGGAGATCTATTGATCTTTTAAAGGTTTAGATCAACTTGTTTAACTTCGCTTTTGATTAATGACAGTTTGTGTTTGTTTAGTAAAAATATCAGTTAATATTTCTCGAGTGTTATAATTCATTAAGGAAATCTGAGTGACGGAAAATTGATGGCGGATATTAGAAACCAAAACAGACTTAGTTTTATTTGCTTTTCAAAATAATTTGTAAGCCTTGTGCAGAAGGCAAAAGTAACAAATACGTCAAAAATAATAAAAATATGGTGTCAGGCCATTTTCGCCTCCCCAGGCCATAACTTGGGCTGAGGCCGAAGATTGAAGGAGTCCCGAAACTCTATCACGGCCTATTGGGGCGACGTGACTGACGCAATATGAGGCCGACGTCGATCAACGAAACGTGATGCTTTTACCAAAGCCTTGCTGGTAGGTATACATGTATATAGGGTTGACTCGATACAAATAATGTAAAATATTCGATTTTTAATCGGTATTTTGTGAAATTGTTCACCGGGCTAAAGATCATAAAGAAGATTAAGCGATTTTTAAGCGTATTCCATAAAAATTAGGTCCATTTTTCCTAAAGAGGTAAGGCAGAGCTGATCTATAAGCAGCTACACCCCGTTTCGCCAGTTACGTATAATAGTAAGCTTATTGCCATCAACTGGGCCTAAATCCAGATAATCTCAGGGTTGCTATTGAGAAATTCTTAATGGATGAAGGTTCGATAATACTTTGCCATCCCCGGCCTGGTAATCAAACCAAGGATCCTTACTTGCTGTTGTGTGCGCTGCATGCTTCTCTGTATCCTCATGCAGCGCTTGCAACTACTAGATGAATAAAACGCATCATGAAGGATTCGGATTGAATGGTTTGCTATAAGAAAACCCAATTCTGGGTTAAGCTCACCGTAGTACATAAGTTTTTATATTGCAATTTGTATGTATATTTTTAATTCCGAGTTTCCTCCGTGCCTCGGAAAGCACGTTAAGCCGTTGGTCCCAGCTGTCGTTTTTAAATCTCTGACAGTCGTTACGAGTAGTCAGAAGCCAAAAGTCTGACATCCAGTCTTACCAAGGGGGTATTACCCAGTTACTGGGTTGTGGAAATCAGATAGGCAGTCGCTTCATGTAAAATACTGGTACTCAGCTGCATCCGGTTAGACTGAAAGCCGACCCCAAGATAGTTTGGGAAAAGGCTAGACAGATGATGATGTATATTTTTAATTATGTGTGCAATAAAGAATAAGAATAAGAATTTGAAAATTTCTCGCCCACAACAAATGCCGTTTCTACTAACATAGGTCGTCATGAATTTTAAAAGACTTCAGTTATATTTGTTTCAAAGTTTTGCTAGCTAGTGGTGGGTCTTAGTTTCAACAATGGTCTAACTACTCTACAATTAAACAATTCGCTTTTGGCTCGTTTCACGGAATAAGGATCGTGTTTTCATTAAAATTGAGACTAAAAGTTGAGTTGACTCTGTACCTAAATAAATTTTCTTGAATTTAGGACTAATATAACTTTTTAGTATGTAGGTTCCTTCTTTAAAAAGTTGGTATATGCTAAACTACAAAATCGGGTCCCTTAAGCTCGATAAAAAAGAACTTTGAAGGAAGACAACTTCCCGTACTTTAACGAACCCAAGAGACTCAGGTCACTTTTAGGTATATATTCAACACAGTGTAAATTGTTAACCAACATAAAGGGTGTAAAACACCACTTAACGAAGCCGAAAGGCACTGGTATTCCCTGTCATTGCGATCATTTTTTTGTTCTACACCATACCTGGGAACCTTCTAGTTACGGAGATATCACAGGTCAAAGTTCCAGCTTTTTGACAAGTATTTTTTTAAACACTAGTTTTTAATTTAAGATTTTTACTTTAATTACCTCCACGACCCCCGTACTATTCAATCCGTCCACCAGCACAATGTTTTGAATGCGTTACATTGAGTTCTACCACAAAACATGATTTTACACCCCCCAAAAAAAAGTCGTTTCCCAGCAATAATTTTTGCGTAAAGTTACTTAGTTTCATGTACAGAATGCTTGGTTGACGGCTACGTGGTGAGGTGATTTTTTTTTTATTTACACCGTGTATATGGGACAATGGGTGGCCACCCATCCACAGACCAAACTAGGCAAGCATAGCTTAACCTGTAGATCGACCCGAGTTACTGTAATTATTTAGCCACGAGCTTGTAATTATACAGGAAGAATTTTTAGTCACCATCCAAATTTTGTTATATTAATCTTTGGCGAAAACCATTGAATACGTGTTTTTTCTTTTAGTATCACTCAATACAAAAATATTGAGATATCACATCACAAAGTTATCTATAAAAAGTTGATGCCGACTTGGGATGACGATAGATAATTATGTGTCGCGCAGGTGTAGCGGGGCGGGGGGCAAGCGGGGTGCGCGCTGCATTTTTCATTGAATGTTTGCGCGGCAAGTGTAGTATTTTAACGTTTAACTTAGTGAGCGGATAATTATTTCGAGAAAATGATTTAATATGAAAATTTTACGTAACGTTTTTTTTTCAAAAATGGAGTTTTTGTATGATACATAATGCCTAGAAAAAATTTGGACGGTGACTAAAAATTCTTCCTGTATAACACTTTTTTTATTTTGTCACATGATATATTATGTATTGTATTGCATTTAATTTGGCTTGTTAGGTATTGCAGTTACAGGGTGCATCTTTGATACTTCTAATTCCGTGATGAAAAATAATATTTATTTCTTTTAATTAGTTGTACAGCAAACATTACAAGTAATTCATTCTATTAGTGGTATACCAGTAGTCATTTATTTATTATTTACTAGCTGTACCCAGCATGCGTTGCAATGCACTTTTTACTACCCACCTACCCTATCCGACCTACCTACCCTATCCTACCTACCCTACCCGACGCTACCTACCTACCTACTCTACCCTACCCTACCTACCTACTCTACCCTACCCTACCCTACCCTTACTACCTACCTACCCTACCTACCTACCCTACCCTACCTACCTACCCTACCCTACCCTACCTACCTACCCTACCCTACCTACCTACCCTACCCTACCTACCTACCCTACCCACCTACCTACCCTACCCTACCTACCTACCCTACCTACCTACCTACCCTACCCTACCTACCTACCCTACCCTACCTACCTACCCTACCTAACCTACCCTACCTACCTACCCTACCCTACCTACCTACCCTACCCTACCTACCTACCCTACCCTACCTACCTACCCTACCCTACCTACCTACCCTATCCTACCTACCTACCCTACCCTACCCTACCCTACCGTATCCTATGTCCTTCTCCTGGCTCTAAACTACCTCCCTGCCAATTTTCAGCTAAATCGGTTCAGCCGTTCTTGAGTTATAAGTGAAGTAACTAACACGACTTTCTTTTATATATATAGATTTGAAAAGACATGTACAATATAACAGAAAATCCAAGTAATTGAAAAGAAACATATTTAGAATAAAGTATGATAAAACATTTAAAATAAAGTACATACTTAAAATTACAAAAAAAAAAAAAAAACATCTTTCATACATCCTCCTAATTAATGAATTAATATTAAATGTACATATTTAAAGTATGATAAACATAATAAAAAAGTACTTAAAATTACAACAACAAAAAATTTATGCCGTTCTCTATACCGCAGTGGCCTTCTCCACGTAGTATTTTGAAGAAACCCTTACCACCCCAATCTGCGTTCCAAGAATTTGCCATTAGCCAGTACTTTTCACCGTTCTCTACTCCCCAGCCTAACATTTTAACAGCATGTCCGCCAAGGTGACTGCCATTCACATGTTTGTATACTCCTTCTCTATAATTTACAAAATCTGCATATTCCTGAAAGTCAGCCTCTACGGGTCCGTTCTTAAACAGTTCAGCTTTTATTTGGTCTTCATCTGAATCTAAGCTATAAATAGTTTTGCCGCGCCGCAAATCTTTATCATAATCTACGTTGTAGCCCGGCTCACAGGACTTGACACATTCCGGGGTAGGTTCCTCACCTCCGCCACAAGGCGGTAAATTGCCAGGCACATGGTGTTCACAAGAAGCTATCGTGTACGGTCTACAACCTTGACTTGAGTTGTAGTTTCCTCCTGACACAATACCAAAGGATTTCCAGTAATACCAAGCCACACACGGCACAGCTCACAAGATCTTCTGCAGAGAAATGGAAATTCTGTCCGTTGGAGTGTATACAAAATCGATCGGTCATGGCATCGACAGCGCCGAACGCCCAGCAACTGCCGCATGAGCCTTGGTCTCTTATTTCGTTCAAGGAGGGACAGTTAGGCCATTGATCCCTCGGGTCAAAGCTCTCTGGAAGACTTACTATCAGCTCGATGTCATGTTTCACTATTGGTATTTTCGCAAAGTTTTCGTCCTTGATGGTACCCAGTCGAATTTTGATGAAAGAAAGAGGGGTATTCACTGGAAAGTTTCTGCCAGCTTTTTGCTTGGAATTGATCAAATTGATGAATTCATCGGAGAATGGGTTCAGTTCTTCGCCGTTGGCTGCTAGCGCGAGCAGAAAGACTGAAAAAATTGTCAAGTTCTTTAATTACATAATTACTTAACGTTAAAGTCACCACTTTAAATGGCCTTTTTCAGGATTATCATTTATCACACATCAATTTGTCTTTATCGCTAAAAAAATGCAAAAATACGCTAAGAAGGTATTTTAAACACTTGTGAACAGAAAGTGATAAATTGAATATTTAAACATTCTTATAGTAGAGTTTAGGTGAAAAAAAAAAATTGAATTAATACCTCAGAATAACACGTCCTCGGTACACGGTTTTCGCTTTTCCTGACTCTTAACGCACAGCTCAAACCACTGGGCGGAGCTAAAATTGACATTAAGATATATGTATATTAAGACGTACGCACCCACTAAGTTTGAAAAATTGAACCCCTAAGCGGGCGAAATAAGGGTTTTAAGTTTACTTACCTATTTTCATTTAAAGAAAATCTATGTTATGAATCCGAAGTAGAACTGTAGGTCAGTTATAGGCCACAGACTCGAAGTCAGCGACTGCGGGGTGGCGCGATGGGGCGCGGCGGAAGCGCGGGAAGCGGCGCAGCAACGCAGACCCGGTCTCGAAGCCAGCGGGCACATCACGCGGCGCTAGAGCTGCGTGGTCACAACACTACGCAGCTCTAGCGCCTCGCGATCTGCCCGCTGGCTAAGAGACCGCTTTATAAGAAAATAGTGTCTTTGTTCGCAAACGAAATGTCTAAACAGCGCCGACAACATCTTTTTGATACCTTCGTAACGTTACATGCATTGTGGGCAAAAGAAGATGTAAATGTGTTTATACAACCGAGCATAGAATCAAAAAGGGTGGAGATTCATCGGAATTGTGAAGAACAAAAACAATGTTCCGATACATTTTTATTTCGTTGTAAATGCAAACGCGCGCGTACCGCTGGACTGGCGCACATCACTCGTACGCCGCTTCCCGCGCCGCGCCGCTGCCTTCATCGCCAGTTTCAGAACGGAACGCGCCAACCGCGCCGCCCTGCGCCCGCCGAGTTCGTTTCCGAAACCTAGCAGATCAAAAAGTCGGTAAAACAACTACAATGTAATGGCAAAAGGAACTGTATAAAAATAAAACAAAGTATTACCACCATACATTATGATTGATACCACTTACAACTGGAGTTTCCCCAAGATATAACATAATAATAACGTGTAGTCAAATAAAACATGTAACAAACAGAATTGCGTATTTTTAGATCCTTTTAAATCGTCAAAACCATTACCAGAAGTCCCGATTTCGCTTTTGTGGTTAACAAAATTGGTCCCATTACTCGAATTTGTTAAATGGACGAAAAAACCTCTTTGGTGTTACATTGTATTGATTTGGAATTTATTGTCAGCCGATTGAATGGGGCTGTGCGATGGCCAGCGTTTTGTATTGTATGCTATGTCTGCCTTCGGATGGATGGAACATTTGAATGCCTGTAGGCTGGATTTTCGCAGTGTTCGATGTATTGGACTTCCGCCTTTTAGAGAAGATAATATGTGTTAATTTTAAAAGCTTTTATTTCTTTTACTTACCCTTTGTCTTCTTCTTCCTCGTTTCCTCATAACTGCGGGCCGTGACCACATGAGGTCATTGCCTTCTCTACCCATGCTCTCCATGGTGGAAGGTTTTCGGCCGTGTGGACAGATGCCTGGAAACTCCCTTTGCAGACTTCCTTCACCGCATCTGTCCAACGGGTTGGTGATCTTCCACGCCCCCTTTTTCCTTACACGTTACCACAAGTTAGCCACAATAATCTTCAGGCTATCAGGCTCCTTCCTTGCAACGTGTCCGAAGTACTGTAGGAGTCGTTTCATGTAGATGATCCATAGGCGAGATTTAACTTTTAGTTCGTTCAGAATCGAGGCGTTTTTGCGGCGCGCCGTCCAGAGAATGCCTAACATTTTGCGCCAGCACCACATTTCGAACGTATTAATTCTGTTACGAATGCGTGATTTCAGTATCCAGGTTTCAAAAGCATACATGAAGATAGAGAAGATCAGGGTCCGCATTGACTTAACTTTAGTACTTTTGCTGATTCCTCTGTTCCTCCAAATCTTCTCTAATCGCTTTGCGATCTGGGCTCTTCTTATTACCTCTATTTCACAATCGCCATCTGCAGTTATCATGAAACCAAGGTAGACAAATTTCTCTACGGTATCCAGGTCGGATAGCTCTCCAGGCCATTGCAATTTACCGGCACGATCCACAAACATCAGCTTAGTTCTAGCTCGGTTGATATGGAGTCTATATTCCACACTCACTCTTTGCAGAAGCTCAGCGAGTTCTTTTTCATTTGCCCCTATGATAGAGTTCTGATCTGCAAAGCGTAAATTATTAATGAGGTGTCCTCCAACCCGTATGCCTCCCTTCCAACCTTCCAAGACTCTTCTCATGACATGTTCGCCCATAAGGTTGAACAGTTGGGGCGAGAGTATACATCCCTGCCTTGCTCTACGGTTGGTGTGGAAAGGGCCTGACTCTGTGTCTTTTATTCGGATCTTCGATTTTCAGTCAAGATACAGGTTTTGTACAAGGAAAGTCAAGTGTTCCGGTACGCCCATCTCTCTTATGACGTTATTACTTTTTCTTTCAGCTAATACAGTCAAAAGCCTTGGCATAGTTGATGAAACAGAAAGCCATCGGTATGTTGAACTCACGGGCCTTCTCGATTAACTGTGTCATGTTTAGGTTACCCCCGGACAAATCCTGCCTGCTCTTTTGCTATCTGTTCTCTAATGGAATTCTCCAGCCTCTTATTAATGATGTGCAGAAGTATTTTGCTCGCGTGTAAAATCACCGATACGGTGCGATATTTTTCACACTTCTTGGTAGAACCTTTTTTATGTTACGGAACTACAACTGATTCCACCCAATCTGCAGGCCATTGTCCTGTTCTCCAAACTTTCTGACGTATCCTGTGTAAGATTTTTGTGCCATCAGAACCCAACCATTTCAGCATTTGTGCAGATATTCCATAACCGCCACAGGCTTTGTGTTTGAGACGTACGACTGAGACTTCCACTTCGTGAAGAAGGATATCTGGTTGCCTCTCCGTGTAGTCTATGCGTTCTTCAATCGCGTCGTTGCTTTCGCTGTATAGTTGTCGACAGTACTGGCGCCACCTCTCAAGCACAAGATGTTTGTCACTGTTCCTTCAACCAACCTTATTGAATATTTTTATTTTAACCTATTTCAAAGGTTTTCGGTCAATGCTGTTCTGATAATAGATTTGCATCGATCAGAGTCTGATTGTTGTTATTTTATCAATGTTAGTAGTTGTGCATTGTTTTAGAGCAATTTTTTTTATGGAATTTCATTTCTTATATTTTTTTTCTTATATTATTATTTCATAGCATAATCAATACGCAGAATACTTACTTTGAACTAATCCTTCGATTTTTGTTTCAAATAAAGTTTAATGTTAGAATATTCATATCATAGAATAGCAAATCAAATATTCTTTATCCTTACATTGTTTATTTGATTAAATTTCAGTTTAATTAAATACTTATGGGTACGAGTACATACGCAAACCTCGCGACAAGCTTTCATGGTCATATAAATTGTGTATGATGAGGTTATAAGTTGATAGTTAAAAGTTTAAAAGAAAATTTTATTTTCTTCTTTTTAGAGCATCTAAATAAAAGCTTTTTTTAAAGTTTTTTGTCTTAATTTTATTTTAACATTTTTAGTTTTGCCGTAATCTTTTCTGACCACACATCATTATCACAAGCTCAACACTTTTTTTATTCCATGCTTTTTATTAACCATTGGTGAGTTCCCTCGTGAGAAGACGATCCTGGCTGCAGGATGAGATCATGATAGAATTCATGTTCATCTATCAAATATGAACGTGCATACAAATTTTCGTGTCTGTACTATCAACCGTTGAGGAATTCCCTCGTGAGAAGACGATCCTGGCTACAGGATGAGATCATAATAGAATTCATGTTCATCTATCAAATATGAACGTGCATACAAATTTTCGTGTCTGTGCTATTGACCGTTGAGGAGTTCCCTCGTCAGAAGACGATCCTGGCTGCAGGATAATTTCATGATACAAATCGTGATTATCCATCAAATATGAACTCGTACGCAAAGTTTCGTGTCTGTGCTATTAAACGTTAAGGAGTTCTTTCGTGAGGAGACGATCCTGGCTACAGGATTAAGTTATGTCTGTCATAAAAATGTATTGTCACCAGACCCAAAGGTGTGTGCAAAATTTCAGCTCAATCGGACATCGGAAAGTGGTTCTAATTTAGCTTCCAAGAATCCACCGTAACAAACATACATACATTGCAAGTTAAATAAAAGCTTTTAATTTAAAAATAATTTTAAAAAAAGCGAATACACCTTCAAGAGAAAACAAATGAAAAAAAACAAATGAGACCAATTCAAAATTACAGAATCATTTAAGATAAAACATTCAATAAATTAGTCCGAACGATTTTTTTAACCAAATATTATTTTATACCTCTCCAATACGGCCCGACGAGGTCCATAGCACTGGAATTAACGACCATACATCCCTTTTCAACCCAATTTATTTAATTGGAAGTCATATTGCCAACGAAATCCGTTTTAGTCTTTTAAAATTGGATTTTATATGCGAATTAATGGAAAAGGTAAAAAATACAAATACAAATTATGATGAAGGTTGAATCTTGTTGAAAACGTATTTTTTTTAATAATCTGTGTGTGTCGAATCGGTAGGTGCAACTTTTTTGTAAGGTTTTTTCTTTATAAAAAATATCTATTAATGAATCCTTTATGGCCTAGAATGAGTGACATCTGTCATCGATAACAACGATGGAAAAATCAAAAATGAATGGAGCTGACATAAGCCACCGAAACTTACGTCAATTCTGTTGACAATAATTGCTGTAGAAAACCTCAGTGAAAACGATTGCCACTGGTAAATGGCCCATGGGCAAATAAACATACAGTACACTAATTTGAATTTGTAGACTTCTCATTCAAAATCAATACAAAAGGTCACAATATCTTACTATAAACGCTTAACACCTTAAGATTTGTCACGTGCTTCAAACCACAGTCGCTGGCAACCTTCCAAAGTTTTGTTTGTGTGGCTATTTAATAATTCGTAAGTTATGGTCCACGAATTTCTTTGAGAGGTTTCACGAGAATTATTGTTGAATAATGAAAAGGGTGAATGGCTTCATAGTTTTTTTTTTAACATTTTCCGCAACTTAAGATCGACACACTACACAGGCAAACCGATGCTGCGATGTTCGCTATTACCTACGAAAGGAAAGGCCTATAAAACTGCATAGGACAATATCCGCATCCTCTGCCGTCGAAGACTTCGTATAGACCACTACAGTGATTCGTCAATCGGGCATTTATTGGTATTATTATATATATTATTACATAATTATAAGTACTAAAGAGGATGTCTTGTTGTTGATATTGAGGCCCAATATCAAGAATTTGGTATTGGATCATAAATAAATATTAATACATTATTTAGTCCCTGGTTTTTAGCTTAAACCCCAAAAGCACTTTTGTCATACTTAGCTTTTTAACTCTTGCATTGGTCATTGGGTAGTAATAAATAAATAATTGTCAGTCAGTGGTTTTATTTTGAAATATCCCTCAAATGTTTATAAAAATAAAGTTTCTCTAAATAAGGCGACGCAAAGTGGTTAATACTGCGAAGCAACTCAGGTGCATAACGTCGATTGCTGGGATGTTGGCTCCGACACCATCTTAGCGTCTTTAACCAGCTGTTTTATACCTTTTCAGCTAATCTGTAGATGGAAAATGTTTTAATTTCGAAAGTAGCAGGAGTTTGTGGTCCACGGAGTTTGGTATCTGTTTACTTTCACAAAATGTGAAGAGAGAAAATCTCGCAGATGATCAGTATTTTCGTCAAGATTTGATTTAGACCTTTTTTGGTGTAACTATCTGTGACGTTCACTCTTAATTTATTAGGCAGAGGTTGATAGTTATATAGTAATATATATAGTGGTTTGAAAGCCCTGGGTGTACTGGAAAATTGAGTTAGGTACTTTAAATTGAGTGACTGGTGGAGGCTGCATTATCCAGCAAGTACCTCAGACTTTATACTATTGAAGGTACAAAAGTTATAAGGTCAGTCACCGCGTGTTTTTAGTTCATCAAATCCTGTTTCTCCTAGGCTAACGAGACCGATCTCAATACCTAAAGAATGTAAAATATCAATAACGTTTTTACCGTTTTCACGTTATAAGGCTGCACGGATTTTAATGTTTGGCACATGAGGTAGTAGTAGGTTCGTTACCGTGGGATAATTTCTAACATCCATGCGAACGAAGGCGCGAGCTGAATAATTAATAATTTTGAAGTTAAACTTATGCGACTTCCAACAAGTTTAACGCTACCATTTCTAAAACTACCAAGAGACGGCAGTATTACAAGATTTGTGATTACGTAGTTCTACTCGGTACCCAAGATGGCGTGCCAACAGTCATGCATTCGACTCTTCGGTGTGACCAGCCTTCGCTCAATTTCCATGAGTAGAATAGCCTCGATAAACTTATGTAATAATTATGTAATAAAAATAATACAACAAGAAAAAAAACAACAAAATTATTAAAAATCTCAATAAAATAACGAGAGAATGAATGCGTGGCACTCACACATGCGTGTAGTATTACGAAGTTTCACTGCTTCCGCGCGGAGAGACTCCACGCACAATTTTTTAACGCTTACCCACACTAGGAATTTCTTCTGTATCGCGATTACGTTTACAAACGCAGCAGCTGGCTTAGCCACTGCACCAACCGTGAAAATTATAAATATAATCATAACAGGACTTTTGTCGCCAATAAGCTTGACATAGAGTTGATAGACAGAACAGGACTATTGTCGCCAATAAAACACACTATATCAGGCTTATTGGCGACAATAGTCCTGTTATCATTAATATAATAATACAGGACTATTGTCGCCAATAAGCCTGACATAGTGTTGATAGACTGATCAGCACGCCGCCTAATGATGCGCGAAGTGGATGTTACAATCCCGCATGGCGAAAACCTCGTGAATGCTGAGAATGAGAAACAAATAAAGTAACTCGACTTGGCACACGAGGTTGTCGACATGTGGAATGTGGACTCAGCTATCATGTTACCGATTGGCGTAGGTAACGGCCTTAACCTCGAGTCTCTTAAGACTCGATGAACTTTTAGCCCGCATTGTAAGAAAGTTCCTGTCACTTGAGTCCTTACCAGCGGTCGCTTAAACCCTGCTCCCAACACCGGCGGACCACGATCTTTAATATATTTTTAATTTTTAAACAGGTTTTTTTTAAATATTTATACATGTTAAAAATGAGATGAATGAATAAAGAAATAACAATTATATACCTATGTTTATATTTCGTATTATCATAGAAAGCAGTGCCTATTGAACCGATAATTAGCAAACTTCTTACACAGAATTAATCATACAGTGATGATCAAAGCCGATTTTATAGTAACACGCTATTTCAGCCAATTAGTTCTTGTAACGCGTTCGTTTGAAGAGCAACGGAATGAAATTTCGGTATCATTGAATACGTATTACCCTCGATATTATCTTGAATGCTAATTTACCCACAAATCTCATCATCATCTGCCTAGCCTTTTCCCAACTATGTTGGGGTCGGTTTCCAGTCTAACCGGATGCATCTGAGTACCAGTATTTTTTCACTCCGCTACTGAATGTCGAAGTTTTAAATGTCGACGTATGGTAGTTCTGAAGTACAGGATCTCGATGTACGCCAGTTCGAAAGTTCACTGTAGCGAAGTATGCAAGGCCGACGTATCGTTAGTTAAAGGGCATAATTGTTAAAGAGCGAGCGAAGCGAGCTCTGGACTTGGGGCACCCCGACTCGGACAGGTTAGGTTCGTGGTACGTCGACTATGCTTTTAGGGTTTCTGACTAACGATACGTCGGCCTTGCATACTTCGCTCCAGTGAACTTTCGAACTGGCGTACATCGAGATCCTGTACTTTAGAACTAACTTGCGTCGACATTTCAAACTTTGACATTCATTAGTGGAGTCGTATTTTTTTGGAGAGCGACTGCCTATCTGACCTTCATAGCCCAGTTAGTACTACTACACAAATGTTGGCTCTATTATTACTTTTTAATATGGAAAAAATCGCAACATTGAGACATGGTAGGGATGGATATACAGGGTGTTTGGTGCATCGTTTGCCATATCGAATAGGCCGAAAGGAGAGGTCATTTGCTATCTCTTCACGCCCTTTAACTCATTCCTTGCCACACCAGTTTTTTTATAACAACTTTTTAATTTAAATTTTGAAAAATTCCAAATTTCAACATGTTAGGTCAAATAAGAAAAATTGTTTAGACTTAAAATTTCGATTTAATTTTGATGTGTACTCTTGTATGATACTATCAAATACAAAATTACTTGCTAGGAACAATTACTTTCTTTTTTAATAGCTCGTAAAGTTTTTGTAAAAGAAAAATAAACTTGAAAGCCAACTTTAAATGGCTATAAAAAAAAAAAACTAAAAGCGATCGGAATCTTCGAATACCTTTAAAAAGTTCTCAAGTCTGTCCTCTTTTCTACGGTATACAATATGCCCAAAAAAACGTTTAATACCTTTTCATTTTTAAATAAATGTGTAATCGAGACACTAGGCTGATATTCGAAATTACAGTAAGTACATCGCGCCATCTATGACTCGACGGAAGAACTAACATGAATTTTCTACAAGTTGCAAGCAAAGTTTACATCGACTAAGACTATATACAAAAACCCGACAACAACTGTCGGGCAGTTGCCTACCAGACATAACACCTGTCTGGTCGGACGATCCTCCCTTTTCTATGGGGGATGAGGAACTTTACACCCTATGTCTAATTCCCCTAAAGTACAAACGTATTTATTTTTACATGATTCTTTAGGATCCAATGGAATATCTTCCATCTCCATCATCATCAGCGTGTGCCAGATAAGTGACTGAATGAATTGAAATAAAATATGACCACATATTATCATTTAATTCAGTTTCAAAATATTCAGCTGCCCCTTACAAAACTTTTATACCTCCTCGACCTAAATGTACGGAACAGCTGATATTTTTTTGCGTTTTCGAGTTTGGTACCATGGAGAAAGTTGTTCTGTTTTATGGTCCGAATTCACAGATTAATTAGCTCCGAATCACACTCTTAAGGCACAGAGAGACAAAATATCGGACGTGTCCGTAATTAAAAAAGAAAGTGATAAGTGTGCAAAGTCAAAAACATCCAGCGAGCCAGAATTCTATCGGACATCCAACTGCTCAAGGATGGCTCAAGGTCCACGTCCGCGAATTACGTCCCATAGTTTGTATAGTTCAGTGTAAGTAGGTATATTAATTAAACACATAACTCTAATTCGCGGCTGTCACCCGCGTCTAAATATTTATTTCTGCCTTTAAATATGGCCACACCTTTCTGTTACACGCTGTATACTGTATAGAGGATTAACATGTTTTTTTTTTACTTATAAGTAGGATGATTGAAAATCTTTTTCAAGTATTTTAGAGTAAGATAAGCAAATCAAGTATCTTGACTTCGCTCGCGAGGTTGTCGACAGGTGGGATATGGACTCAGCGATCATTGTGCCGATAGTCCTGTCAGCCAGTGGCTTAATTGCCATGAGCCTGTAACAATACCTGAGGAGGCTCTCGTTAGGCAGCTGGATCAAGGGTTTGATTAAGAAAGCGGTACTCTTGGACACGGCTCGATCGTATTGTTAGGAGATTCCTGTCTCTGGAGTCCTGATCACCGTTAGCTTGGACCCTGTTCCCGATACCGGTGGGCTACTATTCTTATATTTTTAATGTTTTTTTTTTGTAATCTTAGGTCGAAATATTTAAAAATGTTAATGAGAAAAACGCAAGTGCTGTTACTATTCCTTTATTTATACACATAGATAAAGGAATAGTAACACCACTTGCGTTACTTATTTTAAGGGTGATTCTAAACGTAATTGCTTTAAGCAACAATTTCCACTGCCAGCTGCAATAAAGATAGTTTAGACAATGTCACTAACGAGTACTAACGACTGACGGTACGAGTTCAGAACTGAGTTTTAAAGTTGTTTTTTACAGAATAGAGGGGTAGGAAAATCATTGAGTAGACGGAACCGGGGACAGACTGTGGATACTGACCTTTTGACATTCAGGGATTTTTGCGTCTGATTGGTGCCCACCCTTTGGTAGTCTTAATTAAAACACGGTGGACCGAATATCCTACTAATACTATAAATGCGAAAGTTTGTGAGGATGGATGGATGTTTGTTACTCTTTCACGCAAAAACTACTGAATGGATTTGGATGAAATTTGGCACACGGGTAGTTTTAGCCTGGATTAACACATAGGATACTTTTTATCCCGATAGTATGTTCCCGTGGGACAATTATCGAACCACACGCGGGCGACGCCGCGGGCATAAGCTATTCTACTATATTTTGATAAGTCACAAAGAGAACCGTTCGTTCTGACTACTGCACAGTCACTGTTCGACCGTACAAATGTACGTCTCGCTAACATTCATATTTACTTACCTTGCACTGTGCCTTACATACTTATATGTATCCCTACAGACAGATAGTTATTGCTTTGTTCGATAGCAAGAGCTTCTTTGGCAGATGGACTATCATAAAACTAGTAACGATCTAACGAGACATTGGAGAATCTACATGGTTATTTTGGTGCGCGAATGACATTGTCAGAAAGGCGCGGGAAGTTGTCTGTGGTAATACATTTTGTAATAAAGCACGCCTTTTTCCCATAGGGGTTATCAGATGACTATAGCCGCCTTTATGTAAATCGACAATGCATACATTAAGGGCCTTTTCATTGTCATGCGTGTTTGCGCCCGCTTGTAGGCCAGGCACGCATGCGTGCTGCCGCTACCTATCGTATGATCATACATGTTTTTATTGTCATGCGCGCCACACGCGCGCCGGCCGCGTGGTGAAAATTATCTGCTCTGTGGGCGGCCCGCAACAAGCATGGCCGCCTAGCATGCACGCGGGCGCAGACACGCATGACAATGAAAAGGCCCTAACGACGATGTAAAAACTTTATTATGTATTATGCAACTTTGATTTAAGAAACTTCTAACATTTGTTACGAGATGGCGGTAGTGGGGCCATTGTTTGTCAAGTTAGTGGGGTGGGCGTTGTGTCGGACGGTCGACCGCAGAACGTGCTCGTGAACGAAGACCTCACAACCTCCATCCATTTCCATCAATATTCGTGATTATTGTGATTCAAAAACTTTGTGATTTTTTTAAAGAAGATCATCGCTATCTGTTCGTGGTATTATTTCTTGTTTTCTGAATTAGACGAGAAGGAATGCTTGCCGGAAAACAACATTCCTGTTCCCTCTCCGTCAATTACTTATTCACATTTTTATAAACTGTACACAGATGGGTCGAAAAATGATGATGACAGTAGCTCCATCGAATTGATGAATAAAGCGAAAATATCAATTATGTACACAGAGTTGATAGCTATATCAGAGGCAATTTCTTACATTGATTCTTTTATGGCCGGCAAGTATGTTCTTTTGACAGATTCCAAGAGTGCTATCCCCCATTTGGCTCGGCACCTCGAATTTTGGAGGCAGCCTATGACATTTTGGAATCGCTCCGTAAACTTAGGATTAGTAATAAAACAATTAAAATTCAATGGATATCTTGGGCAACAGAAAATTAAGAAGCTGATCATCTGGCCAGGGAAGCTAGTTTTAATGGAATACCGTTTTCCAGCTTACCCTTATTTACGGATTGCTTATACTTGGTTAGGGACAAGTTTATAGAGATTTGGAGTGAGCATTTTGACGAGAGGTCTCTAAAGGCATCTGGTATAAGACCATACAGCCTTGCCTTACACGTTCACCGTGGTTCGCAGAGTCTGGCTTGTCTAGCACAGCACACGTAGCATGACAAAATGATAACGGACGGAAGAATCGACAAAATGACAGGTAGTCATTGTCTAACTGTCACTATGTCAATTCATCAGTAGACAAAACTCGTTTCTACAGTGTTCATGCTACGCGTGCTGATGTTGTGACTGCCCTAAGACTTCGGTCCGAGCACATACCGCTAAACAAATTTGCTTTACTGATGGGTAAATCCAACTCACCAAATTGGGCTGAATGTAGCGTGGTTGAGGATGTTTACCATGTGGTGACCGAGTGTGTCCGGAGCAATTGCTGATGGATATAACACTTTACCCGACCTGGGAATATGACCCAGGACCTCATGCTCAGCAGTCCTTGCGACCACAGGACCAACGAGGCAGTCACAGTAAACACATAATATATTTTACTGTGTGGCCACACCTAAAATTTGTATTTTATATCTATACGTGAGGATTTGTAATTGGCTCTCAGGTGACTATTGTGCCCTTTCTTATTTGTTTTATTAGCTGTAAGTCTTCCATGTTCTAAATAAATAAATAAATTCTGTTCCAGTTTTATAAATGGAAAGTAGGAAGCTGGACTTTTCGTACTGTTTCCGATTGGAATTCATTTAAATTCGAAATTCGTTTTTGAACAGTACCACAGTATGAGGTGAAATATTGAAACTTGCCAATTACTACTCGTGTGGCTACCTGAGGGAGTTGAAACTGAATAATTTTGTATTTATTGTATTCAATTTACGTAGTTCCCAAAAGAGATGAGTCAGATAGGCATTCGTAGGTATATGGAATATACTGGTATTTAGGCTTTGGGGTCGCCGGCTTCCAGTCTAATTGGATGCAGCATTATACTTGGGAAAGGCTAGGCAGATGAGATTACATGACATACTTCCTAATAGTCAATAGGTTCATATAGATGATTTTTTCATTATGTTATAACTGCCAATAAATAGCTACGTATTTGCGTACAATAGCCTATAGGCTATAACGACGAGGGTGTGCGTTAGTTACATGTTGTATAAGTATTTTTAGGAACAAAATGAAGAAACACTTCATCATATTTTGCTTAACACAATTCTGGTCTGAAAACGACAGCGCTCACTAAATAAAAAATAACTATTTTAAAGTAGTATTATTATTTAGTTTTAAAATGGGTAGGTACTTAGTAATGTCATATCTGCTACACAATCCCCTGTCCTGAAACGCAAATATAGAGTACCTACCTAGTAGTAAGAAACCGGCCTGAAATAGACTTTGATTAAATGTTCTTGTCCTGCAAACAAATTTTATTTAAGTCTCATAGAATCGTGTCTAGCTTGAGCAATTCCTTGATTAAATGTACCGAAAAACCCGGAGTTGAGATGTAAATTGGAAAGGGAAGGCTCTTCCTCGCTTTTGTGCTGAGTAAGGATCGAGTCGAGCTGGCAAAAACGGGGTAAATAGATATTCAATTATTTTGAGACGCGTCTTCGTGATTTATTTACATCGCGAGCTTCCTAATGTATTGCTGTATCGATGTTTGGTGTGAAATAAATCAAATAAATGTATGAAACGAAACGATGGGTTTCAGGCTTCAATACTTTGTATTCCTGTTTTTGATAGGAATCTGAAGCAATCGAATATCTCGAATATCTTCTATTAGGTGAATATAAAATACGGTGGAGACTTGCGACGGAGGTCCGCTTTGTTTTGTGCTTGTCCTAAGCGTCGTTGCGTCGGCGGGGGGCCGCTAAGTAGAACGGCCCCCCGACGCTACGACGCGACCCTTGGTTTTTTTTTTTGTATTTTAGAGTTTTTTATTTGTGTCGGGGGCATTTTTTTTTATTTCATGCTTTTTAAACTTATATTATTTTTTCTAAGCCTCGACAGTCCCACTCCTGGGCAAAGGCCTCCCCCCAGTCCTTCCACTTCTCGGTGTTTGCGCCTCAGAGAAAGTTATAACTTTGAAAAATCCTGAGCCTTTAGGGGGGAGTAGAGGGGCACGGGGTATGCCTCCCCCCCCTTCCTGGCGATGCCCATAGTGACAAGTGACAAGATTTCAAATCGACCAGACCTGTGGAAGTTGAATAGGAGATCGGACTGGGTAAAGAAAACGACATTCTATTTTGTCCGTCAGACAGGTAATACAAAAATATTAGACACGTATTTTTTGTTTTATCAAAATATCAAAAAAATACTTAGTTAGAACTCATTAAAGTTGGAGAGTGGGGGCTTACACGTCACAAGTAGGTATAAAACTTACCTACATGTGACGTCATGCGCCATTTCAACTCAATATATCTCCGTAATTTTATGACCACGTGAAAAAAGAAAAAATACGTGTCCAATACTTTTCAATAAACTACCCGACGGACAAAGAAAAAAAAAATTGGATTATCCCTTATTGTTGTTGTTGGTTGTTGTTATGCAGTCGATGGGTCAAATATACGCAGATGACAGTTAACGCCCTGCGCGTACAGTATAAAAGTGCCTTTAGGATGCTGATGTGGATATCCTTTCATCAACTAGAAAAGAGGTGACTTCAAACGGCTGAGCAGATTTTCTTGAAACATAGCTAAGAACACTCTCGATTAAGACACCTTTCAAACGAAACCAACTGAAATCGGTTCATGCGTTCAGGAGCTACAATGCCACAGACAAATACACAGATTCACACGTCAAACTTACTACACTCTATTTTTTGGTCGGGGGTTAAAAAAGCGAAACAAAGAACGTCTATATTCGCTCTTAGAATCTGAATGCAAGTTAAACTAAGGCAAGGTATCTACTTAGTGCTCCAGGAAGTCTAAACCTTCTCCAAACAGTATTACCATACGTGGCTTAGACACCGTCTTCAAGTTGCTCCACTAAGAAGTTCGCTTATCTATTTAAAGGCTTACATGTCAAACGGACTACTTAAGGACTCTAAGCCGGAGGACCCAAAGTGTACAAATACAGCTAGAGACCGACATACGTTATGTGGGACGGCACAGAATACTAAGCGTGGTCGCTAGTTAATAATTCAGTTGGCAAACTTTGACAAAATATGCTCAGATCTAGTGAGGTTTTAGCGCGTTGATGTACTGTGGCGGGGTTTAGGACGTGGTTTGTCTAGATATAACCTGGAAAGCTATTGATTTTGAAGGTTAAGCCTATCGTAATAGGTAGGATATGCAGTCAATCAATGGATTAATAACCATTCTTTACACAGACTGAGTCTAGGATGCATAGTTCTGGGATACTATTCTATGGCTTTCTAAAATCTCTGATTTGAGAATTACACAGATGAAGATGTAGGATATTTGACAGCTTTAAAAATCTGATTTAAGGAGGTATAGGTAGGTGGTTTGAGAAAAGACAAAGAAACCTGTGAACTTTCTATTGATGTCCTCCAAAATATTGTAGATTTTTCATTCGAAATAGTGAGAAATATGGCTTAATTCCCCTCGAGACTTAGTTGCAGGTACATTTCAATGGATATAGCTCGAAGCATTGTGCTGGCCACACCTAAGTATATCTGACCCCAGAAGTGTACCTACGTGAGCAGCATTGAAAGAATGTCATTCCTTGTAGAGACAAGGTTTAGTAGGCTTGGTAGTAATGTCCAAAATGGATGGGTTTTTTTTTAACAATAAAAACTGTGTTTATTAAAACAGCTAACAATTTCGTCGGGCAAATTGTTATTGGGTTTTACATCAGGGATTTCTCAATAGCAGCCTTTTTTTTACGGGTGGGAAATCATCAAGTGACTCTCCCCGCTCTGGGCGGAGCGGGAGGGAGTGTCAGACTTGTACTGACTAAAACCCATCCATCTTCCTTCTTAGCCCTTTGTGTTCCAGGGCCACGGTATCTCTTTCGAACAACCCGCAGCCCTGGCAGGCATCGGCCCTCTCGGACCCCTTCTGATTTGCTGACATCTCCTTCAGGCACGCGTGGAACACAAACGCGCCGTCGGCACGGTCTGTCGTCATAAGACGGACGGACGGTGAGCTAGCCCATTACTCACCGCCCACAGACCCGCGCCTACGGTGGCCGGGGGCCACTGGTTGCCCCCCGACGTCCGGGGCGTCTCCCGCGGTGGCTGGGACGTGAGGCTCTCACCTTCTCACGTCCGCCACCTCCTTCGCTAGCATGACTGCTTCGCAGAAGGAGGCGACGGCTTCCCATTCCCTCTCGCTCCGGACCATGGATTTTGGTTCACCAAGGCCGGACGCGAGAGGTCGCCGCCGCCAATCGCCGCTACGAGGACACGGCGGTGCTCACCAGGCGCAGACCAGGCGGAGCAGACCACCACGGTGTGCTCCACCGTGTCCTCCAGCCGGTCGTCGCAGTTGTGACACCTGGGCGTTTCCTCCCGCCCGATTCGGTGCAGGAACCTCCCGAAACAACCGTGACCGGTGAGGACCTGCGTCTGGCGGAAGATGAGGGCGCCGTGGCGCCTCTCAAGCTCTTCAAAGATGGGAATTATCGCCACTATTGTGGCGTGCTCTGCACGCGGTTGCGACAGTCGCTGTCTCCATGTCACCATGAGAACGCGCCGGAGGTCTGTCCGCTGAGTGGCGATTAATAGCAGCCTTGATTTATGCTCGGTTGATGGCAAAAGGTTGAGGAGCTCGTGGCTAAATAGAAACAGCCGTTGGGATGATCTTCAGGTAAAGCCGCGCTTACCTAGGTTGGTCCGTGGAGGGGTGCCCACCGCCCATCGAGTTTCTTCCGTGCCTCGGAGAGCGCGCTAAGCCGTTGCTCCCGGCTCTCATTTGTAGATCTTTGACAGTCGTTACAGGTAGTATGTGGCCCAAACGTCTGACTACCATCAGTCTTACCAAGGGGTATCGTATAACTCAGTATTAACTGGGTTGTGGAGGTCAGATAGGCAGTCGCTCCATGTAATATACTGGTAATTAACTGCATCCGGTAAGACTGGAAGCTGACCCCAGCATTTGTTGAGAAAACGCTAGGCAGATGATGATGATGGCAAATAGTACACTTCTGCCTTACGAAGGATTTCAGGCGTGATGTTATGTTTTCTGTGTCTGCCTGTGTGACCGCGTTAATCTTCTTAAGCACAGATGAGGTTTTCACTTAATTTAAAGTTTTACAAACCTAATTCATTCCAAAAGGTTGGTATAGATAAAGATTACTATAGAGACCAAAATACAAGACAGTTCAATCATACTTCTTTCAGAACCAACGAAAATTAAGACTAAAACACTTGGGCTGGAATCCGGGTTTTTTTGTTTTAAAATAAGAGACTTCAATTTCTACGTTGGATCATGACTGTGAGATTCAATTTATTAGCATTAACCTCTAAACTCAGGGAAGGTTAAACCTCATTTACTTGATGTCAACGTAAAATATGGTAATGTCTTTCACGATGTTACCGCAGGAAATTTTGGAGAAAAGCGGAAATAAATTGAAACAGTGAACAATCAGAAACCATTGGATCATTAGAGAAGATTTATAGTCGCATAGCTTCGGGGTACTTTGTGTAATAAATTCGTCGCGTCATCCTTGTGACGTCACTCATAAAGGCCGGAGTAGAACAAAGGTGTGCGAGTGTACGCACCGGTTATAATGTATGAATCTCTATGGATGATGTCAGACCGGCTGCGTGGCTGGCGTGGTGTGTACGTAGCATGCGCGTGGTGATAGGTCTTACACACCATATGCATGTATTTGGTCTGCTCCGGCCTTAAATGAAGAATTATTGTTGATATGAGACGTTTATGTTTTTCTGTTGCAGGCAAACACAGGCAAAAGAAAGGCTAGACTATTTCATATTGAATTTATGGCTTTCACACTGTGCTGCGGCGCCGCGCCGCATCGCTTAGTTGATGTTCCGTACGCGTGCGAGTGCAAACACCATCCTGAATGTGCTCAGCCACAAGCTGGACAGCCCCCTTCTGAGGCACTGGGTACAAGCACAAGTGCGGGTGCCCGGGGCCCCAGAGGGTGGCAAATACTTAACTTAATTAGTTTTTTTAATAATTTAATGTAATTTCAAATGTGATTTTTAATAATGATTATTTTTTTCCTCTGTGTATTTTTAATGTAATTTTATTCTTTAATGTAATTTATTATTTTTCATCACACTTGCACGTAAACAGTGTCATAACATACAGGTTAACTTGGCTGTAATGCCGCATATAAAACCCTAGGGCGGTAAGTAATTTTTTTTTTTTATTTACGGCACAGCATGACAGCACACAGGTCATGCAAGTTCAAGCAAGGAGTTTACACGAAATTGAAAAATTGTCTTAAAATGTTATTTAAACAGGAATTTCATTCAATCTCGCTACATGTTGTTTAATTACTCAACTAATGTTCTAAAATCTAAATAATCGATAGTTTTTTTGGGGTATCATTTAAGCTATCACCAATTTAATTAGTTTTGTGTTTCTTAAATAATAGGGTTTGTCCTCAAAATAGTAGATCTGTCATCTAAATGGAATCATCAAATAATATCAAAACGCTTACCTAAATATTAATTAAGAATTACTTGGAAATAATATCAATCATCAAGTAATTTTTATTAGGTTTCAAAATAATAGAAGTGTCACGAAAATTGAATCATCAAACAATGTAAAAATGTTTACATAAAACTCCAAACCACAGGTCCAAACTAAGGCGTAGTCGACGGAGCCCCGCTACGCGGGGCTCCTATTTATCTCTGCAGGGTTTAAAGTAACCTAACACGAAGGGGATGTCGGGGTCTTAGTTCGCTCGCTCCGCTCGCTCACTAGACCCCGCCATCCCCTTCGAACCTAACCTGTCCGAGTTGATGTGCCCTATGTCTCGTATTAGGCATTTCTTCATAGAAATAAGGATCGTGGTGGTGGGAGACCAAATGACCACAGAAGTGTGGTCATGTTTAAGCGTAGTTATTGGTACAGACCATTAAACTGGACAGCTTGAGGGTAGTTATCTAATCTAGTGAATTACCCTCAAAGATGTCAGCCGGAATGAGTGACTTACTGAGACATCTTTTTTTATGAATGTCATCTCGCAAGTCAACCGGAGGTTGTTGGCTGTTGAGGTTGTTGGCCCATTACCTGAACGCGCCCCAGAAGGTGATAGCCGTAAGGCTGGTCCGGGGGTACCGCACGATCTCCTTGGCGAGGCGGCGAGCCTCTTGGCCGGATTGCCGCCATGGGATCTGGAGGCGATAGTGCTCGCGCGCCTGCACGAATGGCGTGCGGAGGCACAACGCCGGGGGGAAACTCCGCTGCCGCGGCAAATTGTCGCTCAGCGGACAGACCTCCGGCACGATCTCATGGCGACATGGAGACAACGACTGTCGCAACCACGTGCAGGGCACGCCACAATATTGGCGATAAGTCACCTCTTTGAGGAGTGGCTAGAGAGGCGGCACGGCGCCCTCACCTTCCGCCTGACGCAGGTCCTCACCGGACACGGTTGTTTCGGGAGGTTCCTGCACCGAATCGGGCGGGAGGAAACGCCCGGGTGTTACCATTGCGAGGATCGGCCGGAGGACACGGTGGAGCACACCGTGGAGCTCTGCCCCGCTTGGGCTGAGCACCGCCGTGTCCTCGTAGCGGCGATTGGCGGCCGTGACCTCTCGCGTCCGGCCCTGGTTCAATCCATGGTCCGGAGCGAGAGGGAATGGGAAGCCGTCGCCTCCTTCTGCGAAGCAGTCATGCTAGCGAAGTAGGTGGTGGAACGTGAGAGGGAGAGAACCTCACGTCCCAGCCGCCGCGGGAGACGCCCCGGGCGTCGGGGGGCAACCAGTGGCCCCCGGCCACCGTAGGCGCGAGCCTGTGGACGGTGAGTAATGGGCTAGCACACCGTCCGTCCATCTCATGACGACAGGCCGTGTCGACGGCGCGTACGTGTTCCACGCGCGCCTCAAGGAGATGTCAGCAAACCGGAAGGGGTCCAAAAGGGCCGATGCCTGCCAGGGCTGCGGGTTGTTCGAAAGAGATACCGCGGCCCTGGAACACAAAGGGCTAAGAAGGAACATAATGGGTGGGTTTTAGTCAGTCAAGTCTGACACTCCCTCCCGCTCCGCCCAGAGCGGGAGAAGTCATTTGATGATATCCCATCCGCAAAAAAAAAAAAGGTTGTTGGCTGAACAGCTGGGCTATAATGTCGGGCTAGAAAATACTAACTCAACCACGTCAGCGTCACTCAGTCTCATTTCGCACTATAGAAACGTACCTGCCTACATTTTACACTTAATTTTTGTTTGTTATCTAGGTATTTGGGAATCATTAAGAATTATTGGTTCAATTTAATTGGATATCCACACCGGCACTCGGCCACTCTACGTAGACACTTACCCACTTCTATAGGTACAATACAACAATAATATATAACTCCAACTACAGCTGATCCCTACGGACCAGTAACACGTTTCTAAATAAAATATCTCATCATAAAAAGCTGGCTCTTTCGTACAGTATTCAAGGAGTGCAGGTGTCCGACAACGACTGCTGTCGGCAAGTGACAATCCAGTTTTGTTCAGACCTCCCTCGACGCGGTCAGATAAAACCTCTGCAGTAAACATTGACTTTACTGCGATGTTGCCAGTTTAAAATAAATAAAATCATGTAAGGTAGGGGATATGAATGAGGGAATAGTTCTCTATTTGAATGGATGGTGGTCTTTATTTAATTTGTTGTTGTTGATGCTTTGTACGACGGTTTGATCAAAACAATTTGAACTTTATCAACTCAATTGAAACATGAGAAAACGAAATAAATTACCTTGATATGGTTAGGTTATAGGTGTAGAACTGTACCTAATCATTGCAGGGAGCAAAAACTAACAAAATAATGGATAATGGACCTAGACTTGGATAGGTTTAGGTACAAATTGAAACAGTTATACAAGTGGAGATTATCGATTAATCGTATATCATCATGTAACTTATTGTACCTTCGTGTCTCTGAGATTAGGTTAACGGTGAATTTTTTAGAAAGTGTACAACAAACAGCTATACACCATTTGTTTTATTATTAGAAAACCTAACTATTATTTGTCTTTCCGCTCGCCGACGAACGGCGTGTCATAATGTTCGAAGTATCGTCGCACGGGCTGGTCTCCGAGTTCAGTTTCGGATATCACCGAAGACAGCTCATCCACCACTTCCAAGGTACTTGGACTGAAGTGCTGCTCGTGTGTGAAGCCCAGGAATGAGGACCGTTCCGTATCCAGCAAGTCTGAGGTCTTGGAAAAAGATATATTTAACATTAATAAAAAGAAAGGTGGAGTGACGATCTGATCCCTTGTTTGCCATCGACGTAGTAAATATAATAATCCAAAAGCGTGTGCGCAAAGCACAGGTATCCTCTCTCTCCCTCACTGTCATAGGCCGATTTGACAGCCATACAACGCGACCGGAGAGAGATCAGGCGCAAAACCAACGGTTTATCGCGCGCACCGAGCTACGGGGTTCTCATGCCGCCCACAAAATGCAAATACCGGGTGTGATATTCCTAATGACAAAAAAACCAATAACACAGCCTAGCCCAGGAATCGAACCCAGGAGCCCAAGATCAGCAGCACTGCTGCTATTGCTGCTTATCTGCGTCGACATGGACGACACGATACGACACTGCAAAACACACTGTGGAGGATTCCCAGCTTGGGCAGTGCAGTGCCTTGTCATCTCGCTTCCGGTCAGCTTCAGCTGCATGCTTGACTTGTCATTACTTCCTTTTAAGTAAGTATTCTACACTTTGGTCATGTCGTCATTACCTAAATTTGAATGAAAGTGAAAGGGAGGACACAACCTGTAGCAATCCGCAGCAGCCGTCCCAAGCGCCGGGGGGTGTTCAACGATATTTCACGACTTGGAATCTGTCACCTGAACAGACTGGACCCGAGATAGTGGAGCGTTTGAGTAGCAACAGTGCGCCCGTAAAACGCGTGGACCTGATTTTAAGGGACTGAGCTCACTTATCGACGCGTAATCGGCTTTAGGTTTAGTCTATACAATAAAAACGAAAAAAAGACTCGTTTCCGTCCGGACGATGCGACTCGTTATCGCACTTAACTCATCATTGTTCCCCTTATCCCAATTTATTTGGGGTCGGCGCAGCATGTTTTCTTCTTCCATACTTCTCTATTACTTGTCATCTCATCAGACACCTCCTTTCTTGTCATATCATCCTTCACACAGTTCATCCATCGTTTCTTTGGTGTTCCTCTACCCTTCTACCCATACACATTCTCATATTCAAAACTTTCCTCACGACATTTTCCTCATTCCTCCGCATCACATGCCCATACCAAGCCAAACGATTACCGCACCTAACTAAATGCGACAAATGCTATGAAACGTGATCGGCCGATTCCGCGTCGAAAGTGTGTCGACTCCCAAAATCAAGAAGACAGTAGTCAGTACCTGCCACCGGCCAGAACTCTAGAACACACTTCACAAATTTTTAAATTGGTCTCGAATTTTTTTAGGTGGGTTAGGTACTCACCGCCATAATTATTGTAAATAAAAAGTGCGCCAATATAACTATAGTATGCTTCTTCCAGACGATAATCATTTCACAGGATTCTTATAAAATAATATTGACATTATTCCTCCATAACGAAACTAAGTAGGAACCGATGCTTACAATATTGTATGTTCGGTCAATTCAGACATAAAATGAAAAAAAAAAACTATAACTTTTATTTTATTACAAATGGATGTTGTGGAAATAAATTGATATTGATAAAATTATTTGCCTGAAATCACACCATACAGTAAGAAACCTCTCGTATATGAAAGAAAATTCAGAAAATTGTAAACTAGAATTTATTCACAAAAATATTGGGATTTTAAAAAATAATTACAATTTATTGTAATATTGTTATTTGTAATATCACTGGACACTTTCAATGCAAATTAGTATGAAGACAAAAAGAAATAAACAATGTGATCCATGGTGGTGTTGGAATAATTCCTATTTAAAAGTAGTGTGAAAAAGCATAACAATACAAATATAATTGAGAATCACTGATCTTAATTTGTCTTCGATAAACTTTTAAATGCACACTTTCATGTTCAATTAATTTCTCGTATCCCAAATTCTCAACCAAATAAATTAAATTTTATACATGGTGCAGGGGCCATCCCCGCGCAAATATTACAATGAATTCAGTATATGATTTTACTAGATGAAAATTCCTTCGGTTAAAAATTAAAGCCTTGTTCCCAACATTTTAACCATGTAAATATTATACCTAGGGGATGAAACAGCAGATTTTTTTAATAATTCCCGAAAAAAATCTGTACCAGTCCAGAATTTTAAAACAAATGCTTTAAAAAAAATGTTAATTAATTTAGTTTTAACATTGTTAACTGAGTATGCTGTGCCCTACAGGGTCCGTAATTGTACCATATCTTGAAGCCATTGTAAGATCTTCAAACTTTATTGAATTCAAATAAAGATATGAATCATGTGCTAATTCCATGGTAACAGTTTCTGCATTGACGTCTCTACACCGTGTATAATCAAATAAAACGAACCATAAAATTAAATAACATAACTAATGTAATCAGCCTTCGACAGTCAGCAGAGTGTTCGCATACTGGAACTCAGGACTGTTTTCATATTCAGACATGTCAAGAGCCACTTCACAGCTTTCACGGACAACGGGACGTGGGTCCTGTAGGAACCTGAAAAATATATTGCCATTTGTTAGTAAAGGAAAAAAGTATAATTGTCACTTGCTTCGGTGAAGGAAAACATCGTGAGGAAACCAGCATGCCTGAGAGATATTTTTCGACGGCATGTAAAACCTAAACAGAGGCCAATGGGCGACGTAAAAACTCCAACATCAGGACACTAACCATATGATAAAGAAGAAGTGAGGAAACAATATAGTAAAAAAAAAACGAGCATAATTCTACTTTGGTTTATTTAAAAAGAAAAAAAAAACTTAAATCTTTAATTGAGAAGATTATTTAAGTTTTTTTTTTCTAAACATATATAATCACTTGGCTTCAAACTTTGGCAGTTTGCAGCCAAGTGATTATACCTAGTAGTAGATATTATATACACTCACTACCTAGCCTTTTCTCAATTATGTTGGGGTCGGATTAGAGTCTTACTGGATGCAGCTGAAAACGATGTTTTTTTTACATGAAACAACAGCCCATCTGAATTCTGACCTCCATAATCAAGTAGCTTGGTAGTACTGATTACTACAAAACGTCTTAGAAAGATTAGTATTTGAAACTACAGTAACTACACTAAGCAATAATTAAAGTCATGCCATTATCATAGTAAATAAATACCAAATGACCTTTATTTTGAAAGGTTTCAAATGTATTTACCTCTGCAGCACCTCGGTGCATTCATCAGTAGCAATGGATCCCAGTGCTTCGGCTGCCTCATGTCTCACCATCTCGTGTTCAGACGTATCTTCTAGGGTCTTCTTCAAGAACGGCACGCTGCGCTCATCCTGCATCTGACCAAACACAAATGCTACTTCATGACGAAAGAGGGCGCTGGAGGCTTTGAAACCTGAAAATAGAAAAAAAAACATTTGGTTTTTTATACAATGATAATCCTTAAATTAAATATACCAGAACATCACGCCTGTAATCCCTCAAGGGTTAGGCAGTGATGTACCTAGTCAAACACTCACATTATGCCAGTTATGTTTTAAGTCATACATAGTAGGGTGCAAGCCATCTACCGGGCACAATTCCAGAATCGTAATAGATGCCCATCAACACTTCGCCCAACCTAGGAGTCTAACCCAGCACCTCATTCTCAACAGTTGCGCTAGCAACTGCTAGACCAACGGTATTGGACATTTGAATTTACTGTAATTTATTTAAATGACACATGTAAATAAATTAGAGTAAATTTTAATGTCCGTTTAGGTTGAAACAACATTTTAATACTAATACAAAAACCAAAATATAATGACATATATATGACAATATGGACAATGCATAGCCTTAGGCTGCTACCAATTAGAATTACACTGAATTCTTTGACTATTGACAATGCCTTAAAAATATTAACTTTGTCCTCAAAGCACTATAGTATTTAATTCCTACATGTAATTAATTGTGTACATAAATAAAAACAAATAAACTAATATTGCTAGAAACTCACCTTCACCCAGCGCATTAATACTCTCAGTTGTTCCCAAGTTCCTCAAACTAAACATAGCTCTATATCTTTCAAACAACGGCTTAGTTTCATCTATCAAAGTATTCTTTAGATTCTCTACATCACTCTCACTGCTAGGTGGAGCAGGGTCTACTGAGGTAAACAAACTCTTTGATAGGTTGGACTCCTTGGTGCTGTCATTGGCAACCCAGTTGAGCCTTTGCAGTGCAATCTGACAGGTCTCGGCAACTTCTATGGCTGGATCGTGTTGGTACCTCTCAAGTAACTCACGGAGTTTTGGGTCACCGATGGCGCCTAAAGCTTCACCTGGAAATTGACAGTTTTTTTTTTTAAGTAGAATGTGTGTGTTGTAGAAACATTTTTAGTTTTGAAAATAGAAGAAGAAAATAAACATACAAGTTCAAATGGATACAATTTCTGGCTCTATTCTTATGGTAAATTATAAATCTAGCTGCAAAATTTTTATTTGGCCACAGAACCCTACCTCTAAATTTATTTAAGTCACGGGAAAGTAAGATGGCTTCCAATAGACTAATTCGTCTTTCTAACAACACCAACTAAATATTTTAAAGAGACCGTCAATTCTCTCATAAAGAGCAACAATTATTTTTACTGGTCACACCATCACCATCACCATCACCATCTAAATTACTATATCAGCCACGGATTTTACAAATCACCAACAATATACGTTTTACAGCTTCAACTTATGTTCCTTTAAACAATGTATTTCAGGCATCAACTTGAAAACTTAATTGATATAACTTAGCATGACAAATCCTGAGAAAAGTGTCACTCAATATAAAGTGCAAACCATGCTAGCTCACGTACCCACTATCTCAAGATTTATCACAAATTTATTGATAAGAAAGAACCAACCTGCCTCATGGCGGACTATGGGATCCTGGCTTTTATCCTCCAACACACTCCTAAGCAAAGGTATCGCACGTTCATCCTGCATCTGACCTAAACAGTAAGCTAATTCATGCTTTAGTAGAACAGATTCGTCCACAAAACACTGGCTGATGCACTCAATAGCGGCTTCACCTCCCAAGTTTCGTAGAGTGAATAAAGCTCGGAAGCGCTCCTTCATTGGCCTCGATGGATCGTTGAGGACTTTACCGATGCTCTTCACAGCAGACTCGCTGGCATTTGCCATTTTTGAGACAGTTATTTTTAAGATCAACAAAAAGAATTCTCGTCAATCAACCAAGCAACATGTGGTTTTGACAGTTTTAAACAAAACACGACACTGACGTCTGACAGTCAACGTCATCTGTCAAATAAAAAATGTTCGGATAGCCTTTCGAAATCCAATTTAACTTCAATTTTGCTCACACCAATCACACGATAGAGTTTGGTGAGATTTATCTGGCGCAAAGTTGAAAACATTTTTTTTCAAAGTTTGTATTGTGTATGTTTCATTGTGTGTCGTGTATTATTTGTTATTATTGAATTTTTGTGTACACATTAAAAAACACATAAAAAACAATCACAATTATTTAGCCATTATATTCGGAATTTCAATTAATAAATTATATTAAAAAGTTGAGTTTAGTTTTAAAGTTTTATACATTTGAATATCCTATGATCATGCTGATTCTCAAAGAAATTATCATTTATCACGAAACTATCCGAAACAAATAACTAATGTTACCATACCTCTTTTAAATAATTTACTATAGCCACTAAATAAAACCCAATAATAACTAGTAGGTTTGGTGATTAAATATTATCCTACAAAATAGGTAAATGACTCATCATGTAATAAATAGCCCTCAAGCACAGCAATAAATGTTAGAAATAGCTAATTCATTTTACATTAATCCCAAAAGAAATAGTTTTAATGGTTTTTTTTTAGTTTCAGAACGTAGCCTAAAATCAAAATGTTGTCTTACTTGATTTGCCCTATACAATATTGTGTACCTACTCGGAACTTGTTGCTGGGAAGGTGTGCAAAAATTGTAACTACGGGGCTTCTACAAATCGTAAAAAATAATGATGAAATCTATATAAGATTATCTTGAACCATGTTCAGTTATCAGTATTTCGCGGACATTCAATCGATGCTCATGCGTCGAAATCGAAACAAACAATTATACGTAGAAAACAGAGATTTTATTTGAACAAAGTGTAGACTTATGTAAATATCAGTAAGTAGGTAAACAAGAAGTTATTATTTTTATAATTTATTTTAAATATTAGGAATTCGTGAATGTGCGTGGTATTGTTAAAATTTTGATTTTTTTTATCAACACAAGTAGTGATAATTAAATATTGCTCGAACCTTGAACTTAATCGGATGCTATTCTTTGGAAAATATTTACTTACTTATATAACATTACAATTGTTTTTGTATTTGTCTCGCACGTTTCTTTTTAACATACCAAAGTATTTCGGTGTTTATGGCTTTTGGGACTTTGCTCTGAAGACGCGACTTGGATGGTCCAGCAGTACCTATATTGAATAATTCAAATAAATAATTATAAATAATTCAATATAGCTCACCACATCATGTCAGAATATATTTTATATTATGTACATACACTCACGCCTTTTTCATGGGTTAGGTAAGCAGAAAGTACAAAACGCTATCTGCTACGACCCTTACATACTTGTTACATGGCACAGTCCTTTTCGGGAATAAGGATAATTTTTTTTTCAATCAGCCTATTATTTGGAGTAAATAATTACCTAGTTGAGTCAAGAATCTACATGGTGCCTATTTGCATTCTACCGGGTTAGTTATCAAGAGTCTAAAACGTTTTTTGACACACCCACCTGTTCTTCTACCCTCTGGGAATAACATGTTAAGCAAGTTACAGAATACATATACTTCTAGTTATTTAATAAACTTTTTGTCGGACATCACAGCGGAAAATTATGTAAGTTGGTAAATAAAGTTGACCTTAAACTAAACAGCTGTGCTTTGTGTACCAAATCCTCTCTTATTTACATATCTATAGACCGCTTAATTGAGTGGAAGTCTACGATAAGTGCAAGTGACACAATCACATATATTATTTACCTACTATTGTCCACCTACAGAGGCCCCACTAAACAAATCATTACGTATCTCCTACGTGGTCTAAATTAACTTTAATCAGTATATTTACTCTCGTAACAAACATTAGCGCGTTGAATCAATAATTATTTATTCAAAGAAATTGTATTGACGTCTCTCGGATGAATACACTACTACTTAACTTAATATTTTTTCCGCTGTCAATAAAACAAAAACTCACCTCTTCTGCTTCACAAATAACAAGGCAAAATGAAATGCAAACAAGACAATATCTAAAAAAAAATAACGGACGTGTTTTATTGATTCAAATATCATCCTCATCGATTCAGCTCGGAATCACCCACTACTGGATATAAGCCATCATCAACTCAACGCAATTCTGGACGGCCGTGGTTTCTTTGGCTTAACTTAAGCCAGCATTCTGCCAAAACTTTGCACCATCAGCCATTTCAGTCTCTAGGCAGGTTTCCGACTGATTTCGGTGTCATGCACTCGGTCTAACAGGTTATGCCAAGCATGGCTTGCTCCATGGCTGTTTTGGCCTCTCGTATTCGGTGGACAGTCTTCTATGTGAGCTTCCATGTGTCGGCACCATAGGTCATGTTATGTAAGAATTAACACCTTACTGTTTATAATTTCCCAGGATACCCTGTGAATCCAAGAGACCATCCAAACCACCGAATATTACTCACACATAGAATTTCATCCCTAGAGGCTGTGGGAACATGGGTGACATGATCAGCCGATGGTGGTGGGGTGGTGATCCCGATGAGAAGAATGAGGTGTCTGGCATGTCTTTAAGAGACGTCTACAATGTACAAAAGTCTTGGAAGAAGATACAGGAAAATTCCAACCCGAACGGGATGTTGATATTTTTCAGGTAAAGTATGGATGGTTGTTTCTGTACAGACTTTCGTGATTGAAAGATGTTTCTTCATTCGTCCCGATCGTTTTTTAGAGCTGGGTGCAACAGTTGGTCCAAAATAATAGTCATGAGGAAATCGTCTTTTTAATTTGCGATAATACTTCTAAAGATTTTGTTAAGAAAAAAGGTCAAGTAAAAGAGGTAGTGCGAAAAACCACACTGGCCGTTTATGTCCAAAAAACATTCAAAAGCCATTTAGGTTCTCTTTTTAACTATTTTTTTTTACGTAATATTATGGCTTTTGGGTTTAGTTTTTCGTGAAAATCAGCTAGTACTTATGTCTTTAATATTACCAAAATTAAACAAGAGTTGCTACCTTTTTACTGTGACATCCATTAGAGATCATTTGAAAGAAAAATAAAATTTAAGTACCGAACCCTACGAATGTAGGTAACAAGTCTAAAAAAACCAATGAAAGAATATTGTTAATTTTTAATTTGGTAACATGTTATTTCTAACAAAATCATCTATAATAAATAATGTTGTGTTACGTTTATTTTGTACAGATAAAAGCCGTAAATAAATTACAAAAGGTGTGAATCAACTAGTTCGCGTAGATCTAATAAACATCTTTGTGAATCGTAGGTACCTATTAGGTAGCTAGGTATAGAAATACATACTTAGCTGCATTATCTATGTACCTAGACGCGTATTGATTGGATTCATAACAACTATTAGTTTTCATTATAATCAATACGCAAGCATATCTGTATGCATCTCCTTCGTTTTTGCAGAATAAAATGACATTCATATTTATTTTGAATTACAAAAAAAAAAACAATCTACTAAGCGAGACCTAAATGAATTAAAAAAAAATGCATTTTTGGCATTTGAATTGTCTTTGAGCACGGGGCCGAGTGATGAAACTACATAACTACTACCGCGCAGGCATCACACATATCGAGTTTCCTCCGAGCCTCGGAAAGCAGGTTAAGTCCCGGCTGTCATTTTTAGATCTTTGAATGTCGTTACAGTTAGTGGCCCGAAAATCGGACAGCCAGTCTTACTAAAAGGTTATCGGACTACCCAGACTAACTAGGTTGTGGCGATGGCGGTCAGATAGGAAAAATACTGGTATTTAGCTCCTTCCGGTTAAACTGGAAGCCGACCATACATAATAACATAATAATAACATAAACATTGGGAAAAGCCTATTCAGATGATAATAAGATATTTAACTTCATATTTCCCCACAGGCTCTTCGAAGCGGAACCAGAAACCAAGCTGTTCTTCAAGAATCTCGCCCACATTCATAAAGAGGAAGAAATGGCGGCAAACGTCGTGTTCAGGGCACACATCATCAACATTATGTCTTCCCTGGATAACACTATTATAAACTTGAATAAGCCGGAGCTTGTGGTCGCGTGGATGCAGAAGCTTGGAGACTCACACCGGAGACATAGGATAGAGAAAAGACATTTTTGGGTAAGATTTGGCCTGGAATAAGACCAATACCTCTTAGGTGGTGAGTTAGACTATCAAACTGGACAACTTAATCGGAGACACAGATCGAAAAAGAAAAATATCTCTTCATACAAACCGAGTCAGCCGATGCCTAAATGTTGTATGGTAAATCGAATGTTTTTTCTAACCATTTCTCTTAGAGAAAATTCTAACCAGTCTGGCGGTCTCAATCCCCACCTAAGAGGTATTGTGCTGTTACCTATACCTTTTTTTTTTTTTTTGCGGATGGGAAATCATCAAATGACTTCTCCCGCTCTGGGCGGAGCGGGAGGGAGTGTCAGACTTGACTGACTAAAACCCACCCATGTTCCTTCTTAGCCCTTTGTGTTCCAGGGCCGCGGTATCTCTTTCGAACAACCCGCAGCCCACACCCTGTATACCTTACCGGCTGTTAAGGTCAAATAGTCAAATAAGTCATCCATCAGAGTTTTTAGTAACACTAAGCAACAATAGGGGTGCGGACTGGGTTAAGAAAACGATATTCTATTTTGTCCGTCAGACAGGTAATACAAAAATATTAGACACGTATTTTTGTTTTATCAGAATATCAAAAAATAACTTAGTTAAAACTCATCAAAGTTGGAGAGTGGGGGCACACTACGTCAAAAGTAGGTATAAAACTTACCTACATGTGACGTCATGCGCCATTTCAACTCAATATATCTCCGTAATTTTATGGCCACGTGAAAAAAGAAAAAAACTTGTCACATACTTTTCAATAAGCTACCCGACGGACAAAGAAAAAAAAATGTGATCATCCCCTATTGAATGAACTTCTCAGACATATAGGTATAACGGTACGGAGTCGGTACTCATACTGAGCCGAGCTTTGAAAATCCAACAGTGTGCTTTTATTTAGGTGTTCCCTACTAACACATAGGTAAAACGGGTACGTAAATATGAGACGCTGCCTAAGTCTGTTACTACAGTTTTTTTAAAAAAAAAAGATAAATAAGACTCAAATTAATATTCCAGTAACGTAAAACTTTACAGAGATTTCGGCCATCAATCAGTCTTTTACATTTTCAACGCCGATTTAACCGTCGGTTCTCATCTTTCAAAGGGCATTTTTACTTCTCGTGTGTGGGCAGCAAACGAGGTCCCCGTGGGAGTAATATTACGAAATATAGCCGCCAGTTAACTAAAATAGAACTTCAACAGTAAAGAGTCACATGTCTTCGCAGCCTATGATGGTTACATTACATACAAGGTCTTGTTTTGCGGGTGCGCCAAAGTTCACCTAAATTTTCAACTCCGATAATTGGAAATCCGAAAATGTTCTTCCTAACATTTTTCATCCTAACAATCGCAATTCCTAACTACTCTGCCTCTAATGTTCTAATTCCGAAGCATTCAACTTCATAATGTCAGTAGCAATAATCATCTATTATACTTTTATTTTTTTTCCTATATTTTCTCAACATAACCATCTTTTACACTATTATTCGAAGTCATATCTTTTTTGTTTAGATTTATTTTTTATTAATTAAAGCGTCTTCATTAATTTTATTTAAAACGGTGTGTACCCGCAAAGATATCCATAGGTTAGGTTAGGTTAGAACTGTGACCATCTACGCGCGAGCCGAGCGAGCGAAGCGAGCGGTGCCGCGGCAGCGGCCGGCGAGCGCTACCTCGAAATTGGTCGCGAAGTTTTTCTAAGTATTTTTTTCATTGTGGGGGCACTATAAATATCATCTTCTACTCACATATATTATTTATTACACTTGGTAAATGTTCCTTTCTGAGTATGAGTGAAGATATTATGGTAATTATGTTTAGGGATAAGAGCGTTATGATAAAAAACAGTAGGAGTTGAAATATATTTACAATAATGATATTATTAATTACAATTTTCGGAAACATGAGTGTTATGAACATCGCCAGTAGCACTACAAATAGTATGAATGAAAACTTTAGGATGAAAAATTTTAGGAAGAGTGATCATTCGGATTACAAATCATTAGGAAGAACAATTTCGGGCAAAGAAGTTTAGGTAAGCCAATATGGACCCCTTGTTTTGCATCCTCGTGAAATTCAAGAAGGTAACCACGCTAATGATTCACGTCTCGAGTCAATAATAAAATGGGTAGTTTTTTTTTTTTTTCTTATTGTGTATTGTTTTTAACGTGGGCCGTCTGATTCTCGCCCTATAACCGCGCTTCCACAAATACAAACAATCTCAAACGTTTATTCAATAATTTCTTATTTCCTAAACCATGTTAGGGGGGTTATTCTGAAATACTGACAAACATAAACAACCAAAAAAATCAGGGTTTATTAATAATTAACTAGGTACCGTAATTTTAATTGATTACTTACGTCTTGTGTGATAGCCTCCTGAATTTTGACGAGGATGCAAAACAACACCTTGTATAACGTCACAGTCAAATGTCTCACCGTCCGGCTGAAAATGAATAAAATGATCTTCATCATCATTCTCCCTGTCCATGTCCCTTTGGAGTCGGCGCAGCATGTCTTCTTCTTACCTCTACTTCTCTTTTACTTATTTATTATTACTTCACAGAGTCCATCCATCGTTTCTTTGGTCTTCCTCTTTTCTTATAGCCATCCAATTTTAAACTCAAAATTTTCCTCATCACATTGTCCTCATTACTCCATACCGTATATCGCGTGCCCATACCATGACAACCGATTACCACACAATATTTCAGTCACCGGCGCCACTTTCAGACTCTTTTTACTCGTATTTACTCATTTCTTAGTTTATCCATTCGCGATACAGCACACATCCCCTTAACGTAGTCGTAACTCGAAAACTACATGTACGGCAGTAACTTACAGCTAAACCACGAAAGGTATACGCTTCATTATCAAGCGTTCGTATTTACGAAGATAAACGATAATTCCCGAAGCGCGAACACGTTTTCTTCTAGATCTGTGCGTATTTTTTTCTTTAAATCTGTTCAGATAATATTAAGATTTATCGTTCCAGGTGTTCAAAGATGTCTTCGTAAACGTTCTGCAGAATGAACTCAAGTTCCCTGAAGATGTAGTGGAGTCATGGGGCCGATACGTCACATTTATATACGACCATTTGCTCTCAAGATTGGCGTCCTAATTACAAAATATTACCTTCAGATATAACTAAGGGCTTTCACCAATGACACTGAACACTATACACATCTAAACCGCCTTCACGAGTTTCCATAGCAATAATGACACTGACAGCTCTTGAACGGAGTTCAATTGTGGTGATCGCGATCAGAATCTTTGGTGCATCCTTTTTTTATTAGTACCTATTATGTAAACACAGTGCCTTCATACGTTTGACATTAATTCAATGCCCAGTTTACTTTGAGATTCAGAATTTAAAGTTTGTGTTTGGCTTGAGTAGTTTAAGTGATTTAAAACCTGATGGTTTAGGTACAAATATATCATTTACCTAGGTATATTGTATTATAGTAAAAGTATTAAATTACTTACAATGATAACCGATTAAAGCATTGCTCTACTTCGTATGTATTAAGTTTTATTTGATTGACATTATGATATAAGATGCTATTTTTAAATAATAAATGTGATAAAAATGTTCGAATATGTGTTTCTCTTATTTATAAATCTGTTGAGATGCAAATCCTGAGCAAAAACCTCCTCTATCCCTACTCATTGTTATTTCTATGTGAAGTAAATTATATCTTCTATACATATATAATCTAACTATATACATTACAACGATTAACAAACTGATAAATTAAATAACTAAAATAACAATAAACTATAAAAGGGCGCCTCCTCAACGCTGTCAGCTGGTAATGTGCCCAAAAGATTGCATTGCCACGTTGTATGGCAGCCCAGAGCGGCGGTGGCCCAGTGAGCGGCGGTGGCCCAGTGGTGGTAGCCCCGACTTACGAGCAGTAAGTCGAAGGTTCGAACCCAGGCAGGCGCATTAATTTGTGTAATTTATTTCATCACCGCTGCTCTCAAAACGGTGAAGGAAAACATCGTGAGGAAACCGGCATGTCCTAGAACTAAAAATTCGAAGACATATGACATCTACCAATCCGATTCCACACTTGTCCACTCCCTCTCATTGAGAGGAGGCCTGTGTCCCAGCAATGGGAACATTATAGGCTGATGATGATGATGGCAGCCTAAAGTAAAAGCCAGAAGTGAAGTTAATAGAACAAAGCGTTCAAAAGATGTTATTACCACTTTAGTAACAGTATCTGGAGGAAAAGGAAGTCCATCGGAATTCAATCGGAACTCTGTCGCCGTATATGATAGCGTTGTTTCCTTCTCTTCCTCTTTTACCAAGAGACAAAATTAGGGATGGATGGAGTCATATCCAGTCGCGGTCAGAGCAGTACAATGATGCTAAACTAAAAAGTTCATAAAGTATATGAAAAACACATGGATTAAAGATTACCTTATAAATAAATGGTGTGTAGGTAGGTATATAAAAACGTCACCGTAACAATAATGTTTGAGAAAATTTGCATTCCCAGTTGATTAAAAGAGTTAATAAAAATTACGTGACAATCGTTAATCTACTTAAGTGTACTGGAAGAAGAGGTCACAACAAACTTGATTAAGAGTATAAATATTGAATGTAACACCAACCCAAATAAAAGACGTACATTAGAAACGGAAAAGGATAATTTTATAATACAGACACGTATCGAATTAATTCATAATGAAATTACAATTGAGCAGATTTTGGAAACAGTAAGATATATTTAAAAAAAATTAAATATGTTTTCGATCGGCTTTTATTTTTGGTCGTCAAGCGTGTGTTGGGCTTTTGTTGGTGTGAATACGGATAAATGAAATTAACCATAATCACACTGTTGTGGCAATTTGGTGTGACTTTGGATCGGTTGGGCACCATACCTTGCCGTAACGGGATTTTTTTCTCAGTGGAAATCCCCAACGGATGTCCTCCGCCTTGCGGAGATTGGAGGGCTCGGTCAGACTTGTACTGAACCACACCGAAGTTCCCTCGCACACTTGTGACTTCCCTTGCCCCAAATTGAGTGAGGTGTTAAACTCTAAGAGACGTTACACGTTACATCTAAGACAGGTGTCTTCTCGGGTCCAGTGTGATGGAGGAGCCATGTCAGGGCAGGCTCGTGCTTCCTCCTGACTCGGTCGTCGAATACTGGCCGGATTGCTAGGATCGTGTCGAAGCTGGAGGTAGGGAGCTCTAGCCTCTTCCGCCATTCCGCAAACATTGACCTGCTGGAGCTGAGACAAGCGCAGCGTTATCTTTCAGCTGCACCAGCCCTCTCGCCCCGATCGTTGGCTTGACCTGATTGATGTACTCTCAACCCGACCTAGGTACAATTAAGTTTAGCACCCAGAATACCTATTTCATACTACCACTCTATTGTTTAATTCGCTGAATTCACAAAGACTAAAATGTAAAGTTACTAAAATAGAGTGAATTATGGGAAAAAAATGTAAGTACCTACTATTTATAATTGTAACAAATATTGAAAGAGTTATATGTAGATAGGTACGTAGACACTCTTTCCTGATCCCTCATCACCAGTTCAGGTGAAGCATCATGCACGAAGCCTGTCTGGATATGTGTTCACAATTGCCACAATCTTACAAACAAAAAATTGGGGACATTAACACTGGTAGGCACTGAGTGAGACTTTAGAACTGTTTTATATTTTGTAGAAGATTTTTGTCAGATCAAAGACGACGTAAAAGTAGGCAGGCAGATGTGTTATGTGTTCAAATGATCTAAAATATCCATAATTTATTATTAGGACCGCGTAGTGTGTACCTACATGATTTATAGATGACAACACCAAATTGTCGTTGATTTATCATTAATGAATTAAATTCGAATAATCAGGGGCCTTAATATTCTGTGAACGCTGGCCACACAATGAGGTAGAACCTCTTTTTATACAAACCTACGATCTATGAATACTAGATTAGGATACAAAAATAACGAGAGGTATTAATTTAGGAGAAGGTCATCTATATCTGCTTAATCCCTAGGTACTGAAAGCAATTGTACCTCTGTTACCTGTTAGCGTAAGTAGGAATGTAGAGCACATCCAAAATTATTACCCCTGTCCATTTAATCAAGCCATTAAGTAAGGCGCTCCCTCACCGGAGCATTCGTCTGCGATAGACTCGATTTTGAGCATTTCGTTACGTTACAAATAGACGTTCGCAGTGAGTCAGCATTCAGCAGCAGCCTGTAATGTAACAATCCAAGCTTCTGTACAGAATAAAATCAGCCTTTCACAGTCCACTGCTGGTCACGGTCCAATACTGAACATCTCACCAGCTGCGACTCAACACGCTGTCCACCTTCCGCATCTAGTATGACCCAGCCGCCTATTTAAGTGATTGTAACAGATAATGCACAGTGCATTATCTCGAATCTATGCTAGAATCTGATCAGTTAAATTACAGGGGAATGCTCCCCGTGAATTTTGGCTGTGTCTTTATGTTCATGTAATAAAGTTTCAATAAAATCAGTGAAATATCTTAGAGACAGGACAAAACACATTATAATACTCTCTGTCAAGAAAGTACCGGAAAACGATCTATACCTAATACACAAAATGTTAGTTAATCATCCAAAGTTATTTTATCGCCTTCAAAGTATGCTACTTCAGAAACGTTACACTTACGCCAACGAATAATCCAATCATCAAAACATTTTTTAACTTCAGTTCTCGCCGCGAATTCTCCTTTATGTCTTCTACCGAATGAAAACGGGTGCCACGAAATGGTAATTTGAGTTTAGGAAAAAGAAACAAGTCGACTGGAGCCATATCTGGTGATTAAGGTGGTTGCTCGACGGTATTTGTTGAGTTTTTGGTAAAAAATTTGTTCACTAGATGGCTTTGTGCGAGGGCAAATTATCGTGGTGCAAAATACAAGAATTTTCTTTCCAGAAATCTGGCCTTTACGTCGAATTTGCTCTCTTAAACGCCGCATAACCCTCATATAATATTCTTTATTTACTGATTGACCTTCTGGCAACAATTCCGAGTTCACAACACCCCGATAGTCAACGAAAACGGTCAACATGACTTTGACTTTTGATCGACTTTGGTATGGATTTTTCGGTATCTGTTGGAACGCGTCACTCCGAAGCTTGTTGACTAGCTTGATTGAACTCAAACCCCGCGCCAAATTGGAAAATAGTTATAAAAAACAAAATATTGAATTTGGAACCATAAACAAATCACCCATTTCCGATACTTATTTGACTGAATGTAAATAAAAACAATGACTCGTTTGAAAGCAGAATCAAATGACTCTGCTGAAGGTGCGGCGAACGTACCTACATAATTATATACATACTTAGTTATGATGCAAACCTACTTACTTAAATGCCATAATAATTACAGTGTGCCTAAGTGTCTACTGACAGCTAAAACATACCTGAAAAAGTACAGGCGATAAATGGATATGAAAAACATAATATAATTTAAGGCCTTTGTCCACCGAGAAAATAAACACAGTAGGTAAACATAATTGTACAATATTCGAATACAACGCACAAAATTGTTTTTTTAAACTCACACTTAGAAGTTAGAAATCATCAGTTTAATTGAATTATAATGAGGTAACGACTGTATTGACCTTTGTATTGACTTGAGAGCATTTTAACTATTATTTGGACAGTGCTACAAAAAGGGATGGGTTGCAAGAAACAGCCTCTATGCGTACACAAACAACATAAGTACTGAGATCACAAGTTAAAAAGGGTTTTTGCGAGTAGTGTTATTGAATGTACGAGCGAGTACTTCCTCGTCGATTTGAGTTCTTTTATGAAGCAAAGTACTTTTTTATTCTTAAAAAGCTCCTCAATAAAAAAATCTTTTTTCCTCTGACGGAAATATTCGTTATGGTCGTAGATGTAAATATGTAGTTTTTGTTGTGAAACTCAAGTACGGCGGCAGCGTATTGAGAACTCGTCAGGAAAAACATACAAAGCATAACAAAACATTTTGTAAGTACAATAAAATAAAATATACAACAAAAAATAGTGCGTGGAGTCCCTCCGCGCGGAAGAAATGAAACTTCGTAATACTACACGCATGCGTTCGAGTGCCACGCATTCACTCTCGCTCTGTCTCTTTCTATTCCCCTTCTTTTTATTCCTTATTACGTTTAACGCTACCGTTCTTTGAGGGATACCGTAACTTTGTTGGAAGTCGCATAAGAAGTTTCACTTCAAAAACAGAGAGATAGTCAAAAGCTATACTGGGTGAAGAGTTACATTTTATCATTCAGACTACCCTCCACCCCTTTAAAAAAAGGGCAAATTAAGAATGACGTATTTACTGGATACGTGGTAACTTGCGATTTGAGACGCGACTTGCGTCAAGTGAAACTCATGTTTCACTGGTCCCCGTCGCTGCGCGATTATGATGTTTACTTACCCTTTTCTTGTTTGTTTCAAGTCAACGCCCATGTCGCATGAGCGCGTAGATCGTGGCCAAGCGGTTAAATATCATTTGTCATCACGAACATCCAAATCATTTCAATTTGTATTAAAAGCATATTTTTGAAGTGAAATTTCTTATGCGACTTCCAACAAGCTTAACGCCACCATGGAGGGGGAATATTTTCTATAACTCACTAAGAGATGGCAGTATTACAAAATTTGTGACTACGTAGTTCTACTAGGTACGCAAGATGGCGTGCAAACAGTCATGCATTCGATTCTTCGGTGAGACCAGCCTTCGCTCAATTTCCACGAGTAGAATAACCTCGACTTTATGTAATAAAAATAATAAAATATTATTTAGAAGCTGAATAAAATAACAAGAGTGATTGCGTGGCACTCTAACGCATGCGTGAAGTACTACGAAGTTTCACTTCTTCCGCGCGGAGGGACTCCACGCACTATTTTTTTCAATATACTTACAAAACATATAACATCAAGCCTCTAATCCCCGAAGGATTAGGCGAGGCGTGGCTGCTACTGAGAAATTCCAGATGCAAAAACCCAATAACACTTTGCCTGACTTAAGAATCGAAACTAAGACTATATGCTCAGCAGTCGCGCTTGCGAGCACTCAACCAACGATAAAGTCTCATAAAGCCATTTATTTTTAAAGTGAAACTTTTATTACATCGTCTCAAACTTTTTCGTCTGTGTGCTGCATGTCGCGTGACGCTCGGCCGCGGAGTACTCCGATTTTATACTTTTTATACCCTTAATGGAATATTATTCCAAAAAAAAATAGTTAAATGTTTATAGTGTGAAAAATAGTTTCCCTTTTACCGTGGTTTCATAAAATCACATAGTCCTTTTAAAGTGAAACTTTTATTACATCGTCTCAAACTTTTTCGTCTGTGTGTTGCATGTCGCGTGACGCTGACGGTCGGCCGCGGAGTAGGGATAAAGTTTCACTTTTACATAAAACCACGCAATCCGTTTTTTTAGTACACCTTCTGAATCTTTCTACTCTCTAACTCCCCAACCCTATCATGTTCCGACCAAGCCTTGTCCCGCACTGGGACACCATTACTTATCGGCACCTATATACCTCATCCTCTGGGAGCCGCACTTCTAATTACTTGTCACGCACTTACTTCATTAGCCCAGCCAATGTATGACATGCAAATGAGCGTGCCATATTTGAGTTAAGCAAATATGAATTCTATTACTGAATTCTCTGTTGAATCTATACATCTATACATACCTACACAAATAAATAAATATGAAGTATCTGTTTGTAATATTAGAATAACTGCTTTTTACTACATGCATATGAATGTATTTACGGTACATATACCATAATAACATTTTTTACAATTGTTGTCTGTCTTTCTGTCTGTCTGTTTGTTCCGGCTAATCTCTAGAACGGCTAGACCGATTTTGAAGGGACTTTTATTGGCAGATAGGTGATGTAATAAGGAGTAACTTAGGGTACTTCTATTTTAGAAACATTCTCATTCCATGCGGACGAAGTCGCAGGCACAACTAGTCGTAAATATAGCGCCTTGATCGTAGAAGGTTAATGGTTTATATATGAACATAAACACACGCCTCTAAGTTCTTGGGGTAGATGCACTACAGGAAAATACTATCATTAAAATAGAAAACGGGAAATTTACCATGTTTACTGTTTGTTTTGAGTTCCCGTTATGTTGGCGCTATTGCAAGCACCATAATCACGAATAAATAGAAAACAACAGATAATTCACACAAATAGTAAAAATGGTAAATATCCCGTCTTCAGTAATACTGATAGTGTTAGTAACTATGTCAGTAAAAAAAATTATAACAAGAAAATAAGCGCGAGTCTGACTCGCGCACCGAGGGTTCCGTACACGCTTGTAATGTATGGTTTGACCATCACGGAAATCAGTTCTAAAACGTCAAAGATTCAAAAGTCCGTATAAAAAAATCGATCAAAAGTATTTTATATTTATTTCAACTAGATACCACCGCGCCGCCGCCGCGCCGTCTCGTAAAAGTATGGCTGACCAATGATTAGAAACAGATATAAGTTGTTAATAATCTGTTTTACGGTGTTATTTATCGGCTAGAACTACTACACTATGCATTTTTGCAAGATTCGGCCGGAAAAGTAGATACTGACACGGCCCCATAATTGACATAATTATCTTAATCACGAAATAGATAAAATACATTTGACTGTACTAGTCATACAGGACACAAGGATACAGTGTGATTTTTCCAATATATTTGCTGAAAGCTGTGCATTGATGCTTGTGAACCTTTCAATGATCTATAAATATCCCACCTTCATCAAAAAGGGATAATTTAAGTTTTGATAAAATGACCGTGTAATTCAAAAATCATTCCAGCAAAATCGCCCCCATCCAACTTAGACGTTTTTTTATAATGTCAAAAGAACATTCTAAAGATATATATGAACGTCATTCATGTCTAGATAAACCTAAGAGTAATCATCATCATCATTTCAGCCGCAGAAAGACACTTGCTACGGTGAAGGAAAACATCACGAGGAAACCGCAGCATGCCTGGCAGATATTTCTAGACGGTATGTAAAGCCAAGTCAGAGGCCCATAGGCAGCATAAACACTCTGGTCACCAAGTTAGGCACTACCTACACGATAAAGAAAGAAAGACCACATTACCACAATTAATGCTAAGTGCTTGCTGCGGGTGAAGTTAACTTAGGAACATTATTTCTATCCAGGTAGGTACTAACACAAGCAGAAGAAGTAGGTCGCCGAGCCCTTAAAGGATCCTCAATTAACTTACAATCGCCACCGGTCGTCGACATCCTTTCCGAGGAGCATTCAGCATTCGCCCCACGTCACCGGCACGCCATAGCCACCGATATGAGGAGCGATAACAATACTTCTTTAGTAGATATTAAATCGATCATTAGTCCGCAAGTGCAGTGCGATGCACATCAAATAGACATTCGTTAAGTTTTATGATTTACTTCTCATTGTGGACGCATACGTTTAATGTTGTTATGACTTATTATGAACGACACACAATGCTGAGACGCTGTTAACGTGATAGTAAAGCTGGTTGGCTGGCTGGCTGGTGGTCGTTTAACTTTACATAATGTTTGTGTAGAATGGTCATAAAATGCTGAATATTTGAAAAACATGGCAATGATTTCCATATCCTCTTTCGTATTTATTTCTATTTATATGTTACTAGCTGCGCCGCACGGTTTCACCCGCGCAGTCCGGGATAAAAAGCGGGTAGCCTATGTCTAGAGTGTAAGCTATCTACATACCAAATTTCATCCAAATCCGTTTAGCCATTGAGGCGTGAAGGAGTGACAATCACACACACTCACTCACAAACTTTCGCCTTTATAATATTAGTGTGATTATTGTAGTCACCTTAGTTTTCTTCCCCCTTCTTTAGCCATTTAAACTTTCACAAAATCCATCCTTTGGTATTTTCTTTCAGCTCTTTAGTCATTTACATATGACGTAAGAGATAAAAGAATGTGTGTTTAATTGAATTGATTCCGGTAATGTGTTTGCCTGGAGTGTTAATAACGATGTAACGTAATAAATAATCGTTAAAAAGTAATAAGAAGCACTTTTCTAAACTTCTTTTAAATTATTCTATTAGATGACCCCTTTAAAAATACAGCTAAAAATTAAATTTTTAATTCCTGTGTTAGACCTGTTTTAGACTCTCTATAAAATGAATAAATAATTCAATTTTTTTCAAAACGTAGCTTGCTAGCATTCCAAACTACTGTTGGGTATTGTATGTGATTTAAAAAGGAGAGACAAGAAAAAAGTGGATCGACTGTTTTAGCAGACAAAATCGTTAATGAGTATCCATCGTACCTATTCTTGAACATACTCCTGCAACTAGTTGTGGGAACTTCATGAATAGGAACTTAAGAGCGCACCGAGGGAACGATACGTAATTTCGAAATAATTCCGCTCGTATGATCCCTTGCAGCATCGTTATTAATGAAATTAATTTGTAAGATATTCAAGGATTCAATCTATAAATCATACGCTTTAGAAACACGATAACTTGTAGTTTCGTTGATAGAAAATAATGCCAAAGTAATCTTTAAAAAAGAAAATAAATCCTCATTACGGCGTAAAATCTTCACGGAAGGTCATCTACTTTTAAATAATAACAAAACTACATGTTATTGGTGTGTATGTGTAAAATGTGTATTGGTTTTAATAATATGATGGAAATACCTAAATTAGCGCGCGTACGGCCCATTATAACTAGAGCCGCCACTCTTCCCGGAGCGTCGCGAGCGTCTGTCTTACGCAAACATACACGGAGCGCATAGATACCTACCGCCAGAAGCTCGGTGCGCTCTTAACGAAGACCGCGCATTATTATGGTGACCCGCACGTAGTTATAGTCTATCATCATCATCAGCCTACAACAGTCCTCTGCTGGACATAGGCCTCTGTAATCGCTCGCCACTTAACTGGATTCTCGGCAACTCTCATCTAGTTGTTACCAGACTGTGGGCGTCCCACCTTACGTTTGCCGATTCGCGGTCTCCACTCAAAAACACGTCTACCCCAACGGTCATCGGTTCTACGGCTAATATGGCTGGCCCATTGCCGCTTCAACTTACTTAATCAGTGAGCTATGTCGCCAACTCTGGTTCCCTGCCGGATCACCTCGTTCCGGATGTTATTCAAATCAATTCAATGATCTATTTCAGGAATCATCCATATTGTATTAGTATTGGAAACTTACAAACTATGTTAGTAGCACTTAAACTAAACTAAAATATTACCACAAAAACTTAACTACAACATAACCCAGAAATATCAATTTGAATATCTTTCCTCAGCACCAGGCCCGCAGCTATGTCTACGGGACCAGTGCATTAGAAAAGGACAGTCTGGCCTTTCCACAATAACCAGGATGGATGCTAGGATGCTATTGGAGATTCCTGGTATCCTATTCATTTAGGGATGCCGTTCTTTTGCGCATGACAGCCTCAAAACTATCCATGCCTGCTTCGGCAAAGATGCCTGACGAACTACAGAAACGTGGAAGCCCCAGCAAAACCTGAAAAGCATTATTGTATTGAACCCGGAGGGCGTTGTAGGCTCTCTGCATATATCTGACCCACAGGCTGCAGCTGTTAAACGTCTGGCAGTATGTCTTCAACAGCGTAATTTTTACGTCTTTAGTACACCTTGCAAACCTGCGGGCCAGCATATTACATCGAACCGACAACGCCCTTCGTTCTCTTTCTACAACCTCGTCATTAAATAGGTTCTCGGCTATGATGTGCCCAAGGTATTTAAAACGAGACACTCTTTTAAGTGCCACCCCATATAAGAAGACAAGAGAAACTGTCGACGGTTTTCTGGCATCTACACGAAACACCATAACCTCACTTAATTGTTGGCAACCAACTGAAGATTCCAAAACGTTGTCCTTATATAATAATTGATGGATGCTTATAACATTGCCAGATAAACCCATAAATTTTGAGCAGATTATTTTTTTAACTTCAGCCAACAAAGTGTCCCTATTTAAGGAGTTGAATGCGTTTTTGACGTCAACCTTGATTATGACCTCACTTTCCTTTGCGTTGAGAAAAGACGTTAAGGCATGTACGGCAGCCCCACAGCCCCCTCTGGAACCAAAACCAAGTTGAAGGGGCTGGAACTTAGTTACAAGCGATTCGCTGTACAGCTTGCAATCTATTTTGGCTGCCATATGCCTTTAGTTACAACCGACGGCAATGGGGCGGATGCCGCCGTCCTTCTTGCGCAGGGCACATAGGTAAGCCCCATACAAGACATCGACGACGGCATCGTTCACACCACCGGAGAGCATTAAGTTGATCAGAACCTCAAGCTCCTCCAAGAGCGACTCACCAGCTTCCCCAAGAGCGACTCACCAGCTTCCCCGGCACCTGAACGCAACAAATTTTTAAATGTTGTGGATGTGCAATCAACTGCGGGGCCGTAATTTTGATACAAGGTGAATCCTCCGCAGGCGCTGTATGTTTGCTCTCCAGGGCTGAAAGAGTCTCTGGTAAGGCGCCACTACATCACTGCTGAACAGTATTTTGGCCGCCCCCCCCCCCCAACGTCACTTTCACTTAGCTTTGATAACACATGCAAAATAAAATACAAGGACGAAAAAAGTATAAAGTTTTTTTTTTAATCTTTATTTATTTAAAGGCTTTTACCTTACAAAGCTACGTCAGCCTCATCATATCCTAATCTAACTAATTATTAAACGTAATTATAATAATACTAGCTGTCCCGTGCAACTTCGTCACATTTTCCCCGTTGTCGCAAAAATTTTCATTGCTGCTCCGCTCCTATTGGTCGTAGCGAGATGATTATATAGCCTATGTTCTTCCCGAGGTTGAAATCAATCTTCTTGCCAAATTTCATTAAGATCCGATCACCCGTTTAGTCGTGAAAAGGTAACAAACAGAGTGACTTTCGCATTTATAATATTAGTATGGAAGTATGGATTAACACATATATATTACTTATATGAGGGAGTTAGTGATGCAGCAACCATTCATAAATCAGTTTCGATTCTTCCGAATTAGGTGTAGATAATATTCAAATGAAAGCCCCAACATCATACATATTCACATTTAACTCCCGCATCGCTATCTCCCTCTCTCTTCTGTTCTTTTCACATTCCACTAGCAAATGTTGGACATCTTCGACTTTATTACAATTAGGGGAAACTACTTTTTCAAAAAAATTAAGTTAGATGCGCAGCTAGGGCTACGACCAAGACCTAGTTCATAGTGTAAACAAACGCCAACAGTACAATGATTATAATATTATGATTATACGAAACTGTCTTTTCATACACATGAATTGCTCATACAAAAATCAATATTTTACAATCAGAACCAAAACCCAAGAATTGCCCGCGCAACCGGCCAAGCGTTCTTTTTGTTTTCCCGCGTAAAATCTTTTCTTTTAGCGCGGGGAGAAGCGAGTGCTCTGATTGGTTCCTGCCATTTTTCGTCCATCGATCAAAGAGCGACCACTAATATTAGGGGTTAAAGTATGAAATTGCCGATTTGTACTGAAAAAATGTTTTTTATTTAACATACCTATTTATTTAATAAAAAATATTATTATCTATACATTGCTGCCATCTAATTGGAAGTTCATTTATGGCTTTGCGATAGAACTCTGGTGATCTAGATTTGACAAACTGTGTGAAAGCATTTTGTACTGCGTCCTGAGAAGAAAACTTTTTATCACGTAGAAAGTTGTCCAAATCACGAAAAAAATGGTAGTCCGTTGGCACAAGGTCTGGCGAATACGGAGAGTAACAAATGGTTTTTAATTGCAGTTCCTATAGAGTAAAAACGGTTTCTCGTGCTGTGTGAGGTCTCGCGTTATCATGGCGCAATAATGGTGAAGATCGATTCTTGAGTCGGGTCTGTTTCATTGCTAGTTTTGCTATATTGTTCGGATACCGGCACAGTAGACATCTGACGTTATTGCTTGACCAGATCGGAGAAAGCTATAGTGAATAACACCATGCTGAGACCACCAAACAGTTACCATTACCTTTTTATTGGTAAGCTTTGCTTTAGGACACTGTTGCGGCGTTTCACCTGGGTTCAGCCATTGCATTAAAATTTTTGGCTTACGGTTATCGTAAAGAATTCACTTTTCATCACATGCCACAATTCGATCCAATATTCCTTCATTCCTGTATCGATTCAACAAGGCAACAAGTTTCAACACGCGTTTGTTTCTGCAGATCAGTCAAATCATGAGGCACCCATTTTTCTTTTTAAATATATATAAATAAATAAATTGTTTTGATGCAAATGATTCAATATTTATTATTTATTTATTAAAACTTTATGCACAAGTATAAAAACACTGTACAAAGGCGAACTTAATGCCTTAGGCATTTCGGTTGCATGCATTAAGGTTGGGAAATCATCAAATGACTTCTCCCGCTCTAGGCGGAGCGGGAGGGAGTGTCAGACTTGTACTGACTAAAACCCATCCATGTTCCTTCTTCGCCCTTTGTGTTCCTGGGCCGCGGTATCTCTTTCGAACAACCCGCAGCCCTGGCAGGCATCGGCCCTCTCAGACCCCTTCCAATTTGCTGACATCTCCTTGAGGCGCGCGTGGAACACAAACGCGCCGTCGGCACGGCCTGTCGTCATAAGACGGACGGACAGTGAGCTGGCCCATTACTCACCGTCCACAGGCCCGCCTACCAGTCTACCTTAGGTTGATGCAGAGAGAAAACATAGTAGGTGCAGCATAACAGATATTGTTGGTAAGGTAACGTTAAACCATGCCGCTAATTCCTGAGTAGTTTGGCTCGTATCGGCTTCTACCATCTCTTTCAATGGTTTCAATTCATTGTTATTCACCTGTGTGGGCGGTCTTCCACTTGGTTCGTTCTTCAAATGAAAGTTTCCATCACGAAAGCGTTTAAACCAAAATCACACGGTGCGTTCATTATAATATTGATATTGATTATTATGAATATACTAACATAGTTATAAGTATGATTTACTAACAATGTATGGAATATTTCTTTTGATTCTGAGAATAAATGAATAATAATAATTAACAGTCCTCTCTTGAAACGCAAAATTGATATTGCGAGCTGTTTCTGCCGCGTTAGTTCCGCGTCAGAACTCTTATTCAAAAATCACTCGAATTTTCGAAGTATCCTTCTTTCTTGTCTAAGCTGAATAAAAAAAACAATTGAAAGTCGATAATCGAATGTTGCACATTTTTTAAAAGAAGAACTTCATAACGGAACCATGTGAAAAAAGTTTCACTTAAAAATCTCAAACCATGAAGATTCTATGTCAATTCGGAGTACCTATTACTTACAATAAAACCGCAATTTCATACTTTAACCCCTATTATAATAAAAGGGTAAAGTTGCCAGCGTAAAATATTAAAATGAAAGCTCTGTTTATACATGGTGTAAATCACCTCATCACGAAGCCGTCAACCAAGCATTCTGTACATGAAACTAAGTAAGTTTACGCAAAAATTATTGCTGGGAAACTACTTTTTTTTGGTGGGTGTAAAATCAAAATGTTTTGTGGTAGAGCTCAATGTAACGCACTCAAAAATTGTGTTAATGGACGGATTAAATAGTACGGGGGTCGTGGAGGTGTTTAAAGTAAAAATCTTACATTAAAAACTTGTATTTAAAAAAAATACTTGTCAAAAAGTTGGAACTTTTAACCCTAATATCTCCGTAACTAGAAGGTTCCCAGGTATGATGTAGAACAAAAAAATGATCGCAATGACAGGGAGAACCAGTGCCTTTTGGCTTCGTTAAGAGGTGTTTTACACCCTTTATGAATATCGATTAAAATAATCAATTAGCAAAATCAAAATTCACAGACCCTAACAATAGCAATATCATCTATGTTTTTCCTGTTTTCGTACACAGACTAATACAGATACCAGTTCCTTAAGGTCAGACTAGTAGTCAAACTGCATAATTAAATATGTATTTCATTATATACCTATGTATAAAAGTCTGTGCATCACGCTTCGTTTAACATTTGATAAACTGTATTCGTGGCAAAATGGCGAGAACGATAGTGGTGTTATTAGTGCTTGTATTAGTAACATGTGGATTTTCTGGTCCAGATTCTGCAAGAGTGGCGGATAGAACAACGGATGGAGACGTAAGTAGAAATAATTGAGGTATACTGGGTGGAAGGTATTACGACACTAGCATACCCGCTAGCCTAGTCAGTATTAAGCCTCATTTACACGATGCAAGAACTTGCATGCAAGTTTCACTACATTGCTGTTTTTGTTTGATTAACTGAATTCATTGCCCGTCAATAGTCTGCAATGTAATGAAACTTGCATGCAAGTTCTTGCATCGTGTAAATGAGGCTTTAATCAAGGATTTACAACAGGATTGACATAATACTTAATGCCTTTCGGTAGCTTATGTCAATCCAATGTAATTTTGAATTTTTCTTTCAACTACGTAGTAATGTTATCATTAATCACTACAAAACCGATCACAAAGGATGTCTTTTTTACTTAGAACCAAAACAGTGCAGAAATGAAATCTCATTATTGCACTGTTTTTCATTACTGCACTGTTTTTTATTTTTTATTTAGATATAAATTTACCACAGATGTTTATGCATTAGACCAAAAAGATACTGGCTGAAAATAACAATCGGCTGAATGAAACCGATTTGGGGGAAGGCGCGCTTTTTGTAAAACTTTGATACTTCTTATTTAGCAAGAAAACGTTAAAACTTTGCGCTCGATGCAACAATCTACTATTTCATCATCGGTTTTGTTATTAGCATGTCAAATTTTCTAGATAATTATATACAGGGTGGAAGATGCAAAAACGATTACCAAGTATGCAGTACATGATTCCGACCCCCTCATATTTAATTTTCGAACAAAAATTTATAAAAAAATAATAATAGGTGCTCAATACATTTGGACCGTGCATGTATTGCACATTTTTAGGAAAACGCAGATTAAAAAAAACCGGTGGAAAATTTCTATGTTTGGATTTAGAATAAAGCGTCCATCTCAGGATCTTCTTCTTCTTAGCGTGTCGACGGCAATCTAAATTGTATCGGCCCAGAACTGAGCCACTAGTTTGGCGCTCTCTGCAGCGACCATCAGTTCCTGTAATGAACAAACAGCAGGACACGCAGGACACGATATTAAGTGCCGCATCGTTTGCGGGACAGCACCACATTTACACTCCAGGGCAGAATCACTAATGAATCTCCACCTGAACAGGTTTTCCTTGCTGCAACCAACCTGGGTCCGAAGTCTATTTAAAGACTTCCAGGTCAGCCATGGCCACTCATGTCCAGGCGGGAGACTCTCATCTCAGGATGGTGGGGAAAGACAACTTTTACATAAGCACGATTGTGAAATTGATGGCAATAGAGTAGCGCCTGTTAGGAGTAAGGATTTAAAAATAACTGGTTAAATATATAATAATAACAACCCTCGGTATTACAGTCGTGATGTTATGTTATTTCATTGTCATAATGAACTACTGACTCACAGCATACATATCTTTCGTTACCCAACAGCACGTGATTATCAGCCAATAACTCGACTATTACAAAACATCTTGCATGTGTTACATTTATATGTCGGAACTTCGGAAGGTACATATTAAATTTAATGTTGAAACACGGCCAGAAATCACATTATCTAAAATAAATTACGCTTTTTTTTGTAAGGTGACACCTGCCCGTCTATTCCATACGAACTCACTCGTGCATTCGTCAGTGTCTCGTCTAAAGGTACGATTCCGGTGGCATCGGTAACTGCAAACGAGACTGCGTTTTTTTTTATATCAATAGGCTCGCGGTTGACCACTATCTCACTTGATGGTAAGCGATCCGGAAGGGGTCCGAGAGGGCCGATGCCTGCCAGGGTTGCGGGACTGTTCGAAAGAGATAACGTGGCCCTGGAACACAAAGGGCTAAGAAGGAACATGTTACATGGATGGATTTAAGTCAGTACAAGTCTGACACTCCCTCCCGCTCCGCCCAGAGCGGGGAGTCATTAATACGTAAAAAAAAAGTAACTGATGATTATATTATATGACTTCTAGCTAAGACTGGTTTTCCTACCTCTCCGCTATTCTTTTTTGATTAATTTCGTTGCCGGATCCAAGACAATTAAATTATTTCTCTGAGACTTCGTCGAGCTTCATTGTCTCGACGCTTTTCTGGTGGTCGACACTGTTGATTCTGGCCTTCAGGAGTTGCAATGGTTCGGGTGTAGTGTGGCGGACTCGTCCCAAAGACTGGCTCTATGCAAGTTTATGAAAACGTTTCAGTAAAGTAAAAGGCAACATTGTTGCATCTAAGTTGCATAGAAATAAAGATATTTTTTTTTAAACGTTGCCCCACACTAGGATTTTCTCCTGTATCGTGGGTGCGTTTACAAACATTTAAACTCACATATACAAACAGCAATTATTCTTATGAAAGACGGGACCACGCAACGAAATCTCTTGCCGTAATCTATTTGTAAGAGCCAACTGGTGCTGTCAGCCCAAGTGTAATGTTTCAAACTTGATAATTAGGTTGGTACAGTATGACCACTTTAAGTTTGCAGTTCAAGATGACGCTGCTTGTCAAGAAGAATTGCATCGATATGTCAAAATTGGTAAGTACATTTATTTTAGTTCTGTGTTTTCTCGCCTGCTTGCAAAATAGTACACGACGTACTTCAACCAAGTTAACAGATAACTTGGTTGAAGTACACGATATTTTGCTTTACAAAATTAAGGGATCACCTTTTCTCTATAACAGTTCTTCTGATAACCTCTCAATAGGTTCTTAAATTTCTTTGTTTTGAAACCTGGGGGTGCGGCAGTGTAATGCTGCATTGCCGCTGCGGATTGCGGTCTGCTGTTGCGATAATCTTCAGAACTGGAGGCCTACCATGACTTCTGAAAACAGTATAGTTTTATTCTTATTCCAGGGTGGGAAATAGACAGAGCTATATAGGTCGTCTAGCTCCATCTCTTTCCCACTTTGGAATAAGAATAAAACAATACTGCTTTAAGACGTCATAGTAACCGCCCTTTCCCTTAATAATACTGTTTTACAGTTGACATAGAAGTGACATCTCGACAGTCGACATTGAGTTATTCCAGAATAGCACGCTGGTAGTACTAGTAAGTACCAAAGAGTTTAAAAATACTTATAGAACGGACATTGGAAATATTTTCATACAAAAAATTTGATTCCGAATATTTTCGATGTTGACACACGAATGCTATTGTATTGTTTAGCGGGCTGATTTCCGCAACTCCACGTCTAAAGCTCTTATTTTGCGTACCGAATGGTAACTGACAAGCGGGCGTATGAACGATTTGTTACTAAGTAGTAAAGTAACATGCATTGGATGACGATTTTCTATGTCTTGTCCCATCTATCGCTTGTAAATGAATGTCTTTGCCGAGTAGAAATTAAATAATATTATGTATTTAAAAAAAACGTATAAGAAGTCATTCTGTGTGATGTTTTTTTAGCTTTTTTTATACCAAGAGATGGTGTGAAATTTCAACAGAATCGCGTGATGTGTCTAGCCATTAAACCAATAATAAATTCAGCAAGTATTCGCGGCGCTTCTAAATTACTGCACGTACCCGACGACCGGTTTTGGAAAAATATTCATATTTATATTTGTCATTGATATATTTGACGTTAACGTTAGCAGCTTCTCCGTTATTGAAGTGATAATATTAAAAATAAATACGCAAGTCACCAAAATCAAAGAAGGTGCAAAGTCCACCGAGTGATAATTAAAATCTAATTGTTAATGTCAATAAAAACTTTATTTGTTGGTATTTTAGGCATATCTACTTTATGCTTGTGACCTTAACAGGAAATATCGTTTTAATGTTTTTGTTTTTTATTATTTACGTACACACGACGACACATCAAGTTAAACATATCCAGTATGACATGGCATCGCTTTGAATTGATTTTGCGTACAATGAGATATCTGCAGAAACTGGTTTTGTATAGCTTGATTGTTCGTCGTGAGTACATAAATAATGAAAAAATCAAATATAATGTACAAGATAATTGGATCGTGTTTTATGACAATAGTTATTCAATCAGGTGTACGTTTTAGTAATGCTTCCTACGGCTTATACATCTTCTATACAAATAAATAAAATTGAAGTGTCTGTTTGTAATATTAAAATAACCGCTATTTACTACATGCATGTGAATGTATATACGGTACATATACCAAAATAACATTTATAACAATTTTTGTCTGTCTGTTTGTTCCGTCTATTCCCTGGAACGGCTGGACCGATTTTGACAGGACTTTCACTGGCAGATACCTGATGTAATAAGGAGTAACTTAGGCTACTTTACTCTTAAATTCCACGCGGACGAAGTCGCGGGCACAGCTAGTCGGAAATAAAAAGATCATCTCGGAATCGGGATGATCAAAGACCAGACTGTAAAATGCTCAAAACATAGTAACAACGGCGAATTAAAAAGGTTTAATTGATTAACTTTAATTTTTATGTAACTTATTGTTTTGTACAAAATGCGGAGACGAAAGCTAAGTGTTGGGTATTTTTCCACCCTGTATCCAAAGTCAAAGTCAATTTTTTATTGCGAACTAAGTGTACAATGTTGGTGTTATTTTATGTTGTCCACATAGATATGATAATGCACAATAATACTAATGCAATATGAAATTAAGATTTAGATATGTAGTTTTAGGATAATCCTAAATCTACAAGAAAAAAACTATATTTATTTCTTCTACGGAGTTTCATTGCAACGTCTGCAATATCTCGATGACACATTTTATGATCAGCCAAGCGTTCACAACACTCAAAATTGTTATAAAGGGTGTAAAACACTTCTTAACGAAGCCGAAAGGCACTGATTCTCCCTGTCATTGCGATCATTTTTTTGTTCTACACCATACCTGGGAACCTTCTAGTTACGGAGATATTAGGGGTCAAAGTTCCAACTTTTTGACAAGTATTTTTTTAAATACAAGTTTTTAATGTAAGATTTTTACTTTAAACACCTCCACGACCCCCGTACTATTCAATCCGTCCATCTGCACAATGTTTTGAGTGCGTAACATTGAGTTCTACCACAAAACATGATTTTACACCCCCCAAAAAAAAGTCGTTTCCCAGCAATAATTTTTGCGTAAAGTTACTTAGTTTCATGTACAGAATGCTTGGTTGACGGCTTCGTGATGAGGTGATTTACACCGTGTATTTTAATGATCATGTCCAAATATTATTTTTATTATGTGTATTCAAAATCAGGCGCATATAAACTTATTTTTAGCGAATTGTTATTGGGTTATTATATTTTATTGATAATCGCTGAAAGATGCCAGAAAAATACAAGTGTCAGTTTTGTGGATATTGAAGCAGTGGGCTTTGTCTTGAGTTTTAGATTTCACTATAAAGTCGAAGCTTTGGGGAACGAAAAGTTCATTTCTCGCGTTACTTAGGTAAAAGTGCATGTATGATCAGCTGGCCTACCATACCCTAAAGCAGTATTATTTTACTCTTATTCCAGTGTGGGAAAGAGACGGAGCTATACAGGATCTCTAGCGCCATCTCTTTCCCACACCGGTAAAGGAGTAAAACAATAATGTTTTAAGACGTCATGGTAGGCCAGCTGATGTATGAACGACGAAGCAAAAGGAGAATGTCAGCTACACGTAGCAGCAGCGTCCTGTGGTTTCTGCCTACCCTCATGGGAAAAAGGCGTGATTTTATGGATGTAGGAGACAAACTATTTATGGTTCACTAGTATACGAAAGTTTTTGAATAAAATTCCTAATCCATTGCTTGGCTTGCTTGCATTGCTATTGTAAGTATATTACCCCGCAGATTTAAAAAAAAGACGTGCAAGCAACCTGCTCTTACGAATATTTTACAAGTTTCGAAAAGTTTTAATGAACATAAGGTAGGTATGAAAAGTATGAAAACTAATTTAAAGGTGCATTTGGCGATGAATGTGGTCTAACTCTAAAGAGCAAATGAAACAGGGGGCGCGTTATAAGTTACATGAAATACAGGGGGTCTACTCTTTAAGCACGAAATCCGTACTTTTGGCTGATGTTACGGTCGTTTCCTACTCCGTATCACTTACGGATATAAGATTCGTTAGAGGCCCGAACTAAAAATGAATGACAATACGATTGGACAGTTGTCCTTACTCCCGATGTGTTTTCAAAACTCATGAATCTAAAAATATTAGAGATTAGGGTTCATTTCAAAGTATAAAGCTAGTTACGGACGGACCCGTACTTTCGTTGACGGAGTTAGAAAGTAAGCCCCCTGATGCAGTACTCCTGCGCCCGACCACGCGCCCGCTCCGTGTGAGATTTGGGCTAAAACCTAAAATCTAAGCATTTAAATTTAAAGTAACGTTCATATGACGTCCATCAAGAAGGTAAGCCCAAGTGATGAATTGTGTAATGATTAGCTATTGTAATCCGTACTATCCATACTAATATTATAAATGCGAATGTCACTCTGTTTGTTTGTTTGTATGTTTGTTACCTTTTCACGAGTAAACGGCTGATCGGATCTTAATGAAATTCGGCAAGAAGATAGATTTCAACCTGGGGAAGGACATAGGCTATATATCATCACGCTATGACCAGAGAGAATAGGAGCGGATCAGCAATGGGAAAAATTGCGAAAACGGGGAAAATGTGACGCAGACGAAGTTGCGCGGGACAGCTAGTAAAACATAATATACAAAACATCATGTTTGTAATTTCCGAAGGTTTAGTCAGAGATGAATATCCAGATTTTATCAGTTATGTTTAACACTATTAAACTATATGTTAATGTTTAAAATATTTAAAATTTTAGTTATCTAGTTTTAAAAATAATATTAATTTGTAAAATGTAATATGTTAATGAAAGTCAAATAAAATCTTCTTGCAGAGTAACTAAGCGGACGTATTTAAAAAAATATCTGGTAAAACACGTCGTCGGAAAGTGCCGTGCGGAAACCTAGGAATGGTACCTAAGCTTTTCACATGGCACTTTATTATAACGAAACCATTATGTCGCAATATTATCAACTTTTGCAATCGTCATGTGAACACACGATTAAACGATAAAGACGATAAATGTTAAACTGTTCTATGACTTGAAAGGGGATCTCTGTCGATGCTGCGCCTACCATAAATAAACTGGGTTGAGATGAGGGCAAAAATAACAGATGGTCGGATCAATCTTCTGGAAAAGCCGTGCTTGCCTAGGTTTGTATGTGGATGGGTGACCACGCATTACTTACATATCGTGCTTCCTCCGTGAATGGAAAAGCACGTTAAGCCGTTGGTCCCGGCTGCCATTTGTAGATCTTTGACAGTCGTTACAGGTCAGTGGCACGAAACTCTGACAACTGGGTTGTGAAGGTCAGATAGACAGTTGCTTCATGTAAAATACAGATAATAGAAACATGATGTTATTCAAAGCCTCGGGTAAACTTAAGTTCGACGCAAATTGAAACGCACTGTATGGGATTAGTATCACCACAACTTACGCCATTAGGGATTCTTTCCATGAAACTCCATACCATACAGGGATCAGCTGGTAAAAACGAAATGAGGTGATTCCGATCATCAGTATAATATATGTGCTGTGAGCTATATATCTAACAAAACTGTAGTTAGAATAATAATAATAAATAATAATCATTTATTTCAGGTCCGTGATCCATATGAAACAAAAATAAATAAAAACCCAAACAAGACGACCAATAGGTCGGCTTGCTTATCCTTGATTTCAAAGCTACATTAGATACATTATTGAATTAAATTAACAAGTTAAAAGTAAAACACATAATCAAATTAGAATAAATAAAAAAAAAAGTCAAATTAAATACTCTTATAATAAATCATTAATTACAAAAATAGACAATAACAATTTAATGAGCCAAATATCATTCTGCAAAAGTTTTCAACGAAGCTGAAATAAGCCATAGACTTTATGCTCAAACTCTGAAACAATGTCGCCAGTTCATGGCACTGTCGCTTTAAAATAAACATACCCAATGTTTATGCTGGCGCAGTCTCTGCAATTATTTCAGCACTGCTTCTGAAATAATTGCAGAGTCTGTAATTTTAAGGAGCACTACACTTATAATAGGGATCAGGTATGCAAGGTGGAAAGGCCACAAACGCGAAAACAGTTACATAATTTTTCATCGGTTATTAAAAATAAACAACTGTTTTGTACGGTCAGCATCAAAAGTCGGTTAACACTTATAATGTTACACCAAGTTTTGTGCTGGTCAGTGTGATCTGATGTTATATTGTTTTGCGAATTAGTGTAACCATTGATGAAAATACTGTCATGTCTTTTACTCCAGTCTGTTAATATGGATCGTTCTAAAACTAAGACGTCTTATAATTTTGGATATGTAGAGCGACTTTTGCTGCTGACCGTACAAAAGTGCAAAAATCTAAATATTTTTATTTCCGATGGGCTTACATGGGCAATTATAAAACATCGACAAAAAGGTGCCCAGTTCGGGTTGGTCGTTTCCTATGGAGAAGAACCGGTAAGTAACTCTATGGTTACTCTTTTAAAATCATTTGGTTTTACAATATTTCCATTTTGACAGCGTTAGTACTTAAGTATGGGATACGATGGCTGTTTCGTTACTTACTTCAGAAACTAAATATTCGCATCACCTCCACGACGCGACGGTAGCGAAACGGCGAAACCATACATTTTTACTGATATGTGGAATTTGTGAAGTTAGGGTCGGTAGAGTTAGGGAGAGAACCTCACGTCCCAGCCGCCGCGGGAGACGCCCCGGGCGTCGGGGGGCAACCAGTGGCCCCCGGCCACCGTAGGCGCGAGCCTGTGGACGGTGAGTAATGGGCTAGCTCACCGTCCGTCCGTCTCATGACGACAGGCCGTGTCGACGGCGCGTACGTGTTCCACGCGCGCCTCAAGGAGATGTCAGCAAACCGGAAGGGGTCCGAAAGGGCCGATGCCTGCCAGGGCTGTGGGTTGTTCGAAAGAGATACCGCGGCCCTGGAACACAAAGGGCTAAGAAGGAACATGGGTGGGTTTTAGTCAGTACAAGTCTGACACTCCCTCCCGCTCCGCCCAGAGCGGGAGAAGTCATTTGATGATTTCCCATCCGCAAAAAAAAAAAAAAAGGGTCAGTAGAGTTAGGCCGTGTAGATTCAGAAGCTTGGCTGTACATGAGATCTGATATCTTTTTCACATGGCAAACCTTATGTGGTCGTCTTGGCAACATTTTACATGAAATGTTTTTGGTAGGATTATCTTTAGCCCTTAGGTATAAACATTATGGAATGCATAAAAATATGAATATGAAATTGAATATTATATTTGATCAAATCTAATATTTTTATGATTATAAAAATAATCTCGGAGGAGCTCGTGGCTAAATAATAACAGCCGCCCGGGTCGATCTTTAAGGTTAAGCCGTGCTTGCCGAGGTTGGTCCGTGGATGGGTGACCATAATTACATACCGAGTTTCCTCCGTGCCTCGGAAAGCACGTTAAGCCGTTGGTCCCGGCTGTCATTTGTAGATCTTTGACAGTCGTTACGAGTAGTCAGAAGCCAAAAAGTCTGACATCCAGTCTTACCAAGGGGTATCGTATTAACCAGTTACTGGGTTGTGGAGGTCAGATAGGCAGTCGCTTCATGTAAAATACTGGTACTCAGCTGCATCCGGTTAGACTGGAAGCCGACCCCAAGATAGTTTGGGAAAAGGCTAGGCAGATGATGATAAAAATAATCGTTTTAAGTCAGCTCAGCTGGACAATGTACACTATAACAACAGTGAATTAATTAACTACAGCTCTTAAAAATAATTTAATGCATTAAAGCTTGATTTGCTACTTTTGTCGGCATTGTAAAGAATTCATTTAAGAACATTAAAACCCCCATGTCAATGTGAGTGTCACAATCAGTGTGAATAAAGCCAGTTTCACACAGTTTACTGCTCCGATTAAATATGCACTTGTACTGGAATTCAATTATCGTAAACGAGAAACTCGTTAAAAAAACAATCACTCACGATGTTAAACGTCTATTAAGGATTCAATAAAACCCATAACATAACTTGAAATCATGCTTTTCGCTTGTCCTCGACTCCCCGTTCTAGCTTTAAAAAACCAGTTTATACGGATCTCGCATTGTACAGCATAAATATACAAAGCGAGTCCATATTATACTGGAAATCTCGATTGTGTGCACCGGCATTTCGCCAGTTATAATGAATCCCGTTTCATTAGAGGGCGAGCCTATTGCCATCAACCGGGCACAAATTCAGACTATGAAACAACGATAGATGACTTTGCTGACCTGGGAATCGAACACAAAAGCTCATGCTCAACAGCCGCGCTAGCACTACCGAACGCAAGACTAGCGATAAAACTGTGAACCGAAATTTAAGAGGGGACTCTACGCTCGAGGAATTTGAAGAAACTATTGCCCTCGCGCTGCGACCGACCAAGCCCCCGTAAAGTGCAAAAGGGACAACTGCAACTCACGCTTTTTTTACCTACAAAAATCGTGACCAATAGACGTTTTGTATTCCGCTGTTTTCTTCTTTAAATCTAAATAATTCTTATATCAAAATTTTGTGGAAAAATATATATATGCTTCTATTATTTTCTTTTTTGTTAAAAACTTATCTAATTTGTCTGATGGTCGTCTGAACATGGCGGTTAAAACGGGTTTTTTTTTCGGGTTTTTGGATTGTCATAATTATTTTAGTGATTATGTTTTGAAAAAAAAGGAAATGATAGGGGTATGTTTTAATAAGACCTAGATTTTTAGGAAAAAAAAACATTGCTCTAGGCGCATTATCCACGAATAAAACAGCGGAATACGTTTGTATGGAGAAAGGCCCCCTCGAGTCCCCTCTTAAAAGACACACCTTTGTTATACCTTCTGAAAAAACAGGGTCGATGTTATTTGAGTAAGTACCTATAATTATTCGGTAACCCACTCTATTTTAAATGTGATTACTTCGATACTCCCAGTGGTTCCGTACTATTTTGTTAGGGCTTCGTCGCATGGGCGGGCGGGAGGCGGGCGCCAGTACTGGTAGTAAACAACATACTACCACGCCAGTACCGCACAAACCACCGGCCGTATCGCACGCGTGCCACTAAACGTAACGTAGAAAACACATCTCTACACATTTTACACGAAAACGCGCGCGTAAAAGTTCAAAGACAACACATTTGAAATTGTGACTCGTAAGTAATATTTGTTTGTCTAAAGGTTATCAGTCAACTTTTACCGTTTATCTGTGCGTTTAAGTATTGATAGGGTTGAGTTTTGAGTGTATTGCGGTATTTAATGTAACAAGTGGATTAAACGAATGGTCGCGATGCCGTCGTATACGCCAAAGTATAAATAGATGTTTTATTGTATTTTGTTGGGAAAACTGTGTTTTAAAACTGTTGTTTTTTTTTTAAGAAACTTTTGTTTCTACTACTTATTTGACAGCTGAAATATGTACGGTTTTCTGACCTAGTTCTGAAAAAACTTTGAACACTTATTTCAATGTTTTAAAAGGATAAGTCTGTCTTATCTGCTGCGTAATATTATATCTATTTATATTACGTATGATAATGATAAATATTGTATTTATCAGAAACAATATTTGCGTAATTAGTTATCACTATAACTAAAACGTGATCTTCAAGACGGATTGACAAGGCATGGCTGAAATAAATATTGAGCAAGTCATCATCTGCCTAGCCTTTTCCCAAACTATCTTGGGGTCGGCTTCCAGTCTAACCGGATGCAGCTAAGTATCAGTATTTTACATGAAGCGACGGCCTATATGTGCCAACAACCCAGTAACTGGGTAATACGACACCCCTTGGTAAGACTGGATGTTAAACTTTTGGCTTCTGGCTACTCGTTACGATAAATAAATAAATATGAGTAAATATTGAGTAGTATAAACAATAAATATTGAGAAAGTACTACTTATCTGTAATTACTTAATTATTTCCACTTAATCACATAAGGCGCGCACTGTTTGTATTTATTTGTTTTGAAAAGATAATAGAATAAAAACAAAATGTCGTGTTATTTTGCTAAATCATCAGTGACATACAGCTAGACATGTCCTTAGTCAGAGGAAATAGGGTTTCAATTTCAAAATACGTTTGGATTCCTGCTATTTCTTTCCTTACTTAAGGCTGTATATTATATAGCCTCACGTCCCAGCCACCGCGGGAGACGCCCCGGGCGTCGGGGGGCAACCAGTGGCCCCCGGCCACCGTAGGCGCGAGCCTGTGGACGGTGAGTAATGGGCTAGCTCACCGTCCGTCCGTCTCATGACGACAGGCCGTGTCGACGGCGCGTACGTGTTCCACGCGCGCCTCAAGGAGATGTCAGCAAACCAGAAGGGGTCCGAAAGGGCCGATGCCTGCCAGGGCTGCGGGTTGTTCGAAAGAGATACCGCGGCACTGGAACACAAAGGGCGAAGAAGGAACATGGGTGGGTTTTAGTCAGTACAAGTCTGACACTCCCTCCCGCTCCGCCCAGAGCGGGAGAAGTCATTTGATGATTTCCCATCCGGAAAAAAAAAAAAAAAAAAAAGGCTGTATATTCGATAATGTCCATCTTAGTACTATGTCCTATTCTATGCAGTTTCAACCTACATACCGACTTGTCCAATAAAATCTTATAAGTATAAATGTTGCATAACTTTATAAGTTTTAAAGGTAAAAAAAACCCAGCACAAATTTTTTATAAGTTCTCAAGAACTCCTAAAAATGTTTTGCGTCTCTGTTCGATACTTGAAAAGAAAAAGGGTATCTTTTGTTTTTATGTCTTATGGTATTTAAAATATAAAGGGTTAGAGAAACTTTCTTCAGCTGAAAGCTTGTTGAAACACACCTAATTAAGAAAGAGTGATCCCATCGCGTTTGACCGTCATTTTTATTTTCGAAAACATGCAATTGAAAACCAAAACAATTATTACTCGAAATATTTTTCGCGTAAGATTTGCGTTTTGTGTCCGACACGTGTTGCAAAACATTATCAACATGTTCGATAGATAGCCCGGTATCGTGCAATAATATCCGATTGTGTATACAAATAATTTGACATGGGATTTTATTAAACCAGCACCACGTGGTATCTCTATCGCTGTCACTATGCAGATTTGATAGGAAATGTGGTCAAGCAAATGAAGCTAGACTTGTTGGAGAAGCTGCTGTTCACATTATTAATATTTATTTAAAAAAATATATACAAGTTGTTGTTTTGCATCCTCGTCAAATTCAAGGAGGTAAATATGCTAATGATTCTCGTCCAGAATCAATAATAAAATGGGTAGGTAATTTTTATTTTTTTTCTTATTTACGAAAATCGGTAAGTGTGACCCACCCGTATTTTAAACGCGGCCCGTCTGGTTCTCGCCCTATAACCTTGCTTACACACATACAAACTATATCAAACATTATTTTATTCGATAATTTCTTGTTCCCTAAACCACGGTAAAGGGGTTATTCTGAAATATACTTTATTAACATTAAGTTAAACAACCAAAAAATCCGGCCAAGTGCGAGTCGGACTCGCGCACCGAGGGTTCCGTACAAACCAAAATTACTGAAGAGAATAAATAAAAATATGTGATCTAACTAAAAATTTAAGGTGTTCGTAATTTTTCCTTTATATGTGCTATAAAACATAGCTTCATGCCAAATTTCAAGATTCTAGGTCGACTGGAAGTACCCTTTAGGTTTTGATTCCCTTGCGAGTAGTTGCGAGTTTGAAAATATGCGGCTTAAATTGCTGTTTCTTTTGATTGCGTTGCCATAAAAGTTTGATTTTGTTACAGCTTAAAGGTATTATAGACATAAGTATTTGATATAAATTTCAATCCGAGTCTAACTAGATGCAGCTGAGTATCAGAATTTTACATGGAGCGACAGACTATCTGACCTCCACAACCCAGTTAGTACTGGGTAAAACGATGCGTCTTGGTAAGACTGGTTGTCAGACTTTCGGGCCACTATACCTGTAACAACTGTCAAAGGCTAATAGGTGGTCACCCATCCACAGACCAACTGGTTATGCAAGCGCGGCTACCCTAAAGATTGATCCGAACAGCCAGCCTATAAATAATGACCTAATTAGCAAAATTAAATGCAATCTGTGGCTACAGTCTGAATTTTAATCATTGAGTAAAACCTACTCGATCGCGTTAAAGTAAACTTCTAACGAATGTTACTATGTAATATTTTGATATACATTATTGGTACATATTTACTTTTATTTTAGATTTTTTATGTGTACTAGCTGTCCCGCGTAACTACGTCTGCGTCACATTTTCCCCGTTTTCGCAACATTTTTCATTGCTGCTCCGCTCCTATTGGTCGTAACGTGATGATATATATATATTAATCTATAGCCTTCCTTGATAAATGGGCTATTTAACACTGAAAGAATTTTTCAAATCGGACCAGTAGTTCCTGAAATTAGCGCGTTCAAGCAAACAAACTCTTCAGCTTTATTATTAGTTTAGATTAGATTTATTTGTATGTTTGTTTATTTTATATAGGTATGATGTTTGTTTTAAGCTCTAATTTATTTTTTTCCTGTTTCATCTTTTCTACACACTGTGTCTACATTTCTAACCCCACTCTCCACTCGCAGGTCTGTTGAAATTAATTTCTTTTGAAATAACCAATACCTTGGTGCTCTTGTATCTTAATATATTCTCCTGTTAAGTGTTTTGTGTTTACATAAATAAATAAAACAACTAAATGTTCTTCAACAGCTGTTGAGAGTTCCGTTTCAATAGATACAAATTGAAGTTATACAGGCTCGTAACGTGATTGAATGGGCATAAAACCTCGCAATACACCTAATGGTAAGAAACGCTTGAACAGCTATAGTAAGGACATTATCATGCTATATATTTCCAGTATAACATGGCTTCGGTTTTTGTAGTTTTCTTTTACAGCAACTAGCTGAGCCCGCGACTTCATCCGCGTGGAATTAGAATTTTTCTAAAATAGAAGTAGCCAGCGAAAGTCCCGTCAAAATCGGTCCAGCCGTTCCAGCGATTAGCCGGAACAAACAGACAGACAGACCAGCAGAAATTGTAAAAAAACATATTTTGGTACATACATTCATAGGCATGTAGTAAAAAGTGGTTATTTTAATATTACAAACAGACACTTCAATTTTATTTATTTGTATACAAGGTGTTGATTTACATCCACGTCAAATTCAAGGAGGTAACTATGCTAATGATTCTCGTCGTGAATCAATATTAAAATGGGTACTTAGGTAATATTTTTTTTTTTATTTACGGAAATCGGTAAGTGTCAACCAACCGTTTTTTTAAACGCGACCCGTCTAATTCTCGCCCTATAACCGCGCTTCCACATTCACAAACAATCTCAAACGTTAATTCGATAATTTCTTATTCACTACACCACGTTAAGGGGGTTATTCCCTGCGGGTTGTTCGAAAGAGATACCGTGGCCCTGGAACACAAAGGGCGAAGAAGGAACATGGGTGGGTTTTAGTCAGTACAAGTGTGACACTCCCTCCCGCTCCGCACAGAGCGGGAGAAGTCATTTGATGATTTCCCATCCGTAAAAAAAAGGGGGTTATTCTGAAATACTGACAAACTTAAGAGCGTTTACACCTTACGACATTTCATACAAACTTTCAAGTCGTTATTTTCCGAAATGACTGAACCGATTTTAATTAAACTTCGTACACATAAGCAGGATATACAGATCTAAAACTTACTAAAATACATTTTCGAAAAATAGTGCTACAGTTAAATTATACCGATTATAAATTTTCTATAGAAACAGAATATTCCATCCATTTCTTTTTTTTTTTAAACATTTTGAAAATATTTTGTAGTAACTTTTTAGACCTATGTATCCTGCTTATGCGTATAAAGTTTCATTTAAATTGGTTCAGTCATTTCGGAAAAAAAACGACTTGAAAGTTTGTATGAAAAGTGGTAAGGTATAAACGCTCTTAAACAACCAAAAAATTCTGCGTTTTTTAATAATTAACTAGGTACCGTAATTTTGATTGAATATTGATGTATTTTGTGACAGCCTTCTGAATTTTGATGAGGATGCAAAACCACACCTTGTATATTTCCAATACAGCAGTGAGAGATGCGCATAAACTTAGCTTGATTATTTGTCGTCCGTACTAGGCAACGTTCACGGTTCAACCTCCTTTACGTCAACAAAGAAAAAACGAAAAGACGGAAATATGATAAGAATTTGCCTGCACCTCACCGAACAGTCAATGTCAATACTCCGATAAGTTAATTATCACGCTGATAAGAGAACATAAAAGCACTCAAACCTACGTATTTTATGTCAGTAGGAATGTTACTGTACGATAGAAGAATACGTCGACTCGACTGCGTCGTTGGTTCAGTGGTACTAATTGCTAAGCATGAGGTCAGGTTCGATTCTTAGGTCGCCTTAACTTTTGCCTTCGATACCCTAAGAAGAAGAATTTATACAACATGTAACGTAATTAACGCACACCCTCAAACACCCCAATTAAAATATTATGTTATAATCATAATATTTGTGTCACTTGTTTAATCTAGTCTTTTTGCAATATCTTCCTTTTTTTTGTATAGTCTCTTTTTCTTATTTACCGATTGTTTCTAAATGTGTGGACATTGTAGGCCTTATAGATTCATAGATCCTTGGTAACTTTTTATCTTGCTCTACGTTTTGGAGTAAGCAACGACTTATTGTCGGGCCTACGATGACCACTCATACTTAAGTGCTAAAGCTGTAACATAGAAAATTATAAAGCCAAATGATTTTAAAAGAGTAACCATGGAGTTTCTTGCCGGTTCTTCTCCATAGGAAACGACCAACCCGAACCGAGCACATTTTTGTCGACGTTTTACAAGTGCCCATGTAGGCCTATGTGAACTAAAAATAGTTTGATTTGATTTGAATACATATACACTGAATTTTAAATGTAACATGTATATGCATTGTTATTTATTAAATTAGTTATACCAATTCTTGGAGAACGTTATGGTCATACTACTGCGCACGCAACGCACACATTCGCACAAGCAGTTATCGCGCCGCTCGACACAACATAACGAAACTACAACCATTTCAATTTGTTTTGACTGTACAGGGTTAATATGACAATAATTTCCGAAATATTAATTATTTTTGGGATAAAAAATTACCTATATTAAAAATGATAGAAATCGATTCAGTAAACGATTCTGAACAAACTATTTTCAGGATGTGCGTTAATTAAGTTACATGTTGTATATATGGGTATACTATAAATTAGCACCTTTACGTTTGTGACGTTATATTCCACATATAACGTACCCATAGCACTTTACTACGTTTAAAAAAATATACGTAGATGTACTTATACGTAAGTATGTACTACGACTTTGTCAAGTACGGCTGGCAGCTGAAATCTTTCATGAGTTCAATCAATTACCTAGTTTTTGTATTCGTATCGTATCGATAATAACATCACAGATAGTCACCATATTATAAATATAATTTAATTTGACTAACCACTGTGATTGTATTATGTTGCGTAATTAAGGAAATTATAATTTGCCCAGCAGTGGGACAGGCTGACATAAAAAAAATATAATTAAAGGCCACTTATATTAATAATAAGGAGCTCGTGGCTACATAATAACAGCCGCCCGGGTCGATCTTTCAAGGTTAAGCCGTGCTTGCCGAGGTTGGTCCGTGGATGGGTGACCATAATTACATACCGAGTTTCCTCCGTGCCTCGGAAAGCACGTTAAGCCGTTGGTCCCGGCTGTCATTTGTAGATCTTTGACAGTCGTTACGAGTAGTCAGAAGCCAAAAAAGGTCTGACATCTTATCTCTTATCGTCTTAAGCAAGGGGTATCGTATTCCCCAGTTACTGGGTTGTGGAGGTCAGATAGGCAGTCGCTTCATGTAAAATACTGGTTCTCAGCTGCATCCGGTTAGACTGGAAGCCAAACCCAAGATAGTTTGGGAAAAGGCTAGGCCGATGATTATATTAATAATAATATTATTACCTATTAACTCAGGTATTGTGTACCAGATACGAGAGAAACTAATGTTACTTATGCTGGGGGTAGTGAATCAGGAAGAAAAAAGTGCTTATTAAAATAAACATTGAAATATTAACTAGCGCCCCCGCCCCTGCTTCACATGACTGCCAAACAAATTATATTTCTATTCCAATTATTAATAATATTACTCAATCACACCAGAACGCCTGAACGGATCTGGATGAAATTCGGCGTAGAGATAGATAGAAATAATAGAATGTGTCGAATAGCACATTTTTTTTCTCAAACCCACACATCAAAATTTCCACGCGAACGAAGTAGCGACATTAAAAATGCGAGTTTTCAGCTCCAGCAAGTTAGAATGGAAGCCGACCCCTACATAGGCTACGGAAAAGGCTAGGCAGATTTTGTTAAAACAAGGTGTTGTTTTGCATCCTCGTCAAGTTTTAGGAGGTAAGTATACTAATGATTCTCGTCCCGAATCAATAATAAAATCGGTAAGTATTTTTTTTTCTGAAATCGGTAAGTGTGAACCACCCTTGTTTTAAACGCGGGCCGTCTGATTCTCGCCCTATAAATGCGCTTCCACAAATACAGACAATCTCAAACGTTCATTCGATAATTTCTTATTTCCTAAACCACGTTAAGGGGGTTATTCTGAAATACTAACAAACATAAACAACCGAAAAAATCAGCGTTTATTAATAATTAACTAGGTACCGTAATTTAAATTGATTATGATGTGTGACAACCTCCTGAATTTTGACGAGGATGCAAAACAACACCTTGTATGTATAGGTAGAGATAGAAATAATATTTCCTTATGCCTACTATTAATTTATTTACCCACTCTGTAATTATTTATTTACTCTGACGCCTGGGGAAAGGCCGTTATTTTGATGGAATTCCATTAATAACGTAATGTAAATGTCCTATTACGAATAAATTGATAGTGTCATGTTAGCCTCTAACGTCACGGTCCCATGGGAAATACAAGTTGAAATAAGGACGTTCAGTACGTTAGGGAGATAAGTTACAAAAATCCAAATATTATAAATGCGAAAGTCACTCTGTTTGTTTGTTTGTTTGTTACCTTTTCACGACTAAACGGCTTATCGGATCTTAATGAAATTTGGCAAGAAGACAGACTTCAACCTGGGGAAGGACATAGGCTATATATCATCACGCTACGACCAATAGGAAAGGAGCAGCAATGAAAAATGTTGCGAAAACGGGGAAAATGTGTCGCAGACGAAGTTGCGCGGGACAGCTAGTAAAAAATAATACTAACGTAAACGCACGCCTTTTCCCTTTGGGGGTAGGCAGAAACTACACAACTACTACTATTAATATAGGTACATAATAACCAGAGGTCGGAATTAGGTAGAGTTATTTATGTACTTGCATCGAAATGTTAATATTAATACGGATCTTCCTGGGATTTCCATTGGAATTGCGCATTGGAATTTTGCAACTTCGGTCATCCGATGTCGGATGGATTAAATTGTGTAAAAGTAAATAACTTTTTTATTAAATAATTCACGGGATTTTTCTCTTTAAAATTAATCTCGGGATTTGAGGCATATCCACTTTATTCTTTCGCTGTATGAAATCAGTGTAAGTACAGAAATAACTCTACCTAATTCCGACCTGTGATGATAACAGGTGTACCTACTACTTGAAATTACATCATCCCACACCATTCAGTCATTATGCCAAAAATAATGGAGGTAGGTAATCTAGTACCTAGTAATCTTGTATCTAGTACTTTTATAATTATTAGATATCATTACCGAATCGAATGATTACCTACTTATCGGACAAGCCAGATACCAGAGTTTAGTAATTATGTGAAAAAAAGTTACTGATTGTAAATTAACGTTATCGATCATGAGTAGACATGCGCAAAACAGTGCGTTGGGAAGTGATGTAATATGACATTACTTTTCGTACCGAGGAACGTTACATTACACCATGACTACAAACATGACGCGACATGAAGCGCCACACGATGACTATTGTAATGAAATGCTCGCATCATTACATGAGAGATGAGATATCGCGTGTAATGTGAGAATCATCAAACGCAATGCGCGATGGCTATTGTAATGATATGCTCGCATGATAGCATCACATCATTACATGAGATGAGATATCGCGTTATGTTAAAAAAAGTGCGAGAGCCATGATTTTAAACATCACGTACTAAGCAGTCCGCGGTATCAATTAAACATAAACCATAATACATGTACAAAACGGTTCGAAATAATAGTTTACCTAGGCGCATGCTCCTTCTCGCTTGCACATACGGAGAACGAACGAGCCACCGCGCGTCATGTTTGAGTGTCATGTGCCATGCTTAATTTGGTCGAGTCATGTGTAATGCTACAGTACGCGGTCGGGATATATGACGCGCAATGCAACAATCGCATTACTTACACAAGTCTAATCATGAGTATTTAGGTATTTATTTATGTATGTTAGTACACACAAAACACATATATGGGTTATGTTTTGGATTAATAGATTTGTTTTATTATTTAATGGTTAAAATATTACAATCAATATTATTGGTTAAATTCAATTACTTTGCAAATAAATGAATCTTCGAAAGTTACTACCAAGATATTGTAAAATTATGACAACAATATTATTAGGTATAATTATTTTTTTATCATTCTGTATAGGTACAACAATATTATAGAATATAAAATATCATTATAATAAAGAGCAATAGATTTGCTGGTTCTTTATTTATAAAATCTTAGTAATTGTGTATTCCAATGCAAAGTATAAAATTGATACAAATAATTTATTTTTGGTAAAAGTAAAAAAAAAAGTTAATTTTAAGTAAAAAAGGCGTGTGCGTCAAATTTGCGTAAAAAATATTGATGTGTTATACGAAAATACCAACACTGAGGTTATTACCAAATCCAATATTTAGTTTAATATTATGTGAAAGTCTCGTACGAAAATGTCAAACAAAAAACTGAGGAGGCCTTTCGACGCATCAATTTGAACACGGCCTAACTATGACCACGCCCATTTTTTACAAACATAATATTCACTTCAATTCAAAAAAAAGCTCTTCATTTTATTGTTTAGGCATCGTCATTACAGCAATTGTATACGATAGTTACTAATTTAAACTACAAGTTTACAATAATTAAGCGAATGTATACGGATCTTAATATTTATAAGTTTACAAGATTTATTCCGTTCTGATCCCAAAAAGTAATACCACTGATATATTTTGTTTGAACTCATATTTATTTTCTATTCCGAACGGATAACACTGTTCAAACGAATACCAAAACAAGTTCAAAGATAAAAGGTTCAGTCAATAAAATGCTTTGTATGTACCTAATTACAAGACTTCTAATTTAAAAAAAAATGTGACATATTTTTTTTTTTTTTGCAAACTAAATATAATATTTGATTAGTTTTTAGGATCAGAACGGAATGAATCGTTTACAATTACGGCATTATTTTTATCGTTAAGAACACTTAAAAAACATTTTATGATAGTAAGTATTGGACCACATCGAAGTGTGAGCATTTCTCACAATGTTGCCATCGGAAAATAGTAATAAGTACATGAATTAAATCTAATTAATAGCATAAATGAGAAAATATTGTATTGTTTATCGGGCTGGTGCCTGCGACTCCAGCATAGCGCAACTTAAATTAGACATTAAAAAATGTATCGTCTACTTTATGCAGAATCAATATAATTGAAATGTTACAAACGTAACAAATCGTAGGTTTTAACCGTATCGTTTCAATTTGTTTACAATTTCTACCAAACTGTAGGTAATAAGCGATAAGGAAACTATAAATATATACCTTTAGTCAAACGCTTGATAATGTACTGCATAGATCTTGATAATTAAAAAAAAAACGAAATAAAAAAATTAACTCTACTTCTCTAAAAACGTTTAAAATGGCGGCCATATTGTATTTTGGTGCCAATTTGCATACGCCATAATCGTCACGGATTCAGGATGTTATTTGTGTTACTTCCATTTATAATTTACTAGCTGTCCCGCGCAAATTCGTCTTCGTCATATTTTTCCCGTTTTCGCAACATTTTTCATTGCTGCTCCGCTCCTATTGGTCGTAGCGTGATGATATATAGCCTATGTCCTTCTCCAGGTTGAAATCTATCTTCTTGCCAAATTTCATTAAGATCCGACCAGCCGTTTAGTCGTGAAAAGGTAACAAACAAACAAACAAATATAGTGACTTTCGCATTTATAATATTAGTATGGATTAGATACGCTGTCTCATTCACCCAGTAGAACTTATTTATCATCAAAAGAATTTTTCACACCTGGATAATAGTATTTTTTTTTAACATTAACAATTTAAGTATTCTTGATTCTTGATTCTTTATTTGCATGAAATATGGTACATAATGGTCTTATAAATAAAAAGGTTTCACATATATAGTATAAAGAATGATATTTTTGATAGTTATTATCGATCTCTTACCTAATTATAAATGTCCACAGAAAACAAACATGTATATATTTGTATTCAATTATCACGTTTCGCATACGGATTGGTGATGTGCGTATTTAGATAGATTGTTTTTAACGATCCCAATATCAATATACCTATTTCCTTGAAATAAATAGTTAGAGTATACATATACAAGATGTTGTTTTGCATCGTCGTCAAATTCAAGGAGGTAACTATGCTAATGATTCTCGTTCCTAATCAATAATAAAATGGGTAGGTGATTTTAGTTTTTTTTTCTTATTACGGAAATCGGTAAGTGTGTAGTACCACACGTGTTTTAAACGCGGGCCGTCTGATTATCGCCCTACAACCGCGGTTCCACACAACCAAACAATCTCAAACGTTTATTCGATAATTTCTTACTACCTAAACCACGTTAAGGGGGTTATTCTGAAATACTGACAAACATAAACAACCAAAAAAAACAGCGTTTATTAATAATTAAATAGGTACCGTAATTTTAATTGATTATTTATGTCTTTTGTAACAACCTCCTGAATTTTAGCGAGGATGCAAAATAACAACTTGTATAGTCAGATATAATTAATTCATACACAGAACTATTCATTGGTGATTTAAAAACAAAAGTGCTGTTTCTTGCAAAAGTTAAATACCAAAATGGAAAAACTTAACTCAATAAAAAATCCTGAAAACGTTTAAAATGGCGGCCATATTGTAATTTGCACCTGCAAGTAGGGTTGCCAACTTTTATTAGAAGAAATAGAGTATATCTCATTTCAAAGCAGGTAAGTAAAGAGTACGGACTTCCAAAAAAGAGTATCATTTATTTTATATTTTTAAAAAGGCATTTTTTCGTACTTTTTGCAGCACATAACAATTTTTCATTGTTTTTAAAATAATTGTATGACTCCAAACATTCTAACTCTAAATTTATATAGATCAAGAGCACATTTTTAATCAATTTCAATGTTTCTCTCTTCCCGCCACTTCACATTCATGACTCTCACATGAAAAGACTCTCTCAGTAAATGCCGAAGTGGCGGGAACAGAGAGTATATATAGCTAATATTTTTTTTAAACAAGCTAATTCGTCAGGAGATTTTTTTAAAATAAATTGCCATTTTTCTGCAGTGGACTTTTGCGTAAAATCTGTGTTATTTAACAATTTATCTTGGAGTTCTTTTAAAATCATAACTTCTGAATATAAACTTTCCATATGTATATATTTAGTCTTCGTAAATTAAGTTTTTCTTCTACAATTTGTTCTAAATGATTAAATTCAATATAAGTTCTTAAAGATATTTTATTTAGTGAAGATAGCCAGTTATCACTACTAAAATCAAACCATTTTTGTAAATAAACCAAACATTTGTCTATACACAATGAAAAATTCGTGTTAATTTTAATAAACAAGTCAAGTGATGATTGTTCAATAAGTTTTAATTTCTGTTTTGTTGTATAGCCAAAATAGTTGTCTCTTTGTCTTTGCAGTAATTCTGATTTAAAAAAAGAGTATTTCAGTATACTCTATGAGTGTTTTAGATTATAGAGTACGCCTACATTATATGTATAGAGTAAAATACTCTATTTTAGAGTACGGTTGAAATGTATGGAATAACAGTAAATATGTTTTTTTTTTAACAGATGAAAAATTTAAATGTGGTTTGTTCGGAATGATGTAGGTAAGTATGTACTGAATAAGTGGTTACCGTTTCTGCGTTGGTGGGCCTTCCACCCAGTTTATGAATGAGAATACGACACACGCAGACAAAGTGGTGTGCAAAACCTAGTATACTGATAATAACAGGACGTCATTACATTAATGTTCTCCCCAACTATTTGATAACTTTAGATAATGTGGACCTATGGCCCAAACCACATGATTGCAGTCATATGATCAGATTGTTTGTTCACAAGTAAGACAGACTAATGTTATTTAAAGTATATTTTTAGCTGATAAGATAAAGGTTGAGTACACAATGCTTATTTAATTCAATATGATCAGTACTTTTTGAGCATTGAAAGAATATACCTACATACGTGCCTAAGCCCTTCAGGTGGCTTACCATGACGTCTTAAAGCAGTATTATTTTACTCTTATTTCAGTGTGGTAAAGAGACAGAGCTATACAGGATGTCTAGCGCCATCTCTTTCCCACACTGGAATAGGAGTAAAACAATAATGTTTAAGACGTCATGGTAGGCCACCAGGACTTCTCCCGCTCTGGGCGGAGCGGAAGGGAGTGTCAGACTTGACTGACTAAAACCCATCCATGTTCCTTCTTAGCCCTTTGTGTTCCAGGGCCACGGTATCTCTTTCGAACAGCCCGCAGCCCTGGCAGGCATCGGCCCTCTCGGACCCCTTCCGATTTGCTGACATCTCCTTGAGGCGCGAGTGGAACACGAACGCGCCGTCAGCACGGCCTGTCGTCATAAGACGGACGGACGGTGCATTACTCACCGTCATTCACAGGCCCGCGCATACGGTGGCCGGGGGCCACTGGTTGCCCCCCGAAGCCATCAGGTCTATACCTAACCATCATTTAAGACGATTTAGAAATCGATCTAGTCATAATCTCACCTAAGCGGCAATTTTAAAAAAGTGGCATAAATTTAGGTACATAAAACATAATTTTCAAGAAATTGACCCTAACATGCATTGAAGAATTGTAATAATAACACTAGCTATGGTGTTATCACAGTTTTAGATGTGTAAAAAAACATTTTAAAAATTTCAAAGAGTTTTTTTTTAACACCTAAAATTGTGTACCTACCCAGTAGTTCTAATGAACCTATTTACATCAATATTCAGCGTGGTTTAGAATTAATTTAATAGGTAAACAGCATATAGCATACGGTCTAGACTTAAACCGCACTAATGCGCAGTAATGGCAGCAACGAAACGAGATTGAAATATTAAAGACTTTAGAAATATACTCGCTAGAATGTATGCTTGGGTGTATTAATATTTTATGACCAAAAACATAAACCATCTTCGTAATCAGTACCGTACCAAAAATTAAGGAATGTAGGATTCATCCACAGTGTATATTTTTATGAGTGTTTTTGTTCTTATTCATCGCTAGCAAATAATAAAACAAAATATGTGCCAAAAATAACTCAAAATATGAACTGACCAGTAAAGTTATCTATCTAATCTACACATTCTTTCACCCTATAATTTTTCTGGGAACTAATAAATATTATGTGACGTGCTTTAATTACCCTCCAATCAATCTAGTTTAAATATTCAATTGGTAGCCTTGATCAATTAATAGGCTGGTCGTGAATAATGTTTCAATTGCTCCAGAATCGCGGTTGATTCTGGGTTAATGCAATTATTGGAGTTCAATTGGTTTGATGCGGCATGAGTGGAGCCACCCGCCACAGTCCAATTAATTACCGGTAGAGACACCATGAGTTTTAGATTTTTCCAGACAGAAACGTATAAACCTTTTTACGTATGTGATCTGATCTCTTCCAAAAGCATAAAGCATTGTCAGCCTTAAAAATATCCTTCTTTCCTACCCATCTCGCACATTTTAAGGATGTAAACGAAGCTAATTTTAGAGCTGTCTAACACATGTTTTTTTTTATTTGACAAATTAATAATACATTCTTAACTCGTTTCTTTACTTGTTTTGTTTTAATCGGTTCATTGTAAACTGCGTTATGTGTGTGGCCGAAGTTAAATATAAACACAATATATTGATATGTCCATCAAAGTAACAGATATGAGGGGATCAAGACCTAAGTTCAAGCAAAGGTAGCTTCGGCAAACTATCAGTTAGAACTACGATAACAACAAACTATATTCGATACAATTCGAACATAAGAAAACAAGGTCATATGAACTAAATGTTTAACCATTTTATAATATGAAATGAATAAAGTATTATAGCAGTGGCATGCAACTGTTAATGACAATTTAATTAAATAACCTTATTAAATAAGCGACACGTTTATTTTCCAAATTAGATGACAAATTTTGCATTCTAAACATTAACAAGAACGATGATTGACATCCAATTTAAAATTTACCAAAACAAAAACATATTTACCGCGTCGTTACAGAAGCACGTAGATAATTTCTTGACAAAATTATTAAAACTTAGTCAAGTCACAAAGTTTACGTCGACATTATTCATGTTGTAGGAAGTTTTTTTCGCCTGTCGAATAAAAATTAGTTAGAAAAGTTTTAACGTTTACGTGAGTTTCATAAAAAACGAAGGTGTCGACTTGAGTTATAAAGTTTTTTGCGATTCTGTAGGTAATCATTTCAGCGAAAAGTACGAATACATGAAACAACCTTCGTTAAAGTATTCGCTACTTTTTATTATTAAGTTTTAATTAAAAAAAAATAACAACAAATACAAAGAGGATTCCGTTCTTTTAAATTTATTGCAAACAAAAAATTAAAATTGAACATTAAAAAAAATTGTAGATGATAATGTAATACATGATTTAAATGCGGACAGTTTCGAAATATTCAAGTTCCAGCATGGTGTCACTAATATCGTACCACGCTCTCCCATTAGACTGTGTGACGCCATTACTCAAAACTATGACTTTCCCTTTAATTAATCCTACATCAAAATATTAAACGTATTCGCTAGTTTTTACGTTACTTTAATTAACTTATAGTTTTGCCAATTTATTAAGTAAAGGACGGCCGGCTATTAGGGGATTGTTTTGTTTTTAGTTAATTGATTAAAAAGTATTGTATTTTATTTGATATCTTTGACCTCTTTCACCTTTATGTGTGTGTTGAGTCTCTTAATTCCCATTGGTTATCATGGAGACCGTATTTTATTTTCCATTTCATTATAAAGTGAAGTAGGTTTATTTTTCACTGTCTTGTTTTTGCCGCCGACTTCAGATATTACAGGAGTTACAAAATTTATACGGGACAACAGCATGGGCTTCCTCTAAAAAAAATATGAAAAATTCGGCCCATTAATATGTGAAACCTAGAATAAGCTTATCATTGTGAGGAGAAATAAAGGAATTTATTATTATTATTAATTGACGGAAATATCGATGAACGGAAACAGTTTAGTTAATACTTTTTAATTAATAACGTAAATATAAATTTAGTTACTATAAGTACTAAATAAAAGATAACCATCTTCAATTTTTTGATAATATATACATATACACCGTGTAAATCACCTCATCATGAAGCCTTCAACCAAGCATTCTGTACATGAAACTAAGTAACTTTACGCAAAAATTATTGCTGGGAAATGACTTTTTTTGGGAGGTGTAAAATCATGTTTTGTGGTAGAACTCAATGTAACGCACTCAAAACATTGTGCTGATGGACGGATTGAATAGTACGGGGGTCGTCTCTTACATTAAAAACTTGTATTTAAAAAAATACTTGTCAAAAAGTTGGAACTTTGACCCCTAATATCTCCGTAACCTGAAGGTTCCCAGGTATGGTGTAGAACAAAAAAATGATCGCAATGACAGGGAGAACCAGTGCCTTTCGGCTTCGTTAAGAGGTGTTTTACACCCTTTATAATTACATAATAAGATTTTTTTAAGAAAAAGGATTGTTTTTTTTAGAGCTTTCGCTGAAAATAGAGAGAAAGAGGTTGCAAAACAACACCTTGTATATATACAAGGTGTTGTTTTGCAATCTCTTCAAAATTCAGGAGGTTGTCATAAGTTGAGTTGTAAGTCGAGCTACACGATAACTGACAAATGCTTGCACTGACTGGACAGGTCCATTCAAATCTGTGTGGTTCTTTCTTCAAAAGACTATCTCAGACACTAATCTGCATAGTCCTCATGTAAATTGAGCAATGTCTGGACTTTAAAAGAGCAACAAGTTAACAGAGAACCTCTGAGTTTGTTTCGGCTGTTTCTTCTCAGAGTAGTCAGGTACGAAACTCCGGCCCCATCTAGTTTAAAAAAAATGACGTGTAAAAGTGTTTGTAAAAACCTATTTGCAAAATAAACATCATTTATCATTTATCATTATCATTTAATCAATTTGAGAAGGCTCGTTAAACTTAATTTGGTTTATTGTTAGGAGTCTCTCTGAAGCTCGGGTTCTGGATTAGGCTCCGGTTGATGTAGATAGGCTCACCCATTGCAAATGCAAGTGTACTACTACTACTACTTACTATAAGGGTTAAAGCTCCGCCGAAACGTTCGAAGACTACAGGCTTGATGTTATGGTATGCACGTCGACCAATCAAGCTTTAGAAACCAGTTTATACGGATCTCCTATTGTACCGGTAATCTATACAAAGCGAGGTCATGTTATACTGGAAACTTATGGCTTGTCGCGGTGTGTACAGCTAATCAAATAATCCGAAGAAATTCAATTTTTTTTTTTCATTAATAATTGTTAGTCATAATTAATTTTCTTGAACCATAATCTATTTACTTTCGACTTTGTCTCTGTCATCTCTGACCTAGACTAGAGTCAAGAACAAACACAAATATATATATTGACAGATATGTACTACTATTTACATAAGTTTTGAGTGCGTACTACATACTTCTGATAATACAAACAGAAGTATGTGCTTACTTAGTTCTGTTTACCTACAGCTTTAGGCTATTTATTTACATTATCTACTTGAAGCTGTCCAACCTGCAGGTCAAAATTCTCATAAAAGTTCTGGTTTCCCTCGCCTAATGTGATCGAGAAATAAAAAAATGACAATTTCGATGGCACTGCCTTATACCAAGCCCGAAGCCTGATTTCGTTATTCCTTAACTTTCTAGTACACCAGTTGCATTGTAGTTTATCCACAGACTAAACAGGTAAAAAAAAAGGGGTGCATTGACTTGAAAGAACCTGGAGGCCTACTCTCTTTCTCCGAAACGAACTTCGGCAACGAACGAAAATTAAACGTCAAAATCAAAATATATTATTTTACATAGGCCTACATGGGCACTCATAAATCGTCAACAAAAGGTGCACGGTTCGGGTTGGTCGTTTCCTATGGAGAAGAACCGGCAAAAAACTCCATGGTTACTCTTTCGTCTTTCATGGTTATCTCGGTTTTACAATATTTGAAGTAACAGCGTTAGTACTTAAGTATGGGAGGACAGCGTAGGCCCGACAATACGTCGATTGCTTACTACAGAAGGTAGTAACAGGAGAGAAAAAAATAAAAAAATACAAAGCCTACAATGTCCACACATTCACAAAAAATAGGTAAATAAAAAGAATCTATACAAAAGTAAAAAAATAAATATAAGAGCACTAAATTAAACAATTGACACAGTTGTTATCATCAGTGCTGTAACTATTCTGAACAATAAACGAATGGTGCAATGATATGAAAGCTATTGTAAAACATCTGAATAAAAAGAATGGAGAAAGTAATATTGGGAATAGTTAGAGACATCCACACATTTGTGTCGTTTATGAGCTACCAGGGAAGCCGCATGAGCAGAAGGAACTAGAGCCAAACTTCTTTATCTTCAACGTCCTCAAATTATATAGAGTAGGGTCACAAACGTAACTACGTTTAATTTTCGTTCGTTGCCGAAATTACGTTTCGGAGAAAGAGAGTAGGCCTCCTATTCCTTTTAGTCAGATGATAAAGCGAAAACTTTTTAAAGTATTTTCCATAACAGAGTGTGGTCTTCTAGCTAAGTATGGAGATTCTTTCTACCTAAAACCACTAAGTATAATATTCAGATGAAATTGCATTTGGTCTCAAATACGAGCGAGTATAACGCAGGATAATTGGAAATCTTTCTTTGATTCCAAATCGCAACTTTGACACTAGCTCACATTGTTGTGAAAATCTTATAATCAATTTATCCCGATAGTCACGGATTATGTTACTTGAGCTCAAATAATCACTTATGCAGACATTTTTATGCAATAGACCAGAATTTAAACAAAGTAAGAAACGCCAAAGAAAGCAAAGCAAGGAATTCTAACTTTTGACACTTCTAACTTCAAGTAATTACTGAACTAATAACTTATCCTATCTTAAATAATGACTTTTGACTTATTTATAGATATTTATGTGTCAGCGAATCCTATAATCTTACTCTAACTGATTCCCCAACGAATATTTTAACAAAAATGTAAAACAAATTTTATACATTTATACAAAAAAGAGATTAGACTCCATGGACTGTAATAACGTTGTACTGTGAAGCAACCAAGTTTTAGTATTTACAAATGGGTTTCTAAGACCAGGGTTTATTCACCCCAAGCCAACATAAGCCAGGGTATTATACTATTATGGCAAGGCAAACTTAAGGTGTGTGAGAAGTTACCACAACAGATAACAGGATTGCGAAACTGTTATCTTTTGAATAGAGTTCCTGCAGATATGATGTCGTGCAAAACAGGAAGGACTTGCAAAACTTCTAAACTAATTTATTATGAAGAAAAATAAACTAATACTTGCACAATACGATATATTATCTTCTATGATTATTATTTACTTGCTGCTGCCCGCGACTTAGTTCGCGTGGAAATTTTGATGTGTTTTTCAGGGATAAATTATACATATAAACCTTCGTCTTGAATTATTCTGTCTTTTGCTACGCATCAAAATACGTAGCGTAGTTTAAAAGACCTAAGCGTACCAACGGCGGGAACTTTGTTTTATTCTAAGTATGTAAAGATTATGAGCTCGCAATAAATAATAATCATCCAGATATCCCGAAACGAAGTTACGAGTAGTCAGAAGCCAAAAGTCTGACATCCAGTCTTACCAAGGGATATCGTATAACCCAGTTACTGGGTTGTGGAGGTCAGATGGGCAGTCGCTTTATGTAAAATACTTGTACTCAGCTGCATCCGGTTAGACTGGAAGCCGACCCCTAGATAGTTTGGGAAAAGGCTAGGCAGATGATGATGATATCACGTAAATGATATTGTAAGTTTAAAAATAAAGTATTCTCTCTGAGGGAGGTGTGCTACATCAAGTTCAGGTGGCATGATTTGATATGGGCGTCGAAATAAAATTTATCTAGAGATACATTCGGGATAAAGCCGCTTGACCTGTCTCGATTTGGGCCGATCTGAACATGATTTAGCGGGAGTAGTTGCCGAACAGCATCAGCAGGGGGAATGAAAGGCACATGCATGTAGCTGAGATGAGAATGCTCAGGGGGATGTGTGGTGTTATTATTTATTTATTTATCACTTGAAGTACAATGTACAGAGGCGGAATTAATTACATAGGTATTTTCTACCAGTCAACCTTCGGTTGATGCAGAGACAAACAGTGGTAAGTGTCTGTCTGTAAAAATAATAATTTAATAAGACATTATAAAAGGATATAAAAATACTATTAATATAATATATCAAAATACTATAAATACAGGGTGTAAATCACCTCATCACGAAGCCGTCAACCAAGCATTCTGTACATGAAACTAAGTAACTTTACGCAAAAATTATTGCTGGGAAACGACTTTTTTTTGGGGGGTTAAAATCATGTTTTGTGGTAGAACTCAATGTAACGCACTCAAAACATTGTGCTGATGGACGGATTGAATAGTAAGGGGGTCGTGGAGGTGTTTAAAGTAAAAATCTTACATTAAAAACTTGTATTTCAAAAAATACTTGTCAAGAAGTTGGAACTTTGACCCCTAATATCTCCGTAACTAGAAGGTTCCTAGGTAAGGTGTAGAACAAAAAAATGATTGCAATGACAGGGAGAACCAGTGCCTTTCGGCTTCGTTAAGAGGTGTTTTACACCCTTTATATCAATATATAGAATGTGTTACGCTAATCAATAAAATAAGAAATGAGTACATAAGAGGAAGTCTGAAAGTGGCGCCGGTGACTGAAAAGTTGTTTGCTAATCAGTTGTCGTGGTATGGGTATGTGATGCGGATGATATGGCAAGAAAGGAGTTTTCTGAAGATGTGACGAGTAATAGAAAAGTATGGAAGAAGACATGCTGCGCCGACCCCAAATGAATTGGGATAAGGGGCCGTCCATTAATCACGTGATGTTTTTTTTTAGCTTTTTTTAACCCCCCCCTCCCCCTAGGTGTTTTTCGCTAAACCCCCTCCCCCCCCCCCCCCCCCTTTTAAGCCTCACGTGATTATTGGACGGTCCCTAAGGCAAGAGAATGATGATGATGAGTTTCCGATCAGCATCAGCAAGAGCCGAATGAAATCCGTATGTGTGTAATGATTACTTCGCAGATAAGCTTGATTGTTCAAAAAACCCTGCCGACCTGCTGGCCTACCATGACGTCTTAAAACATTATTATTTTACTCCTATTCCAGTGTGGGAAAGAGATGACGCTAGACATCCTGTATAGCTCCGTCTCTTTCCCACACAGGAATAAGAGTAAAACAATACTGCTTTAAGACTCCATGGTAGGCCAGCTGAACAACTGTGGAATGCTCTTAGAGATATTTTGCTATCAGAGGAAATTGAAACACTAATCAAGATCTGCCTACAAGCTAAAAAAAAAAACGGGCCAAGTGCGAGTCTTACTCGCACACAGAGTTCCATAGCCCCAAACAATATAATGACAATGTTTTGAACGGTCATTCATTAGTAAACCTTCACTCAACCGCAAAACTAAATTTGTTTTTCATAGTAAGTTAATGAAAAACAAAGTTCTACCTACCAAGTTTCAGCTGTGTAGTCCTAATAGTTTCGGAATAAAGTGGCTGTGATACGGACGGACAGACAGACAGACAGACATGACGAATCTATAAGGGTTCCGTATTTTGCCATTCGGCTACGGAACCCTAAAAAGTAGGTTTAAGTGAAACCCATTTTTTTTTGGTTTTACTTTACTATATCCTTTCGTAACTGTAAATGTCAAAGCAACGTGTTTAACCCAAGATGTGTTAATTATACTTGCTAGTTCTAATTTGACTAATCTCAGAGCTCATTAGATGTTTTTGACGAGATCTTCACTTGCATTGTAAGTTACTAAACTATTAATACTGGAACGGAATTAAATTTAAAAGAAAACTTAACATTATCACACCTGTAATACCCGAGGGGCTAGGCAGAGGTGTACCTAATAGTACACCCACATTCCGCCAGTAATGTTTAAGTGGGCGAGCCTATTGCCATCAACCGGGCACAAATCCAGACTGCGTGGGTGCTAGAATACCCAAAAAACTCATCGCATGACTTTTTTGAAAAAAAAAATGTAATTTAATGCCAAGAAAATCATTAAAAACTGCAAAATAAAAATGTATTATCGTCCTGTATCAAACAACGAAATCGATCTTTCTGCGAAACTTTCTTTTCGAATCTTCTTCTCTTCTTGAATCTCGTAAGTCCTTAAGTTCTTTCCATCTTGTATAGCATTGTATGAAGTATCATCATCTGCCTAGCCTTTTCTCAATTACATAATATTGGGGGCGGCTTCTAAACAAATGCAACTGAATACACAGTACTTTACATGGAGCGACTGTCTATCTGACCCCCACGACCATTTAGTACCTTGTATGAAGCATAGAAAGAAAAAAAAGTATTTATTAGTCTCGCACAAGATAGAAAAAAAATGGTGACTAAAAATAAATAAAAAAAAGACATATAAAACTGGTCCAGTACGAGGCCAAAAGGTCCCTATCTCAGCATGGTGCATAGGGACGAGAAAATTGATTCTAAAAGCAATGGGGCTTTGCCATTAGTTGGTTCCAATCCCAAATATACAAAATTGACACTACTACAGTGCTACAAATAGAAAGCAAAAGTAATAAACCACAGCCATGTCCCTTCGAACGAGTCCTACGCGAACAACTAATACTGTAATGTTGGCTCAGTCTGTTAGCTAGGCCCATGTGATTTCCACCTATGCAAACATTGACACACTGTGTTATGCCGTGTGCCTAAGTCTTATATAATCAACGTTATTTTATTGCACACACTCACCCAGTTACACATTGTTTGTTTGTGACTGCTTCAAGTAGCAAGTGGGAAACAATATGATAATAAGTTTTAATAAATAAACGGAAGACTGAATATAGGGGTGAATATTAAATTACGCGGTAGACACACACACATATATACACACACACATACACACACTTACATACACACGTAAATACACACCTCATCCTCACATCATACAACATAGTAACCACTTAGTGTACTATTTATTTTGTTTGTACTTTTTTCATTTCTTTTTATAATTCTTAATTTATAATTTTACTTCTTAGAATTGGGCGTTGATAGCTGCGCCACAGTACTTTACTTTTGTAGCTATCTTCGTTTTTCCTGTGTAATCTGTAAACTTAAGTTGTTCCAAATAAACTTTTATTATTATTTATTTCCTTTATTCACTTTCATACATATCAATTACATTTTTAAATATTTTTACAAAAGTAATATAAAAAAAAACATTTAAAAATATAAAAAATAGTAGCCCACTGGCATCGGGAACAGTGTCCGGGCTACCGGTGGTCAGGGTTCTTGAGAGAGGAACCTCCTAACAATACGTGCCGTGTCCAGAAGTACTGCTTTCTGAATCAAGCCCTTGATCCAACTGCCAAGCGAAAGACTCCGTAGATGTTGGTCGAAGCTTTTGGCTAGTAAGCCATTGGCCGACACGACTATCGGCACAATGACTGCTGTACTCACGTCCCACATGTCGACAACCTCGCGAGCCAGATCTAGATACTTGAATTGCTTATCTTTCTCTGCTTTCACGAGGTTCTCGTCATGCGGGACCGTTATATCAACAATCATTGCGCGACGCTCCAATCGATCTATCAACACAATGTCAGGTTTATTGGCAACAATAGTCCTGTCAGTGATGATAGGTCGATCCCAATACAACGTGATATTACCATTTTCGAGAACTGGGTCGGGCGCATACCTATAGTATGGCACTTCTGATTCCACAAGTTTGTATTTCAAAGCAAGTTGCTGGTGGATAATCCTGGCAACAAGGTTGTGTCTATGCAAGTACTCTCCGTTAGCCAGACGAGAACACCCAGAAACAATGTGTCGGATCGATTCTCCCGGACGGTGGCATGCCCGACATATGTCAACCGTGCCATCCTTCACAATGTGTTTCCGGTAGTTATTCGTCATCATAACTTCGTCCATTATTGCACAGACAAAACCTTCGGTTTCCCCGAAGAGGTCACCGAAACGGAGCCAGGATACGGACGCTAAAAAGTCTACATCGGGCCCATGTAAGGCCCGGTAAAATCGTCCATGAAGCTCCTTGCTCTGCCATACCTCCCTGCGGTCATTAGTGTCTAATACTACAGGCTTGCGCCAGTTCTCGTTAGCCAAGAAGAGCGGGGTAAGTCCCTTGTCGACTGAGACTACATCTCGGTGCATCCCCACGTCGGTTTCTAGAAAGTATTCCCTGAGACTGCATACCTCACGGTTGTGCAGGGTCTTAGCATTTAAGAAGCCACGACCCCCACACTTCCGCGGGATATACAGTCTCATCACCGACGACCGTGGGTGATGCATCCGATTTGCGGTCAGCAGTACGCGGACCTTCCTATCAAGGGCATCAAGTTCTGTCTGAGTCCATTTGAGTATGCCAAAAGAATACATCAAAACCGGCATGACCCAACCGTTGAAGGCGCGCACCTTGTTTCCGCCTGACAGAAGACTGCTTAGCACCTTATTCAGGCGGCCAAAGAAACGTTCCTTCAACGATTGTTTCATGTCAGCAGTATTGATACCTAATGCTTCCGACATACCCAAATACTTGTAGGTTTCTGTTGAGGAGAGGGATCTAAGGTGTACGGAATCCGAGAGTTGAGTTCCCACGGATTCCGTAATCTCCCCTCGCTTCACATGCATGACTGCACATTTGTCCACACCAAATTCCATCCTGATGGCGCTACTGAAAGTTTCAGTTACCTTCAGTAGTTTCATCAGTTGCAAATTGTTGGGGGCAAAGATTTTCAGATCATCCATGTAAAGAAGGTGAGATATGACCTGACCACCTCTCCTCAACCGATAGCCTAGACCTGAACCCTCCAGCAGTGTGCTTAGAGGGTTCAAGGCTAGACAAAACCACAATGGACTCAGACTATCACCCTGGAATATACCACGCTCAATCCTTATCGATTCGCTGTTCCCCTGCATCTGTCCACATCCTGGATAGCGAAGGACCGTCCTCCATTGCCCCATACACGACTCAAGGAAGGCGCGTAGAATTGCATCTATCTTGTACAACTCCAGCACCCTCATGAGCCATGTATGCGGAACCGAGTCATAGGCCTTCTTATAATCTATCCAACATGTAGACAGATGCCTTCGGGAGCGGCGAACCTGTTGGCTAATGGCCATATCAATGAGGAGCAGCTCCTTAGTACCACGGGACCCATTCCTACATCCATTCTGAGAGGGAGACATGATGGAATTACTCTCAATATGTTGGTTAATTTTAGCTCTCAAAATGGATGTAAGAACTTTATAGACCGTTGGTAAGCAAGTGATAGGTCTATAATTTTTGGGTTCCGCAGTACTACCTGATTTATGGAGCAGGTGGGTAATGCCTGTCGTCAGGAACTGGGGCAGCGACCCTGACTCTAAGGCTGATTGAAACTGGGATGCCAAACGAGCGTGCGATCTTTGAAACCATTTGATCCAGAAGTTGTGCAGTCCATCCGGCCCTGGAGATTTCCAGTTAGGTAAGGGACGGACTGCACGAGCTACGTCTTGGGGGCTGATGATAATTGCCCCCATTTCTGGTATTGGATCACACACTTGTTCAACCTCCCGGATCCAACCGCCCTCAGTGTGACTGACAGGCACCGACCAGATGCTGCGCCAGAACGAACACATAGCGTCATCATCCGGCAGACGCGTGTCAGTCACCCCTTGGTCCGGTCGTTCCCAAGCCCTATATACCCACCTTTCATCGCTTTGGAATGTGCGATTCTGAGTGTATCGCTCCACTCGCCGCTTGTACCTACGAATACGGCTTGCCCATGCACAGATCTTCTGCTTCAGGAAGTCGATACGCTCTGTGACGCAGGCCAAATAATCACGAGAACTAATGTTAGTTCCCGAGAACGCCCGCCTCACAAAGCGCATCACTCTAGGGCGAGTATTGCCCTCCCTGAAGCAGATTAACTTACCGATGAGTACTCTAGCCTCACCGATACGCCGCTCAATCCTGCACTGCCAAGCTGGAACAGCTAATTTTCGTCGTGTAGCTCGGTCGCAGTTAGGAAATTTGACGTGAGCTACACGACATGCCGCTACAGCTGCGCAGTACAATATTGAGTGGGTATCAGCGAGGTCTTCGCTGTTGTCAAAGTAGTTTGACAGCTGCGAATCTAGAGTACACACCAGCGCCTTGTTTCTCTTGTGCATAGGCAAACGAGGTAAACGTGGTCTAAGTTCAGGCGGTGTGGAGCGGTACTCACGGAACGCACCCTCCAAAGCGCTCCTCAATTGTGCGTTGCACTGGGTACTCACGGTTATAACTTCGTCAACATCCTCTTCACCACCGCGATCGGATCGCAGCGAAGCACTGGATACATTCTGCATCTGCGCCACGATTATTGGCGAAGCAGGCGTAACTGGGTTACTCCGTGAGTCGAGGCGTAGTCGATCAAGTACAGTGTCATCCAACATATGGTTACGCTGGATGACCCGCACCTGATCCGATAGTCGCTGCGCCGACACGCTGATAGCTGGTTCAAGCACCTGAAACAGAGAGAGCATCCGACCACGGTACGCAGTCAAATTGCTTCCCCCCTCAGTAGCCCCATAATATGCGCGCATGACGTTCTCATTAATGGACTGAGTCCATCGCATGCGCGACACATTTCCACCGACAGCGGGGACCCTGTTCGGGGCCTGTTGGCCTCGAGGTCCCATGCCCGCTGGTGGCCGTCCTCTTCCTCGTCGTCGTGGTGGTGATGGCGTCGACAGCGGGGAGAAAAACTCGTCGCTGGAGCTCGACGCAACTGCAACGACCGGCGACGCAGCGCCTACGGATGAGGCGCGTCCCGGCGACTGTGAGGCGGAGCTCAGCGACGAGCCCGGAGATGGTTGGTGTGCCTTTTGTGTTCTGGCTCGACTTCGGGTCAGCATTCGTGACAAATATGACATTTCATTTTGCTTTTCTCTGATAAATTTTTGTTGAATCCGACTGGTTTTGATTATTTATAAAACTGTTTTTTTTTCTTTTTCATTGTGTTGTTAAGCTGGTCATTTCTATAGGTTTTCTTAATTATTTTATTGAATTAAAGTAAACGTGTGAAAAAATTTGTCTTGTCACTTTGACACTCGAGCCACAGATTATTATTTATTATTATTATTTATTATAATTATTAAAATATAAAATGGGTCCCGCCTCCTTCCAAATGTGCTTATTTTGGACTTTTCAGCGGTATTTTTTTATTTGTTAATACTTTTTAATGTCCAGGTTTTCAGTTTAATAATGTGAAAGATTTAACTTTTTGAATTTTTCTCTTTTTATACCATTTGGTCATTTAGGATGACCAACTTTAAATTGTTATGGTCCTAAATGGTCATACTTCATGAAACAGGAGAAAGAACAAAACATTAAGAGACAACAGGACATGCAGGACACGATATTAAGGGCCCATTGTTTGTGGAACAGCACCACATTTACACTCCATTTTTTGTCCTTTTACTTTAGAATTTATATATTGATATATATTTATAGTATTTTATATATCCATTTTGTATGTCTTATTAAATTATTATTTTTTTACAGTTAGACACCTACCACTGTTTGTCTCTGCATCACCCAAAGGTAGAAAATGCCTATGGCATTCAGTCCGCCTCTGTACATTGTACTTGAAGTATTAAAGACATTATAAATAAATATGATTAAGTTGTTACTAATAAGCTATAAAGTTTTTATGTATGCAAAATCCCAGGAAAAAGAGACAAAATAAAGTTGTCCTTTATTTCGTCACTTAATTGACAGTCTCGCCATGCCGTCACTCTTTGTCATTTATCTGTAGCCGATACCTACCTATTTGTCTAATTCAGAGTAATTTTTATAGCTAATCAGAGTGAATCAACGGTTTTTTGAGATCCAAATGTGGAATATGCATTTGTTATTACAATTTATGCATAATCCCACGAAAAGGTGACGAAATAAAATTCTCCTTTATTTCGTCACAGATTAGTTGTCACTCTTTGCCATTTATCTGATCTGTAGCTATTAGTATCTGTACCTATTAGACGAATTCAGTGTTTTTTACAACTAATCGAACTGAATCATCATCAAAAATCAATAATTGAACTTTATCGATCAAATGGATTACTTACAGTTTAATGAAGACAGCTGTGAAAGTGTATAGCAGTCAATGACATTCCAAAATCTTATTGTTTTGGCTGGCAGTCTTTTTAGTTAGTTTTTAAATTGTGATAGACATTTGCAGCATATTCTAAATTACTTCATCCCTGCGTTGACAAAGTAGTGCAATCAGACAAGGTTTAGGATGAGAAAGTCTTACTTCTTGACTGTCCAAAAGATCGCTATGACGTAAAGTTACAGAGCAAACATTAGGCTGAATGCTTCATACATCTTTCAGGCACTTTAAAACACAGGGTTTCATGTAATGTAAATAAAACCACCATGCATGTTGACTGTCTGGTTCTATCTAAGACATTAGGTTAGTCATGATGAGGACTATGATGTATCATCTAAAGTATCGTCATCGATTGGAAGAGCTCCCCCGAGGACTAATTAATTTCCCAAAGAGGTTTCCCCATTCAATCTCGATAGAAACTGTCGAGACGCTACACGAGACATTTTATATTATATCGTTAGAATTAATTCAACTTCTTCATGTCGTCATCCAACAATCCTGAGTCACGCAGATTCCAACCTGTTTCTATAATATTTATTCTTCGTCTTGTGACCGAGATAATTTTCACTTTTATTTAAACAAGTTTTGTTTAAACGTCAACAACTTGTTAGGACAACTTTAGTTTGTTACTTAAATTCGTTTAGACCGGTCGTTTTCATTATTAATTTGTGAGTTTTTTGTGTTAAAATGTTGTACGTTTTCTTATCCTTAGTTTTGGTATTGGTGACTGCTGTTTCTATTATTTTGAAGAAAGATAAAACTGGCAAGGTAGGCTGTATTTATTCTAGTATCTTTCGAAAGAAAATTTATGGAAAATCTACAATTTCCACATTTTTTATTTGAGTGTCTGTGAGGCCCACTACAGGGTTATTGGAAAAACACCAACAACCTTTAAAGAGGTCATTGTACTCATCATTATGAACAACATTTATTATTACCCAAACCTGAAATCGCAAAAAAAACAGCTGTTCCGTACTTTATGTTCACATAACTCGTCAAAATGTAGGGAACATCTTATTTTATTTTCACGATTTCGGGTTTGGTCTCATAGTAAATGTTTTTCATAATCATGAGTAGAATGACCTCTTAAGAGGTTGTTGGTGTTTTATCAATAACCCTGTATACAAGGTGTTGTTTTGCATCCTCGTCAAATTCAAGGAGGTAACTATGCTAATAATTCTCGTCCCGAATCAAAACTAAAATGGGTAGGTAATTTTTCTTTTTTTTCTTTTTAACGGAAATCGGTAAGTGTGAAACAACCGTTTTTTAAACGCGGCCCGTCTGGTTCTCGCCTTATAACCTCGCCTACACACATACAAACAATCTCAAACGTTTATTTGATCATTTCTTATTCCCTAAACCACGTTAAGGGGGTTATTCTGAAATACTGACAAACTTAAACAACCAAAAAAAGCTGCGTTTATTAATAATTAACTAGGTACTGTAATTTTAATTGATTATTTATGTCTATTGTGACCACCTCCTGAAATTTGACGAGGTTGCATAACAACACCTTGTATGTGCCCATACGTTATTTACTTATAGTCGTCGGTTACTAGTTCAAAGTTAACAGATTAAAGGGTTAAGGTAGAGTTTGTATGACCTCTCATTTACAAATTCAGGGGTAGGTGTAACTTTGATGTGGTAGAGTCGCTTAAATTAATTAGGAAGTTATAGTTAATTATTAAATTAACAGGTGTTACCTTTTTCGTGTGATGAATTGATATGATTTACCTTCTTCAAAAATCATACCACGCAATGAGGATGCTCAGACGTCTCAATGATTAAATTAGCCAAAAAAAATTATAGTGAAAAACATATATCATTATGTAAATATTTCGAGTTCGCAGATAAAAAAACCTAAGATAGTGAGTTTTTGCTTAATAATTATGCTCCATGGACCTTTTAAATAGATTTTTCGTAGTTTATCGATGACTCATTAGTCACATATTTTTATACAAGTTTCGGTTCTTACTCGCGAATTTGTTTAAAAATAAATAATAACAATTGAATTGGGTTTCTTTTTGTTTTACTTATTGATGGTTAAGTAATTGCGGTATTTGAATTCTTAAATATATAAAGGGTGTAAAACACCTCTTAACGAAGCCGAAAGGCACTGGTTTTCCCTGCCATTGTGATCATTTTTTTGTTCTACACCATACCTGGGAACCTTCTAGTTACCGAGATATTAGGGGTCAAAGTTCCAACTTTTTGACAAGTATTTTTTTTCTCCACGACGCGACCCCCGTACTATTCAATCCGTCCATCAGCACAATGTTTTGAGTGCGTTACATTGAGTTCTACCACAAAACATTATTTTACACCCCCAAAAAAAAAGTCGTTTCCCAGCAATAATTTTTGCGTAAAGTTACTTAGTTTCATGTACAGAATGCTTGGTTGACGGCTTCGTGATGAGGTTATTTACACGGTGTATATATATATATAGCCTTACGGCACCCTAGCTTTAGCTAGACACCGTTTTGTAACGTTTTGTGTGTTTTGCTTGTGTGGAGTCTAGTTTTTATACCTAAATGTAGAAGTTATCATTAATCATAATTGAATAAATCGATGTGTGCAGATAATTATGTTTCATTGATAAATACGAGTAATTCATTTTCGTTCAAAGCACTCATTCATATTTAAAGCGAAGCAAAATGCGATGTCATATTTCAAGCAAGGGCGTTTTACATTAGCAATCGTGACTTTGTCGAATTAGTTCTTATGAGAAATGAAAAGAAAAAATAAAATAAAATAAATTAACCTGCCAGTTGATTCTTTGATTCGGTCTCATTCATACCCTATAGTTATGGAATATAAAAAACAAGTTGTAGAATTTACTTTGATTAAATGAAGTGCTGCTACTGTTTTTAGGACTTTTATATTTGTGGACGTTATGTAATTCAAAACTTCCAAAAGTTATGCTATCTTAAATAGGCTGACTGGTAATTAGTGACCGATTGTTTTTCTGCTTGAAAGAAATCTGCTTAAATTGTAATTTTATAGGAGGGTATGCATTTTTCAAATGTTTGAATTTTAGAAACTGTGAGTCGATAAAAGGTTATTCTTCGTAATAAGTTTAATGTGAAACAAACAATATGTGGATAAAAAACCCCCGACTGAAAAAACCTCTAAAAAACCAAAAATAAAATGAATCCAAGTCATTTCTTAATGTCTTTGTGTCTTTGTTTAATGTTTGTGCTGAGCGGTCTACTTAGCGGTCCCCCGACGCTACGACGCTTGGATTAATTTTATTTATTTCATGCTTTTTAAACTTAAATTATTTTTTCTTAGTCTTGACTGTCCCACTCCTGGGCATAGGTCTCCTCCCATTCCTTCCACTTTTCTCGGTGTTGCGTCTCTTCTCACTAATTAACGAAAACAAAGAAAGTTATAAATTTTAAAAAATCTCTAGCTCTTAGGGGGGCGGGGGGTGTGAAGCCTCTCCCCGCTGGCGATGCCAATGGTTACAAGTGACAAGAATTTAAATTTCGAATCGATCAGACCTGTAGAAGTTGTTTATATCCCTTCATCAACTAGAAAAGAGGTGATGAGCTTCAAACGGCTGAGCAGATTTTCTCAAAACATAGCTAAGAACACTCTCGATTAAAATACCTTTCAAACGACACCAATTCTATTAAAATCGTTTCATCCGTTCAGGAGCTACGATGCCACAGACAGACACACAGATACACAGATACACACGTCAAACTTATAACACCCCTCTTTTTTGGTCGGGGGTTAAAAATATATGATTTGTTATTCTATGATATGAATATTCTAACATTAAACATTTTTGAAACAAAAATCGATGATTTAAATTTATTCAAAGTAAGTATTCTGCGTATTGATTATTCTATGAAATGATAATATGAGAAACAATTTATGTGAATCAAAATTCGATTAAACAATTAGCGATGAAAAAACGCACAACCGGTTGTTGTGTTAATGTGATAAAAATGGACTAGATAAAAAAAAAAAGTTTCTTTAGGAAAGTTGTTTGTAATCATTAGTACAATCACGTGTTTGTGTCTAAACACACTATGCCGAGGATACGCGACGGAAGTTCGGCATGATTACGCCTGCAATGCTATTTGAATTACTGGCGACACATTATGCCGAAATTACGTTGCGTTATAGCGTACAGCCGAACTTCAGTCGGGCGTAAGTTCAGCGGAAATTCGGCGGCAACGTATTCTGTAGAACACACATACGCGACCGAAGTTCGGTTCGATTGCCGACGGAGATCGGGAGCGGGGAGCAGCGGGAGGCAGGCATGCCCTGGCCCGCGCCCCGCGCCCGCCCGTAGTGTTTATTTCGCCTCTGCAAAAGTAATAACGGAACCCTAACAGGACCACTTTATTTTGCATTTGTCTGTCCGGCTGTTTAGATAACAGGACACGACGCCACGACAGCGCTCGAAACACTGAATATACACACAAAATTACGCAACTGAATTTCTGCCGCGTAAGTTCGGCACTTATGGTGTGTCATATCAGCCGAATACATTGGAACGTAAAATCAGCAGCGGAACTTCGGTCGCGTACGTTCGGCATAGTGTGTTTAGACACTTAAAGTATCGGTCAGTAATTAACAGCCACCCTATACATATATGTAAATAGTATAAAAAATTCCAAAATCTCATAAAAAAATTAATACATTATCCAACACCAAGGCCGTAGTAAAACCTGTAAATTTCAATGTAGTACGCTAAACCGCAAGGCTATTGACACATTAAACTTAGGTATTGTACAGTCATTGTATCAATATCAGGTCACCTAGCCTGACCACCGGGTAGATGAGAGCAAATGCTAACAACCTATAATTACATAATAAGAAAAATTTTAAGAAAAAGGATTGTTTTTTTTTAGAGCTTTCGCTGAAAATAGAGAGAAAGAGGTTGCATAACAACACCTTGTATATATACAAGGTGTTGTTTTGCAAACTCTTCAAAATTCAGGAGGTTGTCACAAAGGACATAAATAATTCAAGTTAATTATTATAAAATGCTTCTTTAATTGTTTTTAAAATTTGTAACTATTTCAGAATAACCTCCTTAACGTGGTTTATGAAATAAGTTATCGAATAAACGTTTGAGATTGCTTGTATGTCTGAAAGCGCAGTTATGGGGCGAGGATCAGACGGGCCGCGTTTAAAACACAGGTAGTTCACACTTACCGATTACCGTAAATAAGAAAAAAATAATACCTACTTATTTTATTATTGATTCGGGTCGAGAAAGCGTAGTAACCTCCTTGAATTTGACGAGAATGCAAAACAACATCTTGTAATTCTTATTTGTACCTACTGAAAACAATAAAGTTTTAACTATTAGCATAGACATTATACTATCTATACTAATAATATGAAGAGGTAAAAATTATTTAGAAGTTTGTTTGTAGGGGGTAATCTTCGGAACTCTTGATCCGATTCCGAAATTTTTTTCACTAACGGGAAGCTAAATATTCCCAATACCACAGGCTACGTAATGACATCTGTTTTAAAAAGTTTATGCTTGACTTCGAGTTCCAGCTACTTCTATAAAAGAGTACTTTATAAGTTTCTTTTTCATGGAGTTTGAATTTTTAGCCCTCTGAAGTCTTAGGATTAAGAGCCCAATATTTTCGAGCTTAACTTTTTCGTCGCTAAGCTTTAGTACAGGCACTATGAATTCACAGCAAAACAATTAAAACTACCACGTTAGTCTGTACAATAGGGGATCGGACTGGGTAAAGAAAACGACATTCTATTTTGTCCGTCAGACAGGTAATACAAAAATATTAAACACGTAATTTTTGTTTTTGTCAAAATATTAAAAAAATACTTAGTTAAAACTCATTAAAGTTGGAGAGTGGGGGCTCACTACGTCACAAGTGGGTATAGAACTTACCTACATGTGACGTCATGCGCCATTTCAACTCAATATATCTCCGTAATTTTATGACCACGTGAAAAAAGAAAAAATACGTGTCCAATACTTTTCAATAAGCTACCCGACGGACAAAGAAAAAAAAATGGATTATCCCCTATTCCATTAAAAAACTGACATCTATCACACACTTTCAGGTGTCGGCTATTCCAACACTTAGTTTTCGAAAGATAGCTCGTCTTCCAATTAAAACACTAGGAATTAAAACACCAGCTAAAAACTAGGAAGTGGTGACTGGTGGTATTGGGGGACCGCAATGGTCCCTCGCCATTACAATAAAAACAAAACTGGCAAAATGTGGGTGTACTATTATGTACACCTCGGCTTAACTGTTCCGGGATTACAGGCGTGATATTTATGCAACGTTAAAAAATGCTGGTTGCGCTTCGCAGTATATCTTTTGATTTTAAATTCTATGGCTAATATCGACGTTGAGTCTTTACAACAAGACGTAATCTCCAATGGATTTGCCAGAGGTGTCCCTAATTATACAACCTGTTTTTTTTTTATATCCCATAACTCTAGGGTTATATTTTGTAGGTAAAAATAATACTAAAACTTATAGAATAGGTGGTCCAAAAATGAATAGTTTCGGAGATATCATCAATCATAATTAAAAATTAGGTCAAAAATTGTCACCAGTATAACGAATCTTTACTTTTGTGAGGTTGCCGAACTTCCGCAGTAGTGTAGTAAAATAGTAGTAGTTTCATTGATAAATACGAGTAATTATTTTTATTCAAACCAATAATTCATACTTAAAGGTAAGAAAATGCGAATAAAAAATGAGGTTGGAAATATGATTCATATGCCAGTTGATTCTTTGATATGGTCTCAATCATATCCTAGAGTTATGGGATATCAAAAAAATCAGGTTGTATAGTACATCCACAAACCGCTAGTTATGTTCAAGTCTCATTTAATTCGGGAAAAGCGTATTGCCACCAAACGTGCACAAATCTAGACTCCGTGGCTGCTACTCAGAAATTCCCTGGAAAGTTTTCCTTCCTTTCCTTAACCTAACATTTACAGTTGGTAACAACATAATTTTGTTTGTAACAATGCGACTATTAAATACATTAAAGCCACTTACTAAATAAAGTAGTCAATTCAGCTTATTATTTCAAGGTCCATTTTATTCAGTAAATTGACTCCCGCATATGCAAATGTAAATTAATCAATTGGTATTCGTTGCCTACGGTTGGTAATGTGACATGAATCTGAGTGACTTGACCAAGAAAATAAAGTTCATATAACACTTATGAGCATCGGATCAGTATCACCAGACCTCATGTTTAGGGCTCCGTTGCCAAATAGAAAAAAAACGGAACCCATAAAGATTCGTTTTGTCCATCTGTCTGTCTGTCCGTATGTCACAGCCATTCTACTCCGATATTGTTGGCAACACACTGTTGTCTTGTATGAACTGCTTCACAAAAGCGATTTAAAATTACCAATTAAAAAAATAGGGTTGGACTCTATACATGTAACTGAAGGTTGAAAATAAAAACATCTACATAAATAACTTTGTGGGGTTTCTAAATACTTTTTTGGTGCTACAAAGAATCATGTGTTGGGCCGATGCTGATCCCGACCAGTGCTTATAACTGTGAAAGAAAACAGATTTATTTGGCATATACCACAAGTGTACACAAAAAGTAACAAAGAAAAAACTGAACTCAAACTTGTAAACAACATATATAGGGATAATTATTGTGTATCTCTCGGCTGCGCCAAATAGGCCCAGTTCAGCAAAATGCCGTTTGGCAAAAGTGTTTGGTGTGCTGTGCGTATGCGTATACCGCTAGTATGCAATTCACACAATTCGATTCGATAGTTATTTCAGCTAGGTAGCTATCTAGGTAAATTATGAAGATTATAGTAATTTTACAAATTACATTTTGTGTGAATGGCACATCCGGTGATTTAGGCTTTAAATTGAATAGCGAAACTGTTTTGTTAAATTTATTTTGAACAAATTATAGCAAATAGGTGACAACTACTAAAAGTTCGTATAGTTTTTGTACAATTTTGGTTGCTGTGACCGGCCATGTTGGCAAACAAAGCATTGACACTAAGTAGTATTTGATTATATCTAATACAAGATTATAGAATAGAATAAAACTTTACTGTACAACAAAAAAAAGTGGTTACAATGGCTGTCTTATCGCTGATAGCGATATCTTTCAGACAACCTTTGGATGGACATTATGGACATAAAATAACATAAAATAAAAGGGGGTATTTAGTGGTGATTAAACCTTTTATCATACAAGTTTATATTATATCCTAATTAGTTTATGAATCTAAGGTTAGGGTTTCCTTATGTCGTTTGGAAGCAACGCTTCTCAGGTATCTACCTGAAACTCGGACCCAAGACATTCCAAATTAACGACAGGTAGCTACGCGGCAAATGCAATGAAATCAAGCTTATCAAGCCTTAAAACCTAAACGAATAATCGACATTTTAAAGGCTGCTCCGCACCGTGAGCATTTACATTTTTGATTCTCATTGATTCATCAAAATGCATTCCACTAAAAAGAGTGTAAAAATACTGGTTCTCCTCGTCTTTGCGATATTTTTTTTCTGGACTTTTTCTTTCTCCCATACTGAACTGCTTTTCTTCTCTCCCTAGGTGACAATGGGCGGTTGGCTAAGCTACTTCTGGTGGGGCGAAGACCCCGACGTGGTCAACCCTGTCTCTGGGCTCACGAGACGGGAGGTCAGCCTGGTGCAGAAGTCCTGGGCGCCTGTCAATGCAGACATGGTCAATACTGGAGCTGAATTACTTAGGAGGTAAGATATTTTGTGCCTTATTAACTTTTGGCCTGAGATTAACTTATGGCCTGAGATCCAGCTTAACCCGTAGTTACTTATATTAGGAGATCTTAAGGTTGAATGTCACCTCCATGTCATAAAACTGCAAGGTATATTTGTCTATGTAACAGTGAAATATTTTATTACCTCTTAGCATCCTCTTAGCGAAGTTTCAACTCTCCGGAATCATTGTGTGAAAGCAATTAAGCGAGCTCGACATAAAGGGGAGGACAGATTTATTAAGCAGTGGAAATGTTTGATGTAGTCAGTAACTCTGTCCGACTTTCTGGTTTTAGACGTGAAAAAATGCCTGAACCAATGAACCGATCATTATGACATTTGACAGATAGGTAAAATTAGGCTGCTTTTCGTCATAGATCACAAACGAAGCCGTACGCAACAGCTAATGTTATAAGCATTTAGCCAGGCAACATCTTTAAACGTCTGATAAAACAAGAAGAATCGTTTAGATTTATCGCAACGACATTTCCTGACCCACTTAAAAACAGACGAAAATCCCATTAAAACGAAGAAAAAACAATAATTTCAAGAATCCAGGTAATAAATAACACAAGAACTTTTAAAAACACTCAACAAATCAACTGCTCCAACTCTCAGAGCTTTTTATAGCACTGTCTACGGCGCAGTTCGTGTCAATTGTCTGCCGTAAAAATACCTCGTCTGCATAACATACTACTGTAATCCTTGTAGGTTTAGGTGTACGCATTAGTATAATAAACCAACATTTCGACAGTTATATTTAAGTTCCATGTGGCGAGCCTACTCGCTAAAAAGCATCGCTTAAAAGCTGTTATTTTGACATTTACAAACAGACACTTCAATTTTTTTTATTGAAGTGAAACTTCTTATGTGACTTCAAATAAGGTTGCGTTAAACGTTTAACGCTCCTGGGGAGAGGGAATAGAAAGAGACAGAGCGAGAGTGAATGCGTGGCACTCAAACGCAAGCGTGTAGTATTACGAAGTGTCACTTCTTCCGCGCGGAGGGACTCCACGCACTACTTCTTTCTACTTTCTACTTCTTTTGTATAGATAAACAAAGTCATAGATTAAACAAAGTCAAGTCTCAGAACAGAACTAACAAATACTCGTACAAAGTACCCCTCCAGCCGACCCTAAATACAAGGGATGCGGGAAGCTAAGTGGCTCTACGTATATACTGACTGAGTTCCATTACGCCTGGTCCTTACGTTGGTATGCCACGCGTAACCTTGAAGCCTGTGCCCCACATAGACAGCTCGTTATGTATAAATTATGTATATGTATACTTTTATTGCTCCACTGTCATGCCCGACATTGTTGACGTGCCACCTGTTCGGGAGCGTCGACCCTAATGCTAAGGGTTGCTTCACAACAATCACAACGTTAACTGTCGGGAAAGACCAATTTAGCTCGAGAGAGTTTGATGTCCAATAATATTTTAATTACTTAGTATAAGCTAACTCAGCCTTTAGCTTTCCCACTGCTGGTTGTTAGACCTTCTCTCTGTAAGAGGTGAGCTTCCCAAAACACATATATAGTAATGATCTTTATTTATCTGGATCATCTGAATTACCAAGTGAAGTTATTGTGAAAGCTGCAGAAGATTGTAAAAATATATTGGCATTGTATAGATTCAATCTCTTAGTATTATATAATTGCTTAGCATGTGCTAAGTGTGTGTGAGTACTGTGTACTGTAAAGCCACCATTTAATGAGTACCTCTATAGTACATCTTTCATTGACGCGAAATTACCCTGGTGGTTGAGTGAATGTCATGCTCACTTAAATGTCACGCTAATGGTGGCGAGTGTGTCGGGTCGTTTAGTTCCCTCCAAAATGGTTGAGTTGAATGATGGCTGATACATGCGTCATGTTCGTGAACGGGCGCTGTCAGTTGTGACTGGTCATCTCTTAGCTGCCACGGTTTATTTTAATTAAGTACTTTATATTTTTTTATTACTGATTTAATCTTTTACTCTGGACGCTCTTAACTTGCCCGTATTTCTACATCGTTCTCACATATTTGTAATTCTTAACATGAATGATGTAACCAAGATTTTGTAACATATTTTGATTTAAAAGAGTGCCCATGGAGTTTCTTGCCCATTCTTCTCCATAGAGATCTACGCTACGGAATGGGCAACTACAGTACTTTCACAAGTTATTGGGACTGTAGCTTCGCGTTTTATTTTGTTTTTTGACTTTCAAAAGTGCCTGTAATGGTTTAATTGAAATAAATGCTTTGAGTTTGAGTTTATCGTGTGGTTAGTCCCTAACCTGGTATCGGAGTTTTTATGCCACCCGTGGGCCTCTGACTTGCCTTCACATGCCGTCGAAAAATATCTCTCAGGTATTCTGGTTTCTTCACTATGTTTGCCTTCACCGAGTGATAATATAATTATACAATACGCACATGAATATGCTAAATCAGAGGTGCGTCTCTTGGGATCGAACTCGAGACCGCTATCGCTGCTTATAAACTGGAAGAGGAGGAGTCCGTTAATCAACCAGGATTCTAGTGCGAGTTCGATGCTAGATGTCTTCGATTTTTAGGTTAGCTAGATGTCTTCGATTTTTAGGTTAGCTAGATCGATGTCTTTGATTTTTTGATTCTTGCTTGTTTCCTTACCACGTTTTCCGAAGTACTAAAATACACGAATTGAAGTTCCTACTTGATTTCACCAGACGCATTCAACAACTCGTAAAATATTTGCATATTTTTGGACTAAGAATAATTTATAAACAAACATGTTTTTGCTTTAACAAACCACAGACAAACATGCAAACCCACAGACACGTATAAGACACCAAAATAATCTCAATTAACATACTATGAAGACGTAAACCTATCAAGTAACCAAGTAGGTCTTCCTGAATTAACTTATCATTTGTCAAAGGATAATACATTCTTAAGCATATGTTTGGGTTTAGTAAACAATCTGCCAACAAACAAGCTAAAGCGCAGACAGACATACGCAACCAGTAACCACAAGACAAATCTCAATTACTGCCTCATTGGCCGAGCGGTCGGTTCCAAGCGCGACTTCTGAGCATGAAGTCCTGTTTTCAATTCTCGAGTCGGGCAAAGTGTTATCAGGAATTTCTCAGTATTAGCCTCGGAGTCTGAATTTGTGCCCGGTTAATAGCAATAGGCTCGGCCCCTATCACATAACTGGCGACATGTCGGTGTACTATTATGTATGTACCGTCTCTTTACTTATACGAAACATGCATGTTTGTGAGAAAGCATAAGGAACTGTTTAGTAAGGCAGATGTCTTACGAGTATCCTCGTAACCGACGAGCCCCTCACAGGCTCGTTCTGGATATCCTTCCAAGAATGGCTAAATATAATAAAAGTTCTATATTTATGTGTGTGCGTATATACAAAGTGTTGTTTTGCATGCTCGTCAAAATTCAGGAGGATGTCACACAAGACATAAATAATCAATTAAAATTACGGTACCTAGTTAATTATTAATAAACCCTGATTTTTTTGATTAAGGATTGATAAGGATTACAGAGGTTATGTTATATAAATCTAAATTATTTCCACTTACAAGAAATAGTAGGTAGGCGTAGCAAATGAAAAGATCCTGCGTTCATTCATTCAGTCTATCAAATTGATCTTTCATAGTTTCAGCGGCGATTGGACTGTCCTTTCACAGCAACATTTGTGTAAATAAAATATTATGTTCAGGGGAAACATTTGAACGTCATTAGCCAACTTACCGCCAAGCCGGTGTGAAGCTACCCTTACGGACGGCATTCCCTTCCGTGCTCGGCAAGATGGCACTTAGTATTCTGGTATTAGGATTATGGGAGCGGTTTGGCAAACGTGACTTAGAAGTTAGAACTCAGACACAAACAGTATGAATAAAATTATAATAGACAAATGTGGCGATGGTTAGAGAGGCTATGTCTAGCTGTGGTTTTTCAATTAATTGATGACTTTTATGATAAACATCTTGATAATCCTAACTAATATTATAAATGCGAAAGTAAGTTTGTTTGTTACCTTTTCACGACTAAACGGCTGATTGGAACTTAATGAAATTTGGCAAGAAGATAGATCCTGACCTGAGGAAGGACATAGGCTATATATCATCACGCTACGACCAATAGGAGCGGAGCAGCAATGAAAAATGTTGCGAAAACGGGGAAAATGTGACGCAGACGAAGTTGCGCGGGACAGCTAGTATTAAATAATACATCCACAATATCACGACTGTAATCCCCGAAGGATTAGACAGAGGTACACCTTAACGTTCTTTTCCAAAAAGGGGGTGGTCCCCCTTTTTGGAAAAGAACGTTAAGGTGTTGGTCCCGGCCGTCATTTGTACATCTTTGACGGTCGTTACAGGTCAGATATGCCCGCAAGTCTGACAACAGAAGACTGTAGTCAGGTTTGCGGGCCTACCTGACTACCTGTAATACGATACTCCTTGGTTCTAACCGGATTGTGGAGTTCAGATAGGCAGTCGCTCCATATAAAATGCGGGTATTCAGCTTCAGCCGGTTAGACTGGAAGCCGACCCCGACATAGATGGGATATAGAATAGTCAAACTAGCGCGGACATACTACAAATGTCCGAATTCGCGCCGGAAAATGTCCGTATCGGTTTCACCAAACCTTTAGTAGATAGTGTGATAATCTGGTTCATTGCTGAAAAAACAATAATCTAAACGAATATATCTATCTAATCAGTCATTTACATAAACTTACGCAAGTGAATACTGCGGGTGTCCAAAACGAGGAGTCTTAAATTAAGCTAATTAGCAATATCTCACTGTAAAAAATGTCCTGTCAGGATTATAAGTCATTGACGTAGTAACAGATCTGGATCAACGATCAAGGTATATTACGGTTGTTAACACCTCTTACCTAGACGGATCTAGATCGTAGTCTATGTTCTGTTTTGGAATTCATTGGCACGTATTTACTTAGGTATGTATGATGATCGATTTGATAAACTATAGTTATCTCATGATAGATAAAATAATCTGTACAAATTGCCAAACGGAACCACTGTTGATTAGTCCTGTCCGTCTGTTTGTCTGTCCACATGCCATTTTACTCCGACACTGTTTTCACCACCCAGAGCAGCTGTCTTCTATGAGCCGGTACACAAAAATGAGTTGAAAACACGATTTACAAAAAAAATGGAATGGTCCTCCATACATCACCGTTTAAGAGGGCAGCGGTGATGAAATAAATTACACAATTTAATGCGCCTTCCTGGATTCGAACCCACGGCTTACTGCTCGTAAGTCGGGGCTGCCACCGCTGCTCTCCCTTCTTCTTCTTGCTCACCACCATTCACCTACACATAAACCATCATCCCCCTACACATTCACACACACCCTGTGTCTGTAACTCCTTTGTTGTTATTTATTTTTTTCTTTTACATTTTTTTATTTAATTTTATAATTGTTTGGTAAAACAAGTTACCTGCCTGTTTATTTATGATGCTACTAAGTGGGGCCTGTAATACCTACAGGTTTTTTCTAAAAACCTACTTCAGGCACCAGCTCTCACAATGTGAATTTATATAATTCAAAACTGTTAAGTGCTACAAAACCATTGTGAGAGAAAATAAATAAAATTTATTATTATTACATGTATCTGAAGAAAAATTCTTCGTTGGTAACTGTGTGAGTTTATCGAGAGCTCTTAAAAAAAAATATAGAGGTTCCTTGAATACTTTTTTTCTAAGTCGATGGTTGATGAAATATCTCGCTTCTGCTAGCCATACAAATTGTGCCTTCAACTCCTCTAATTTTTAAAGTAAGAGGAGAAAAGAATTCTGAACTTCAATAGAACTTTTAACGACATTTTTAGTTTATAATGTAAATGAGAACTAGAAAGTGCCCAATTTTTTTTTTTATATCCAAGTCAAAATATTTTCTCACTTAAAGAAACATAATAAAAACTAAACAGAAAATAAATTTCAGGATTAACATAAATCACCTCGTACTTAAATATATGTTTCAATAGCTTAACAGAAAATCTATTAAATTTCCTGGATAAATATAAATTACCGCGTACCTTTATGTATATTTCAACTGATCTGAAAGCGCCTCTGAGTTATATACATGAAAAAATAATATATAAGACATTATTTACCCTATATTATCCCTGGATCGTATGTAAATGCACGTGTATTCATCATGCTAATGTATATCCAAATTGCTCTTTTATAGCTGCCCTTTTTCGTTTGAATATAAAAGAAAAAAAATACAAGTTTCTGAAAGCTGTATGGATTACTTGGAGTGATTTGAATTAGGGATTGTGAATATTTATTTGAACTGACTTTTTTGGGACCGAAACTCCCTCCTCGTAAAAAACCCTTTTGAAGGGTTTTCATAAATAAAACTTTTCAAATGGACATCATATCGCCATAGGAAAGAAATTATGTTCCGAATTTCGCGTTTTTTTTCTGTGCCTTTATCAATTAATGAAACGGTCCCGAAAATTGATCTGTGTACTATGTAGATAGGTATACTTTCTGTGGAAATATCTATGCGCCTTTTGGAACAGGCAACTTCCTCTAAGTCAGGAAGTCGGTCCTTTACTTCCTTGAAAATTACCTATAAATAATGCAAGATGAATGCAAGTGACAAGCTTTCTTTGGCCAAAGATTAGCATTGCCATTTAATGTGGCAACGTTGTGGACAGGAATACAACTTTTTAAAATAAATCTCTAAGTCCACCAAATGGTGGACAGAAACACAACCTTTTAACAATTTTCCCCTTAGGCACCAGTGGACAGCGACATGACCTTTTTTTAAAATATTTCTGTTGGCTACTACTGAAGGACAACGTATTTTATAAATTCTTAAAAACAAAACAAGAAAAAGATGCTTCAAATGGCTTATGCTTAGAATAAATTATCTAAGCGTAAACATTTTATAAAATAATTTATTCATTTGTAGCTAATACGTTTCTCGTCTGCGAGTAAATATGACTCGATTTGAACGTATATCTACATATTTATATCTACGTAGGCGAATATCTATTTATTTATGCATTCATCATCATCAGCCTACAGGAGCCCACTGCTGGACATAGGCCTCTTCAATCGCTCGCCACTTAATTCGATTATCGGCAACTCTCATCCAGCCACTCTGCGATAATCGTCGCTCCACCGATCCTGAGGGCGTCCCACCTTACGCTTGCCGATTCGCGGTCTCCACTCAAGAACACATCTACGCCAACTGTCATCGGTTCTACGGTTAATATGACCGGCCCATTGCCACTTCAGCTTACTTATTCTGTAGACTATGTTGACTACTCTGGTTCTCTGCTGGGTCACCTCATTCCGTATGCGATCCCTCAGAGATACTCCAAGCATAGCCCGCTCCATAATTCGCTGAGCGACCTTAAGTTTATGGACCAACCGTACCGTGAGTGTCCACGTTTCGGCCCCGTAAATCATAACAGGCGGGACGCACTGATTAAAGACTTTGGTCTTCAGGTTCTGTGGAATACGCGACGAAGCTTCCCAAATGCTGCCAAACTCAGCTGAATTCTTCTGTTAGCCGCCCTCTCAAAGTTGTCCTTACCAAACTGCAGAGTATGCCCGGGGTAAACATATTCTGAGAGAGGACCGCCATTGACAACAATAGGTCCTGGGGTGATGATTTATGAATTAGGGACGTTTATTTTAAGTAAGTATGTCAATTGGAATATAATTGAGTACACGGCGGTATAATACTACTTTTTTTTATCTTTTCTAGATAAGTTGTATTCGAAATCTATTCAAAGCGAGGCCTTGTTATACTGGAAATGTATAGATTGATGAGTCACCTTCATCGTTTTTAATTTTTAAGTTGTTTGTGGTGGTGGGACCTTTTATAAAAGTCTGTACCTTATTAATAAACTTTACCTATGAATCTTCAGCAAGCTTCCACAGTAGGTAGTAAGACTCTCATATTCATTCATAATTATTATATATTAATGCTCTTAAAATGAGCAATTTTCCTTGCGATTGATTCATAAAATCAAACGTTTTGCGGTAGATTGATCTAAAGGTTATCAACCATTGACCTTAAACAGATTAGATTTGTTCAATCATTGCGGTTTGAATAACTATATATATACCTAGTATTGATACCCAACCATTTTATTAATTCATCGAAATCGTCATCTCAAACCTTAACAGTTTTGTAAACAATTTATTTAAGAAAATATATTTTCTTTTGCAAAATGTTACTTAGTAATTAGTATTGAAAGTTTAAATAAATACTAGAATTTTTTTATTATATAATCGACTTTATAAATTACCCTAAAAAAGTGACAAACAACTTTACTTTTATTTATTACTTATTTGTGTTTTTTTGAAGTCGGTTAAAAAATAGAGTGATAATTTTGTGAGTTTGCGGAGGGTAATCTCCGAAACAGCGTAACCAATTGGAAAAAAATATTTTACCAATCTAAACATAAATTATTCCATGTGGACATAAACTCCTTTTTATCCGGGTACCCCGTAGAAGAAGCCAAGCACAGAAGCTATAGTTCTTCTTCTAGTTCTCAAAAGTTGGTAAACAAAAAACAAGTTTACCTGTATTTGGGTAAATTCCTAAAAAATAACTCGTAAAATATACCCAAATATAATCATCCTACATGCAGGTAAAAAAAAACATAATCTGCACACAAGAACCAGAATGACAATATATCAGGTACCTTGTCCAAGGTTATTTATAAATATTAAGGTTCAATAATCGAGAACCTTAAAAAACCTTGTTTAATTTAACTTCAAGGATTGCCAAAAACCGAATCGTAAAAAATTTCCTCATCGAGATCGTAGTCACATCCGGAAACATCCTCTAAAACTTGATTAATAAAAATTTCGAGTCAATGATATAAGGCATCTTTATGGCATAAAATTTTTGTATTGATGACGAATATAATATGGTGTGATTTTAGAACTACGTAGTCTTGAATATTCTCTTCTAGTGGAATTTAAAGCTGCGTCTACGCTAGGCGATCCAAACACAAACGGAGCACAAGTAGAGCACAAATTTGTTTGGCAGATATGCTCGTTCGAGGCTCTCAAGTCCGTGCACACTAAGCGAATTGATGATCTGCTCGAGCTTGGTTTGCCTAGCGTAGACGCAGTTTATGAAAAAGTATGAAACAAACTTTGAGTGGATCGTTGGTCTAATGGTCGCAACCATCGATCCCAGGACCTCTCCTGGGTTTGATTCTCGGATCGGGCAAAGGGGTATTTGGTTTTTCAATCAGGAATTTCTCAGTAGCAGCCTGGGACACTGGAGTTGTTCCCGGATAGGTTCGCCCCCCATAACACGGGAATTTAACATAACTGGCGAAATCTGGGTGTACTATTAGGTACTCCTCTGCCTAACCCTTCAAGGATTTCAGGCGTGAACTTATGTATGTTTGTGCAAGTATAAGAAACAGAATGGGATGGTGGTTTTCCATGGTAGTTCAGACTAAATGGGCCAGATTAGGCACACGTCGTCACCGAGGCAGGCCCAATAAACACTGGCTTGACGATTTGGCCGGAGAAGGCAAAATATCGCGAGAGTTGAAAAGGAAATGCAGACCTTTGCCCAGGAGTGGGACAAAAAACGGTTATAATCAAAGAAGCAGAATATTAAATTGATTGAAAAGGGCCTGTAACCTCAATATCAACAACATCTTTTGATTTTCTATTGTAACACATAGGTTTATAATAAAAAAAAAAAACAATATCTTCACATTTCTTTATTTAAATAATGTCTTCGTTCTTCGTGTCGATCAACTTTCATCAATATTGGTTTTTTAAGAAACAGTAACTCGATATGCAAATGTTTAACTTTTACTACTGACTGACTCTTAAGGCGGAAATATACTTACGTGTCGTGGCGTGTCGTGACGCGCCAGAAGCAAATCGGTTTCATACATTTAATATGGTTAGGGACATATTTGCATGGCGTATCGTGTCGCAACGATGTATGAAATCGTATGCTTCTGGCGCGTCACGACACGCCACGACACGTAAGTGTATTTCCGCCTTTACTTAGAAACTGACAGCTATGCCTTTTCGCTAAGTGTCGCCTAAATGAATGCCCAAATATTATTGCTCTTTTGAAAGTTCAGCTCGTGGGTCAAGCGTTTTATATCCAACAGAGGGCTTTTGTTTAGGTTTAGGCTCACTGTTCGTGAAAACGTGCATCAAAATCAGTAAAATTCTAATCCTTGATATCTAGTCACTTAAATTCTTACTAAACTAAAAATAACCCCGTACATAATGTAGGTATAATACTCGAGTATACAAAACGCACTCAATTATGTATTGAAATAGTAACTCCCCCATTAAACGATATATCTATACATAAGTATAAAATTATATCTACATGACGCAGGAGTTTGCAACTTCCTTACACAAAAAGTGTGAATTAATAGAAGTATATACCTATTATATAAGAAAATATTTCACAATGTTTTTTGTATATTGTAGTGTTAGGATGACTATCAAAGCTCGTGTCTAAATAATAACAGCCGCCCGGGTCCATCTTTAAGGTTAAGCCGTGCTTGCCGAGGTTGGTCCGTGGATGGGTGACCATAATTACATACCGAGTTTCCTCCGTGCCTCAGAAAGCACGTTAAGCCGTTGGTCCCGGCTGTCATTTGTAGATCTTTGACAGTCGTTACGAGTAGTCAGAAGCCAAAAAGTCTGACATCCAGTCTTACCAAGGGGTATCGTATTACCCAGTTACTGGGTTGTGGAGGTCAGATAGGCAGTCGCTTCATGTAAAATACTGGTACTCAGCTGCATCCGGTTAGACTGGAAGCCGACCCCAAGATAGTTTGGGAAAAGGCTAGGCAGATGATGAGGATGACTATCAAAGTTTTTTATTAAACTTATTTGATGAGGTCTGTTGGTCTATAAAGTGTACAAAGGACGTAAATCCTTTAATTCTGTAAATAATTGTAATACCTCATATAAATATTACGTTAAGTAAGGTCAGGTTTTCTAGTGAAATAAGGTATTTTAGTATCTAACTAAAAATTACAGCCAATAAAAGCTACAAAAAGTGTTAAAATTGCAATAAGAAAGACAACATCCGCCCCAAAGACGACCCACTGACCCAAGATAACGTACGTACTGAACGTTATTAAATTTTAATGAGTACAGCTTGAAGCAAATATAGAAACAAAAAAAACTTCCCAAAAAACATGTAAAGATTATGACAACAAAACGCTTTCAAAAAAACTAAGTACAAAAAAAATATGTTATACTTACTATGCTAACAATAACGCAGCATTAACAAAACGTTTGCGAAAAACCTCCATAAAAAAAAAACTTCACAAAAAAGTGTTTGGCTTAACTCGGTGACAAAACTCGTTTGTTAGATTCCATATTCGCAGTTGAAGTGAAGTGGAACGAAGCATTTATATTTGTGCCGCAAATCGATCGATATGTCAACCCAATTAACGCCGGTGATAGTTTCGTAGCTTATCGTGAGGTACTAACTTCCCATTTCCTAGTTAAGACGGGTATATGCTGCTGGTTTAGAAGAGACAATATTTCTTGTTCCAACATCATCTGCTTAGCCTTTTTAATCGACTTCAAAAAGGAGGAGGTTCTCAATTCGATAGGTATTTTATTTTATGTATATACAGCGATTACGCTGAGATTTATGATCGGATTTACGTGATTCTTCTTTTGTTGCCATTTGGTCCAATAAAAAATTAACATAGTTTGGCCCAGTAGTTTTCATTTTATGAACATATTTTTGTTTATTTAGGTACATTTTTCACGTATGTACACCTATTTCTCCGTGATTACTGGACCGATTTAAATGATTCTTCATTCATTTGGTAGAAAAAGCTTGAGCGGTGGGCCCATATGAATTTTATTATCTTTGCTTAGGTACTTTTTGAGTCTTTATTATGCATTTAGTCCTTTGTCGTATGTATGGACGATGTGCTGTCTAGTTATACTTACAATGTAAAAATGATACTTAACTAGGATTTATGTGAGATACAACAACTGAAAATTGTAAAATGAAAACTTTTTTACAAAAGCAAAAGTTTTTATTCCAACTACGTTACGGACATTTAAGCTTTTTTTAAGGATCGGAATGATGCACTGAATTCGTGGAAACCATTTGTGCGTCTATGTCGGGATTCCCTGTGTATATGTGTAAACTCTGTCTGTTTGTTTGTATGTCTGTCTGTCAGTCTGTTGAACGGATTTGGATGAAATGTGGCAAGCGGATGGACATAAAATACTTCTACCTCGTAAACACCTTTCCTTTGGATTAGCTAGTTTCAAGTTGATACTTCTATAATAGAGATGGTGACTCTTTTTTTTTATTTGTCTATCGGGTAGATTATTAAAAAGTATTTGACACGTATTTTTTCTTTTTTCACGTAATCGTAAAATTAGGGAGATATATTGAGTTGAAATGGCGCATGACGTCACGGCTCAGTACATTTTATATCTAGTTGTGACGTAGTGAGCCCCCACTCTCCAACTTTAGTGCGTTTTAACTAAGTATTTTTTTGTTAACTTGATAAAACAAAAAATACGTATCTAATATTTTTGTATTACCTGATTGACGGACAAAATAGAATTTCGTTTTCTTTACCCAGTCATCATCCCTATTATCATATTTTGTTTTGTCTTATAATAACTAATGGAAACTTAAGCAAGGTTAGTGACTGTGATCACAATACAAATGAATATCTACTAATGCTTTACATATTCAAAGAATTCTGCATTTTAAACATAATCGATGCTTTTCTTATTGTACTCATGTATCAAAGTATATCATAATGATAAAATTACAGTCGCACAAGTAGAGCACATAGTATTTTACGATAAGTAAAATCTATCTATTACTAAGTTGATGGTTGTGTTCAATATACCTACGTAAAATTTATCATAAAATCAAATGCCCTGATTTTTCAGGCATTTTTCAAACATGTCTTTTTCACATATTTTGACACTCATTCGATATCGATAACATTATTTATAGTAGTGTGTGCCAATTACTTAAAATTTTTAAAAAAAATACGTCTAGTTATCTCTGGTGATATGGTCAGTTTTTATGATGTCAAGCAAGACCTCGATTGGCTTGATTGACCAAAGTACCTTCCAAAAAACATCCAATCATCAGCCACGAGATTTGACATTGTTTTTTTTTTTCTCGCAAATAGGCTTGCGTTTGGGCGCAGCTTGCCTGATGTGCGATGATGTGTATTGAGTATATTGGTGCACTTAGCAAAAAGTAGAAGTAATTATAAGCATAATTAAGCATACATTGAAACTAAACTAGCCCAAACTCGTAACTATGTATTAGCAATATTAACTAAAATTAAAACGTAGCACATTAATTTAACGTCTTTGTGTTTGTAGCATAAATGTCACATTTTACGGCTCTCGTTGGAAAACGTTATACAAACAGTTGTGGTTATGTTATGAACGAGTTATTAAACATTTTAAACGTGTTCCAGCTATGTGTCTCTGTATTTGATTTGTAGTCCGCTAGCACAGCGAATAGTTTGTGTGATTAAACGCCACTCAAACATGGAGAATGGACGACTTAATTAAAAATGTCTTTGTTTTTAATGGCATATAGCATAAAGGTTAGGTAGAGGCTCTCTTAGAGGCTCTATTTCGAGAGAAAATGTGCTGAGAGGATTGATAGTTGTGGATTGTGAATGATAGTTAGTTTAAAATATGGTGGACAGAGTGGAAATTGTCAAAACTTGTTTTATTTTATAAAAAGCTCCTTTGGTGTTATTCTCAATTTCACTATAAACTGGCGACCGAAACTGAAATTCTTTGGCCTTATCCCAAACGCCACACATTGTAAGAATACGATACTCACTGCTTGCTAGGTTTTATTTAACCATAACAAAGCGATGCTAATTTGGCACGTGGAATACTGCTAAAACAAACTTTTCAGACTGCCATCTGAATTTATTTATATATTTTTGACAAAAACTTCTCAAGAGCATCATTTGATCAGGAAATCAAAAACAAAAGGATGCGCTGCATGTGTTCAAAAATCAGAGACAAAAAAAAACGTTGAAAATAAAAACTCTGCGCCGGCTGCGTGGCGAATATAATCTGCTCTGCGTGCGGCCCGCAACAAGCATGGCCGCCTGGCCCGCACGCGGGCGCAAACACGCATGACAATGAAAAGGCCCTAACATGGCTTTTACCATTAAGAGCGCAAGTATTCGCAAGTAGGTACCTATTGATCGAGAATGTAAAAGTGGAAAACTTTCTTAGTAATTTGTGTCTATTAGAGCCATGCATCAACTTACGTTAACCGCAAAATATCGATCCTTATATGAATAGAGACATTGACATGTCACTTTGACGACAATGTGAATTTTATGAGAAGATGCACTTTGTAGTAATAAGACAGTAGTTTCAAAATGAGAGTCCCTACCTATGTGCTGAAGTGTCCTAGAGCAATAAAACTTTAATGGCTGAAATATGATAATAGCGTTTTTTAAAATATAAAATAAGTTTGGGATGCATGTTTTTTTAATGTGTCTTTTAAACAGTTGTTGGTAGACCTAAATAAATAATCTTGAAGGCTTTGTAGTTTCTTGAGCCACTTCTTGCCTACTAAAACAAGGAAATGAGGAGGGGTGTTTTTGGAAACTGTCCTTTATAATTTCGACGTTAAAAACAGCAGATGCTCGACCTATTTAAGTTAATGTATGTCCCATTATTTTCTAATTCAAATTGATTTATTAATGTTGTGAAAATTAACAAAATTCACTTTTGATAATAAAGTAATTGGTATTATAAATTTTTGGAGCCGCTTTATAATATTATAGCCACTCTAAAAAATTTTAAGGTTTAAAATTTTTCGCTCGCTCACTCAATTGACTCCGCCATCCCCTTCGTGGTTCCCATGAGCGAAAATTGTCCAAGAAACCCAAAAAAAGGACCAGAAAAATAAATCGAAACCTTTTCCACTTTTCAGATTCTTTGTCGCCTTCCCGGAGAGCAAAGAGTTCTTCTGGATGATCAAGAATATTCCTGAGGACCAGTACTTGACAAACTCACAGTTCAAGGCTCACGTGATCAACCTGATGTCGTCATTGAACCTTGCTGTTGAGAATCTCAACCAGCCTGAGGTGGTTGCCGCCATGATGACCAAGATCGGAGAGTCTCATCGCAGGAGAAAGATTCAGGAGAAGAATTTCCAAGTAAGATGTTGAACATTTTTATTAAGATTCTGATGAAGGGGAATTCCTTCAGTTTTCATGGGATGCATGATAATAGATGAATTTCTATGGGATTTTGATTGCCCACAGGAAATGCTTTAGCTGATACATGTTATTATAATAGCCGCAATTAAAAAGGGCTTTTTGATACCTCTACTCATTGATCAGGAATAGTCGGGTTACCTTTCAGAAAACCTTATAATCTTTCTGGTGACTTGTACCCATGTCGAGATATTTTTACAAAAATATTACATTCCCAACCACTTCATACGGTAGACATGTTCGCAATCCGAAATGACGGCGAGGAACGTTCGATGCTTGAATTAAATTCAATTTACGAACCGCAAATATGGGCGATACGCTCATTTGCATGTCAAATGTGTTGGATTAGACTAATGTACAGACCACGGAGGGTGTGCTTCTATTTACATTATTGTACATAATACGTCTACGTTTGTAGATAGGAATCTACGTACTAGATATAGGCATGTTTAAGTGGAAAAAAAAGAACACAAAAAGACTCCGGCTTTTTGTAATGTAATATTATATTAAAAATGTACTGTCATCAAGTAATCAACACATAGTTTTTGCATCAATTCGAACATTAAATTGAATTGGTTTTTTTTTCATTGCTAATTTAATTCAATTGTGCCACCGCAAATTAGTGGTATGAAAGGTTAATTATTATGGATTCCGATTCAATTCATTTCAATTGATTTGTATAATGTTTTGTTGATACCACGAACTTCGTTTTTGCTTTTGTCTACTCTTAGGACTGTGAGAAATCCTAAGAATAGATGGCCTATTCTCAATAAAAAAACAATCTGTTTACTTTAATAATATTTTTTTTTTTCTAGCAACTCAAAGAGGTCATAGTGAAGATGTTCATAGAAGTGCTGAAGCTCGACGATGTGACACTCGGTGCCTGGGGCAAAACGGTCGAATTCTGGTACAAGAACATATTCGACACTTTAAATAAGACGGAACAGACCAGATAACATACACATTGTCAACCTATTACAGTATAAAGAGTAGTTTAGTGTCTACAATGGCTACTGTGAAAGGCAAACTCGTTTGACCTGCGTTACGATGATAGGAAAATAACCGAGCGAGCTAACTCAAATACTTAGGTACTGCTTTAGAAACCAATGTGCTTGTTAAATTCAAGACACGACCATCGTCAAACGTTAATTTATATTTTAGAAGATAAGAATAATGTTTAAGTTGACATAAAACTTCTTTGAAGTGTATAAAATTTTAAGGACCATAGATTTTTTCTTCGTCTCTAACCACTTTTGTGTTTATGATAATTTTATTTTTGAGTGGTCGTCGTTTTCTTTTGTTTTCCTTTCATCTTTTGTTACAATCTGTTCTTGCATCGAGGTCTCGTTAAACGGATGATGAAGCTAGTCTTTGTCATAGAGTTTGCTTTTCACTGTGTTAAATCAGGCTGAATAATTTCGTATTGCATAATTGTTGGTCAGCGCTGTTGGGAGCGTCAAGAATCGATTTTATTTCATGAATTTTCCATTCGATTTGAATTGGAAATTAAAAATACAACTTGTATTTTTTTTTGTTGTTAATTTTATTTGGATCCTATCGTTAGTGATAGTTTTTTAACGTTTTTATTTAGTTTTTCGTTGATAACTTACTGAGGCCTGTTCGTATTTTCTTCTTCTATGTACCTAGCTTCATTATTCAGAGCCTCTATCAATGATGTCAACACCAAATATCTTAAACTTTCACCTTTTGTTTTATCTCCTGCATTGCATTGTATCTCTTGTACTAAATTTTCTTAGAATTTTCATTATTGTACCATTTTATACAATGACCTTTAAGTGTTTTATTTACACTTAATTATTTATTTGTCATAGATGTATATTATCTATTTTTATTATAATAAGACGCATTTAATAAGATTGTAGGTTAGATTTAAATGCTTCGAACATCTTCCATTTTATTGCATATTGTAAATAGCTATATTTGTAAATAAAGCTGTCGATTTTTGTACATTGTACACTTGTTAAACCAAAAATATATTATGTAAATACATATTCAATATTGTCAACGATTTTAATTATTGGTTCATTAAATTTTATATTAAAATCTTGGAGTTTTACTTGCCTTAAGCATTGGCTAGGAGCTAAACAACAACAACTGCAGAATAACCCGTACATATATGCCCAGGGGGTCGGTTACGACCCGAAACTACCTGAATTCTTGTAATAGGGGATCGGACTGGATAAAGAAAACGACATTCTATTTTGTCCGTCAGACAGGTAATACAAAAATATTAGACACGTATTTTTTGTTTTATCAAAATATCAAAAAATTACTTAGTTAAAACTCATTAAAGTTGGAGAGTGGGGGCTTACTACGTCACAAGTAGGTATAAAACTTATCTACATGTGACGTCATGCGCCATTTCAACTCAATATATCTCGTAATTTTATGACCACGTGAAAAAAGAAAAAATATGTGTCCAATACTTTTCAATAAACTAACCGACGGACAAAGAAAAAAAAATTGGATTATCCCCTATTCACACAGGCGGCTGATTTATGTATCAATTCTTAATAAAGTGCGATATTGTGGAAATCTAAAGTTCTAGAGTAGAAATGTTAGGGACTGTGCTGTTCTTCAAAATAGATCTTTTGACTCCCCTCCTCTCTAATTTCCAAAGAGAAGAAGCGAAATTCTTAAAAAAATGTAGGTTTGTAGAACGAAAAAAAATATTTATATAACATTTTATTTTTAGAGGAGCTCGTGGCTAAATAATAACAGCCGCCCGGGTCGATCTTTAAGGTTAAGCCGTGCTTGCCGAGGTTGGTCCGTGGATGGGTGACCATCATTACATACCGAGTTTCCTCCGTGCCTCGGAAAGCACGTTAAGCCGTTGGTCCCGGCTGTCATTTGTAGATCTTTGACAGTCGTTACGAGTAGTCAGAAGCCAAAAAAAGTCTGACATCCAGTCTTACCAAGGGGTATCGTATTACCCGGTTATTGGGTTGTGGAGGTCAGATAGGCAGTCGCTTCATGTAAAATACTGGTACTCAGCTGCATCCGGTTAGACTGGAAGCCGACCCCAAGAGAGTTTGGGAAAAGGCTAGGCAGATGATGATTTTATTTTAGATTTTGATAAGTATATGGGACTTTTTCGTTAAACAGTAACTTTGTTTTTTATTATGTCCTACTATAGAAAACTAATTTTGCTGTTGAGTGAAACTTATGAACTGGGTTTTGGGAAATTAAATGTGGATTTATGGTAGATAGTCGCTCCATGTGAATTTATGGTATTCAGCTGCATCCGGTTACACTAATAGAAGACCCCAACACAGTTGGGAAAAGGCTAGGCCGATAATGATGATGTTAATGGGTCGTACATAGCACAAAAACCTAATGTCCCATGTCAATTTTTTTCCAAAATCAAACCACTACCCCGCTCTACTATCAAAATTCGACCAGGTTCGTAAGTAAAAGTAAATACTGGGCTGTATAATAAAATTCCCTAGTCTCGCAAACCGGCCATAGAGTATAGAGTACGGTGGACTAGAGTGCTTGCATTATTCAGCCTGCTGCATATTTAACGCGCGCCGTCGCCGCTCTCCTGTCTCTCGTTTCGTTACTACATGGTTTACGCCAACGAAAATTAACAATGATTTATACTCACATTCTTATAGTTAATAAAATGGATCACTGATTGATTGTTCACCCAACAGAATTCCTGCGTTTACCGAAGGTTGACAGAGGTTTTTTAAGGAATGAGCGCCTGAGCGGTCAATGATTGAATGATGATGATTGCCGACTTTTTTTTTTTTTTTTTGTGAATGGCATCTCGCAGTTCAACCTATGAGGTTGTCGTCTGCTTAACCGGACTATCCTGTGGGTGCCTTTAGAGTAAGGCCTCCAGCCAGGGCATAAAAACTTACAAACTAAGCGACTGCACGCTAAGGGCACCCCCTGTGGGGTACGAACCTCGGCTTAGGGCGTCGCTGGGGGAAGACTGCATGGGGACAGGCTGGATCTGAATGGTATCATTATTTAGGGGCTGATTTAAAACTACTGGCACAGCATCGCGGGCTGGCTCGAGCGAGGGTCGGGGAGGGCATGGACCGGGACGTCGCGACGTACCTCGACGGCGAGGTCGGAAAGACGGCGGTTTGAGTCGGAACTTTTTAAGAGTGCTAGTCTCTTTGCTACTCTCCTGGAGGAGGGTGATAGCATCATCTGGAGTGACAAGGGTATGCCTAGGACGGCGTACTGTACTAATGCGCGAGGGTTCGTAACGGGCGGCCGCTGCGATCAGGGGATTACGGTGTTTAATGGCGTTATCGAAGAAACGCTTCGAAAGACGTTTCATAAACTGAAGGACGGTGGGCATTCTAAGGTCTACGTGTAGACGGTCATTACGGACATAAAAAGGGGCTCCCGTGACTCTGCGTAAGAACCGGTTCTGTAAAACTTGCATCCTATGGATGTACTTAGGCTTGGTGTGAGCGTACACGACGCAAGCGTACGTCATAATGGGGCGGATCACCGCGGTATAAAGGCGCAACTTGCACTTGAGTGACAACTTGCTTTTTGCCGAAATCATGAAATGAAGCCTACCCATAGCAAACGCAGCTCGGTCGCGAGCTGCTTTGATGTGCGCCGCGAAAGACAAGTGGTTGTCAAGTATGACTCCTAAGTACTTGGCTTGCTTCTCCCAAGGGATAGGCTTACCGTACATAGTGATCGGGCTGAGCGCGGGTGGCTTAATTTTACGCTGTTTAGAGTAAAGAACTGCCTGGCTCTTGTCGGGGTTCACCTCGATTCTCCATTTCCGGAACCAAGCGCCTAAGACGTTGGCTGAGGTTTGGAGGGTGCTATAGATAGCGTCGTGACTGCGGCCAGTGTAATAAATGGCCGTGTCGTCCGCGAACAGGGCTAACTGAGCCTTCTTGCTCTTGGGGATGTCACTGGTGAACAGAGTAAAGATAAGGGGAGAGACGACGGAGCCCTGAGGGACTCCGGCTCTAATGGGGTGGGGGGAAGACAGTGCCTTCCCGATGCGATAGCGGAAGGTGCGATCCGACAGAAAGTCTCGTAAGATGAGCACGAGACGGTCCGGCACTCCCAGTTTGTACAGCTTATATAATAAGCCGTTGTGCCAGACTTTGTCGAAAGCCTTTGCTATGTCGAAGTACAACACACCCGTCATCGCTCCACGCTGGAAGCCAGCGCTCAAGTGTTCTACGATGCGATGGGCCTGTTGAATGCAGGAGTGTCCGGTCCTGAAGCCAAACTGCTCGTTGGGGATGAGACTCTTAGCCTCGGCGAAGTCTTTGAGTCGCTTATAAATAAGTCTCTCGTAGATTTTGCCGAGTGCGTTCAGGAGACTGATAGGTCTGTAGCTCGAGGGCTCAGACTTGGGTTTGCCTGGCTTGGCGAAACCGATGACAGTGGCCTCTTTCCATATTTGGGGAAAGGCGTTGTTGCTCAGGGCGCCATTGAAGATGGCCGCCATTAACACGACGAGCTGAGCGGGGAGGAGTTTTAACACCCTATTGGTGATTCCGTCGGAGCCGGGTGCTTTCCGCGGTTGAAGCTTATTAATGATGTCTTGCACTTCGTCAGCTGTGACCGAAGGCAGAGGATCATCAGGGTCTTCTACGGGAGGGAGGGCGGCTTTACGTTCGACGAATGCGTTCACCTCATCGAGATGTCGCTTGTCTACTGGTTGAGAGCTGGGGGAGCACTGGGACTCCAGGCTGTCGGCTAGGCATTCGGCCTTCTCAGAGTCGTCGAATGCGACGCTCTTATCGGGTCGGGTGAGGGGAGGCATCGAAGCCTCTTCGGTGGAGCGCAACTTGCGTTGGAGCTGCCAGAAGGCTAGGTGGGTAGGCTCGAGCTCGCTAAGCGTTTTGTCCCATTGATCTGAACGATGCTCACTAGTGCGCTTCTTTACAGCACGCTGTAAATAACGCATGTGAGCTTTGTTCGCGTCGCAGGGAAAGTTGCTGTAGGCACGGATGGCCGCGTTCTTCTCGGTTATCAGTTCACGTACGTCAGCGGGTAGAATCCAGCGTTGATCGCTCATTGCTGGAACTTCCCGTGAGCAATCCTTTAGTACGGATTGCACGTGTTCTGTAAACGAGTTGATGGCGGCCGTCGTGTCTGCGACTGAGACAATGTGGTCGGGGATGGCCTCCAGGTGAGGCGACGTGGTGGATTTCAGCTTTTCGCTGACTTTCCTCCAGTCGGTTATCACTTGGGTCGGCGGGGGCTGGCTGGGGTCAGAGGGACCCGAGCGGGGAACTAAGTGCATGAGCACTGGTCGATGGTCTGAGTTAAGCTCATGTAAAGTCTCGATGGAATGCAACTTAAGGTTGACATTCTTGAGTAGCGCTATGTCGAGAACGTCCGGACGTTGGTCGGGGTCGTGGGGATAGTGAGTGTGCTCCATAGGAGCGATGGGATCGAAGTTGAGGGACTCACCCAGGTTATACACGTGACGTCCTCTGGCAGAGGTCGTCGTGCTGTTCCAGGCGGGGTGTTTGGCGTTGAGGTCGCCCGCTATGATAACGGAGTCACTCAAGCCGAAGAGGATGGCAAGGTCTTTGGTGAACAGAGTGTGCTCCTCGGACGTGCCACCGGGAGGGATGTACGCGGAGGCGATAGTGATCGATTGATGACCGGTCATGCCTAGTCGACAAACTGAAGTCTCGAGCAGAGACTCCATGGGAGGGGGATCTAAGGGGATGCAGTGCAGTTCCTTTCTATAATAGATTAGAGTACCGCCCTTGTGGCAACGTGACCGATCGTTGCGAACTATGCGATAGTTGGCAATTCTCGGATCGCGGTGACTGGGCTTGAGGAAGGTCTCCTGTATGAGGAGGATATCAATTTGATGGTCACGGAGGAAGGTGGCGATTTCATCACGCTGGCCTCTAATGCCATTGGCATTAAAGTACCCTAATTTAAGGGATCGGGGTTTGGTACACGTTAATCTCGTATTATCCATTGAAATTAAAGATTAATGCCGCTGAAGGCTTCGCCTAACTTGATTAGGGACTTGAGGATAATTTTAAGCTTATCACCGTCAGTGTTAGCCTCCCTGAGATCTGCCGCCATGCGGTCTGCTTCGGGGGTGACTAACTTTGCTAACGTTTCTAAAGTTACGTTAGGAGAGGAGACCGCGGCCGCGGGGCCGGGAGCCGCGGGACGAGCGGGCGCCGGTGCGCTCGCTTGGGCCACGGGAGTGGGGACAGGGGTATCTAATAGCCCGGGAATGGGGCTGGACTTTGCTTTGCCGAGTGCCGGGAAGGCTCTCTGGTGGTTCAGCGAGGTCCAGGGAGAGGGCCTCTGAGGGCTGAGTCTCTCCGGCATCTGTGCAGTTGGTAGCCTCACCGATGGGCTTTCTCTCTGCTGGCGGGCGTTTGCACGCTTCGCCAGTTTAGAGGAGGAGCCTTTGGGGGCTTTCGGGCAGCCGCGGTAGTTAGCCGGGTGGCCCGACTGGCCGCAAAGCACACAGCTCGGTGGCTCCGTGCATAGCGATTTGTCTTTGGGACGGGGGCAGTCTGCCGTACCATGGTCGCCTAGACACTTTACGCATCTGTGCGGCGCATGGCAGTTGGCTTGGCTGTGTCCGTACAGCTGGCAGCGGTGGCACTGCCCTACTACGGTTGAGCGGTAAGGCTTCTCTATTGAGATGCCTGTGAGGGAGCATACCGACTTCACTTTGAAGATCGGGTGGTGTCCTTCTACTGGGTCACAGATGACCAGTACCATATCGTACTGGTCTCCACCTCTCGCCTTATGAAGGCGGTGGACGGCTGCGACCGGTGATGATTGCCGACAGGCTCGACTGTCCATACATACGACGCTGCAGTGACTTGCACGTCACCTGCAGTCGTCGGCTGTCTACATAAATTGTGACAGGTGTAATGTTGATTTCTTATTTTAGTTTGTATTTTTTTGTTGTATGGTTAATTGTGTGTCGTGTATTATTTGTTATTATTGAATTTTTGTGTATTTTTATGTATTGAATGATGAGTCCTTGTCACTTTAATAAATAAATGAAATGAATTAATTATAAAGAGTGACCCAGAATTATTTGCATAGTTACCTCCTTGAATTTGACGAGGATGCAAAACAACATCTTGTATAAGGAATCCTTGCTGCTTCTTGCAAATTCGTAAAGGATCTGGACTCTACTGGTGACATACATATTAAGGAGTTCTCTCACTACCTACCTCATCATATCATCATCATCATGAGCCTACAGCAGTGCACTCCTGGGCGTAAGCCTCTTCGATCGCAGACCACTTAACTCGATTATCGGCAACTCTGATCCAGTCGGTACCAGCCACCCTGCAAAGATCGTCGCTCCACCGATCCTTAGGGGGTCCCACCTTCCGCTTGCCGATTCACGGTCTCTACTCAAAACAGGTCTACCCCAACGGTCATCGGTTCTACAGCTACTATGGTGACACTACCGAACTGTTTCTTCTCAAATAATACTACATGTTTGATGTTTTCCTTCACCGTTTTTGAGAGCAGCGGTGATGAAATAAATTACACAGAGTAATGCGCCTACCTGGGTTCGAACCCACGGCTTACTGCTCGTAAGTCGGGGCTGCTACCACTGGGCCACCGCTGCTCTCAACTGTTATAGTAATACGTAATTCTAATACGCCACCGGAAGGCTCCCGCTTGGTAATGTCCCTAATTTAGACACGCTGATATCGTTCAGACCAGTAATTGCTGAACCAATTAAAGGGGAGGCCTAACATTCTCTAACTTCATAGACTACAACTTTTTGCCTTCAGTTGACATGCAAGCGTGTGGTATGTAGAGCTAAAGACCATAGTATTAAATGCACTATGTAATCAGGATATGTACTTATCTGTTTTAAGTCCTACTTAGATACCTACGTCGTAATGGTGTCTATATTGTTATGATCTGATAAACCATACAGCTATAAAATTCAAAATACAAAGAATTTCAGGGAGTCGGAGGTATTATAAATTAATCGGAAAGTTATAGATAGTAATCCGTTCTAATACGTAAATTCATCTCTCTGGAAAAGATAATATTATTATCCTACGTAAGTACATCTACCAATGTGCCTATAAATGACCCTTACCAACACACTTTACTACCGCCCGCAGCTCCTTTCCTTTACTAGGGGACCGTCAAATCATTTACATTGATATCGTTCAATAGAAGACGATTCTACGTCTGTGTACCCACCTACCTACCCATGTATTATAAATTGATGGCACTTAACGATACACAATAAAGTGTTGCTAGCAGTTCATACTATTGTCCAAGTTTGGAAGAAAGTGGGTATTAAGTTAACAGGCATACAGCTTACCCTTTTGGTGGATAGAAAAAAAGAATACCTATTACAATTGATTGTACACAAAACTTGCAACACAGCTCATTGATAAGAAGGTAGATAGGCCGAGGTTCGAGTATATATATCTACCTTAGAGTCAGCTCACACCGAGACGCGACGCGACGCGACGCTGCGCGCACTTGTGAAAATTCAGCATTCGTATTCTGAATTCTCACAACGAAATGTGTATCTTATCGTGTAGAAAAAAAATATATATTTTGAATCGCTCTTTAAAAGTGTGCGCGTAGCGTCGCGTCACGTCGCGTCTCGGTGTGAGCTGACCCTTACTATTATGAAACTTCCGTATGGAGAAGCAAGGCCGCAGGCAGGAGATTGGTTTTGGGTGGGGATCCCCCGGGGATCTCGGACACTATACCCTCCCCCGAACCAAATACTTCTTCTTTCTTTTCTTTTTTTAAAAACGTTCCCCCGAACACAATTCTCCTGTATCGTGGGTGCGTTTACAAACATTTAAACTCGCATGTACACAAACAGCCAGACTCTGAACAACTGACCTGAACCCTGTGGGCCATATAAATATTTTTTCCGTCCGGGAATCAAACGCGCGACACGCAGCAGCCAATTGCTTAGCAACTGCGCCAACCGTGCCTGTCTACAGCCCTGTGGAGAAACTGAGGTAGGTGCCTACGTCTGGCTGTAGAATTAAATAGGCTGACGTCGCTGACGATCATAATCACCAACAAAGCTTGTTGCCTTTTTTAACCACGTATTAAGTTTACAATAATTCGGAATAAGAGTTCTAACGTGTCTATCCTAACGTTTTATGATTTCATCGATATTGGTTCGATAGTTGAACTTAATAGTAGTGCGATATGAGTCAGTGTATTTCACAGGTTAGTAGTTCGTAGCGTACGTGTGAAATACACTGACTCTTATTGTTTTTTTTATTAATTTGTTTTTGGCCCGCTAGTGTTTCATTTCCGTAGATAATTATTTTTTACGAAGTCCAACGTAGTTCAATTTCTATACAGTATGATCATTTTAAGTTTGCAGTTCAAGATAGCGATGCTTGTCAAGAAAAAAAATCATAGTTATGTGAACGTTGGTACATTTGTTTTAGTTCTGGCTTTTACTGGCTGGTAGTAAGCGGTGATTGTTTTTTTTTTTTTAATCTCAGCAAAGACCACCTTGTCTAGTTGCAAAATGAGAATGTTTCTTTTTTTTTGACGGTTGGAAAGTTCCCAGCGGCGTCGAGTCGACGTTGCAATACCTCGACAAAGCCTCGTCCTCGACAGCCAGTGGAACTTCGTGGAGCATTTCCAACGTTTGGCCCCCAAACTAGAACGGACCGGGGGCTGCGTTCAAGCGGCTCTTGACCAACCTGGGGGGTCCAAAAAACCTCCTGCCCGAGGTTCTACGCGGGGGTCATGCGGTCCATGGCCCTTTACGGCTCCCCGGTGTGGGGGCGTTCTTTGAGGTGGCAAGCCGCCCACTACCTTAACGCGCCCCAAAAGGTGGTATCCGTAAGGCTATAGTCCGGGGGTACCGCACGATCTCCGGCGAGGCGGCGAACCTCTTGGCCGGATAGCCGCCATGGGATCTGGAGGTGATAGTACTTGCGCGCCTGCGGGAAAACTCCGCTGCCGCGGCAAATCGCCGCTCAGCGGACAGACCTCCGGCGCGATCTTATGGCGACATGGAGAGAGCGACTGTCGCAAACACCGTACAGGGCACGCCACAATAGTGGCAATAAGTCCCTTCTTTGAGGGGTGGCTGGAGAGGCGCCTCGGCGCCCTCACTTTCCGCCTGACGCAGGTCCTCACTGGACACGGTTGTTTCGGGAGGTTCCTGCACTGAATCGGGCGGGAGGGAACGCCCGGGTGTCACCACTGCGAGGATCGTCTGGAGGATACGGTGCAGCACACCGTGAAGGTCTGCTCCGCTTGGTCTGAGCACCGCCGTGTCCTCGTAGCGGCGATTGACGGCGGCGACCTCTCGCGTCCGGCCCTGGTTCAATCCATGGTCCGGAGTGAGAGGGAATGGGAAACTGTCGACTCCTTCTGCGAAGTAGTCATGCTAGCGAAGGAGGCGGTGGAACGTGAGAGGGAGAGAACCTCACGTCCCAGCTGCCGCGGGAGACGGGGCTACAAAACCACAAACAAAAAGTGAGAAGATGTTTATAAGACAGTTGCGTGAGGCCCCGTAGTAATCTCTCGCCGAGTTCCACAACTCCCTCATGGAGTTGAGTGTCGTCATCCGAAGCTATTCCCTCCCCGTGCTTGTGCTCGGGGACTTCAATGCCAAAAACTTGGCTTGGGGTTCTCGTTGCACAGATGTGCGGGGTAGGATGGTGGAGGACTGGGCTCTGGAGGTGGGCCTGGTCGTCCTAAATCGGGGTTCTGTCCCCACGTGTGTGCGGATGCGGGGCGAGTCGGTGGTGGACATCTCGTTCGCTAGCCCCGCTCTGTCACCGCGTGTCGTTGACTGGCGCGTTATGGAGGGGGTGGAGACCTATTCCGACCACCGGTACATCCGGTTCGATGTCTCCGCCCAGGACTCAAGCGCGCCGGTCTCACAGGCCCCGAGTGGTCCACGTTGGGCGCTGAAGCAGCTGGACCGGGAGCTCCTCCTGGAAGCCTCGATAGTGCAGGCCTGGGTGACATCACCGAACAGGCCTGCCGACATCAACAACGAGGCAGGGTGGTTCCAGGAGGCCATGTCCGACATATGTGACGGGGCAATGCCCCGAGTTCGGCCAGGACGCGCCCGGCGTCAGGTGTACTGGTGGTCGCGAGAGCTGAAGTCTCTGCGCGAGGCGTGCGTCGCCGCGCGGCACCTGTACGCCAGGCATCGCAGGCTCCGCATCCGCCCTACGGATGCGGCAGCCATTGAGGCGGAGCTGTGCGAGGGATACAGAGCAGCGAAGACCGCCCTCCAAGAGGCTGTCCAGCGGGCCAGGGACCTGGGCCGCGAGGAGATGCTGGAGATTCTCGACAGAGATCCGTGGGGGCGCCCTTACAAGATGGTGCGGGACAAACTCCGCACCTGGGCCCCCCGCTGACGCAGAGTCTCCGCCCTCAGCTCGTGGAGGACGTGGTGAGCGCTCTGTTCCCTCTGCGAGGGGAACATCCTCCCCCGCCTATGGTTCCGCCGCTTGCGGTGCCAGAAGTGGACCACAACGAGGACGATGACGACATTCCCGAAGTGACCGGGGTAGACCTGAGAGTGGCGGTAGGCAGGCTTAAAGCCAAAAATACCGCCCCGGGACCCGATGGCTTGCCTGGCAAAGCCTGGGTCCTGGTCTCGGAGGCTCTCGGGCCCCGACTGGAAGGGCTCTTAAGCGCATGCCTGGAGAGAGGCCAGTTCCCGCTTCGTTGGAAGACGGGGAAGCTGGTCCTCATCCGGAAGCCGGGGCGCCCTGCGGACTCTCCGTCCGCATACCGGCCCATTGTGTTGCTCGACGAGGTGGGCAAGCTCTTTGAAAGAGTCATTGCGAACCGCCTCGCCGGGCACCTTGTGGGGATGGGGCCGGACCTTGCGGAACACCAATTTGGTTTCCGCAGGGGGCGCTCGACGGTGGACGCCATCATGCGCGTGAGGGCTCTCACGACGGGGGATGCAGTGTCTCGGGGTGGGGTCGTTTTGGCGGTGTCTTCGACATCGCCAACGCCTTCAACATCATGCCCTGGAGCTGCATAAAGGAGGCACTCCGGTATCACCGGGTGCCGACCTACCTTCGTCGTGTGGTCGGGGACTACCTGACGGACAGGGCCGTCATCTACCCTGGTCGCAATGGAGAGTGGAACCGGCGAGAAATGTCGTGCGGTGTTCCACAGGGATCGGTTCTGGGGCCGCCCTTGTGGAACATCGGCTACGACTGGGTGCTGCGCGCCGACCTCCCTAGCGGTGTCAGCGTAGTTTGCTACGCTGACGACACGCTGGTGCTAGCACAGGGGAGGTCGCACGAGGCGGCGGCCGAACTTATGACACGCGGGGTTACGATAGTCGTGGAGAGAATCCGGCAACTGGGTCTCGAGGTGGCATTGCACAAGTCCGAGGCCATGTGCTTTCATGGGCCTCGGAATGCGCCACCGTCGGGATCCACACTGACGGTAGGAGGGGTTCCCATCGGCGTCGAGTCGACGCTAAAGTACCTAGGGCTTGTCCTCGACAGCCAGTGGAACTTCGTTGAGCACTTCCGACGTTTGGCCCCAAAACTGGAACGGACAGGGGCTGCATTCAAGCGGCTCTTGCCCAACCTGGGGGGTCCAAACGCCTCCTGCCGGAAGCTCTACGCGGGAGTCGTGCGGTCCATGGCCCTTTATGGGGCCCCGGTGTGGGCGCGTTCTTTGAGGCGGCGAGCCGCCCATTACTTAAACGCGCCCCAGAAGGTTGTAGCCGTAAGGCTGATCCGGGGGTACCGCACGATCTCCGGCGAGGCGGCGAGCCTCTTGGCCGGATTGCCGCCATGGGATCTGGAGGCGATGGTCCTCGCGCGCCTGCTTGAATGGCGCGCGGAGGCACTACGCCGGGGGGAAACTCCGCTGCCGCGGCAAATTGTCGCTCAGCGGACAGACCTCCGGCACGATCTCATGGCGACATGGAGACAGCGACTGTCGCAACCACGTGCAGGGCACGCCACAGTAGTGGCGATAAGTCCCCTCTTTGAGGAGTGGCTAGAGAGGCGCCACGGCGCCCTCACCTTCCGCCTGACGCAGGTCCTCACCGGACACGGTTGTTTCGGGAGGTTCCTGCACCGAATCGGGCGGGAGGAAACGCCCGGGTGTTACCATTGCGAGGATCGGCCGGAGGACACGGTAGAGCACACCGTGGAGCTCTGCCCCGCTTGGGCTGAGCACCGCCGTGTCCTCGTAGCGGCGATTGGCGGCGGTTCAGAATTAATGACAAGTCACAAACTTTGGTAGGTACTATGCGAACTTTAACCTGTTATCGTCATCTCGGCTGAAGAGCAGATAATGAAAAACTAATTATAGAAACTACTGCATGATGGACCGTCAGAGCTCATACAATTATGGTGATTACCTATTAGGGTTCCCTATGAAATTGCCATTTTTACACGACTGCCCAAAAAAAAGAGTGTTTTCAGGGTTCATGTATGTATGTGTTTGTGAGTTTCTTTATTCCACCATAACTTCTAAAAGCCTAAGGGTCAGTTCACACCGAGACGCGACGCGACGCGACGATTCTTGAAGAGGCCAGTGATTTCGCGCTGCGTCGCTCTACGCCGCGAGGCGTCGCGCGGCGCAGCGCTGCATGGCGCAACGTATTCTGAATTCTACTGAAATCTACCTCAAGAGGCCGCTCGATGCCGCGCTGCGTCACTCTACGCCGCGATGCGTCGCGCGGCGCAGAGCTGCATGGCGCAACGTATTCTGAATTCTCACAACGAAATGTGTATCTTTTCGTGTAGAAAATAAAGTTAAATATTTTGAATCGCTCTTTAAAAATGTGCGCGCAGCGTCGCTTTGCGTCGCGTCTCAGTGTGAACTGACCCTAAACCGATTTCGACGTATGTGGTATCATTTGAATCTTTGCTTTATCCCGGGTAACATAGGCTAGGCTTAAAAATAATAGGGTGGCTATGGTTTAGAAATAAAAACCAACTTTTTTTTTTCCTATTATCGGTAGTTCTACATATTAATAGTTGTTGTTTACAAAAACAAACTCGCTATTACTTAATTTCTTCGATAGAAAATCACGACTAATTCTACGCGATACCGTACTACAGCACCTAAAATATAAACCTAGGATTTTTTTGTGTATTTTTACATTGTTAGACAAATTCAAATCTAGGTTTAAAAAATCAGACCTCTGCGGTGCTTTTTCACCGAGATATCGGCAATAACTTGTTTTTCACCGTTTCGATGGCGTGGCCATGGGGTTTTAGTCTTACAGCTCCTAAAATATAAACCTACGATTTTCGTTGTATTTTTACAATATCTGACAAATTCAAATCTAGGTTTAAAAAAAAACTTTAGACGTCTGCGATGCTTGTTCAGCGAGATATCGGCGGTAATGTGTATGTCACCGTTTCGATAGCGCGGCCATGGGGATTTAGTTTTACATTTCCTAAAAAAAACCTAGGATTTTTTTCTTTATTTTTACAATATTTTTACAAACTCAATCTGTTATTTACCTGAATTTCAGGTCTCTGCAACGCGTAGTTTTAAAGATCTCCGTGGCCGCGCGGTTCTCCGCGTTTCGATGGCGCGGCCACGTTCAAACCCTTATAATTTTTAACCTTATCTTTGACAAATTTTTAGTTTTTGGGAACCGACTTTTACAAATTTTTAGGCCCTGCGCAGACGACAGACTATCCGTGACGCACTTTTTAATCTGTGAAAATAGAACCTATGCAATTATATGCAGTACCGCTCACGACGCGCAAAAAGTCCGGCGCACAAAAAATCCGTGTAATTCGGGCAGACCCCACCGCGCCGCGGCGCGCCGCTCGGCACAAAAAGTGTGTGAAAAAAAATTGAACGTTTGCTTCAACGCGCGCTAACGCAGACGGCGCACACTTTAGTCGGCAATCTGCATTTGCTAGGGGTGGACGTAACGCACGCGATCTATTATCATGGCGCCAGAGGTCGATGTAACTATGTTAATTCAAGAAATACAAAACAGACCAGCAATTTATGATACTTCTAAGGCAGAATATCATGATAGACATTTAAAAACAAAAATGTGGGAAGAAGTGTGCTGTAATGTTTATTCCGCTCCTGTTTGGACATGTATGACGTCTAAAGAAAAAACAAAATACGGTAAGTTTAAGTTTTTATTAGACTTTTAGTAGTAATTGGAGATAAAACTTGCAAAACTATAAAAAAACGATTAGATGAAAAACATAGAGGTTATTTGTTTATTTTTTCTTATGCAAAAATTAGAGATGGGTATCGACATTGAATGATAATGAACGAATGACAGTTATAGATTGATGAATCGACACAACAAGATTCGATATATCAAAATCGCTTTGATTATTATGTATAACATCTATACCTTGGTATTTTGAACAAAATAATTAATTAATTGATACATAATTAATAATTAATTTCTTTACTCATGTGACTTTACTATACTGCCAGGGTACAGTTCCCAGAGAAGTGGTGAAGTAGTTAGTAAAATACTTTCTCGTTTCTATTCCATTATCTGTCCCTCTCACACCAATATTAGATATATCTTCGAAAGGGCAGTTAAACAACGTGTCTTCAAAACAAATACCGTCTCTTTTACTAACAAAATTGTGCAGAATGCACCCTGCTTTTATAATTTTTATGGCTAGTGGCATATTCACGTCCAAACCTCTTTGAAATATTCTCCATTTGCTACACAAAATTCCAAAGGTACATTCTACCATTCTTCGTGCTCTAGACAACCGGTAATTAAAAATGCGCTGTTGGACACTTAAATGGCGGTCAGGAAAAGGTCTCATTATGTGTGATGAAACTGCAAAGGCTTCATCTCCCACAAAAACAAACGGCATTGGTTGTCCATTCAGATCACCGGGAAGTTTTTGTTTATCCGGAAGAATTATTTTACCATCCAGAATTCCTTTCTTAAGTGTGGAGTTTTTAAAAATGTTTGAATCACTGAATTTTCCGTAGGCGCCAACATCAATAAATGTAAAACAGTAATCGGCATCAACTACTGCCATCAATACAGTAGAAAAATATGACTTGTAGTTATAGTAATTAGAACCCGAATTTGGCGGCTTAAGACGTATGTGCTTCCCATCTACCGCTCCTAAACAATTAGGAAATTGAGTTCGATCGTGGAATTGTTTCGCAATCTCTAGCCATCTCGGCACCGTAAAAGCAGGAAAGCATTGACTTTTACATAGTTCCCATATTGATGTACAGGTTTCGTTAATTATAGAACGAATAGTAGATGCGCCAATCAGATAATCTTCTTCGAGTTCGACGAACCCCCTCCCCCTCGAACCCTCGTCCTAAATACCTGCAAAAAAAAAATAGTTCAAAAATTATAATGAATACCTAACTTTTAGCAACCTACATATAATTATTTCTTTTATAATAGGAAAAGATATACAGACGAAGTGGAACTCTTTGAGAAGTTGCTTCCGAAGGGAACTCAGTGCTCAAAAGAATATTCCTTCTGGAAGCGGAAGAAAAAAGAAGAGAAAATATATTTACTTTGATTCACTGCTATTTTTGTTGCCATTTACAGTGGTAGAGAATAATGAATCTTCTATCGAAATCGAACAAAGTGCCGAAACATTAAACGTCACAGTGCAGAGTTCAGATACTGGAACAACTGATTCTAAACGACCAAAGACGCAACCGAAGAGCAAGACTAATTGTTACGATGAGGAGTATTTAGAAATACTAAGAGAAGGCAATCAACTGATGAAAAACAACAACTTACGTCATTCAGAAAGCAGAACAATCTTAGGGGATATGGATGAAGATGAATCATTTCTGCGGTCGCTTCTGCCTTATGTCAAACAATTTTCATCAGACCAAAAGTTGCAATTAAGAATACAATTACTACAAACAGTTTTAAATTTTAAACAGTCCTTAAGCAGTTCAGCGTCTATTCACAACCAAACACAGCAAGTATCAAACTCAAACTCATCAAATGTAGTAACAGACATTTTATAAAATTTGAAAAATTTTGCCGGATGTTGTTTCAGAATTGAATGTTTAGTATGGAACTGTCCCTTCAGTAATCTTTCCGAAAGTATAGGATGTACCCAAAATTCTCTATTTCTTCTTCTTTTTCTATACTTCATGTACAAAATAATACTTCGCGATCTCTGCACGATTTCCATAGCGTCTACGTCATACAGCTCTGCGGACAGAATGATCGAATATGTGCGTCGTGTGCGTTGAGTCTGTGAAAAATCCGCGACCGACTTTTTGCGCGCCATGCAGACTTTTTGTGCGCCGCAGACTCAATCGCACAAAAAGTGTGCCGTCTGCGCAGGGCCTTATAAACTCATAGCAGTTTTTTTTTCCAAAAAACGTCATGGCCGCGCGTTCGAAACGGACACGTATCTTTTCGTGTAGAAAATAAAGTTATGTTTTGAATCGCTCTTTAAAAGTGTGCGCGCAGCGTCGCGTCTCGGTGTGAGCTGACCCTAACGTGGTGTCCTGCGTGAGCGACGAATACGACGCGACGCTGCGAACGCGACGAACGCGATCAACTCAACGGCATACCCTGCTTGCGGCCTATATGACAGTCTGCGGCGAGACGCGACGTAACGCGTACTTGTTTTGAGGGCGTCCAGACGCGTCACCACGAACTACTACTTAAGCAAACGTTCAATTTTTTTCACACACTTTTTGTGCCGAGCGGCGCGGCGCGGCGCGGTGCGGTCTGCCCGGATTACACGGATTTTTTGTGCGCCGGACTTTTTGCGCGTCGTGTGCGTTACTGCATATAATTGCATAGGTTCTATTTTTTCACAGACTAAAAAGTGCGTCACGGATAGTCTGTCGTCTGCGCTGCACCTTAATATGAACTTTCGAGCAAAATTGTACTGTACTTTCCCATGTCAAGAGAAGTAATGACCGAAATCACGTAGGACATTTGTCGCGTGTAGTATCGCGTCGTGTTGCGTCGCATCGCGTCGTATTCATCGCTCACGCAGGACACCGCGTAAGGGTCAGTACACACCGAGGCGCGACGCGACGCGACTATACTTGGCGGCCAGTGATTTCGCGCTGCGTCGCTCTAACGCTCGCAGCGCTGCATGGCGTAAAGTATTCTGATTTCTACTGAAATCTACCTCACGAGGCCGCTCGACGCAGCGCGACGCCGCGCTCATCAAAAAATAAAGTAAAATAAATTCTAAGCTCATTGAAATAAGATTCAAAGCAACTTAATTAGTATTAAAATCCTTTGCCATGACACACCGTGCCGTGCCGGCAGTGGGCGCCGGCCCTTAGGATCTTAGATTTTTTTTTGGTAATTTATCCTGTAGGTACCTATTCGTTGACAAATAAAATACTACTCAACAAACGATATGGGCTTTTAAAACCAGAGATCGAAACGAACAAACTACATACCAATAGATTCCTTGTAATAAAAGAAATAAGCCTGACCAGGTTAGGTTAAACGCAATCGCGTTTTCATTTAAATAATTCAACTTGTTTTTATTTTTTTGACCGTTTTGTAAAATAAAAAATATACAGGATTTTTGTTATTTTATAAATATTTTGATATTTGTCAAAATCGGGTTTAAAAGTTGGAGATAAATAAAACACAAAGCTTTAATGATTTTTTTATTTTTTTTTACAATTAATCAGATAACATACATATCAAACCAGCCGAAGTATGGCTAAACCCATTTATTATCTAAACTTACGAACAATACAAGAAATTGATACCTCACAAATTCACCTTACTTTAATATATATATAGATATATTATAATAATATAATATGCGTTCACTCTACATATAGTCTACAACCTACTTAATCATAATCTAAGTTTTGCATAAATTCAAAGTAAATATGCCCAAAAGAAATATTGTTGAACTATGAATATATATTACTTTTTGGCAATTAATTGAGTATCATTTATGTGCATAGCAAAATTAATTTTCTTTTAACATGTAACTTAGATCTTACTTCATAAAGAGGCCACAAATATAACATGCGTTTCTGTCGTCAGTTCGATTAAATAGGGACTTTTTGTTAAACATTATTTATTGCCTATTCTATAAAGATTACTCTTATCGAAATGTAAGAAAAATATCCTTACGCAATAACTGAATTAGTCTAGCAGTGCTGTGCAGTGAGTGTCGAGAGTCCACCGGTGGCTGGACGGCGCGCGCGCGCTTCGAGTGCCGGGGACAGAACCACGTTGCACGTCGACGTGCGCGCGCGCCGCCCGACCCGCCTCACCGTTGTGCGTACACATTGCGCTAACAATACGAGACAACATTTCACATAATGATCAAAACAACTATTTGTCATCTACATAAAATTTGCTCCAAATGTTTATATTAAAATATGTCTACTTATTGTAACTTCTAATTAGTTACAGCCAACTTTACAAATAATTGATACATTAGACTCTCAAATAGATCTCTACTAACTATTATTAATTAATGGTAAAAAATAAAGAATAAAAATACTTCTAAACATTGCATTTCAATCACATAAGGTTTAGTTTAAATACAATAATAACATTTTTAAAACCCGAACATAAGTATTACAAGAACAATGATATCGTTGAGTTCTGGAATGGAAAATAGCACACTTAAATTCACTAACTGTTACACTTACATAATAATTATTGTTCTCCTGCTTTGTTTGTTAATATACATTGCTTTTAAGGTAGTATCAGAAAAATAACAGTAAAATATATCGACTATTTGATACACTGATAAAATTCATGATAAACCCTTAAATTAACTTAAAGAAATTGTTAAAATTGTGTACCAAATAACAGTGCAGTGCGTTTGATAAGTACTGGGAGTCGATATATAAATAGTTTGATATAGGACATACTATGTGAGGTTATTGAATGAGGTAATACAGATACAAAGAACATAGAACCGCTGCCGATAGCGCCTCGGGCGAAGTCGACCACCGTCTTCCGCGCTACTGCCTATACCTTATATAAATGGAGACGCCTATGTCTAAAAACACGGCAGTTGCAAAAATAGATCTAGAACATGTAAAAGGTGTAGCACGAGTGTGGCGGTGGCGCGGTGTGTCGCCGCCCCGGGCGCCCGCTACGCTATTATTTGGTACCTGACGGAACACTAACGATTCGGCGCAGCGAATCGTCGACGGAACATACGTAGAGGATGGTGTACAGATCGATACAAATTCATATTACTATTAAGGCAGCCGTTCATAAACTTACTACGTGAAAATTTCTTACGCATGCCTCATAATTATTACGACCATAATTATATTATTACACATTATACTTTAGACATTGAGAATACAAAGTTTCAAATAAATACCCAACAAAGTTAATTTGAAGAACATAAGGAACACTACAGCAGCAATCAAATTGCGAACACATTTTGTACTACATAAAAAATAATACACAACCCTTTGCGCGAAAAGACTGAAAAGTTCAACTTTTAAAGTCACCATGAAACTCGGGCCCTAGCATGAAATGCAATACAGACTAATATTCCGTGCGTTCGTCAAAGATGTGCTTATGAGTTTAGCGTACATATATCTCCTGCAAACGCAAGGAAAATGCTTCATAGTACGACCCTCGTGTCACTTTCAGTTAATACTAGATCTTTAGAATAAATTTTCCCATCACAGAGATTTGCACAGAAAAATCTTTTAGTTTTTTTTTTAAATATATTTAGCCTATTGATATAATTATGTCATAATTTAGTATCTGCTTATTTCTTAAGTGTTCCAATACAAATACCAAGGAGAATTAATTATTAATAATATTGGTGTAACGTGAGACGAGACAGCCTAACTCTACGCTAAACTTATCAATTAGTTATGTTGATATTGTTATCATGAAATACGTCGCTGAAACATGCTTTATATAACTACATTGTACTTTAACTCAAAGGTGGTACCGAAAAATATTATTTTTTTATTATAAAACAACGCCAATCGTTCATTATTTTAAAGAGATGTCACTCACTACAATACTAAAGGCAATCAATTTAGTATTCATTATTATGATAACTTAAGGTTTTACAATTATCAAAAACTTAACGCACATCACGGGAATCACGGATATGAATACAACAAAATAATTCGAATTAGAAATGTAGACGATATGCAACGTTCGAAGATCAATTATGTTAAGGAAACAAATTTCAGATGACATCGGTGGTACTCGAAATAATTTCTTGTGATCAGTCTCCGCCGTGAGCGGCGGTGATGTCATGATACTGAGTGATACATTAACTTAAGTTTGTAAATCATTCATTGGGATCGGTACAATACATCTTTAAATGGTGGGCTTTTTAATTACTAATTAAGCTTGTTCGTTTTGTACAACATAAACCGACAACGGTACTAGTCCACTCGTGAAATGGTCTTTCAAATGTATTCCAGCTCGATACATCACTAAAGTAAAAAAATATACGAAGCAGTTAAATATGATGTCTCGTCACATAACATGTGCCGCTGGCAGTAGGAGGCCTCTAATAAAATAAATATTCTCATCCGACTCACTGGACAATATTAAAAATATTTTATTAATCACAGATATCAGTCTGTCAAAATTTAAATTAAGTATATTTCAGAATTGGATTAGTCATTCCTCACTTACATAGGATATTATTCAAGTACAAGTACAATCAAGGTACAAAAGTGACTAATTTAAGACCGCAGAGTATTGATTTTTGACGCCAATAGAAATATCTAAATATTGAGAGGTTATTAGTACTTTAGTGGAACATTAACGAATTTGGTCGTTCGAACTACGCAATTACGTATATATCAAGCACGGTGTCGTCGAGACCGGTACACTTCTCTTATAGTACAAATGAACATTGAATATAAACAATTTCACACAGGTACAACAGAGATCTAATGAAAGAATAATACGAATATAAACTAGTTTCATATAGGATATGATCGTTAAATTATGCTCGATTATAATCACTCGCACGTCGCGCCGTGCGATACATGAATGCGAGAGAGACTAGAGAAGCAGTGTGTGTAGTTAGCGAGCAGCAGTCTCGAGTCTACTGCATCAATTAACTGTTGGTGGGGGGTTGGCCTTCATACACATACATAAATATACATAAACGCTACATAGTGGTCGTCGAATCAAATGCAACTTCACTGACGTATCCGAAAGGTGCGGCGGAACCCGCGCGCCCGCGGACGAGGCTCCAGCCCAACGCAATATATCTACCGGTGTGCATGTCCTTTGTATGCTCGCAGAGCTAACAGATAAATGGCGACTTACTGCTCTATTACAACTATACATAATAGCAGTTAAAATATTCTCAGCAATCACATTTAGTTAAATTACCACATAGAGAATTTAGCTTAGTTCAACATTTTTATCAATGGCCCTCTGTTTACACGTAAAGTCACTCAGTACATTTTTTTAATATTTTGTTTATAATCAGTTGTTTGTGTTTTATCAAGAACACCCTTTGTCTTACAGCTATATATTCCAATAATACAAAAATCCATTCACTATAATTAAGGTAAATTTTAGATATTTAAACACTAAAATGTAAAATATGAACATCCTAAATAAACTCTGATATTCCAATTTTTAGGCATTAGCTCAATTAATTAAATATATGATTGAGTGACTATGAAAAAAGAGAAATAAATGCATTATAATAATACTACCCAACCATTCCCTTGTAAAGTTTGACAGGGTCCAAGCTGCTCGGCCGAGCTATCGTTACCTCTACACACTAACGTCAAAGCCTTCGTTATTTTATATTTGGTATTCACTTATTCGCACCACATAACAAGACTAGAGGAATGATTGCCTCTGTGTCGACGTCACGCGTCCCCGCCATCTCAACACGATCCCTCGTAAATAAGGAAGACTAGTTTCTTTGTAGATATCACCTAATGTGTTCTCTATTGTATTAGGACGTCAACGTCGTAACGTACAAAAATATATATAAATAAAGACAACAAGCAAAACTTTAACCTTATTTAAATTAAAAGGCCCTCCTGAATATCGTACGAACTATCACTAGGTTTAATTATGTCGTATAAGTAACATCGTCAGTTTTATGCGACGGCAAAACGCATTTATTAACAATGGAAAAAATGAGAATGTCTTTTAGTGTGCAATGTTCAGCTTATTTATGAGTGCAGTATATTCAGCGTAAAATGAAACTGCATAATATTCATACATATTTTGGTCCCTATATGTGAGTACACAGTTGAACGAGTGAGTGCTGCCTGACATTGGCTTCATTGCGACTGATGTTAAGCTAGAAATAAGCCAAACTGTTGTCACGCCACCGACCCGGCGCCCTTGAACCGCGCTGTTCAATATTCCGTGCAATATTTTTTTGGCATTTCTTGGCGTTGCCAAATAACTATAGGGACGACAAAACGTAGTAACAATTATACGTAACTGTTCAAATACGAGTTTGATTTGAGTCTAAACTAATAAAGCTACCAAATGAATACTATTGCTTTAAGACAACAAGGTCACAGGGACGGTAGAGTGACAAGCGAAGGAAAGCTATAAAATAAATTATAAACGCGCTACGCGTAGTTTAGGCGGCATGAGTCCTACGCCATACACACTACAGTTATCAGCTATGGTCCAGTACATTAATAGCTAATTTGGAGATTACAAAATAACTTTAGAATTTTATTCCGCACTAAGGGAAGTTTAATAATTAAGATAATAAAAAAAAATTAAAATTAACAACAATATGAGCAAACTACTTGAATAGTTGAGCTAAAATAACACCAGAGCAGCTTGGATAGACTACAGCGACCTAAACGTCGGCTGACAGTATTAATGGCTCTTATTTGTACGATCAATAGTTTGTTGTGATGTCAGAGATCCACTCAATTTATGTAAACAACACAAGCGGTCGTCCAATGGCTTACAGACATCGACTTTGGCATTCAAGTGTTATGGAATAGATGCGATCGTTCGAACACGCGACACCGCGTGATCTCACTTCAAGATAACCAACAAATTTTAAAGGTTACACGTTAATTCGGGTAAACTTCATGAAAACCAAAAAATAAATAGATAAAAATATTTACATATACGTAGGTATATATATATATAAAATGTTGATTGATGAAATAACACTTATTACAATAAAAGTAAAACATAGCTAAGCTCATTAATGATTACACAAGGCGTGGGCGCGGGCCCCGCTGCTCGCAGCCTTATATTGTCTACAGCTAGTCACAGAGCGGTGCCTAGGCGCACAATTCATTATAATACATTTTTGAAAGGAAACGATTACACCTGCCATCGGTTACGGTAACGTACCACAGTTCATTGAGGCACAATCATTGGTTTCTTTTAATTGCTTTTCTTTATATATTTTTTTGCATTTTTTTTGTTTTTTATTTTTTCATTATTTAACTTATATTTACATCTATGATCGTTATTATAATTACTTGTAGGTACGTAAATTTACTCTAAATAACAGAAACAAATCACGAAAATTGTTATTAAAAGTGAAGCGTGAAGCGTATTAAATTTTTACGAATAAAATTCCACAATATATACATATTACAGTATAGATGTATCATATAAATACACAACAACATAATAATAACACAGACTAAATTGCACATGGCGCAATAATTGTGTGCAGGAAATAATGATGCAGTCATTGAACCGAGAGGAGATTCAGTTAGCACGGCGCGATGGCCGCTACTCACAACCTTGCGATGCGCGGAGGCGCGCGCACCTCTAACGATACACCTCTAACACCATAATATACTGCTACCGACACGTCTACACATTTAAAATACGTCCACTTTACAATAATATGTATATCCATTATTAAGTACTGATAACTTTAACTGACTAAAAATTTCAAGGCATAAACTTCTTTCGTCTTTAATCTATGGATGACGTATTCTAAAGGGCACTGGTTTATTATACTTTCCGTTTGATCGGCTTGTCTAACCTTAAAATGGAAAAAACTTTATAAAAAATTAAATATGACATTTATTGCTGTATCATTAAAATTTAAATTTGCACCAGAGTCAACAACTGAGATTTAGGCGTTACCGAATATTGGTGTAGAATTGGACAGAACAATATCAGTTAAAAATAATACCTATACTCTTTATTTATTCTATCAATCGGTAAAAGAAACACCCTCATCACTTAAATTGAGCTTTAACAATACATAGAATTGACATTTGTCTGTTTATACGTGCACTATTGCTGAATAGACGTAACACGAAATGTTATAGGAACATCAGATCATTAACCCGTACCGCGAATATAATTTCAAATTTTGGAAGAATCTTTATCAAGCAGAGAAATGCAATCAGTTGTTCCGGACATCTTTGATAATCACTCTTTGGCACCTAACATTAAACTCCGTGACAATCTCGATTATGGCCCCTTGGAAGGCGAATCAAATAGTTCGGCTGCACATCCGTGCCTTCGTATCGACAACCCGGTTGTGATGAGACGCGTGTCATACAAGCGGACGTCTGGCGTGAGAAAATAGGGAATCCGCGTTCGAACTAAATCTGTATCTGATACAAATCGCGAAAGGCAACGAAGAATATGCAATTATGTAAACGCAAAACTGCCGTCGGTCCCTATAGTAAGATAATACGGTAGTAATGACAAATGCTAACATTGTTTCTAAATGAACACATCACACATCGAAACATTTAACACTAACTACTACAGGTCCGAAGCGAACAGAGTTCAAACGCACTGACACGTCCAAAGTCGCGTTCACCTAACTTAATTAATTAATTTGTGAAGAGTACGCGAGCCGAGGCTCGACAAGGTACAGCGAATCGCTTAAATCTAACTTAAGGCTAAAATAGTTTTATCATAAAAACACTGGAAGATGTTCGAAATACAGATACAATTTACATTATTATAAGTCGGGTGACCGGCTCGTAAGCGTGGTGGGTCGCGGAGCGAGTCTCGAGTGCCGAGCGCGGGACGGCGCTGTGCCGCCGACCGCGAGCGAGCGCTCTACTATTCTAATCCCGTAATAATTGGTAATTTTATATTTTGGCAGAGTATCTCTGTGGCACACCATCAATAAATTAAAAAGTAAATAAAAGTGTAAATAAACTTTATGATAACGAACTTTAACTTACACGTGCAATCGTTGCCGTTAAATATCAGTTGTATGCTTATTGAACTCTACGATAGGACTTAAATGTAAACTTACACCTACAGTTATGTAATACCGACAAACCTACGGCTACAAGTATATTATTAACAGAATATCTAAAGCATATGTCACTTTGAATAACGTTCAAATTGAGCCTATAGAAAATACCACAAATCTTTTATTTAAATAGATATTGATATGGCTAAATTTAAGTTAGAACTTTATTCTTACCTATACACAAAAGTGTAATATTTAATTACTGTTCAATTATAGTACTTTAATAACATTTCTCACAAATGTATGTGTAATATAAAATGATAAAACAATTTTCAATTTATTATATTAGGTTACCCTTACGTTAATCGTATAATCTAGATAATCGTCTCATTATATTAAACATAAAGTGGCACTTCAATCACAAATACTGGAAAAAATTTGGGGAAACGTCGTGTTCGGCGGGGCCGACGCCGGCGACTCGCTACTATGATACTCTCAACAAAATAGATTATCCTTACATTAGGCAAGATACTTTACATCACAGGATTACTGGATCCAAGGGAGAGCGTCGCACCTTGTACTTGCTGCGACTGTCGCCGCTCGCTCCTAACGCATATAACTATATACTCGTTTGCATCAGACTATACGGCTTAAAAGGAATTAACCGCTACAAGAATGCACTTCAAATCTCATAATTTTCAAATTTTGTTACCTTTATAAAAATTACAACTAATCGTAAAAGTTTTGTTAGTGGGCGAAATGCACTTACACGTTTATTGCTGAATAAAATATCACTACTGGAAAACGAGGGCTCTATGCGAGTGAGAATTCAAAACAGAAATAAATAATTAAAATACGACAAGTACAGATAAAACGAGAAAATAAAAACGAACACGAAAGAAACTCGGAACGCAACAGCTCGACGGGCGAAACAGCAACAGCCCTCGAGCACAACAAAATAAATATACGCTATAAAATAAGGCCACGGGACGTGTGACTGAGGTAGCCCGCGACGCACTACTCTATCTGATACCTACGATTATTTGGTAGATTTGCAGGAGCGGGCCGCGCGCGGTCTCACCGCCCAGCGGCCCGCGCCCGCCGCGACCGGACTCTTCCTTATAAACCTCGATACAGTTTAATTTGCCATTGTATATGTATAATTCTTATATACACTAAATATTCTACATGAACACTTAAAACACAGTAAGATAATATAGTATGTGGACAGTTGGCTACCGCGAGCGCGTCGCGCCGCGTGTACGACGCCGCGTGACGCGTTCGACATGATCTGACTAGGCGAATAAAATTAGTCGATCCCCGTACGGGGGACGGTAAAGCGTAATTACAACTAGACACCTAAGGCTTCGATCCTAAACTCGCGTCGTCGACGGACGAGCGACGTGCCGGCCGATCGATAAATACTATTTATACTATCCAAATCGAAGATTTTACGCTAACCATAAAAAATTTGCACCTCAGGAATGACCGAAGCGACATTTCCTCACGACCGCGACCGAAACGAAATTAGGACCGAAACCCGATCGACACGGACAAATGCATCTGTACAGATCTCGACGCCTTAGATCGACTCGCCGCCGAGCAGGTCGGGCGGCAGGAAGGAGTTGAGCGACGACGGCGTGGCGCGCGCCTCGTGCGAGTCGGGCCACAGCGCCGCGAACCCGCCCCAGCCGTCCTTCTGCGTGCCGCGCCACGCGCCGCCGCCGCCCGAGCCCAGGTGCTGCAGGATCATCTGCACCTCGGACTCGGCCGGCGACTCCGCGAAGATCGTCGTGTTGCTCAGCACGCAGTTGTTCAGGGCCATCTGGGCCTGTGGGCACGAACGGGAGGTCAGCACACGCACACACACGACGCTAGCTTAATTACTGATAAAAAAAAAAAACTTCTCAAACACTGACCTTAGCGGCCTCCTCGCGAGTGGAGTAGCGGGCGAGGGCGAGGCCCTGGTTCAAATACAAGTGGAAGTTCTGGAGGGGGCCATGCTGGACGCAGAGCGTCTTCAGGGTGGACCCATCAATCTGTAGGAAACATACTGCATTAGAATTTGAGAAAATAAATAATCATATAGCTACTGCGCTCTACGAGCTAATAAGACTCTTGGTCAACAAGTGTGTAACTCTAACCAACAACAAACATTGTGTTTGGCAAATATGTTTGCAGTGACCCAATTCTTTTAACCTAAATTATGCTTTGTGTACATTAGTCGCGAAACTTGTAAGCAACTCGATGCGTGTCGCTAGGTGTTGTACCTGAGCAGTGAGGTTCTTGAGCAGCAGCCAAGTGGAGGCCTGCCAGGCCGGCACGGCGCGGTGCTGCGGCCAGGCCTTGTTGAGGCCGGGCGGCGCGGGCCTGGGCTTGGCCCCCCACGCGTCCTTGGCCTGTCCGGCGGGCGGCGCGTAGCTCCACGTGGACGAGGAGAGGCTGCGCTCGCCGCCGGGCGGGGACGTCTTGCCGCCCAGCATGTCGGCGTCCTTGATCACCGCCAGCGACAGCGGAGATCGCACGACCGAGCCGGGCGTCATGTTCGGATCGTCTTCGACGTTCTTCATTTGGTTGCCCTGTGTTCAAAATGTTCGTTGTATCGATCTGCCTTTGTCATGTTTTTAAGGTGAGTTTTCTCAGCCTAGTCAGATTGTTCCCAAAAAGGGATACAATAGTATCACCATATTCACCGCGCTGGGCAGACAGGTAACCGCAGAGCGGACCCTCTCGCATCGGTAACGTTACTGCCATTCACCACCCTGGGGTATGTGAACTGGCAAATTAGATAGATGTTCCATCTATTAAAAAGTTGCCAGTCGAACCATGCTGTTCACAACCAAACTACATGCTGGTTACCACCAACCAAATTACATTTCATTGTCTTGACTAATTCTTTTTTTTTTTGAGTTTTCAATTTATTTTCGTCTTTATCTTACCTTCCAGGGCTTGCCAGGCTCAAACTCTGGCACCAGGTCATAGACAGGCTGATGCGATGGGTGGGATGGCCAGGCATCCTTGCCGTCGGCCACATCATTGCCGCTATCACCCCAACCTTCGGAGCCGCGGCCTACTCCCCAAGTACTGTGATAATAGAAATTGTGTATGAATTGTGAAAGATGAAATTGTGTAAATAGCATCAACCCTGAACTTACTATAAACAAGCTAGATGAATTAATTTGACATTAGCAATATGTCAAGTATAGTCAAGTGCGATGTAGCCATTGATTAGTTATAGTTTATTTAGTTGTGCAGTGCCTGAATCATCAATATAAATCATTTGTAATTCCTATCAAGATATTTAGCTTTTTCTATGTTACAATTTGAACATACGAGTCTGGTTGCAGTCCAAGTTGGTTGAGCTGTGGGCTTGTAGTCGACTTGGCGGTACCAGGTGCGCGGCTGAACTCGGAGCCTTCGCCATCTTTGTCCAGAGAGGGCAGCTTCCATTGGTTCAGACGAGACTGTTGGTTGCCGCCGCTGCTGCCGTAACCCTTTATTATATGAACAAAATTAAACTTATGACAAGCCTTGATGCTTGAGTAACTCGGTAACTACAAGACGGTTCTAAACAAGCTTTTAAAAAAAATATATCTTAAATCAATCGACTTTTTTTTCAACTAAGAATTATTATGTAACTAAATAATCATGTTTTAGCATACCCCTTGAGTATCTTTCGGAATAGACATATCACTGAAGTTGTTCTGCAACTGGGCGATGGGGTCATGACCCTGCTTGAACAAATCTGAGCTGCCAGCTTGTTGCTTCATATACAGAGCTTGCTGGGCCGTTATCTGGTTCTAAACAATAAAAAACACATTAATATTGAGATGTAATAAAATAAAGATTAAGTTAGCTTAGCAACAGTCTAACTAATCTGCTTATAGCATAAGATAAATGTTTTGAAATAACAAGTTGTTGCAATACCATTCTTAACTAGAATGGTGCTCCAGAGATTGCAATATATAAGTAAGTATCCAAGTGATTAGCTTCAATATTTTTTTAATACTCAATACTCAATACTCAATACTTTATTGCATTCCATAATGTGTACATGTAACAGTTGGTATGTTAAAACATCGAATCAATTATGGACCCTGTCGGGCACAGCAAAGTTAATTTTCAATAGGAGAGAGGATGAAGGCGTTTTTTGTTAGTAAAAAGAAAATAAATAATTATTAAATTAAAATAGTATCATTAAAATAGTTGCATTATTTGCTTTTATGTTATTTATTTATATATTTGGTTTAAAGTTATATTTATGTAAGTATTTTTATATTATATATTGCACGAATTACATTATTGACAATGACAATAAGCTAAATACTATTTATGTATTTTAGGTATTATGTAAAAATAGTTTTTATTGTTGTTGAAATTTATCGTTAAAATATTCGTCAATAGTGTAGTAGCTTTTGGTTATTAGAAATTGTTTGTTGAATTGTTGTTGTTTTTAGTATAAGTAGCATGGTAGCATTTTTACTGGATGATCAGTACGTAAACTTACTTGTAAAGCTGTAATCTGCTGCTTAGCCTTAGTGATTTGCACAGAGTACTGCAGCGCGAGAGACGAGTGACCCTTGGTCATTGCAAGGGAATTCTGTTGCAGCAATTGTTGCAGCACTTTGATCTGAAAGAAAAATTTACTTTAGCAAACCTCCTTTGTGTTAAATTTCCAACTAACAATTTTTTTTTTTTTTAAAGAAGGTCTATATTCGAAAAAAGCTACCTGCTGCAGCAGCTGGTTCAGAAGCACGAGGGTTTGCGGAGCCAGAGGCTGGTTCAATATCTGATGATTCAGATATCCGGCAGACACCGCCATTTGTATCTGCTGCACGAGCATGCGCAGTTGCGCCGCGCTCGGCTGGCCGCCATTGCCCGTACCGCTGCGAATTTTATCTTTATTACAATGTTCATTCGTAGAAGTCCATGACTCAATGTTTACAAACACAAGTTACATCCTTATGTAATTTCTATTTGTAAACACCATGAGTTAAGAAAATAGAGTTTACAGTAAACATTTTTCCTCAACTATGTTTTGATGACATTCTGACATTATTTTCAAGGTCACCTCTAGATACCCTAGCAGAAGGGAGTCGTAAGTAAGATTTTAGTAATAGTATTGACCTGTATGTTTTGTTTGGTTAGATACCTGTTGGGGTTGTAAGACTGGTGGTGCTGCTGCGTGGGCGGCGGCGGCTGGTTGAGGATCTTCTGCACGACCGCGGGCGACACGGCCGGCACGTTGGGCGGCGCCTGGAAGGGCCCGGCGTGGTGCGCGAAGTGCTCGTCGCGCCGCCAGCCGTCGCCGCGCGCGCTCGCCAGCATCTCCAGCGCCTCCTCCGCGTTCATGTCGCGGCTGCGCAGCGCGGCCTCCGCTTCCTCCTTCTTGAAACCCATCTCCACGAGGAACCTACCGTCACAAATAAACATGTCAAAACACTGTGGTGGTAAATAAATGGGGTCCAATTTGAATTTATATGAATTTTCTATTCACCTGAACTGCTTGCTGTTCCACACCATCTCCTTAGGTAGCTGCTTGCCCAGCGGGCCTCCTTGCGGTGGTTTCGGTCCACCCCACTCGCCTATATCATCGGGCCATGCTGTTCCGGGTCCAGCGGGTTTAGGTTTAGGCACAGGCCACAGAGCGGGTCCGGACGCATCGGGCCAAGCTGGCGCATCGCGTTCGGGCCAGGCTGGAGTGTGTGGCTCTTCCCAGGAACCATTGCGTTGGCCGTGGGCGCCCCAGACGGCGTCGGGCTTGGTTGGCGTTGGGGGCATACGTTGGGGGCCGGGCGGACCTTGCGGCCCGCGAGCTGCCATGCCACCCATTCCACGCTGTGCCCACAGCGACGTGCCGTCATCGAATCCTCCTGGAGCGCGCCTTGCCGCCGGTGGCGATGGCTCCTCCCATCCTGATCCCTTGATCGGGTCCTTGGGTCCTTGCGCGCCCCATTGGTTGACGCCGCCAGGCATGATTTTGTTCGGACCAGCAGTGTGCTGGTGGTGCTGGCTCCACATGTCTCCGTTAAGACGGCCAGATATTCCTCCACGCAGGTCGTGGCGTGGGTCAGCGCTCTGTTGGCGCGGGTCGCTCGTACGGTGCGGGTCAATACGCGGATCGACAGGTCGGTGAGGTTCTCCCCACGCATTCCAGTCGTCTTTCTTGGGCACACCCCATTGCTGTGCGTGTTGCGGAGGGCCCGCGGGCCACTGCTGCGGCGGCGGTGGTCCGGTCCATACGTTAGCGGAGTCCGCGACGTCGTCGTCTTCTCCCCAGGTGCCACCAATATTAGTGGTGGGTGTGTGGCCCCATGGAGTCTTAGCTGCAGGCTGCGGTGGCGGCTGCCCTCCATTACGTAGGTTAGCCTCCCAGAGATCAGTTCCGAGGAATGCACCATTGTTAAGATTTGGTTTCCAGGCTGGTGGTCCCCCAGCAGGCTGGGTTTCTACCTTTCCTGGTCCAGGTTCAGGAGAACCAGGTACATCCCAGTTGGTGTCTTGATTAACATGTTGCTAAAAAAGGATAAACACTTAGGACATGATACTTCAATTAAACTTAATTGCATTTTGCATAAATTAAAATAGCTAACACTTACGCCTCCCCAGCCATCTTGACTAAACAAAGCTTCCCTCATTGAATTGAGTTGCTCAATCTTAGCAGAGGAAGTACTATTGGCGCTGTTGCCATTGTTTCCATTGGCCGAGGTGGGCCCGTTCGAATTCGCAGTAGAATTGGGAGGATTAGTACCGCCATTGTTTCCGTTACCCGCGTTGTTCGTACCTAATTAATATGAAAGAAAGATTAGAAAATCAATCGACGTTAAAATGAAATACATATTTTGTGATGTGATAAATTTTATTGTCAACTAACCGTTGCTCGTAGGTGCACCATTGTTGTTAGGCTGCGAATTTGGCATGTTTGGCGGGGAACTTTGCCAATTTTGTGCAGACGCGCCACTGGTTGGAGGCATTTGATTACCATTCCCCTTGTTGCTATTCACTGCAAGAAACATTCCCAACCATAAGCACCTACACGAAACGCGAACATCCATAATGTTAGTCGTAATTTCTAATCACTGTAATTATCATTTGCGAACAAAATTTTATTTTGATGACTTCATCATTAGTGACGATATTAAAACAACTTACTGTCTGCTTGAGAAGTGGGCGGGCGCTGAGCCGTGTTACTCCATTGTTGAGTATTGTTTGTCCCATTATTTGTTTGGCCACTGGAATTACCGCCCCAATTCCCAGCTGGCAAAGAAAAAATATCTATTTTTACTCTCTTATAACCGACGTCAATTAAAATATAGGTCTTATGTCGGCCAAGCGCGTTACTGCCAAATATTTGAGAGTCGATCAAAAACTAACTACTGCTCTACTGTTTCTGATTGGTATGTTAGTAAGAAGACAAGGGAAGGTTCACTTACTGTTGTTGGAGGCGGGTGGGCTGCCCCAGCCGGTGGCCGCGTTGAGCGAGCTCTCGCCCCCACCACGAAGTCGCAGACGCCGGGGGACGCCCCAACTGTCAAGCTCTTGCGTTTTCATATCCTTGATTATTCGATCCTCGTTTTTCGTGAGTTCCAACATAGCGTCGAAGGTGAGATCACCGTTCGCGAACATTCGCAAAGCCGTCTTTTTGGCGGGTTTGTCGTAACCAACTTCCAATTCATTATTGTCATGGTATGTCTTCACAGACTTGTCTTCATTAGTAATGATTCGAGTTTTCGTTTTGGATATCATATTATGAGCAGACTTGTCGTTTAGTAGTTGCGTATCGCAAGGCTCATCTCGTATAATACAAACTGAGGATTTAAAAGCGTAATCAGACTTGTTCATATGCTCCGGCGCTCCGAACGCCATCTTATAGTTTAAGTTAAAGCTACTGAAATATGGGTCACTGTATGAGATACCCTGGACTGTTATGGCGTTAATCGTTAAAGGAATGCTGTAGTTAGGCGTATCGCCAATCATTTGGTTTTGTTGGACACTATCAACAAATTCTACATTATAAATATTTAAATCTACCATTTTTACACTAGCTTCATGACTTTCATTCTTCTCGACTCGCTTAAAAGCACCAAAATTATTTGTGTTCACCACCAACATCAAGGTGGAGTAATTACATTGCATTGGTTCGGTAACAGTATTAATATTGGAGTAACAATTATTCTTAATTAGATGTCGAACACATAATATTACAGAAACATTAGACATCAGACAATTATTATAAATAGAATAATTTTCTACAGTTTTCACCTAACATTATACTTATTTTCACAGATAGCATATTGTTTCAATTATAGACTAAGTAACAATGGTTCGTAGTGATGCAGTCAATAAAGCAGGTAGCAGTGTTTAGTGCCTCTATGGCAGAGGACAAGGTGAGATCACCGCTGGAAGCTGCTGCGGACTCGCCTCCTAGCCCCGATTGGCCCAGCCCTATAAAGTACACAACATTGTATCAGCATACAGCCAACTTGTGTCTCATATAAAAAAAAAATGAGATTAAGCGAAACCAAATGTTCAAAGCTATAAATTCTACAATGAGGACTTGAATCAAAATCAATTTTTAGAATTATGACATTCCCATTCTCTTAGTTACAATTTTTGCATCACTGTACTGCTTTAATTTTTTAATTGTATTAGAAATTGAAAATTAGAATTTTTACTTATTAAATGGTTCATCAAACAAGATATTTGAAACCGGTCCAAATACGTTCCATGAATGTTATAATACTAGGTGAAAAATATATTTATTTTGCAGCTCGAGTAGAAAAATGTAATAAAATATTTATATTTGTTACAAATGCTTGATAAAAATATGTTATTTCATAGTAACAGGCAAGAATATTTTGTGATCATTCTTCTAAAGTTAGCATATATCTTGCAAGAATTCATTGGAACTATCTACTCAGAGTCAGATTGTTGTTTTTCAAATAGTGGGTGGGCGAGTTGTTCATAACATGTTGCTTACCTTTTAGGACGGACGAGAGGCTGAGCTGTATATCACAGATAATGCGGGCTCGGCAGGTCCTTTAGAGCAGCTTTGCAGTCAGCTCGGAACGTTTCAGATTATCTGTAGGACAAAGAATTCACATTTCTTATTGGCACAATTAGCATAAACAATCAATAAAAATCAATACGTGGATCACAACAATAGGTACATAATCTTTTTTTTTGAGGTTATCTCAAGGCTTTAATAAAAAAGGTCAATAGGAACAGCGCATACATAGCATATTTAGATACTGTACAGAGCAGGGTATAAAACAATGTGCAACTTCTATAATATTCATTACTTAGATTTGCGTCGCAAAGATACGATATAGGCAATCTTTACATCAAAAATCATGATGGTGTTTCACAATACGCCATTCCAAAATATATACGATGTACTACGACGCATCACGCAAGTACTTAGTTTACAGTCGCACCGAAATTCTAAAGAGTAAAACGTTAAAGTATCACAATTCCTATTTCAATTTTCACATTCCTCTAAAAACCAATATTCTTTTCTTACATTATATACCTACTTATATATTTGTGTATTTCGGCCTTGAGACTCGACGACTCGATGTTGAATATCTACAGTCGTATACATGTATCTATCTATGCTATATCATCCACGGTACCTATCTATATCTAGAGTGAAAGTTAGCACGACCCATATCATAGAAATAAAGCAAATATTATTGAAACAAATTAGTTCTCCACATACACAAACACTTGATTGACATGAATATTGCAAAACTTCCTCAAAAATCGCACTCTAATCAGGCAAAAATACAAAAAATCTTACGTGACACGACCGAGCACAACGGTGTTATATTACTAGAAGGAATGAGACAGAAAATTAAACATGTCGCTGACATCCCGTTTGTTGGAGGGAGAACAAACATACGCCTGAGAAAGCGATGCCATAAATGCTCAGAGCGATCAACGACGACATAAAGAACTATTCCTTTAAAACATCTTATTTTAGCACTTACCTCTGTTTTGTAATGTTGTTGGCACATAACTTAAAGATTTATACAAAATCACAATCCCAAACCCCCGAGAACACGGCTTCGACGGCTCATGACGGCTGGATGGAATGATTTCGTCGTCGGGGTTCGCACGAAGAGCTATGAAATGCTACCATACAAGATGGACATAAGCATCGCTGGGGTGACCTAAAGTTCCCTGGTTTTTTAACATGGCAGGGTTATAGCAATTTACTATACATACGTATAGCATTCAATATGCAGAGGGTATTATCTATAGTATCTATCTATAAATATATACCTATAATAATACCGTACGAATACATACCTATTTTTATACTGAGTGTATCTCTATAACTATAGACAGGCAATTGACTATGGATGCCTGGTATAAACTGTAATGTAGATCTAAAAGATGAATGCTAAATCTAAAACTAGTCGTTAGAAGTGGGAACATTGGATGTCCAAAGCTTTCTTTTAAGATTATAAGTACCTAAAACAAAAGTTCATACGATTAAAACGCAATGTAGATAGGTATGTAAATATTTAAGCAGGTATACAAAGAAGAAAAGATCAAGCTAACATTTTTGTATCGTTGCGACCGTGATTGCTTATTTTTGCTTTTACGCTAATAAACACGCGATATATTATGGAAAACTTATTAGATAAATTATGTAATTATGGTTTTAGTAAATGTTGGTAAATATTCCGAAATAAAGAATTTTGCAAATGTAGGAATTTTGTACGTGTGTTTTGAAGTTTTTTCAAACGGCAAAGTTTTGGTCTAATCTAAGCAAATACATACTAAAAGAAACGAAAAATAATGTTATGAAGCATTTATTTTTTCGCAGGCTCTCTTGACTATAGCTTGGTGGCTCACGCTCACATATTATTATATAGTTGCAAAATAGCAACACTGGGTAGCTGTCTGTTCATAAACCCATAAACCTACTCTATGGTCTGTTCAATAATTAGTGATGTTCTTGTTTCGGAATAAAAAATTTGATTGCCGGTTTCTGAATTGATGCGCTTTGTTTTATAGCAAATCTACCATAAGGTAGAACGTGTCGACTTGAATTCGGTTTATTTTCGTAAGTATTCTCTTTATTTACCCAGTATTTATGATATATAACAAAGAAGTTCTAAGTATAATCTAGAACACTTACATACATTGTAATAAACGCCCTCTGCTGGTCAGTAGCTGTACGACTACTTCCCTTTAGAGGGTTGTTTGTTTATCGATTAGTCTTATCTATATTTTTTCATGGTTAGGCGTAAATAGGCATTTTTAGTTTAAATGGCGCAAGCTGTTTTCGTGATGTCCCATGAAAACAAAAAATGATAATTGAACATTATTTTGAAACCTATCTGAAAAGTTTTATTATAAACACAAATAGAACTATTATTCTATTCAATTAGATTTCTAACATATCAATAAATAAGGTGTTATAAATTTTATTTTAATTTGAAGTTAAACAAAACCATGATTTGAAGCTGTCCCAAGATCATTTCATTCATTCATCATTTTCCGGCATTTCATAGATATTTCAAAAGATTTTTATTCTACTATAAGTCTTGCGATGTTTTAATTCAATGTGGCATAGTTATTCTTACATTTCAACCAAGTATTAACATTAGTTATCATAGTAAAATAGTAAGATAATTGCATAAAATCATTGTCCCATAGTATTAACATTACAGGACAAGTCTGCATAGTAACGTTCTTTTGCACTACTAATTTACCCATTTAGCATTGATTTTTTATTTTAACGGCAGCCCCGAGCCGAAACCTTCTAAACAGGGTTGGATTATGTACTATAATTATAGTATTTATACTATATTTTCGCCCTTTGTACTATATACTATCCACATCTAAGGATAGTACGCTAAAATACTATAATTTAAAGTTTGCTCCTGAATGCTTAGTTTTACGAATATTTCGACCGTTTGTGCTTGCTTAAAGCAAAGCTTTCAATGCTGAGTCCCGTTAAAACACTGAGCCAACATGAACGAGGGATTACTCCATCGATATTTCCGATTGTTTCTGCCTTTCCCAGAGTCACTGATATAACCAAAATGGATAACATACAGCGGCTTGCCAGTGGCGTGCCTTAGCTTCAGCAATACTACCGAAAGAAATCACTTCTGTTAAAGTCGATGTATTTTGGAGCAAACTATACCAATGGCATGATTAGACAAATGATAGGTCGTTTAGAGAAATATCAAAATTTGTCCTAGATTGTTTAGTACTTCCACATGCAAATGCCGACTGCGAACGAATATTCAGTAAAGTGAACCTTACCAAGACTAAAATACGAAACGAACTGGCAACACAACTAAGAAAAGGAGTAAATTTTGCCATAACTGGTGTTGATTTTAATGACTATTAAGTTAAATAAAAAATAATGAAAGTGTACTATAATTTTTTATAAATACTATCCTTTTAATTTTTTTGTGCTATCTTTTTCATCGTACCTAAATCCAACCCTGCTTCTAAACAATTGCAGCCATATTGAATTTAGTCGCAACAAGGTGAATTGGTGGACGCACGTGTGCGCAACGAATAATTGATCAAAAGATTTTGTCTCGCTAAGTAACGTGTTTTTACATAAAACTATTAATCTGGTTGTTAATTCTTTTGGAGCAGTAATACCTTAAAGTATATTGAGGCCTTTTATGTATGATGTAGAAGTTTTATAGTTATATTATTTGAGTATTTCACATTTGTTTTAAAGTGACCTACTTGCGTAACGTCCTTTTCGTAACCGTTACTATAGGGTGGACTAAAACGTTACGAAAAGGACAAGAAAACCTTAGTGCACATTGTAAGTACCTAGACGGTATTTAGAGTTTGCAGGTCACCTGATTTTAAATGATATTCCTCCTATTTCAAGTTACACCCACTTTGAATGTTCATGTAGATTTTTTTTTATAACCATTGCTGATTTAATTAATAAAGTGTTTATCATAAAAAAAAAATTCAGACTTAAATGCCTAGTGAGGACTACGCTTATTATTTCCGTTTCGTTACACTTAATGTCTCTTTAGTAACGGTCCCAAATATTTTCCTTGTTTTTCTTAACAACAGCTGATTTTTATTAATTACTATGTACTTTATTAGGTTTTTCATAAATAAAAACATATTGCAAATAATTTCTTGTTAAATTTTTATCAGAAGCTCATCATTTAAATAGTTAAAACGAAACATACGTTTGGAAACTTTTGTTACTAAACTGATCAATTTATTGAATTTTAAGAAAATAATGGTTATTTAGTATCCTCTTAAAAAAATTTATTTTAATTAATTGAACACGGGTAAAAATCAGTACTTTATTTTTCTCATTTCAACTTATCAGTTAAATTTTATTAAGTTTTGATTTTTGTGACTATCAGGACAAAATTTTGCTTACTCTCCTTACAAAAAAACTATTAACTTAATAATTACCTATATAAACAAGGAACTTTTAGCTAATTCATATAATTAATAACATTATCTACGCAGAATGGGATCCCTTCTTTTCGCATAATGTTCTTTGTCCTAATATACTTCGGCATAACGATTTTGGCACAATTTGTTTTGGCATAATAATATTTCGGCATAATTTTTTTAGGCATACATTTTATGTTGGCATAATCATCTTAAAGACTAATTTGTTTTGGCATAAATTTGTTTCGCATAACGTTAGTAGGCCTAAAAATTAAACTAACTAGGTTAAAAATTTAATATGCTGTGCAACAAAAGTTAGCGACAGAACCGAATTGCTGCAAAACCGACTGCACGTAGTCTTGTTTGTCCTACCCCTAGAGTGTAATTTAAAATCGCGTAGGCGCGTAGGGGCGATGCGGCCCGCGGGCTGAGGAGCAGGCGGCTGCGATGATTTGCACGCGTGGGGCCGCCTGAGGCCCGCAGCGCCGGAGCCGTGACAGAAACCCTGCCTGCTGCATGTTGCATGCCTTCTTGAATGCTGCATGCTTGCTTAGATGCTGCATGCTTGCTTGCATGCTGCATGCTTGCTTGCATGCTGCATGCTCGCTTGTTTGCTACATGCTGCATGCTTGCTTGCATGCTGTATGCTTGCTTATAAAAACGTTATGCTTTAGAACTTTATGCTTAATAAATTTATGCTTTAGAATATTATGCTTAATCATTATTATGGTTAAAGAAATTATGCTTAAAAAAATTATGCGTAAGCTGTTATGCGTAATTATATTATGCGAAAATATAATTATGCCAAACAAAATTATGCTAAGTTATATTAGGTCTTAAAATTTTATGCAAATGGATAGGGAACCACGCAGAATCATCAATTACAAACCACAAAATGGATCCAAAATTTTTAAAAGTGGTTTTTAAAACCTGCGCCGTTCATAGTGAATTTGCCCGATTATATCAAAAACTTAATTATACTGTTCTGGTAATCATGCTATGTCGTTCAAGTGTCAATAAAGGAACAAATGTTATTGGTTTACGTATATTTATTTTATAAACCTTTCCACCAGTGAAAAACTTAGCGCGTGAGAAGTGGATGCAGTTCGTCAGAGAAGAAAATTGGCTTCCATCCGCTGCGTCAAAATAATGTTCGAAGCATTTTAGAAGAGAAGATGTCCACATCGGAAAGACTAGTGGAGCAGTTTAAAAAAAAGGATCAGTACCGAATAATACAAACGAAGTAATGAGGTTTTTTTTATTCGACGTAACCTTTCAAAATAAATAACTAGTTTCAATGTATACATTTTTAATCACTTATACCTACATACCCTACCTTATATCAACTACTTATACATATAATTTCATTGCTTTCCTAGTTCTTTACTACTCACTTGTTTAAATTTATTCAAATATACAATTAGTGATAGCAAACGGTATCGTTATAATTTATTGAAGTGATACTTCTTGTGCGACTTCCAACAAGTTTAACGTTTTCATGGAGGGGGAATATTTTCTATTACCCACTCAGAGATGGCGCTATAACAAGATTTGTGACTACGAAGTTCTACTAGGTACGCAAGATGGCGTGCAAACTGTCATGCATTCGACTCTTCGGTGTGACCAGCCTTCGCTCAATCTCCATGACTAGAATAACCTCGATAAACTTATGTAATAATTATGTAATAAAAATAAAACAACAAGAAAACAACAAAATATTATTTAGAAGCTCAATAAAATAACGAGGGTGAATGCGTGGCACTCGAACGCATGCGTGTAGTATTACGAAGTTTCACATCTTCCGCGCGGAGGGACTCCACGCACTATTTCTTTTTTAATAATTTGATGCCATTCTAACATGTAGCACCCCTATCACAGGTTGGTTGCTCCATTTAAAAACCCAGTAAGTGCAATGGAGCACATATTACAGGAGACCGAAAAAACATATTTTGGTTTGCCCGGTTAAGATACTAGAAGATTATTTGAAAATTCAATATTTATTTTGAGTTTTTATCTAAATTGTCTACTAATATCTAGAATTGTTTAGTTTATTGATCCAATGTCAATTGCTGTTTGAGAAATAAAGAATTATTATTATAATCGTTTATTTATCACATACTAGCTGTACCCAGCATGCGTTGCAATGCACTTTTTACTACCCACCTACCCTATCCGACCTACCTACCCTATCCTACCTACCCTACCCTACGCTACCTACCTACCTACTCTACCCTACCCTACCTACCTACTCTACCCTACCCTACCCTACCCTTACTACCTACCTACCCTACCTACCTACCCTACCCTACCTACCTACCCTACCCTACCTACCTACCCTACCCTACCCTACCTACCTACCCTACACTACCTACCTACCCTACCCTACCTACCTACCCTACCCTACCTACCTACCTACCCTACCCTACCCTACCTACCTACCCTACCCTACCTACCTACCTACCCTACCCTACCTACCTACCCTACCCTACCTACCTACCCTACCCTACCTACCTACCCTACCCTACCTACCTACCCTACCCTACCTACCTACCCTACCCTACCTACCTACCCTACCCTACCTACCTACCCTACCCTACCTACCTACCCTACCCTACCTACCTACCCTACCTACCTACCCTACCTACCTACCCTACCTACCTACCCTACCTACCTACCCTACCCTACCTACCTACCTACCCTACCCTACCTACCTACCCTACCCTACCTACCTACCCTACCCTACCTACCTACCCTACCCTACCTACCTACCCTACCTACCCTACCCTACCCTACCCTACCCTACCCTACCTACCTACCCTACCCTACCGTATCCTATGTCCTTCTCCTGGCTCTAAACTACCTCCCTGCCAATTTTCAGCTAAATCGGTTCAGCCGTTCTTGAGTTATAAGTGAAGTAACTAACACGACTTTCTTTTATATATATAGATTATTTACATCTATACAAATAAATAAAATTGAAGTGTCTGTTTGTAATATTAAAATAACCGCTTTTTACTACATGCATATGAATGTGTATACGGTACATATACCAAAATAATATTTTTTACAATTTTTGTCTGGCTGTCTGTCTGTTTGTTCCGGCTAATCTGGACCGATTTTGACGGGACTTGAGTGGCAGATAGCTGATGTAATAAGGAGTAACTAAGGCTACTTCTATTTTAGAAAAAAAATGAAAAAAAAAAACTAAATAACCATTTTGTTAAATTCCACGCAGACGAGGTCACGGGCACAGCTAGTCAGAAATAAAGTATGTATTTCGATTCACAGGCCGTTTTAAGTGTTTATTTGAAAAGAAAAAATGCGTTTTATTTGTAGCCGGCGAAAACTATAAAAATTGATAAACAAAACTTTAAAAAATAACCACATTAAAGGATGTTATATTGTAGGCATTGCTCACCCATTGCGTAGGACTAAATCTAAAACGGGGAAAACCCCTTCATAGATTTGATATTGTCGTGGTATCCATCGCTTCAATCAAGGATTATGGTCGGTACAGTCAACTGCATATCTGTGGATCTCGTTGGTCGCTGTGCCAGATTATTCCGATTTGTCACCCCGCTTTGTCCCCTTAGGGGGACAGATCGGAAAAAAAAGTTTGATCTGTCTCCCTGTTAGCAATGAGGGGACAGTTCGAACTTTATTCACTCCTTAACGGTTTCATCTGTCACCCTATCACTGATAGGGGGACAGATAAAACTTTTTATTCCTGTTTGTCCCCCATAGAATTTAAATTAATTCTTAAAAGTAATGCTACACGTTATAAGTTTACTTTTAATAATTAAATAAAAGATTAGTGGTTTGGATTATTATAACGACCTGTATTTAAATAAATTATAAATATTTCTTTTGTTTCAGTATCGATCAGTCACACTCCCATAAATCACGTAGTAGGTATTCCAGGTATAATAAGTATTATAACAATCAGTTCTCTGATTTGACTTCATATTACAAATGTTAATTTTTACTAACAATAATGTTAACTTTTAGATGAGGAAATGTTCCTAATAAGAAAATTGAACGTGTTTAGATAAAATCGTAGCTTCTTTTAAGGTAATTCAGTATTAATCAGCAATGAAGTAAATAAATTCAAGTTTTGACGTTTTCATTCCTGTAAGAGTTATCAAACAAAATAAAATTTCTGTCTGTGCTTTGTATGTTAAAAACTTATTTGCGATAACAACTTAAAGATTTATAAAATATGGTAGGGAATTACTTGCACTCCATTATTGTTTCCAAAAAAAATGGCTCTTCCGGGAATTTACTCAGTGCAGGTAAACAATAGATTTCAAAACAAGCAAACAAATTTCGGTTCTCTCTCTCTTTCTTACTCATGGGGCCTTATGGGCAGCCGCAATGATGCGCATTACTAAGAGAACTAGTGCAAATTTACCATTTTTGAAGGTGAGACATCAGTGTTAAATTATTCGTTATAATTAATTTGAGTGAAGTGTTTAAATTACCAAGTATGTAGTTTTCAAGCGAACTATTGCACAGTATCATTAAACTGAGAGGAAATTACAGACAGAGGTAAGTTCATATAGAATGTACACTACACACAATACGACTTTTGGAAATTGTTAGCAACTGTGGCATGACTTTTAAGAATTAATATATTAAATTCTGTGGAGGACAAATAGGAATAAAAAGTTTCGTCTGTATCAGTGATAGGGGGACAGATGAAACCGTTAAGGAGTACCGAGAACCGTTAGTTCTGATCGATACAGAAACAAAAGAAATATTTATAATTTATTTAAATACAGGTCGTTATAATAATCCAAACACTAATCTTTTATTTAATTCTTAAAAGTAGGCTTATAACGTGTAGCATTACTTTTAAGAATTAATTAAAATACTATGGGGGACAAACAGGAATAAAAAGGAGTGAATAAAATTCGCTGTCCCCTCATTGCTAACAGGGGGACAGATCAAACTTGTTTTTCCGATCTGTCCCCTTAGGGGGACAAAACGGGGTGACAGATCGGAATAATCCGCTGTGCCTACATCAAAACTGTGGAGTGTTTAACATTATGTAGATAGATCGTTTACCACTGTTAGAAAAAGGAGGGGCCCGAGTTTAGTACCCTGCCCTCTGCAAGAGGTGCCTGAGTAGCGCACCGATATTGCATTTTTGTAAGTGACTTATTGCTTACGATCGCGTAGATGGCGTAACGTAGATAGTTTTCGAAGAATTAAGAATAGGAACGTCAATTACCTCTGTCAACTGTCACTTGAAATGAACGGCTAATAAATAAATAAATTATATGTATATATCATCATCATCTGCCTAGCCTTTTCCCAAAACTATTTTACTAGTTATAAAAAATACTAGTTTGGTTAGAACTTTACTTTAAATGCCTTCATTTCCTGTTTACTAGTTGTTGCATCCATCAGCACAATGTTTTCAGGGTTGCATTGAGTTTTATCGTAAATCGTGACCTTTCACCCCAAAAAAAAATAGTGCGTGGAGTCCCTCCGCGCGGAAGAAGTGAAACTTCGTAATCCTACACGCATGCGTTCGAGTGCCACGCATTCACTCTCGTTATTTTATTGAGCTTTTAAATAATATTTTGTTGTTTTCTTGTAGTATTATTTTTATTACATAAGTTTATCGAGGTTATTCTTGTCATGGAAATTGAGCGAAGGCTGGTCACACCGAAGAGTCGAATGCATGACTATTTGCACCCCATCTTGCGTACCTAGTAGAATTTCGTAGTCACAAATCTTGTAATAGCGCCATCTCTGATCGATCATCTCATTTATATTAATGACCTCCCTTACATGATGGCCAAATTTTCGGATATAATTCTATTTGCTGATGACACCTCGCTAATTTTCAAAATTCATAGAAAAGATACGGACGTCTTACACGTCAACGAAAGCCTAACTATTCTCTCAAAATGGTTTGCAGCCAACAATCTTTTACTGAATACGAATAAAACAAAATGTCTTAAGTTTTCTTTACCAAATGTACCACAACGTGACCTAAGTTTAAATCTTGACGGCAAAAAACTTGATGTTATAGCGGAAACTGTATTCTTGGGGATTACTATCGATTCAAAACTGCAGTGGGGGGCGCACATTAGAACTCTTTCGGGAAGGTTAAGCTCAGCTGCCTATGCAGTTAGGAAAATAAGGCAGCTAACTGATGTAGCCACGGCTAGGTTAGTATACTACGCTTATTTCCATAGTATTATGGCCTATGGCATTCTGCTGTGGGGATCGGCAGCAGACGTTGACTCAATTTTCATACTGCAAAAGAGGGCAGTCCGCGCCATCTATAAAATGGGTCCTCGCGAGTCCCTCAGAGAAAAATTTAAAGAAATCGATATACTGACTCTGCCTTCACTCTATATTTTAGAATGTATTTTATATGTCCGCAAAAACCGAGGACTTTTCAAAATTAGAAGCGACTTTCATAATATAAATACACGCAGTAAACACGAAATTGTAATACCCAAATTTAGATTAACTAAAACTAGCAAGTCATTTCTTATTAACAGTATACGCTTTTATAATAAGTTGCCGAAGTCAGTTACAGAACTGACCGATGGAAAGTTTAAAAATTATATCAAACGTGTCCTAATTAAAAAAGCATATTACAAAATTAAGGACTATGTTGAAGATAAAGAAGTTTGGCCTGAGCCCCTACGCACATGCGGCTTCCGTGGTAGCTCATAAAACGGCACAAATGTGTGGATGTCTCTAACTATTCTCAATCTTATATTTTTTAATCTTTATGTTTTATATTATTTACTTTTTTTTTTTTTTATTTACTTTTCCATTATTTTTCAATCGGATGTTTTACAATATTTTCTTAATCATTACACCATTTTGTTTAGAATAGTTACAGCACGGATGACAACATTTGTGTCACTTGTTTAATCTAGTCTTTTTGCAATATTTTCTTTTTTTTTTTTGTATAGACTCTTTTTCTTTTTTACCGATTGTTTGTAAATGTATGGACATTGTAGGCCTTATAGATTCCTAGATCCTTGGTAACTTTTTATCTTGTTCTACGTTTTGTAGTAAGCAACGACTTATTGTCGGGCCTACGATGTCCACTCATACTTAAGTGCCAACGCTGTAACATAGAAAAATTGTAAAGCCAAATGATTTTAAAAGAGTAACCATGGAGTTTCTTGCCGGTTCTTCTCCATAGGAAACGACCAACCCGAACCGAGCTTTTTGTCGACGTTTTACAAGTGCCCATGTAGGCCTATGTGAAATAAAAATATTTTGATTTGATTTGATTTGATTCTGAGTGGGTAATAGAAAATATTCCCCCTCCATGAAAACGTTAAACTTGTTGGAAGTCGCATAAGAAGTTTCACTTCAAAAAAGTCGTAGGGTTACTTAGTTTGATATACAGAATGCTTGGTTGTCGGTTTCGTGAAGAGTCTGTTTACACCTTGTATCCTTTTTATGATTAAATCCGTACTTTTCAATTGACAGTTGACAGAAAGAGGTCAGTTACCTATTCTTTTTTGAAACGCAGTTAACGCTCGCTCGCTTTGTCGAAATTACAAATGGACCGGACCGTACCTGCAGAAACTAGAACCTCGGGTCAAAACCTCAGCGAGCAATGGTTACAAAAGACGAAGCATGAAGTTTATGGGCAAGCTATTCAAATATTGTGTTGTATATCATCGAAGAAGCAATTTTTCAGTTTTTGGACAAACTAAACATAAATTGCGAAATATTAATTTCATTGATGATAACTGTACAGTAGCAAGAAAGCCTGTAAAAATAATAAAACCCATATGATTCGAGTTCTTTCTCTTAACGAATGGGTGGGAAAGGTTGTCTAAACTGCTGTTCGATATTAATTAAATATAAAGCTCATAAGTTAAGAGGAGTAAACAAAATTATTAATACTTGAAAAGGTGTTTTATTTTTACATTTTTATTTCGATAATTCAAATAATAAAACGAACACCACAAGAATTATTCTTGGCACATCACTATGGTATCGATATTCTCCATCGTCGTCCATGTCTTCGACACATTTTACGCGGTCGATCAACACTAGGTGACATTACAACGCTAGCGACAAAACGCATATTTTTGAATTAATAGCCAACTAAGTACCGTGCTGTCTTCTTTATTTATTTATTTTATTATCTGTACCTATTTTGTACGTCAAAAGTAGAACTGTCAATAGTTATTGTCATTTGCAACTTGCCGTATCTTTTGTGTTTATTCGTTTAGATCAATTTGCTTCATTATTTTTATATCGATTAGGAAAATCTCGTTCATTGTTGTGTCAGATATCCGGCAGCAATGTCGTGTAAGAACAGAGAGCAATGCCTCGTCGCACCTGGGGTATAAGAAGGTTGTTAAGAATGCCTCTAACAGAGGCTGGGGACCAATATTCAGTATGGGTAAGAGTTAAAAATATGAATCTAACACTTAGAACAATAGAATAGTAGTTTGTTTGATGACCATATGTTGGGACAGTATGTGGTTCTGTTTTGGGGATAGCAACAGGATTTCTGCAGTATGCATGATAGGAGCATTTAGTTCTGTATTATTCATGACACACTGTTTTTCCCTCCCTCGCCAACGATACCGTTCCAAGCTGTCCCTCACCTACTTTCGGTCCTTTGCAACAGATAAATTTCATTACTTATTTTCTTATATGGTACCACCATATAAGAAAATAAGTAATGAAATTTAAAAGTACAAATTGTAAACAAAATGTTAAAAAAAATGTGAAGGGACTGTTTTAGAGAAATCTTCGTACAAACACACAATTTTTTAGTAGTAACAAATTTTTTGGTTAACACATATCAAGAATAAAATGAATTCACTTTTTATGTTTAAGACGAACCACTGACCGTTTTTCAGTATACTTATCAAACTATGTTTTGTTATACAGGTGGGTTTAATCTACATATTCAACTTGATAGTTGGGACTGGAGCTCTAACACTGCCAGCAGCCTTCGCCCGTGCAGGATGGGGCCTCAGCACCATGTCACTGATGTTTCTTGCATTCATGAGCTTCTTGAATGCCACTTATGTCATCGAGACCATGGCTTGTGCTAATGCGGTGTATAAGTGGAAGAGGCTGCAAACTATAAAGAGGGAGAGTGTAAGTTTTTGAATACTAATTAATATTACACCTGCAATACCTAAAGGGTTTCGTGTCCTATGCACATTTTTACAGCTATGATTGACCTTTGGTATCTGAAATGTGGATCCCCACAATCCCGTTATACTCCTGGAATCTACGACAGAAACCCTTGAAGACTTTTTTTCGATAACTTTAGTTCTCTGATTCATGGCATACCTATTGGCATATTATTATATTTATGCTGTCATACTCTGCCAGTGTAAGTAAAGCACTGGAGTACATATAAAGAAACGGATGGGGAAAAAAGAGCCATTGTAAGATTCACCTATTTGGTGTATGGCTTATTTTTGGTTACAGGTTTTTTTTCTTATATTTCTTAGGGTGACAGTACTAGTTTAGATATAATCAGAATCAAACAACTGGCATTATAAAAAATAATGGCAGCCTTGAATTGTATAACGGGCTGGTGTTCGCAACTCCACTTCCAAAGTGCGTATTTAGGGAAAAATATTGAACCCTAGTTCCCTATCGTAATGATAGCCTTAATCACCAACACAAAATATATTTTGACGCCCCTTTAAACTAAATAATATTCCTCATTGTTGTTTGGTTTTTAACATTGAATGAAGCTTCATTCCCCATAATTCAATTCCTATGAATGATTACTACATTGCTTGTTCATTACTATTACAGGCAAAAACAATATTTTAATTCCTTTGTGATCATGGTGTTGGTCATACTTGTAATGACTGTAATAAAAATAATTATGTTATGCACATTACAATTCAATAGTAAAAATATATCCAGAAACTATAATCTTTAACTAACATTTTAGTAAGTAGAATAGAAAAGCTTTAGCATAAAAGGTGTGAAGTCACCAGTAAAGTAATGAGGTAGACACTGATGTATTGGTTATTGAACTGATTGCTATGACTATAAACATCCTATGTTGCAGTATGACAACTAGATAGTCCTATTTTATCAGACACATGGAGCTATTTATAAACTCCAGTCCTTGCAATGTATCATGTTGCGAAATGAGTTTTCTAACTAGAGCACAATATGCCCATTATTTTTGTTGTTCTTGTAGTTTGCTTGCATTGACTCGTTTTAGCTTTGCAATCATATACACTCAGCTCCGGCCCCATACATTCATTATTATAACCGGGAGCCCCAAAAGCGGTTTTTCCTATAGGCAGTTCCCTACTTAAAACGGTGCTTAAAGCCTGTGCCCTGCTTCCTTACGTCGAACTCAATAGGAAAAGTAATTCTATAGCTGATCACAATGCTAAGCTATTTCGAACTATTTTCTCTTTAATATCTTGAAGTTGTTACAGTTACAGGCACCATATTAAAACGTGTTATAGACATCATACTTCCCTTGTGAAAAAGGGATGGTGCTATTCGTCTTATACCTTCTTCTCTCTCGCACTGAACAACACGACAACCATCATACTAAATCATGCCACAATCCACAGATCCAAGACCATGAATCAGACGACGAGCCTGAAACCTCTCGGAACACCCATGGGGACTTGGAAGAACCCCTGGTCTGCGGAGACACGATCCCCTCTCGATACTACAGCCTCGACCGTCGGGTGGAGTTGGGGGAGATGGCGAACCTGTTCTTCAACCAAATCGGGAGGACCACCTTCTACTGCACTTTGTGTATCTACTTATATGGAGACCTGTCGATTTACTCGGCGGCTGTTGCGAAGTCTGTCATGGATGTTGTGTGGTAAGTGATATTTTTACTGTATTAATTTATAAGAGCCTAATGCCATCAACTGGGCACAAATCCAAACTCTGCGGCTGCTACTAGGAAATTCCTGATGGAAAAACGTAACATAACATCATCTATTTCAAGCTACAATGGTCCATTTATATGTACTTTAAAGTAACATACACCATGTTTAAAGTAAAAATCTTACATTAAAAACTTGTATTTAAAAAAACACTTGTCAAAAAGTTGGAACTTTGACCCCTAATATCTCCGTAACTAGAAGGTTCCCAGGTATGGTGTAGAACAAAAAAATGATCGCAATGACAGGGAGAATCAGTGTCTTTCGGCTTCGTTAAGAGGTGTTTTACACCCTTTATATTATAAAGTAAATATACAGGGTGTTTGGTGCATCGTTTGCCAAATCGAATAGGCCGAAAGGAAAGGTCATTTGCTATCTCTTCACGCCCTATAACTCATTTCTTGCCACACTGGTTTTTTTATAAAAACTTTTTAAGTTAAATTTTTTAAAATTCCATAATTCAACATTACAGGTCAAAGAAAAAAATTTAAAATTTGTTTAGACTTAAAATTTCGATTTAATTTTGATCTGTACTGTTGTATGGTTCTATCAAATCCAAAATTACTTACTTTATAACAATTACTTTCTTTTTTAATAGCTCTTAAACTTTTTGTAAAAGAAAAATAAACTTAAAACTCAACTTTAAATGGCTATTAAAAAAAAACTAAAAGCGATCGGGATCTTCGAATACTTTTAAAAAGTTCTCTAGTCTGTCCCCTTTCCAACGGTATGCAATATTTCCAAAAAAACGTTTAATACCTTTTCATTTTTAACTAAATGTGTAATCGAGACACCAGGCTGATATTCGAAATTACAGTAAGAACATCAGTTTTAGTATAAATAACATGCCTCAAATAAGTAGATAGATACTGTTATGTACTAGTGCGTAGTGTCCTATCTCTTTCTTAAACAGGAACCAACTTTTTAAGAATTTGAAATTAAAAAAAAAAAAACATTAATTCAGAAATCACAAATCTTGTTCGAGTTGTCCGCCACTGGAGGGCTACTCTCTTTCTCCGAAACGTAACTTCGGCAACGAACAACAATTAAACGCAGTTACGTTTGTGACCCTATTCTTTATAATTTGCGGACGCACACAATAACATTCAATACATTCGCTGTCTGTAAATTCGAATTTCTTGTGTGCGTCCGCAAATTTTATAGAGTAGGGTCACAAACGTAACTACGTTTAATACTCGTTCGTTGCCGAAGTTACGTTTCGGAGAAAGAGAGTAGCCCTCCTGGTACGAATGTACGCGCGGCATCTTCGTCTTATCTCGACTGTAGTAATTGTGCGTAAACGTATTTCTGCTTTGATAGACACGAAAGCCGCATCAATGCGTTGGACGAAATCATCCCTAGTGTCGATTTTCAAGGCGTAGACAATTTATTTGGCGTGTCCCTAGACGTAAAAATCTAACGGAGTTCAGTCTGGGGAACGTGGAGGCCATAGAATAGGGCCATCCTGGAAACAGACGTATCATTGAAGTACTCCCTGACAGTTACACTCCAGTGAGCGGGACAACCGTCTTGTTTGAATACAAAAGACATGTCTTCACGGAAAATTAGCAGCGCAGCTAACAATAAGGGGAAGTCTCTTTCGGTGGTTTGGGATGGCTATTTCATGACCTCCACGTTCCCCAGACTTAAGTTAGATCTTTACGTCGAAGAACGGGCAAAAGAAATAACGCCACGGAAGTTGAGACTAGGGATGATTTAGTCCAACGCATTGATGCGGCTTTCGTGACTATCAAAGCAGAAATACGTTTACGCACAACACTACAGTCAAGATAAGACGAAGATGCCGCGCGTGCATTCGCAACAGTGGCGGGCAACTCGAACACGATTTGTGATTTCTGAATTAATGTTTTTTTTTAGTTTCAAATTCTTAAGAAGTTGGTACCCTGTTTAAAAAAGAGATAGGGCACTACGCACTAGTGACATAACCGTATCTGTCTACATACTTGAGGCATGTTATTTATGCTAAAACTACTGTTCTAACTGTAATGTCGAATATCAGCCTAGTGTCTCGATTACACATTTAGTTAAAAATGAAAAGGTATTAAACGTTTTTTTGGGCATATGGCATACCTTTGGAAAGGGGACAAACTAGAGAACTTTTTAAAAGTATTCGAAGATCCCGATCGCTTTTAGTTTTATTTTTAATAGCCATTTAAAGTTGAGTTTTAGGTTTACTTTTCTTTTACAAAAAGTTCAAGAGCTATTAAAAAAGAAAGTAATTGTTATAAAGTAAGTAATTTTGAATTTGATAGAACCATACAACAGTACACATCAAAATTAAATCGAAATTTTAAGTCTAAACAAATTTTAATTTTTTTTCTTTGACCTATTATGTTGAATTTTGGAATTTTTCAAAATTTAACTTAAAAAGTTTTTATAAAAAAACCGGTGTGGCAAGGAATGAGTTATAGGGCGTGAAGAGATAGCAAATGACCTCTCCTTTCGGCCTATTCGATTTGGCAAACGATGCACCAAACACCCTGTATAACTCATGTTAATAAATATTACTTCAAACTATGTTAGTAGCATTTCACTTGTTCACACTTCACTTGTACTGACTGACCATTGGAATTTGTCCGTGGAAGTGACGGAACACCACGTCTTGCGCCAAAAGTCTTTCGCCATCACGATGGGCACATAAAAAATCGGTACTCGCACCGCGGACGACTTGAAGTTGATATTGCGGCGCGACTCAAGTAACTTCACCCTCGGTGTGTACCTCGTCTTTTGGCACACTTACTCCACGATGTCCTCCGCTTTAGTGGTGTAATGCAAGCGGGAAATGTACGCCATTGTATTCGGCTTGGCGGCACGCAGGCTCACTTCGGGCTCCGCAGGAACCTTGCCGCAGCGGTTCTTGAGTATTTGTGAATGGCGCTTCCTTCGCTGCACCGTCACGAAACCATCATTATCAGCCTTGTTCGACGCCTTTTCAGGCACAGGTTTATTACAAGAGCGCCAGTGGGGCTTGCAGTGGTGAAGCCGGGGATGCGGCCCCCCTATAAACCGTATAACTATTTGCCTGACTCAGGGATCGAACCCAGATCCTCACGGTCAGCAGTCCCTCCCTAACTTGGGATTTAAAACATAGCTGGCGACATATTGGTGTACTATTAGGAACAGTCACGAACAATAATATGTACGACCTTTGTGTGTATGTAAGACCTATTTCGTAACAGTATGGCTTCCAAAATTCCATGTTCGTTAAAACGTAAAACTTTAATCAGTAACAATAGGAGTAACAGTAGGAGAAAATCGCTTTTAAAAGTTGCTGCGTGTGTACATATTATTATACGTGACTGTACCTCTCTGCCTAACCCTTCGGGGATTACATTACAGGCGTGATGTTATGGTATGTCATTTTTTACATTTTTAATTTCGTCATTCATCATACTATACTGCAGTCCAGTGGATATTAACCTACATATGTTTTTGATAATTAGGTATGTAGCCCACGAAATTAAATTGTTAAGTATGGTTTTTTTGCAATTTGAAGGTAAGTCTCCTTTTCTATATTAAAACTTAAACATTTATAAAAGTAGCAGTCTATTAACATAGCTGTTTAAGTATTCAACTTACATACAATAAATTGTACAAGAATATTGAGTCAGGTGTTATATTTTATTAAACTGCTGCATGCAGACAGTAACATTATAACTTATTGCCAACGTTTCGAATAGCGAGCGAGATAACTTGGGCCGTCGGACGAATATCTGTGTCCTCATTCGGGTATTATGCAGCTATAAATATAAATTACACACTGATTTATTGACCGACTAAGCAATAATAAAATTGCTGTGTTATTCGACGTGATTTATCAAGTACAGTTAGTTGACTAGTGGAGTATTTTTTTTCCAATGTGGGTAGATATGGGTTAATTTGCCAGATATATTTTAAATATTTATAAGTAAAATTTTCTTTTATTTATTTATTCTTCATACATTTCGAAATATAACTTTAAAAATAAGAAAAAGACATTTAAATTTAAAAAAAAAAAATAGTTATTTGTGTGTGGTACCTATTTATCAAAAACAAGTAGTTATTTTTTATATAGTATTTTGTACCCTATCACTATGTTGTCCTATTTAACCCAAAGGTTAAATAAGTGGTAGAAAATGCCGTGTGGCATTAAGTCCGCCTATATACCACTACTGTACATGAAGTTTAAATATATTAGGTCTTTACCTATGAAATTGCCGTTTTGTTTGAAAAAAGTTAAAGTATTTTTTTTTTCGAACTTGTTTATTTCTTTTATTCAAAGTAATCACCCCTGCAATCAATGCATCTTTGCCAACGCTGTGGCAGTTTATGGATGCCCTTCTTGAAAAAATCAGCTGGACGGGAGACAACAAACTCTTCAAAGGCGTTTTGTACTGCCTCTCGGGAATTGAATTTTTTTCCCGCTAAAAAGTTGTCCAAATTTTGGAAAAAGTAATAGTCGGAAGGCGCAAGATCTGGTGAGTATGGCGGATGAGGGAGAGCTTCCAAACCCAACTCATGCAGCTTAGAGACGGTCTGTTGTGCAGTATGGGGCCGCGCGTTGTCGTGAAGTAGCAGTGGAGACGACCGATTGACCAAAGCTGGTTGCAGACGTGCGAGTTTCGCCATCATTGTGGTCAGTTCTTCAATGTACACATCTGCAGTAATGCTCTCGCCGTTTTGTAAAAAGCTATGATGAATCACACCAGCACTAGACCACCAAACTGTGACCATCACCTTTCTAGGGGTCATTTTTCGTTTTGCACATTGCTTTGGTACCGAACCAGGATCTAACCAACTTGCTGAGCGCTTTCGATTGTCAAAAAGAATCCATTTTTCGTCGCACGTAACAATTCGGTTCAAAATTCCTTCATTTCTGTGCCTGTTAAGCAGCGCAAGGCAAGTCTCGACGCGTACGTTGCGCTGGCGATCGTTAAGTTCGTGGGGCACCCATCTATCAAGCTTTTTTATCTTGCCAATCTGTCGCAAATGGACCAATATTGTTTTAATGCTAACATCAAAAGCTGCTGCCAGCTCAGCTGTAGATTGAGTTTCATCAGCTTCAACAATCACCTTTAATTCATCATTGTTGACCAAAGTTTCCGGACGACCACGAGGTTCATTTTTCAAGTCAAAATTCCCAGAACGAAACCGAGCAAACCAATAACGGGTTGTGCGTTCGTTTGTACAGTTCTCTCCGTAAACGTCGTTGATGTTACGGGTCGTTTGTGCCGCGTTGGTGCCACGACGGAACTCATATTCCATAATTACACGAAATTTCAAAGTATCCATTATGAGGAAAAATGTTGAAATGTAATGAAAATACAACGCTAATGAATAAACAAAAGACTGATTTTGTAAATAGAATGTCATATTTTTAAAACAAAATTAATTTGAATTTAGAACTCATAGCCAATCAAAACTTTTTTTTGTTTGAAAAAGTCTGTACTGCAATACGGCAATTTCATAGGTAAAGACCTATTATAAATATATTTTGTAGTGTATGATTTAAACATAGTCTCTCTATATTCAAAATACGATTCGAAATTGATATTGAAGTTCAACGACGTTGTTTTCAGTTGAAATAGCCGTTTCTTAATTAATTCAACCAACCACTATCCCGTTTATTGAGGGTTTGACGACTTCGTGGACGTGCTAGGTATACTAGTATATTTAGTACCACTATACAATCTAAAAGAACAGGCCGGTAATAAACGTCATCCATAGAAGAAAACATGAATATGTCGTAATCAAATCCAATCCTCAATTTTATTTAAAATTTACTGCGACGGAAAAATATTTAAAAAACGTAAAAATCGAAAAGTTTATAAAAGTAAAAAACAACAAATTAACTTTTATAATAAAAAGTAAAAACAACAAATAAACGAACAACAAATACTAACTTTTTGTAATAAAAAGTAAAAATCAATAAACAGCTTATAAAATAAAAATGCCGGTCCAGTACGGAGCGTATAGGTGCTTCGAGCATGGAACTTTCGCGAGGTGTCCGGGTGGCTGTGACCCGCCCTGCATGAGACGATGCTGTGCCCCCTGCGTGCAAGGCTGCTGTTGCTGCCCCACAGGACCGTGCTGCAACTGCCACAGTGCAGAGCGAAGATGCTGGTGTCGTTATATTGATCATTAAAATATGAACCTCAAGACTGTGCTGTTCTATAATAAAAATGTGTAAAAGTCATTCGTTTGTGTTTCTTTGTTCTAAGATGATTTTCTCGTATGACGACTTCAGGTAAAGGAAACGACGTTAAGATGCAAAATCTGTGTCTTCACACACACCAATGAAAGATACTTTTAAACAGAACTTGCTTTCAAATAACCCCCCAGATATACCACTATCCCCACCCTTCACATAAACACCAGATCGAGCCGCAGAATAATTCAGACTTTAATTTATGTACTTATACAAAACACATACAGACTCCATGCCTTTTTCCATGGAGGTAGGCAGAAAGTATATAAAAGTCGTGCCTACCGTATTAGATATCTTCACAAGCTTTCACACAAGAGGTCTAACAAACAGTCTTGCCAAGGCTAAGGGGTACCTTATTTCCCAGTACTAACTGTGCTGCGGAAGTCGCTCCATGTTAAATACTGGTATTCAGCTGCATCTGGTAAGACTGGAAGCCGACCCCACCATAATAGGGAAAAGGCTTGGTGATGATGACAAGCCTTCACACAAGATACAATGTCCCTTTTTTAACAACCGACAAAAAAAAGGTGTGTTATAAGTTAAACGTGTGTATCTGTGTGGCTGTCTGTGGCATCGTAGCTCCCAAACAAATGGACCGATTTTGTCTGTTTGCAAGCTGACGTGATCGAAATGGTACTCCCTTACTTCTCCTAAAAATGTTTGTCCGAAAATCATTATCCATAACACGTTTGCTATAAACATCAGTAACCATAATGTTCAAAATCCCGAAATTTTGTTTAACATAATTATCTTTAGTTCTAAAAGTATTCTGTCATAATATCGAGTACTATAATTATTGAATCTCCTAATTTTACAAGACCTAAAGTCATATGTCCTAAGTATTGTGTTAAATAATGTGTATTATTCCGAATGTTCATTTATAATAATTTTTTTAGTCTTCAAAAATATGCTAATAAAAAAAATTGGTTTTAGTGACAGTAACGAATCGCTGTAAATCCAACTCCACGCAGTCTTGTCTGCCCTACCCCTAGAGTGTAATTTAAAATCGCGTAGGCGCGGAGTGGCGAGGCGGCCCGCGAGTTGAGGAGCAGGTGGTTGTAACACTCGCCGCCGCGGCTGAGGCTGGCCGGCTGAGCCGGCCAGCAAGCCGAAGCTGCGGTGGTGAGCGTTAAACCCATCTGCGACGATAAACTCGCGAGGGACCGCCGGAGCGCCGCAGTGCCGGAGCCGTGACAGAAACCGTGCCTGCTGCATGCTGCATGATTGCTTGCATGCTACATGCTGCGTGCTTGCTTGCATGCTGCATGCTGCGTGCTTGCTTGCATGCTGCATGCTTGCTTGCATGCTGCATGCTTGCTTGCATGCTGCATGCTTGCTTGCATGCTGCATGCTTGCTTGCATACTTGCTTGCATGCTGCATGCTGCATGCTGCACGCTGCATGCTGCATGCTGCATGCTTGCTTGCTTTACAAAAACCACATGTTCACAATCAACTGCTTTATTAAGTACAATGTATAATATATTTATTTATGTATAATAAAAAAAATAAAAAAAGAATTAATTAATAATTAATTCTAAGAATATTATTATTTTAAATTAAACATTATGTAATTTGAATTTAGGACTAATAACTTTTATAGAAAACATTTTTATGTCTTTTGTATATTATTGATTGTTATACTTATGACAAACGGATTTAGGACATATTATATTAAGGGATTTCAATTTTATGGCATGTGATATTATGTGATGTTAAGTTCGGGTGAATTATCATTCGGACAAATGATGATTAGGACAAAAAAAGTTATGGCACTTTAAATTATGGATAAAAAAGTTAGGTGACACAATAGAGAACCGATCGAAATAGTTTTAAGCTATAATTTGTGAAGATCTGCTTAGGCGTTTGAAGATCATTAGCTCATTTCCTACTTGACAAAAGGGTCTATTGATTTGGGTGTACTGTTTTTCGGTGGTATTTCCTGATTCCCAAGACATAGGTAACCTTGAGCCTTGACCCGAATACAATTTCCGTGAATGTGAATGAATTATGGAGATAGTCCTGATCGTAGCGTGTCTAATAGTAAGTTTAAAAGTAAGATGCCCAAGTCAGGATCACCAGGATGGCAACATATATTCGTTTTCAGCGGTACCATAGTTATATTTTGCGAGGAACTGTTATATTGACATTGGTTTAATTACATGTAAACCATCTGTTCCAAAATCGATACGGACTGACGGTATATGTGTATCATATACTTGATCCCGTCGAAAATGTGGCCAGATGATCTCCGTGATAAATCCCATTTTGCCATTTACTAAATAAAACCTTTGAAACGTCAATGTTAGATCTCCACATCACTTTAGCTCCTACGAGTATTTTTAATACTTTAGAAAGACCTCCTGTTTTATTGATATCATCAGGTATGATCGATTTCGGTCTTTATTACTTTTTCGTGTAGCATCGATAAGTTGATCTTGCGTCTTTATTGTATAAATAATCGTCCCTTTATTCTAAAAGTACGCGAGAACCTCTTCGTAATGTTTAGCAACTTGGTCGTTCGTTGTATAGATTCTTAAAGCTCTCTCAATCGAAAATTCATTGCTAACTTCTGAAACTTTTCTCTTTATCGTTTTGTACTGGTAATTTTAGGAGACAGTGTAGAGTAGAACTATCGACAAATCGTGCTGCAACTCCAGTAAGCACTGACTTTTACTACTGGTTTTCCATAACATTGGTTGACTTGATTTATCAACAAATTGATTAGAAAAGTTTTCACGGTGCCTGCTCCACCAGTAACAAAAAAAATATCTCGTTATTTATCTCCATTAAGTTGTTTCCTAATGCTCTCCGTGATATGAATGAATAATTGTCTTTGTGCACGGCTAAGAACAATAGTCATATGACGTAAAAATCTCCCTGACCATGGGTATCGGATTGGAAAATCGCTAATCCTGAAGGTCCAGGATAATGGGACAGACTATTTTAATTATTGCATTGTCATCGGTCCTCGATAACTGTGCAAAGTTTCAATTTAATCCGAAGTTTTGAAGTGGGTCAAAATCATGTTCGAAGATTCCGTTACATACATACATACCAAGCTAATAAAAGAGTGTTAAAAATAATGAAATTTTTGGTAAGAAAATCTTTGCAAGGTCCCAATAATTTGTTTCTTTTCCAAAATTCTAGGATCTTTCCAATTATCCTGGGATAACACATTAGCAAGTGAATATATTATGAACGTTATTTCTCTTTCAACAGTTCCCCAATTCCACCAAACGTGACTGACTCGAAGGTGTGGGATGAGCTGCCTTGCTTCAACGCATCGTCTTCGGACCACATCGGGTACACTCGGCTGGACACCTACCGGGTTGCGTTGCTGACCTTCGTAGGGGCCATGGGGCCTTTCGTCTTCTTCAACGTGCAGAAGACAAAGTATTTGCAGCTGTTCACATCTGGGATGAGGTGGCTGGGTGAGTTGGTACTTTTTTTTGGTGAAAAGCTATCCTGTTCTCCCAGTTGGAGATTTAAGGTATTAACATAAATTTTATTATTAAAAAATATTCAAGTTCACCACGTGGGCCCGATGTGGATTTTCCCACTCTGTTCTTAGGAGAACAAAACCTCAACAACAACTCTCAAAATTATGTAGGCATAATTTTGAGAGTAGTGTTGTAGTGACATATTATATTAAACATTACATTGACCTACAGATTAGGTACCTACACTTTGGTTCTGCGGTTAATGCGGAAAGTTTTTCTCATTCATTATAATAACATAAATTGTAATCGCTAATAATACGATAACTAAAACATTAAAATATTGATTAATATAATAAAGGCCTATTATCGCCTAACAGCTACAAATCAAAACCGACACGACTAAAAGTAGAGCAACATTCTTCTTTACGAACCAAAATCGTTCACATTCGTTTAGTTAAACTAGATTATTATGGCTACAGAGGGCGCCAAACTAGTGGTTCAGTTCTGGGCCGTCACAATTTAGATTGCTATCGACACGATGACGCTAAGAAGAGGATGGCCTAGTATAGTCCTTTCGCCGGAGGATGGTGCGGGTGACATAACATGAATCGTCCCTTTTCAATAAATTTAGGTGCTACAGTTATTACAAATTCCGTATTTTATGACTATGGTATACAGGGTGCAGATAAAGTATTCAGTCATGGTTGTAAATCAGGGTATCGTTCAAGATTGAAAAGGAACGATTCATTGTAATGTCACCCATTGCATCAAAGGAACCAGAAAGCATTCCTGCGATGTACTCTGTTTTGATGTAATCGGGTAAAAAATTGTTGAAATGCTGTTTAAAAACATTACAGTAAGCTCGGTCCGTGGTTGACTATCACTAACCAAGACTAGACCTATCTCAAACAGAAAAAAAAACAGTCATCAGCTGGGTCCAAAACACTGGGAAAATTACAAGTGGATTAGGCTAAAAAAAAAAACTAAATTAGAATGTTTATACAGCAACGATAAATGACCAATTTTCATCAGATAACGTAAATATAATTATTGCCTTAGTTATCGACGCCGTTTGATGTAAACAGCATTACAAATATCCGGTTTGTAAAGTAAATAAGTAAATGAAATATGAATGTCGTAGTTTCTGAAAAAAAGTTACAAAATTCCGTTATCGCTTGACCGATTAAATCTAGTGTGTTGATGTTGATAAGTCCGACGATATGAAGGTTCATAAGATTATCCGAAACATATCTGATACATACTTGTTACAAATGGATTTGAATAGATTTGAAGAATACTGTAGACGTAACAGACTTGAATTGAATGTATCAAAATGTTTCCACAGGACTTTTACTCGTCTTTGTCTCGTCAGAAATCTATAATTGATTCCACATATAAGCTCAACAATATCAATATAGGCAATGTAAATAGTATTAGGGATCTTGGTATTTTACAAGACAGCAAGCTACTCTTCGATCAGCATATTGACAGTATAGTAAATAAGGCGTCAAAAGCACTTTGTTTCATAATGAGAACCTCAGTATGTTTTCGATCACTGAAACCGATCAAAGTATTATATTTTTCGTTCGTACGCAGCTATCTTGAGTATGCATCACAAGTCTGGAACCCTCAATATGGGATCTACAAGTCTCGTATTGAGGGCATCCAGAGAAAATTTCTTAAGTATCTTGATTACAGGGCAAAGCAAGTTTCTGTAGATTACACTCACCGATGCAGAAGGTACCATTTTCTACCACTCGACCGTAGACGTCATATCAATGATGTGTGCTACTTGTTCAATATCGCAAATGGTTCCATCGACTGTCCTGAACTTGTCTCAAAATTAATGTTACGCACTAATCAGATGGGACTGCGACAGCGACCACTTCTACAAGTACCCTATGCAAACACTAATTAAAGGCGTAATTAATACTTTCAGAGAGCCAGTCACAGTTTTAACGAAATTTCTTATGAACCTGGCATTGACCTATTCTGCACCAATGCAAGCACAGTGAGGAAATTGTTAGCAAAGCCATTTTTTGTACATGTGACACCTACCTGCATTTGAACCATTTATTGTTAATTTTAGCTCAAAATAAAAATACAATGAAGCAACTTTGAGGAAGTAAGTGATAGTAGTATTAGGAAGTAACAATTTTGTATTTATTTGTGGAAGCTTGTAATTAGCAATTTAGTTATGTATTTTTGTTATTATAATGTTATTAGTCTGTAAGCATTCCCAAAATGTTAAAAATAAAATAAATAAGGAAATCCGTTTTTTGATAAGCTGAGAATTTCAGGTGGTAAATACTACAAGCACGCCACACCTGTGTTTGCACACAAACTTGTGCATAATAATATCTCCTGCGTCGATGTCTAGTTTCCCCATGACCGTCATCGGCCAGGAAGACTATGCTGCCTTACCAATAACTATGTTTATTTTGTTACAGCATTTACAATAATGATCTCAATGGCGATACACCTGCTAGTCGGTCGGGGTCCGCAGGGCCACCCGCCTGCCTTCGACGTCACCGGCATGCCCACGCTATTCGGCGCCTGTGTCTACTCCTTCATGTGCCACCATTCACTGCCCGGACTCATCGCACCAATCAGAGGCAAGACAAGACTTGGACTACACCTGTTCTTCGACTACGCAATAATAGCCATGTTTTACCTACTCCTGGCGTTCACTGGAGCGTTCGCCTTCGCACATTTAAATGATTTATACACTCTTAACTTTGTACCCACAGACAGCGACAACATATTCCTAGAAATTGTCGAGTATTTCCTCGCTTTGTTCCCAGTTTTTACACTGTCTACCAGTTTTCCAATTATAGCTATTACGCTAAGGAATAATTTACAGAGCTTGTTCCTAGATACGTCGAGACTTGAATCGTACAATTTTATTTTGAGAAAATGTATTTTCCCTATAGTTACAGTGGTGCCTCCAGTATTGCTGACTTATTTTTTGGAGGATATAAGTATACTGATAGAGTTTACAGGTTCGTACGCGGGTACCGGTATCCAGTACTTCATTCCGACGTTTCTAGTCGTGTCTGCGAGACGCCACTGCACAAACTTACTAGGTTTAGGAGTAGTGAATAAGTATAAAAGTCCGTTTTCCCACGTTGCATGGGCTATTTTCGTCCTGCTGTGGTCATTCGTGTGCATAATATTAGTGTCAGTACACATATTTGAGAAGAATTCATGACATTCATTTTAAGATGATATATGTAAGAGAATTTGGCAACGTAAATGAAATATGAAGGAGTATTCACGCCATTTTGTAAGATTTCAATTTCGAATGGGTTTCAAGGCAACATGGATGCGTTTTTAGAAAAAAAAAATGTAACAATAAGATTTTAAATGGCTAATTAATGTTTTATCAAGTAATTTAAACAATACTCCATGCGAAGTCTGGTGAAAAGACAATATGCTTATGTGTTCATTTCATATCTCTCTCTTCAATGCTGTTTTCATGGTGTAATTAATATGGCTTTTATAATAACAGTTGTCGATGGCACAGCCTTTGTATTTTTGTAACAATATTACTATTTGCCCTAATAATCAATTAATCATATAACGTATTATAAATCTATTTTTTATGTTCCAATACGACATAATGGCTAATCCTACTAATATTATAACGCGAAAGGTAAGTATGGATGGATGGATGGATGTTTGTTATTGTTTCACGCAAAAACTACTGAATGGATTTGGATGAAATTTGGCAGACGTTAGTTTATAACCTGGATTAACACATAGGTTACTTTTTATCCCGGTAGTACAATCCCGTGGGACAGTGACCGAACTCCACGCGTGCGAATGCCGCGGGCATAGTCTAGTATGTAATAATAGTACATTGTTACCCTAGGGGTGAAAGTAACTTATTTAGTCCCGAGACGGGGTAGTTCGAGGGACTAAATAAGTCTTTAACCCGAGGTAAACACTGTGCTTTTCATAACGAATACAAGGAAAGTAAAAATAAAAACATGAATCAGGTAAAGAAAAAAACTTTTCCCGCCCATATATTGTTTTTTTTTATGTGGTCAGCCAGCTATTCAGTCATTATTTTTCATTTTCATCATTGAAAAAATGGTGTACATTTTGCCCAAATCTATGTTATTTTAAAGAAATTGTTTAAACTAACTTCTACTTTTACTAGGGTAACAATGTACTATTTCGTATCAGAATAAAATGTCTTAGCTGCTGCAATATGAATTTGATTGTCTGAAACGATATCTAGTTTGTTAGGACATATATCCTGGATGGATTAACGATTAATGGTTAACCACTATAATCTATGTTACCTTGTTCCAAATGAATTCGTTAACTGCTTAATAGTTAGGCTAAATATGCTTGAATACGATAAATTGTGAATGCACAAAATATTCTCATAATTTATTTAGTAATTGTAAGTTTGAATCTAAGTATTGTGTGATTCATACTTATCCATATAAAATCGTTCGATCGACTACGATGTAGCATTTCAGGTACATCGCGATAAAGGGCTGACGCTGTTATTTGGGCATATACGTTGTTGTTGCTGTTGTTTATGGAAACAATCGCGTATCCGTACCGGACTTTTTTATATGGAAATTATATATAATTATGCTGCAACATGATGCTCGTGTAAAAGATTTGTTTCTTGGCCTACACTTTCCTCGAAATGGTTTTCTATGACAATACACATACAGGCAATGTTTTTCAAGCAATTTACTATTTATTAGTTATGTTGTATATTCTAAAGCCTTTTTAATAAAATGTGATTATAGGTGGTAAATTAATGTTTGCGGATATATTCAGTGTTGTACTTAAATTCATGAAAATTTTGTAAAAATATGCAGGTACATCACAGTCATGACAATTTTTGGTCTCTAATTTTTTTTTTGAAAATTACGAAGTTAAATACGATTTGAAATACGTGTATAATAAAACGTGCATTTAAAAATAACCGTATGTTTTTTTTAGACTTTCTTTAGTTGAATTATATTTTGTAGTTCTTTTAAACTTTGATTTTGAATGCTAATGGTGCCAAATCTAAAGATTTATTTACATATTTTTATTTATAATGTTTTTTATATTTACATATGCATGTTTGTTTATTATATTTTTATTGTGATAGAGGAATCAATTAAAAGAAACATTATACAAGGTGTTGTTTTGCATCCTCGTCAAATTCAAGGAAGTAACTATGCTAACGATTCTCGTCCTGAATCAATAATAAAATGGGTAGGTAATTTTTTTTTTCTTCGTTACGGATATCGGTAAGTGTGAACCACCCGTGTTTTAAACGCGGCCCGTCTGGTTCTTGCCTTATAACCTCGCTTACACACATACAAACAATCTCAAACGTTTATTTCATAATTTCTTAGTCCCTAAACCACGTTAAGAGGGTTATTCTGAAATACTGACAAACTTAAACAACCAAAAAAAAATCAGCGTTTATTAATAATTAACTGGTTGCCGTAATTTTAATTGATTATTTATGTCTTTCGTGACCACCCCCTGAAATTTGACGAGGTTGCAAAACAACATCTTGTATAGTGTATAACATGCGAGTTAATTGTATCGACTGACTATTAATTTATTAGCAGTACAAAATATTTTTATATTAATAAAGTATCCTTACGTGTTCAGTTGTAGTTTATTTTTCTATGTCCCTGTAATTTAAATACGTCGACGAAAACTTGATCTCATGATAGAGATGGGAGGTGGTCTGATGATAAAAATTGTATAAAATAATATCACGCCTTTGCCCCAAATGGATATGCAGAGGTCAACACCCACATTTCACCAGCCTATTATCATAAATCTAGACACAGGGCTGACATTGAAATATTCCAGATGGAAAATCTATTACGACCTACAACATTACGAGCCTTATAATTACTAGTTAGTGCACCACCCATGATCCTTTGTTCCATTGGTCGTTGGGTTGGGTCAAATCGTGACTGCTTGCCGTTAAAAAAATTATGAAGACTATAATATTGCTCATTTTAATACAATTCTTACCTAAATTCCGGTTTTTTTTTAATAATCAACCAATATTCCGGAGGAGTGTCCATATTAATATATACGTTTCGGATCAATGACCCCAATTCAATCTACTCCGATCACTGCTTATAATGCAAACCATTGTCTAAGTATAGTTACCGTTGCTGTACCCACGTAGCTTCCGCTTCACGCTCCGATTGCCAATGCTCACTGCACCTTACGAATCACAATAACATCAAGTTGTGGTGAAAAACAAAACGCACAGATATAATGTTGAAGAATTATTTATTTTTTATCATTATACATAGTTGTCACTTATCTCGCGTACACAAGCGACAAAAGCCTTCCATAGCTCAATTGACTTTGGCATGAAGTTACATTGTATTTGTGCTGCCGCTGGCGCGGCGTGGGCCGTATGGTTTAATACTATAAGCACTAACGAGGAAGAAATTTTTCTTTCTAAAACAAGAGTGAATAGAAAATTAAAACTAATTTCCAAAATATCACTATTCAAGCGCGAATTACTGGGTAGCACTTGCAATTTCATTATTTATCGGGAAATTTTAGAATGAATACTAATAATGTAATGTTAGGTGACACGGTAAGTAACACGTTGCTTTTGTAACGTTCGTATTTGGTGCGGAAATTAATTGTCCAAACATCTACTTGCACTAAAACTAAGAGTGTAAAAAAATTAATCGATTTCATACATTGGTAACAAGAGAAAACAACATTTATTTAGGATCGATAACATAGTGAACATGTGAAGAGTCGCATGTGGAGCTCGTACACTGCAACGTCGACTATGCTAGGTAGTATGTACTGCTGGAGAGGAACTGCGCCAATATGACCGCGACGGTGTTACTACATCATTATTACCATACTAATTAATATTTCCCGCGATAAAAACAAAATAAAAACAAAACTATAATTACATAAAAATGAGTGAATGCATTTTTTACATACAACATTACACATACATAAAATAGACATTGATGAGATACTCGTAATACTCGTACACCATTCCCTAATATTGATAAGTAGGAGCTTCAATAGTAATATTAAATAATATTGGAATCAGGAACAAAATGTTCTAGACGTTACATCTAAAATTATCTGTCTTTATTGTATTATATAATAATATTAGTGTAGCAAATATTCGAATGACAGCAAAAAGCTTTGCTTCGTAAAAATTGTGTAATTTCAATAAGTACTCATAATCTAAACATTATAACGTCGAATGTTGAATTAAAAGTAGACATTACTTTGTAACAAATAAATAATATTAATCTATGCTTTCATAAATCTAAGAATCATACCATTCGCATTAAATCGAACATTTCATTTAGAATTTGATTATCATTAATTTTAGAGAGGACCGGTCGGTTTCATATCATCCGGTAATATGAACAACTAGCCCGAAGTGCGCATGCACAGCGTGGCGACTCCGAGCTCGCGACGCACGGGGAGACAACATCGACGAGCCAGCCGAGGGTAGCTCAGAACATCACAATAAATAGTATGACTACAATATATTTTTGTGTGCCGCCGTCGGGAGCGCGGCGGGAGCTCGCTGGCGCGGCTATAACGTGCTCGGCGGGACGGCGATGTCGTGTCGCCGCAGCGCCGCGCGGAACGACTCCAGCGACGAGCGCAGCGTGAGGCAGAACCCGCGCGACGCGGGCACCAGCGGGAAGTCGGGCTGCAGCCCCGCGCCGCCCGCGCCCGACAGCCGCACCAGCCCCTCCAGGCGCGCGCACAGCGCCGGCGACTCGGCGCGCAGGTGCGACAGGATCTCTTCGCGGAACGGCTCCGGCGGGTTCATCAGCATCTTGCTCATCGACTGCACCAGCTTGAGCAGCACCATCTCGTTGTACATGCGCGAGTTCTCTTTGCCTTGTTGTGTACCTGCGAGACCAAAAAATAAAATACATATTGCCGCTGGACCCGGGTGACATTTGTAATCTCTGATAGTCGTTACGGGTACGACTCCTACCTAGGGATATCGTGTAACCCAGCAACATAAAACGATTAAGTACTGGATTTCAGCTGCAACTGCTAAGGCAACACCCAACACCAAAATAGTTGGAAAAGGGCTAGGCAGATGATAATGGTTCAAATAATAGTGACCTCAAATGAAGGTTCTCCCTTACCTTTCTGCTTCTCATAGCCAGCCTCGTTGAAGTAAGGCTCGGCGTTGAGAATGAGCCCCTGTAGCGACACGATGACCTGCAGCAGCGAGCTGTCCTTGCCCCACACCTCCACGCCGCGCCCCGACCACGTGCCCAGCAGGGAGACGCATACCTGCGGGGAAGGGAAAACGACGATACACATAATCTATACCTACTAATACTATCTGTACCCGACAATGTCGCAATGCACTTTTTCCTACTAGGGTAATTAGGGTAGGACCCTAATTATTATTACTTTGTGTAATTTATTTCATCACCGCTGCTGTCAAAAACGGTGAAGGAAAACATCGTGAGGAAACCGACATGTCCTAACTAAAAATTCGAAGACATGTGACATCTACCAACCTGCACTGAACCCGCGTGGTGGATTACAGCCCACTGCCTCTCATATGTCCCAGCAGTGGGAAAATAACAGGTTGATTATGCTCATGCTATGCCTAGAATATGCAATGGACCGTCCGTACCTTGCCGTCTTCATAGAGGTTAGGGTTGAGCCTGTCGGTGCAGTAGGAGTGGTAGTGGCACAGCGGCGGCGCGCGCGGGTACTCGCCGCCGAGCTGCACGTCGAACACGAACAGTCCGCCCTCGTACGGGGTCTTGGTGGGCCCGGCGATCATCACGGACAGCAGGTCTATGCGGTCCTCGTAGCCACGGACCCATACCTGGGAATAAACGTTGACTTTCAGTAAAGAATAAATTAGGTTCGGTACATATCTGACGATAAATGCGTTAGGCGTATCGCCGTTAGTATGATCGACGTACTAACGCATCATGTGTGTGAGGTTGGATGTTTTATTACCTATTTGTCTGTTCTAGCGTTACGCGGCCGACGATGCGTGGCGTATCTTCCGTCAGATATGTACCGACCCTAAGGGCGCGTTCCCACTATGTCGTGACGACAGATTATCGAGTCGTTTAAAGCGTCGTGGCTTGTATATTTAAATGGAGGTGTTCACATATAGGACGACACGATTAACTGTATTCCACGACTTTTTTCCGGTGATGAGTTTGTCAAGTCAATCAGTAGAATGGGAACAGCACGATAAGGCACCATAAGGCATTCTAGGCACAGTTGTTAATATAAATATTATTTTATTGAAGTTATGTTATGTCGTTGACAAAATCTCACACGACAGGTTTGTGGTAATAGTATTAGGTTCTTCGGAATTAGCGTTTCGTTAAACTGGCCACTAGACAGCCGGAACCTTTGACCATAGACCTCGACTCAAGTACTCTTTCTTTCCTCATAACCCTCGCTCCATATTATTAAAATGTATTAGTTATTAATAATATTTAATAATTGATTCACAAATAATTAATTTGAAATGCTCACCCCTGGTGGTAGATCACTCTTGAGCAGTTTGATCTCCCTCTTCACGGCCGAGTAGAAGGTCCTGGGCTCAGAAGGCTGCAGCATGGACAGTCGGAACCGATGGGCGGCGGGCGCAGACTCCAGTATGCAGAACCCTTCGCCACCTTCCTCTTTAGGCTCTTCGATCATGGCTGCAGGGCTCGCGGTGTCCATCTCAGCCTCGTCTGTGCCTTCTGCTGTCGCGAGGGGGGCTGTGTCGGGGACGACTGTGGATGTGAAATAAAATGAGTTCAGTCCAGAATAGTAGCACTAACATGAATACATTTAGCAAATTTTCGAAGTTTACTTCTCCAACGGTGTATAAAAGTATAGTTTTAATAAATTAGAATTAATGGTACTGATGACTATTGATACTGTGCAATTGTTTTTGTTCCTAATGCCCATTCAAAAAAAAAATTGTCGAGTTAAAATTACTTTATGATGAATGCTAGTATTATTACTTAGAAAGTGGTTGTAAAAATATCTTTCACTTCGAAAATAAATTACGTTTTATAAATAAATGAAGTTGGAATCGCTTGTGACTAAAAAAGTGATGAATTGAAATGTTGATGGCTGGAGAGGGAGAGAGAGAAAGAGAGAGAGGAAGACCAAAGAAACCATGGATGGATCGTGTGAGGAATGATATGAAAGAAAAAAGAAGTAAATGATAGCTTATGGGATTTCAAGCGAAAATTCGAATGGAAAAAATTGGTTGAGTGTAAAGTCAGTTTACAGACGATAGTTTAACGTGACAACGTCATAACAAAACATTGATGAAATGATTGCATACTTTTATGAATAAAATTGAATCATTTTTATTGAATTATGACTATTTTGTATGGATATGTACAAAGAAGGACTGAAATGAAATCTACAACTTAATGCACGACATGCTGGATAATTATACATAAAAACACGCACGCACAAACTCACATAAAAACACGCGCACACAAACACACATGCACGCACAAAATACACATCTATGCACTCATAAATACACACCCACGCACATACAAATACGTGCGCCCCTCACACATTGAGAGCTGCTTAATGAACTATCATTTAATTTCATTTCTTTTTATTTAAATTTTATCTTTATTCCATTCTTTAACTTCACTTTCATCATTGTTAACATACCATTTAAGGGAAGAGCGAGACAGCCCCAACACAAGTACTATTGTAACTTACCGGGGCTGCCTCAGTTTATGTAAGACACAATGTTTGAGAAGAAATAAACATTTTTGTTCTTTATTTTTTAATTTAATTGATTAATTTACTTTTATTTGCACTCATTAATTCAAATATGTCTATTAATTTAAAGAACAGATTAATTAAACTATAACTTTTATTAATTTTTGCTAATGCGGCGCAAGCGTACAATGAGCGTAACAGGACAACGAGTAATCCTTTTTTGTGCATGCAGCCGGCGTTTATCGATTTATTAGACGTTGTCACGTCAAAAAAAAAACGTGTTGCGCCCGACCAAGTAACACGGACCAAAGGCAGGAAGATGATGAATCTGACTACTCGCAGGGAAGGTGTCTTCTCTGCGAGTAGTCAGATACGTTGTTACATAGTTCAAGAGCCTCATTACTACTAATATCTCACCAATATCGTCCATCTTCTGCGCAGTGGCAGTGGTGGCATCCTTGACATCGGTCGCTTTGCCTGCTTCCGCTTCCTCCGCCATGCTGACCACCAGCGCGCCGTACTGACTATAATGTTATCAGATTTTATTATGTACTGAACTGTACGAGAATGTACAATGATCATCGACTTCCTAAACTAATTGATTTAAAGATTGAAACAATAGGAAAAAAAAACTAAGAAGAATTAATGTGATACTTCTAATCGGACTTGTTAAGTACAACAGAATCGATACGTTACCAAATTTTAGGTCAATTCCGATTCAGAATAATAAGCAGTACAAAATTATAAAAATAAACCAAGTCTTCCTACCCTACGACTTTGACAACTATTCGATGCTTCGAAGGTCATTGTACGAATCATAAATTATAACAAAACAGGATAATTACTGGGACAGAAAGACAGTTATCGATCAATGGATAAGACAGTAACCATATTATAACAGTAACATGCGTATCGTTATACAACAGGGGTTTACAAGGTTTAAAACTGGGCTTTTTTCACTATGACGAAACGAATAAACGATTGCAAAGTTGCATGTGCAAGTGGGAAAATTGGGTACTAATTTAAAATGAATTCAATTTGACAGATCTGTTCAACAACTAGCGCCACACTGAACCGCAAACGATTTTCGTCATAGCAAATCAGCCCCTAAGGGCCTTGCAACACTTACATTAAACAAATATATGGTAATATAATCGGTAAACTAACAATATCGGGTTTAATCGGAAATCAGAGAAATTAAGTTACCACTTTTTATAGAGTCATCTACAAAAACAACATAAAAGAATATAAAACATAAAAGGAAGGGGTAATATATACGCTGGCGAAAAAACATAAGTTTTACTAAATAGTGCTACAAAATTTGCCAAAGGGTAAATCATTCTACTATAACATGCTTAGTTATTTTTATTATAAGGCTGTTTTGGTCCGGCAGTTTTTTTTTTCTTTTTTTTTTTTATAAAAAGGTTTTCCCACATTCACACTATGGCCCGGTCAAAATAGACATTTCAATTAACAAAAACACGGAGCGAGTTGAATTTTGGTAGAGACCTTGACTCTCTTCCAAGTTAGAGTGGAGATGTGTAAAAGCTAGGATGTGTCCACTGAAGCTGTGCGGATATGTGCAAAGCGGTACGCCGGACATACATCCATGCAATGCAGCATTGCATATTATGCTCACTGCAGGCTGCTCACGTCACTCAAGTCGGGGCTTACGACGTCCAATAGGTAGATTGTTTAGGTTGCATGCACCGTTACAAACCGGGTGTTTATTCGAGACTTCGCAATAAGGACAGCTAAAATTGATAGCTACAGGAAAACGTTCTATATCTTTTACACTGAGTTTTAAGTCTACATTGAAAGCAAGAAATTTATTTCTATTGTAAAAAAAATAAACATGATACTAAATTATAAAGAATATTATATTTGTATACATTTGTTTAATATAAGTATTGAGCTAAGTTTAAGAGGGTGGAACCAAAATACTATGAAACGACTATCATACTGTGGCATGTGATCAGTGTGAAGAAATTGCCGCAAAGTCCTTTGAATTTCTCATTCTTTACCACTTTTTTTTTCGGCCCAGTTTTTCTCTAAATGTTTATTATATTACACCAGCATCATTATCGCAAAGCCCTCAGACACTTTTAATATTAATAAAGGACCTCATTATTGTATTTACATTATTTACAATACCATTTATATACAGGTGAGACCCCAACGACACAGTACGACATAGTGAAATGCATAACATAAAATAAATAACGTAAAAATATATACAAATGAATGAAATAATAGTTAACAACAAAAGCTTTTGGAAATCTGTACATGATTGAGTTAAAAATGTGCTGGAAATCAGTTAAACAATTTTATATATTATATTTTACCATGTTTTAATTTGAAATTAATGTAATATTTTAAAAGAAACCGAGTAACCGTCAAGTGTGACTGTGGTAATATAGTATGTCACCAGCTTTAATCAGCAATTTAAACTTTTTTTTTTACATACATGGTAGGCACAAATGGGGTACATACAGGATGGTGTTTTGGTCACCTATTCCCTGAAGGGATAAACCATAAAATAAAATGATATCTGTGTTCTTTTGCATAGGTGTTGACCTTCATATCACGAATGGATGTGCTGAAACTTGTTCAGTGTGACCATTATAATCACTGAACCACCGCCCTATATATATCATGAATACTTAAAACATATGTGGGATGTATACCGAAATATAATGAATTTATAAACATAGCAAAAGACATGTACAGAAGCCCAAATATAACAGAAAGGAATGTAAATAAAAAACAATAAAGGAGGCTCACACTGAAAAGTGGTAGACTAAGTTCTCCTCAGAGCCGTTTGTGATTTGTTTTCTCATTAAGGCGTTAAGGAAATCGGCCAACTCTTGCGGCCTTCTCCTGCGAAATAAATGTAACCTTTATTATAACTTACATAAGGTATAATTTTAAATGTGCCGTGGTGCCAGTGTGCAAAACTAATGATAACGTATTGCTACGGCCGGATCTGAGCACTATTGTCGCAAAAGTGTTACTCAATGAATACATGTTTGAGCTATGTAAGATCAGGTGGCGTACCATGACGTCTTAAAACATTATTGTTCCATTCTCATTCCAGAGTGAAAAAGAGACAGAGCTATACAGGTCGTCTAGCTCCATCTCTTTCCATATATCATAGACGAAACCTGGTAACCTTGCTACCGTCCATATAGGGCGTGGTCAGATCAAGTCACGAGGAGCTAAAAGGGGTTTGGGTAAAAGTGGCATTCTTTTTTTTAAGTCTGCGGCCCCTAAAGAAAAATATTTCATTAGTAAGAAGACACTAAGACATTATTTTTGGTCTATGAACAATTATTTCCAAAATGCATCGGAGCCGAGATATACATTTTTTGAGTGGGAGGGGGAAGGCCAAAACCTAAACTAGGAGGAATAGCGAAAAACACTTACAAGAAGTCTCAAGCCCGATTATGAAAAAAACTAAAACTAAAATTCAATATTCCTAGCTACGAATCAAACCCGTTGATTTTGAAAACACAATTCGATAGTGTCGCTGCTTAGGATAAAATTCAGGGAAGTAATGACATGCTCTGTTAGCTCTAATAGACGAACAACACAACACACCTCGATAAAATTTTTGGCAAAAGTATTTTAGGAGTCATTATTATTATATCAAGGAACGTAAACATTTGGGCCGCCATTCGAGTTTCGAATGCGTTTCAGTATCATTTGATCCACAGGTCCCGAACCCCTGAATTTGTTTAAAAAAAGGGTTTGGATAACTTTGTATTAACCAGTGGCATTTTTTTTTTTGACGGAAGCCGCAAAGATAATTGTTTCTAACATAGATTGGAATGAGTCAAACGCATTCCAGTATCACAAAACACAACACAACGACAGTGCTTTATATGGCTAAAATATAACCCGAACAAGTTAAATTACTCGTTAATTTCGTATTACACGTATGTTACTTTGAGTTGATTGAATTTAGGATTATTTGTTGTTGATCGAATTGTCGCTACGTAACTTAGTAGAAATTCTTTGTTTACAAAAAATATAGATTCTCGTGACGGGGACTATAGCTTTAACTGGTTCGTAGTGTGGTTATCAACTATTAGCGAATGGCAGTCATAATCATAGCTCAGCAACTTTTAAAACACGAAGCTATCTGTAGCTGAGCTAGAATTTCAATACTTCACAAGTTAAATTAAGAATAAGTTAGCTATTGTATAGTGCTCTTACCTCGATAATCAAACTGCAGTAGAGCTCAACTTACATTATTTTGAGCTCTTAATTAGACCACGCCCTATGAAATACTTTTATTACATCGTACAAGCTGTAAATGCACCCCTTCACGAAGCCGTCACCTAAGCATTGTTTCAAACTAAGTAACTCTACGCAAAAATGATTGCTGGAAAACTACTTTCTTTTGCGTGAAAAATCACGGTTTACGGTAGGACTCAATATTACGTACTCAAAACATTGTGCTGATGATGATTGAATAGTACAGGAGTGATGGAGGAACTTATTATAAAACAGTTGGAACTTGGTCCTCCAATATCTCCGTAACTAGAAAGTTCCCAGGTGTGGTCCAGGTGGCCTACCATGACGTCTTAAAACATTACTGTTTTACTCCTTTTCCAGTGTGGGACAGAGATGGCGCTAGACATCCTGTATAGCTCCGTCTCTTTCCCACACATGAATAAGAGTAAAACAATACTGATTTAAGATGTCATGGTAGGCCGGCAGAACAAATAAATAATGGCAATAAAAGAGAGAACAAAGGCTTTTCGGCTTCGTTAAGGGTCTTTTACACCCATTAGACTAAAATCCGGCCATTGCAAAAAAACAAAGCTGTTCTTGACAGCTCTAATAACTATTCTCCTGGTGGTCTAGCATGACGTCTTAAAGCAGTATTGTTTTAATCTTATTACAGAGTGGGAAAGGGATGGCACTAGACGTCCTCTATAGCACCGTCTCTTTCCCACACTGGAATAAGAATAAAACAATACTGCTTTAAGACGTCATAGTAACCCCACAGGGCAGTAAATCAAGTTATTGGTCAGTTCGCAAGCTAGTGCAGGGGCTTACCGGCTAACTTCGGTGTGTGCCTTGATGAGCTGAGCGTGTATGAGTGAGCACAGTTTGTAGCACACGTTCTTGCCCTGGCCTTGCTCTCCGTCGGATTCTGTAGTAGCTGGTAACACAGGAAATCATGTTAGCTTGGAGCAGCTAAGGGCTGAAAATTTAGTCTAAACCGAATCTTTTTTTTTTAGTCTTCCTCCTCCTCAAGTCGTGCTCCTCATTACTGAGGGTCGTGATCCACCCTTTCAAACATCTTTTTCATGACTATGTTTCGCCATAGCCTGTCTATTCTTGGCCAAGTGAAGCGCATCGTGGAATTTCATGTCAAGAGCAGAGCTTGTCTGGTCGGACCATTTTTTTTAGTAGGAGAATATCATTCTTTTTATTTTCGATGGGCTTGCAAAATAAATACGTAGTACTTCTAAGAAAACACCTCAATTCGATATTTGACTCGCATAAGATCAGACTGAAGATTTTAGTTATGATGAAAATCTTTGTCCGTTTAGTTACTATAATATACGGACGCCCAAGCTTGCTGCAATGGAGAACATAAAACATGCGAGTAAGAGGGATCTCGACAATTGTGTTAACTTGCTCTATCGTGAGGCCCGGTTTCCAACGAGGCGGAGACGAGTCGAGTCGAACGGAGATCTGTGAAAGATTCGACCAATCACAGGAGAGACGACCGACGCGATGTGGATCTCACGAATGTGATTATTCGATTCCTACACGTCTCCACTCCACTATGGTGGAAACTGGCCCTTATATTACCGCGCTTGCCACGAGCGTATCGGAATAAAATGGAAATTAATGCGTATAACGTTTAATTAAGGTTACACATAGAATTACATCCTCAAACTACAGATCTGTCATCATCTCAGGCTCAGGCAGGCTTCTTCTGGGTAAGCTCGAACCATCGTCGAGTTTGTCTCTGTTATCTCTGACGTAGACTAGAGTCAAGAGCAAACCCATCGCAAATAATAATAACAAATTTCTAATAAATTCTTTAGCCTTATTTAAAAAAAAAATATAACTTTTAAAAAAAATATTTTTCTCTCAAACCTGTTTTTCCCAAGATTTTGTGTGTTGATACATATAACCCACTTTTTAGACAAATGTTTTTGGTATCATTGTGTCAGCAAAACGCTGACTGCTAAGTCACAGGATCTCCTAATTTAGGAGGGTAACTTTATATGAATTGACTTCTGTATGAATTTCAATTATTTAAAAGTCATAAATAATTGAAATTCATACGACCTAGTATTTAAGCAATGTTGAAGGTTTTTTGTATAAATAAAGATTCATATTGATTTAAGGTTCACTCACGATTATCACCAACAACGGCACCGTCTAGTAGTGGCACAGCAGTGTTCGAGCCGGTGGCCTGCGCCGACTCTATATTTAAATGCAACTGTTTCCTCGACACGGTAGACTCCACCTAGAAAATATATTTAAAATTTATTTAAAATCTGCCATTCTTCGGAGCGAATATATGTAGAAGATATAACACAACATCACACCTGTAATCCTCAAAGTGTTAGGCAGAGGTGTAAAATGTATGGTGCTATCAGGCATGTATAGCAACTTCTCTTTCTCAAAATGCATACAAAGAAGGCATTAAACTTTGAATTATGAAGTGTTAAAAACATAATTTGATTACATTAACACCTAGCATACCCACCTCTCGTTGTTATACGTAGCTATAGATGACTTGCATACTGTTTTTTTTTTTTTTTTTACTTGGCAGCTTAAGTGTTTATCTACACCTCGTAACAAGAACACACACCTGCATAGCCTCCACAGTAACATTCGACGCAATGATGGCCCTCGTTCCATCGCTGCACATGAACGGCTTGTCCATGTCCTCGTCCACGAGCATGGGGTCGGGCGGGGGCGAGGCGGGGCTGGCGGCGGGGGCGGCGGGGTCGGCGGGCGCGAACAGCCGCGCGAGCTGCTCGTGCACGCGCCGCTCGCCCGCGCGGGGCGTGATGGCACCGCGCTCGCGAACGCGCTCTAGGAGACCCTGAGTGGACGAAGAAACGATACATTTGCAGCTACAATCAATTTACACTTGCTTTGGTGAAGGAAAATATCGGGAGGAAACTAGCATGCTTAACAGATATTTCTTGATGGCATGTTAAGGCAAGTTAGAGGCCCATGGGCAGCATAAAAACTCTGACACCTGGTTAATAGTAGTAACCAAATGATAAAGAAGGAGAAGCTCAAGTACTGAGATGTGGTGGACAACATAAGGTCACGTCCGTTTCCCCGGAGCAAGGTGAAGGTGTAGGGTGTATGTACCAGGTGTAATAGTACACCCACATTTCACCAGTCATGTTTAAGAGCGCACCGAGTTTCTGGCGGTAGGTATCTATGCGCTCCGTGTATGTGTGCGTAAGACGGACCCGCGCGACGCTCCGGGAACAGTGGCGGCTCTAGTTATAATGGGCGGAACGCGCGCTAATTTAGGTATTTCCTTCATATTATTAAAACCAATACACATGTTGAAAATCTAAAATGTATACGTTATAGACAACATGTAGTTTTGTTATTATTTAAAAGCTGATAAACCTTCCGTGAAGGTTTTACGCCGTACCGAGGATTTATTTTCTTTTTTAGAGATTACTTTGACATTATTTTCTATCGAGAAAACTACAAATAATCGTGTTTCTAAAGTGTATGATTTATAGAGTGAATCCTTGAATATTTTACAAATTAATTTCATAACTAAAGGTTAAGTAATAACGATGCAGCAAGGGATAATACGAACGGAATTATTTCGAAATTACGTATCGTTCCCTCGGTGCAAGTCTCGCGTAATAAGGGGCAAGCCTATTGCCATCAACCGAGCACAAATTCTGACTCTGTGGGTCATTCTGATAACTTCCTTATGAAAAAAAGGTAACAACACACAACTTGCGAGTTATTCCAAAAGGTTTCATGATGTATGATGTGTATAGTGTTGGATTCAGCTTAAATCGGATACAAAAAAACTTACCAAAAAGTGATCCTCATGAAAGAAGGATGTTCCCATTAAGCGGTCTAAAAATCGGCAATCTTTGTACAAGTTTAACAGCTTGCGCATTATCTGAAAATAACATAAATCTTTAGAGAGCTTATGTTTATAATTTATATTCACATGTATCATTGGATAAGATATTTTACATCACAAACAGAAAAATACATAAAATATTTTAGGGGGAATGGGGAGACACCCAGGAGTGGGACAATTCAGGTACACAAAAAAAAAAAACATTGGCAAGACTTTTTTGTTTTTCTTTTCTTTTTTTTTCCCTGATTGGTCGGATTTTCTAACGAAATATCATAATTTCATTTATATACGCGGTGAAAGCCGTGGACCCTGACATCGACACACAAACGGTTTAATTCGTATTAAAACGGCTGTTTCCTACAAAATATAAAAACCTCCATAACCAAGTAACTGGGTATTACGATACCCCTTAGTAAGACTGGATGTCAGACTTTTAGCTTCTGACTACTCGTAACGACTGTCAAAAATCTACAAATGACAGCCGGGACCAACGAGGCACAGAGGAAACTCGGTATGTAATTCTGTTCACCCATCCACGGACCAATTTCGGCAAGCACGGCTTAACCTTAAAGATCAACCCATGCGGCTGTTATTATTAAGCCACGAGCTCCTCATACCTACATTGCAATACCTACACGGTCAAAATGTATGGAACAGCTGTTTTTTTTTTAAATACCGATGAAAAATTTCTATGTGAGGTCCGTTTGTGCGACGATGTCAATTCCACCCTGTATCGACCAGTAATAAAACGACCTATATATTATTTTTACTGTATTTTATGCAAATAAATTATTCTTATTCTTTAAATCCGGGACTGCCAATAAAAGATTATAGTTAAGTTTTATGAAATAATCGCATTTTGCTACACGGGTCTAAATGAAATCGATCGAAGAGGCGATATAGAGGGATAAAATATGGACTAGACTTTAAGTCTTCGTTCACTTTAAGTCTGGTCCATACTTTATCCACCAGCAGCGCCACAGTCCAAGTTCATTTATATTATTTCATATATATTTAGACGTAAAAACGTGTCGCACTGTGTTTTTTAGTTTAGAATGCCAATAGTTTTAAATGTGTTTAACTTTTATAAAAATAGGGTAAAATTAAAATCTTAATAACAATTTAAGGAAAAAAATTAAAAGAGGAAGAAAATAAAAGAATAGATATTTTATTTAAAATCTTTAATATTCAAATAATGGCAACTTTCTCAAAATAAAAACAAAAATAATAAAAAAATATGATAATGTAAATAAATAAGTCATCAATGGAACCAAAAATGAGGAAGCCCACGAAGATCAGGTAAGATTATTATCAGGCAGCACTTATATGATTTTTTAAACTTCCTGATTCATCCAATATTTCCAAGCTTGGAGTAAGGACCTTTGAAACTATCCCAGAAGTCAATTTGAAAGATATGCATTGCTCAAAACCATGATTATATTTCATATAATCGTGACTCTGTAGTCCAGCACCGTTAGCGAGCACTTAATAAATCACACTGCACGATTTTCCAAGGCCTTGCGCACACCAGCCCGGCGCCGACAAAAGTATCCTTCGACATACTGACAGTGCATCCCGAAGTGCGCCCATGTTGCCGGATGCTTCGGGATGCCAAGGCGTCTTGCGGTTTACTGCACCTTCCTGCTGAATTTGAAATTATACCGCTCCCAACTTGAATGATTGTGCACATGAATGTGATGCATTTGAAATGATTACTAATGTCAAGCATTGCAGAAAAACAGCAACTCAAATTAGAACAATAAATCACTAGAAATTCTTGCTCGGAGTTCTGCCATCACCGCACTGAGACACAAGCTGACACGTCACGTCGGCATGCCGAAGCATCCTTTGTCACCGATCCCGGACATTACGGGATAAATGGAAATCTGAGTAACATTACACTCACGTTGTAATGTTAGGCAAGAAAAAGATACTTTTGCGGAGTCGGTCCGGGGCGCGCCTGGCCTCGCCACCTACCTCCTGCGTCTCGAGTGCGGGCTCTTTGACGAACAACGCGAGCAGCTGCTGCAGCGAGTCGTGCAGGCGCTGGATGAGCGCGGCCAAGGGCGGCTTTAACAACCAGGGCACGTCGGCCCCGCGCTCTAGTAGGCCCGCGCCCGCTAGTGCCACGTCCACCGTGGGCGAGCGTAGCCACCTTAACAGAGATAGTACTTTTACCTCTTGACTCTGTAACGTGGGGTGTTTAGCGAACATCTCTTCTAGTTTCCTCATGGCGATGCGGCCGCGCTCGATGTGTGCGGCCACGCGCGGCTCCAGCAGGCGCGGCACCTCGGGGGCCCCGGGGCCCGCGGGCCCGGCCCCGGGACCGGCGGGCCCGGCGCCGGGGCCCGCGTCCGCGCACGACCCGCACTCCGCAGTCGGCACGCTCACGGCAGCGGCGGCCACCACGACTTCTGTATTCAAAAAAATACAAAGATTTAACGACGAGTCCAAAAAAATGTGTATGAATTGAGTGGCGACCGTGACTCGGGAACAGTAAATCAGGAAGCCTTGGGGCTAAGTGGAGTGATATTCTTTCAGTTGGATTAAAGTAGTCGGGAAAGGAGTGCCACAGTGGATTGCCGAAAAAGACGAAGCGGGGAGGGATGCTGTGAAGCTGTGGTGCGACGGCGCTGCGTACTTTTTTTCACACATCGAAGCTTTTTCTTAACTGGTTAGAAAAATCCGCTATGGTTATAGGAGCAGCGCAGTACATACCGTTGTTGTGCGGCGCCTGGTCCTGCGGCGTGGGCGTGCGCGGCTCGGGCTCGTGCGCGGAGCTCTGCGTCTCCCACGAGTCCTCCGACGCCGAGCCTTCCGAGCCCCACAGTTCACCTTCTTCGCTGTCGTACTCGCCCACCTGATAATGACAGATCATTTATAATTTACTTACAGTGAATTTCAGAAAAAAAAGCGAAAACCCGAAAGCTACTAGAGCAAAATGGCCAAGTATTGGACGACATCCCATTTCATCGCGATTATTACTCACTAGCAACCTGTATTATAATAAAACAACTTATTGCATTAAAACCTAATAAAATGGGAGGGATAGCCTAACAATAATCTAATAAATGTTCTCAATTTGACTACATGTTAATTAATTGTAACTATTACCTTGTATAGATCTTGAGGCCAGCACATGCTCGTGTGTCCGTCTACCCACCATACTTTGACGCGGCCGGACGGAAAGTTGTCAATCACCTGAAAACAAATGATTTTTCGATATATGATCTTCATTTTGCAAATAGGTTTTTACAAACACTTTTCACGTCTTTTAAAAAAAAACTAGATGAGGCCGGTGTTTCGTACCTGACCACTCTGGGAAGAAAACAGCCGAAACAAATTCAGAGGTCACTGTCTCTTTTAAATTCCAGACATTGCTCAAGACATAATGAGGACCATGCAGATTACTGCCTGGGATGGTCTTTTGAATAAAGAACCACACAGACTTGAGTGGACCTGTCCAGTCAGTGCAAGCATTTTTCAGTTATCATGTTTAGGTTATCAAGATCTTCCCACTGCTAATATGTATATGTATGTATAAATCGTTGAAATGTCCAGTTACTTTACTGTTTTTGGACATCAAAATCACAACAGCTACAGTATTTTCAAAATTATTTACTTCTGACAGCAACAGTCATAGGTCTCGACTTCGAACCACAGACACCAATGATTTTTCGGATTCATGTGTTTATTGTATTACTCTCACTTGCTTTGGTGAAGGAAAACAATGTGGGGAAACCAAACCAGTATGCCTGACAGATATTTCACGACGGCATGTTAAGCCTAGTCAGAGGACCATGGCCGGTATAATTACGACACCAGCCTCCGTGTTCACAAACGCTTCGATTCGACAAGTCGTATGTCTATCTTGTTTTGGCATTAAGAAAGCGAGCGAGATAGACATACGACTTTCCGAATCGAAATCGAATCGAAGCGTTTGTGAATAAGGGGCCAAGAGTGTTTGTGCTTACCTGACCCGCAGTGCAGTTGGCATCTTCCCCGGTAAAGTTTGCAACCCTGATGACGACTGTTCCGGGTCGGTACTGGAAGTCTGGGTGATCCTTCAGGTCATACACGCTGACTTCGCTCTCATGCAGCATTTGTGGACTACAGAAAAATAAGGAGTCTGTAAGTGGTTCATCCAAGGGGGAAGGCTTTCTAATAGATTTTGACAGGTCTTAAATAGCTCAGCAATTGGATAGTAAAGGATTTTTTTTTCTATTGAAATTTGATGACAGATTACTGTCCAATAACATCGTTCAGATTGAATACAACACAGTGAAGGACGGGCGATTTTGTTATGGTTTCTCTTTTCATGAAAATTCTGACTAGTGTTGGCATTCGTGAAATAGATCCACAAGACTGTTGTAATGGGCTTTTGCACGACAGCTCGACGTATGTTGACTTATTTCTATACAAGGTGTTGTTTTGCAACCTCGTCAAATTTCAGGGGGTGGTCACGAAAGACATAAATAATCAATTAAAATTACGTTACCTAGTTAATTATTAATAAACACTGATTTTTTTGGTTGTTTAAGTTTGTCAGTATTTCAGGATAACCCCCTTAACTTGGTTTAGGGACTAACAAATTATGAAATAAACGTTTGAGATTGTTTGTATGTGTGTAAGCGAGGTTATAAGGCAAGAACCAGACGGGTCGCGTTTAAAACACGGCTGGTTACACTTACCGATTTCCGTAAAAAAGAAAAATTAATAAAAATTACCTACCCATTTTATTATTGATTCGGAACGAAAATCACTAGCATAGTTACCTCCTTGAATTTGACGAGGATGCAAAACAACACCTTGTATATATGTTAATGATGGCGCGCTAGTGGATACTTCAGTGTAGTTTGATTGTGGCGGTATAGATGTCGCCACAACAGTTTTAAAAATAATGTACAAGAACACCCAACAACCTACACACACTATCTCTATGTATTTTCCTTTAATAAGGGTTTTGTGTACATAGCAGAGCATATAACTCACACTGGCTCGTCAGCGCTGGTGTAGGTGCGGTACCAATGCACGATGGCTGTCCTCCCGTGATGGTCCACACGCTGGACCACGCCGTACTCTCTGTGCTTCAGCTGTTCAACACCAAGAATACATTGAAGATAGATATTGAATTTTACAGAAATACAAGTTGGAAGGGACGGGGGACTGAGTTTCGTTAAGAATTTCATGGCTCAGATAAAGAAATGTATATCTCGGAAACTGTGATTACAGAACCACATCTACTGCAAGTTCACGCAACACAATAAATAGACAATGCTTAATAGTTGGATGTGAGAACTCTGATCGTCTTTTAGTACCCAGTAATAAAGAGGTTTTATAACTTCAGTACAATGAAAAAACTTCGTTCCGACATGTTTTTTCTTTTCAAATTTATTTTGTAACCAAAGAAAAGATGGTGAAAAATGATACGAGGGAAAAAGGAGTAAATGATAGCATGACGAATGGCAGAGGAGAATGGAGGAAAACACATGTTACGCCGACCACAAATAAAATGGGACAAGATTAGAAAGAAGATGATTTTGTAACAAAAAAAAAACCTGGTTTTTTGCAAGTTGACACATAGTCATTAAGAGCAGTAAATGAAAGTACTAACCTGTTGATTCTCCTCGACGTTAGCTGCCCCGCTGACCACGAAGTCGCCAGGGAAACACTCCTGCCCATCCAAGTGATGGATCGGGTACAGTTGTGTGGATGGAATGCCCATTTCTATCGTGCCGTCCTGTAAATATATAGGGATTGTATTATATAACGAGCTAGTGTCTTGCGGACACGCCCATAGCGCGTATTTTGCGTATGGGTGGGAAAGTTATTCAACCCAACGAAGGTATCCCAAAAATAAAAGATAGGAAATAAATTCTTCCGATGGCTTCGCCGCAGAATGTGAACTGGGCAATGAACGTGCATTTGGCAAAAGAGAACATCACAAAATAACCACTTGGCAAATTAAAAATAGTTTAAAATAAAAGTAACAGGTATCAGTATCAAGAACTCCTTATCCGATTCATTTTAATAAATTCTGAATAATAAAATTTACACCATAATATTATGTTCCAAAATATAAATCTCCTACTTTATATTCTAAGTGACTTTATTTTATTTTTTTTTTACTAGAGAACGTTTTCGAAAATGTTTTCTAGTAACTTTTTAGACCTATGTATCCTGCTTATGCGTATGAAGTTTCATTAAAATCGGTTCAGTCATTTCGAAAAATAAGGACTTGAAAGTTTGAATGATATGCCGTAAGGCATAAACTGAAAGGCTCTTAAATGAAAATGACATTTCGAAAAAGTAACTTAGCGGAATTATTAGTATTTGAAAATTGGCTAACGTTTTGGTTCTATGTGTGTACACACGCCAGCACATCAAGCTACCCAAAACTGACAAATTTTCCCAATCAACCTCGAACCTAATTCTAACGATAAAGTGGTAAATCTATTAAAGAAATTTGACAGATTAGTTTGATGTGCTGGCGTCTGTACATGTACTGTGACATACCTGCCACACGACGTTAGCGCGGCTGGTGGTGTGCAGCGTCTCGACCACGACGCGGTCGCCCAGGCGCGGCGGCGGCGCGGGCGGCGCGCGGCGCACGGTGCGCTTGAGCCGCTTGCCGCGCAGCAGCCGCACGGCCAGCTGAGGGGAGCGCTTGCCGCGCGCTGACGCCGCAGATGAGCAGCGAGATGACCAGGTCGCGCCGCTGACGGGATTCAATACAATGTTATAACCAGATTGATTTTGTGTAAAATCTAAGAGCTATGCTATGATTAACACAGATTTTATTGAAAGTACGTACGATACAAAGAACACCGATAGTTATTGAGTGTCATTGACATGGTGGTGGATATAATTATCACTTAATTTGGTGAAAGGAAACATCGTGAGGAAACCAGCATGCCTGAGAGATATTTCTCGACGGCATGTAAAGCCAAGTCAGAGTCAACTCTGACACCAGGATAGGCACTAACCACACGATAAAGAAAGAAAGATGACAAGCTGACATTTTGAGTTGTGTTTAGAAGTCCAACACTAGGCCTATGTCAAGGGTTGCTAACTTTATTAACATACACGCCTTTTTCCGTGTTAAGCTGAAACTGCAAAAAAAAGAACCGGGTACGATGATTTGGGCGTGAACAACGTGCTCAAATAAACCATTAGGCTCAACTCACACCAAAAAAGCGTCGAAGCGCAGCGCAGTTTCAGTGTCATATAAATTTTAACTTTAATTTCATTACTATAATACTTATTATCGCATGAGAAACTCGAACGAGTCGCGCGAATAACTCCGCGCTTCGCTGACCTTCGCCGCTCTTTCGGTGTGAGTTGACCATTAGTTTATTTTTAAGGTTCATAGCTCACATAAAAAAATATATGTTAGATTGCAGAGTTAACCTTTGTTCGTCCTTGACTCTTTGACTAAAATATATAATTTGAAACCATATCTGAAACTGCTGCAGTTGCATCGTTGTAACAGACTTAAGGTTGGATCTTCTCTAAACAGATATATATTTAGATTTAACCGCATGAACTATGAGATCCGGGCAAAAGCCTCCAACCAAAAAATGCCTCGGTAAAGATTAACTGACCCTCATGGTGCGGCACATTACTGTACTCAGTCGTTACAAGTAGTCAGTGACCCGAAAGTCGGCCAACCAGTCTTACCAAGGGGTATTACCCAGTTCTAACTAGGTTGTGGAGGTCAGATAGGCAGTCGCTCCTTGTAAATACTGGTTGTTAGCTGCATCCGGTCAGACTGGAAGCCGACGCCAACATAGTTTGGAAAAGACTAGGCAGGTGGTAGTGCGGTATATTACTACAATACGAGGGTGAGTTTGAGGAGGCGCGAGAAAATATTACTTGGAAAGATATAGAAGTAGGACAGTACTGTCTACGAAAAAAATACACGAGTCTTCACCTGTCAGTATCACTGCCATCGCTGCTAGTATTCTCCCAGTTGTCCGAGTCGTCATCGTTGAGGGCCGTGTCCGACTTGTTGTCTCCGTTGAGCATGTTGTCTTCGCGCGTCGGCTCAGGACTGCGGACGTGCGATCTAGTTAGCGTTATATGTCGCTGATGAAAGGGCTCGGTTATGGTGTTGAGAGGTAGAGAGAAGCGATAGCGATTTTATGTGTAGTGTGTTATGCTGTCTGACAAGCACGGCCGCCGTTACGCCGAAACAGCGTTGTTGCTTTGTAGCAAGAGTCGTTATTTCTATTAATTGTTTCGCGAAGTGTCTCTTCTGTATCTTTTTTATTCTGTGGTATTATCTAGTGAAGTGATTGTTTTCGTTTAGTGATTGTGTAGTAGGACCTATATATTGATTGAAGTAATGTGTGAATTTGATTTGGTTTGATGATGATGATAGGGATTAGGGAAGTATGTCAGTCAAGTGTGATTCTTCTAATAATGAACTAACACTCAGGAAAAAATTAGGTCTAAATTGGTGTTTTATTATTCTTGGCCCGAAATTGCAACCATAGTGGATGAGCTCCATATTAATCAAAAAAAAAAAAAAAAATAAGATCCAATAACTACTATTTTCGTTAAAATCTTTACACGTTATTATCGACCAAGTTCTATTTTTTTTTCTTTATTATTGTGATATAGATATCCTATAACTTTTTCGAAGTTTCTCCACTTCATTTAATTTGACGCTTTTATAAGTCACTAGATGTGCCCCGCAGTTTCACTCGCCCTACCCTTTTTGCTAGACTCCATAGGGCTGAGCGTGATGTAAACTTTCCTCGAGAATTGAGCTATCAAATGCAAAACAACTTTAAAATCCGACAGGTCGTTCTAGAGATTATTGCGATCAAACAAACTCCATAGCATTATTACATTAGAATAGATTAACGCAAAGCAGCAAAGCTTAACTCCCCAGTCCCCGACCTACCTGATTCCCGAATCATTCTTCTCCTCAGTAGCGGTATCTTCCTGACTGCTTGCCATGGGCAGGGACACATCACCGATGTTCTCGATCTTGATGCTGGGACAGTTCGCGTCCATCTTCAGGACGTCGTCTAGAGACTCGAGCTGGTCTGCGGTGTCTACTTCCATGTCGTGCTGTATAAATATAAAGGCATCAATAACACTTGAAAAGGGATATTTACCATGTTTAATATTTGTTTTGAGTTCCCGATATTTCGGCAGGGTTGCAAGCGCGATGATCATGGATAAACTTCGTTTTTATTGATAGTGTTAGTGACCAGTTTTATTGATAGCGCTAAAACCTACATCGATAGCCTACTGTTGTGACCTTCGGAATGCCAAGTTTTATCGAGTTCAAACCTAAGGAAAATCCGAAAATTCCGTTCCATGAATTTTCGGTTTCATGTGAATATTGTTTTACTTAACTTGCTTCGGTAAAGGAATACATCGTATGGAAACCAGCATGCCTAAGAGATATTTTCCGACGGCATGTAACGCCAAGTCAAGGGCCTATGGGCGGAGTAAAAACTCTGGATACCAACTCTGGATCTGGTTAGGCAATAACCACACGATAAAGAAGGAGAAGCTCAAGTACTGAGATGTGGTGGACAACATAAGCTCACGTCTGATTCCCCGAAATATTAAGAAAGGTGTACCAGGTGTACATTCACATTACACCAGTTACGAAAAAATAAAAAAAAACAGTGCGTGGAGTCTCTCCGCGCGGAAGAAGTGAAACTTCGTAATACTACACGCATTCACTCTCGTTATTTTATTGAGCTTCTAAATAATATTTTGTTGTTTTCTTGTTGTATTATTTTTATTACATAAGTGTATCGAGGTTATTCTACTCATGGAAATTGAGCGAAGGCTGGTCACACCGAAGAGTCGAATGCATGACTGTTTGCACGCCGTCTTGCGTACCTAGTAGAACTACGTAGTCACAAATCTTGTAATACTGCCATCTCTTAGTGAGTAATAGAAAATATTCCCCCTCCATGGTAGCGTTAAACTTGTTGGAAGTCGCATAAGAAGTTTCACTTCAATTAAGACGAATGCTAAAACAAATATAACATCAACAACTAAGTTACCTCGTTTGACTTAAGTTTGCGATGTGCCGAGGCTCGCTTCTTAGGTCTGGACGGCACATGGTCAGCAGGGTTGGTCTCGATTTTCGATGGCTTCTTGATTGGCTTAGTTTGCTTGCGCAGACTTCTGTAGCCTTTACCTACACCCAAAAGTGTTCCTTATTTAAATACAGCTAAGAGTCGTTGTGCGTGTGAGTGAGAGGTAGGGACAATAGACGATAACCTACTACACGATCCGTTGCGGTTGGATACATGCCTGCATATGTCCTTTGCGGTTTGTATGTAAAGTTCCTGACCTAGGTTCGAACTTACATGTTAGGGGCCATCCATCAATCACGTCTCACGAATTTCATGATTTTGCTCGTCATTGTCATATTTGTGAGAATCCTGCTCCCTAGTGGGACGTAATATATTTTGCAAATTTATATGTCATTATAGTTAGAGTTAGATAATTACATTTAATTATAGTTAAAACTTTACTTAGATATATTAGATTTTAAAAAGTGACGTCACGATATTTAGGACTCCTCCCACCCCTTGTCACAAACGTGTAAAATTTATGGATGGATTTTTTACTTAACTTGCGATATAGGTGGGTAAAAATTATTAAAGTTCAAGTCAATAGCATGAGTATGCTGCTACGCACATAAACAGGAATTAAATTCTCATTGATTAATGAAAGCAAGCGAGTTTCCTTCCAGCCTTGGACAGCACGTTAAACTGTTGGTCCCGGCTGTCATTTGTAGATCTTTAAATCGTCACAGGTCGTCAGAGGCCCGAAAGTCTAACAACCTGTCTCACCAAAGGGTATAGTATTGCCTAGTACTAACTGGGTTGTAGAGGTCAGATACGCTGTCGGTCCATGAAAGATACTGGTATTCAGCTACATCCAGTTAGGCTGGACACTGACTCCAACAAAGGCCTAGAAAGGCTAGACAGATGATGATGTGAAAGCAGGTGTTACTCACTCTGTTGTTTCCTCCATTGCTTCTTGCTTACAAAGCTGTCTTCGGGGCCAATAGTGAGGAAATTCCTGTCGCCGACTTGCAGTGTACACGGCTCGAATACATTCAGCAATTTCAGATTCTTGAGATCTTCACCTGTATAAGGAGAATGCTATGTTAAATAAATTGATATATTTTTATTGACATATATCATATCATCACGTCTGTAATCCCAGATGAGTACCTAATAGTACATCCTTATTTCACCAGTTATGTTTAAGTCCCATGTAATAGGGGGAGAGCCTATTGCCATTAACCGGGCACAAATGCAGGCTCCGTGGCTGTTACTGAGAAATTCCTTCGAACTCAGCAGCTCATGCTAAGCAGTCGCGATTGCGAAAATTAGACCATTGAGGCACCTGGTTTTTTTATTGATTCTGTGAAAAATGAAATAGTTTCTAAAATTATTAGCAATCAGAAAAGAGTATTTACATGATTGTCAGTGCCTTCGAATTTTTTTATTAACTATATTTGTGTTTTTTTTTTGTATTTCTCAGGTGGAATCAGGAACTAATTTGATGTTTTTTTTTTTGGATTTGATTGTCATGATCGATACAGACAGGAGAATCTTTACTAACCAGTCACTTGGCATGTAACTTCAGCTTAACTATTGAGGAAAGTGGATAATATGGCAAGAAAGTAGGTGTCTGATGAGATCACGAGTAATAGAGAAGTATGTAAGAAGAAGACATGCTGCGCCGACCCCAAATTAATTGGGATAAGGATTTACATTTGATATTTTTTTTATTTTTTAAAAATTATTTCATAATTAATTCTACTTCAAAGTTTTTGCAGCAAATAAATTATTTCATTTCATTTCAAGGGTAAGAGAATGATGATGATAATCAAAGAAAGGTCTTGGCCATTAGCCAGACTAGCCCGCCACAAGCTGTGCGTGCGTTTGCATTTAGGGTTCTCACACCAAAAACTGGTCTCTTGTATCACGGCATTCACGGCTTTATTCCCTGTAAATAAAGATGTAAAATAATACCTTCGACTAGGAACTTGGGCTGTTGCGGCGTGGTGGGGTCGGACGGGTGTGTGCACAGCGCGCGGCACTGCCAGTGGACGCTTACGCTCTCGGTCATGACTTCTTCCACAGTGAACTGGACGACAAATAACAAACGTCGGTCATAGAAGTGTGTAGGATAACATTATTTTATGCGATTCCTTAAAACGCTATCATAAGTCCGTGTCATCTAGCTCCCGACTCCCGTGTTTTAAGACTGCTATCAAATTCGTCTTTCCTAGAGATAAGGAGCGATTTCAGAGGATATTCGTGTCACTTCAAGAACAGTGTCTAAGGGCCTTTTCATTGTCATGCGTGTTTGTGGCCGCGTGCGGGCTAGGCGGCCATGCTTGTTGCGGGCCGCACGTTTTTAAGTTTTCAAGGGAGCTATCATCTAGCTAAGAAGTCATTTGATGATTTCCCATCCGCAAAAAAAAAAAAAAAAGGGAGCTATACAGTTGGTTTGTCCTACTATTGTGTTTACCTCAAGGCACCAGCTCTGTGCTATTTATGCCTATGGTTATGTTCAGCAGCTCTGATATCCAGTCTTACCAAGGGGTATCGTATTACCCAGCTTCTGGGTTGTGGAGGTCAGATAGGCAATCACTCCATGTTAAATAATGATTCTCAGTGCATCGGGTTAGACTGGAACCCCCCAACAAAGTTTACGATGATGATGATAGTTATGTTCAGCACGCAGCAAAAATTATATAGATTCTTAAAAAAATGGTCTCACTAAGCTTACCTTATGATCATGCATCTTATGTTTCCTGGCGGCTTTCATTTCCTTGGTAATGTGGAGCCAGTTGGCACTGTCCAGCGAGCCCAAGGGACCGTACACCACCTGTCCTGGGTAGAACTCGGACGAGGAGTAGGGAGTGGAGCGGCGACGGCGCATGGAGTAGTCCTCCAGAGGACACGTGTCCAGGTCGGGGTACTCGAGGCGCGAGCCCTCAGCGGAGGCCAGGCGGAGTTTGCTGTGGACTGCCTGTATAGGAACAATAACATCTTGCTTGTTATTTCCAAAGAGATAAGCAGAGGTGCAGCTAATCTATAGAACAGCCACATTTTAACAGTTATTTTTTTTAGTCCATGGATGTCAAGTTTTGGATTCTGAAAGATCAGTAAGAAGATTTAGTCAATGCCATATTTGCTTTATGACTTTTGACACTACTTGCATTTTCTATGATTCTGCAGTCATGCCGAGTATACAACCAGAAATAATACTAGTTAAGTATTAATAAGTTAATCTTTAATTTTCTTTACAAATGATAAATATGTCAGTTCATTATTTAAAATTTTCTTAAAAATCTTATCTATATTTAAACTTTTAATATTTTACGACACAAACTTTTATTCATTACTAGTTTTTGCCTGTGTCTTCACTCCCATTATGGAAAGAAGTTATCTCATGGGAATGTATAAAATAAAGCTTACGACAGTTGTGGATTATGTAACTTCCCATGGGTAAAAAAAAACAAAAATACAGAATCAGATCAGTATTTTTGAATATTATGCCTTAAATAAAACTTTTACCTCTGTGTAATGTTGGTATAGACTACCAATATGTTTTATATCTATGGTAGCTATGTATCGCAAATTATTTATGGCCTCTAGTTACCTTGCTACACCATTCCAGTGTTAACAATAGAAACATACAAAAACATTGATAGTCATGAATTCATGATTGTACTAATTTATTTCCATGTTCAGGCCTACATTCAACATCAACAAAATACTATGATTTAATTACAAAAACGGGCCTAAAAATATTCTAGAATAGCCTTTTCTATTTTTTTTTAATGGCAATAAAATCATCATTGGCTACTGTGTTTCCACCTCCTGCTCTGTATAGGACTCTTCCTGTCCTTCCATGCTTCGTACTTGTCCAGCTTATTCTTCAGCCATAATGAAAACCCAATCCAGAGAAAATTTTGTATGATCTGCTTACCTTAGAAGTTCCAACCCAAGAATCAAGGCATACAGCTAAATCCGGAGTGAACTCCTCCAGGGGCTGGAGCCTCTCGCTGGCAACACTCGGTATCACATGCTTGGTACCCACGATCTGCAGGGCTGCATTCATTATGATGTCTCTGCAGTAGCCTCTCTGCGTATCCTTGCCAGCAATGAGACGGCGGACCACATCGCCTGGCATCAATGAGCGGTCTGCTAGGCCAACCTAGGATATCAAAGTATTAATTTATTTTAAAAAAATAAAAGCATAATATCATGCTTACTCTTTGATATGGTTGAAGCTAAACAAAATAAATGTTTATTACATGTTAGTTTATATACTGTATGCAGATGTCTAAAACATGAAATTTAATTATTTGATGTGTTCACTGTTCAGGCCTCCCACCCCTTTAAAAGGCCACACCCTCTTGACCTTAGAATAAAATAAGAAGACTGTATTTATGGTCATATTAGGTGAATATCATAACAATAAAGTTTGGACAGCGTCAACCTCCTTTTGATTGGTACATTTTTTATTTATCATACCAATAAGCATGTTCATTTATTGTAGCAATTGCTCCATGGTCTGTTGGTCTTTAGAAACAATGTGGAATGTTGATAGTAAATTATTTGGATTATCTGATAACAGGGACCTAGAAAAATTTTAATTAATGGGTCCAATATGTATTTTTTTTTTCTAATATTTAGTGGTGCTAGTTCAATAGGATTATTGTTATTAGTGGTTATGTTTTTGACTATATTTACATGTGCTTTCTAAAGATCAATTTTATAGTTAATAAACCTGAGTACTACAACTCAAGTTCAGGGTTATAATATTGATGTTTTAAACAAGTAATTATTATAATAATTATTAGAATTCTGACAATTTTTTTTAAGGTCTTATAGACTCTTTTGGATCTTATGAATATTTAACAAATTGTGGAATAACTCTAATTACTTCTATATTTTGAGGGTAGACTCAATTTCAATGATGTTCATACCTTGATTTACCGTTTTATGGCATGTTCAAGGGCAAATCATGTGATTTTCAATAAAATTCGCTTGCGCCCCGGGCTTAGGGGTTGTTGTACTCGCTAGTACAGGCCTTATTATATTTTCAATAACTACTACGGTGCGCAAGTGCCAAACACCGCGTGAGATCAACTAAGAATTTTTTAATTGTCCTCGCTTACCGACTTCTCGGATATGACTCGTTCGGTGCCAGAAGGATGCCAGACAACACGAATTTCGCCTTTTTGGATAGGTGTTTCAATGTCGCTCTCTTGATCGCTGGAGTTGGCTTCATAGTTCTCGAGTACCAGACCGAAGACCACTTGACCGCGATTGTTGATTTTATACACTTCATCCTCGTAAAAATATTGAAAGTCAGTCGGCGAACCTGGATTTTGCCCCGCCATATTGACGGGAATTAACTAAAGACACAAATAATTTTGTTTTTTACGTGATTATGTTCTTTCTGACAGCTGATTGCAATGTGTGGCGCATGCGTCAATAAATTATGCAAGGAAAACGCCATCTTGCGGGTTTTTTAGGAAGATAATTTGCGTTCCGTTTTACATTGTCATTGTTTTAAATGTTATCTAGAATTGTTTATTTTTTTATCATATTTAGATAATAATTTTACCGGTAATCCCTCATAGACCACAATCTGTTTATCGCTGCAGTTAAATTTAAGCAACAACTTCCTACACTTGCTTGTATGATTGATAAGTTGCTGTATCTATACATAAATTATGAGAATGTGCCACTGGAGATTTATTAAAACCAGGGACCATTTCAGTGGATCGTATAACAGTAAGGGCCTAGTGACTTATTATTTGGTTACTGGCTAGCGAAGGCGCCAACCGTCAAGCGAACGTTTGTTTCACTTCGCTACTCGCGTAGCTCAAGGCGCTAAGCAAGGCAACTGTCGTGCATACGAAGCCTTAGGGTTTTCGACTGTTTCCAACGGTCATCCCTACAAACCAAACAGTTTGGTTTGAACCATAGGAGTTTCGTTAAAGGGCCTTATCGCATAGGTATCTAAATGCGATGGTAGCCCTTCAGAAACCCTCATACGATGAGCATAAAACCCTTTTTCGGGAATATTCGGGAGAGTTGTAAATGATTCAATGAGTTACCCGTTCAATCCGTTACCGAAATAATAGGACTGAATCATTCAGTTATCGTTAAAATTGGATTTCCACTTCATGAAAAGTTTAGGCCTTAAGACCACGTTTTTAATAGCTATGCATAAAACCTGTATCAATCAATAGCTGGCATCACCTCAATACAAAAAAAGTATTGTATGATATAAAATATTTTATAGCGCACATTTTCCGAAATATACATCAGTTATCTCAAAATTTTCAATTTAACGATAGCGATAGCCGTATTCACAATGGCCGGGGACTGTGATTGACTTGTCAATATTCGTAATGCCCTAAAAAATCTGTTGTGTCCTACACAATCAAAATCTATGAAACAGCAGTTTTTTTTTTAATCACCGATATAATTGATACTCTTTTGTCATGAGGATCGAAATGATGGACAGAATACCGGTACGTGTTATAATAATTGGGTTGTGCGGTGGTGTCCCTTCCACCTTGTATACAGGATGTTTGGTGCATCGTTTGCAAAATTGAACAGGCCGAAAGGAGGGCTCATTTTTGCTGTATCTTTAGCCTCAATAACTTATCCTTGGCTTACGGATTTTTAATTTAAATTATTTGAAATATTGTAAAAGAAGACTGTTTCAAAAACTTTGTGGAAGAAATGATGGATCATTTCTCTCACATAGTTTTTGAAAAAGAATGAAAACATCAAAAATAAATATACTTTTTCATCACTCATACTCTGAAAGTAGGTCTGAAGTTGCCTGAGGAGCGGATTGAAAGTAATACTTTTCATCCCTAGGGAGAACCGCTTTCAACTGACAGATGTCAAATGACAAAAAAAAATACTAGTTCTATTTTCACATTTTTATTGAACCATGTTCCAACTTTCTATGCAGCCACAGTGTAAAATTGAAATAACTTAAAGTTAAGTATTGATTAAAGAATCTATATTTTTTTAATAATTTTATTATAATTTAGTTTAAACAATTTCTTTTAAATAACATAGATTTGGGCAAAATATTTACCATTTTTTTAACAATGAAAATGAAAAATAATGGCTGAATAGCTAGTTGGCCACAGAAAAAAAAAAACAAAATAGGCGGGAAAATTTTATTTTTTACTTTTTTCTCTTTAGATAATTCATGTTTTTTTTACTCATTTTTTATTTTACTTTTTATTTTTTCTTTTATTTTACTCATTTTTTCTTTATAATATAATTCATGTTTTTATTTTTACTTTCCTTGTATTCGTAATGAAAAGCACAGTGTTTTTAGTCACTCGAACTATTGCGCCCGAACGAAGTCTCGAGACTAAATAAGTTACTTTCCCCCCTAGGGTAACAATGTACTATTTAATCCCGTGGGGCCAAGAAAAAAAATTTTTGTGGCTGAATCAATAGTTATACCTACGATTCATTATTCTGCTATCTCCATTTTTCTAATTTAATTAAACACTAGCTTCAGGTCCATGATATTATCAGCGTGAGATAGAGAAAATGGAACCCATAAGCTCAGTCCTCATTAGAGCGTTGCTTTGCTTCTGATCGATCTGAACAAGCGTGTTCTATTGTTGCGTTTTTACACCACTACCGAAACAAACGTAGAAATAATAAAATATTTTGGATATCTCCGCAGCAGCAGTGGAATATTGTCCGTTGTCTCACCGGAGCTCCGACAGCGCAGCGCATCACCGTCCCCCTGCTTCGTCTCTCGTCCGTCGATCCGTTGAAACGTGCGACGACACAACGCATAATGACTCAATGAGGCATGTCATAAAATAATATATGTAAAAAGACGCAGCGTTGACGCAGCGACGACGCAACGCAATAATGAGGCCTCAGCCTTATATCGTAGACCCACGACATGCACACTAGGGATGTGACCTTCTATATAAAAAATCGATTATTATTTAATCGATTTTTTTTCTTAGCATTATAAATCGATTAATGAATAATCGATTTTTCTTAATAAAATAATCGATTTTTTATAATAATCGATTTTTTCCTCAGTATATTAAAAAAAAAGTTATATTAATCACAGCTATAATAAATTAAAAACACACATCACAAATTCCAAATATAAAAATAATCAACACAAATTAAAGTTTGCGAATAATCAACATGAATAATAATTATACATAAAAATAAAAGTTATATTAATCACAGCTTTATCAAATTAAAAATACACATCAGAAATTCCAAATATAAAAATAATCAACACAAATTAAAGTTTAAGAATAATCAACATGAATAATAATTAACCATAAAAATAAAAGTAATATTAATCACAGCTTTATTAAATTAAAAATACACATCAGAAATTCCAAATATAAAAATAATCAACACAAATTAAAGTTTGAGAATAATTAACATGAATAATAATTACACATAAAAATAGAAGTTACTTTATCAAATTCTTCTATATTCTTCCTGCTTCATCAATAACGCCATATGACATAAACGAATGTCGATAAAATAGTATAGTTCATTGACTAACGCCATCTAGTGAAAGTTTTTCCAAAGCACAGAAGGGCTGCCATGTAGACGCGCAGATGGCGTTAATGTTATAGTGATGGACCTAATAGTCATTCTGGTTCCGAAGTTCGGACTAAATGTCGGGGTTGCTGGAGGGAAATAAATTGGCAGAACAAAAAAAAAATCGATTATTAATCGATTTTTCGTAATATAAAAATCGTTTATAAAAATCGATTATTTGGGGGGGAAAAATCGATTTTTAATCGATTTTTACAATAATCGATTATTTTTTCACATCCCTAATGCACACTTGCGCAACCCATCCCCTGCGCAAGGTCCGCGCGGTTGGTAGACATAGAAAGATAGAAGAAGATGGTAGATAGTGAGATACATAAGTATACGCACCGTATGGTGCTCCCCGTAGTAGTGCTGAGGTTGGAAACCTTCCTGACGCACTCTTAACAAGATTACGTTCTTCATTTAAACATACTTGCCTTTCAACAACAAACAGCCAAATATTCTTACATATTTATAGGTTTGTAATTAAACTTTTTGATTACAATTCCATCTTAACTATTAAAACTTTTAAATATATTTTTAATAACAGGTCACTGTGTGACCTTTACTATAAAAGTAACTTTGTAAAATCAGACTTAATCTCAGGAAAAAAAATGGTTAGATAAGGTTGACACCATTAAGCCTTGTATGGCGCATTAAGTACCTATGCTAGTAGGTAATGTAATGTTTTTCAAATAGGGTCTATTAATGGACATTTTTTTTTTATTACTGATTTAATCTTTTAATACTCTGGACGCTCTTAACCTGCCCGTATTTCTACATCGTTCTCACATATTTGTAATTCTTAACATGAATGATGTAACCAAGATTTTGTAACATATTTTGATTTAAAAGAGTGTCCATGGAGTTTCTTGCCCATTCTTCTCCATAGAGATCTACGCTACGGAATGGGCAACTACAGTACTTTCACAAGTTATTATGCCTTGTGACTGGGACTGTAGCTTCGCGTTTTATTTTGTTTTTCGACTTTCAAAAGTGCCTGTAATGGTCTAATTGAAATAAATGCTTTGACTTTGACACAAAGAAGGCTGCAAGCTTGAATTTGGCGGCTCGAAGCAGCAACGGAATACGCCCAGTATTACTTATCATATTGCATAATTATGAATAATGATGAGTATTAGTGTTTCAATCGATTCTCATTGCAAAGCAACCGTTGACACACGTGCTACCCGAACACAGCTGTGACGTTGGTCCGAGTGCGCTGCCATGCCGGGCGGTTCTATTCGCGCTGGCCGATCAATACGGCGTTATCAACATAGCTGTGTAGGTGTTTACATGCGCGTAGTACCAACACAGCCTCGCTTGAATGAGGTTGTCGCGAGTGATAACGCGCCGCAGTAAATAAATCGTGCATTAATATTTTAAGGAAATGTGAACATATCCTGCAGCGAGATGCCGCTGCCTGAACTTTTGAAACGAGCCTCGAGCTACTTCCTCGGTTTGGAGTTCGACGACAATGAAGAACCCCCCGATTACGTCGACAATGAAATATTGTTTTGCAAGAACAATGTGTGCGTGCATCCACCGACCGTCGCCAGGCATGAACTCGATATCGTACACCACCCAGGATACCTCACAGTCACTACAAAAGTTTTTACAGACCAGCATAATAATGCCAAACGACCTACGCTTTTCCTTAACTGGATTCCGAATTCAACGCTGCGTAAATGTCCTTCGGCCGTAGAAACCAGTCCGAGCGATGAGTTAGTAGTTACTGGTAAACCGGCGAATCCGAAGGAAATACCCAAATCACGCAGTAATATGAACAGCGCTAAAATGGACGCTAACAACGAACATGCATTTTCTGATTCTTCAGAAACTACAAGTTTAAATTCTAACTCTGATAAACATAGTATAAAATCGTCTGATACAAGATACACTCCCAATGATACGACTCAAGACGAGTTGTCCTCTAGTTCTAAGCCTACAGTAAAGTCAATAGATTCTGTAAAGGATAATGTTTTCAGTAGTTTTGAGAAGGATGAGTCCAGGGATGAGGTGTTTGTGTACGACAAACAACACGTGAGATCACAGTCGATGACGTCTGTGAACATAACAATCGCTAATCCAACAATAGAGAACGTAGATTTGACCCCTGACTCCCTGTCAGGGGACAGATTTATTAGGTCACTGTCAATGAGTTCATGTGATGAGGGCAACCCGAATTGGATGAGTACTCCGGAGTTTTTGGCTCTGAAACACAATTTGGTGTTTCCTGACAGCGTTCATAGTTCACCAGTGCCGCAAAGACGAGCTCCTTTGAAATGTCGAAGGTGAGTCCACTGAATTTTAATAAGTTAAAAATTGTAAAAAATATGTTACACTAGTGGAGCTCTTTTTTTAAGCTTACATTTTTTTTTTGTGAATTCTTGGGGTTTTTTTAACGCCAGGTTAACCTAATCAAGATCCGGTTTTAGCGTTTTATATGATTCCGTGTCCGCTGTAAGACCGTCCTACTTGCGTCTAAAACAGTCTTTTAGAGTTTTTCTCTCCTTAAGAAATCAAATCAAATTATAATTAATCAAATTATGTACAGACCTATCGAAGAAAACAAGGTACCTACTGTAACTACACTACTGCCACAAGTTAATGTAGATTTTATGCGAAATCGATGATTATGCGAGGTAGCGGCTCTTGATTATTCACATGATGTAGGTTTTTGTTTGAATAATGCTCTTGAACAAACCGCGACACATTAAGCTTTACATTTCCAGTATAACATGCATGGCTTCGCTATGTATAGATCTCCCGTGCAATGAGAGATCCGCATAAACTGGTTTTGTATAGCTTGATTGGTCGTCGTGCGTACGCTGTTTTACACTACTGTATGTTGATGTTTAGTTTTATCTTATTTACCGCCCCGGATCTACTACGGAGTTTGTACTGATAGTGCCAATGCCACCGGAATTGTGATTATTTACTGTTTATGTTTTCCAAATAAGTAGGTAAATATGCAGGGTCCATCTATATACCACCCGTTGTTCCTAGCAATCATTTTCAACCAAAAAACATGACTTTAATTCAGAATCAGACAAGCTCTACCAACGAACCTGGCGTTCAAGTTATTGGTAATTAATCGATACATCAATGAGCCAGAAATATTCTCCATTTACGTCCAAAGTACAACGAGCAGAGAATTATCTATAAATAACCGTTCAGTTTAGCGAATAGGTTGAATAAATAAATCCCTGACACGCAAGTGCCCTCGAGGGATGACGGGCGACGGGTCGAGCACGCCCACTCGCTGTCAATAACAATTGCTAGTCTGCTTGTGAGCAGTAGGGAAACCAGTACTCTAAATCGTAAACACAGACACAGACCGCCGTCATTCCGGCCTCGCCGTCGAGGCCCGTCGCGACGTCCCTGTTCACTACCCCCCCCCCCCGACCCTTGCTCGAGCCAGCCCGCGATGCTGAGCCTTTAGTTTTAAATCAGCCCCTAAATAATGAAATCACTCAGATCCAGCCTGTCCCTTTGCTGCCCTCCCCAAGCGACACCCTAAGCCGAGGCCCGAACCCCTTAGCGAGCTGTCGCTTAACTCAGATAATTTTGCTGCCCTAGCTGGAGGCCTTAAATTCTAGGCATCCATAGGATTAGACCGGTTAAGCAGTAGCCAGCCTCAGAGGCTGAATTGCGAGATGCCATACATTAAAAAAAAAATAAAAAAAAAAAAAAAAAAAAAAGCTTGTTAAAATGCCATCAAATCCTTTTATTTTCAGCTTTTTTATTTAAAATTATCCTATTTTAGAAAGTTAGCCCCATATTCGGCCGCCGCATATATGCTCTATTCTTGTGTTTTTTAAAAGTGGAGTATATTATTATAATAACCCAATACAACCTTCCCACTGCTGGGCCATGTATCTCCTGCTATTGAGAGGGAGTAGCCTAAAATCCACCACTTGGGCCCAGTGCGGATGGTGGTGTTGATGAAGTACTTCATTTTTTAAGGCAAGCTCTTGCCAATCCTTTCCGCCAAGTCATGAAGAAACTGTTTACAATTTCGCTTTACTTTGTTAATAAACATGTTAATGGTTTAGCCAATACATAGGTAGTTTGTTTTGAGAAGTGTACCACCGTGTGTGAAAACCAGCTGTTTCTTCAGTATACTTATATGGTTCTTCAGTATGAAGTCATTAAAGTAAACATCTAGGAGGATTCGAAAGCTATTTTAAAAATCTGCACTGACTAAAAGACGATGTCTTTACAAAATTTAGACCGAGTTACCGAAACGTATTCTCCTCTGCCTTAGTATAAAGGTTATATTTATATTGTATTTATTTATTTAATTTGAACACAAATGATTCGTATTGTTGTTAGTAAAACTTATAAACATGTTAGTAACATTTCTCATTAAAATAAATTACATTAACTTAAATTAAAATAAATGTGTTATACACGTTTTATAAGGGTAAACGTTACGAATAGTCAAAAGCCGGACAACCACTCTATAGCCAAAGGGTATCGAATTACCCATTGAATGGGTCCACAGTACAGTGAATGGGTCCCATTCACTGTACTGTGGATCAGATCAGCAGTGGCACATGTAATTAATAATAATTATAGTCATAGACAGCAGAATCCGGTTACTGAAAGTTCCCGAAAGCCCCCGACGATAGCGGCAAACAGCTGCATGCGTAGCATGCCCGCCGTAGAAACGGGATATGTGGACGGAAGAGTCGACAAACTGACACATTGTCATTAGTCTATCTGTCATTAAGTCGATTCTTCCGTAGACAAAACTCGTTTCTACAGTGGACATGCTACGCGTGGTGGGCTGATGATAATAACTGCAAAGTATTATCACTTAAAAGTTTCCGGCCTATATACACACACATAAGATTAACCAAAGATACACAACTATCATGTCACTAAATTACTGAAATTTTCTCTAGAAAAAAGTACCTAATATTTTTATTCATTAATTTATTTTAATCCATTTATGTATTGAAATTAATCCTTAATAGTTAAAGCCGGAATCTTTTGGACCTTATATACCATGTAGGTATCTCATCGTTTCTGCTACCATTTAATTACAGCCTTTGTTATATTTATCCGTGTTCAAAGACGTTTCCAAGGTCGCATAGTCGCACCCCTATTCCTTTCGGCGAACGATTGCATTCCTCCAGCCACATGCCGCGCCAAGAATGTCATTATTGCTCGCACAACTCATTTATACCCTCAAAACTTCACCCCTCTTGAATACTAAACCACCATAGAATGAACGAGCCATATTGCACATAAAATTGTACGTTATTCTACTGGATAAATCTAGAAAATATAAAGGTCAGCGTGTGATTGGGACGTGTACTTATGTAAGAATTTGTCGTCGTTCTGTTTGCATTTCTTCAGGCTGTGAATACAATAATACATATAATAATATTATGCACTTATGATAAACCCTGCTATGAATATATTGTTAATGAGGCTCGAGTGACTGGGAATACTTTATAAACAGTACCTAGGTACGCAGGTAAGTTGTGTCAGGTAGCGCCAAGCCTGCGTCAGTCCTGCCTAGTTGATAGGACCTGGGTTACTAAGCAGTATTGCTAATATTTCCCATATTAACATTTACGTGCAAATACTGTTTTCTTGTATCAAGTACATATTGCCAAACAACTCATTGAAACATAGTTATAAGACTGACGTAAGTACTCTGTGACTGACGTCGATAAATAACCAAAGGATAAAGTAAGACGGCGTGCGTTCCGTCGTCGTTCGTTCTGTTTTTTCTAGTCTTTTCTAGTCTATATCTATTTCTTCTAGTCTAAAGGGTGTAAAACACCTCTTAACGAAGCCTAAAGGCACTGGTTCTCCCTGTCATTGCGATCATTTTTTTGTTCTACACCATACCTGGGAACCTTCTAGTTACGGAGATATTAGGGGTCAAAGTTCCAACTTTTTGGCAGGTTTTTTTTTAAATACAAGTTTTTAATGTAAGATTTCTACTTTAAACACCTCCACGACCCCCGTACTATTCAATCCGTCCATCAGCACAATGTTTTGAGTGCGTAACATTGAGTTTTACCACAAAACATGATTTTACACCCCCCAAAAAAATAGTCGTTTCCCAGCAACAATTTTTGCGTAAAGTTACTTAGTTTCATGTATGGAATGCTTGGTTGACGGCTTCGTGATGAGTTGATTTACACGGTGTATACATCTTCTATACATACATACATGCCTGAAGTGTGTGTTTGTAACATTAAAATAACCGCTTTTTACTACATGCATATGAATGTATATACGGTACATAATTACATATAAGTACCAAAATAACATTTTTTACAATTTTTGTCTATCTGTTTGTTCCGGCTCTGGAACGGTTGGACCGATTTTGACGGGACTTTCACTGGCAGATAGCTGATGTAATAAAAACTAACTTAGGCTTCTATTTTAGAAAAACTCTAATTCCACGAGGACGAAGTCGCGGGCATAGCTAGTTATTATTAATATAATGAAGGCAATCACTTCATAGGAAGTCATATTTACCACTTAATGTAATCCTGAGCTATAATTATATTTTGAATGAGGTTAAACTATTAGAAATGTTTTATAAACAGTAGGTCGTGATACCCTTTTAAATGCAACAACATAGGCTAGCTGGCAGTAAGCCAGAAGAAGTTCTTAGTTTCTAGTGCATGGGTTAATTAATAACAATTGGAGTATATATTTCCCATTTAATATCCTAGATTAACTGACATAGCTAAATAATGGCTCGTGGCTAAATAATAACAGCCGCTCGGGGTCGATTTACACGTTGAGCCGCGCTTGCCTAGGTTAATCCTTGGATGGGTGACCACCTATTACATACCAAGTTTCCTCTGTGCCTGAAAAGCACGTCAAGCCTTTGGTCCCAGCTGTCAATAATTTGTAGATCTTTGACAGTCGTTACCAGCCCCCCTAGCATGACCGTTCTATTTCTATTCTACCAAGAAACGACAAGAAATCTTTTCTATACAACTTGACATTTCTTCTGGCCGAGCATGGCGCGTCCCGTCGACTCGCGTTTCTACGAAGACATAGACAGAAATTCTTTCCATAGCAAAGAAGACGTATCTCGTGATGTTTATATTCCCCGAATATTATTACGTTTAGTTAACAAAAAAAAGTTGCCAATTGCACGAGTTTTTCATTTTTCGTGGGCATGGTGTTGCTGCATCCTGGATCCAGGCTTGGATCTTTTTTGCGAAATTAAACCTAAATATTTTACATAACATTTCAACCTTTTGAACGTTACTCAACGAACCCACGAAACGTATTTCTCGTATTTAGTTTTTAATAAGACTAGTTTGACATTTGTCAGAAGTAATGTTTCTACCCCCAAATGTCAAAAGAAGAGAAAATATGGTCGTCATGCTCGACGTTGTAGACTTGTGTCGACTGAAGAAAAGAAACATTTCTTTTCTACATTCTTAATATCGCCATGCTTGGGACGATAGAAATATCTGTCAAATTGTCGATTCTTCCGTAGACATAGCCCGTTTCTACGGCGGTCATGCTCGGCCGGCAGGTATTCAGTGTCCCGAAAGTCTGACATCCATTGCAGTCTTAGGTACCAAGGAGTATTGGATTACTCATTATTAACTGGGTTATGAAGGTCAGTTAGGGAGTCGCTGTATGTAAAACACTGGTATTCAGCTGCTTTCGGTTAGACTGGAAGCCGACCCCAATAGTTAGTTGAGAAAAGGCTAGACAGATGATTTTATCTGGCATGGAAGAACTGCTTCACTTGCAATGTGCTTATCATCATCATCATTACGTCGTTGCGACTTTAAGACCTCTTAAGTGTAAAATTCAACTTTATGAGAAAATCGATAAAAACCGTCTACTGAAAAAAATATAATGAAACCAACTATAACAAAAAATATAGGTATGAGCCATATGATTTCATGCTTTTTATTTTGCTATTGTTAGTTGAAATTAAAAGAAGTATGATAGTAAAAAAAAAAAAAAACAGGTTCATTTAACACATAAGAGATTTTCGTTGCGCTTTACGTATCACATCAGAGCTTTTGAACAAAAATGCCTATAAAAATGAAAATAAAAAACTACTTGTTTTAATGAAACAAAAAAACATATTTCTCAGAAAACACTAATAATTGATTAGGATAAGATAACAGTAGAATACAAAATTAGAATAAAATAAAAGTTAAAAATCGAAGTTCCAGGTACCCATTTAACTATGGATATAATTTTGCATTAAGTACCCGGATTAAATTGTAATGCATTGTAAAACGGATGATAATCCTGATCTATTACCATTTTCAGTTCTTGTAAATGTTTAAACTTGCTCTCAGTTATTTTTAACGGAGATCTGTACAAGCGGTTCGGAGATACCAGACCGTTTCTTTGGTTATTTCTTCGCTGTGGAAGTACGGACCACTCATCGACATGTCTTAACCTATAAAATACGGATCCATCAGATAAATATTTAAGACCTCTAATGTCCACCACAACAGGATCTCCCTTCTTTTTGCCAGGCCGTATGGATTTTAGGTTCGATTCCATCTCTTCAAAATTTTGAAAGAAATCATGGTGAATAGATTTGACATCATAGGGCTTTTGTGGTCGAGCTTGTCTTATCCGGGTGATGTAATCACTAGGAGCGAATATTGGTGGTTTTATGTATTGCTCAATAGTGGAGTGAACACTATCCACTTCCATCATAGTGTGCCCCTTTTCCAGGTAAAGTTGTTCAATACAAATTTTCCTTCTTTGCGCCAAATCGCTTAGGGCACTTGACAAAATTCGGTTTCGGTTTTGGTGCCCGCATCCATCAGAAATGATAATAACCCGCTTTGTGGAAAGTGGCAGGTTTTGACAGTAGTCTATTAAACAAGATGTGAATTCATTAGCAGTCACATTACCATCTGCTTCGTGCCAAAAGTAAATTGTCACGTCTTTAGATAGGACGTTATAAACCGTGAAGTTATGGCATTGTAATTTTAATTTGTAGTACAACGCACTAGCCAATAGCTTTGGGGCAAGCAAAACACTTTGAACATCCACTGTTATAACTACAACCTTTTCGTTTGCACTAGCTACGGCATTCTTTTTGGCTTCACGGGCTTCAATTTTCTTTACAATATGGCTATCATACTCTTCTTTGGAAATGTTACCAGTTTTATAACTACAGCACGTGTCGCACTGGTCTTTGCGAGGATGGTGAATGCTGATATTGTCTTTAGTCATTACCTTCGAAAATGTCTTTCTAGAAGCAGCTCTGTAGTGGTTTTCTATACACCACTCCTTAAAAACTTGATGCATGTGGAGTTCAGATCGAAAAGTCGATTCAACATAATTTTTTTTTGAGCTAGAACGACAATAATGGCTCGGCACTTTTGGTAAAATATCCAGCTATGTCTTAACAGTTCTTGTCAACTCAACGTTCCTTCCTGGCCTAGCAATAATATTTGAACTTGATGCAGTGTTTTCTGCAGTCTGTTCCTCAAAATTTTCTTCGAAAGTATCAACCTCTGTAGTCCAGCGGCGAAAACTGTCTTCTCCAAATCAAAGTGTATTAAGAAAAAATAATTTACACACTCTCACTCTAGTGCATTTTGGGTCCAATTTATTGAAGAAGATATCGTGCCCACTTTGTTTTTTGCTTGTACGAGTAGACCTTTGTTGAGACGTTGAGACCTTTGATGTACGTCGTCGTCTTATACACCTACTCGCTGCTGATGCTTTTATAAACGCTATTTTCTCTGACCAAGTTTTGAGCTTCCAAAAATGTTTATGAATCTGTTCACGTTCTTGATCGGATACAAGAGCACAAAGAAAAGAATTTTTAGATTTTGGAGCTACACACGTGTGTAAGCAACGTGGTTTCAAAATTCTTCCAGGCTTCTCAACGCACGCTGTCCATTTGTCAGCTAACTTTTTATACCCAAGGTACGATTCACCGGCAACGCGGGCCTCTTTGTTCTCTTTAACGGTGCGTGGAAGTGGTCTTTGTACAGATACAGAGGTATTACCATCAATATTGTCGGGCAATGATACCCTACTTACATTGTCATCACTATCACGATCTTCATCATCCAGAGTAGGCAAGATAAGATAAGATAAGAGAAATACCCACCTTTCTCGTCCTGATGCACATAAGATATTTTGATCTAATAATTGCCTAAAGGCTCCGAGTATGACATAGAACTAAAAACTCGTATGTGTACATTGACACATAAGATATTTTAAGGACCAACATTTTATTAGGAAGCACATTGTAGATCTTGAAATTGGTAAACAAATGACGATTAAATCGTCGTATACACATGAGAGTTTTTGCATTCGATAGAGCTTCAAAATGTGAAAAAGGCTGGCGTAAAAAAGTGATTTTGCCAAAAGTGACACATAAGAGGTCTTAAAATTTAGTAACCTTGTTCCACTCACTGCTGGCAGGGCCGTCTTTATCCCATTGGAGGCCCTAGGCACTTGAGAGTAATGGAGCCCTTGTAGGATGCAAGAGCGAGCGAAGCAAGTTCGAATTTTTACAGTCCGCCTCGTTCGAATTTTAACTGTCACAAAAAAAAAAAACTATTCTATATTCTATTGAATAGGTTTTTTTTTGTGACAGTTCATACAAAAATAATGGGAGTTTTTTTTAGAACTTTGATAAAACTCGAACGGCGGAGAATTTTGATTTATTTATTTATTTATTTATTTATTTATTTATTAGGTACACCAACAGCAATACATACAATTTATTACAAAAAACAATAAAATTAAAATTAAAGTGCTGGTATGTACGCCTATTATAGGTATACGCAGCGTTCACCATAGTGACAACAACATAAAATTCTAGTATATTATTAATAAATCATAAAATCTGAATAAAATTTAAAATAAAACACAGAAAAATATTTTTCATATCAAAGTAATTGCCTTTAGTTTAAGGAAAAAAAAATTATATCCTAAGGTCCTGCCTGGAATGAGTTAAGTTTCTTTTGATAGCCGCCGCCGCGGTTTTGACAGTTACAGGAACTTGGGGGCCCACTGGATCGTGGGGCCCTGGGCACGTGCCCAGTGTGCCCAGTGGAAAAGATGGCCCTAACTGCTGGCTCTGCGCCTCCTCTCTTTTGTGCTATCGCAATTTGTGATCAAGTGGAAATTCCATCACATCTAAGAAATATAGTTCTAATTCTGACATCCATTATTCCTCTGAGGATTTATCCTTTTAAAGCTCCTCATGTAAGGGATCAGTGAACATGTATTGGCTCGATAAATTTATTAATATATCATGTTAGGAGCGTGACATACTTAATAGGGTGCCGAATAACCGTGCTATACTTCATCGTCTTATACGCTGACCTGATTCCGGACATCAATACCGCATTAAGTATTAACTAAACTTACGAAACACGTTTTCAGCCAATGGCATAAACTTAAACAGGTACAGGTCCCTCAGACAAAGGCCATAAGCCACCACGGGGGCCTGTGGTGGATATCCTCACGATCTTTTCCTTTAACGCTTTGAAGGCAGTGGTGGTAATGCACACCTACGGGTTACTTTAGTATTATTCATAATATGCTGAATATTTCAAAATAAGGTTAAAGCCAATGTCGGGTTGTTTGTTGATTTAAGATAAGATTTTAGTTTTTTTTTTTTTATAAAATAGTTATTTTAATGGCATTGATTAACTTTAGAGAGTTGTACCTAGTAATGATAAAAAAATAACCGTGCTAACTTCATCGTCTTATACGCTGACCTGATTCCGGACATCACTATACTGCATTAGCTAAGTGCTAAGTAGATAGAAATTGAACAGTAATAGAGTGATGAATCTCTTGCATAAATTGAGTGCAAGACAGTGTTATTTTCCGTTCACTCCATTTTGGTGGCCAACTACAAAACCCATGAGATTTCATATCAATTAGCCAAAAAATACGATAGGAAACACATGAGATTTCTGAATTGATTAATTAGAGATTCTGCGCATTGTGGCAGGGAAACTACGAAACAAGTCATCAGCCAATGGCACAAACTAAGATAGGTACACCCTCAGACAGAGGCCGTAATCCACCACGTGGGCCTGGGATGGGTTGGTGGATGTCCTCACGATCTTTTCCTTTAACGCTGTAGAGGCAGTGGTGGTAATGCACACCTACGGGTTACTTTAGTATTATTCATAATATGCTGAATATGTCAAGTTAAGGTTATAGCCAATGTCAGGTTGTTTGTGATTTAAACTATGGTTTTTGTTTTTTTTTATGAAATAGTTATTGAATGGCATTGAATGACTTTAGAGAGTTGTACCTAATAATGATTCTCTATTTAAAAAACGCTGCCCCACACTAGGAATTTCTCTTGTATCGTGGATGCGTTTACAAACATTTAAAATCACATATACAAACAGCCAGTCCCGGAACAACTATCTGTAAGGCATACAAATATTTGTTCCGTGTGGGGATCGAAACCGCGACACGCAGCGCAGCAGTCGATCGCTCAACCCCTGCGCCAACCGTGCCGTCAATTCGAAAAAACGAAAAAAATAATAATTTCGCGGGCTATTTTTGAAAAGAAAACTATACCAAACAGAAACCCAGATTCAAGTCAGCCAGTCTTACTCCTTAGAGACGAAGGCTATAATAGAATCAAGTTAAACTTATTGCAAACGTAGAGCACATTAATCTTTATCCCGAGTGTTAAATATTACGGTTCGCGTGAGAGTTACACGATTCGCGACTAGGATCATTTACATGTTACAGCTTGTAACGTTTGTTTCGAGTTTTTCTCCAGTCTTCGGTGTTATTAACGGTACACGTTACGTGAATTAGTGCCGCATGAAAACACGCATCTAGATCGGATAACACGTTTACTGCTAATGTGTATCCAAGTAGCTATTTTCTTTATAGTTTCTAGGTGATTTTATTTAAATTGGTGGTAGTGATACGTACTTGCGTGGGTCTGGGATGATAGAATGTTTATGTCTGTTTGTACCTTTACTAGGTGTCATTTGAATGCGGGGCTAAACGCAATGTTGAATTTTCAACATCCAGCTCAGCACTTCTTAGAGTTAGGATATGGGTAATATCAAAATAAATTGTACAGTTACCAAAAAGAAACAAAAATGAATTTCGTTACAAAAATGAAAAGTGTTACAAAAAGGAAACAAAAAGGAACTAATCGGGCAATTTCACACTATGATCAAAACAAAATAGGTTTCCGCTTTTTTTTTTATTTTTTATGATCAATCATATAATAACTCAAATAGTTGGATACAACTTGGATAGGTTCATCTGAACATAATAATAATAAAAAAACAGCTTTTGATAAAAACTTTTAAATCACAAACACACATTCTTTCCATGTTTCTTTTACGAATTTCTTCATATTTTTCGGGATCGTTTTGTTTCAGTCGTTCTCAGTAATTGCGTTGTCGTTCTGCAGGTGTCATGGGCATTTTTTCTAGAACAAATCTTACATTACTATCTGGGATTAAAAGTGAACTTAAGAAAATACATAGCAATATTTTCACATATTTTCGTATTAAGAACATTTCGTGAGACATGATTAATTTGATGTCAGGTAGGATTAGACATTTTATTAACGTATTCATTAATTCTTTGCCATAAGTATTAGTTTCAATCTCTAACAGATCTTAGTCATGAACTCAAAACACAGCGGTGATGGCACGGCCGGTTGAAACAAGTTGGGTAAACACGAGTAAAACTATAAAAATAACATTAGTAAATTGATACTTTCCTTTCATTTACTATTCCTACTATTCCTAGTAGGTAAGGTGAAAGCATTGCTAGATTTTTTTTTGGTAATAAACTACAGCACGTGTGACGTATTTTTCAGCAGTATAAAATCATCCTTACTTCCTTTTTGTTAACTCATTTTTGTTACGTAACAAAACTTTGTAACAAATTGTAACAAAAAGGAATATAAAACACGTGTTGAATATAAACTCAAACGAATTAAAAATCAATAAAGCTGCTTAGATAAAATTGTTGTTTATTTTTTATTTAGACGAGAGTAATACAATATTTAAATGGTTTAAAAGTAAATAAATAACTTACCAGGTGCTGAACAGACCAGCACACAAAAAGGAAAGTATTATTGTTGAAAAAATTCACCACTGACTTAGGCACACTGCACTCAGAAAAACGCACGTTGCAAAATGGCCGACTGTCACTAGTTAGTGCTACGTGATTGGCTGCTAACAAAAAACATCATCTTGCCGATTCCACTTTTTAAAAACTACCAAATATTGGTGTTACAAAATAGAATAACAAAAATGACAAAAATCGTGGACGCGGATTTGATTTAAGGTAATAATCTATTTCTTTATAATTTTTAAAAAATAAAGCAGGATCTAGATAGCCTTTATAATACTGAAGTTCATTTTTAGCTTGAATTAATGAGATTGTAGCACGCAAAAAAACTAGAGGCATTTTTGTAACGCACAAGTCTTCGAGGACATCATTATTTACATGGGAGAAATGTGATATACCCCCAAACAATAATGTGTATTTTAAAAACTATATGCTTTATTATGCTCTGATATTCATATTATTCATCTCTAATTCTGAATGTCTACGTATCATAACTGGTTTTATAAAATATACGCATTATTTCGATAGGACCTACCATGGACATTTCAGTGTGTCTGAATGTACAATTATTTTTGATATTACCCATATAAGAGTATAAGTTGATAATAAGACACTCCAACTTAATCTTCTTCTATTTATCTACAATTCCCTCCATCAGGTTCTCAGTAGACCTGAGCCAGATGCGGTCGCTGCGGCTGTTCTTTAACGATGACAACTGCACATGCGGGCAGCTAGTGGTGGCCTCCCGGGAGTCTCAGTACAAAATACTTCATTTCCATCATGGAGGCCTGGATCATTTGGCTCAAATGCTCCATCGGTGGCACTCGTTGCTACACAACATCAAACTTACTCCAGGTAAAAAGACTACTAGAATATTATTGTAGTAATTTTAAAAAATCCTTGAAATTTCTGCTAACGTAAGTAGGCACTGTGTCCGCAGGTTCCGAAGAGCCGAACCTACCGTACCGTCATTTTATGGTATGCCGTCCAGAAGTACAAAAGTCTGAACAACATCCTGAAGAAGGGAAACTTCCCAAAATATCTCCCGAACTTTTCTACGGTAAGATTATGAATGGAAAGGGAGTTATCGAAGATGATCTCTTTTTGAGAAAATGCGTCTTTTTCGGAGGACTTGACAAGGAACTAAGGAGAGAAGTCTGGCCTTTCCTCTTACACTGCTACCCATACAATTCTACTTACGATGAAAGGGAGATAATTCTACAGATCAGGGCGAGAGAATACGAAGAAATTTCAAGAAGAAGACTGGAAAAGATGACTCCTGAACAACATGCAACTTTCCGGAAAACAGTGCAATGCGTGATAGAGAAAGATGTGGTCAGAACGGACAGAGGCAACCCATTTTTCGCCGGAGATAATAATTACAACGTAGAAATTATGAAGAATATACTGTTGAACTACGCTGTTTATAATCCTGTTTTAGGGTAAGAATAATAATGAATTGTTTTGTTCTGTTTATTACCAGATATTGGACACGCAGCAGACGGCTTTGTATACCGTATTGCGACGCTCATTTTTCTACACTAAACGTTAATTATACCCAACAGTGAGTACAATAAAATTAATGAGCAAGTACTTGCAAACGCAGCGTCATTGGCCCTTGCGTATGGCATTCAAGGCCTACGTCATTCTGTGTGTGTTTGAATTGAACACAAAGGTCATCTTACAATGACGATTTTATTTTATATGTGCATTCGCACATTGCTGACCTCCAAGTCATCTCGTATTACCCGAGTCTACGGGTTATTTTCTGCGCAATTTGGTCTTAATTTAATGGAGGGGAGCAGAGAAGTGGTAAGTATGTTGAGAAAACATAGACCTCTGAATTCTTGTCAATCACATTTTTGTCAAGGCTAGTGGCAAGAGCTAGTGGTAGACGTGTGAGACAGAGATCTGCCCACAAAAGTTCCTTAGCTTAACTTTTGACTAATATTAAGTTGCCATTCAAAGAAACGGCAACATACTAAGCCAAAACACGATTATAAATCTGCCCCCGTATTCACAAACGCTCGGATTCGATTTCGATTCGATAAGTCGTATGTCTATCTTGTTTTGGCATTACGAAAGCGAGCGAGATAGACATACGACTTTCCGAATCGAAATCGAATCCGAGCGTTTGTGAATACGGGGGCAGATTTATAATCGTGTTTTGGCTTAGTATGTTGCCGTTTCTTTGAATGGCAACTTAATATTAGTCAAAGTTAAGCTAAGGAACTTTTGTGGGCAGATCTCTGTCTCACACGTCTACCACTAGCTCTTCTCTCTGTTAAGCTTCATATGTACAGAAAACCTCTACTAGGTATTTTTATTTAATTTATTTCACAGCTATACACAAGGAATGAGTGACCTCTTAGCTCCAGTGCTCTGCGAGATAAAATGTGAGGCCGAAGCGTTTTGGTGTTTCGTGGGTCTGATGCAGAGAGCCATATTCGTGTGCACCCCTACCGACAACGACATGGATAACAATCTTGTAAGATACAACTGTTTACTGTCCAATAATGTAGGTAAACGAATAGTTATCGTATAGCTTCGTTGGTGGCGGCTTTTTTCTTTACCGTAACCTTTTTTTATCGTTCTAACGTAATATTTAAGGCTTAATAACATTTATTAATAGGTACATACTAACGTTTTCTTGACAAAGAAATGCGAAACCTATTGGGTAAAACCGCGTGAAATTTTTCTTTGCATAATGAGTTCAATTGTGTTCAGTCCAGTCAACTTTGCAACCGGTTTTGTGGTCTTCAGTTAAAGAATTACAGAGAACACAGATATTTCACGATAAATATATTCCTTTGATCGTTTCAGTTACTTTTAAGTACGTCTAGTCGGTTGTTTACCGACTCGAATTTATTATTAATGCGAGCTTTGAAGGCAAATCAATAAAGCCTACCCTTTCGTAACCTGCCTTTAACAAGATGCTTATCTAACATGAGTAGAATATCATTTTTGTTTGTGTTAAAAGAATAAGAAATTGATAGAGATACCTCTATCCTACTGATTTTCATGAATATCATTTTGTAGTACTTGGCTAGCTTAGATTATAACTACACGGTGTAAGTGTATGAAATAGTTGTGTTTATAACTAACAAAAATTTCTATGCCTCGGGCTCCAAACATACCTTTGTACCCAACTTCACAGTAACAGCTTATACGTCGATGTCCCAAAGACCATGTATAGTCTAATCTGCTGAGTAATTATTTAAAGAATTAAATATAAATTATGATCCTTTATCCTTTATGTGACCAATAATCTATACTGAGTCACAAGTACACAATCCTATCTTATCGCTCTACACCAGTCTGATTACAAAGATATTATGATATTAACATTTTTATTATGATGTTATTGATAACTCCTACGCACAACCTTTTAATTTCAGAGCTACCTACGTGAATTAATAAGGATAATGTTGCCACATTTCTACAAGCATTTGGAAAAACATGTCGACGCCATGGAATTACTGTTCTGCCATCGTTGGATACTTCTGTAAGTATCTAGTAACCTACTACTGGAGAGCAAAAACCTTCGCCCCCTATTTGGTTCTGTTACGCCCGCACAACAGCTGCACTGTGGACACCGATTTTTCACATAGATCCTTTCAAATATTTATCAGATTCGGCACAACTACAGGATACTTAGATGTGTCCAATTTTATTACACTTTGATCGTTCCGGGAATCAGCTGTTTCTCGAAGAAATGCCATTAAAACCGTAACTTATTTAAAAAGAAAAAATATGACCTCCAGTTCTTAAATTCTTAGCTAAGGAATCACCTTACTCAGTCAATTAAGTCGAGTCAAGTAGCTTCGCTTTAAAGCTTGTCTAAGCCTAGGCTAGGATCAGAAGGCCAAAGTCCAAGTCTCCTTTCCTTCCAACCATTGCCTCGTGGTTTTCTTCCTCTCTACGAGGTGTTTTAATCTGTAGGTTGTATATGCGTAGCCTACTCGGAAAGGTTTCCTAATAACATCCTACGCAGAACCTTTCCGTTGTTTAGTCACTTGTTATTCTACATTCATCTTGAACCTCCACGCTGATCCCCACTCCAAATGACAAAAGGAGGTATCAAAGCTACATGGAAGTTAATTATTCCTAGAAGAAGACGTACCAGCCTTTGGTATTTCGCCTTTGCCTAAGTATTACAACCCATTTTATCAGATCACCCCCATTGCAGTTTGGTTTTTGTTGCGTTTGACCTTTTTACGTTCACTTCCATCCTTTGAAAGTTTCGTCGTAGTAGAAAAATATTTCAAGGAAAAACTGTTACCAAGAAAATCGTTTAGAGAAATAGTTGCTAAGAGAAATAATCGTAAATTAAAGTTATTTCGTGGAATTTTTTGGTTATTGCTAATGAAAAAAAATAGAAAGGCTTTCCAAAATTAATAAATCTTAACCTTTTCAAGTTTTTCTCCAAACCTTTTCCACTTTCTCACCACGGTTCTCTAATTAAGTGTTAAAAATAGAGTACCAATCTACCTACCTATCAAAATATTAGATTTAATTTTTCCGCAGGCTCCTTGTTATATTTTAAGGTATTTACGGTTCGATCGAACCGGTAGGTACGGACAACGTGTGGAGGCGACTCCGGACATACATACTTAGCTTGTGGTAACAAGATATAGATTATAACGGTTTAGATATTGACCCCAAGGCATCAAAGGAGATTGAACATTGGAATCTGTATCTTGTTACGACTTGCTACGTATGAATTTCCATTGGGTAAAGATAAAATCGTATGCCGTCCCGTCCCAAGTGTACGCTGGTCATCATGCAGCTACTTACCTAGTACCTTCGTGACATTCCAGATGTTTCAAGCGCGAGTTCACAGAAGCAGTTGCGCTTCGAATGTGGGAGGCTTGCTGGGCCAACTACCAGACGGACTACTTCCATCTGTTCCTCTGCCTGGCCATAATCGCTGTTTACGCAGACGACGTCATCGCACAGGACCTCAACACTGACGAGATGCTGCTACATTTTAGTTCTTTAGGTAAGTAACCACTTTTGTTGATAAATTGAGAGGGAGAGAAAGGCCAAAGATGGATGGATGTATGAGAAATGATATGAAAGGAGTAAATGATACTGTGACGTCTAACAGGGGAGAATGGAAGAAGAAAACGTGTTGCGCCGACCCCAAGTACAATGGGATAAGGGCAGGAAGATGATGATGAGGTACGTAACCACTTCAATTCATTCTCCTACCATTAGTACTGAATGACTCATCTTCTACCAAGAAAGCATTAGGAGGATGGTCCTTTCACGAGACCGGGTTGTTGAATGTCGGATGGGCAGTCGGTCCGTGGTCGTTCTGTGATCTTTGCAAGTTCTAACTGGGACAATGTTCAACATAATATTTTTTTAAATAATGCCTGTGTGAGCTGAGACGATTGATCGAAATATGCCAGGCAAATTTTTCTCATGCAAAAGTAAAACTTGCTTTAATAATCATCTTTCAGCAATGTACATGGACGGGCGGCTCATCCTGCGTAAGGCCAGAGGATTGCTCCACCAGTTCCGTCAGCTAGTCCGGATCCCCTGCACCCTAGTGGGGATGTGCCAGCGATGCGGCCCTGGCATATGGGACTCCACACACAGGCCCAGCGTCGAGTGTACCGGGGCCCACGACTTTTGCAAGTACGCTGTGCAGTAAATGTGAAGATGGCTTTACTACACGATTCTGGGTTTTTGAAATTCATTTCAATGTCTCTAAGCTGTTGGCCATGAGCGACATACGTCCTCTGACATTAGCTTCAGAGGAATCATTTGAAGGAAGTTGTCAAGAGAATGCTAACAGTCACCAACTGTCTCGTTGTTCTTTCTAGTGGTAGCAAGCACGACTGCTCAGCGGCAGGGCCGCGCCGACCCCCCTAAGCGCCTGTGTGCGAAACCTATGAAGCGCCTCTTTTTTTTCACGAATCGTCATGTTTCAACTTATTTTTTATTATTATTTGTTAATTTTGATCTAAATAAATGTTCTCCGGTTTCATATACTTAGATAATATTTTCTAAATAGGTAAAACCAGTTCGCTTCCCCTTGCCAATTACTGCGAAAAATAAAACACGAATTAAATTTTTACATACTTCAATTATGATGAGGAGCTCGTGGCTAAATAATAACAGCCGCCCGGGTCGATCTTTAAGGTCAAGCCGTGCTTGCCGAGGTTGGTCCGTGGATGGGTGACCATCATTTCATACCGAGTTTCCTCCGTGCCTCGGAAAGCACGTTAAGCCGTTGGTCCCGGCTGTCATTTGTAGATCTTTGACAGTCGTTACGAGTAGTCAGAAGCCAAAAAAAAAGTCTGACATCCAGTCTTACCAAGGGGTATCGTATTACCCAGTTACTGGGTTGTGGAGGTCAGATAGGCGGTCGCTTCATGTAAAATACTGGTACTCAGCTGCATCCGGTTAGATTGGAAGCCGACCCCAAGAGAGTTTGGGAAAAGGCTAGGCAGATGATGATACTTCAATTATGATGTTATTCCAATTGTATAATTAGATATTAATAATAAAATCGCTGATTTTTTTTCTAATAATACTAATTTAACTATTACGTATGCTATTTAAAAAAAAACACGTGTGTAAGAATGTAAACATAGGTACTTAATTTATATTGGCTTATGTTTAACATAACACCAGATAAAAGAATATAACCTTGAAAAACATTTTTATACTGCCTAAAATAGTAAATGATCACCAGAAATAGTAAATGATCACCAGAATTAAAAACCTGAAAATCACAGCTCCGAACTAAGGCGTAGTCGACGGAGCCGCGGGGCTCCTATTTCTCTCTGCAGGGTTTAAAGTAACCTAACACGAAGGGGATGTCGGGGTCTTAGTTCGCTCGCTCCGCTCGCTCACTCAGACCCCGCCATCCCCTTCGAACCTAACCTGTCCGAGTCGGGGTGCCCAATATCCCGAGCTCGCTTTGCTCGCACTTGCTTCCTAATTTCTTCTTGCCACAAAATTTGGTGATCATTTACTATATTTGGTCTTTGAATACAATTTTTTTGGTGTTTAGTATTTTTTTTTTGGTAACGTAGCTTAGGATCTCAAAGTATTTTTTGGTGCTCATTATATTTAATCCCATTTATATTATTTCCACTCTTCTCGCTTTTCAGTTTGCGAAATCCTTAATAGTTTCGTGTGTGTCTATACATATAGTCTAATATGGTTATATGGGCTCCTCTATGGATATTGTTGCTATAATCTTTCCTGGCTCATTGTGGAGCGCAGGTAATTTTTTACAAGTTTTAATTTAGAAAAGGTGCTTTCTGCGCTTGCTACGGTAAAAGGCATAGTTAGCAAAATTCGTAATGCTATAGTGATGTTAGGGCATACAGCTGTCAAATTGTTTAATTATACAAATTCGAGAATTTTCACCACATGATTATTTATTTTTTCGAAAAAAGACTGACATGGCATAATTACTTCACACAAATCATCGGCGTTAATATCCAATGAATGCATTTGCTGAAAGTTTTTCCTGCAAACGATAACAGTTACTTGCTAGAAAATTAAATAAAAAGGACATACCACTATATGAAGGGTTTTTGAATCAGATTTTATAACACCTTCATCGTAAAAAATTTATATATTCCAGTTGTATTTTTATCACACATATTTTTCCTTATTAAATTCTGGTAACCAGATAATTTCTTTTTTTTTTATCTTGAGTACTATATATCACTCATCTTGAAAACACGTTAAAACAATCATTAACGCCCAAAGGACCCAAACTATATAATTGTTTTAAGCGTTAGAACTTATTCTTACTATAAAAATCAATGCGCACCTTCCACACACTTTCGATTGAATGATTGTTTAATTGTTTTGGCTCTCAAAGTCGGGGAATCCCCGCGACCCTACCCCGCTTGCGTCGCACGCATCGCATCGGGTTGCGTTCATAAACACATTCAAACAAACTCACGGCGGGCGCGGCGGTTCTTTTGATTTTAACGCTGATCTCCTTCGATCAACTGAGCTCGTAACTAATGTAAACTAAAACCCAAAGCGTAAAATTAAACCACAAACGTAAATATTATCTTGCGAGACTTGTACAGTAAGCGCAATATAAGTTTTGTTATTTACAAGGCATATGTTGCGCCTATTGTACTTACTTACTTATTGATACTCCACTAAAAAGAATATTTTGTGAAGCGTAACAAAAATAATTTCGATGGCGCGGGCGCCCCTATTGTCTTCGCGCCTGTGTGCGCCGCACACTTCGCACACAGGGGCGGGCGGCGCGGCCCTGCTCAGCGGGAAATCTTGGGCTCAATCCCAGGATTTCAACAAAACGCTATCAATCATCATGAATTTAGGGGATTTGAAACTTTTGTTACAATGTTAGCTTTGGCTCAGTTCTGGGCTGACAAATTAGATTTAGATTGCCATAGACACGCTAAGAACTTGGTACTTGGCACTTGGTAGGTTGGTGCCGCTACCCGAATTGTGGAGCAATGATACTCACGCAAAGGATCCAACTGAAACACGTGCGTGTAGCTTCACTAGAGGCCGTAGACTGGGCCAGAGGACCTATATTGTGCAATGTATGCGTGAATTATAGACGCCGAAGGAGATCCTACGTTGGCCAAGTAAAGTCGGTTTTTGGGTAGTTGTATTACTGATGCCGGAATGTCGCTTCGCAGGCAGTTTTACTTTCCTAAATCAGTATTACAATGTTAGTTTTTAACTATAGTGCTGTGCATTGATTTCTTCTTACCTAGAATTTAAGTTTCAATTTGCCATATTTGTTAAAAGAATACATTACTTACAGATATAATTTATGAGTATTGTGTATAAAAGATGTTATAAAATATATGTTTGCGAGGAGAAATCGGAATGACGGAGTCTCATATTAATGTTAATAACATAACTGTTTATAAGTATATTTGTACGCTTTTAGAAAAAGTCAATAAAAAAGTAAAATAATAAGCAGTTGTTAGAAAGTCGCGACAAGTAAGTGCATAGTAATGAATCAATCACGATTCTGCAAACTAACGTTTTGTTATTCGAAAAGTTTTCAGGACGAAACAGACGTGAAAATGTGACCTAGTTTTCATGTCCGCATTTGTACAGAACATGATAATTGTCTCTACTATAGAATTCGTGAATTTATCTCCAAGTCTATTACTTTTAGGATTTATTTTATTTTTATCTATACAGGGTTATTTGTAAAACACCGACAACCTCTTAAGAGGTCATTCTACTCATCATTATGAACAACTTTTACTATGAGACCAAATCCGATATCGTGAAAAAAATAATCTGCTGTTCCCTACATTTTGACGAGTTATGTGAACATAAAGTACGGAACAGCTGATTTTTTTTTCGCGATTTCAGGTTTGGTCTCATAGTAAAAGTTGTTCATAATGATGAGTAGAATGACCTCTTAAGAGGTTGCCGGTGTTTTACAAATAACCCTGTATAAATATTTCTGCGTAGGGTTTGATGTAGAGTGCTTGGTTGACGGCTTCGTAAAGGGTCTGTTTAGGTACACCTTGTATACAAGCAATTTTAAACGCATGTATCTGAAACTGGAAGTTAACCTTCAGTACAATATCTAATAAATAAAAAAAAGCCTTTAAAATAGTAAGAAGTATTCCTTATAAATATCTATTTATTTTCAGATGCGTGCTTAATACATGTTAAACTGAGGAACAAATAAAAAATAAAAAAAGACCGTATTTAATATGAAAATGCACATCGTACAAAATTAAAGTAATCAGTACAAATTATGCCAGTATTAACAATTCATTCAAAGAAATAATAAAATATAGTTTCTATCAAAGACTTTCGTGGATGTGGCCGGGACATATCAAAGTGGTATGAGGGAACAGGGGCTGTAATTCTCCATACAAATGTTTAATTGGTCTTAGCTGCATCTATCCCTATCCCACTCTCCGGGAGCAAGCAATAGCAGCGCGACGGCAATACTTTCTACAAATGCCTATTTTTCAAGTTCCTCGCAGGCCCTGTTCCCTCTTAAATAACTAATGCTGTTGTTTTACTTTTCATTTAATTTGTGGTACGAATTACCTTCATATGTATAACTATCAAATTACGAAAACTGTACCTGGTTTATACCTAGATAATTTAATGTAAAAAATATTGTGTATTTATATTATTTACCTTTAAAATCTAGGAGCATGTCATATCAAACATGTAAAGACCGCAAAATATTAGAAAAACACTATTAATATAAAATATTGTTAATTATTAGGAAATTTTTATTGATTGATTTATTTATGATGAAATTATTTGTAGGATAGGTTCATGATAAAAATTGAAAAAAAAAAATGCGCAGCTGCTTCTAATACGTATTTCTAGTAAAATAAGATTTACCTACAAATACTGAGTGATTTTTTAAACGTGGGCAATACTTTAAGGGCGTTTCGTACTCATGAAAATGAACAACTCTTACTATGGGACCAATCATGAAACCGCGATAAAAATTCAGCTGCTCCTTAATTTTTTTCGAGTTATGTATGGAACAGTATTTTTTTTTCGCGTTTTCAAGGTCGATCTAATAGTAAAAAAATCAATCCTTATAATATGGAACTTCATAATTGTTTATGCGTGGTGTTATTAAATCCCTGCTTTCTGAATGATGTTGTTCTAAGTTGTAAATTCTACAAGAACGAATAAAATTCAAAGGCGAAACTCCACGAATAAATGGTTTTTGTTGTTAGGTTATTCTTAACAGGTTATAAAATAACAAACCTGTCACAATATAGCCGCAACCATTAACACCTTGAAAAAAGCGAAAGTATATACAAGGTGTTGTTTTGCATCCTCGTCAAATTCAAGGAGGTAACTAATTAACTATGCTAATGATTCTCGTCCCGAATCAATAATAAAATGGGTAATTATTTTTTATTTTTTACTTATTTACAGAAATCGGTAAGTGTGAACAACCACCCGTGTTTTAAACGCGGACGGTTTGATTCTCGCCCTATAACCTCGCTTCAACCCTCCCAACAATCTCAAACGTTTATTCGACCATTTCTTATTCCCTAAACCACGTTCAGGGTTTATTCTGAAATATTGACACACTTAAAAAAAACAAAAAAAAAACAGCGTTTATTAATAATTAACTGGGTACCGTAATTTTAATTGATTATTTATGTCTTTTGTGACCACCTCTGGGCGAGAATGCAAATCAACACCTGTAGGTATAACTTATTCAATTATTTGAGGAGTGAATATCGATACCCAAAACCTGTGTGTAGTCTCGCCAGTTAATTTAATTTAAAATTATACTTATTAAATCATGATATAATATAAGATTAATTAATCGTCTGTATTATTAGTAAGTAGGTACCTACGTAATCAAAATGTCGTGATTTATAATTAAGAATGACTACGGCGTTCAATTGAATCATCTTGAACAAGGCAGCTTAAATATTCTTGAAAATAATAATAAAAAAACACATGTATTTTTACAAAGTTGAATATTTTAGAAGTTAACGATATAAAAATATTTACAGCTTAGAAAAGTACTTTTGATGTGTATTTAAATGTTTCATGCGGAAAGCGACCAGAAAATGTTTTATACTAATATTATTATTTGCTGCTATTACTAAGAGGTTTCATTTTGTATGAAGTTCATTGACCCAAATGGTGGTAGCAGTAGGTCGTTCAACTTACTGCTGCTACTACTTTTTATTTTGTGCGACTACTGTGTTTGCGCAAAGAAAGCTAACATTCAATTTTAAGAAATCGGTACCAATCAGCTAAGCAGGGATCTAGATAGGTATTTGGATGCACAGTTTTATATTTTTTTGTGAATAAAACAAATAACTAAGGGCCCAGTCTAGTAAACTTGACAGCCCGTCGAAATATTCGGGCATGTTTACAACGTATTTTTGACTAAAGTTATTAATGAAATGCAACTAAAGTTATTAATGTGTCAAAAGGGGAGGTTCCCGATTTGTTTTTGTTTTTGCTGCGACTTTAGGAGGTTTCCAGTTTTTCGCGCGGTATACCTATCTAGCTACGGTGAGAGCACATCTTGATCTAACGATTTAAATCTTTGGTTTTTAGCTTATTTACATTAGGGTTACCGTCATTATGATAAGTAATATAGAGGCACATTCTTACCCAACACATGCACTCGTATAAAGAATTCAATAGTCACTGAGGTAGTACATAGGGTAGAAGGTAGTCTGTCGCCGCCGACGCAGTACATCATACTGAACCCCACATAAACATTCCTTATCGGTTATTAAAAAAGAAAAGAGCTGTTTCTTACAAATCATATACGGTCAAAATGTATGGAACAGCTGTTTTTTTTTTTTTCAATGTGGGCAAATTTTCATAAGTAACGTGTTCTAACGTGGTAACCACAGGTGGTAACGTTTAGCGTTTTTTTGCGTCGGTGTCCTTCATCTTGGATAAATGATGCAAAGTAACTTCACGTAGATACGACACATTCACTGTTCAGCCTATTTATGAATACTTAGAATATTACTTTCAGTCATTTCAGTGTTGGAAAGAGACGGAGCTATACATAATGTCTACCTAAATCGGGAAAGAGACGGCTTTCCCAAACTGAAATAAGATCGAAAAACTACCTATGAGAGTTGATGGTGATGACCTACGAATACTTTCTCTGATAGGAAATAGATTAATGATCACATTTTGCTATTTATTCGTAAAATATATTTATCCTTAAATAGTCTAAATATTGTTATAAAAAATAAATATGACGTATTATGAGGCTACAAAATATTTAAAAAATGGTTTATTTTTCGCATATTGTGAATTGTTACGCGTACTCTGTGATATATTATGATCTGCTTGTATTATATTGTGTAAATGTTAATAATTGTATGTAACGAACGTAATGTATTGAAGAATAGGAGCCATATCTTAATAGAAATAAATGTACAAGCATCCACCCAGCCTTTGATTTTAACCCTGATGGAATAGATTTTCAGAAACACAGATTTTTGACATCAAAAGATGTCTTTATAATAAACGTAGTTCAAAAGAGGATAGGTTGATACCTACCTTCACGATCAAATTATTTAGTTTATGAAACAATATATTATTCCATGCTCCATAAAATGATTAAATCGATTTGCTTCGATCTTCGATTTCAGCGATACCGGTATTTGAACTTGGCAAAAGCCTTTGACGAGGTCCGGCACGAGCGCGATAGCATTTAGAATTAAGCTCTTTCACAGTTTCCACAGTGCCTTACTAATTCAGGTAACATGTTTAGACTTTGATTTCTGTTAAGGTACGATTTCAATTTGTATCCCTGTCTCTCTCCGTCTGTATCTGTTGTCCGAGATCTCTCGGCGATAAGCCTAAGTCCATCTTGAGGCTTTTCTGGACAGATAATTGACTTTCAGCAAAAACTGCAATACCATCAAGCAGAAGGTGCACACTCGCAACAGTCTCTTACGGCGACTAGCCTCTACAAAGTGGGTGCTCCGCCTCATGTCTTGCGGACTACTGCGCTGGCGCTATCTTTTTCAGCTGGCGAATTTGCGTACCCTGTGTGGAGTCGCTCAGCCCATGCAAAGTTAGTGGAAACAGCTCTGAATTAAACGTCGGATCATCACTGGTTGCCCTAAACCGACCGCGGTGCATATAACCTAACCTAACCCATTCGTTCCATCTGCCACCTGGACATGAGTTGCTATGGCTGACCTGGAAGTCTTTAAATAGACTCCGCACCCAGGTTACTCGCAGCAAAAAAAACCTGCTCAGGTGAAGATTCATTAATGACTCTGCCCTGGAGTGTAAATGTGGTGCTGTTCCACAAACTATAGGGCACTCAATATCGTATCCTGTTGATTGTTCATTATAGGAACTAATGAACGCTACAGGAGGGCGGGTCAGTTCTGGGCCGACACAATTTAGATTGCCATCAACACTTTAAGAAGAAGAATACATACGTTTTACTGCTGTGAATCATATTTTGTTCAGTGTGGCAGTCAAAAGTGGCATGATTGATGAGTGTGGCAGTTATAAAAACTGCGGCCACTAATGAAAATATTTCATTATTAAGAACACAATAAGATATAAATTTTCAATAAATCATGCCACTGGTTCATACAAAGTAACCCAAACACCTTTGAAATTATTATTTTGTTATCAGATTGGATGATGGTGTATGTTTACTATATTTAAAGCAATATAATGAGTCTAGGTATTTGTGAAATTAAAATTCGAATGAGGTTTTCACCCAATTAATGACTTTTAGTCAACATTTTTAGTGCTGATGCAACAGTATGAACTGTGAAGTTAGTGTGACTCAGTTCAAGGACAATCTCCGCATTTTATTCGCTGTTTGGAATCAATTAATATATAAACTGTATCGAAACATACGTTGTCATACCTATCAGACACAAATAGTTATTCATCGTTTTTTTACGTGGTTCAATGTCACGAGGCCACACGTATTTAAAATAGATAAGGCTTGGTTCCCAAGAGTGAAGCATGACGGCAGGACTGTTGGTTACAATAATATGTAGTTCGTAAATTTTACCTTGTTTTTCGAGGCAGGTTTTAGGAGCACATGGAAATCGTGGGTTACTTGTAAATCATAATTAAGGTGGAAGCGACAGGGCTGACCGCGAAATTCAAATTTTCTTAGATCATCATCATCATTTCAGCCGAAAGACGTCCACTGCTTGACATAGGCCTCCCCAAGTGTAGCCACATTGACCAGTCACGTGCGACTGGCATCCAGCGCATCCCCGCAACCTTCACCAGGTCATCGGTCCACCTAGTGGGAGGCCTTCCAACGCAAAATCTTCCGGTTCGCGGTCGCCACTCCAGAACTTTTCGGTACCATCGGCAAGTTGCCCACTGCCATTTACTTCATCTAACAGAGCTGCATATGTTTTTGTAAATACTTTGATATCTCAGAAGTGCGTGTTTGCTGGGTGGTTCGCAACACGGACGATTTTCTTATGTTTTTTGCAATTTGCAGGTCGGTGTCAGGTTAAATGTATACATCAATAAAACCCTTATTCCACCCTCATCAAGTTCATTCATCAATGGTAATATCATTGAATGACTTTTTCATGAAATATTGATTCAATGGGATTAAAAGAACATAAGAGGGTTGTTCTGATATTTTAATGATTATAATTCTTTAAATACATACGTATTAATTACGGCCGCGAATCATATTGTGTTCAATGTATAGCCTGACACTGGCCGGTAAGACCGGACTTTAAATTATTTGGCCTGCCTGAATTCCGCTATTTTAAATTATTTTCAAAATAGCGTACTCATACAAGTCTAATCTCTTCAAGGTTAGAGTGAACAGGCTTCTTCTGGGCAAGCCGGTACCGTCGTCGACTTTGTCTCTGTCATCTTCATCTCTGACCGAGACTAGAGTCAAGAGCAAACACATCGGAAAGATAAACAATAGCGGACACTGATAAAACTTGTATGTAACTATAGCTGGTATCAACACAAACACGTATTGTATGAGACAACATCTTCTAAAGTGTGAAGTTTCAGAGATATATGCCTTGAAAGCTATAATACGAGTATCCACAATCAGCCTTTGATGAATTATATTTCGGGAATGTGACGCTTTAGAAGATTTTGTCTCCAACAAAATTTGTTTGTCTTGATAGCTATTCATTGACGTAGCTTTTGCTGTTCTGAAAAAAATAAAGTTGTAGTGAAGGTGCCATCAGTGAATAAATTCTCACTTTGATTTTGATATCTCGGAAACATGACGCTTTAGAACATTAATGTCTCATTCACAACTTGATTGATACCAGCTATTGATTAATATGGGTTTTATGCGTGGCCGCTATTTCAAAAATAAAATAAAATGGCGGAAGTTAGGCAGTTAACGCTTCATACAAAAATCTTCCAACCCCTTTGAATTTCGCAGGCTGCCCCTCGCTTCCACCTTCAGAAAATTTTATCTACATAAATCATAATAAATATTGGCATAGCAGTGATTAATGCTAGATAGCTAGTCAAAACACGTGAGTAGTTAAAAATAAAAACATTATTATCTATAACAAGTTGGTCTAGGAAGACATGAAGACAACACCAATCTTAAAATGACTTCATTTTAGAAATAGCAAACATGATGTGCATTTTAATGCCGATTGTAGGTTCCACCTTGAACGTGTATGAACGAAAATGGGTAACGCGGCAACAGCGAACCATGTGTGCCAGGCCTTACAAACTAACGCGAAGTTGTATAGTCATGATGTGTAAGTATGTTCAGACTACACAATTAGTAAACACACGACCGTCGCGACGCCCGCCGCCGCTGACTTATTTTGGAAATTGTTATGAAATACTCGCGCTGATAAGCAACAGATTACAATTTATATAATTACAAAGCGGGTGAGGATTGTTTGTCAACCAATGACTATCAATTTTAAATTCTCAGTTATATTTCTGCTCGCAATCACTACGCACGCGACTCCAGATACCACAATGTTTAGATTACCGAAAACAATGCGAGCCGTCGGGCTCTATAAATATTTGCCGATAACCGATGTCAACAGTCTAGTCGATTTAGAAGTGAGTTTACCAAGTGTTCAGAAATCTGATGTGTTAGTTGAAGTCAAGGCTTCGGCATTAAATCCCATTGATACTAAAGTACGAGCTCCAAAACCTAATATAGAAACATCGCCTCGGATTTTGGGATGGGACGGCGCTGGTATCGTTGTCTCCAAGGGGGACAATGCAAATTTATTCAACGTCGGCGATGAGGTGATTTTTACCGGCGACATAAACAGAAATGGCTCTAATGCACAATATATGGCTGTTGACCAATATTTAGTGGGAAGAAAACCTAAGAACTGGACTTTTGAAGACGCTGCCGCAATGCCGCTCACTTCGCTTACTGCTTTCGAGTCAATTTGTGATCGCTTGCAGCTCTCAGAGAAGGACAAAGGCAAGTCTTTGCTGATCATCAACAGCGCCGGCGGGGTGGGGTCAGTAGCGACGCAGGTCGGTAAGCAGCTGGGGCTCAAAGTGATTGGAACTGCGTCACGACCAGAAACACAAGCATTTACACGCCAATATGGAGCAGAATTCGTTCTCAACCATACTCAGGATCTGATACCACAACTAGAAGCAAATGGCTTTGGGGCAGGAGTTGACTTCATTCTTGTTAATTTCGACCCTGCGCCGTATTGGGACACTATAGTGAAAGCCATCAAGCCTCAAGGTAGAATTTGTTTGATTGTCGACAGTAGTGCCCCCGTAAATATAGCAGTATTGAAAGACAAGAGCATAACGTTGGTGTCGGAAAGTATGTTCACAAGAGCGAAGTATAATACTGAAGATAAAATCAGGCAATATGAAATTTTTGATACGATTTCCAAGTGGATGGAAGCGGGAAAGCTGAAAAGTACCCTGACAAAAACGATGAGCCCGATCAACGCTGCTAAGTTAAAAGAGGCTCACAAACTGATAGAAGATAAGAAAATGATTGGCAAGCTGGTTTTATCAGGATTTTAGTAAATAAATATTCATAAGTAATATTTTAATTTGTAACGCAGTGAAAATGTCCTGTTGTTTGTTATTTTTGTAAGTGAAGAACACAATGTTTATTAAAAGAACTCTAGTGAGGAACTTTATAATTTTTAACTCAATATTACACAAAATTGGTTTAATGTGGTATTGCTATTATAAGGGTTTGCGACCCGGGAGTTAACTATGCTACAGGCGGGTCCACAAGGGATGATAATTTGGGCCCAGATCGTGTTTATTGGGCGCGTGCCTGTGGACGGTGAGTAATGGGCTAGCTCACCGTCCGTCCGTCTCATGACGAAAAGCCGTGCCAACGCCGCGTTCGTGTTTCACGCGCGCCTCAAGGAGATGTCAGCAAACCAGAAGGGGTCCGAGAGGGCCGATGCCTGCCAGGGTTGCGAGACTGTTCGAAAGAGATACCGTGGCCCTGGAACACAAAGGGCTAAGAAGGAACATGGATGGGTTTTAGTCAGTACAAGTCTGACACTCCCTCCCGCTCCGCCCAGAGCGGGAGAAGTTATTTGATGATTTCCCATCCGTAAAAAAAAAAGATCGTCTCCTTTCAATTCAAGATAGAGTCAGTAGTTCCGAGTTCCGATAGAAGGAGTCCCGAAACGGCTAGACTTGTTGTATGTATAACAATGCAAACTTGAAAAGCATAAAAGAGACGAAGAAAAGGCATTTTAATGCAACAGGCTGTAACAAAAATTTCTTTCGAAGTAAGAAATCTAAAAATAGTGACTATGTATAGTTGTGTGGAAATCAGTTTGCGTATGGGGCAATAGTGGTGCCTACAAATGAGGGACCAAGAATGTTTACAGTATGAATGAAGATGCTTTTTTCCTACTTGAAATACTACTTTTACTATTGATGCAAATGCTAACGGCTCAACATGCGCTTCATTGAGGAATAAAATTATGACATAGGTATTACGAGTTACGACTCTGCTACCAGATAGTTGAATGCAATTTTATGCAATATTTTTAAACAATGATTATAACAAAATTATGAAAATAAAATATTGATCATTAAGACTTCGTTAATAAAATAATTATCACCGTCATTGTTAAAATAGGGGTGAAAACGTGGTGAAGACTGGGTAAAGAAAACGACATTCTATTTTGTCCGTCAGACAGGTAATACAAAAATATTAGACACGTATTTTTTGTTTTATCAAAATATCAAAAAAATACTTACTTAGTTAAAACTCATTAAAGTTGGAGAGTGGGGGCTCACTACGTCACAAGTAGATATAAAAATTGTCCAATACTTTTCAATAATTTACCCGGCAGACAAAGAAAAAAAAATGTGATCATCCATGAAATTGTCAGTCCATATAAAGTTTTGCTGATACAAGTTAGTCGAAATCATATAATTAAAATAAGGTTGACATTTTGATAGACGGACGCAAAGAGTAGAATACTTATACCAATCGGGACGGACGGGTAATCGCAGCATTTTATTAGACGTCACATGATCACATCCAATGTACACACATTCAATGTACATTGAGCAAATAGGTAGGCGCTCCCAATGATTTCGTTCTATTTTGTTGAATTCGTTTATATCAAGTGCTTGTCTGGTTGGGTTAGTTTTCAGAGTAGGAGTGTTATTTAAGGACTGTGCCCTAAGCTGCTTAATACAAGAAATAATAAATATACATACACCTAGCGAGAGAACTGCTACGATTTAAAACGAGACAGGTAAATTTTACATAATTGCGAAGTATGTGTGGTGTAATTGTGAATAGATGGAGGAATGATGTATTAAGACGACGATGCGATTTAAAAGAAGACGTATGACAAAAACTTAAAGCGGTATGCCTCGATTGTATGGTCATGTTGGTAATGAAAGGCGAGTACCAAAAGGTGTACAAGGCAAATGTGAATGGTATTGCCGGGAGGGTACGCCCTCGAAGCAAATACACTGTCCGTAATAGTCATGTTTATCAACAAGGTCAAGATTTAAATTAGCACTCGCAACAGGTCTGTACGACCTATTTTGGCAGTACTGTTTTAATTTTAGTTAAGGGTGGGAAAGAGAGATAGATCTAGATGTCTTGTATAGCTCCGTTTCTGTCCCACTCTTCTTTCTTTATCGTGTGGTTTATTAGTGTCCTACACAGAAGTGACATAAAAGTAATAGGTACTCTGCTGATGTTGTGGTACGGATTCTGGTATCTGAATATAGACGTGTCTGGAGGTCTACTCTCTTTCTCTCTAATTCACAGACAATTAACGTGAACGAATGTATTGAATGTTATTGTGTGCGTCCGCAAATGATATAGAGTAGGGTCGCAAATGTAACTAAGTACGTTTAATTTTCGTTCGTTGCCGAAGTTACGTTTCGGAGAAAGAGAGTAGACCTCCTGGACCCCAGCCCCCCTAGCATGACCGTTCTATCTCTATTCTACCAAGAAACGACAAGAAATCTTTTCTTTACAACTTGTCATTTCTTCTGGCCGAGCATGGCGCGCAGCGTCGACTCGCGTTTCTACGAAGACATAGACAGAAATGCTTTCCATAGCAACGAGGACGTTGCTGTGGAAAGTTAAAAGGTTACGTTTAGTTAACAAAAAAAAGTTGCCAATTGCACGAGTTTTTCATTTTTCGTGGGCGGGATGGTGTTGCTGCATCTTGGATCCAGGCCTGGATCTTTTTCGCGAAATTAAACCTAAATATTTTACATAACATTTCAACTTTTTGAACGTAACTCAACGCAACCTCGAAACGTATTTCTCGTATTTAGTTTTTATTAAGAATAGTTTGGCATTTGTCAGAAGTAATGTTTCTACCCCCAAATGTCAAAAGAAGAAAAAATATGGCCGTCATGCTCGACATTGTAGACTTGTGTCGACTGAAGAAAAGAAACATTTCTTTCTACATTCTTAATATCGCCATGCTTGGGACGATAGAAATATCTGTCAAATTGTCGATTCTTCCGTAGACATAGCTCGTTTCTACGGCGGTCATGCTAGGCCGGCAGAAGGTTCAGTGGGTAGTTTTTGCCCACACACTGGGGAAAACGATTTGTGTAATATCGCACAATTTGTTTTTCAAATTTAATTGTAATAACGCAGGACACACTGAGACAACATACCTACGAATTGTAATACTTGGTCAGTGGTTCGTATACTTATGTAATGTATGTTATTTGGTTAAAATGCAACGTTGGTGATTATGTAAGGATGACTGTGCATACTTTCCAGTCAGGTACCGCTTACATTTTGATAAGAAATTTTTGTTTACAGGCGCGGCAATAATGATAGTGATTTACGAAGTTGTGGTGATAACATGAAAATACCTTTGTTTCAGTTTCATTCCTATCTACAACCGATCCACACGCGTCCAAAGTTTCTTACTACAATGGCGAGTTTACCGAAAACTATGCGAGCAATTGGACTCTACAAATATTTGCCGATAGAACATCCGGAAAGTCTCCTCGACCTAGAAGTGAGTTTACCAACTGTTAATGAAAACGATGTGTTAATCGAAGTAAAAGCCACGGCCGTCAATCCTATTGATGCGAAACAACGCGCACCGAAACCGGACGTAGAAAATCCGCCTCGAATTTTGGGTGTAGACGGATCTGGAGTGGTTGTCTCCAAAGGAGCAAAGGCTAATTTATGGAACATTGGAGATGAAGTATTTTTTACTGCTGACATAAGGAGAAGTGGCTCTAACGCACAATACGTAGCTGTTGATCAATTTCAAGTGGGAAAAAAACCAAAGAACTGGGCTTTTGAAGAAGCCGCTGCTATGGGAGCCACTGCGCTCACTACTTTCGAGTCACTTTATGATCGCTTGCAACTCTCAGAAAAGGACAAAGGCAAATCTTTGCTGATCATCAACAGCGCCGGCGGGGTGGGGTCAGTAGCGACACAGGTCGCTAAGCAACTGGGGCTCAAAGTGATTGGAACTGCGTCACGTCCAGAAACACAAGAATTTACTCGCGAATTTGGGGCAGAAATTGTTCTGAACCATGCACAGGATCTGATACCACAGCTAGAAGCAAATGGCTTTGGAGCAGGAGTTGACTTCATTCTTGTTAATTTCGACCCCGCACCGTATTGGGACACTCTGATGAAAGCCATCAAGCCTCAAGGTAGGATTTGCTTGATTGTTGACAGCAGTGCTCTGGTGGACTTAAGGCCGTTGAAAGATAAGAGCATTACTTTGGTGTCAGAGATGATGTTTACCAGAATCAAGTATCAGACAGAAGACAGGATCAGGCATTATGAGCTGTTGAAGGAGATATCCCAGTGGATGGAAGACGGCAAGCTTAAATGCACTCTGAAGAAAATCTTAAGTCCAGCCAATGCTAACAACTTGAAAGAGGCTCACAAACTGCTAGAAAACAAAACATTGATTGGAAAACTGGTGCTAATAGGATTTAATTAATTTGTGGATTTAATTGTATGTCATGTTGCCCTGCCAATTTTGGATTTACTCTTTTTTATAGATTTTTGCATAAAAGTTTTCAATAAAATATTTTTTACGTTATTTCAAATACCAAGTTCGAAGCAGAGTTAAAGTATTATGTCTTAATACCTGTCTAGTCGTTACTAGCTGTATAACTGTGGGAAAAACTATTTGTGTTCCTTCTTAGTTCCCCAGGACTTTTTGATGTAATTGTCATTGATTAGGTTTAGAGAACCATACCAATTATTTGCAACACACGAGCAATGGGCAGGCGTTTTGGGGGACTGTCTCTAGTAATTTTGACGTTCAAAAAGTGCTGATTATCAGCCTAATTTGAATAAATTACTTTTGACTACACACTGCGAGACTAACAACAAAATTACTACAATATTATTTAATGCAAACTTACTGATTGGAAATAAGGTTCATTTTTTTTTCGAGTTACGCCTCTATTTTCGTTTCTGGAATTCGTTAGAAACGGGTATCACAGGATGGGCCACTGTGGCTATGCATGGGACACTCGTGGGAGGCTTATATCCAGCAATTACTATTTTCTGCTCAGAAAATGATGCAAACAAACTCAAAAACCAGTTTAAAATAATTTAATTCCACATTACTTTTGTCCAGAAAATGATCCTATAGTGTGTGAAGAATTGTTAAGAATGCTAGGATCAAACTCTTGTCCTATAAAAGGGGAGCCGGGCGCATTCCATGCTCGCTTCAAGACATCCATGTTACGAATCTCGTCACTTGTTGGTAGACCCTGCAGTTTTCTCTCTTGATTCCATTGCATTTCACGAACCTGAAAACAAAGTAGAATTCAAGGTTTTAGTTTGTCAACACAGAAATAAAGAAGACCGTCAAACGCTACTCGTGGAAGTGTCCTTTGCCACAAGTGCGTGAAGAAGCGCATCGTCAGAGCTTTCCTGATTGAGGAACAGAAGATCGTCAAGGTCCTTAAAGTTCAACAGGCCAGCGTTGGCAAGAGCGCCAGCAGCGGTGCAAGGCACGAGTATTGATCACCATGCTCGCTCAAGACGGGTTGGCGATTTCATACTCATGTTTATTATGATCCAGGTTTCTTTACCAATGTCAGTGATGTTCAAGATAAACTTAAAGTGAATTGGAAAAGTCACACAGCACGCGTAGCATGACCACTATAGAAACGAGTTTTGTCTTCGGAAGAATCGACATAATGACAGTTTGTCGATTCGCGTTTCGCGACGACGTATCTACGACGGTCATGCTAAGCGTGCTAGTAAAACACAGTTGAATACCATGACGGTACATTTTTTTCTTTACAAAAAATCAAAAATTAAATCACCTTCGCAACATGGTCTTCTGGCAAATCATCAAGAGGTCTAGAACAGTCAATTTTATCCAAATCTATAGCCTCCTCACTGTTTAATAATTTATTCCACCATCTTTCTTGCACCTTTTCTGTAAATAGTAGAAAACAATTGAATTAAGTTAAGGGGCAAAATGTTATTGGGTTTTTAAATCAGGGATCTCTCAATAGCAGCCACGAAGTCTGGATTTGTGTCTGGTTGATGGCAATAGGCTCACCCCCTATTACATGGGGAAACAAGGGTAACCCTTCGGGATTTACAAGAGTTATGTTATGTCAATGGGCACCTGTGATAGTGTAAGGCTATATATGATGCATAAATCTTAAAATAATTGACCCGAATGCATCTCCATGGTTTGGCATTTGGAAAGCCATCTAATGCACCCACAGAAGTCCCTAGTCACCTATCCCAAAACGGTCCTAGTACTTGACCTAGTTTATGACTGGACTAGTGGTTGCAAGCCAGAGTGCTGAGCACGAGGACCTGGGTTCGATTCCTGGGTTGGGCAAATTGCTATTGGGTTTGGAGTCGTGCCCGGTTGATGGCAATAGGCTACATGGGACTTAAACATAACTGGCAAAATGTACGTGTACTATTAAGTACACCTCTGCCTAACCCTTTGCGGATTACAGGCGTGATGTTTTTGTTGACAAAGTACTCAGATTGGAAACACCAACCTGTACTTCGAAAACATTTAATGTGTTTTTTCAAACTTACAGAAAATAAATAAATATCATCAATTATCTTAATTATTATCAACTAGCTGTCCCGCGCAACTTCGTCTGCGTCACATTTTCGCCGTTTTCGCAACATTATTCATTGCTGCTCCGCTCCTATTGGTCGTAGCGTGATGATATACAGCCTACATCCGTCCTCAGGTTGAAATCTATCTTCTTGCCAAATTTCATTAAGATCCGATCAGCCGTTTAGTCATGAAAAGGTAACAAACAAACTTTCGCATTTATAATATTAGTTTGGATAAAGCGCGGTAATTAATGACAAGTAACTGTTACCTAAATGCATCAGAAGTTTCCCTTCACTGATGCTCCAGAAACTGTCCATGGTTTTTATCTTGTATGGCAAGGAATCTTTGATGATGTTGTCACCATTCTGACACGCCACACATATGTCACAAGCATTGATTGTCACTTTTATGTCCTTGGATGATTTTATTTGTGGTGGTAGCTTTACTATGACCTCTGGAATTAAAATTAAAAGGTGTTAAGTATCGTAATTCTTGGTTATCATCATCTGCCTAGCCTTTTCCCAGACTATCTTGGGGTCGGCTTCCAGTCTAAACTGATGCAGCTGAGTACCAGTATTTTACTTGAAGTGACTGATCTGATTTCCACAACCCAGCAACTGGGTAATACGATACCCCTTGGTTAGACTGGATGTCAGACTTTTGGCTTCTGACTACTCGTAACGTCTGTCAAAGATCTACAAATGACAGCCGGGACCAACGGCTTAACGTGTTTTCCGAGGCACGGAGGAAACTTGGCTTGTAATTATGGTCACCCATCCATGGACCAACCTCGGCAAGCACGGCTTAACCTTAAAGATTGACCCGCGTGGCTGTTATTGTTTAGCCACTAGTTCCCCTCACCTCATCGTAATTCTTGGTAACAGACACAAATGTTTTCTCAAATATTGATTGTAAAATGATGGTAATAAAGTCTTGACTGAAAGATTTTAAATTATACAACAAGAGTTATCACTAGCATAGGGGCCGTCCATTAATCACGTGTTTTTTTTTAGCATTTTTTAGCCCCTCCATCCCCCTTGGTGATACGTGGCGAGGTTTAAGACGAACCCCCGTCCCCACCCAAAATCACGTGTATTTTTAGTACCTACACAGAATCTTAAAATTTTTAGAATATTAAGTATCTTAAATACTTCTTTTTAATAAAATAGGTACTTCGTTCGTTGCCTGGCGGCCAACGGCGAGTCAAGGTCACACTACAAGCCGCTTTTCGGTTTAGAATCGCGCGTTTGACAAAAAAATAAATACACATGCTATCTTACAACACCCCCCTCCCCCCTTGTGATATTTCGTGATTTTCGATAAACCCCCTCCCCCACCTTTCAAGCCTCACGTGATTAATGGACGGTCCCATATGGGTCAAACAATAATTCGTTTGTTTGCCCATCACCCGCCTCATCATCCCAAGACATTCTTATAAATAGCTATCAATAAAATAATAAATAATGTCTTGTGCATACAAGTAAAAACTAATTATTAGTCTGACTGTTTGTGTGTGTTAGTTTAAATGTTTGTAAACACATCCACGATACAGCAGAAATTGCTAGTGTGGAGGGAAATTATAATTTAAAAAAAAATTGTGGGCAAGATGAATTACCTAGTTCCATAATATTCTGTGACCACAAGTATTTCTCCCTTTCTGCACCATTATAAGTGTCTGAGTTCTTCTGAATCGGTATCACAGGCGGCTTGTAATCTTCTGGGAATGCCTTCGAAGTACTGGTCACATTACTCGGAGAGTCACACTGAAGCTTTTGAATTGATTGATCTTTAGGATTAGGAGACTTTTCTGAAATTTCAACTGGTTTCTTGTTAATATCTGTGGTAGTAGCTTCATTATCATTTTGTTTTTTCTCAGGCTCTGTAGTAGTTCCTTCATCATCACCGATATGGTCACCTTCAGCAAGAACTTCCACCTCTTGAGCTACAGTTGAGCACATAATTTCATTGTCTAAATCAAAAGGTGTCTGTGCACCTTTTGGCCCTTTCCAGCTTTTAGGGTCACATGTTCGGAGTACTTTGATAACCAGCTCCTCAGCTACTCCTGGGGGGAAGCCCAAGTTTTCGTATGGACCTGTAGGAACATAGTAGAAATCGGTCCTGGAAAAATTTACAAGATATTGAGTGTGGAAGTCTAGTAAGTTAGTAAATATCTATTTACTGATAAACTCAATATTAATACCTGATAATTTAAATAAATGATGTCTTATTTGATTTGGCTAAAGGCAAACTAAGGCTTAGTTGAGAGGAATTGAAAAACGGATGAAAAACTGATTAATGTACCACAATATGTGAACTATAAGCTGACTATTGCTTTAATAGAGCAAGATCATTTCATTAGAAGAAGTAAACAAAAACAGTGGAACTCACCTTCTGGCTAAAAAGCCGAATATGGATGATAGAAAACCTAAGATTGATTTTTCATTGACTAATATTGACGTCAATACTTCGTCATATTTGGATATGTCAGCAGATTCAGACATATTTGCCTATTTTATGCATAAATGTACAATTTAATTTTCAGATTTCCTCCGTGTGATTTAATTCATTTTTGACATTGAGCAGCAGAGCTGAGCGAATGACGCGCCACTTCATTCATTCATTGATGAACGAAGTTGCGTTTCATTTCACATATCTCTGAAAACACTGTAATTATGAAACGAAAACATGACTTGTCTGATAATTGTTTATTTTAATTCAGTCTTTATAAGTAAACTTAAAAATAATAAAAACTAAAGTATTGTATTGTACAACAAACCTTATTCTGTTATTTTTCATATCACACGTCAATTATTATTTTTTAGCGTTGGCATCCCAAAACCAGTTTTTAATTTGCATTCCCGCCACTTGGCGGAGTTACTTCGCTTTCGAAAGTTTCACATCCGCAAGAGAGCGGCAAGGCAAGGCGAAGTGAAGTAGGCAAAGAAGTCTCGCGCGCGAACTCGGTACGCTGCAGGCGATGACCGCATTCATATGAGGTTTTATTATATTGTGTGTGTGCTGTCGTGTTCTCCGATCCGTTAAGTGTTTACGAAAATGCTGTATAGGTGAACTTTTAGGATTTAAAGTGCTGTGATTGTGTTATATCCCTTTAACCCTCTTCTATCTATTACTGTCTCTTGAAGGTTGTAAAAATGCCTTGCTCAGCGGTAACTTTGTCCATAGCGACCATTACAGCAATCGTGGCTGCTGCTTTAATGGCTATAGCATTTTCAACGGATAACTGGCTTTATATTGAAGTAAAGCGCACGAACATACAGGTAAGGAAATAATAATAACTATCCAATAATTAATTTATGTTATAAATAAGCCAGATATGTGTATAATTTTAATATCTTTGTTTACTTGTTTTTGTTCTGCCTGAATTTTTAACAAATAAAAACTGCATATCAGTTAGTAGGTAGATCCTCGTAGTGTAGTTTGCAGGTAGATTGAGGTCAAGTTATTTTCAAACTAACCACCTTTTATTTATCAGTTGCCTCTTCGAATCACCACGAAGACTTCAAAATTAACCAAAATAAGTATCATTATTATTTTATCAGTTGTCTTAAAAAGCACCACTTTAAGTTACAAGGTCGAAGTCACTTCATCGTGAATCTGTTATGAAACTGAGAGAACAGCTGCTGCTAACACCTTCTACCAATCAAACAATTGATTATCATCTTGAATTTTTCATTGTTGATTGTTTAGCATCGAACGCCAGCGAATACAATCTTGATCTTCAATAAATCTTATGACTTACGAAATTTCCCTTGTTTCATTACGAAGTAGTAGAATGGACTCAATAAAACTCATCGTAGCACGTATTCTTTCGAGTCCTTGCCGAGGCACCGTTAGAGTAGACACGTTACGCATAAATATGTACGTATTAATGGCACGGACAAAAGTGTGGGTAACTGTACTGTTCCGTGCTACTCCTGTGCACCCAGACGTGGAGATAAAGAAACTACGCCTGATAACGATACACGCCATGCATGTTTTTAACAAAGTAGTTTATTTCAGGGTTCCCCTTGCTATCAAGAAGTCAACAACATACACAAAAACTTCAACATTTGCAGAAAGCGCGTATAATTTGCAAAAACTGGAACATCTCACGTTTAATTTGCTTGCTAAGTGTTACTTTTTGTAACGACACTTAACGACAGACCGACAGTTTCTGGTTTCTTTTCTCGAGTCGGGGTCATGTTTTTTTTGCGATACGGAGCAATTTGTCTTCTACCTGCTCGCGAGGACAGCTCAATTTTTTGCTGGTTCTATAATAGGGGTGGCTTCAAAAGCTGCACGTAGACAGGTTCCTACGTGTCCAATCCCTCAGCATCTTATCTTTATCTCAAATGGTTATGTAACCTTTTTTGTCGCAAGTGTCTAATTATACTCAATACTCAATTCTTTATTGCATTCCACAATGTAGGCTATGCTCAAATTAGGTATATGCCCAAATCTTTCCTGAGCCAAACACGCATCGTTTAAGGGAACAACGCAAGTTCTCAAATTATCTAGTATGTCTATTCATTTTACTCCGTTATTTAATTTTTCTGATACTTCAATAGTGTGTCCATTCATGGGAACATTTTATAGTTTTAATGTTTTTGTACTACCTACTGCATAACAGCACAGGTGCAGCAAAACGAAATCAAAAACGTTAATTCCATCACAACCAATTCTAAGATGTGTTAAAGATTTAGTGTGTACTATTATAATTGTTTTTCTGGGAACTCGAAAACGAGTGTTTTACGTTAACATTTGCTAATGATCACATCGCTTATAAAAGCGTGAAACAGCGTCATGGTTTTAAACAATGTAACAAATATCGAACTTTTTGACCTGTCCTAAAACTATTTATGTAACACAACCACTTTAAAAACTAGATTCCTAGATCCTCAGATTCAAACTGAAACTCAACTAACTCGGAAACTCTTTCGGGAAAAGAATTGACTTTGCAATTTCCCATCCAACACTAATTCTCATTCCATAATGCGCACAAAATTACATGGAGAAAATCTAATCTCACTTTATTATCACTTAGCAGCATATTCAATGAGGTTTCCAAGAAGAAAATTACTTACCATAATGCCTAATTGTAGTTTGCAAGGCGTCCCAGAGACGTGTAGCGAATGACTTACTATCTTCATATCCAAGTCTATTAGATCTTGTAAAGACAAACAGTGGAAAGCTTGGGAGAAATCGATCGTGAAAGTGACGAAATCTGTGTGAACATCTTTCTGAACATGCATAGTAACTACGTAGTTAGTTACCGCGTTACGATAACCGTAACTTTTAAGTTACATCATTGTTACCATTGCAAATTTATCTATGCAGAAACCAACATATTTGCAAATATGTATAAAATGCTGGAGATTATACGTGCTGTTACGATAGTCTTATGTTTTCAGTCGAGCAACTTTAAATGACGGTAAAACGTTGTATTAGTCTTTAAGACCATAAAAGAACAAGGCTGGTCTATAAATCTCTAAAATACTAAACATCCACCCCTTTTACCCCTGGGGGTAGGCAGAAACAACAACGGCAAAAACACTTGCTTATTATAGTTGGCGCCCAACAGAATTTAGGTCGTTGGTCAGGAAATTGCTAGAATAGAAAATTTTAATTAAATAGTTAAACAAATGAAGTTCGTGATGTTCCTGCTCCGTTGAGTTAAATACACAGTCACACAGCGTTTACACGGCGATATGAAAGTCACGACGGACAAGTGTTGAGTTAAAGAATTACCCACTACTTATGTAGGTAAAGCACAATCATATTTATATTCAAGCCGGCAAACTTCGCAATAGGTATAATGTACTATATCCTAATGTATGTAAGAGGTAAATTTTAGATGTTGGACGAGGTAATCTTCGGAACTACTGACCCGATTCCTAATTATTTCACTAAAGGGAATCTACGTTATCTCCGAGTTATTATACAGTCTATTATAAAAAAGGACGTTCTCGAAGGATAATTACCGACCATAACGCAAGATGCCGACGGCAAAAAAACTAACTGATTTATAAATCCAGTTTCACATAACCAATAAGATTTAATTTAATTATTCTAAGAATTATTCTCATTTCATTAAATGAGCTCAAATATTCGCATGAATGAATATTATGAGACTTTCATCTTGTTGATTTCTTCCTTTGGTCAGTTTTTAAGTTACGCAAAGGCCAAAGAAAGCGGTTTATGCAAATAAGTAAATATTCTGTGAGTGCGAGATGGTTTTAGTTTTATGCAACGAACTTACATAATAGGAGACGTTCATTTGGAAGAATAAAGAAGACTTTCTAGTGGGCCTAACGCCTATCGTAGCTACCTTTTTTTTAAACCTGAAGATTACGTTTAATAGCCATAACGTCACTGTCAGTTTCTGGTATGGTTAAAAATTTGATGGTGAAAGATTGTCCCTATACGTAAGATCTTAGTGCGTGCTGCACCTACCTAGCCATATTTATGATAAAAAAACTTTTTTACAAAAAAAAATAACCGACTTCCATAAAACACTAAGAAGTGGCAAATAATTTTAGTTTCGGCAGTCGGTGACTTGTTTGTTTCATTTACTTTTTTGCCACCGACTTCCGAAACTAAAATTATTTGCCACTTTTTAGTGTTTTATGGAAGTCGGTTATTTTTTTTTGTAAAAAAGTTTTTATTTTAGCCTTTTCAGTTGTGGTATCTCACTGTAATCCTAGTCAAGTATAATTTTTACATTGTAACTAGACACCAGCACATCGTCCATACATACGACAAAGGACAAAATGCATAATAAAGAGGATGACTCAAAAAGTACCTAAGCAAAGATAATAAAATTCATATGGCTCCACCGGGCAAGCTTCTCTACCAAATGAATGAAAAATCATCTAAATCGGTCCAGTAATCACGGAGAAATCGGTGTACATACGTGAAAAATTTACATATAACAAAATTTTTAATAAAATGAAAACTATATGGCCAAACTGTATTAATTTTTATGGGATCAAATGGCAGGTATTCCACATCAAACTAAAGAAGAATCACGCAAATCGGATCATAAATCTCAGCGTAATCGCTGTATACACCTGGAAAGTGCATACCGTTACAATTCCAACAAGCCCAAACACAGCTAAGATTCATTGCCTTGCTATAGAGTTCCGAAGCCTGTCTCTTGGATTCATCATCAGATCTGATGGTAGAATGGTTCTTATTGGACGCAAATGCTTCACTTGTTGTAGAAAAAAAATACCAAAATCACTGTACGTTTTCCTATAAAATTTGAAGAGTTCCCTCGATTTCGCCAAGATTTCATCATCAGATCCCGACTTGGTGACTATGGGACCATTTGGGAAGTATACCCTTTCCAACAAAAAAAGAATTTTCCAAATCGGTTGGCAAGCGACGGAGTAATGCGCGAACAAACATAAAAAAAAAAAAATACAAACATCCGAATTGAGAACCTCCTCCTTTTTTAGAAGTCGGTTAAAAAGCACAAGATTTGCATCATGCCGCTTTTAATAAATCTATTTTCCTTTTACACGACCACGCCAAAGTCAAAAGGTCATTCTTTTGATTTTATTTAACATCGATCGGGTAACGCCGAACACAAAAACATTCTCCAATTCATTGACTCCAAATGTTAGTATAAATAATTTCTTCCTTGTTTATATAAATGACATGCCTTCGGTAACAAATCATGACATTACACTATTTGCTGATGATAGCACTGTTTTATTCGTTAATGATAATGATAATTCAATTACTCTAGAATCTGACATTAACCAAACAATATTATTAATCATAGACTGGCTTAAAATAAATAACTTAATAATTAACCTTGAAAAAACTAAATTAATGAATTTTAAAATACGAACTCGACGTACGGGTACTTTAAAAATCTATTACCTAGATAGCGATATTGAGGAAACTGAAGTAACAAAATTTCTAGGGCTACATATTGACAGTAAACTTAACTGGAAATTTCAAATTGACCATGTATGCAAAAAGCTGGGACAGTTTTCATATGCACTTCACAGATTGGGAAAAATAGCGAATCAGACTACTTTACTAACAGCTTACCACGGTTACGTTAGCTCAGTCCTCAGATACGGCGTAATATTCTGGGGCAATAGTACAGACAAGGAGCGCGCGTTTATTGCTCAAAAACGTTGCATCAGGGCTATATTTAACTTGCATCAAACTGACTCCTGTAAGCCATTTTTTAAAAAAATGAACGTATTAACACTACCATGTGTCTATATATTTGAGGTTGCAGTATTTGTCAAAAATAATATTCACATGTATAATTACTACACGCGTATACGGCGTAAGGACAAATTGCGCCCAGTCTAGCAAGACTCATCTAATGCAAGAAAGTATCTTTTGTGCAGCTTCACGCATCTTTAATATTATTCCGGGGCCTATTAGAATAATTAATGAAATGAAAAAATTTAAAAAGAATCTCCATGATATGCTTGTACACAAGTGCTACTACTCTATAAAAGACTTCCTATCAGACAAATCACTGCTTCAATATAGTCCCCCTCAGTCATGATGTGTTCGGTGGCCCACTGAGGTGCCTACCATAATTTGTTCTGTTTTGTTTTATCTTTTTTTATATTTTATGTGAAATCTTATTAATTTTTAACTATACTGTATTTTTATTGTAATGTAACTATTGTATGCCCTAAGGGCGGGACGTAGCTGAGCACAATTTCGTTATTTAAGACCTGTATTATGTACCTACCTATGATCCACAATAAAGATATTGATTGATTGATTGATTGATTGAATAAACAAAGAAAGAAACTCGAAAAACGTTTCTATTTACGGATGCAGCATAACATCTGGGAACCAAGGGATGAACACGAACTGTTTGTTTATTGCCTTGGGTACCAGTTACCTGGCGAGAGACCGGATGCAATGTTTGCTTCTCCAAACAAATAACCGCCATTTATAAAAAAATATATAGCTTTAAAAATATGGTGATAAAATCCTGGTAGAAAGGCTATTGTTCAACTTCGTGTTAATCATAGGTAATGTCTTCGCCCAAGGCTCCTCTGACAGAATGGTTTGTTAAAGCTTGGTTCTTGTGAAACGGATACGTCTGGTTGTTTAGTTTCCTGACCGGAAAATTGTTAAGGTAGCAGTACAGTGCATTGTTCCTATACGTTCTCAGGCTTTATTGTCTGGACATTGAACGCCGTCTGACGGATTCTAAACAAAAAGCAGGTAAAAGTCCCTTTTTCGAGGCAGATTTAGTTCCTCTTGGTCAATTTTGATTACGTTACTGTTTCTTAACTGAGAAATCCCAAGCCGTAGTCGATAAGTGTCAATATCAAACAAATATGTATTGTTTGTTTAACAAACCTTGCCTACTTATTTGACGAAAATTCCTAAATACGTGTCTACATCTACACGTCATCGACAATGGGTGATTATCACGGCAACCCGCTTTCCTGCACGACGACACCCACTTCTCACGACTTCCGACTACAATTCTTTTATACTATTCCGCTTTCTTGGTTTCATAGAAAAGCCAATTGAAAGTTCAGTTATGTTTGGTTACGTATATCGCGGTAAATACAAATTGAAATATCTTCTAAGCAAAGTAGCTGTTGAATTAAGATTTTTTTCATGGAGGCCTATGAATATTAAAAAAAAAAATAGATCATTCATTCTTTAGTTCATTCCTTATAAAGGTAAAACAGGTCCGAAAGAAAAATCAGCAGCCAGCCGTATAATAATGATAAAAAATAAAGTAAGATTTTGTTTTCTTTCTAGATGGTCATTCAGAAGTTTTTAGACTAGAGGTTATTAACTGAACACTTGAGTACTTTAATTATTTATTTTGTTCCTCTAAAATAAAAACCGTAAATATTGAAAACATAAATAACATGTTAATTAGGATGAGGTATATTTAAAATAGCGGGAAAATTAAAAAAAAAAGAGATTAAAATAGATAATATCGAAAAAGGTTAATATAGGTTTGATCTACGAAGTTTTTATCAATTTTATCAATCACGTTTCGATCAAATTAATTCAACTCAAGCTCAGCATTTTCGAGTTTGTTTAGATTTATCTTTTGTAAGAAATAAATCTAGCATGTTAGAAGAAATAAAGGGAGAAAAAAGAAACTCATTTTTCATTCGATATTTGCCTCATACCATACAAACGGTTTTGTGCGTTTTGAAATTCCTTGCTCAATATTGCATGCACACGGATATTGCACGGTCAAGCGTGATTAGAGCTTCTAACAGTCGGTTTAATCACCGGTAATCGTAGCTTACCCACTAGGGGTGGGACCACGGTGTGTTTAGAAATGGCTGACGTCACGTTAAAGTCAACAAAACTTCTATAACTTCTGTATAAGAAGGGAGAATTACGTATAGGTCTAAGTCCAATAGCCTTTAAACTGTAATTTAACAGCTGTGAGAACTTGAGTGACAATATGTTTATATTTACAAAGATATTGGCGGTCACATTATGTAAAAATGTAAAAAATATTGCCTGCTGCAAACCAGAAGTATTTATAAATATTTGTATTTAATTAACCGGAGACCATTTGGTCATTATATCACTTGATTGCCTAGTATATTACGTACGACACGCAGAAAAGGGCCATGTGAACGCGTAAACGAGGCTGTATAAAAGAGAACAACGATGCCTCTTACTTTTAAAAAAATAGCCGCCATATTTGTATGGCCTTTTTTTTTCAAATGACATAACCGATTTAAATTGATTGTCCGAAAATAAACAAATAACTATAAATCTTGGAAAGTGGAGATAATCTATCTGGTTCTCAGATCGTTTCATCGCTATTATGGTTGCCTTTCACAATTCTTTCCATGGCTTATAGTTTTCCGGCCTTTCACTGAACTTGAGATGGTTAATGGCTCATGAACAAATGGTCAATGCTGGTGTTTCCGACACATTGAAAGACTACATACATCGATGGTTATATTTCCACAAATGGCTGTGCAAAAGCTGTTATTGGTAGTGGTTACATAGTGGTTAAATGGTATAGTATATTGTGTATTAAGGGCGGTAAGTAAGGAATTACGATCGAGGCTCTAGTAGAAGCCCGAAGTCGAAGACTGAGGGCTTTCTGAGTAGAGGTTCGTAATTCCCGTACCGCCCGTGAAACATACAATGTTTTTCATCACACTTGCGAGTTAATAATTATGAATATACACAAGTCAGCACACATATTATTACGAAATACGTGAACTGATTTGCGGATGGCGGGCTGTTTGCTCACACCACAGATTATACAAATGTTTTGTTCAGAAACTTTACAGGCAAAATACTTACCTAGGTATATACAGCCATGACGGAGTGTAAAAAAATAAAAATTTCGACGTTTGGATACAAAAAACTATCGATTATTTAGATTTTAGAACATAAGTTGAGTAGTTAAATAACATGTAGCGAGATTGAATGAAATTCCTGTTTAGATAACATTTTAAGACAATTTTTCAATTGCGTGTAAACTCCTTGCTTGATGAACTTGCATGACCTGTGTGCTGTCAAGCGGTGCTGTAAATTTAAAAAAAAATTACTTACCGCCCTAGGGTTTTATATGGGGCATTACAGCCAAGTTCACCTGTATGTTATGACACTGTTTACGTGCAAGTGTGATGAAAATTAAAAAAAAAAATACTTACCGCCCTAGGGTTTTATATGGGGCATTACAGCCAAGTTAACCTGTATGTTATGACACTGTTTACGTGCAAGTGTGATGAAAAATATAATTTATTAGTGCTATCAGGAAAAGCATATTTGGCGCTCTAGATATTATTATTTCCCTATCAATATCTTTTAAGTAGGATCAATACCTCGAACAACAAATTTTGTACAGTCCCAAAACTGTTCTCCAATCTCACATCAATCATAAGACTACTTAACTAAATTTAATGAAATGTTAAGATGACGAGGTGTGTTGCCAAACTGCTCAGTTTCGCACAGCATACTCTCATTATTGTTACCCCATTGTGTCATTACGGTTTGTTCATTGATTTTGCAACCGTGCACATTATAAAGGCATTTTTTCCTTTAATTAGTGTCATAAGTGTGACATAGTGTACTAATTTAAGGTTGTACGTTATGGCAATTACAGGTTATGTAAGGTCGTTTTTTTCAAGCCTGTCATTCGTTTCACAGTTGCAGCTTGGAGGCTGGCATTGTGCACTGTTTATATCAATATTCTCGCCCCTATCACAAGCGTATATTCCCAGTCGCCCCCAATAATTTGCCACCGGGTGGCAATAGGGAATAAAAATCCCCGTTGCCCCCGGGTGGCGACTGGGAAGTTATTGGCCCCACTTTAAATCGCTGTTCACTGCGGCGTGTAAACACATTGGAAAAGTCTGACCACCAACCAACAATCGCGACCATAAGACAGACAGCGATGTTCCCGATGCACGCTGCAATGTACAGCGATTTGAAGTGGGGGCAATAATTTCCCAATCGCCTCCCGTGGGCAACTGGGAATTTTATTCCCGATTGCCACCCGGCGGCAACCTATTGGGGGCAATTGGGAATATTCGATCACAAGATTCACAAGGGCCTTAAACATAACTGTTAAACGTGGGTGTATCATACCTATGCCTAACTTTTCGGGAAATACAGGATTTGTTTTATAAAAGGTAGTTTTTGTGTCTCCTTTTGTTTTTGTCAACCTTTATGGACTACAGAAAGATGCTCACGCTTTCAAGGAACCTCTAATTAAATAGCCCTCATTGTTAAATTGTTACGAAAGGTGGTTTGAATGTGCTTTGTCCCTTTTTGGGTTTTAAGCTGTAACTAATTATCTCTTAGTAGCATTATCCTTCCTAGATTGTTGAAGTGCTTCATTGTCATTAAATTATAATATATTAATATTAATTAAAGGTATTTAGAGATGTTTTCTCCCAACTAAGTGTGTTTTTTTGGTGCGTCTTCACTTCCTCAGTGCAAAAATCAGTTTTTTTTAATTTTAGATTAACTGGCATTTGCTTGCCACTTTGCACAGCAATGTTGTACGGCCCGTAATATGACCTAATATCTAGGGCATGCAAACCGGATACCCGGTTAAACGAAAAAACCGGTTAACCGACTGATTTTAAAACCGGTTTTTTTAGTATAGTAAAACTGTTTTTTTCGGGTTTTTCGATTATATCTTTTTTAATAAATATATATTAGGGAAAACAATAAATTACACACTATAAACATTGAACAACAAGTTATGTTTCTCCTATTGGTCTATCTATCTTATTGATTTAATATTAATTTTTCCTAAACAACAGACTTAGCAAACAATAATTGTCAAAAGTCATTCCATATTATGTTAGAAGGCAGATACTTACAGCTATGTTAGTAAAATTTAAAATAATTATTATTTTGAACATGCATAAGCTACCAATGCCTCAGGATTTCGCTGTTCACTCTGTCCGATACCGCGCTCAGAAGTGTGTCGGTGCTACTTTTGGGACGCCGTTCTTCTGCGAAGCACCGCCTGGAAGCCGTCCGTGCTGTGGTCGGCGAACATGCCGGAGACACTGCACCGCCATGGAAGTCCCAACAAACTCCTGACGCGCAGAGAATTGCAGGCCTTTTTAGATGTAATTGCTCCACAGGTTGCACGTGTATAACGTTTGGCAGTAGCTTTTAAATAGCGTGACTTTAATATCACGTGAGCATAGCGCAAACCTGCGAGAAAGCATATTACCCCTTACCGACAATGCCCTGCGCTCCCTATCCATGTCCATATCATCATTTTGTTTCTCATTGACCCAGTGCAGTAATGTAGATCCAAGTACTTAAAGGGCATTGGGTAAGTTTGTATGGACCAGTGGCAAGTTTTTTTTTTCACAGCGGCCATAAAGATAATTGTTGCTCACGTATAGTGGAATATATGATAATAATGACTCCTAAAATAATTTTGCCGAAAATTATATGGGAGCTGAAATATCTGATTGCAAAGTTGTGTTCTTCCTACTAGCAGTTAGCATACTGTTATGTATTTTATCAAAAAATAACTATTTCCTATCGTTTGCCGTATGTTATTACTTCCCAGAATTTGATACTTAGCAGCGACACTATCGAATGGGGTAATGGGTGTGTTTTTTTCAAATTAACGGGTTCGATTCCTGGCTAGGAATATTGTTTTGCACAAAACCAATGAAGCTTTTTTTATTAAATCGGGCTCCTGGCTCCTTTGAGCGTTTTTCACTATTCCTCATAGTTTCTGATTTGGCCTACCAGTAGTTAAAAATTCACCCTGTATATCTCGGCATGCGATGCATTTTGGCAATATTATTCTTAGAAGAAAATTAATGTCTGACTGTGTTATTACTACTAGGTAAAGAAAACTAATTAGTGTCCGTAGACTTAGAAAAATCATGCCACTTTGACTCAAACCCCCTTTGGATTCTTGCTGTATACTCTGAGATTTTAGACACAAAGGTCTAGTTTACCTACAAAATGTTCCTAATTTTGTATGTTAGTCTTAGTGGCCTAAATTTTGAGACTATGTTGTTTACCTAAATAATAAGTTTTATTCTATGTTATGCATGAAAAAAAAAATTTTTTTTCTGGTGTTTTAGTCGTTTTTGAAGTCAATATTATAAACATAGGTAAGATAAACGTAAAAAAATACATATTTTGATTAGGCTTTAGCATTTTAATATTTTTCTACACATTTTTTAACAAAGATTAAAAAAAGAAACGAAAAACCCGATTTAACCGGTTACATCCGGTTTTGTAATCAAGAAACCCGAAAAAACCGGTTACTTAAAACAACCCGGTTTTTGCATGCCCTACTAATATCGAAATAAATACTAATTTCTCGCTCCAATTTAGAATTGTTTAATTTCTTTATTGAACTGGAGCGACCTTGTGTCTTGATGATTTAGTATGCCATTTAGACATTTTAGTAAATGGTGGTCTTTAAGTAGTATCTGCAATATTGGCCCACTTTATTGGAGATATCGTGATTTTGATCTGATCAAAGGTAAAAGAATAACCGAAAAAAGAATCATGATAATTATTCTACAGCTTTAACAGCTTATTATTTTATAATTTCCTTCTCGTACCTGTCAAGAGTCGTACGATATACTTACTTTGATCAAACATACTGTATAGATATTTCTTTGCATGAACAAGAATAATAGACTTAATTACAAGAACAGGTTCAAAGCCCTTCTTAGCAAGCAAGGTTCATCCAGTTCCTATCTTTTTATTATTTTTGTAGACTTCGTAACCAGTTGTTACCCTAACTAAGTACTTACAGGTTTTGTCATACTTAGGTAGGCCTACTCCTCTAGTGCAAGAATTAAATTAAAAATCAAGAAAAAAATATGACTAATTAAAAAATTGCGTAGTTTGTAAACTGGTATTATTGAGCTTAATTGATTTTTGAAACGTTATTTATAGTTTAAAAAAATCAGTTTATTTTTACAACTGGGTTCAAGTGGCTTGTATCATAAGTGCATAACATAATAGTCACAAACCAATGAAGTCGAAAAGTGTTGTGGCAAGTTAACCAAACGTAATCTTTTCTTTTTTTTAAAACCGATTAAGGGCATTGTTTATTATTCATCTTAACTAACAAACAAAAAATAAACACAGTAGTGGGTCGATAGGTGGTCTAACAAGGAAAACCATTAAGAAGTACGACAGTGATTCAATATTTTCTCTTTTATAAAGTCTAAGGTCAGTAAAACAAAACGTACTACCATAGTTTAATTTAACCAATTGAATCGGCTTTAAATCTGTGCTCAAGGCGAGATCTATGCTTGAGAATGATTTGGGCCATAACTCGTGGATAACGTAGATTAATGGCAAAAGTTGTTGAAGGTGTGGTCAACCTGTTACATCGACTACTATCTTCTCAATACCAGCTTTCGAGGAAAAGGATAAAAGCGTGGGAAACATGTCCACTTGCCTAGCCACTAGCCAGTCCAGTTACATGGACGTAGCGTGTCTATGGACACTGTATCTGAAGTGTCCAGTGCGTCCACCTCTGTGCAGTGAAACTTGACGTTGACGCTGATGGATGCGCACGCACAGCTAACGAGATCCATGTCAATTGAGACATTACTTCATGTTTAGTCATTATGTGCGTGATGTGTTCGTTTACAAAAGATTTTTAGTCTAGAATAATTTGGTTGAATTAAATATAAAACATTTAACTCAAATTATTTATTTTCATATATGGGTCGTTAAAAAAAAACCTAAATAATACATTAACTCATGACGTTTTCCATGGGAAAACCTGCTGCGATTTTAAGGTCCTTTTACTTTGTCCACGTTCAAACATATTATTCAATTCCGAGATAAAATAAAAATAGATTTTAATTTAAAAAAAAATTGATAAAGCATTGTAAATTATAATATTGTACAATGTCTTTCACCTGTGGTCAGATTACAAATTTAACTTTTACACTGGTTTCCATATTCCGAACATTAACATTTTATTGTGATACAGCTCTCATGATATTAAACTACGTAAATGTTGCCATATAGCATATTAATAAGAGCTATTAGTGGAGATACACAATATGGTTTTACATAATTTTTGGACTTTCGATATAAGTAAAAATGGCGAATGACGAAAATCCATAGAAGTTTTGGAAAAGGATGCGACATGAGAAAGTAAGAGTAACAGAGTTGTATCACATTAACTTTTTGTGTGTTATAGAATGTGTCCAGTCATGGATTAGCGCTGTTCTTGGTACTTACTAGAATTGGTACCTTCATAATCTTCATTGGTAGCCTTGACCCACTCTTTTTTTTTTTTTTTTTATTTAATCATTATAATCTTCATACACAAGTTGTTTGTTTTGTACCATTAAACCAGACATGGTTTGTATTGGTACTCACATTCGCTAAAACAACACTGCTTAATCACTACTAAACAATTATAATATAAAATTACTCCTCTTAGTATAGATCTTATTTTTTGTCCTGCTTCCCTGGTCAATTTGAGACATGTCTAGGTCCTTTCCCTTTGTTTTTACTTTACTAATTAAACCTACCATAAATAAGTAAAAAATGTATATTATACAAATTTATTAAAAAAAAATCTCCATCTATTATTTCTTATTTTTGTGTGTTGCATATATAAAATAACCGTACCATAGTGATGCGCAGATGATACGGACACACGATACCTAACAGGTGCTACACTATTTTTGCAACCTGTTTGTTCTATTCAATGCATCCATCAGTACTTATAATGTTTTGAGTGCGTTACATTGAGTCCTACCGTAAACGTAACTTTTCACCCCAAAAAATTCGTAAATTCTTAAAGCTGCACGTATTTGATAAGTAGACATCGGAATTATATTATACAAATACATGGTTGCAAATGCATGAAAATGGTGTTTTCTGGAATAATGTAAGTTAACGAATAATCGTCCTAGCCTGCCTGAAGATAAAAAAACCCTGCCTGGAGAGGTTTCTGCACAAATGGAGCCCAATTTCAAGTTGTGTGATATGAAGAGGTTATTTTCAGTTTACAAATTAATATTAAGAATTTCTAGTTGTGTATGGTCACAAGAACTACTATATGAACGAGATTATTAATATTTAATTTGTGAAATTAAACATACATTTTAATAATTGATAGCATTTTTAGTGTGTATATTTCGCCCTTTTTTTAGTGCATGTTTGCATGCATATTTTGGCATTTTTATAGATATCTGCGGATTGGCGAATTTTACGTGCAGATAACACTCTGTAGGTCAGGTAGGTTTTCGACGCGACAGCGAACGTGTGACCCTGAGTTCAGAAAGCGGACACTTCGACGTCGTATGCTTAAGGAATAACAATGACGATACCTGCAGTATCTTAAGATGCAGACATCTTAGATAGCTTGTATTTGTCTGGCTGTCTCAGGTCTATCGACCCATTATTTTATACAACCATTAAACTGAAGGAAGCGTAACAAAAGATGAGACAATTTTATTGTGGCTTTATTTTCAAGTCTGGTGGAGACGAAAACTGTAATGACTGTTTTGTGTCTATCTTTTTCGATGAACGATGAATAGATTCTCAAAAATGTTAAAATTATGTATATCTAGATAAACGATAGTGGCAACAGTAGTAGGTACCTACACAGGACTGCAAGTTTGTTAAACAAATATAATTATTATTGATAGTATTACTAGTATTAGGTTTATGTAGTTATTTTATTTAATAACATGAGTAAATTATTTTATTAACGTGTATTGTATTTTATTAATTTATCTTTAAAGTTTCAAAATAGGAATCAAACAAGCCAATACCAGGAAGTTTGATCTTCAGAGTTCTTATATCCTTAGTTACGTACTGGCACGTTAGACTGGCTGGTAAAAAATCTGACAATTATAATAACAAGTGATGCTCTTGTATAGTAATACGTATTATATGCCGATTGCTGCCGCATCTGCCCTCTTAAGATTATTAAGAATACCGTGTAGCCACCATGGGAATTTCTTTATTTGTATTTGATTGGTGGTGTAATATGAGATGATTGACCATCTACTTTCATGTGCATTCAATCTTGCATCAACACTAAGTCGTTTGATTAGAATGTGCAATCAAATTCATAAAGTTCGTATAAGACAGATGAAAGGTATAGTCGCATTAGCTCATACATACTGTGAGACTACAATACGTCATGATGAAATCATCACCATATTCTTTTGTAACAAACAATTTATTCCAGTTTATCACAACGTTTGAATCCTTCAAAAACAGTTGGTGTTTCAATCCCGGATCTCATTTTAGACACTCAAATTAAAATGACATGTCTACCTCACCACTCATGTCAACAAAATATTCCCTACACTAAAACTATCGCAAGAACAGCTTACAAACATGTCAAAGTTTCTCAGCATGCATTGTGGGAGCACATACAGCGTCACATACATATACGTATGTCTGGGATGCTCCGGTGCTCGGCATTGCAAGGTGAACGGGCTCACTCGAGTACATGACCCGCGTCGCGTCCTCACTCCTGCACAAGCGCAAAAACGTCCACTCGGTACAGCTGAGCGTCTGAACGTCGTGCTCTCCGCACCCTGCTGGTACACAATGCACGACGCAGAAGTATGTGGAGAGCGTTAATTGTTTGTAATGAATGTGATGTTAAGGGAGCCTGGAAGTCAACGGTCGAAAACGGCTTGCGAAGTCGATCTTTTAAAATGTACTGTGATGAATAACCGTTCGTCTTAATTTTGATAGTTTTTCGACTAGATGCGACAAGGACAGGTATTTTTAGATTTGTAAGTGTCACTTCACACTATTGGAGATCAGCGGTGGCCCAGTGGTGGCAGCCTCGACTTACGAGCAGTAAGCCGTGGGTTCGAACCCAAGCAGGCGCAGTACTTTGTGAAATTTATTTCATCACCGCTGCTCTCAAAAACGGTGAAGGAAAATATCGTGAGGAAACCGGCATGTCCTAGAACTAAAAATTCGAATGCATGTCACATCTACCAACCCGCACTGGGCCCGCGTGGTGGATTACAGCCCACTCCTTCTCATACAGAGGAGGCCTGTGTCCCAGCAGTGGGAACATTATAGGCTGATGAAGATGATGATGTGTCACTTCTATATTAATTTCGCAAAGCCAGCTTACGTAAAAACTTAACAACTAAACGTTAAAACTTGTAAGACAAAGGTGGACCCCACCTGAAGACACCAACACATAAGACGGATCCATTAAAAACTGCTCAGTTTCATTTATATTTCAACGCGTCTGCATCCGGTTTTCAATATTCATTATAGTAAATGTTCTAAAGAGGAAGCCCACATCCACATCCACTGCTTTAGCGGTGGAATCTCTAGTCGCGTACGGTTGACCGGTTTTTTATGTGAAATCATCGTACGCGGTCCATTCGTAGTTCGTACCACATTCCGAACGTGCTCGATCATACATTGACGTACGACGACGTGAGCATTCGTTTGCGCGCCTCGCCAGGCGAAACTATACATTAGCATTCGAAACTAGACAGCCCTTTGTGATAATAATCGTAGGTCTGTACATAATATTAATTGAAAATTATGAGTACGGATGCTTGACAGTTTTGCGAAGAATTTGGTGCGGTTTCGCAATACAAAAGATATCAACGAGCGCACAATCACTGTTGATAAATAAAATATTGCTTCCACGAAATATTTTGTTCTTTGAATAGAGATTAACAGCAACAATCAGGCACTTATTTATGACTGACATTATAATTGCAGGTACCTACTTCAATTGCTCGCAGAATAATTTGCTCTAGAATTAGGCTTCATAAATCTTTTAATTTTAACTGTCCACTCATGTACCTCCGCGTGCATAAACAGATCATAATAAAAAACGAAACATAATGATTTTCACTTAATGCCCAGCATAATGCTGCTGTGGAGCATTAACTTCATACGTAGCAATAAACTCTCTAACTGCGTAGTTTAAGATTATTTATGATTAGTTGTTTGACGTCCAAACTGCAGAAGTACAGGTTGGGCGAAAGTAGTAGACAATGCTGGGGATATAATTGCCGAGTGTGCTCCGAGATGTGGCGAAAGTGACCGAGAATATTGACCATGTGCGGTAGAAGCGTCTGCCTTGACAACGTACCGCGACTCTTCCTAATTATACTTGTATGAATGTCAATGTACACTATGTATTTTACAACTTCTTTTGTGATTATGATCTATTATTTTAGAAATTAGCGGTATAATTATGTTCTAGACAGAAGTTGGACTAATGAGACAATTTTGATTAAATTGTATTAATGTTGAAAAAAAATTCATCATTTTGATCCGCGGTGACTGTGTGGCAAATTCATATTTAATCATTACTTTCAATATGTTATAGGAAAATAGCTGACAGCTTCAAATGACAAGCGTCAATAACGATGTCTGATTTAATATCTATTATTATACCTACAATAATTCTGAGGTCGAGAGTCACCTATAAGTCAATAGCTCGATCATCGGTTGAAATATAAATAGATAAATCAAAATAATTCTAGTACAATTCTGCATGGATCTCTTGGCGCTTGAATGACGTTCATAGAAGCGATTGTTTGAGAAAAACTCACTATTAAACTCACTATTACTTCGCACTCACTATTTAAGTCAGACTAAATAGCTCTTCATTTAAAGTCTAGTCATAGTAATTATTATTAGGTTTCTCGTTTTTATTTTGGTATTTGTTATAATATATATTAGTATATTTATTTGTATAATGTGTATTAGTGTCTATGTATTTGTAGGTATGTATTTTCGTAAACTAGTAGTTGATTTTTTTATATATTTTGTTTTGTACCCTATCACAAAGTTTTCGTATTTTACCCAAAGGTTGACTGGTAGAGAATGCCTTGTGGCATTAAGTCCGCCTATGTACCACTATTGTACATGAAGTTTAATTAAATAAATAAATAAAAACAAGATGGCCGCGTTAGTTTCGATTTTGACCACGTGCCAACAGATCTTGGTCCAGCTAGATATGTATTGCTTAACTTTATATTGATTTGAAGAATGTTTGAACTTCGCGTGAGTATTTATAAACAGGATCGATTTGGTTCAGATCGATTAGAATCGGAAAAGTCTTGCCTTTGTGTCGTTATGATCAACACGCAAGGTTGCGATGGTTGGTCAATTTTGTTCGGCCCTTATTACGTGTCAATTATAGATTTTCGTATTTTGTCTTATCTGGTTAGTCAATTTTAACCATCATTTTGGCGGAACTTTCGATGTGAATTTTTAAAACATCTTCGTCTTTTTGAGTCGATGGAACTTTTGAGGTCATTTAGATCCAATAGGAGGCTTTGTTAATAGTAGTGTCAGAGATATTAGATTCTCACAATGTTCAAATGGTGTTATAGTTTCTTACTGCTTCTTTCTTGTATCTATCTTTAGGTGCACATGCAGCTAGCATGCAGTTCACGGCATTCAAAATATGACTTTACATTCGGTTTGTTCTTAAATCGCCGTTATAACATTTTTGTGGTGATTTTCCTGCCTGTTGTTTTTGGTTTTGGTTTGGTTTTTATTATCGTAATGGAACAAAAACAAGGAAAACTACAAGAGCGTGACCGCATCACCTACGTATTACTTTAGTTTGTTGTGTTAATAAATTATGAAAACCAGTATGTCTCTATATACGTGTTTAATTGCAAATACCTCAGATAGATAAGGAAATACCTACGCGTAGGTAAACGATAGATAAATCTACTGTTAACTGCCCCATTCTTGATTGCGTGAAACCGGACTAAGTATAAGTAAGTACATATATTGTTCCAGAATAACTTCAACTTGCGAAATCTGGTCGAACTGAGTTATTATAATATTATGTAAAGTGAAAGGTGCGTGCAGAATATCGCAATTTTATCCTGTTAAATAATAATTGACATAATGACATTATTACCAAACTGGTTATTAACATTTTTGGTGATTAATTTGAAATTGCTGATCGGCGATTTGATAACGTCAAGTTCATGCCAAATATTTTTACTGTGGGTGGTATTAAAATAATAAATTGTAGTATGACACAGTTTAGTGACGAAAGGAACATACTCGTACATTTGAAGTTGCCTCAATATTTTTATTTCGACATTGCCTTTACAAATATTGTGTACGTATCATCATTCATCTATTAAAATCGGGTATATTAGATCCCATTTACACACAGTGCGAATGCATTGCTCCTGAGTCCTGACCAAACGATGGTCGAGTGTACTAGTCCAAAGTGAGCTAAGGCCTGCCCTTCTGGGGGCTTAAAAAGATCAGCGATGTTCGTCATCTTTCATATATCGATTTCGGGTATTCGTTCCAACTCTCGTACACGCAGTGCGAATCGGTGCTCCTGACCAAACCATGTTCGAGTGTGCAAGTCCGTAGTGACCTAAGCGTCAGCTCACACCGAGACGCGACGCGACGCGACGCTGCGCGCATACTTTTAAAGAGCGATTCAAAATATAACTTTATTTTCTACACGTGAAGATACACATTTCTTTACAGGCGTCACGCGGCGCAGCGCTGCGTGGCGCAACGTATTCTCACAACGAAATGTGTATCTTTTCGTGACAATAAAGTTAAATTTTGAATCGCTCTTTAAAATGTGCGCGCAGCGTCGCGTCTCGGTGTGAGCTGACCCTAAAGCCTCATTTACACGATGCAAGAACTTGTATGCAAGTTTCACTACATTGCTGTTTTTGTTTGATTAACTGAATTCATTGCCCGTCAATAGTCTGCAATGTAATGAAAATCGCATGCAAGTTCTTGCATCGTGTAAATGAGGCTTAAGGCTTGCACTTCGGGGTCTTAAGAAACGCCACCGATATGTCGCGATGTTCGTGGCCCTAGCCACATACTAGACCCAGTTCATTTATCATCGACTCAAAACGAAGAATATCTTTCCATGCCATTCATCAAGTCTCTCCAATAAAATTGACACTGTAATCGAATATAACTTTCTTAGCACTTTCCCATCGATAATCGTAATCGGATAGCTTAGTCGATTCTATAAAAACTTCGATCGATGAACTCTATTCGAGTTGAAGAAACGTCGCGCTCCGTTGGCTGATCGCTCTGATGGTCTCTAGCGTTGTGGTGCAAAAAACCTAATGATCTCTCATTGCTCGAAGTGGGAGGGTAATAGACAAATAATAATACTTTAATAATTGAGATAGGTACCTACTTCTTTAACCCATCTTAGTTTATGACACGGTTTTTGGTAGAAATTTTGACAGGTTTGATTATGAAAATGTTTGGTCGTGAGTCTGATCGCCATAATTGTTTCCGCAGTATAGTCTGAACAATAAAATCTTTGAAAAACATTCATCAACATCAACGTAAATAGAAAAACATGTTTTAATCTGGTCAAATAATTTCGATTATCGAATCATAAAACTGGATTTACTTAACCTGGTTTAAAGTGCGGAATAATTAAAATACCTGTGTACCTACTTAATTCTTCTAATTACGTCGAGCTGGTTTTTAGTTAGTTTCGACTAAATTCTAATTGGTTTAATATTTATTCAAACAAATCTTTGCTTTTTGACCGACTTCATAAAAGGAGAAGGTTATGTATTTCTACATTATTATAATGTAAATGAATATAATGTCATTATAATAAAATATGTATTATACTAACATCATTTTAAAGTTTTTTCCTACTAACATCGAACGTGGTATACCTAACTATGTAGTTCGATACGTGGGAATATTATGGAAATGTTTCGTGTTCTGCGCTTGTATGAAATATTTTATCGACATGATTTTACTATTGAGGGATTTTCAACATTCCTTTTACTTGATTTGTAACGAGTGCGGAGCTAATGTGCTACAACAGTGAACTTCTTGAATAGAGGGGCTTGCCCATAGGCCAAGTTACAAGGTTAACTGTCACAACTTTTGACGCAAGCCAGGTGATGGATGAAGATGTTATTAAAGTGTGAGCTGACGCTACTGCATTACGACGAAAGAGTAGATATAATATACGTTGGTGTATCTAAAAGACGAAGATAATTCATAACAAACTATTTAAACAACAGAATAAAACCGATTAACTCCAACGCATCCATTGACAAACAATCTCACGCGCGTATAATTCTCATAGTATTAATGTCAACACAATCTTATCATTGCGTCGCGCGTCGTGTTCCCAAGCTGTGACGTCACTCGTCAGCATCTCCCCCCCCTCCCCCCTCACCGGGAAGTCATTACAACCAGTTTGATGGAATGTGTAATCTCTGGTGGACTCCGTATTCATCCATTGTCGATGTTTTTGTTGCGTTTATTCTTTCTTGATTTTATAAAGAAAGTAGTTAATGGTAGGTTTATGTTTGATGTCTAGTTTTTGCTGCGGTGAATGAATGTTTTGTTTTTTGATTGATTGTAATAGGTTAAACCTAGTTGGAAAACGAACGGAAAAGGAACGAAGATTGTAACAAGTTACGGAAAACCTTAACTCTTAAATTATGTCAATCCCGTTGAAAGTTTTTTCGAAACGCGAAACGCTTTAAAACTAATTTTTTGTCACTCGTCAAGGCCCTCAGGTTATGTAAAGTGAACTAGAACTACCTTTAAGGTGCTTATAATCCTAACTAATATTGTAAATGCGAAAGTAAGTTTGTTTGTTACTTTTTCACGACTAAACGGCTGATCGGATCTTAAAGAAATTTGGGAAGAAGATAGATTTCAACCTGAGGAAGGACATAGGCTATATATCATCACGCTACGACCAATAGGAGCGGAGCAGCAATGAAAAATGTTGCGAAAACGGGGAAAATGTGACGCAGACGAAGTTGCGCGGGAGTCGGGACTGCTAGTTTTGATATAATTATGAGGTTAAGGGTAGGTACCTAAAAGAGGTTATTGGAATTTCTACCACGTTTTTAAATAGTCAGATATTATGATGATTACCTATTTATAAATATGATTTCCTCACTTCATCTGCTTCACCTTTTACTAAGAAACCTGACGGCATCGATTTTTTCTTTTAATAATAATACTGTTGACTCATTTATGATTCTTGACTAACAGCGCAATCCGGTTTACCTGCAAAACCGGATAGCAATCAGTGTCAAAGGAACTTCTACTCGGCAGACTTAAAAAAAATCTACAGTAATACACTAAAATGGTGGTGAACGATCTAAATATAGCTGTAGTCAAGAAATATTCTTTCTCATCTCTATGGTAATCTTTATTTATACCTTACTAGCTTCTTCGCACGGCTTCGACCGCTTTTTGTTCGGTAATTGTCCCACGGGATCGTACATCAGATATATAAATTATCCTATGTCCTATTGCAGACTATTATCCATCCCTGTGCCAAATTTCATTTAGATCCATTCAGTTGTTTTTGCGTGAAAGAGTAACAAACATCCATAAATCCAGACATCCATACATCCAAATCCATCCATCAAATTTCGCATTTATAGTAATACATCCTAATTTTGGTAGGATTGTTTAGTTTGACTAAGTCGCAGCCAAAGAAAGAAAGATCTCTCCTTAACAGTCCAAATTCAGAAATAAGGAATTCCAGTCACGTATCGTACAATAGGAATAGAATTTGTGATACCTTTCAATCCGTGCTTCTCACGGCTTGTATCCGCTCCGTTAGAATGTCGATGACAAAGCCTCGGAGAGCATATCACGTAAATCTTTCAACTTTGTCTTTATTGACGTTGTTTCATACTTAAGTGCTTTTCCATATAATAGTGATTGTCGAAGAGGAGTTTATTTGTATTGAGTTAGACTGTGGGAGCCCTAAGGACCTAGACAAAAGAGTTATTTTACCTGTGAATAATATCAACAAATAATCTCTAATCGAAAAGTCAAATAATATTTGGAAATCTTACCGTAAACTTGTGTCTCATGGATGTCGTAGAAATATGGAATGCTTTGAAAGCAACTTATTTCATTTGTATTGTAGCCTCTATGTCTGCAGGATCATTTCACAGTTCGAATTGATAGTTCAGGTACTTGCAGTTATGTTTTTTTTATTATTCCTCGATGTTTATGGGCTAATTTTTTTATACCAGCTTGTCCACACTGAGATTTCTAATTATAATAATTACGGTAGACTTAAAATAAGCAGTTACTCGGTCGCCTCAGGTGTTCCACATGAATACTTAACGTTAACCTAAGTTTAAGGCAAACGGGCGTTAAGTTTAAACACTTGTCGTGTGACTGTAACCGTGTTAGGAACGTCACTCGTCAAGGCGACTAGCTGACCGCCCATTGGACTTTCTAATGGCTTAAATCATCTAATGGATAGTGTCTATAGGTGTGGCGTACACCATCATTAGAACAATAGAACATTTGATAGATTTCTATGGAAGCAAAATAGCATAAAATTAGTCAACAACTCTGTCGTTCCCACTGCTGGGACACAGCTTCATCAAAGTGATAACGAGTGGGCCGTTATCCACCACGCGGGCCTGACGAGATAATAATTTAGACGTGAACACTAAAAGAGTCATAAGAGGTAAACAAACATACAAATACGTTATTAATAACTCTTAATTAACGAAATAATAGGCAAACAGGAAAAAATCTAAATGATACTTGACTAATAAACAAATTCTCATTAACATGACGTGATTACCTACGACAGATCATATTATGGTTAAAATGTATTCATTTGAATAACTTGAATCCCTGTTAGTACAATAAGGAAATTACATACACCTGTAAAACAAAATCGACCATGAGGAAACATCCAACATGGAAATGAAATCAAAAGAACCAGTTTTTTTTTTATTCCAAATTGAATCCTAACAAAAGGAGCCTCGTATATTCCCGAACGTGGTCCTTGAATGCCCTTGAAGGTAATCAATCCGTTCCGGCCTTCGAGCTTCGGTCCTGGAAGCCTCGGCAGGAATGCAGTCCTCGACCAGTTTCTCATAATTACGCAGCCGACTACCGCTCGGCTGTTGGCTATTGTGGCCGTTAGCCCGTTCAATAATACATTGAGCTTAGTGATTTAACGATTTTAAGATGTTTACTGTGGTTTTAGCCATTTTTGTGTACCCAATTAATTTTGTGATGGCCATGTGCGTTGTACTCAGTATTTAGGTGAAAAGTCAAGAATGCTACAGAATTGTGTTCCTATAACAGTAAAGTATGAGATACTGGTAATACTTATTATGCCCAAAAGTTGCCTTAAAACGGAACAACAGTATCAAACCTTGAGTCATGCAAAAAAGTTTGACCACCCACTATTTATAAACCAGCCTATAGAAATATTTTTTGTTCAATTAATCAATAATATCGAAGTGCTTTCTTAACGTTTAACTGGTATCCATAATATGTATATGTTGATGGATGGAGAGGGAAAGGAAGATCAAGGAAAGATGTATGGGTTGTGTGTATGAAAGCAAAAGGTGTAAATGATTGTGTGACGGTCGACAGGGCAGAATAGAAGAAAAAAGGTGTTGCGTCGACCCTGAGAAAGAGACAGAGACCAGTTAAGAGTACTTTCTGACATTGTTTCCCTAGTTTCTTGGTTGCACTAGGCCTCCGTATTCCGAGATTAGTAATGACGATGAAAGTGTTAACCGTATCTTCTGTATTGTTCTAGAATTACGCAGCAGAGAACCCGGCGGTCAACACACAGTCGATCCTGGACAGCCTCAACAACAAATACTACTTCTATACGAGGACGCGAGGCCTGTTCCGCATCTGCTATCCCAAGGAGAGGCCGCCTTCAGGTAACTAAAACAGGTTTCTTCAAATATTGTACAGGCTTTCATTTAATTTGACAACATTTGTTCCTTCAGCAGTGTAATTTGCGTATATGCTACACTATTGCTGCCAGGTTCAAATAATCCATTATTATACGTTTATAGAAGACTCGGGAGACGGGTTGTACGCACACTAGCGAATTATTCTTCGACCCATAATTATGCTGGGGACTTATACCACCGAAAATGTTAACGTTGCAAGCAATGAAGACGAACTATCTTGATAATGCGTTCTAGTTTTTAAAATAGGTTATTCTTACGGCATTTCCGTTTCAAAGCTTTTATATATTTGAGTACAGGTTTACATTAAGCATTTGCACTTTTAGCTACAATCGAATATACATATTAATCAGTTTGAAGTGTTTTGTCTCGTCGACAAGGCCATCACTGTATTAAGTGATTGTATCTAAAATGTGTTCGGATACTGCATACTTGTCGTTACAAACGTGTTGATCATGTGCCCATTTTGTACCATTCACTAATTCGCAAACCAAATTTGTTATTTTATTAGTATAACTATATACATATATAACATAGTACTTGATTTATTTTAGTCACGAAAACTATAAACATTTTTATATTTGTTTCCTTAATGTTGTTGATGATGCTATAAACAACTTAATTAGGTATTTTTGTAATCAATGCGACTTTGAAAGCTTTTTGGATCTTTTAGTCTTGTATCCATAGCCTTTAGCTCGAGTATCTTAATGACTGACTTTTTCCATCCCAGCTTGTTGTGTTCTACAGGGTGATTGGAAGATGGGTGCAAAGCTTTAAGGCGAAGATAGTACAGACAATTTAGAACCATTTAAGCCATGGTTGTCTTAGACGAAGTCTTACCAAATATTTTTAACCAAATTTTTAAGTTTTTTTTCGGAAATTCTCAAAATTTAATGTAAACTGCATAATTATGGCCAAATTGAATGATAAATGAATTCATTTTTTATTTATTTAATTAAAGTAATGTGTAAGCAATCAAGCAAAACATGTTTTAGGCTTCTGTGTCATTAGACATTTTTTTTACAGACATTTAAAGATCAGAAAAAATAAAAAAATTGTACAATACGTCTTTTAAACCTTATTCAAAAAAAAAACGGAGGGTGCTTTTTTTGTTCAAACCTTTTTGAAGACATGCTTGATAATCGCTCTTTCTTTTGAGGTATCATTTATGCGGATATCTTACAAATTATTGAAATTAGGACCTACAAACCAATTTGAGGGAGATTTTTTTTTATTTTAGGCAGACTAATTAAAACAACATTTGAATTAAAATTATTTATTTTTCATGTTCAAAATGACGGCCGTGATTCCTAATACAAGCACGGCCCCGTCTTCTAACTTCTGTAGTCGTTATTTTCAACATCATCTCCTGCTTCATTGTCTCAAACGCTGAATTTATTCTTTGTATCAATTCTTCTCTAGTGTTAATTTCTTTGTTGTTATACACCAGTTCCTTGGCCCGGCCCCACACGAAAAAGTCCAACGGGGTCAGATCTGGGGAGCGAGCGGGCCAAGGGATGGGTCCATCCCTGCCGATCCAGCTATCAGGAAAGCAATTGTTGAGGTGTTCCCTTACATTTAAAGTCCAATGCGCTGGACAGCCGTCTTGCTGAAAGATGACTGTTCGGTCTCTTTCGAAGATCGGGACACCTGATTCCTCTATCAGCAGTGGTAAATCAATTTGCAGAAATTGCAAATAATTTTCGCCATTCAATCGATCAGGCAAAAAGTGGGGCCCAATCAATGTTCTGCCAATTATTCCAGCCCATACATTCACAGAGAATTTCATCTGAAATGACACCTGCTTCTTAAAATGTGGATTGTTGTCTACGTCGGCCCATTCATGGATGTTGTGAAAGTTTGTAATACCTTCCCTTGAAAATTTACTTTCATCCGTCCACAAGATTGATTTCAGAAACCACGCATCTTCGATGTCTCTGTTGAGGAGGAAACGGCAGAACTGAATTCTTCTTTGAGGATCTTGCTCTACTAGACCTTGCACACTCCTGCCATGGAACGGATACTTATCATTTTGGTGCATTGTATGCCACACCTTCCATTGAGAAATGTTTAAATTTCGAGCTACTGCTCTAGTACTGGTAGTAGGATCCGCTTGAAATGCTGCTAAAATGTCTTCGTCGACGGCAGTTTCGTGTCTGCCCGGGTTGACTCCAGGTTCCACGCGGTGAAACCCATCTTGGGCAAGACGACGAAACGTGTTGTAAAACACTCGGACATTCGGTATCCTGCGATTCGGATAGCGCTCTTGATACATCCGTCGCGCCAAAGATCCATTGCCGTCTGCTCTACCGTACATAAATACGATATCCGCATATTCTTGATTGGAAAAAGTAGCCATAGTCACTTAACAATTAAGAAAAACGGCGTAGGAGCGCACTAAACGTCAACTCAACACAATTAAGTCAAAAATCAACACGTGCAGGAGCGCGAGGCTACGACTGGACACGGTGAAACAAAAAAGTTCAAAACTAACGCAAACAACACGTGCAGGAACGCAAAGGGCTACAACTGAACACGGTAAATTGTGAATCAACACGACAACGTCCACTCACAAGGGCAGTAGTTTGACTAATAAGTAAAAGATGTAACGGCTTCATCACGGACCGACTGACCCTGACTAAAGAAAAACGACTTTGTTGCCTCAGTAACTAAGACCATTTTGCTGTAAAAACCAACTCTTTATCGCTTTTTGCTATTCATTGGGCGTTCTACCTGGAAATGCCGTCGCACCGCGCTCGGTGGCCATTGTTTAGAGAATCCCCTCAATGGGTTCCCCTCAATTGGTTCCTGCATGTGCCAAAAATTCTTAGAATTGAACAATGTTATCATTTCGAGCACATAAAGTATTCTTTTAAGCAAAAATTTTGTGTTTTGTTAGACTGCCTAAAATTTAAAATTTCTCCCTCGATTTGGTTTATTAGGTCCTAATTTCAATAATTTGTAAGATATCCGCATAAATGATACCTCAAAAGAAAGAGCGATTATCAAGCATGTCTTCAAAAAGGTTTGAACAAAAAAAGCACCCTCCGTTTTTTTTTTGAATAAGGTTTAAAAGACGTATTGTACAATTTTTTTATTTTTTCTGATCTTTAAATGTCTGTAAAAAAAATGTCTAATGACACAGAAGCCTAAAACATGTTTTGCTTGATTGCTTACACATTACTTTAATTAAATAAATAAAAAATGAATTCATTTATCATTCAATTTGGCCATAATTATGCAGTTTACATTAAATTTTGAGAATTTCCGAAAAAAAACTTAAAAATTTGGTTAAAAAAATTTGGTAAGACTTCGTCTAAGACAACCATGGCTTAAATGGTCCTAAATTGTCTATACTATCTTCACCTTAAATCTTTGCACCCATCTTCCAATCACCCTGTATTATTTTCAATAATCTCCATCATATCAAACACAGTACATCATATAAAACAGAGGAGCTCGTGGCTAAATAATAACAGCCGCCCGGGTCGATCTTCAAGGTTAAGCCGTGCTTGCCGAGGTTGGTCCGTGGATGGGTGACCATCATTACATACCGAGTTTCCTCCGTGCCTCGGAAAGCACGTTAAGCCGTTGGTCCCGGCTGTCATTTGTAGATCTTTGACAGTCGTTACGAGTAGTCAGAAGCCAAAAAAAGTCTGACATCCAGTCTTACCAAGGGGTATCGTATTAACCAGTTACTGGGTTGTGGAGGTCAGATAGGCAGTCGCTTCATGTAAAATACTGGTACTCAGCTGCATCCGGTTAGACTGGAAGCCGACCCCAAGAGAGTTTGGGAAAAGGCTAGGCAGATGAATCTCCATCATATCAAACACACACAGTGCTATCTATAAGAACATTCCTAGAATTTCTATCATCTGACGTGCGTTTAATGCATTCTGAACTCTAGCCGTATTCACGTGGAAAGATAATCAAAATAGATGCATTATTGTACAATGTTATCGTTCTTACACATGCTGTGCTAAATATCTTACCACCTACTCATAAGTATTAATGATCGCAAGCATCCGAGAAATTCACTCAAACGGTTACTTTACGTTTTATCTAATTGTTCATACTTTATAACCATGATTATCTATTGGCGCGTTACTAAACATACTGACCGTATGACCAAAGGATTATAAATTCTATTCTTGAAGTTGTAGGGTGTACAATTGCATGTGTTGTGTTGTGTTCAGGGCACGCAGTTTATCTGATACTGTGTAATAGGTTTAGGATTCTATCGGTGAGAATGTAAGGTGTATATTTGAATGGGATATGGAGTGGTCAGCGGTACACGTACGGTAAAGATGGCCGTAGTCATCTAACTGTGAGTGAAGAACAACGATAGTTATGCTCTGAACAAGAACTAAAACATCTGGGTTACTTACTGTTCAAGCTGCCTCATTACTAGCTCATGAATCTCTGTAACTTCTATAATTGTCTATGGTATTTAGAACGTGAGTTGTAATTGGATAAAGATTCGTTTTTTACGTGCATGGAACTGAGTATGATTCGTAGACAAAATATTTCTTGATGACTATGCAAGTGAATTAAGTGGATTTGTTGTTTGTTCTGACTTGGCGTATTCTTTATAGTAGCTGTTCCTACACTTGGATGTTTTGTTTACCTATATATTATCGTTCGCCCTGAACCCCTGAATCCCATCGCAAAACTTTTCCCAATAAAGCATCGATAACATATCGAGCGGCCTTAAATGTCACTCCAACCTTTACATTCAAGATCTTCACCGTCTGTCACTTCCGTTGACCCAGCCCCGTTCGAAAGTGTCGGCCTTAATTAATTTTCATATATTCAATACATAAAGCCTACCATATAAGCAGCAGCATATAAAGACGTGGAAAGTATTAAGAACTCTATTTTCGTAGTACTAAGGTCTAGGTCAAACGTGTACGAATTTATTACATTTTGATTGGCAGTATAAACAGTTTTCGTGTTCCTTTGCCTAATTGTGGATGACTTTCGACTGGTGAAAACTAATTGGAACTGATAGAAATTCAAAAATAGAATACCGATTACTGTTGATTTTTTTGAATGAATTGGAATTCGTCTAATTTGAGAATGTTGTGTTGCTGTTCATTTAATGCGCTGAATTGATGAAAGTATTCTGTCTAGAACTCTAGACACTTACACCCGTATTTATAGTCAATTTAAAGTAATTACTTATGCAAACCTTTTTATGAAATAAACAAGAATTCACAGAAAGCATAGCTATTTATTCTAACTTTTGACTGTTTTAGCTACAAGCTATTACTGAACTACTTACTTAATAAAAATCGTATCTGAAATAATGTTTAACTAAACTTTTACTCAAGTAAACACTTTGAATTCTTTATAGATACGGCTGTTAAGCAGTGAGTATGCTAGAATCAAACAGCTTTGTCTATGTCGAATAATAATAAATACAATTTTATTCAGTTCGCTTAGCAAGGTATAATATAAAAAAGTTAAGTAAGTACTAAGAAAAAACAATGATCCTTAAGCTATATTTTTTTACATAATCCCTGGACTCCAGACTAGGATACTGGGTCTTGGGGTCCAGTCTCTTCCCAAGTAAGGGTAACATGGTAAGTAAATAGGTTGTAACATATTTTCACAAGCATCGAAGTTACGTTGATTGTGAAACCGTTTTATTGCAAGAAAGTGCACCATCGTTGAGTGAGGTATAATCTGATCAAGCAGTCCTGCCTCAGTTTGTGCATAATTAAAGGCGGAAACACACTTACGTGTCGTGGCGTGTCGTGACGCGCCAGAAGCATATCGGTTTCATACATTTTGGCGTGTCGTGTCGCAACGACACGCCATGCAAATATGTCCCTAACCATATAAAATGTATGAAACCGATATGCTTCTGGCGCGTCACGACAAGCCACGACACGTAAGTATGTTTCCGCCTAAAAGTTAAAAAAATCTGATAGATAATCTCAAGTAAATGGCCATATTAACACTCTCTTTAAGAATTCCATCACGTTCATAGGCAATCCTATCAAAATATTCGATATTACTCTATTTTAACTAGGTGATATATCTCTTGTTTGTACGTGTTTGGCGCTGTGGATGTATTCTCCATGACTTTGCTTAATTGTAACATCACGTTTGACGTCTGATAGATAAGCAGAGATCTGAATAGGCAGAGTATATCTACCTAAACTTCAAGGAAGTAAGCTACTTGTGGATAATTCCTCCCTCTGATTTAACAGCTTTATTTCGGCACTTAAAAAAGTATTATCCATATGATACTTACCTCCTTGAAATTAAGACAAATAAACGCGTATTCCGATCTCTGCATATAAGTCAGACGAACAAATGAAATCTTAAAATGCAACTCAATTTTAAGTTTGACCACTTTAATTTTGCAGTTCAAGGTGGCGCTGCTTGTTAAGAAAAAATGCATCGATATGTCAAACTTGGTACATTTATTTTAGTTCTGTGTTTTCCCGCATGCACACATAAGTTGGTTGAACTTTATCGTAAAGTATTGTGGTATCGCTGTCAATTTAAGGTATATTTTACCGAAGTTGTGAAAATACTTTACAGAATGATTTAAAGTAAGCCAATTAGGGGTTTCATTTACTTTCATTTGCAATTTTCTCTGCCGATGACGGCGGGGTTGGCGCAGTGGCTGAGTGATTGGCTGCCGCGCTTTGTGTCGTGGGTTCGATTACCGCAAGCAACCACTATTAATGGCTCCAAGTAGTGGTTTCGGGTCTGGCTTTTTGTGTATGTTAGTTTAAGTGTTTGGTCGTTTACAAAAGAAAAATGTTGTTGTACACACCGGCGACCAATCAAGCTATCAAAAGCAATTTATCCGGATCTCTCATTGTACTAGAAATCCATTCAAAGCAAGGCCATTTTATACTGCAGCCTGTGGACCAACTATACTCAGCGGGCTATCAGCGCCCTGCGGGTGCAATATAATAACGGGTTCAGGATGTTGATGGGGCTCTCCCTCTGCAGTGCATCAGGTATGTTTGCGCAAGCACACGTCGATGGGTTCCACGCCATCGTCAGACAGAAATCTGCCTCTTTGCTCTGCAGAGTGCGGGGCAGCTCCAACTCCATTCTGAAGACCGTAGCAGACAGGTACGACTCTCCTTTGCTAGGTCATGTTGTTCAAAGATGCATTTTGAACAACAACCTGTTAACTAAATAGATACATAAGTTTACTAACATAGGTATAAGTTATCTTTTTGTATACTAACCCATATGGATGTTGCTTATCCGAAGTAAAGATTTTTTTTTTTTTTTATACTGGAAATGTATAACTTGATGTGTCGCCGTTTTCTTACCTCATCAAATTTTAAACCGTTAGATTTCTGGAAAACGCATTTAAGTGTAGATTTATCTTAATTGTTATAGTAATTAAAGGCTGTTGACCTCGCATTATGTAAATGATCTATTCCATCTTCTTCATAAGATATTTATTATAGTCTTTGTATTCTCTTGAGTCTTATTTAGTAAGTAGTATGAACCCATTCATACTACAATATCCACGGGCTCCATGGCAATCGGCCAGTAACTAACTTATAAGATAGAATAAACCATAACAACGCGCCTGTAATCTCTGAAAAGGTGGCAGACGTGTACATAATATTACACCGAAGTTTCGCTAGTTATGTTTAAGTCCCATGTAATAGGAGGCAAGTCTATTTCAAAACCAAAAAAAAAAATTACATAGGCCTACATGGGCACTTATAAAACGTCAACAAAATGTGCACGGTTCGGGTTGGTCGTTTCCTATGTAGAAGAACCGGCAAGAAACTCCATGGTTACTCTTTTAAAATCATTTGGTTTAAAAATTTTTTTTTTTTTTTTTTTAAAAAAAAAAACGTTGCCCCACACTAGGAATTTCTCCTGTATCGTGGGTGCGTTTACAAACATTAAACTCACATACACAAACAGCCAGACCCGGAACAACTATCTGTAGGCCGTACAAATATTTGTTCCGTGCGGGAATCGAACCCGCGACACGCAGCGCAGCAGTGTATCGCTCAGCCACTGCGCCAACCGTGACGTCAAAAAATTTGAAGTAACAGCGTTAGTACTTAAGTATGGGAGGACAACGTAGGCCCGACAATAAGTCGTTGCTTACTACAAAACGTGTCTGCTACTGAGAAACTCTTTACATAACTTTTTTCCTGACTTGGGAATCGAACCCAGGACCGACCACTAGACCGAGGATACGAGGATAACTTAATTGACCAAAATCAGGAGCAAAGTGTGAGATTACAGCTGTCAAGTTTAGTTTTGTCTATTTGAGTCAGCTTCGATACGTGTCTTTAGTTTTTATTAAGTATCAATTATTAAATTAAGTATAAGTCCCCGGCATGCGTTGCAATGCACTTTTTACCTACCCTACCTACCTACATACTCTACACTACCCTACTCGACCCTACCTACCTACCTACCCGACCCTACCTACCCTACCCGACCCTACCTACCTACCTACCCTACCCTATCTTTCTCACCTTTTAAACCTTCCCTGGACTACGCCAAACATATTAAAACCAAAATCAGCCAAATCGGTTTAGCCGTTCTCGAGTTTTAGCGAGACTAACGAACAGCAATTGATTTTTATTTATAAAGAATGAAAAGAATTTGTTAGACTTGCACAGGACAGAACAACAAACTAAATTAAATATAAAGAGAACAACAAAAAAATAACTTATTTAAGACATCATCCTCAATCTCTTCCCCTTGTCCCAATTTATTTGGGGTGCGCGCAGCATGTCTCCTTCCATACTTCTCTATTACTCGTCACCTTATCAGATACCTGCTTATAATAAGACATATCTACATGAACTAAATCGGTCCTATACGAGGCCAAAAGACCCCTATCTCAGCACAGTGTGCAGTGTTTAACATGTAAAAAATGTCACAGATCGCTGACATTCTGATCGGTCCCAAGAGATGCTACGGTCAGATACGCCAAATTATACAATTACGATTAGATGTGTTTAGAAAGTGGTGAACTGCTGATATGTATCAATGAGAAATTCATAACTTTCCGGTTAGTGTTTAGGACGACACAGAAAAAACCAAATACTTGCTTGTGAATGTTGAAATCGTCAATACTGTATCCAATAAGACAATAGGTGCGGAACCCGCCTACGAGCCTCGGCCTCGGCCTTGACTCCGTGGCTTCAAACTTTAGTGTTTGTTATTGGATAGGCAGGTATTTGTTATAAAACAATGAGCGGAGGAAGTGGGAATATCTGTAGATTTGTAGATAGCTGGCATGCCTATGATATCCAAGGCCTGTTAAACAGTCCTTTTTTAAAAAAAAACGTTGCCCCTATTCTAGGAATTTCTCTTGTATTGTGGGTCCGTTAACAAACATTTAATCTCGCATACACAAACAGCCAGACCCGGAACAACGACCTGTAGATCATACAAATATTTGTTCCGTGCGGGGATCGAAACCGCAACGTCTGTAGTCAATGGCTCATCCACTGCACCGACCGTGCTGCAAGTCTGGAATTTCATCATCATCATTTCAGCCGAAAGACGTCCACTGCTGAAAATAGGCCTCCCCCAAGTGTCGCTACATTGACCGGTCCCTTGCGAAATGGCGACCGCGAACCGGCAAACGATGCGTTGGAAAGCCACCCACTAGGTGGACCGATGACCTTGGTGAAGGTTGCGAGGATGATGGCTGGATGCGAGTCTGGAATTTGATAGGCTATAAACAAAAGTTTCGATCTTATTTCATCGGCACATGCTTAGATCACTCAGGATTTACTCTGTGGAAATTTTCCAGTGGCCAATGCCTCAAAGCCTAGCACGATCGATTACTAATAAGTTAATTTCAAATATTCTTGTTTTAATCCAAGTGCCCTCTGAAAATAGAAATATGGTTTTCTATTGATGTTTTTTATACTTTTGGTCAATATGCGGCAATTATTAAAATTATTTACACAATAACACGTTATGTGGTAGGAACGTGCAATTTTCAACCTTGGTGGTTGACCTTTAGTGGTTAAGTTAATTTTCTATTAATCTCTGATTTACTTCACGCAGTTCGGAATTTGCTTTAAGTTGTAACTTTTTTTTTGTTTTTTCGAAAGTATAAAAAGCAGACTGTAATACTAGTTATGTATTTTACAAGCCCTAGATAGCGTTTTTAAATTCAGTTGAATCACGTTATTAATTTATTCCAACGAAAACCAACGCTGCTACCGCCATCTAGGGCCTCCAAACTGAAACACCTTTTCAGGAGCTTGCATTAATTAGATTAACATAAACAAAAACTAAAGCAAGCTAACTATAATCCATCATCGTATGTATCACTAAACAGTTGGCAAACATGTTATTGTCTGGGATATCTGGTTCCTTGACAATAGTCTGTTGAGCAACGACCTGCATGCGCTTATTGGCCGCAACGCAGCTTGGTTAATAGGCTTCAGTCATGCGAGTGAATAATTTGGTAACCACGCACTGAGACGTGAGAATATTAAGATGTTATTGCTAGTGGCTTTGGTTTTTGGAGGTGATATAGCTTAGTGGGACAACTTATAATTTTGAGAATAGGGAAGTCTAATCGAAATGTTTGTTTAAAAAGTAACTACTAGATGTTCAGTTTACGTTTAAAATGTCTGTAACAAAACTTCACCCAACATAAAATCTTTTTAGTTCGGAAATCCAAATTAGATTATGAGTTTTTTTGAAGGCCCTGAAGATCCATGACCCGTTTTAATCCACATTATTAATAACATACTTCTAAAGTTCTAAATCAAATGCAGCTGAGCTAAACCCAAAACGATTATATGAATATACTGCAGCTAATCAGCTCTTGTTTGCCATTTAAAAATACACCAAAATATGCTGTAACATTTGGTTTAATAATCGCACCTTATTTTATTGTTAGATACTGTGAAAACCATTACAATTATAACTAAGGTTATCATTGAAAATGGCCTTATGGAGGCCTCGTATACGGATTTCGTATTTAAACGGTTTTTTTTTTAACAAAATATTCGTGTGTGGATAATAATCAAGAAAAGGGCGTTAAACAACACAATACAACGTCATATAAAATGTTGGCATTAGATATTTGTTTTAGATGTTATTATATTTTAATTTTAATAGTTATTTGTTCAAGTTACTTATGTTTTTAACATAAGGTTTTAACAATATTACGTGAAAAGAAAAATGGCGCGCGCAATCAAATAAGAAATCGCGCAATCAAAAAAAAAAAGGATACCAAGAAGGTTCCGAGTCTGAGTTTTTAACAAATTAAAAAAGGTTGTATGATAAATTTGGCACCATGGAGGTAGAAGTAAATAGGTTTAATGATGTTTTGAATTCACAATCTTAGTGCACACGATGTTCTAAATTCAATTTACTTTATCCTCTAGCGGATAAAAACGGCTTTTGCACTCAGATATCGAAGAGCAAAAATACTCTTTCCGAGATGGGGGGATGAAATAGATATTTATCCCTGAGTATTTTACTTCATAATCATCAGCCTTCTCTCAACATGATGACATCTTTAGTATTTTACATGGAACGACTTCGAATCTGATCTCCACAACCCATGATTGTCTTAGTTTCATACTTTTGACAACACGTATGCTTACTAAAGAGTCTTAGATAGCACCAAACCTCTTTCATCAAGTCATGATGACTTTATCTAGCCCTCAGCATCAGAAACAATTTCAATATAGTTTCTCTACTGTCTCGCTGGTATCCTTCTCAATCAATATTAATCGCTGGACGTGGTATCGAGATATAGGCCAATTGATAACCGTATACAACCCAGACCGTGTGTCACGCTAAAACTTGTTTAATTGAGATTGATGGTCATTGAAAGTGCAAAAAGCGGCGCCGCCGATCAATATACATCAAATCAATCAATCGACTCGAAAATCCTCACTCGATATATCGAGCTTCAATCGATTAGATTTATTAGTAAAATTAATGTAACCTTTACATCTGAATCGATGGTCGCAGGTGAAATCTCTCGTGCTACTAACTAACCGGTCCTGCGCGTCTCGTTTGATGGGGAGGTGCGCTTTCGTCGACGTGTTCTTTTTTTTCAAAGATGGCCGGGAAGGTCGCGGTGGGACCGAACTGTTCCGACAAAAAACCCGAACGTAGCCGAACAGAGGATGTTTATCTCAGGAACTGGGTGAAGATGTATTTGGGTTAAATGATTTTTGGGACCAGTTTCTGTCTGTCAGCCACACAATTTTGGTTGGGAGATTGTGCGATAAATTCAAGGTTGTTTATACTGTTTTCTTCGCGGCTCTGGTTATCTTTATTTCCACATTGACATGAATAACCGATGATGATATTGTCTTTGCATTATTCTATATCTGTCAATTTTTTTTTTCTTTTTTCGTGTGCTTAGAACCTAGTGTCAGAGTTTTCATGCCGCCCATGGGCCTCAGACAACTATTATAAAATATCACCAAATAAAGGCAAAAAACACCAGTCTTATCTTTGTACATAACAGTTAGTTTAATATAACAGTTGTTTAGTAATTACAGAAGTATTCAAACAACTCGTTATGATAGATAGGATCGGCGTCTGGCTGTACTCAGAGTCAGACGCAGACAAAGAGTGGTTTCGCAATGGGGCGGAATGCAGTCCAAGTTTGTTGTCCTAGCCTTGTTTTACCTCTATGTTATGACCTGAGTCATTTACACCTGTTTAGTTCAGTCCACATAAAACTAACAACTGTCGTTTTAATGCGTCAAGCGATTGCCAATAATCCGCATTCTCCTCGTAAGAGCCACGGTTTAAAAGCGTTTACGCCTTGCGGAATTTCATACAAACTTTCAAGTCCTTATTTTTCGAAATGACTGAACCGATTTTAATGTAACTTTATACACAAAAGCAGGATACATAAGTCTAAAAATGCCTTTTAAAAAAAAGCTAAATTGGAAATTTCTGTTTGTATGGATAATTTATGATTGGTCTAATTTAGATGTAACACTATTTTTCGAAAATGATTCTAGCAATTTTTTAGACCTTAGTATTCTGCATTATACGCATAAGCAGAATACTAAGGTCTAAAAAATTCCTAGAATCATCTAGACCTTAGTATTCTGCTTATGCGTATGAAGTTTTATAAAATCGGTTCAATCATTTCGGAAAATATGGTCTTGAAAGTTTGTATGAAATGCCGTAAAGCGTTAACGCTCTTAAGTTAACGATTATAATGGGTGTAAAAAAACCGACTAAGACGAAAGGCACTTTTTTTCCACATCATTGCGATTTTTTGTTCTTATCGACCTATAGGAACCTTCTAGTTACGGAGATATTGGAGGTCAAAGTTCAAAAATTATCAGTATTATCACAAGTTTTCTTTAAACACATGTTTTTACTGTTATACCTAACTTTACTTTAAATACCTCCACGACTGAGATGTACTGACTAGAACTGGGGGCCTAGGCAATAAATCTATCAGAAAAATGTTTTGAGTACGCTTCATGAGTCCTACTGTAAAATTTGATTTTTCACCAAAAAAAAAACACGTAAAGTTACGTAAAGAATGCTTGATTGACGGCGTCGCCGCGTCGTGTAGGGTACGTACCATGTATTTATTGACGTTTACTTCCTGTATTTTTTTATTATGCACTATCAAACAATATTTGTCGGGTAAATGAAGTCATTAGAACATCTTATTGAAGTTTCATTACCATTACATATAATGAGGTTATAAAACTGTTTCTCGACTAAGCGTCTAAATGAGTAACTGATAAGTTCGGAGAGATAATAGTGAAGACATGAGTCACTCATTTTAAGGAAAGTACAGAGATAAGACTTCACAAAAGAAAGTATTTAATAACTAGTCTTAAAGTGAGTGATTCTCGACTGTATTTCCCCGAAGCGTGCAGAGGTCTATCTTATTTATAAGTACATAACATAACATCACGCCTTTAAACCCCGAAGGGTTAGGCAGAAGTGTACCTGATAGTATACCAGTAACTGTCCCATGGAATAGGGGCGAGCTTATTGACAGCAACCGGGCACAAATCCAGACTCCGTGGCTGCTACTGAGAAATGCTTTATGGACAAACCCAATAACACTTTGCCCGAATCGGGAATCGAACCCAGGAGCCCATGCTCAACAGTAGCGATTGCGACCACTAGAGCAATTAAATAACAAATTAATGGTTAAGAGGGGACTCTAGTTGGTATTTCTCCGTACAAACGTATTCCGCTGTTTTCTTCGTGAATGCGTCTAGAGCAAAGATTTTTTTTCCAAAAAATCTAGGTCTTATTAATACATGCCCCTATCATTTCCTTTTTTTTAAACGTAATCACTAAAACAATTATGACCATCTAAAAACCCGAAAAAAGCCGGCGAAGCCCGTTTGTACCGCCATGTTCAGACGACTATCAGACAAATTAAAAAAGTTTTTAATAAAAAAGAAAATAATAGAAGCATAGATATACCTTTCCTCTAAATTTTGATATAAGTATTATTTAGATCAGTTTAGTTTTGAAGAAGAAAACAGCGGAATACAAAACGTCTTTTGGTCAAGATTTTTGTAGGTAAAATCAGCCTGAGCTGCAGTTGTCCCTTTCGCACTTTACGGGGGCTTGGTCGGGCGCAGCGCGACGGCAATAGTTTCTACAAATCAAAATAAATACTTTTATTTACCGACTAGAGCCTCCTCTTAAGTAATCAATTTAATTACTAGACGCCATTGACGGCAAAACAAAGAGATCTCTGAACTGTGTTATGTTATTTACATCTTATACCGTTACACGTTTAACAAATTAAAAAACTTTAGACTTCAAATAAAAGTGGATCTTGGATATAAATCTAATTATTTACATAATTACAACAATATGTACAATGTTTTCGATAAAATATATCATGTAAACATACCCGAAAAGTTAATTGTATTTGATGAAGAAGAGGTTAATGACCGATATTATGTCCTATTTTAATTTGGACACGAAAATGTGTCAACGAACTCATGATAAGCGGAATAGGACGTTTTAATGGACATTTTCGATGGTAGGTATATGTTATAAATGGTTTATTTGATATTAACTTACTTTATTATAAAGCTTTTGACATTGGAAGGTACCTACATAAAATCAAGCCTGTAATAAACTAATAATAATAAAAAAAAATACACCGTCACGGGACGCCCCGGATGTGAAAGATCTATGTTTGTTTATTTTTATATATTATAAATAAAATAAAAAAATAACGAAGTATGGAACAAAAGAAAAAAAAATGAATTTGGAACTTTCAAAAACAAAATAATATCAACTATCAACCCAAAACAAACTTTATTTAAAAAGGGAAAAGGTTGATTTTACGTGACATAGGAGTGGGGGAGCAACACCATTTCCCGTTAGGCATACGAGTCAATTACTGCCTAGTCGCGCATGTAGATGCTTCACATCAAAATGTTTATTTTAATTAAGTACATAATGCTTCTTGATCTCAAATCCATGTCAAACACATGATTTGGATATCAGAATACTTATATAATGACTTGGCTAGAGACTTTCCAGAGTTTAATCAACTTTAACATTTATCTCTTAGTGCCGAAATAGCTATTATAAGCTAAATTAGTATTATTTAACTTTCGTTTTCAATCTGCGTCTTTTCAATCTGCGTCTTTTCAATCTGCGTCTTTTCAATCTGTTGATAGGTGATTGGATTTAGTTAATTCTAGCATTCTATAAGTCGTAAACTGTCTGCATGGAAAGTATTCAAGTCGTAATATTTTCTTTTTATAAACTTCCGTCCATAAAATAACGTAAGTTACTTGTTGTACAGTTACTAGTGCTCAACTTTAATATTGAAAGGTCCTTCTTTCAAAGGCAAAGTTAATATCAGGAGTACTCAAGGTTTGACTAATGAGTTGAATTATATCAGGAAAATTATGTTGTGAAAACTGAAAAATTCTAAAACAAAACTTACGTTATGAAGTTGATTTAAAAAAAAAATGTAATATTTATGTACTAGAACTTTATGTAAAGACTGTTTCATAAATTTAACCTTTATTTGGCGTGGTGAAGAAGTATATTTTGGCTGTAAAGTTTCCATGTTGTAAGTAAGGTACAAGATTTTTTTTTAACAATTCCGATAATGGCATTGAAACAAATCTTCATCTTCCACAGCCCAAATACTCCCACTGCTGGGTAAAGGGCTCCCTCTTCTTGTGCCAATCTCCACGGCCCTGAGCCAGCCTCATCCAGGTTTTTCCCCCGATGGCAACTATGTCGTCTGCCCATCTCGTCGCCAGACGAGACACATTTCTTTTGCACGTCCTTGGACGCTATTCGGAGATCACCTTTTAGGCAAGCAGATGCTTGTGTAAAACATGGTTTTATACTTACATTCGAAAATAAATAATTAACAGTAAATAGAAATTAATCCTACTAATATTATAAATGCGAAAGTTTGTGGGGATGGATGGATGTTAGATACTCTTTTACGCGAAAACTACTGAACGGATTTGGATGAAATTTGGCACACGAGTAGTTGATAAACTACTAAACCGCGGGCAAAGGCTAGTGACTTTATAATAATACTTATTAGTAAAGGTACAGTCTGAAGATTTAAACATCGCCATTGTCACAACGATCAGTTTGCGAAGTAACTCGTTATTATTGCGTTATTACGAGTCCTTTGTTCTCTGTCAAATTAACGATTATTCCGTCATTATAATTGTATTCAATACCGTCCACGCTTTTCGTGACGTTCTGTATGTAGGTGATGTTACTTGTGTGGCCTTCATGATCGCAATGTGTAATTAGAGGAAATGACGAATCTTCTGTCAACTCTTTAGTGGGAGCAATTTTTAAATGCTTTGTACTTACTCAGGAGCTCGTGTCTAAATAATGGCACCATTCATCTGCCTAGCCTTTTTCCCAAACTATCTTGGGGTCGGCTTCCATTCTAACCGTATAAAGCTGAATACCCGTAGTTTTCACGGAGCGACTGCCTATCTGACTAATTACGTTGTGGTGATCACTTAAAATTGGGTAATACGATAAATTAATTACTCTGCTTGATGTGTAATTTGAATTCCCCGATGGCAGTAGTTTCCTTAATGACTCTTTCTAGAAATTCTTGTCTGTAGCTTACAGCCATATTTTTATTTTTGTTATAATAACATTTAATTTTGGAAAGTGTTAATAGAGTCTGATTTGTGTTGAAGATGAGTCTAAACATCGTTGAATTTAATGATGATTGTGATCTGTTTGCATAATATATGTGCATGAAGGTGACTTCAAGTCTTCAAGTATATTTTAGCACGTGATAATAAATTGAGTGTCATCTTTTAAAACAAATACTGCACGGATTAATTAACGTAGTTTGGAAATATTTTGTCAACAGTATTATTATATTGAGTGATTGTCCCGAATCCTAATATTATGCTTACATACCGATTTAGTGACAAACAAAAAGCGTAAATAAACAAATTGTGGTGTTATAATGACTGTAAATAAACATACACACATAGGACAAAGTTTATGTACTCGTCAAATTTGTCTTTCAGGGTCCTTTCAAGAAATAAACCTTCTAATTTCTTTAGATAGTAAAAACAATGTCGCTTCCCACCGCCCGCCGTATGTACGCTTTAATCTTTAAAACTACGCAACGGATTTTGATACGGTTTTCATCAATAGTCAGAATGATTCAAAAGGAAGGTTTGTCTGTATAATTTATCCCTGAAAAAAAAAACCACACGAACGAAGTCGCGGTAGCTAGTATTTAATAAAACCTTATAGGCCTGTAAGAAATAACAATACACCTAGCACCTTCCGGCTAAGTGTCGGTAACCATTACAAGCATAAGTCAATCGACGATACAATGAGGTCATCATGGTGTTTGTCTTCATTATGGCGAGCCGAGGTGATGGTCTGCAAACATAAAGATTTAATACCCAGTGATTAATGGAGCTGTAGATAATGAGTATTTATAGTCCTTCGTAGAGGAAAAAAAATCTTAAAGATATTCATGAGGTGAATTTACAACTGTCAACCAGTCTTACCAAAAGGTATCGTATTGTCCAGTACTTACTAAGTGGTGTGTTCAACTCACGAATCATCTAAGCCTTTTCCCAAATGTGTTGGGATCGGCTTCCAATCTAACCGGATGCAGTTGAATACCAGTATTTTACCTGGAGCGACTGCCTAGCTGACCTCCGACCCAGTTAGTACTGTGGGTAATACCCCTTGGTAAGACTGGTTGTCAGACTTTCGTTCGGGTTACTTACTACATGTTACGACTGTCAAAGGTCTACAAATGACAGCCGGGACCGACGGCTTAACGTGCTTTCCGTGGTACGGAGGAATCTGGGTGTATGGGTGGTCACCCGTCTACGGACCATCCTCCTTGATTATTATTTATGCCAAATGATACAGCATTGGACTTCATACCTTCGTTTGTGGAAGGGTCTATTCCTTCTACCTAATAATTTGATGATCTACATAATGCCATGCCATTTATTTTCATAAACTGCTTCATCAAATGCTGGTTATCAACGACTTTCCTTCCTGCACTGTTTTATTGTCGTTATATATGCACGCGTTCACTTCCAGGCTGCATTTGTGCATATGTTTATTTTGTCATACGATCACTTACGATTATTGAAGGAAGTTGTTTGGTAATATAAAACTGTTTGATTGAAAACACAATACATTGTTTTATATCCTTGATGATTTTGCGAACGGAAGTTTTACTACTTCGATTATTGAATCTAATTTTGAATAAATATTAATCCTTTATTTTGTTTCCAAGATGTTATTTTAGAAACGATTTCCTTTCTTTGTTTAATAATAATTCTCTCTACGCGCACCCGAAAATCCTGTTATTGCATGGCAACGATTATTTTTGTTGGCTTTACAGTCACAGGCAGTAATGTCTGCATGCCGTAAACTCAAAAGTAATAATCTTCTTCTCACTTTGTCCTATGGCATAAAACACGGTATAAAACACCGACACCAGGTTAGGCTTAGTTCTCATGGCGACATGAAGAAAGTGACTCTCGACTCTCATGGAGGAGTGGCTGGAGAGGCGCCACGGCGCCCTCACCTTCCACCCGACGAAGGTCCTCACCGGACACGGTTGTTTCGGGAGGTACCTGCATCGAATCGGGTGTCTCGTGTCACGAGGACACGATGGAGCACACCGTGGAGGTCTGCTCCGCTTGGTCTAAGCACCGCCGTGTCCTCGTAGCAGCGATTGGCGGCGGCGACCTGTTGCGTTCGGCCATGGTTTAATCTATGGTCCGGAGCGAGAGGGAATGGGAAGTAGTCGCCTCCTTCTGCGAAGCAGTCATGCTAGCGAAGGAGGTGGCGGAACGTGAGAGGGAGAGAGCCTGACGTTCCAGCCGGGGCGTCGCGGATGCCTGCCGGGGCTGTGAGACTGTTCGAAAGAGATACCGTGGCCCTGGAACACAAAGGGGAACATGGATGGGTTTTAGTCAGTACAAGTCTGACACTCCCTTCCGCTCCGCCCAGAGCGGGGGGGGGGTCATTTGATGATTACCCATCCGTAAACAAGTAAAGGTTAGGCTCAGTGCCTAACCTGTCAGTGTCAGTGTTTTATACCGGCAAGAAATATTTTATTTATTTATGAGGAAACCGTTCCTCACGATGTTTTCCTTCACTGGCGCAAATGATACAACGTGAATTCGAAAAATCAGACGTTGGTGTATTGGGTTCGAGGTCGAGACCTTTGACTTTACGCTACTAGGCTATAACTGCTTTAACTAATAATTATAACATCCAATTCAAGATTTAAAAGTAAAAGTTCCATTACACTGCAGTCTTTCGTAGTACACATAATTTGTAACTATTGACAATCTTCCGACCAATCGAAGTAGAAAACTGCTGGCCATACGTAACTAATAGGCGTTTCGCAAACCCCGGCGAATCTAAGCCCATATCAAGAGTTTTGCAAGCGGCCACCGTTCCGTGAAGGAATGCACTGCGATGCGCAAGCGCCGAACCTTGTATTGTTAATATGTCAGTTTATAACAGTTTTTATATGTAGCCGTCACACATGTGGACGTGCTACAAGTATTAAGCTTACGTCTATTACACTTTCGTTTCGCTCGATAATTTGCTGTTGACTTCATTAGCTATGTCCTGGGTAGGTAATAGGGGTTAAGTCATTTGAGGGCATTATTACTAATAATGCAACTAATAATTTATTAGTTCATGGTTGAGGCCTCTACCTAAGGCTAGGACTAGCGATATAAACCAAAGTAGGTACCTTTGGTTATGGTCACTTGATTTATTCCAAAATTGTTCTAAACTATGCAAATGGTTTCGCTCGCGTTTTGTTCGGTAATTGTCTCTAGGGATCATACAACCGGGATAAAAAGTATCCTATGTGCTATTCCAGACTATTTATCCCTGTGCCATATTTCATCCAGATCCATTCAGTAGTTTAGCGTGAAAGAGTAACAAACATCCATACATCCTCAGAAACTTTCGCATTTATAATATTAATAACTTTTGCCCGTGGCTACGCTCGCAAATTTAGAATTTGACAATAATCGTCTCGGACGTGTGGCGCCATATATTATCGTTATTGTTGGTTTCCTCGGTAACAGTACTTCTTTTCGGGATGAAAGTTACCCTATGTCCGTTTTTGTACGCCAAAATTGCAGGATGATCTGTGCAGTGGTTTAGGCGTGAAAAGGTAACAAACATACAACTTACTTTCGCATTTATAATATTAGTTAGGAAGTAAGGGTTACTCAGGATAGGATAGTAGGACAGCCTAAGTAGATACAGACTTCAAATTGTTCTTTAACATAACCAGTTCTTGTTAGCCATCTTAGTAAGGTATGCTGTCAATGTGGCGTCTTAATATTTGCATGTCTAATAAGTGTTTAAGAGAAAGGGCCGTAGCCTTACTGTTGATTGCAAACGTTTCGGTCGGTGGTTTTGTTGGGAGGTTTTCACCGCAAATATTCGACCTGGGAAAATTAAAGAAATTCTTTTTCTTATAATTATTATTTTGAATTAATGCATTATTTCTGATATGTAAAAAGAGGTTGATAACAAATTAAGACTCACTTATAAAAAGTGCTTGTTTTGTTTGTGTTTTAAGTCACTGTAAAGAAACAGTTATCTGTTCTTAAATCTACACACCTCATGTCACAAAATCAATTAACTCAATAATCGTGCGTTCAACATCCCAGTTTTATCTCAGAGATGCAAATTGCCCAAGATTTGCATGAGGAAGCTATCGTTTTATTACGAACAGCGCTGCGAACGCGGTAGACCGCATGCAACGATCACTAGCGGCAAGTTGCGGACGGATGCGGATGGGTGGGAATGACGGCATCACATTCAGACTATGGATCAATACCGTTGCTTGACCGTGCGCGTAGGCAGGCATGCCAGATGCAGGCGAATTTAATATTATGTGGATTTATAGGGTCAATGTGTTAAAGCTTTAAGGAATTTGTCAAGGACGGGACGGATTGCGGTATTTTAAGGTGGGGCAAATTCCTGAAACTGTGATTGACTGAGTTTTCAATAGAATGCCTGCGGTATCCACTAATTCTCTAGTATAGCAGTGGTATTAATGCTAGATGTCCATGTGTAATTGCGGCTGTGGAGATGATTTATACCTGATACGGTCCACGGCACACTAATTTGTCGATCCAGTCATGTATTGTACTGTTACTTGCTCCAATTATCTTTCCTGCGGCGCTTAGACACGAACAAGACAACATCTAGACAAAAAACAGATGCATATACACAATTAAACATTCACGAAACTCAATAGTCCATGTAAATAAGTCGAGCACAGATCTGCATGTCCTTAAGTGATCACGCTAACCCGATTACGTATGAATGGACGCGTGACGCCGGATAGCAATAGCCATCGACCAATTACCACCACACGAAATCACGATTCACTTGTTCTTGTATTCGTGTTAAAAGAAAACTGTTCCTATTCTCGTTAATAGTTTTTTTAGGATGTTACTGTAATAAGTATTTGATTTAGTTTAATTGCCCCGTTGGTCTCAAAGACGCAACTTTGGACAGTAATTGTTTTTTTTTTATATCAGCTTACTCTGACCCACTGCTGGGCAAAGGCCTCCACCATGGCTTTCCAATTTTACTTAACATTTACCTTCTCCAATCAATCCGCTAAGAATGAGGCCAGATCGTCACGCCAGAGTTTCTTCCTGCTTCGGCTCGTGTCTTCAGGCACCCACTGTGTGACCATGCAACAACTTTATTGGGTTTTATTATAAAAATAATCTTGGTATCATCCCAGAGTCTGGAAGTTTTATGTGTAGAAACCCTCATGCCTAGGAGCGTTAGTATTGAGCCTGCTCTTTCCCCGGTCGTTTCGGATTGCCGACCCAGTAAAGGATCAGAGAGTGCACTTGTATTAGCTCACACACTTGTGCACTAATGTGTATATCTCCTGCTTACTTGCCTGTCTGCCGAGACCGCAGTATGGTGGGAAGGATATCACATTATTTTTTGGAATGTGCTTGATATGGTGGAAGGGTCACCGACGCGAAAAAGGTTACAAGTTACCCTCATTACTTTTTTACTACTTTATTTGGTGTCCCTTCCACCTTGTATATAATAAGTAGTTTGTATTCGAAGGGTAACCTTGCCTTCAGTCACGACCACAATATTCATTTGACGTTCCATTTTACACCACACTTTGACACAATAATCGTGTGATTGTCAACCAGCCACAATCTTGTCGAAGTTCAATCAAAATTTATGTCTAACCGTAGAATTCGATTCGGTTGTAAATCGCAAACTTCTGAAGTTTGGAGTGGAATGAGCTAATATGCAGTGACTGGCAGTAAAATGCAATACTGTGACTTTGAAAGCTGTGCTATCTGTCGTCAATACCGCTATATCTGATCTCTTCCTAAGAGAAATCGTCCGTCTTTAAATGTAAACAAATGCACTTTCTTAGTCAGGTTTCTCGATATCTACGTGTCCTAGACTTCCATCGATGCAATAAGTTAGTGTTTGACGTGCTCAAACAACCTAGGCCCATATAGATTTATACATAACTAGCTGTCCCGCGCAACTTCGTCTGCGTCATATTTTCCCCGTTTTCGCAACATTTTTCATTGCTGCTCCGCTCCTATTGGTCTTAGCGTGATGATATATAGCTTATGTCCTTCCCTAGGTTAAAATCTATCTTCTTGCCAAATTTCATTAAGATCCGATCAGCCGTTTAGTCGTGAAAAGGTAACAAACATACAAACAAACAGAGTGACTTTCGCATTTATAATATGTATTAGTATAGATTCGAAAGCTTTCGTTTGTTTTGTTACCGGGCTAGAATTATCACAATTCAATTACAAATTCTTATGTCAGTTAATGCCAACTCCCTCATCATCTTGTCTTAGTTAATGTCAAGGTTTTTATGGAACGCGTTCATTTGTCCGATTTTAAAGATGAAATTGCAGACACTAGTTCTTAAATCATTAGTAGTTAGTACCCGCCTCATTCCTGTAATAGAATGGCACGATCTACGGAAAATAAATTTTGTACCCAAAATGCGACTATTTGTCTGCATTGTATTTTTCGGGCCGAATATAAAGGGTGTAAAACACCTCTTAACGAAGCCGAAAGGCACTGGTTCTCCCTGTCATTGCGATCATTTTTTTGTTCTACACCATACCTGGGAACCTTCTAGTTACGGAGATATTAGGGGTCAAAGTTCCAACTTTTTGACAAGTATTTTTTTAAATACAAGTTTTTAATGTAAGATTTTTACTTAAAACACCTCCACGACCCCCGTACTATTCAATCCGTACATCAGCACAATGTTTTGAGTGCGGTACATTGAGTTCTACCACAAAACATGATTTTACACCCCCCAAAAAAAAGTCGAATCCCAGCAATAATTTTTGCGTAAAGTTACTTAGTTTCATGTACAAAATGCTTGGTTGACGGCTTCGTGATGAGGTGATTTACACGGTGTATACACATACGTTTATATATACGTCGCTTAGGCAAAATTAGTACTGTCAGTAGATGTGAGCACGCTGGTTTTCCGCCGCGTATTTTCGGCTGCAATGCATTTAATCGATCCGTTTTAAAAATCTCAGTATCTTGAAAACTGGATACACTCAACGTCAACCTCGAACGAAACTGAACGACTCAGGTGTAAAAAGCAATGGTTATGGACCAAATAACATTCAAATTGAATGCGCTACCTACATTAGTATTACGTTATTTCGCAAAACGAACTTGTAATATTTATAAACAGGTATTTTGTATTCGACGTAACGATTATTGCCTTTTAGAATTGGCTAATCGTCGTATAGACTTTGAATGTTCCTTGAATGTTTTGTTGAATGTGCGAGGTAGCGTATCGTAATCGTAAGTGTTTTAAAATGTCAATTGGGTAGGTACTCAAAAAAAAAACTATTTATCAAGTAAGGATTTCCTTGCTTACAGTTCTGTCTCTGTCACTTTGAATTTGACAGCTGTGTTTGTATCGCCCACTCTATAAATTACTTTCGAGTTATAAATAAGTGAAGACACTCCTCAAAGTTAATATAAAACCTATTACCGGTTCAATCTCACAATAAATCAACTGCAATCAAAGAAGCATGTTCTGTGAGAACTGTTTTTAATTATACCATTACTGAAATAAACGAGGCAAGGTACTCACTAAAGATGGAGGAAGTACAGCACACCTCCACTTTCTTTGTTCCACTAGCCAATATATTTAAACATTTTTCATTTGCGGACACACCTTAGGCCGTCAGAGGTCACAATACAAGTCAACATACCGAACAGACAGATGTTCTATAAATTAGCTACCACCGGCCTTTCTAAGTGCACTGGAAAATAAGAAAGTGAAACTGGCCATAGATAATTGGCGGGAAAAGTGAGCTGTGGAAATACTGGGCGGCCATGTTTTCTTTCCTGTCATTTTCTATTGCCGTCAAGGTTTTTTTTTTATTTGTTATCATCAAGGCCATGGTCGTAACATACAATTGGCATTACGTGTGCAGCCGAATTACATAAATAAATAAAATTTAATTCAATTGGTGAGTTCACGAGTCCGTCATTCAGTTCAATTATTTATAATAATAAAATATTAATAAGAATCAAAATCCGTTTTTTACTTTAATAAAATAATAATTTGTAATAACGAATTTGTCAGTACCTAATCAACAAAAAGTTGACATTTGCATACCGAAGCCAAAACAGCAATTTATGTAAGTACCGAGGAGTTTTATTCGCATTTTTATGCAATCTTGTTATAATGATTCGCTATTGTTTTAGAGATCGTGAACTTTACATAATAGTTACGTAACTTGTAAAATAAGGAAGTTTATTATTAATTTTAGTGCTATTTGAAATGTTACATGACTTGGATGTTAAATTGTGCGAATGTTTATAGGTATTAGCTGTTGGAACAAAGGCTAGGCCGTAAAGGCATATAACAGTAACTTATAATTGTAGTTCGGTCAATGCCTTAAGTCATTTATATATGTTATATGGAGCCGGAACTACAGCGACATTATGATTGTTCACTATTGATTTATGTTACGAATGGACTGATAGATCTTAGATCTTATACAAATAGAATCTATGGGCGATTCAACTTTATGTTATAACATTTAACAGATGAACCGTTGCATCATAGCAACTGTGCCAATCTTCTAAAAAAAAAAATGTATACTACTTTTTTTTTTTTGAACACATGGCGACACATTTCCAGTATAACATGGTCTCGTTTTGTATAAATTTCCCGCACAATGAGAGATCTGCATATACTGGTTTTGTAAAGCTCGAATGTTTGTCGTGCGTACCTGAGTTAGTCTATTTACTATTTTTTAAAGATGGAGGATCAAGGAAGAAGTTTTGCAAAATACAGCAAATTAGTAGTTTTATTATTGTTTAATTATCAGAATTTAGTAACATCCACGCCTCAACATCCTTCTTGTTCACAATTACTGTATCCTAACTTTGATCGATATTGATTATTGACATTGCAACATTTTAACTGTTATAATTTTTCTATTAGCTCGTACAAGTTGATGTTTTGATGGGCAATTAATTAATTATCATCATAATTTCACATATTGGTGTGTCATTAACCATTGATAGAATTTGCTGTCGAGTTTCGATCAGCGACTTCGAACTCCCAACTTTGTCTATGGTTCTGGCTTATCGAAGTCGACCAAGAACAATTGGCCATTTTGGTCTATTTGTAACTGAGTATGTAAGGACCATAGCAGGGCATTCTATGGTTTCTGCCTACCCTCATTGGAAAATGTCTTGACATATGTATGTATTTTTTGTGTATGCATTTTTAAAGACCTGTCCTTACCAATGCATATTATCGTTTCACCAATAATGAAACAACGTCCGATTCGGTCTCATCTTCATCAGTTAAAAGCCACACCTTACGGCTACGGAGAACTTAAAAGTCCACAATCATATATATTTCCTAGTATTAATGACACACGATCGGCTCACTTGTCTCGTACATTCAACAAGGACACACTAGTTAACTTTCTCCTTACGCAGTGAGCTAGGCTGTTCGCCTACGGATCGGCTCTGCAGCATGGCTACCAAATGTCACGCGAACCCGGTCACCTATTTAGAACGCACTTATCATGTTTGCGTGTGGGCCAAGCGAAGTGCGTGGAGCGATTATTAATGTGCAGTGTGATGGAATGTTGCGTTGTGAGTTTATGTTTTCGGGGTCAGGTGTAATGTAACCGAAGACAGCACTAGAATCCGAGGCAATCTGAGTTTCTCGTTTTGCAAGGAAGCGGCAATACATTTGTACAGAGTGTTTACGACTTACGACATTTCATACAAACTTTCAAGTCCTTATTATAGTCCTTAGTCCTTAACTTCATACGCATAAGCAGGATACATAGGTCTAAAAGTTACTAAAAAACATGCTTATGCGTGCATAAAGTTTCATTGAAATCGGTTCAGTCATTTCGGAAAATAAAGACTTGAAAGTTTGTATGAATTGTCGTAAGGCGTAAACGCTTTTAAAATTCCATTGAATATCTTTCTTTATCGTGTGGTTAGTGCAACTGGTGTCAGAGTTTTTATGCCGCTCTTGGGCCTCTGATTCGGCTTTACATGCAATCGAGAAATATCTCTCAGGCATGATGGTTTCCTCACTATGTTATCCTTCACCGAAGCAAGTGATAATTATACAATACGCACATGAATCCGAAAAATAAGAGGATGCTGGTTGTGTTTGGAGGTTACTTGTTGGGTTTGGAGGTTGCTTGGGTTCGAAATTGACTATGACTTGGCAGTTCAACGGCAACCAATAGGCTATCACTGCCACATCCAATACTACTCTATAGAACATGGCCCACTTATATTAGGTAAGCCAGGTGTAGTTTAGTTAGTTGATACAAACATAAGTCTTACAAAATAGATGAAGGACTTCATTACTTCTCAAGACTGGCTCAGTCCTTCAAGCAAAGATTAACTAAACTGGAGACATCTCCGTGGCCGCAGCTTCTATTGATGACTATTTAGACACGGGAATCTTCAGCAAAAGGGGTCTTGAAATCCACTCTCAAAGCTTACATCTTACGCCACAGCCAAGCACCTAAGCGCATACCATCGACATGTAGGTAGAACAATGCGACCGATTGCCATAATATTAATATTGATTCCCATTGAATATGCGTATGTTTAAATCTCATATTCAATTCAATAATAGCTACTATGTAGATACTTCTTCGTTACTGACCTTGTGTGAGCTGAAGTGTGAGAGAAGAACTGTCCAAATATTGGATACTAGCTGTCCCTCGCAACTTTGTCTGAGCAAAATTTTACCCGTTTTTGCAAAAAAAATTGGATGCTCTGCTCTTATTGGTATATAGCATGGCTTAGAGCCTTCTTCGATAAATGGGCTCATTTATCGAAGAAGGCTCTGCCGGTGATGTGCGCTGACGAATGGTAGTTCCTGAGATTAGCGCGATTAACCTAACAAAGAAATAAAATCTTCAGCTTTATGATATTGGTATTTGATATTAGCAATATTGTAAGAATAAGGTGCGTGTCGTCTTGTTTGAATTTGTTGTTAGCAAGAATTGTGAAGAAGTCTGAGTTTGCCCTCGGTGACTGCAAACGAAAAGAAATATCTGTGGCTATTTGAGTGGAGGAAGACCCTAAGACCTAGAAAACGATAGGTGGACTGTGTTAAAGATGAAATGTTTGGAACAGCGGGTGCCTTATGCGATGACGACTAATAGAGACCCCAAATAAACAGGGATAAGGGATATGTCCGATGACTTAGTGAAGGTTGCGGGAATCCACTGGATGCGAGTACGCGTGTATACTCGGGACCGACCAATGTGGCGACACTTGGGGGAGGCACATGACCAGCAGTGGACGTCTTTCGGCTGGAATGAAGATGATAATGAAGGGATAGGTTTGCCGTTATCAAGACGAGAGTTAATGAGAATGCATCTTATCAGTTAAGTACGTAAGTACTCATGTTCACTTGTCCGTTACTGAACATGACACTGCTCATTGGTACGAACACACGGCGACACATAAAGTCAGTATAACACGACCTCGCTTTGTTTAGATTTCCCGTACAAAGAGAGATCCGCATAAACTGGTTTTATATAGCTTGCTTGGTCGTCGAGCACAGGTATCTAAGCCCTGAATTTGGAAACGGACGTGAAAAAGACAGTATAATTTTAATTTAAGACAAAACGTAGATAGGTCTTCTGCTTCATTTTAAAGGATTATCTTCCAGCAAACTTCAAGTAATCAAACATGTTAGGAATGAGAATTCAATTCCGCAGTTCTAGCATTATTTAAGTTAAGGAATTTAGAAATGAGTGCAGACATGACATGAGCGGTTACAAAATAAGCACATTTTCCTATTGAAATCGAAATGCGGTCGCGTTTCAAACGCAACTGCTTATCTAATCTGTCACTTTTCTTCTTAAGCAAATTGCTGTAGTTAGAGTGAGAGGTGCGATAGATCTTGGCTAAGAGAATGTTGTGAGAACTAACGTGGATTACAATGGCGCATTTTTTTTGGCTTTATCTTTTAATTATAAGTACAACACAAAGAAGGTTTTTGGGATACGATTAAATCTATTTTACAACTATTCATTTGTTGAGGAAGCTGTACTTCAACATAAATGTCAGTTTCACCCGCAAAAAAAAAACGTTCAAAACTTTTTACTCAAAACAAATAAGTACTGATAAACCAAAGTGATGCTTACAAATGTGACCTCCTTCCTCCATTGACCATTCAATAACTTTTACTTTTTAGGGTTCCGTTGGCAAAAAACGGGACCCTTATAGAGTCGTCCTGTTCGTTGGTCTGTCTGTCTATCCGTCCGTATGTCACAGCCATTTTACCCCGACTGTTGGCGCCACACGGTGCTTAAGTATAACTGTGCGAAGTGTCTATCGACAGCTCTTAAAAACTGATATCTAGGTTCCTAAAATACGTTTTTTTTTTACATTTTTCATTGACTTAAGAATAAGCGTTAAAAATATTATCATCATATTGTTTGGTACTAAGGAATCCTTTATGTGAGTCTGACTCGCACTTGGCCGGTTTTTTTTTAATATTTAACTGACGACATTCAGAGGGTAACGTGTACAACATTTACCGAGTGTATTTACATAATAATATTAGTACCTAGTCTATTGTTTATGTAGTCTTCTAAGAGAGACAATAGATTGTGAAACGCGAATGAGTGCGCCTGAGTAACTACATGACTTTGTTCCTGGTTCAATGCAAAAGAGAAATGGGACGTAGAGGCGACATCTATACTTAATATTAAAAACTGAAGAGTTTGTTTGTTTGGTTGGACCGACTGTTGGATAGCTATTTATCAAGGAAGGCTTTAAGCTATATAGCATCACGCTACGACCAATAGTAGCGGAACATGTTGCAAAAAACGGGGAAAATTTACCACGCGAGCGAAGTCGCGGGCAACAGCTAGTACTTGATGTATGACTTAGCATATTGCGATCATGAATATTTGGGTGAAACCCGTATGTGTTAGGTCACAAGTATTTCTGCAGTCTTCTGAAAGTGATTTAAAGAATCGAAGAACTTTGAAGCTTTCAAAATTCGTTATATCTTAGTAGGTACCTATAACAAATTACACGAAGCTCTTTTAGAGACATCTATTAAACGTCATCCTAATAATATCCTGATAAACTATCCAGTCTCATAGATTATTAAAGAATACTCTTTATTGTGTTCCCACAGCATAAAAAAATGTATTGGTAGATTTTTAGGAAACCATCACTACAACTGATAGTTTTTTTTTAACTTTCGGAGTAAAGCCATTTTTGGGATTACCCCAGTGCACCTTATTACATTCATAGTTTTAGACAATACAGCATTCCCTGCAGAACGAAATATGCGGAATAATAACACAGAATCACTATAGACGCACCAAGTATTTACAGATACGTCATTTTAAACATACCCCGTAATTAAGTAGCTGTTTTATACCTTCATTTGTTTTTGTATGGCCATGGAACGTTACGTGGGTGTGTGAGCTGCTGCTGCAATTACGTGATGACTTAATGATCATGCATTATAATATACCTTGTCTGTTTCCTGTTCAAGCAAAAAAGGCAATGGGAACTCTTCTTGACTTGTGTTGACTATGTCTTATTTGGATGTGTAATGGATAGGGAATTAATACCTGCATTATTTTCGGATTTTTACTTCAGTAGATTTTTGAAGAAATAGTAATAAGTAGTAGAATTTAACAGATATTTGGTGGCTTATTCTTTTAATAAATACTGTTACTTTAAACGAATTTATGAAGCAAGCATTAAAAATGTATAAAAGGATGTGCAGTCAGTGCCCTGTATAACCCCAAAATGTATAACCCCTAACCTAACTCCTATTTACCCTGTATTTCTTTATCAGAGTTGTCGAAAACAGACTGACTTTAGATAAATATAAAGATATTTGATTCATGTATCAGAATTATAATACCTAAAGCTAATTGTTGTGTCAATGAGATCACTCAAAAATAATATTCGAAACTAGCATTTATATAAAAGTTGTGACTACAAGGACAAACGGTAAACCAGGAGAAACCCTGTTGCATCTACTCATCTAAGGACATTGGCAGGCAACACATTCATTTATTTTCTACTAACTGGAAAATATAATAATAATAAAGTCACGAACTCATCTTTAATGAGGTAATGGAAATAGACAAACATCTATCGATTCTCACATCGCACATTCTGAATTTCTGACGTTTAAAAGTAAAAAAAGGAGCTTTCTGCTAGTCAATGGTTTACTAAATACAAAGTCTCTCTTCTTTACAAACTCTCTTTTCTTTTGCCTGGGTCAGTATCCCAACAAGAATAAGGTCAAAAGACTTCTCCTAAAGGTTCTAGCATAGGTTATTCAGTCTTGTCTTCTGTCTTATGAGATAAAACTGTGGATGTTGCTCAAAGATTGTAGTCATGTATGTTGTGAATCATAACTAGTTATAATTCAAGTCACATTTCACACTTTCTTGCTCATACAAGGTTACAAAGCCAATCTTCACGAGTTTGAAGGTGCAAAAGATACTAAAACAGGCGACATTCTTGTTTCGTCAGAAACGGATAAAGTGACCGATGATTCAAACGATTGGCATTTGCATGATTATGTGCTCAATGATCTTATTGGTATTCTGTTTATTTATATACGTTGGCGTGATAGTAAATAAATGTCAGCAGAATAGTTTGATATTTTTGGTTTTGACGAATTGATTTTTAGGGTTCCGTTGCTTAGTTTCTGCTTTGGAGAGTATTACGTTTCTACATATGATAAAATAGTAAAAATTCAAATCGATATTCCGAAATGGCACAAAAACTACTATATATTAATCATATAGCATATATAACATTAACGGCTATATATCCTCACACTACTTGCTTAAGGGGGTGAGCAATAATTCATTATATCTGCATTCTTCAATTCTTGTCCGTTTCAGTGCACGCTCAGTCTGCGTTTACGTGCATGAGAATGACTATATAAAACTTATGTCAACGAAGTAGTCTAGCGGTTTCATGACCACTTTGTAAACTATGTGTCAATGTGCAAGTTCGAACCCCAAAATTATTTTATAAGACCATAACTTTCCATAGTTCATACATACAAGATGTTGTTTTGCAGCCTCGTCAAAATTCAGGAGTCTGTCACAAAATACCTAAATAATGAATTTAAATTACGATAGCTACTTAATTATTAATAGACGCTATTTTTTTGGTTGATTAAGTTTGTCAGTATTTTAGAATAACCTCCTTAACGTGGTTAGGGGAATAAAAAAATATCGAAGAAACGTTTGAGATTGTTTGTATGTGTGGAAGCGCGGTTATAGGGCGAGAATCAGACGGCCTCCGTTTAAAACACGTCTGGTTCACACTTACAGAGTTCCGTAAATAAGAAAAAAAAAAAAATCTTACCTATTTTTTTATTGATTCGGGGCGAGAATCATTAGCATAGTTACCTTCTTGAATTTGACGAGGATCCAAAATAACAGCTTGTATAAAGAATCTTGAATCTTGACGTCTACTGCTACACATTAGCGCAGGCAAAATTTAACACCTAAAGCTAATTTCTCCTTGTTTTGTGTTCCAGTCGAGATCTACCTATCGCCTGTGGAGACGCATTGCAGTAATGTAGACTACTTCATACCCGACGAGAACAACGAGACGAAAGGCCTTTCGGACGATGCGATGAACAGGTAATTCACGAGATCTTGCATGATAAAATATGATCATTTTGCAAATAGGGTTTTACAAACACTTTCACACGTGGTCTTTTTAGGGTTCCGTGCCCAAAGGGTCAAACGGGACCCTATTACTGAGATTTCGCTGTCCATGTCCGTCCGTCTGTCACCAGGCTGTATCTCATGAACCGTGATAGTTAGCCAGTAGAAATTTCTACAGATTATGTATTTCTGTTGCCGGTTTAACAACAAATACTAAAAACAGAATAAAATAAATATTTAAGGGGGCTCCCATACAAGAAACTGTTTTTTTTTTTTGCTCTTTTTTTATAAATAATGGTACGGAACCCTTCGTGCGCGAGTCTGAGTCGCACTTGGCCGGTTTTTTTTAAACTTGATGAGGCCGGTATATGGTACTTGAGAAGATTGAGTTATTACATTTTGACAATGCATTTTGATAATGATATCTTTTATGTAGGACATGTAATAATATATTTCCAGCACATTAAATAATTATGTCTCTTCGCTTCCAATAACAAATCTATATTAAGTAAAACAAATCTAATATTATGTCTACGTTAATAAAGTACAATATAAACAAGGTGTGCTTATAATCAACAAGATGTTTCGTTACAGAATAGAACAATAGGATAGGTAGGTATAGAATTGTATCTGTTATGGGTCATTGGCTCATTCAATGGAGCTATATGACTATAGGTATGCCATTCTGTGTCAGCATGGCTTCAAGGCATCAATATGTCATGAACAATTATCATGACAACCGTTCACAATTGATTTTGATCTTCACTTTCAATACAAAGTGTGTAAGATTTTGCAAATGATAAAACCAACGGTTAAAATTGCGAAAATAAATACATCCTCTTTTGGTCTATGGTTTAGTATTTGAATTCATCTCTCATTTTTATAGTTGCATATTATTATGCAAGTGCCTTCAGATCTTCAATATCTTGAAATGCAGTGGCCTTGCTGACTACGATATACTCGTCTTCATTCACACTTACATCAGTTGCATCGTGACTAAGACATTTGCATTACAAAACTGTATATTTGTATAATGTTCTCTTTTTAAAACACTATGGTGCTCCAAGGAGACCATCATCTGCCTAGCCTTTTCCCAAACTTTCTTGGGGTCGGCTTCCAGCCTAACCGGATGCAGCTGAGTACCAGTATTTTACATGAAGCGACTGCCTATCTGACCTCCACAACCCAGTAACTGGGTAATACGATACCCCTTGGTAAGACTGGATGTCAGACTTTTTGGCTTCTGACTACTCGTAACGACTGTCAAAGATCTACAAATGACAGCCGGGACCAACGGCTTAACGTGCTTTCCGAGGCACGGAGGAAACTCGGTATGTAATTATGGTCACCCATCCACGGACCAACCTCGGCAAGCACGGCTTAACCTTAAAGATCGACCCGGGCGGCTGTTATTATTTAGCCACGAGCTCCTCCAAGGTGCTCCAAGGAGACCAAACGGTGACAAAAAAAAAAAACTATATTTCAAGGCTGCCTGAACCAAGTGGGTCAACGCTTGGTTCGGCGGCCATTCATCGATATTGAAACCAATCGTTATACTGTCCTAACTTGTTTATATCATAGTTTTTTATAATCACTCACAGATTATTGCTTCAGCGAAGGCGTACAATAAATCATATTTTATAAGACCTGGTTAATAATCCTTTAACCAGTTTGAAAGCTCTCGAATAATTTGTGGGCTTGCCTTAAAGACAGGTTGTTAAGATCTTGAAATGGTATCAAATCAATCAAATCAAAAATGTTTGTGTGCAAGAATATGGTACAATAGGTGTTACAATATGGGTTCCAGAATATACTGCCATTATATGGCGTACAAATATTGCTGTAATATCTATAAATCGAGACTTATAATATTATAACACTAATACATAATATTAGTAATTATGAATTAATTAATTGAATATAATTTTATTGTAATGAATATTGCAATTTTTATGTAATAGAGATGAATAATAAATATGTAGGTACTTATTTGTTGCATATGGTAGGATTTATCCTTATTTTTTTATGATTCTAACGATTAATCGTCTAAATATTGTTTAACACTATTATAATTTTTCTCTAATTTAATCTAAACAATGACCTTTTAACAACGACAATGGCAAATCTTGAATATTATTTAGCAAATAGTTATGTATATTAATTTCCATGCAGTAAATATTTTTTTTAATAGCATTAATTTAAAGAATTTCAGAATTTCAATTTGTGATTGTGTCGTGTTCTACTATTTATTTTGGAACTGCTTTTTCCAAATAAACTATATTTATTTTTTCAAACGTGCTTAACTCAAATATATAAAAACATGGTAATGACAGTATTTTAAGTTTTTAGAATAATGGTTTATAGCTATCTAAAAAGTGGGCTCCACATATTGCCCTGATAAATTTTATGTGTCCTTTGAAAACTCTTTCCACGACTAGGGTAACAAAGAAATTAAAAAAAAAATGTTGTAACTGGTGAATATTTATACAAACTTGAAGTAATATAAATGAGCTATGGCATCAATAAGCATAAGTGCAAAATTTCTTCCAGTATGGAAATAATATAGGCACAGCTATATGAAATGGTTGTATACAGTTATAAATACCGCTGTGGTCAACTTAATCTACCGCAATGTTTGCTTCTCTTAGCTGTTTGTATACTTTAGTAGGTTTTGACGCGGTTTGGTCGCGTCTTCGGATGCGTAGATATCGGGCAAAGGTTCCGAGGTAACGAACTATCGGATAAATGGGTCCTAAGTACGAACCCACAGAGCAGCTGAGAGCAGCGGTCGCCCAGTGGTGGCAGCCGCGACTTACGAGCAGTAAGCCGTGGGTTCGAACCCAGGCAGACGCATTACTTAGTGTAATTTATTTCATCACCGCTCACTTTTTGCTCTCAAAAACGGTGAAGGAAAACATCGTGAGGAAACCGGCATGTCCTAGAACCAAAAATTCGAAGACATTGTGACATCCACCATCCCGCACTGGGCCCGCGCGTTGGATTACAGCCCACTCCCTATCATAGAGAGGAGGCCTGTGACCCAGCAGTGGGAACATTATAGGCTGATGATTATGAAGTACGAATCCAGGGTTGGGCCCGCCTGTGTGTCACTCTTATTACATTACAATCATATTGTAAAAAAAAAAAAAAAAACTTTTTATTTCAGACATTGGTCCATAACTTGTGTTAGTAAAAAAACGAGTTCTTTTTTATTGTGCGAACATTTTAAATGAAAACTCATATCCAAATTTCAAGCTGTAAAATACAAAACAGTATATTTAATAGCAAGTTTTCTCCTCTACGTTAAGGGATTCTGACAGACTTACTTTCGTAATTATAAAATCGGCATGACATGAATTGTATCAACCATCTCAATCTTTGGTCGTGATTTTATTATAAAATTGAATGGTATAATCAACTGAATTATTTTGAGAAGAGTAGCTTTTGTTAATCATTACAGGCGGATATATTATGATAAACGACAGGAGTAATAAATGACAAATACATAATGTTTTGCGAATACTCTTGCCATACAATAATAATGTCCTTTGTGCTACATTCTCATTAAATTTTATAAATCTCAGTCCATATTGAAAGGGCTACTAAAGCATTGTGATTGGTTGCCTTGAATTATAATTCCTGCAATAATAGTTAAGCCACTGCAGTCCACATGCCCTAGATATTTAAGGACCAACCGCAAACATTCTTGCCATGTCAGGGACATGGCCGTTTATTTATTTAGGATCTCAAACAAAGGATGAACACAGATCATGAGAAATAAATTATTGGACGACAAAATTAACACGTAGGTGTACTCCTTAACTTACAGGAGACCACAGCATGCTTATTAGAATTTACATCTAAGCTAAGAAAGTTATAATACTAATCAAATAAATTTTAAAAGTTGTGGGCTGGTTTAGGCCTTTTCCATTTACGCTGCAGCCTCGGCGACGGCACTGGCAACTTTTCTGATCGTGTAACACGCGCTTATCCCAATTTATTTGACGTAAATGAAGAAATTCTTCTTCTGCTATAATTTGCTATTTGTCATCTCAGTGGTCAACTGGTTTCTAGCCCATTCATCTTTCACTCTTAATCTTTCCCTTCTCTTTTCTTTTCTTGATGATTTTAAGGATATTTGTTTATTTCTATTCTCCTCCTTTTTTTCTTTTAATCTTATTTTTGTACGATTTCAGGCTGCACATGGCACGTTCAACGGTAGCTCTGTTCATTGTTGCGTTCCTGTCTTTGTTCATCGCGTTCTGGACCGGCGTGGTGGGCTGCTGGAAACGAAGCCCTGGCAACATCACTGCCACAGCTATACTCATGCTGGTTACATGTAAGTGTATCTGTCTTTATTTTAAAGTACTGGCAACTGAATAGGTCCAAAGAAAAAAAAAGAAGAGAAAAAGTATTCATTCGTCTCGCACAGTACCTACAAAACAAATGTTTGTAATAAACAAAAGAAGAAGAATGAGGCACCATAAACCCTTAAATCGCACCGACAAAGTTCCTGGTGCTCAAAAACAGCAACTTGAATAGTAGACCACGGGTCTTCGATGGCTATTCAACTTGCCATCCACCCAGACTTCAGCCGGCAGAATCATTTTGGTTCGTGGGGCTTGCAGTTTATGTTTTTCTAGGGAAGCATGGTGTATCTTATTGTTCTTCTTTTTATACGTCTTCTAGTCCAACCATCCGTAGAGAATTTACATAGTCATTTATAAATTTAGTTAAATGTTTCACCATGTTACGTAGTTTAAAATGAAGACACCACTCACTTGGAGTACCTACTTCAGTATCTTTTCGAAGCCTAGTCTTACCTAGTTGGAGGTGTGCTGACGACAAATATTTCTCTTAAGGTTTTTGGTGAATGTCGGACTTAAAGTTTATACTGATGTTTCAGGCTTACTAGCAGCGGGTGCGATGGCATTGTGGCATGGAGTGGAGTTCTACGAAAAGGAGAAGGTTGTCGGAGATGAGTACTACCAGCAGTGGCCTCATGTAAGTGACTTGTCTTATAGGATACGTTATAACTGCCATAAGTATTTAGAATTCAGACGATGATGAAAATTGTCTTTTATTCTTCATTGGTTCTCTAGAGTCAGTAAATACTAGGCTTAAGACGAAGTTTACTGTGACGTCACAGTTGTGTGACGTTAAGTGGGAAAGAGATGAAACTAAACGACCCGTATAGCTCTGTCTCTTTCCCACTCTGGAATAAGAATAAAACAATATTGCTTTATGACGTTATGGTAGGCCACTGGTTACATGATTGATTGCGGGGTTTTGTATTTTCATAACACTTTCGTGTCGTATTGTACTACACACGAATGTAATACACACACACCGTAAAATTTAATCTCCTCCCCTAGGCAGTTTTAAGAGAGTGGACATATCGTTGTCCTACGAACAGTTGCTGGATGAATTACATTTGGGACATAATATATCCGTTAGCAATAGAGATCACTCAAAGAAAAAGACGGATGTTTTGGAATGATGTCTCTTATTTTTAAATTCCTTCTAGTTAAGCATTTTATTAGCTATTTAAGTTTTAAGCTAAAGGTTTGTACCACATTATTGACCCACTCCCAACACCAGGTGTTAAAAGACAACTCATCAATCTGGTACGATTGGTCGTACATCCTGGCTTGGCTGGCTGTCGGCGTTTCCTTCGGAAGCTCCATTTTATTCTTCTCAGCCGCCATTTGCCTCAGCAAGGAAAAAAGGCGGGAACAGCAGAATAACGTGCAGTACATTATGCCAGGTTAGACCGCCATCTTGAGCGGCCATCTTGTGTTACGCTTGGCGGGAAAAGACTAAACTCTATTGTATATTTTCTACGGTTTCCCCTTGATGATGTTGTTAAAATATTTTGTAAGTGTCTAGTAATTTGTGTGTAGATTAGGTACCTTGATTTCTGTAAAAATTAGTACTTAAATACATGTTTAGATTGTTGTGTGTATTTTATGTTTATTTAGTATTGAATTTATTAATTCTGGTACCTTCTCATGCGTATTACTCTTCACTAGACAATAAATCATTAACTTAGTTTATAAGAACAATCATGTAAGTATCTCATACTAACAAAAAGCTTTTCTCTTTTTTTTCATGTTTCTATGAAACTTGGCTACTGCGTATAACTTCGCGACTGCGACCGGTCGTTTAACGCATATCAATGTAACTGGCTATCTCATAATATCTGGTTTACGCCAAACGCAATACTAACTCGCTTTCGGACGAATTTATTAACATTGGTGCTGTAAATATTTGAAAATAACTTTTTCTGAATTGACTTAATTGATTATCAATCTGATAACCTTTTGGTAACAAACTTGATTTACAAACACTTCACACCTTATTCTCAATTGACATTCACAACATGAAAAATGAATCTTTGATATTATTCCCGTCATATTTATTTGTCGTCAACTATATCTGTATAAAACGCACATACACCCTACACATCACACACACACCTTACTTTCACATATCCACACCCCACTGCCCACAAACACACCCACACACCACAAATACATTCAAACCTACAAAAACATACGATTCCCGCGGTATAAACCAGATATTACGTGAGCACTCTCGCGTGTGGTACGACTGGTCGTACATGGTCGCGTGGTGCGGCGTGGGCCTGTCGCTGCTGTCCGCCATCTTGTTCTCGTCGGCGGCCATTTGCTTGCGCGGCGAGCGGGAGCGGGAGGAGGCGCTTAACATGCAGTACCTCATGCCCGGTATGCTTATAAACCCATCATTTTATAGGAGCATTATAATTTGTACCTATACTATCATTCCATCAAAAAAAAAATAACTGCGTGCCTTTATCACAATTTGCATTTTTTAAACAGATAGATACAAAATTATTATTTGTGGCGGAACAGCATTTAGAAAAATAAGAACTTGTAAAAAAAGATGTAAACACGTTTAAATACCCAATTTACGTTAAACTTTATTGTTGTAATAGCGCCAAAATTAAATGTAACATATCGCATAACGACAGACTCAGTCATTAGTTTTATATTTGACTCATCTCATCTCATACCTGAAACTCATAAATGGCAACATTAAACAATTTTCGCTTGTGGCAACACAAACATAACAATATTTTCTTTTGTAAATTATTTCTTCGTTTCAAAGAGGTTGCATATGCTGAATGCATGAGTGGTTTGTGGATTTTGATTTACTAAATAATTTAATCTTAAGTTTGATCCCGTAAAGTGAAACAATGCTAAAATTGAAGCTAGTCCAAAAATTCGTAACCGCTTCTGCATATTGTAAGAGTTACTATAGATAAATTTTACCGTTTTAGCAACAGTTTTTTGTATTAGCTAATTCATGCTCCTCTTATGGTGGTCTAGCAGTAAAATATTTCACGAATTTTTGAGGACGTTAGCTCTTATCTCTTACTACTGGGTCTGTTTCCTATAGCTCGATGACTAACCCGTGTCCGTGTGATCCACAGTGTACCCACAAAAACAGCAGTACGCTTACGCCGGATACCCGCCGCCCCAGGCGTACCCGGGCCCCTACTACCACGGGTCGCAGTACGGCCCCTACAACTACTGAGCATGTGACCAGATGAGGGACCTCGTGGCGGCGCACTTCGCCAACGCCCCCGCCCCGCAGGCACCCGCGCGCAACCCCTCCCCGCCCCATCACCCCGCCCCGTCCCTACCCTCCTCCCTCGAGACGTACAACTCCCACCGCAAAATCAAGCGGCCAAAGCTGGGTGACAGGAAGGTGTACCGGCCCGTGCGGCGGCACACGCTGTCGCGGATCGACGAGACCCCGCCCAACACCCTGCGGCCACGCTCCAAGAGCCTGCAGCACTCCACGGACTTCTCGTCGACGCGGCCCATCCTGCGCTCGCGCTCCAACATCTCGGCCGACACGAGCCGCAGCGTGCCCGTGTGCAACCAGAGCCAGGACGTGGAGAACCAGCTCGAGAGCAGTAGCCCGCAGTATGCCGAGCCCAACCGCTCCGACTCGTCGTCGTACGACCGGCCGGCCTCCATGACGGACCTGCCCATCATGGTCCCGCTGGACCCGGCTACCGGCGCGTACATCCCCTACCCGGAGTACACGTACTATCACGACGACGGCTGCCGGCTCGCTCGCTACAGGCAGTACAACAAGAAATCAAAGAAATACTCCCCCAAACATAGTAATTTATATTTAGCATTCATGTATTGAATCCCGCGCGGGTGTAGGTGTATCACGAAACATAATTGAAAAGCAATGGTTACGAGTTTCGATTATTGCCGCACAGTGTATGACATCACACACAACCCATCCATGAATTTAATATTGAAAAGTTTTAGTTCTTGTCTTCAAAACATTCATACACTGTTTTTTTATAAATGGGTGGCCCGAATCTGGTTGAGATAGATATCCTTTTAGACTATTGGCACTTTTATTTATTTTGGCTGTGGCGCGAGTTTATCGATCGAAGGGTGAGTAGTGAGTAGGTGAACAAATAACGACATCGAACTCGCGCCGCGGATCTGCGCACGGCTGTACGAAACTCTGACGCCACTGTATCTTAAAGTTTTCATGCGACATAACGAACAATCTCTGCTACGAATTTTAGATAATGATAAAACTGTATTGTAACAATTTATCGGGAGATGCTGTAATTAGGAGTAAGTTAGTAAAGACTCCGCCATAATATACAGAAATGAAACAAATTCTTGTAGCACCTAAGTTAAAATCTAAGAATTTAAAGATTTTTGGATTCGTAATAATTATAGTTTTTATAAAATTCGACTTATTTACTCTGATCAAATAAAAATATATGAAAGTATTGTGCCTTCTATCTTATAAATATTGCTCATTCGTACTGTTAAAACATATCTTAATCTAATTTAATGTAGGTACTGTAGTAGATAAAGGTATTTTTGTACACAATACAACTTTATAATGCAAGGTAGGTAATTCTGAATAGTTGGAAAGAAATATGGTGTATTTCTCTTTGATATATCTTCATTTCTTTTGTAGAACAATTTTAGAATTTTGTTTACTTAAATGTTTTGATTGTCAAATCGTGAAAACCGTCCTTTGTATGGATATACGTAGCATAATGGTATTTCTATGGAATTTTGTATTTAATTTCCTTAGTCAAAATCGTCAAGGTATGATCGTACCAATTAGTTAGCTCAGAACTATTTGTACATTAATCAGTGTAGGTTATGCATTACAATAAATGGTAGATTATATTTAATTGTATTTAAAACTTCCTTAATAAAAAATAATTGGAAAATCATGTTGTTTTTCTTATCTCTTTTGAACCATCTTAACTAATATTATAAAGGCGAAAGTAATTTTGTTTGTTTGCAACCTCTTCACGCCTAAACCACTGAACAGATCATCCTGAAATTTTGCATTTACGTTGTCTGGTGTACAGAAACGAACATAGGGTACCTTTCATCCCGAAAAAAACGTTCTCAGGATAATAGATGGCACCACTTGGCAACGGCCAAACAACAAGCAGAGTGCAACCCAAATAGATTGTCAAAATCAAAATTAACGCGAGCGCCATAACTGACAAGACAAGCAATAAACGTACCAAAAATTAAATGATAAAAGAAGTAAATATTAGAAGTAGTATAGGCTATTGACACAGTCTTAATAAAGGGTGTAAAACACCTCTTAACGAAGCCGAAAGGCACTGGTTCTCCCTGTCATTGCGATCATTTTTTTGTTCTACACCATACCTGGGAACCTTCTAGTTACGGAGATATTAGGGGTCAAAGTTCCAACTTTTTGACAAGTATTTATTTAAATACAAGTTTTTAATGTAAGATTATTACTTTAAACACCTCCACGACCCCCGTACTATTCAATCCGTCCATCAGCACAATGTTTTGAGTGCGTTACATTGAGTTCTACCACAAAACGTGATTTTACACCCCCCAAAAATAAGTCGTTTCCCAGCAATAATTTTTGCGTAAAGTTACTTAGTTTCATGTACAGAATGCTTGGTTGACGGCTTCGTGATGAGGTGATTTACACCGTGTATTAATTCTTGTAAGGTAACTACAATACATAAGAATTAAGGAGATAAACCATTGGTTACTTAAAATGATCAAATAAGGCGGACGAGGATAATTAAAAATGCCGAGCAAACAAAGATGAATTTCAATATTTTACTTGGAGTACCACAGGGGTGCTTTAAAGGGCCTTCTTTGTTTCTAAACTCATTATATTGATATAATTATGATGAACACTGTTTTAAACTTTCATGGCTTTTATCTGAACTTAGATTATCACTTACAGAATATCTTCCATGATTATTAATTGCTTTGAGTTCCCGATATTTCGAAGCTGTGATCGCGGGATGACAAACAATAAATAATCATGGAAGACATCCCGCAAGTGAATGTTTAATTATGATGATTTTTAACGGATGCTTCAAGTTAATATTTTACTTGGAGTACCACACGGGTGCTTTAAAGGGCCTATACTTTGTTTCTAAACTCATTATATTGATATAATTATGATGACCACTGTTTTATACTTTCATGGCTTTTATCTGAACTTATATTATCACTTACAGAATATCTTCCATAATTATTAATTGTTTTGAGTTCCCGATATTTCGACGCTGTGATCGCGGGATGACAAACAATAAATAATCATTGAAGATATCCCGTAAATGAAAGTTTAATTATGATGATTTTAAACGGATGCTTCAAGTTAAATAGGATAATAATATAAGACTAATCATACCATGTGAATCAGAATGCTGGGCTGGGAAGATGTATGAAAAACGATTGCATGTAGCCGAGATGGGAATTAATGCTGAGTTGGATGTGTGGAGTGACAAGCATGGATAAAGTAAGGAATGAGTATATTGGAGGAAGTTTGTTAATGTGACACCTATAACAGAAAAAAAAGGCAGCAAGGCATTGGTATGGATATTAGTAATGACTAGGGATGAAGCGCATGTGACTAAACCAGTAATTGAAATGAATGTTGATGATCAGGATGGACAAGGAGAACAAAAAAAAAGAAAGATATATGGTTTATGTGAGGAATGATATTACAGAGATAGGAGTAATTGATGCCGTGACATCTGACAGGGGAGAATAAAAGAAAAAACGTGTTGCGTCGACCACAAATAGAATGGGACAAGGGATGTATGAAGTTGATAATGAAAACTTACTGGCGATATTTGAGAATAGGTGGATTCTGGAAGGACAATGGAAGTAGGAATAATCAATCATCAACCTAATGATTTTCATACTGTACGCAAGCAAGTGGATTCACGTAGTCTCGTAAAAATAAAAGAGATTGTTCGTACAAATGTATATAATATCTACAAAAACTGTACAAAAATATTTAATATGGCGATTGGACGTTACATTGGATGGAATGATCTCGAACATTATTATCACATTTCATTTCATTATATTATATATTTTTAAAAGATGGATGTAAAGAAAATACTGTGAAAGCTAACTAAACATTGCGATATCTTTTGAAGGACCGGTATTTGTATACTAATAGCAATAGAAGTGAAGACATAAATAATACTTATTTATAATTGAAGAGCACACAGAAAACTTACCGACGTATAAAAAAACGTTACATGAACGAAATTACTTTTCGTTGATGTATAGATAGCAAAACGAATTCACACTAACTCATTAACCCTAGACGAAAAAAAGGGTTATTATATTGATATTAGTTTCATATGCTTTTAGGTAAGGGCTTGTACTCACAAAATTGCGATGCGACATCGCATCGTAAAAATGTACGAGCACTCTTACACTCTCAAAAACACAGTGTACATTCAGCAAGGCATTAGAAAGGTTACAGTTATTACATTTCACTAGCATGCGAAAATTGTATCTATTTTAAACCTTATATCCACAGCAATAAAAGTCATGCTCGTGCATTTGCAATAACTGTAATCAACTAACACATTGCTTTACAATAAAGTGCAAAAACCTACAAACACTGCTTACAAACAATATTTAATTCAAATTTGAGCACTTACCACGTATGTTTAGACGTCAGCACATCTAGCCACAAGATTCTGTCAAACTTTAAATTTTCAACTTTATCGTTGAAGAATTAGGTACAAGGTTGATTGGGAAAATTTGTCAGTTTCTGGTAGCTTGATGTGCCGTGATATATCGTTCGTTTTGGCATTTAAAACAACCGAAACAAGCCCGAAAGTGTGACAACCAGTCTTGTCAAGGGTTGTCGTGTTAACCAGGGATAGGGAGGTCACATACGTAATGGCTCCATATATACTGGTATTCAGCTGCATGCGGTTAGACTGGAAGCTGACCCTAATTAGTTGGGGAACGGCTAGGCAGACAATAAATCAGATTGCTGTATCTATCATAGGTCCGGGCTGTGAGAGAGCTTGTTTTCTCTCTTGGACGGCTGTTACAAGCTTCCTATAAGGCCCTAGAGGGAGTCCTAGGGTCTTCATATCGCTTTCAGTCAGTAGCATAAGGGCGTCAAGGTCAATTTGTTCGTCTTTGAACTTCTGGACGTATGATGATAGACCCCAGGCTGTGAGGAAACGTTCGAGGGACGCGTATCCTGTATCTTCGGCTTCTCCTTCTTCGTCTGATGTTATAGTGGAGCTTTCTGTGGATGGGAAAGGAATGGTATTACCACAAGTGTAAGTATCGACTGTACAATGACTCGGTAATAGATATTTTCGACAAGTTTCAAAAGGTCATGTCAATAAATAAAATGAATAAAGTAAAGTTCATTTCAGACAGTCCATCCATAGCTTTGTTAGTATTTTATTTTGAGTAACAATGGTGCTTAAGTAACTTGTTTAGTATTGTTAGTGTTTACAATATGTACTAGACTATGCCCGCGGCTTCGCACGCGTGGAGTTCGGTCACTGTCCCACGGGATTGTACTACCGAGATAAAAAGCATCCTATATGTTAATCCAGGTTATAAACTACCCGTTTATCAAACATCATCCAAATCCATTCAGTAGTTTTTGCGTGAAAGAGTAACAAACATCCATCCATAGTTACAAACTTTCGCGTTTTATTAGTAGGATTATTTATTAAGACCTATTACTGTCCCCACTCAGTGTCTTTGGAAGGGACAGTCCGGTCTGGCAGCAATCATCATCAAAATGCTGTTGTCACTACCATGTAGACGCTGTAGTAAGGAGGCCGCAAAATTATGTTTATTTTTCAGGGGGTTTACATGATAAGATAATTTTATATATAAACATGAGTATACACACAGAGCATGCAAGATGTTACATTAAATTATAATTATGACAGTCATGTTTTGCCTGAACGGCGTACAAATATAAGATGTCGGACGCTACACAGCATCAACGTCTTGAAGCAGTATTGTTTTAATTGTCAATCCAGAGTGGAAAAGAGATGATGATGGTCTGTTACCCGATTGTGCAGAGGTCCACTCAGCCGGTTGGTACGCGTGCCTGGCAGCTAGCGAGCCTGCGGAGCCGATGGATAGGTCCTCACCGGGCGCCGCACCGCCCATGGCGCTCAGCGTTGCTGTTATTGAGCGTCTGCACAAATTCAACGAAACATTACCTTTAGTTGACTACTTTGTTAAGGTCGTAAGCGAAACTGCTGCATGAGGGTTTGATTCCCAGGTCGGACAAAGTGTTATTGGGTTTTTCCACCAAAAATTTCTCTGTAGCAGCCACGGAGATTGAATGAGACACATAAGACAGTCCCCCAAAACGTCCGCACTATTTTATTTCACAGTGTTTTAGTTGGTAAAAGAAGGTGACAAAAAAACTCCCCAGCAACACATCTGTCTAATAAGATTCAAACTACAGCTAATAACATTACATAACTTCACGCCTGTAATAATAATATATAATAATAATTCATTTATTTTCAGGTTACAACGACCCATAGATAAATACCATAACTTAAATAAAGAAACTTAAAATTATGTTAGTAACACTTCGCTTGCACGATGTTGTGTGCGTTCGTGTGGAATTTGTCCGCGGAAGCGACGGAACACCACATCCTGCGGCCAAAAACTTTCATCCAACACCAAATGGAGATCACGTTGGACACGTTGGATTGTAATGCCCGAAGGGCTAAGCAGAGGTTTACCTAATAGTACGTCCACATTTCGCTAGTTATGTTTAATTCGGGTCGAGCCTATTGCGATCAATCGGGCACAAATCCAGACTCCGTGACCAGTAGTGATAAAACCCAGATGGAAAAACCCAATAACACTTTCCCAGACGACCAGCGAATCGATCCCAGGACCTCATGCTCAATTGCTCAGCAGCCCCGCACAAAACCAACGAGGCAGATAAGCGCTTACGACCACTAGATCAGCGACGAAGTTATGGCATCATCATCATCTGCCTCGCCTTTTTCCAACTATATTGGGTCCAGCTTCCAGTCTAACCGGATGCAGCTGAATACCAGTATTTTACATGGAGCGACTGCCTAAGTGCCTATCTGACCTCCACAACCCAGTTAGTACTGGGTAAAACGATGTTCTCTCTCTCTCCTTGGTAAGACTGGTTGTCAGACAAGCTGGTTGTAGAACAAAAATTGTGATAATGTCGTACAAACCTGAAGGCAACGCTGCCAAAGCCAGGTCTTTCGAATATGCTGGCCGGCTCCTGGAGCATCACCTCTTGTCCAATGCCACTGTCCTCGTTCACCGCTGCAAAGTCAGGCTGACTTGCCGACCTATGGAGAACAAGTACTAGTTAGTAATCTTCTTCTTCATTTATTTATGTCCTGTGCGAGTCCAATGAATAAATTTAAAAGAATAAAAAATTAAGAAACCCCCGACATTTTACTATAAATTTTAATTTAATTTTTATTTCATGCTTTATAAACTTATATTATTTTTTCTTAGCCTCGACTGTCCCACTCCCGGGCATAGGCTTCCCCCCATTCCCTCCAATTTTGTCGGTGTTGTGCTTCTCGCTAATTAACGAAAACCAGGAAAGTTATAAATAAAAAATAAAAAAAAATAAGGGTCGAGGGGGGAGGGTGCAGCAGCGACGAGAAATGGTGACGAGTTTGGGACCCTCAGTAGCGTCCATCCGCTCCTGTGATGTGCAATCAACAAGACAGGCAGGACACGATACCAAATGTCCCATCTTTTGTAAGGCAGCACCACATTTACACTCCAGGGTGATGCCATCTATGATCCCCACTTGAACAGGTTCTCCTTGCTTCGGCCAACCTTTGTCCCGAGTCTAATTAAAGACTTTCACAAAAAGAAGAAGAGAAGAAGTGTGTATGCGGCGTGCCTCCACAGACAATGGCCCACCTTCTATCTTGCGCTGCATGCCCCGTCACCTGCGCACTTGAGGATCTAATGACTGCATCAGCGAGCGGAGTTCGCTTGGCTGAGTTTTGGGCTAAACAAATTTAGCGATTTGCCATCGACACGCTAAGAAGACAAAGAGAAAATTAGAAAGGTATGGAGGAGGTCTTTGGTCTTTGCACAGCGGGACTCGCCGCCTGACCGCCGTCGCGTACGGACGTGCCGCTACCTGCTCGCATTCCCGCTCGCTATCAGTGTGTGTCATCGGTTCGTCGCTTCCCAGTGTCGTGACGTCATCAGTTGTCTTTCGACTACACCCCCGAACAATTGCTGTCTTTTTATTAAGACAGCACTTGCTCATTTGCTTCGGATATTATTCCGATTTAACTTCCTTTGCCCCATCAGGGAAAAACCCTCAATTTCGAGGTTCTTGGTGGGAAACCTAACGGTGCCAACGAAACCGAGAGAGGGTGGTGACCCAATCCGCCCACCTAACCCCTTCAGGGTCTAGGTGAAAAATTGGGCTCCGTCGCGTTCGCATGCGCCGCCGATATACTGTGCTAGTGTTTCCCGTTTGAACAAGTTCCTGAAAGCAAAGTTCCCTGGACTGGAGTTGGAGTGGCTACCAAGCCAGGACCCTCGGACTGTGCCTGCGGGAAGGTTAAAGCGGGTGAGTCACTGATACACAGTAAATTCCCTAAATAATTGGTCAAGGAATTAGGTTGTTAGGCGCGCTGAGCTTCACTCAAATGTCCGCTAACTTTTAGCCGATAAAATGTCGTCCCTCGACGACACAGAAAAAGCGCTTTTGCGCTTTTTCTTGCGCGTCTTCACGACCGACCCATATTTACAAAAATATGGGTCAGAAATTGCTGCCATTCAGCAAACCACCGATACCGTCACTGACTTCAGTGACGCGCTCGAGAGCCCCTTATCACCGCCGCCTGCCGACAGAGGCTTACCGCCAGCCGTCGCCGCCGCGATTAAGGCTACTCCAAGACCCATTGTAGTGAAACCCATTGTTTCGCAAACAAAGGTCCAGTCCGCACCTGCGTCCATTGTTCCCGTTTCTGAGAACATGGACAAAGGCTCACCGCCAGCCGTCGCCGCCGCGATTCCGGCTAACCCCGGACCCATTGTTAAGCAAACAATGGATCAGTCCGCACCTGCGTCCATTGTTCCCATTTCGGAGAAAATGGACACAACTGTGCCAGTCTCCGACTCGGAATCGGTTATAGATTCCTGCTCTGCTTCCTCGTCCTCTGAAGACGACTATCAAGTCGTCGGAAAGGGCAAGAGGAAAAAGGGCAAAAACTCTCAGGCCACCATGGCCAAAAAATTTGTCGCGCTCCCTCTCATCCCCTCTCCCGAGGCCTCCCGTCCCACCTCCCCGGTCCCCGCACCAAAGTCCGCCGCTGCTCATACCAGCAGACCATCTAGCCCTAAGGCTAACTCTTCAGCCACTTCTTCAAAGAAGCTGAAGCCCCCTCCCCCGTTGTTCATTCAGGACAAAGGGAAATGGACAGACGTGTCCAAAATGTGTGTTGAGCGCCGAATTCAATACACTAGCGCAAAAAGCACCCAGCAGGGTATCAAAGTGGTAGTCCCTACGACCACCGACTTCAGGGAACTAACCCGTCAGCTGATCGGAAGGCACATAGCCTTCCATACATACTCCCTTCCAGAGGAGAAGCCCACCCGCGTGGTGATCAGGCGGATCCCGAAGGAAATCCCCACGGAGGACATCCTAAACGACCTCCAAGGCCAGGACATCCCGGTCGCAGCCGTCCACCGCCTTCATAAGGCGAGAGGTGGAGACCAGTACGATATGGTACTGGTCATCTGTGACCCAGTAGAAGGACACCACCCGATCTTCAAAGTGAAGTCGGTATGCTCCCTCACAGGCATCTCAATAGAGAAGCCTTACCGCTCAACCGTAGTAGGGCAGTGCCACCGCTGCCAGCTGTACGGACACAGCCAAGCCAACTGCCATGCGCCGCACAGATGCGTAAAGTGTCTAGGCGACCATGGTACGGCAGACTGCCCCCGACCCAAAGACAAATCGCTATGCACGGAGCCACCAAGCTGTGTGCTTTGCGGCCAGTCGGGCCACCCGGCTAACTACCGCGGCTGCCCGAAAGCCCCCAAAGGCTCCTCTTCTAAACTGGCGAAGCGTGCAAACGCCCGCCAGCAGAGAGAAAGCCCATCGGTGAGGCTACCAACTGCACAGATGCCGGAGAGACTCAGCCCTCAGAGGCCCTCTCCCTGGACCTCGCTGAACCACCAGAGAGCCTTCCCGGCACTCGGCAAAGCAAAGTCCAGCCCCATTCCCGGGCTATTAGATGCCCCTGTCCCCACTCCCGTGGCCCAAGCGAGCGCACCGGCGCCCGCTCGTCCCGCGCCTCCCGGCCCCGCGGCCGCGGTCTCCTCTCCTAACGTAACTTTAGAAACGTTAGCAAAGTTAGTCACCCCCGAAGCAGACCGCATGGCGGCAGATCTCAGGGAGGCTAACACTGACGGTGATAAGCTTAAAATTATCCTCAAGTCCCTAATCAAGTTAGGCGAAGCCTTCAGCGGCATTAATCTTTAATTTCAATGGATAATACGAGATTAACGTGTACCAAACCCCGATCCCTTAAATTAGGGTACTTTAATGCCAATGGCATTAGAGGCCAGCGTGATGAAATCGCCACCTTCCTCCGTGACCATCAAATTGATATCCTCCTCATACAGGAGACCTTCCTCAAGCCCAGTCACCGCGATCCGAGAATTGCCAACTATCGCATAGTTCGCAACGATCGGTCACGTTGCCACAAGGGCGGTACTCTAATCTATTATAGAAAGGAACTGCACTGCATCCCCTTAGATCCCCCTCCCATGGAGTCTTTGCTCGAGACTTCAGTTTGTCGACTAGGCATGACCGGTCATCAATCGATCACTATTGCCTCCGCGTACATCCCTCCCGGCGGCACGTCCGAGGAGCACACTCTGTTCACCAAAGACCTTGCCGTCCTCTTCGGCTTGAGTGACTCCGTTATCATAGCGGGCGACCTCAACGCCAAACACCCCGCCTGGAACAGCACGACGACCTCTGCCAGAGGACGTCACGTGTATAACCTGGGTGAGTCCCTCAACTTCGATCCCATCGCTCCTATGGAGCACACTCACTATCCCCACGACCCCGACCAACGTCCGGACGTTCTCGACATAGCGCTACTCAAGAATGTCAACCTTAAGTTGCATTCCATCGAGACTTTACATGAGCTTAACTCAGACCATCGACCAGTGCTCATGCACTTAGTTCCCCGCTCGGGTCCCTCTGACCCCAGCCAGCCCCCGCCGACCCAAGTGATAACCGACTGGAGGAAAGTCAGCGAAAAGCTGAAATCCACCACGTCGCCTCACCTGGAGGCCATCCCCGACCACATTGTCTCAGTCGCAGACACGACGGCCGCCATCAACTCGTTTACAGAACACGTGCAATCCGTACTAAAGGATTGCTCACGGGAAGTTCCAGCAATGAGCGATCAACGCTGGATTCTACCCGCTGACGTACGTGAACTGATAACCGAGAAGAACGCGGCCATCCGTGCCTACAGCAACTTTCCCTGCGACGCGAACAAAGCTCACATGCGTTATTTACAGCGTGCTGTAAAGAAGCGCACTAGTGAGCATCGTTCAGATCAATGGGACAAGACGCTTAGCGAGCTCGAGCCTACCCACCTAGCCTTCTGGCAGCTCCAACGCAAGTTGCGCTCCACCGAAGAGGTTTCGATGCCTCCCCTCACCCGACCCGATAAGAGCGTCGCATTCGACGACTCTGAGAAGGCCGAATGCCTAGCCGACAGCCTGGAGTCCCAGTGCTCCCCCAGCTCTCAACCAGTAGACAAGCGACATCTCGATGAGGTGAACGCATTCGTCGAACGTAAAGCCGCCCTCCCTCCCGTAGAAGACCCTGATGATCCTCTGCCTTCGGTCACAGTTGACGAAGTGCAAGACATCATTAATAAGCTTCAACCGCGGAAAGCACCCGGCTCCGACGGAATCACCAATAGGGTGTTAAAACTCCTCCCCGCTCAGCTCGTCGTGTTAATGGCGGCCATCTTCAATGGCGCCCTGAGCAACAACGCCTTTCCCCAAATATGGAAAGAGGCCACTGTCATCGGTTTCGCCAAGCCAGGCAAACCCAAGTCTGAGCCCTCGAGCTACAGACCTATCAGTCTCCTGAACGCACTCGGCAAAATCTACGAGAGACTTATTTATAAGCGACTCAAAGACTTCGCCGAGGCTAAGAGTCTCATCCCCAACGAGCAGTTCGGCTTCAGGACCGGACACTCCTGCATTCAACAGGCCCATCGCATCGTAGAACACTTGAGCGCTGGCTTCCAGCGTGGAGCGATGACGGGTGTGTTGTACTTCGACATAGCAAAGGCTTTCGACAAAGTCTGGCACAACGGCTTATTATATAAGCTGTACAAACTGGGAGTGCCGGACCGTCTCGTGCTCATCTTACGAGACTTTCTGTCGGATCGCACCTTCCGCTATCGCATCGGGAAGGCACTATCTTCCCCCCACCCCATTAGAGCCGGAGTCCCTCAGGGCTCCGTCGTCTCTCCCCTTATCTTTACTCTGTTCACCAGTGACATCCCCAAGAGCAAGAAGGCTCAGTTAGCCCTGTTCGCGGACGACACGGCCATTTATTACACTGGCCGCAGTCACGACGCTATCTATAGCACCCTCCAAACCTCAGCCAACGTCTTAGGCGCTTGGTTCCGGAAATGGAGAATCGAGGTGAACCCCGACAAGAGCCAGGCAGTTCTTTTCTCTAAACAGCGTAAAATTAAGCCACCCGCGCTCAGCCCGATCACTATGTACGGTAAGCCTATCCCTTGGGAGAAGCAAGCCAAGTACTTAGGAGTCATACTTGACAACCACTTGTCTTTCGCGGCGCACATCAAAGCAGCTCGCGACCGAGCTGCGTTTGCTATGGGTAGGCTTCATTTCATGATTTCGGCAAAAAGCAAGTTGTCACTCAAGTGCAAGTTGCGCCTTTATACCGCGGTGATCCGCCCCATTATGACGTACGCTTGCGTCGTGTACGCTCACACCAAGCCTAAGTACATCCATAGGATGCAAGTTTTACAGAACCGGTTCTTACGTAGAGTCACGGGAGCCCCTTTTTATGTCCGTAATGACCGTCTACACGTAGACCTTAGAATGCCCACCGTCCTTCAGTTTATGAAACGTCTTTCGAAGCGTTTCTTCGATAACGCCACTAAACACCGTAATCCCCTGATCGCAGCGGCCGCCCGTTACGAACCCTCGCGCATTAGTACAGTACGCCGTCCTAGGCATACCCTTGTCACTCCAGATGATGCTATCACCCTCCTCCAGGAGAGTAGCAAAGAGACTAGCACTCTTAAAAAGTTCCGACTCAAACCGCCGTCTTTCCGACCTCGCCGTCGAGGTCCGTCGCGACGTCCCGGTCCATGCCCTCCCCGACCCTCGCTCGAGCCAGCCCGCGATGCTGTGCCAGTAGTGTTAAATCAGCCCCTAAATAATGATACCATTCAGATCCAGCCTGTCCCCATGCAGTCTTCCCCCAGCGACGCCCTAAGCCGAGGTTCGTACCCCACAGGGGGTGCCCTTAGCGTGCAGTCGCTTAGTTTGTAAGTTTTTATGCCCTGGCTGGAGGCCTTACTCTAAAGGCACCCACAGGATAGTCCGGTTAAGCAGACGACAACCTCATAGGTTGAACTGCAAGATGCCATTCAAAAAAAAAAAAAAAAAAAATTTGCACAGCGGTGGGACAGAAAAGGCTAATAAAAAAAGTTGTCGGAATACTTGAACGAGGAGCTTATAATAAGAAAAAAAAACAACAATAAATCCAAAACAAACTTTATTTTAATGGGAATGGTTGATTTTACGTGGCATAGCAGCCCGGGCCCCCTGCGAGTCGATTTTACTGCCTAGTAGCGCATATAGATGTTTCACAACAAAAAATACCTGGTAAGTGGTTTCTTCTGCGTCTGCTCGGGCGGTTGCTCAGCAAACACATCGGCGACGTTGCCCCTCTGCTGAGGACCGGCTCCAAAGGTTCCCACATACATGACTTCCGAGTCACGACGCACCCCGCTTAAAGACGTGACGGAGCGACGACCTGTCGTCTCTATCTCTCCTACCTGGGAAGTGAGAGGTGTGAAGGTGATACCGTTAGGTTCTAACGGTGTAGTTACCGTTTTGTTTTTGTATGAATTAGAACGTAGGCGAGTGTTGCCGAAACGTCATGTGAATTGAGTATAAAGTCATACAGAGTTGGCGTTTCGCCCTTAGTCATACATTCTTGTTTTATGTAAGTTTTATTGGTTGGCAGCAATCGACGCAAACAGTTACCTCGTACGTATTCAGTACCATTGCACGGGGTGAATAGGGACACGGGGTGAATCGGGACGAAACTTTATTTGCATTTTCACGTCATTTAAATAATTTTGGTGGGCCTAAAAATACTCTATTATTTATTAAATATATTAAATTAAAACAGAAATGATCCCAATAGCTAATTAGTTATGAATAATTTGTATTCAATGATGAAATCCCATTCAAAGTTTCGTCCCAATTCACCCCATTTTACATTGTCCCCATTGTCATGGGATCGTACTATGCTATCCTAGACTATAAGCTATCCCTGTGCCAAATTTCATCCAGATCCATTCAGTTGTTTTGGCATGAAAGAGCAACAAACATCTATACATCTTCACAAACTTTCGCACTATTTTATATTAGTAGGATGTACGCTAATTACCTTAAAATCATCAGACATGTTATTATTTCTCCCGACGGTGTTGTTCCTCAGTTTGCTGGCTAGTGCCTTCTTGTAGACAGCGCCGCGTCCCCTCACTCCTGAGCTCACGGTGCCTACGAGCGCGCTGTACGTAGGTCGGGGTTGTTCGTCCGCTAACAGGTTGCCTGGATCATGAGGAGTTGATGTTACCACAGGAATAAAATGCTCGAGGTGTGTTCTCCCCGGGACAAGGCCCACACAGGTCAAGCAAGCCGGCGCTAGTCCGCAGCAGTGGAAGTCGCATTAGATCCCGCTGCCACCCGACGGAAGTGTGCGAGGGAACACCAGTGTTGTTTTAGTCAGTACGAGTCTGACAGAGCCCTCTGCTCTCCCCAGGGCGGAGGACATCCATCAAGGTTTTCAACAACGTGAAAAAAAGGAATAAAATGCGTTACTTGAAAGACATCCACTATTGGACGTGGGTAGTAAGAGAGCCCATGACCACCATTTTTTCCTCATCGTTTTACGATTAAAACCGTATAAAATCGATAGATTTTGTTATTCTGATACCAAAAACACTATTTCAAAAAAATTAAACGATTTTGTCCGTAAAACGATGAGACATAGTTTTGGTAGTTGGCTCTCGTACTATAAACACGGCAATCCAAATCATCAACACAAAAACCTAGTATTTGCTTATTTGGTAAAGGTACCTGGTTAATTATCTAAACTTGGCTTCCTAAGTCTAGGGTTCGCAATCGCCACTGCTGGCCATGAGACTCGGGGTTCGATTCCCAATTCACATACAGTGTGATTGGTTTTTTTTGGTCCGAATAGGATTTATGACCGGTTGATGGCAATATAGCCCTTATAGAAGCACTAAAGCTTGGCTCATGTAACATGGTAGGTAAAACCTCTAAGGTAGGAAACCTTTTCTACCTATTGAAGCCTTTGGATCACTCACAATTTCTACATTTACTGTCATTCCGGGCATTTACCGGGGGCTGGATGGTTTCTCAAAAATGTGCAGCTTTAAAACTTAAAATACGTGTTCTACCTATTAACAACATCGTCATCATTCTCCTGGCCTCATCCTATTTCATTTGAGGTCAGGGTTTTGATACAGGAAGAGAAACCGACGCGAAAGCGGTTACCTCGTACTCAGTACATTACTCTAAGTCTAAACCTCCATGGAAATATCCATGGGTATTCTAACCCTCCATGGAAATATCCATGGGTATTCTATCCCTCCATGGAAATATCCATGGGTATTCTATCCCTCCATGGAAATATCCATGGGTATTCTATCCCTCCATGGAAATATCCATGGGTATTCTAACCCTCCATGGAAATATCCATGGGTATTTTATCCCTCCATGGAAATATCCATGGGTATTCTAACCCTCCATGGAAATATCCATGGGTATTCTAACCCTCCATGGAAATATCCATGGGTATTCTGACCCTCCATGGAAATATCCATGGGTATTCTATCCCTCCATGGAAATATCCATGGGTATTCTATCCCTCCATGGAAATATCCATGGGTATTCTATCCCTCCATGGAAATATCCATGGGTATTCTAACCCTCCATGGAAATATCCATGGGTATTCCATCCCTCCATGGAAATATCCATGGGTATTCTATCCCTCCATGGAAATATCCATGGGTATTCTAACCCTCCATGGAAATATCCATGGGTATTCTATCCCTCCATGGAAATATCCATGGGTATTCTAACCCTCCATCGAAATATCCATGGGTATTCTATCCCTCCATGGAAATATCCATGGGTATTCTATCCCTCCATGGAAATATCCATGGGTATTCTAACCCTCCATGGAAATATCCATGGGTATTCTAACCCTCCATGGAAATATCCATGGGTATTCTATCCCTCCATGGAAATATCCATGGGTATTCTATCCCTCCATGGAAATATCCATGGGTATTCCATCCCTCCATGGAAATATCCATGGGTATTCTATCCCTCCATGGAAATATCCATGGGTATTCTAACCCTCCATGGAAATATCCATGGGTATTCTATCCCTCCATGGAAATATCCATGGGTATTCTAACCCTCCATGGAAATATCCATGGGTATTCTATCCCTCCATGGAAATATCCATGGGTATTCTATCCCTCCATGGAAATATCCATGGGTATTCTAACCCTCCATGGAAATATCCATGGGTATTCTAACCCTCCATGGAAATATCCATGGGTATTCTATCCCTCCATGAATATATCCATGGGTATTCTATCCCTCCATGGAAATATCCATGGGTATTCTATCCCTCCATGGAAATATCCATGGGTATTCTAACCCTCCATGGAAATATCCATGAGTATTCTAACCCTCCATGGAATAATCCATGAGTCTTTTTTTTTTAAATCATGTGTTCACACATTTTGACCGTGTAGGTATTGCACTTTTGTAGGAATTATCTGATATAAAAAAATATATACCGATGAGTAATTTCGATGTGGGGTTAGGAGCTAGTGTCGATCTTTAAGGTTAAGCCGTGCTTGCTGATGTTGATCCGTGGATGCGTGACCATATTAACATAACGAGTTTCCTCCGTGCCTCGGAAAGCACGTTAAGCCGTTGGTCTCGGCTGTCATTTGTAGATGTTCGACAGTCGTTACGAGTAGTCAGAAGCTAAAAGTCTGACATCCAGTCTCACGAAGGGGTATCGTATTATCCAGTTACTGGGTTGTGGAGGTCAGATAGGCAAAAGCTTCATGTAAAATACTGGTACTCAGTTGTGGTAACCATTTTTGCGTCGATGTTCCTTACACCCTGAATAGCGATAATAATATGAACGTGTGTGTCGATAATTTTTATTTCTTTGTTGCTTTGCGTTTCAATGCAACTAACAAATGTATGACGAATTATACGATGTAATAAAATGACGTTTCTTTAGATTAAAACAAATAAAAACATGTTCGATGATATCGGCTACATTAATATTACAGGAAATGAAATGGCGTAGATAGTGAAATCCTGTTTATCAGCGATTGTATGTATGTTATTGTAGAAGATAGAATTTCGTTAAGGGTACCTAGATATTTTGGTAATTTTCAACAATAAACGTCAAACTTGTTCAATTAACAACCATTGAAATTGGCACTGATTGCACCTTGGAAATACTAGAAGACTTGGAATATTTTTATTTCTATTGTATCCCTAACTTACAGCGATGACTTCTTTACTCAATAAACACAGAGACGGAAATCCCCAAATTCCTTTGTGAATGTTTTGACTGCTAAAACAATATCAAGTGGAAAATTCCGTCGTAATTTTATCGAAAAGCCTTAATGGCTTTACCTTATTACTGTCCTGTTGGAATTTCAATCCTTGGCACCAGACAATTGAAAATCCAAAACAATTTAGTAAAGGTTGGCCAAGGGGGGGGGGATTACTAGGGCTGCGGGTTGTTCGAAAGAGATACCGCGGCCCTGGAACACAAAGGGCTAAGAAGGAACATGGGTGGGTTTTAGTCAGTCAAGTCTGACACTCCCTCCCGCTCCGCCCAGAGCGGGAGAAGTCATTTGATGATTTCCCATCCGCAAACAAAAAAAAAGGGGGGATTACTATGATGCCTTAAACTTCTAACCGCCACAGTCATGTATAGATGACAAACCAAAATGTGCCCAGCACGCTACGTTTAGTAAAGAACACGCTACGGCTGCGCGAATCCAAACTTTATAAGCACTAGACTGAATATATCGTGGCTAGAGACGTTTAATTATAACACAAGACTACATGACAGTATCAAAGGATGGACTCGTAGCTTGGAGCCGAGGGCACTTTTTTGCTTTTTTGACGGTCTATTGGTTATTTTAAAGCAGTATTGTTTGAATGACAAGCTATCAAAGCGCCATCTCCTTCCCACTCTGAAATAAGATTAAAACAATACTTCTCTAAGGAGTCATAGTAGGCCATCAGTACAGGTTATAAAGCAGAACTTACCATGGCTAGTAGACCTGGTCATTTTCTGCTTAAGTGCCCACAGCACATTGCTGGGTCTATGCGGCATGGTATGCACCTCCTCTGCGTATCCCTGGTCCCATTCCTTGGCTAGTTTCTTCAGTTCCTTCTCAGCGATCAGCTCGGCCTTACTCTGGCGTTTCACGTACTGCTTGTGCGATTTCTCGTAGTCTTTTTTGGCTTTCTCCTTTAGTGATTTTGCTTTTTTTCTGGAATAGTCGATGAGAGGTTTAAGTTAGGATAGATGGAATGTAACTGGACTGCCTCATTGGTCTAGTGGTCGCACCGCGACTACAGAGCATGAGGTCCTAGGTTCGATTCCCAGTATAGGCAAATTTTTATTGGGTTTTTGATGCGGTTTTCATCAATAAACAGAATGATTCAAGAGGACGGTTTATATATATCAGTAATACATGCGTATCCGTGCGTGCAAAGCCGGGCGGGTCGGTAGTACTCAATTGAAAGTAAAAGTCACGGAACCACGAAGACCCAAACACTGTCCACGTAAGTAGTTTTGTTTTAATACATTAAGAAGACAATGAAGTAGCTCAATGTTTTCACAGTAATTGATCCCATCTACTTATAGTTACATAACCTCAACTTGTATCATGGCACAACCATTACTCCACTACCCCGATTCTGCTAACGATGGGAACTCTTATACAACGACAATTATAAAACTGTATCTCGAACATTTCAACAAGACATTATAATTTACACGTGAAATGCGTTCGCCGTTCTGTTATGTAGTAAACATTAGGGAAATCATTAACGGTATCATTTTGTTATTTAAGTCGAAAGTTGTTTATGTAAGTTTTATTTATGAACCCTTTCGAGAGTACGCTACAAGAGAATGTAATGATGAACCCAATACCCAGTCTTGCTATCAACCCATTTGTATACTTCTTTTTAGCTTATCTTACAGTGCTCGGATAATCGGATGCATATTTACCTAAAATTCATTTTTGGTTAGGAAATTATGGAAGCGACTTCTCAAAACATATTTTTTTAAATATTAATCCCGGGATTCCATAAAATTCGGGAATGCGAAACTAGTCTGTAACATGGTGAAGAAACGTCGTCTTTAGCATGTGGTATTTATTTTAAAAAAAACAGGGGGATTACATAATTATTAATGTGTATATTTACTTGAAGTTAATTTTAAGTTAATTAATTACATAAGTTAGTTAATTTTTATTAATAAGTAAATTTACCTACACCCGATTTGATTCTATAATAAAAACAGTAAATTTGTTGAATCCGAAATACCGGGATTTTTTGATACAAAAGTGCATTCCATAATATTATCCAACACCTTAAACTAAGAAAATATTCCTACACCCGATTTGATTCTATAGTAAAAAAACTAAATTCCGAATTCCGGTCGATTCCGAACTCCCGGGATTTTTTCGATACAAAAGTGCATTCCATAATAACCAACACCTACACTTTAGGTAAATATGCATCCGATTATCCGATCACTATACATGACATACAGTTCAAGCAAGGACAATGACGCGACCGTAAGACCAAAAGCTCAATTCTAATGGCTGATTTTTTGCGGGTGGTTGGGTTTGGTCGCGACTGCAAAGCACGGGGTGGGGTTTCAATTCCCGGGTCAGGCAAAGTGTTATTGGGTTTTCCCATTACGAATCTCTCAGTAGCAGCCCGGAGTCAGGATTTGTGCCTGGTTGATGGTAATAGGTTCGCCCCTAAACAAGATATATATCTGTTTATTTGAATTTACCGGCCAAATGAATTAACACGGAGGTGGTGGGAAAAGCCAGGCAAGCAATACAACGCCGCAAAAAGCCGTTCAGAAACAAAAATGACTTACTTATCATTGTTCTCCAATTTCGCCGTCGCCTGATCCAGATACCGCAGTATATCGTCGCGACCATTGATGGCCGCCAGCTCCTGGGCAGTATGGCCATCCACGTCCATCGCGTAGACATTGGCCCCGAAGTTGATGAGGAAAGTGACGCATTCTTTGTGGCCGCGGGCCGCTGACAGGTGCAGCGCTGTGTTACCGAAATAATCGGCTTTGTCGGGTTCTCCTCTGTGAAACAAAGATAAACATGATTTAATAGGGAGTTCTTCTGCTTCGTTTCTCTGGCACGACAGTGTAAATTTGTTAGGTAACATCACGCCTGTACCTAATATTATAATACTGTATGGTTGTACACCTTCCTTCCAACCGTAAATTCGCAGGCTGGCTGTTGTAAAATCCTGGCCGCATTCTAGCACTCAACGTGTTTTGAATTAAAACGATTTAGAAAAAGAATTTGACCTTGAATTGTTTTTCATGGTGATGTCAGTTCTGTCTTGGAAATGTTAAAGTTCATAATTTAAATATCTAGCTGAAGTCTCTGCAAGGGTTGTATACAACCATAATCTCTGTCAAAGAATTAATGAAACCTTATTCGGTCTCTATGAACTCTCTAAAATTTTCAACGAAGAAGCCGTCTTAATATCACGCATTTCTTGCCCCGATATTAAGATATGGCGTAATATTTTGGGGCGACTCGGTAGACAAGGAATTTGTATTCCAAGCTCAAAAGAAATATATCAGTGCAATGTGCCATCTAGATCTGTCAACCTTACTCGACCAATTTAAAAATTCTTACATTACTTTCTGTCGTCCAATATGCGAGCATAAACTTAATTCGGTCTTGCATTATCTGCTCATGGTTTCATATGTTTGTAAACGAGGTCATCGAATTTCGCATGATACAAATGCAAACGAAAATCAAATTGTGTCAATAGTTTGGAATTGTATTGTTATTGTAGTTCAGGCATTTTCACCTACAAATTAACGGTAATTGCTCGCCGCAAAAATGGTTTAAATGAAGTGAAAGTGTTGACGTGCTGACAATTTATGTTTTTGTAACTGTGAATTTGTTTAGATTTTTCTATAATAATATTAAGCATTATGCTAAGTTGTTTTGTTTTTAGGCATGGTTATTGAACACCCTTATAGAGCCTTTACACTTAAGTACATGTCGGCGACGCGTACGAAAGATGAAAGGCGGCTTTGGTGTGTATGTTCAATAAGTGTCACAAAAAATGTGTTTTATACAAGGTGTTGTTTTGCATTCTCGTCAAATTCAAGGAGGTAACTATGCTAATGATTCTCGTCCCAAATCAGTAATAAAATGGGTAGGTAATTTTAATTTTTTTCTTATTTACGGAAATCGATAAGTCTGAACCACCCGTGTTTTAAACGCGGCCCGTCTGATTCTCGCCCTATAACCGCGCTTCTACACATATAAACAATCTCAAACGTTTTTTCGACATTTTCTTAGTCACTAAACCATGTTAAGGGGGTTATTCTGAAATACTGACAAACATAAACAACCAAAAAAATCAGCGTTTATTAATAATTAACTAGGTACCGTAATTTTAATTGATTATTTATATCTTTTGGGACAACCTCCTGAATTTTGACGAGGATGCCAAACAACACCTTGTATATCCATAGATGTTCAGATGCTAGTGAGGTAGTTCTGAGTCTTCTTCTTAGGATATCGGAGTCAATAAGTTCGAACACATACATAATGTTTCGCCCAAAATTGAATTAAGTAAACTCCCTCCCTGATACAGTAAAAAAAATATCAAGTCCGCAGATGTGAGGAGTATGCGGCGCAGAATGCATGAACGCAGAAGAAGAAAGGCCATTGTGGTGGATGGTTGAGGTGGTTAAATATGGCAGTCGAGGTGTACATCCTTTTTTACAGTACTAAATTGTGACGTCAGCAGTGATAGCCTAGTGGCATAGGACTGCCAAGTCAAAGATGCTAAGTTCGAATTCAAGACACCTCTGATTTTTCGGATTCATGTGCGTATGCGTATTGTATAATAAAATTGACACTTGCTTCAGTTAAGGAAGACACCGTGAGGAAACCAGAATGCCTGAGAGATATTTCTCGACGGCGTGTAAAGCCAAGTCAGAGGCTCATGGGCTGCATAAAAACTCTGACACCAAGGCACTAAACACCAGACGATGAAGAAAGAAGAAAGTTTGTGACGTGAAAACTCCATTAGATGTAGTAAAATAATAAATATTCAGCGTCTGACATATTTAGCAGTTCGATTAGGGCGCATTATAAATAATGCTTTATCTGCACAGTCATTAAATTACATTATATGCGTCTGTAGATTAGACTAGAAAGATTTTATTTGCTACCGGCACATAGTTGGAAGAGATGCTAACGGCGGGTTACCTATGTAGCTGGTGTTCTAAATTATCTGCCTACCCCTTTCGGCTCGGCTTCCGTCTAACCGGGAGCAGCTAAAGACCAGTATTTTACATGGAGCGACTGCCTATCTGACCTTCACATCCTAATTAGTGCTGGGTAATACGTTACCTCTTAGTAAGACTGGTTGAGAGACTTTCAGGCAACTGACTACCTATAACGACTGTGAAAGATGGACAATTGACAACCGGGACCAACGGCTTAACGTGCTTTTCGAGGCATCGAGGAAACTCGGTATGTAATGGTTGGTCACACATCCTCAGACCAACCTAGGCTTAAACTGAAGATTGATTCGAGCGGTTGTTGCTTATCGAACTTACCCTCGTCCACATAAAAGACGCAGTGCCTCTATGTGTCCCTCGAAGGCCGCCCACAGCGTGGGTGTCATGCCCGACTCGTCCTTGTTGTTGCATTCCTTACGGGTGGCCTCTCGTAGCACCTCCAGCAGACCGTCTTTGGCGGCTCTGAAAAGAAAAAAGAGCAAGTTCAAGTGGTAGTCCAGTGTAACGGCTCCGACTCACGGTTGTCAGTTCGAACCCAGGACGGCACGTACTTTACTTTGCTTATTTTATATCATGACGAAATACTGCTCTAGAAACGGTGAAGGACAATATCTTGAAACCTCCACACTAGGCCCCTGTTGTGGATTTCGGCTCAGTCTCTTACAAAGAGTGGGAGGCCTCGGCAACAACGTAATCGTAAAAGTTTCTTGTTTTTTTTTTGGTAATGGCACCCTCGGCGTAGGGCCTCGGTCGGGGAGGGCAGCTAAGGGACAGGCTGGATCTGAATGATTTAAAAGTATCTTGGTTAGTGTACACAGGTCACATTAGCCCTTTTTGGAAGTAGAACACCTGGGGTTATTTTTTGATATAATGTCACCCAATCCACTGGATTTTTTCCTCAACATTTGCCCGACGCGACGCGCGACGGTGCGACGCGATTCTGGTAGAACAATTTTCATTAACGTTCATAGAAATTGTTCTACTAGAGTCGCGTCGCTCTGTCACATCGTGCCTGTCTGTGGGAGCCTTAATGAGCATTTACCAGGTTACCAGAAAATGTAAACAAACAGCGATATTCCTATTCAATAATTATGTTTTTTATGTGCTAAAAATATGTACAAAATCGGTAGCACACTGATGGTGTCTGTTACATTTTGTTATTGGTGCTGGCTGCCTCAAAAGCCTGTAGAGAAGAAGCGGGGTCCAATCCATTAACGACTCATTTCTTCACCGTTTTAAAAGCAGTGATGATGAAATAATTTGCAAATAGAAAAATAGCTGTCAGGGCAGTTACAAAGTAATTTCTTTGTCACCTGCATCGGTAATGTTACCTATATCTTGCCCTTCCCAAAAAATAATTTCCAGAAATGACCTGTTTTTATTAACACAGCTGATAAATAGCTTTCTTTTGTATAATTAATTGGATTTTCTCTGATTATTTTTAATTCCGCCTTGTACATGTACCTACTTATAAGTAAATATTTCTTTGTAGTTCAACACACGATATCGTTTCCGCCATCGAAACATCAACATTATATTAATCAATAACTGATAATCGAAGAATTTAGATATCTTGTTGTAAATGTAGATATATAATATATCGTAGTAGTAGATAACATTTTTAAGACTCTGTGAGGAAGAAGACAGAAATGAAATCATCACACGGATTTTTGTTTTGGTTAATTAAGGCATCCTCCACACCAAATCAGTGTGCGGATTGTCCGCTGCCGACTGTGAGTATGCTCACTGTATAGAGGAATTAGAGGTATGCGTATAGTCGGTTCGGTGTGGACGAGAAAATAAATACAAGGTGTTGTTTTGCATCCTCGTAAAAATTCAGGAGGTTGTCACACAAGACATAAATAATCAATTAAAATTACGGTACCTTGTGAATTTTTAATAAACGCTGATTTTTTCGGTTGTTTATGTTTGTTAGTATTTCAGAATAACCCCCTTAACGTGGTTTAGGGAATAAGAAATTATCGAATAAACGTTTGAGATTGTCTGTATTTGTGAAAGCGCAGTTATAGGGCGTGAATCAGACGGCCCTCGTTTAAAACACGGGTGGTTCACACTTACCGATTTACGTAAATAAGAAAAAAAAAAAAATACCTACACATTTTATTATAGATTCGGGACGATCATCGAATCATTAGCATAGTTACCTCCTTGAATTTGACGAGGATGCAAAACAACACCTTGTATATTTGGAAAAGCGATAAACTGCGTAACGCGCCTTCACAGTCGGCGGCGGACAATACGTCTGGTGTGAACGATGCCTAAAGGTAATGGCTACGAACGGAGACAGAGATGTTTTTTTTTTATTTGAAGCTTTTTTGTCGTTGTCGTTGCGACTGAATTTCAAACCAGTTTCCTCAAACTGATTGACCTTAAATTTTGCACACTGCTATGGTTCAACTGACAATACATTTCTAAGACAGAGATTTATTTTTTTAGTGTTCGTGTACTTACATACAATAGTGGTACACAGGCAGCACTTAATGCCATAAGGCATTCTCTACCAGGCAATCTTTGGTTTAAACAGACATGAGTTGACCCTGCAGCCAGAATAGTCTCCTCACGAGAGAACTCCTCTACGGTTAATAGTATACGAACACCAAACTTTGTACACGCGTTCAATGTTGATAGTTAAACCTAATTCTCTTCTTTTCATTTTAATAAAAGCTTGTTTTTTTTTTAAAGTTAATTTTGTTACTATAGACCGGTTTAGACAAAGTAAAAATGCTTCAGCTATAACGATGTTGGAAAGTCTAAAAATATGTTGTATTGACATGTTACTACTGTTTATAAAAACAAACCAGTTGAAAGTCTTCGTTGAAATTAATACGAAGCGACCGATTTTATTAGCTCTATGTCTACTCGTATTCCTCCAAACTTGACATGACATGATCATCTGCAGCAAAACATCAAACGTTCGGGGATTGGAGTACTCCTAACTTATGGCTAGGAGAAGGTACTCGCATTACCGAAAGTTTGATGTAGATCACCAATTTGTGATCTACAGCAAAACGACGGCACGGTTGGCGCAGTGGCTAAGCGATTGACTGCTGCGCTGCGTGTCGTGGCTTCGATCCCCGTACGAAACAAATGTTTGCAAGCCTACAGATAGTCGTTCCGGGTCTGGCTGTTTGTGTATGTGAGTTAAAAATGTTTGTAAACGCATCCACGAGGATATCCACAGGAGACATTCCTGGAGTGGGGAAAGGTTTTTTTTTAAGTGAAACTTCTTATGCTACCATGGAGGGGGAATAGAAAGAGACAGAGCAAGAGTGAATGCATGGCACTCGAATGCATGCGTGCAGTATTACGAAGTTTCACTTCTTCCGCGCGGAGGGACTCTACGCACTATTTTTTTGTAAATGATGTCAAAATATAAATAAAATCCGGGAAGTACCTCGAACTCAGTTGGGGGACTGTCTTGTTGGTTTCGTGGTTGCAATCGTGACTGCTTAGCATGAGAACCTGGATTTAAACATAACTCGCGAAATGTGGGCGTAGGTACTATTAGGAGTCACACCTCTGCCTTACCTATCGGGGATTACAGGCTAGATGTTACGTTATCTGGGAAGTCTAAGTAACTATTTTTCAATAGTGAATTAATCATAATTATAGTTAAAAAAGTTTAAATGCATGTCATTGACCTTCCCCCATAGATACCAACACCTGCATGTCAACCATACATAATCGATACAATGATAACGGCATCACTACACGGGATTATGACCTTTACTAAGAGCACAGGACGTGTGATAATAGGGTGTATGTTTTGGCACGATATGGGCTACCCTCGGCAGTGTTGTGCGTGCAAGCGTGAACGTGGTACAATATGTCATGTCACGAGGAGAATTTATTGTTTTTGGATTTCCGACTGTCGAAAAATTTTCGGCACTTGTATGTGTTTCCAATCAAAGACTTTCAAATATTACGAGCCATAGACGGGACAAGACGAAGAAGATCGCTACCTAATATTTATATTATCTTTGTAACAATTCGATCAGTCTAGCTAGTGTGGACACGCCCGCTTGTCAGGTTGCGTTCGTGTGTCCAAATCGAAAATATTCGGGATCAAATATTTACCAATGTCCGCTCTATATTTTTTTTAAATCTCTTTGTTTCCATTTGAATATTTGAGCTACATAGCTAGTGTTTCAATAACATGAACTCAAGACAATGACATCGTATTTATCAACCACTTCTGAAAATATCGCCAAATGTAATGTACCTATATATCTTTCGAAGAATATGATCTTATTGATGAAAGCAATCGTATGAAAAACGTGAAAATAAATACAGTTATTTGAAAGTCAAGTGATACAATTTTTTTGGCTGTTGAGTGGGAAATAAGTAGAACGGCCCACTGATGGTGGGCCGGCCGAGTAGTCAGTGCAATCTACAGGCATCTGGAATACCCGAGGTATCGCAAATGCATAGCCATTTTAGAGACAAAGCTAAATTGTCGCTGACTGTGGAATGAGATCTTTTTATCCTTCTAATACTTCCCAGTTGGAATTTATCCTGGAACGTACACAAGGCGAACCATCAAGCTATACATTTCCAGCATAACTTGGCCTGGCTTCGTACAGATTTCCTGTACAGTGAGAAATCTGCATAAACAGGTTTAGTATCGCTTGAGTGGTTGCCGTGAGTACTAAAGGATAAAAAGTAGGTACCTATCCATATCTTGCTTGCCCCAGGCCATGGTACACTTGTGTCCCAAATCTCATCGAAATCCGAAAAGGCGATATAAACAGAAGGAGTTATTTTCGTAGGTATAACATAATATACGTGTGGAAAATTTCTGGATTTTTATCAGTATGATCAAGTGTCTCATTGTCATTGTCCGTGTTGAGTGACACTTCCCAGTTCCGTCCGGAATACGTGGAAGTAAGTGGTCGCGTAGAGGAGACACGCATGGCCTGTCACCACATTATGTAGTTCAATGTCCCACCGAATTCACTTGTTTTATGATGGCGAATACTGCGTAACTAGCTAGTTGGTGCAAGCGCGAGTTTTAAACATGAGATCCTGGTTTTGAATCCCTGGTTGGACAAAGTGTTATGTATGTAGCTTTTTCGATTAAGACTTCTGCCCGGTTAATGGCAAACGGCTCAATATAATATACTATTGCATAAAACATAGCTGGCGACATGAGGGTGTACTATTGGGTATTGTGTACTCTTCGGCGATTACAGGCGTGTTCTTATGAATAAGCGGTGAGTGTGGTAGAAGGTGGAAGCCATATGCAGATTATTGTTACTGGTTGTCTACAGGAGCAGGTAGAGTACCTATTTGCCAAAAACTTGTGCCGTTGCAAAGCCCCATGTCCTGTCGTCCCTATCATGCGGTGGCCCTCGGCATGTCTCGGTAGATGCCGTTGCAAAGTCCCCTGCCCTGTCCCTGTCGTGGGAAAGCACCCTGCCCTGTCCCTGTCGTGGTAAAGTCCCCTGCCCTGTCCTTGTCGTGGTAAAGTCCCCTGCCCTGTCGGTCGTCCCTGTCGTGCGCTGGCCCTCGGCATGCCGCGGGATGTCTCGGTAGCTGCCGGGCATGCCGCGTAGCAATCCCCTGCCCTGCCGTCCACTGTGCTCGCCTATAGGTACGCTTATGCAACGCCAAATTTATAAGCATTTCTAAAATGTTTAGAAAAGCGTAAAGTTATTATGTATTTGGCCAATAAATCATTTTAATTAACATTTTTATCTTAATAAGGCGGTGTTTTATATCATAATAAGATCGTAAATTCGCTTTCAAATGCATACTGATGAATAATGATTAATTTCTAACATAATAAATAATATCATTTAATAAAGTATGGTAATATCCACCTAGGATTTATTATTGAGCCTATCTCATCAGGTAATTTCTAATTACCGAACGAATAAAACTGAATGTTATCGGAAATACCTCAATACAGCGATAGCTTATCGAGATTGTACCTACCAGAGACTAGATTGTCCTGTTTTTACTTACTTATGAAACCTGTCCGTAGTCATTTTTATACTTTTTCACAGCACTGGCAAACACCGCACTAAGATCGTAAGAAAGTTTATTCAACTCATTTTGAACAGATTGCCACAGTTTAGAACCGCGAAATTGATAAGCTGGGAAAGTTAGCCGTTTTGTCACACTTCACACTTTTGCGAATTAGAGTTGTTACTATTTTTCACTTAATATAATAAATTATTTTAACTGTAATTTAATAAAATTAGGGGTTCAAGTTTGATTAGTGATTTGTAAATAAACGTTGTTTAGTCGCTACGTGTAACGAAATAATAACAAAAATACTTGTTTCACTCAGGTGAATCACGACCCGGACTGTTTTCACAGATGCAATACAAACTTACGCGTCGTCAAAGTTTGAATGAGTGAGGTGAATGGTCGTAGGTAACAATGAATGAAGGCTGTATTTCGCGAATGACGTTCAATGACCTTTTCGAACAACAGCGACATCTAGCGACCAAGCAGTATTTTTGTACAGCGACACCTGTTATTGAGTAGCAGTATTTTAAAGTTTGTCGGAGATTTTAGTTAGTATTGTTATTCCACAATAGATGGCAGTACATACATCCATCTAAAAAATATTAAAACAAACAATGATAAAGTTATCCTTTAACAACAGATTTGTGAACTTTCACTATGAAAATAATTTATCAGTGTTTTTATATCTGTGGCCAATGGGCACGTGGCTGCTGAACAGCAGCACACACAGCAACAGCTTAGCAACAGATTAGCTATTGTTGTTGAGGTCTAAAAGTGGAAGCGTGACCAAGTATTACCTCCATGACTGGAATATGATACGCCGATTACTGTCTTTCTTTACGCGTAGATAGAACTTGAAAGTCTGAAAACCAATCTTACCAAGGGGTATTAATCCTGTACTTACCTAGCCCAGTATTCTGTGTTGTAGAGGTCAGACAGGTAGTTTAAACTGGCATTCAGTTGTATGCGACTAAGTTTGAGAACGGCTGATGGTTGATGATTGATTAAGGGCCTATTACACGATGTCCGAATAGCCACTACTTACCGAATAAGTTAAAAAATGGAACAGAATTCGTATGAAATTATCTGCCAAGTATGTTAACGAGAACCTAACCGTAGGTGGTGAAACAGTTTCGAGAGGGAATGGGAAGCCGTCGCCAACTTCTGCGGAGCAATCATGCAAGCCAAGGAGGTGTCGGAACGTGAGAGGGAGAGAGCCTCACGTCGCAGCTGCCTCGGTAGACGTCCCGGGCGTCGGGGGCCACTTAGTGGCCCCCAGCATTGTAGGTGCGGGCCTGTGGACGGTGTCATCACTATGGGCTGGCTCACCGTCCGTCCATCTCGAATCATCATAACGTGTCGTGTCGGCGCGTTTGTGTTCCACGCGCGCCTCAAAGAGATGTCAGCAAATTGGAAGGGGTCCGAGAAAGCCAATACCTGCCGGGGCTGCGGGACTGTTCGAAAGAGATACCGTGGCCCTGGAACACAAAGTGCTACGAAGGAATATGGATGGGTTAAATGGGTTTTAGACAGTACAAGTCTGCCACTCCCTTCCGCTCCGCCCAGAGCGGGAGGGGTCATTTGATGATTTCCCATCAGTAAAAAAAAAAGGTGGTGAAACAGGTCCTAAGACTTGCAGAATGATTGTTAGGTGAATGTTAGGAAGAATGCACAAGTACACAAGCATGGCATTCGTTTTGCTGAAAGGTACCTTCATTAGACTTACAGATTTTATAGATGTGCCAGGAGTTCAGTGCATCGAGGGAATTCTGTTGGCAGTCGTAAAAGGAAAGCTAGAGTTGAAGTTCCTGTTTGAAATCTAGAACTGTAGAATTGTAAAAAAGAAGTAAACTGATAGCGAAAATTCCTATTAAGTAGCCAGTTTTCAATCAAACAGCCTGCTTCTGTTCTACAAGATTAATAAATAGGCTTTGGCAATATTAGCCTTGTAAATATTTTTTAAATTTAATTTGTAATTAGTTATTGAAAGTAAAATCATTATCTGCCTAGCCTTTTCCCAGACTATCTTGGGGTCGGCTTCCAGTCTAACCGGATGCAGCTGAGTACCAGTATTTTACATTAAGCGACTGCCAATCTGACCTCCACAACCCAGTAACTGGGTATACGATACCCCTTCGTAAGACTGGATGTCAGAATTTGGCTTCTGACTACTCGTAACGTAACGACTGTCAAACATCTACAAATGACAGCCGGGACCAACGGGCTTAACGTGTTTTCCGAGGCACGAAGGTAACTCGGTATGTAATTATGGTATATCATCCATCCACTGATCAACCTCGGCAAGCACGGCGTAGCCTTAAAGATCCACCCGTGCGGGTGTTACTTTTTAGCCACGAGCTCCTCTAAAAGTATAATTTTCATTCATCAGCAATATTATTTTATATTTCGTGTGCTGAAATAAACTCCACAATTTTAGGCGTTTTATTATTTTCTCTTATTTTTGTGAATGTTGGTTGACAAGCAATTGGCGACCGTATAACTCCAGGACTGTATATACCTACAGTTAAGGTACCTAAAGAGGGTCGCCCGCGAAATTTAAATTTTCTAACGTTTTTTGCAATTTGCCGGTCAGTGTCAGGTTTTATGTTGAATAAAATATGATAATATCCTGTCGCTTCCACCTTAATATTATTTTTTACATAGAAACTGTTAGTGAACCTATTTTAATAAAAAAATAGTGCGTGGGGACTCTCCACGCACAATTTTTTTATTAAAATAGGTTCCGCGCGGAAGAAGTGAAACTTCGTAATACTACACGCATGCGTTCGAGTACCACGCATTCATTCTCGCTCTGTCTCTTTCTATTCCCCCTCCATGGTAGCGTTAAACGTTTAACGCAACCTTGTTGGAGTAATCATAAGAAGTTTCACTTCAATAAAGCTGCAATACTGCAAAGAAGAGACAAAGTTACTATTTTATCAAAGCCACAACCCACAGACTTACATTAAAAGCATTGTTTGATAAATAATAATAGGCGAGTGATAGGGTAAAGTAGATTTTCCACCATTATCATTAAAAGAGCCGCAAAAACCTCACCTAAAAGTGAATTATTGTGTGTTTATCTCGAGTGGATAATATCGTGCGATAAAACAACCACAGACCGCTTATCTAGGCGTTTAACTATTTTTAGAGGGTTCATAGATACTAGTAGATTAGTCAAAATGCCATTAAGTTAGGGGAAAATGGTTTTCCTGTCTCCGGTAATAGAACACTTAGTCATGATACGAGCAATATTAAAGTTTCAGGCAAGCGAGCATCAGCGAGCGAGGAAGTTTTGGTATCATAAGTACTTCCATTTATATACAAATATATTTAAAAAACCGGCCAGGTGCGAGTCGGACTCGCGCACGAAGGGTTGCGTATCATCTATATCTTAAAAAGCTGAAGAGTTTGTTTGTTTGTTTGCTTGAACGCGCTAATCTCAAAAACTACTGGCCCGATTTGAAAAATTCTTTCAGTGTTTTACAGCCCATTTATTGAGGAAGGCTATAGGCTATAAATATTATCACGCTATCACCAATAGGAGCGGAGTAGCAACGAAAAATGTTGCGAAAACAGGAAAAATGTGACGCAGACGAAATTGCTTTTTTTTTTTTTTGTGTATGGCATCTCGCAGTTCAGCCTCTGAGGCTGGCTTCTGCTTAACCGGACTAATCCTGTGGATGCCTAGAATTTAAGGCCTCCAGCCAGGGCAGCAAAATTATCTGTATTAAGCGACAACTCGCTAAGGGCACCCCCTGCGGGGTTCGGGCCTCGGCTTAGGGTGTCGCTTGGGGAGGGCAGCAAAGGGACTGGCTGGATCTGAGTGATTTCATTATTTAGGGGCTGATTTAAAGCTAAAGGCTCAGCGTCGCGGGCTGGCTCGATCAAGGGTCGGGGGGGGGGGGTAGTGAACAGGGACGTCGCGGTGGGCCTGGGAATGACGGCGGTCTGTGTCTGTTATTACGTTTAAGAGTACTGGTTTCCCTACTGCTCTCTTGTAAAAGGGTAATAGGGTCATCAGGAGTGACTAGGGTATGCCGTGGACGGCGAATCCTACTGATACGCGATGGTTCGTCGGGGTAGACGAAATTGCGTGGAACAGCTAGTTATTTATAAAAACGAGTAAGAAAACACTTTTTTGTATGGGAGCCCCCCTTAAATTTTATTTTATTTTATTCTGCTTTTAGTATTTGTTAATATAGCGGCAACAGAAACACATAATCTGTAGAAATTTTAACAGGCTAATTATCGCGGTTCATGAGATACAGCCTGGTGACAGACGGACGGACGGACAGGGAAGTCTCAGTACTAGGGCCCCATTTGACCGATTGGGTACGCAACCCTAAAAAGGAACATATTAAACAACAGAACATCACGCCTGTAATCTCCGATGGGTAAGACAGAGGTGTAAGATTTGGCCAGTTAGTTTTAAGACCAATCTAATAGGGCGCGAGCCTATTGCCATCAACCGGGCACAAATCCAGACTCCGTGGCTGCTACTAAGAAATTCCGGATGGAAAAAGCCAATAAAAAGATTAAATGCATGGATAAAACCCCGCTTTGCCCAACCCCGGACCTCAAGCACTGAAGACTAATATCTATGCGGGCATAAAATTAATCATTTTTGCCTATAAGCAGACAAAAATTAATTTCACAGCTCAATATAAAGCTCTTAAACGTTTAAAGCCCACGAGTGCGTGGCAATCAGTGCGATATGATTACGAAGCAAGTGCGATAAATTGTGATACCAAGTGCGTAATGTATTACGTACGCTCGCCTCCACAAGTGCTACACGCGAAATACATTAATGATAACAACTAATGGACGACAAATATTTGTCCAGTGTGCAATTAGCTGGTAATATAAAATTTTGGTAAAAGATATTTTAGGATAGATTATGACTGATAGATAATTGTTAGTGGAGCCGCCAAGCTTTGTAATTAAACTATAAAGCTTTTAGGATAACGTGTACTTTAATCACGTTGTTCGCCAATCAATAATGCGTATCTGATCAGGCATCTGTCTATCTGCTGGGCATTACTGGTTCCCCCCTAAAATGATAGTTTGATAGTACAGTGCCCCGCACCATTACCTGACCCATCTCATAAAGCAAAAAAGAGGCAAATGGGTCAGGTAATGCTGCTCACTGACTGTACGTACAAACGAAGAATGTTAAGTGAACCAATTAGAATCCGTCCTTAAAATATTTACAGGGCATAACAGGACAGTTTTAATGTATAAAATAATTAATTTAGGCAGTTTAGAACCGTTTACGGAGGAAGTAAGGACTTGTTACGTTTTCTGACATGAACCAAACTTTAGTTTTCGCAAAAAAAAATACAATATTTTCATAGTGTAGATGTGTCAGTAGGTATCAAGTAGGTGATGTTGTTCCTTAAACGATGGGATACTTAATATCATGTCCCGTCTGTCCTGTTGTCTGCACATACAGGAGTAGTATGAACGCTACAAAAAGTACCAAAGTGGTGAGGCAATTTAGAAGGCCATCGACACGCTAAGAAGTAGCAATGGGTAGGGATCATTGAAGCTACCGTACTAAGAGCTAACTGTAAACCACGCGAACTAAAGACAAAGGGAGCAATAAACCATTTTCTGTTTGTGGCAGTGTGGTCCTAGCCAGGAATAGTAAGCGATGTTCAGCTGTTTCGCCGAAGCAGGATACATTGAACGTTCTGTTAGTGCCTACTAGCAAAATGTCTGATTCTGAACTTTATAGTTGGTCTTTTTGATTTGAAATATATTATGCCGTATTTACATACACTGAAACTGCCGAACTGACTGAAAGTGCCGTTATTTGTATTACACACACACACACACACACACACACACACACACACACACACACACACACATATATATAACATATATAACATCACGCCTGTAAGCCGTAGGGTTAGGCAGAGGTGTACTTAATATTACACCGACATTATTTTAGTTATGTGACGCGGTTGCCACAGAGAAATTCCTGTTGGAAGAACCCAGTAGCACTCCTTTTGCCCCACCCGGTTATCGAACCCAAGACTTCGTGTATACAGTAGTCGCGCTTGCGACTACTCGAGCAATGAGACAGTTAACTGAATGGTTAAGATTAAAATGTTGTACTCTTACACAAGTTTGACTGTAGCTAATGTAGAAGCACGGTTAAAAATACCAGTCATTACTTCTGAAGAAACGATGGTAACATCGTTTCTTCTGAAGTAATGACTGGTATTTTAATTTTGTACATATCCCTAATAAAGAAGTTTCAGGATTGATTTTCACTCAAGTCTGCTAGATTTCTTACTCCCATTAGCTGATCTCAGTCTGACCATCACATACGATCCTCAGGATCAGGCGACGTTACGTGTAGTAGACCCATTTTTCGAGTTACTTATACAATTTTTCCAAAATACCTAAAAATCTCTACCATCAGAATTTTAAGCATCTTGTCATGAAAAAGTACTCCTTGAAAAACTCATTCGAATACTCTGCTTTATGGTCTTCTATCAAAAACAAGACTGTTCTATACTTTGGAAATTAGTATAACTGTAAATCCGTTATATTTTGTGGAACATATTTCATTGTGTTGTTTTGCAGTATGTCGTACTATTTCCTGGACACCCTGTATATCGGTACTTAGTTTTAGTCTTTTAGTTTTAACAGCGCCATAGGTCTCGCAGTGAACAGGTCGAAAACTAAAGTAATGATAGTGGATCGAGCCGGAAAACTAACAGACATCACCAGCAACATTCCTGGCATTAATACCGTCGACCGCTACATTTACTTGGGTTCCCAAATCTGCAATGATGGCAGCTGTATCCCCGAGATAAAAAGGAGAATCGGAATGGCAAAAGATGCTATGACCCGTTTAAACAACATCTGGAAGAAAGGAGGAATTGGTATCAAAACCAAAATCAGATTGATACGAGCGCTGGTATCACTCGCTGGCTCGCTTGTCCACCATATGCTAACAACGCATCCTGTCATATTTTGGCCACACGGTGCGTAGAGGCGACGAAAGTCTGGAAAAATTGATAGTGGTTGGAAACACCACTATCAATTTTCAACGCACCAACAAGATGGACCGATCAAGTCAAAGACTCGTCGTCCTCCAAATTCTACACGGTCATAAGAGACGCGATGGACAGAAACCGATGGAAGCAGATCATCCGCTCCCGATGCAACCCTCAGGCTGACCACGATCCTCAGATATGAGGGACCGACCCAAGAGAGAGAGAGTTTTAGTCTTACATTAGTCCATTTGTTTTTGTAATTACATATTTATTTTCTGATTATGAAAAAACATTTCCACCGCATAGCATTTTAATAATATATACAGAAACTTAATTCAGGAATGTTAACAAAGAACCATGAATTACCAACAAGTTTTTGTGAAATTGTATTCTAGACTACAAATGATTCTTTTGGTGCTTGAATACATTGTCAGGGCGGTGCTGTTCGTAAACATTTGTGAGTTTATCTGTGGAAATTGTATTGGAATAACCAGATGACGTCGCCGTCTAGTGTCACTCGCTAAAAACCCATGAAGTACTTATAGGTAACTGTACATCATGGTCACTAAATCTACACCGTATTTTTTAGCGTCCACTCTCGCGCCCTTTTCACGGCGACTTTTCACCTAAATCAAGAGCATACCTACTGCAAAAACTCAAGATATCTGCCACGAACGGGACGCAATCATCCAATAGATCGGCTGGAGCTGCGCGGAATTTTAAATAACGAACTTTGTATTTTATGTATTATCTGTGCACTGTGAGTTCTGTTTTCAAAAGACTTGTAGATTGTCGATCAGAATCAAATTTATAAAAAAACTATTGAGTACATGAGATGGTTGAATATTCAGATTATCGTCAGTCTGTTATTATTAATTAATTATTAATTTACATAAAAGTACTTTCCATCATTCCAAATTCAATGAGATCAGATTTTGATATTTAGTTGGTTAGACATAATATGAAAAACTAATTTTAGTTTTGCTGTTGAGTTCATTTACATATGAATGAGGTTTAAAAATATTGATAATATATATTGTTTGGTGTCACGAAACCCTGTGTGTGCGAGTCCAACTCGTACTTGGGTTTTTTTTTAATATTTTCTAATTCTTATGGACTGTAGGCAGTACTTACCAGCTGTGCAGTTGTGAAAACGGCAAGAATCTAAACCAGCGGGCACGGGCAATACGTTATGGATGTAAAATGACCCCTAACGAAGTCTTCAGGCATTTAATTTTGTCCTTACCATCATAACAATATTTTGTTTGTTCTGCACCATACCTGGGAACCTTCCAGTTACGAAAATATTGAAGATCAAAGTTCCAACTTTACCACTAGTTTTGATTTTTTAAATACAAGTTTTCATTTTGTGTCTTTACTTTAAATACCTCCAAGAACACATGTTACTAAAAAGGTGATGAATATAAATGTGGATGGATGGAGAGGAAGAGGAAGACCAAAGAAAAGATAGGTGGAAATGATATGAAGGACAAAGGAGTAAATAATAGCATGACGAATGACAGAGGAGAATGGAGGAACGAGACGTGTTGCGCCGACCCCAAATAAAATGGGACAAGGGCAGGAAGATGATGTCTTTAAATACCTCCAAGGCAGGGGCCTAAAGTACAGGTGTACTATTTAATGCACCCATCAGCACAGAGTTTTGAACGCTTTACATTGAGTTCTATGAAGTGAATTAGGCTTGTGGTGTGACAGTCCGACTGCCAAGTTATAGATCCCGAATTCGAACCCAAGCACAAACCTCTGATTTTACGGATTCACGTGCGTATTATATAATTAAAACTTGCTTCGGTGAAGGAAAAATCGTGAGGAAGCCAGCATACTTACCTGAGATATACTTCTCGACGGCATTAAAGCCAAGGCCCATGGGTGGCAAAAAGCTCTCGACACCAGGTTAGACTCTTACCACGACAAAGAAGAAGAAGAATGAGTTCTACAGTAAAAAGTAATATGATAAAATAAAATGATTTTTTTTCGTCAAGCAATATTTTTATAATAGATTTTACTTATTTTGACGGCTTCGTGAAGGGTCGCTTACACCTACTATAAAAAGCCAGTATGGCACAGGTACCTGTGCCATACTGGCTTTTTATAGTAGGTACTTACGTTTGTAAAGAGAGCATTCATTATGGTAGGGGGGCGGGGGCCCAAGCGCGGATTTTGGAATTTACTCGAGCGCGGCAGAATAACATAAGGGGAGTAACCAAGAAGTACTTCACAGGGTGCAAACCCTGTCAGTACTTCCAATATACCTGAACCCTCTATATAAAGTCGAGCGTCAAGGCCTGCCGATCAGATTAGTAAAAAAATCGATTAATCGAAAAACTCGAGCGCGTCAGATGAAGGCAAGGTAAGTTAATAACAAAGAGAATCACAAAGTTGCAAAAAAAAACGTCACCTGAAAATTATCGAGCGCGGTAATTTTTTATTTTATTTTGAAGTAAATTAGTCAATAACATAATGTGGCGATTTGCACCAGCCGAAGTAGCTAAAATCATTAATAAGGTGCAATCTCTTCGCTGTTAAAGGCAACAGTTAAACAAAAAAAAAAACGTTAACAGTTACGCTGGAACTTACAAGCGAGTCGGCGTCAATAGTGTTTTTGTTCATGGTTTGCTTGATTAGTACTTTAGTACTTTCATTATATATGTAGTATGTCATTAAATACGCAAACGTTTACGTTTGCGTATTTAATAAAAAAATACAATTTCTTTTAGTTTGCCTATGTCATTACTTCCCAGAATTTGATCCTCAGCAGCGACACTATCGAATGGTATAAAATACAGTGTTTTTTTTTTCAAAATGCGCGTTTTCCATTCTAGGAACTAGGAATATAGTTTTTTTTTAAAAATCCAATGAGGCAGTTTTAAGTTTTCATCAAAATTGGGCTCGTGACTCCTTTGAGTGTTTTTTGCTATTCCTCATAGTTTCGGATATCCACGGCCATCCTCGTCCACTTGAAAAATTTACCCTGTATAGTATTTATATAAATATATTTTTACACATTTTTTTTTTTAATTTTTTTATGTATTCAGTACGCGTCAGAATCACGAAATTCCTCCACATAATTGCCAGATTATAGGTCAGTACGACAAGGACATCAACATGAAGCGTCTGTATAATAATCTGACGCGCTCGAGTATTTCAATGTCACGAGAGCAGCGGTGGCCCAGCGAGAGCAGCGGTGGCTCAGTGGTGGCAGCCGCGACTTGCGAGCAGTAAGCCGAGGGTTCGTACCCAGGCAAGCGCATTACTTTGTGTAATTTATTTCATCACCGCTGCTCTCAAAAACGGTGAAGGAAAACATCGTGAGGAAACCGGCATATCCTAGAACTAAAAATTCGAAGGAATGTGACATCTACCAACCCGCACTGGGCCCGCGTGGTGGATTACAGCCCACTCCCTCTCATAGAGAGGAGGCCTGTGTCCCAACAGTGGGAACATTATAGGCTGATGATGGTGAAGGGTTAACTTAACATCCCTTCTTAATATCTGACGCGCTTGAAAATATTTTTTATTTCCTATTTTCTACCCCTTTTTAGGACCCCCACCAAGCCAACCGGCAGATTAATATTAATTTGTCGATTATCAGAAACACGTGGGGCGCATACACTATTAATATCTGACGCACTCGAGTATTTCTTTGTGACTGTTTTTTTTTCACATTTTTGAAAACCTTTACAGGCCAGTGAAAGAGGATACATCATTAACCTTTTTTTCTTTTTAGCATCTAAACTTCACAATCCAATAGGTCTGAATGACGCTCGAGTAAATCTCTAAAGCCTTTTGGGCTCCCCTATACTATTAGCGTGAGTGGCCGCTACAACTGTTGAATCATGCTCAACGACGCTAAATGAGCAAAACCACAAAATGCGAAAATACCGATGGCCGCTTCACCATTATATTGATTTCGACGCCATTAAAACGAACCGGAAATTAAAAAGAAATAAAAACATATTGCTTTCCCGCGCGCGCCGAACTTCACCCAATTTGTACACGTTCTGTTTTCGAACAAGAGATTTTTTCAATGTGCCAGAATGACGTAACTGTCTTCGGGGTGCAGACAATTTTAAACTTAACTTTGCTGCTATGAAAAGCTTTATTGCATAACTAGAAATTCACCCAACATCATTATAAAAGTTCGCTTGATAGGTGTAATATAGGGAACCGTAGGTAGATTTTATTTGGCACGCCATTATTGTCAGCGTGATATGATTATTATATTATCGGGCGATAAACGGGTATAAAAAAGACATGGTGGGGCAATCATCTCAAACGAGGATTACGACGTTATTGCAGTGTATCATGTGGACTTATACTTATTTACTGTCAGGGACAGGTGTTAAACGTCGTTTAAATTTTTTCATTTCTATTTGTGAAATTAGTCCTAAGGTAAAAGGCATCGAAAAGTTTGGAAAAAAAAAAACATTTTCTAACGTGGCTTAAAAACTTGGGTGCAATATTGTCACCAACCAAATCCAGACTTCAGGGTAACATCCGACTGCCAGGGCTGCGGGTTGTTCGAAAGAGATACCGCGGCCCTGGAACACAAAGGGCTAAGAAGGAACATGGGTGGGTTTTAGTCAGTCAAGTCTGACACTCCCTCCCGCTCCGCCCAGAGCGGGAGAAGTCATTTGATGATTTCCCATCCGCAAAAAATGGGTAACATCCGAAGTCCGGAGCGAGAGGGAACGGGAAGCCGTCGCTTCCTACTGCGAAGCAGTCATGCTATAGCAAAGGAGGTGGCGGAACGTGAAAGAGAGAGGAGCCCTACGTCCCAGCCGCCGCGGGAGACGCCCAGGGCGTCAGGGGCAATCTAGTGACCCCCATCCATCGTAGGCGCGGGTCTGTGGAGGGTGTGTGGTGGGCTGGCTCACCGTCCGTCCGTCTTATGACGAAAGGCTGTGACGACGGCGGGTTCGTGCTCCATGCGCGCCTCAAGGAGATGTCAGCAAATTGGAAAGGGTCCGAGAGGGCCGATGGCTACCGGGGCTGCGGGACCGTTCGAAAAAGATACCGTGGCCCTGGAACACAAAGGGCTAAGAAGGAACATGGATGGGTTTTAGTCAGTACAAGTCTGACACTCCCGTCCGCTCCGCCCAGAGCATCGGGTCCCCCATTTGATGATTTCCCATCAGTTAAAAAAAAAGAAGTACTCCTGGTTTCTAGAAAGATTAGCAGCGGTTCGTGATCTGTTATCGATGATTGAATAACGAAAGTCGTAGCGGATGTAAGTTTATTTTTACTTGAGCAAAGTGTGTCCAAACAGTATGTATTTCATGTCGGAAACACATGGGCTGGGAGAAGTCCGTAAGAGGCAACAGACGTTCAATAGTTATCCGTGAGAGCGTGTGACTATATAAATAAATAAAATAAATAAATTGTGTTTTATTTCAGGCAAAATACCCATATACAAAAATTAAAATAGTAGATAGAAACAGGAAAGAAATCATTTAAAATCATATAAGTATCATTGAAAAATAAAAAAAAACATTAAAATCAACAGAAACATTAAAAATCATCAAAAAACTCATTGATAAAAATAAAATAATCCGTAAAAATCACCAAAATAATTAAAAAATCAGTAAAAAATAACAAAAAATTAAAACTTAGGTAGGTATCCGTAGTCCTAGAAAATACCATACCCATTCTTTCGTCATTTTTTGTTACCGCTTAGGTGAACAGAAATCCAGTGCACAAATATAGGGCTTGCTAGGTTGCACGAGACATCACTCAGAATACTATTACTGGAGCGTCTCAAACTTCGCCAAAAGGATGCGACCCTCGACCTCATAATGGCGTAAAAGTCAGGAACCCTCGCTTCTGCAAACATGCTCGAAGCGCTACAGTAACTTGGCAGTTTCATAAGGGTTCGGTAAGCGTCGTATTATATTGTCAGTCTAAATGTCAATGCTTATAAATCACTTTATTATATACTAGCTGTGCCCGCGACTTCGTCTGCGTGGAATTTAATAAGTGGCCTAAGTTACTTCTTATTATATCAGCTATCTGCCAGTGAAAGTCCCGTCAAAATCGGTCCAGCCGTTCCAGAGATTAGCCGGAACAAACAGACAGACAGACAGACAAAAATTTTAAAAAAAATATTTTGGTAAATGATTACCGTATATACATTCATATGCATGTCACTTCAGTTTTATTTATTTGTATAGATCAAATTCGGAACTTTTCTTCAATTCTTCGTAAAGCCTGCAAGATGATCAGCTTTTATAAACATCGGAAGTTTTTAATGTTATATGTGTGTGTGTTTCCGCCACTTAACTGTTAGTGTGGCAACACCATTAACTTTATCATTAGACAACCTAAAATGAGGTGACTTGGCTAAAACTGTTATGTAGAAAAATAAGCGAATAGGTTACAATATTTTAAATTTGTCTGTTTCAGCAGATAAGATTTCAGTAAACATGTTCCTGAAATTAATTTCACAATTTCAATTCACAATTTCTTCCTAAATAGTTTAATGTTCTAAAAACTAATCATTTTTGTAATATTGTAATGCGTTTAAAACATTGTTTACAAGTCTAAGCGTTTGATGGGCCGCCTCTAGACGTAATATTTTATTTTGAAAACCAATATGGCTAATCTCTCGTTTTGCGAACCTGTCGTTTTGCTAATCTGTCTTTTTATGATTAAGATTGTGACAAAATACTAATACCTGACAATTCGCTAATCTGTAATTTTGCGTTTCTGACGTTCTTCGCCCAAACCACTGTTCTATGTGTATGAAAAACCTAACAGCGTTCCGAAGTTCCGACTTCAAAAAAGTATTCTTTTCCAATCCAATTCAAAATCGTAGCCAGTACGTATCAATTTGTGTTCGCATTACATGCGTTCAGCCTATAAAAGCGATTGCATCGTCATTACGTTCCGAATTCAAATGAAATTGTATCGTAAGCATTTAACGCCCTTAGCGATTGTTACCGTCGCCGCGAGGTGGCGCTGCCGGTCCGGAAGTTGCCAGGAAATGGCCACTAATGGCGGCCCACAGGAAGTGCCGCCATTACGCCGCTAGTGCTGCTCAAATAATTACATAGACAATGTTTATTTTGCAATATAGGTAAGTTTTGGATAAATAGAGGGTGATAAATGGTCACTTTTAAATATTGAAGGAAGATCAGTTACCGATAAGGAAGATTAAGTAGATAGTTTCTTAACACGATCTCAATTGCATCTGCATGATTTAGGTATTCGGGCCACTGACTACCTGAAACCACTAAAAATGAAAGCCGGGAACAACAGCTTATCGTGCTTTCTACCTACATCTTGAATTCTACTTCAATGAATTGGAACAATTTTAGTAGGGGACGGGCATGCGATAACAACAGGTTACGTTTGACATCTTTTAAGAATTAACATAAAATCAAACAATTAAATCAAACCTTCTGACACAAAAATAAAATAGGTCCTCGCAAGACTGCTTAAGAAATTCACGAACACTTAAACGATCTGTGCATATTAATATACGCACACACACTACTTTAGGGTAATACGACTAAAGCATAAATCTCGGTTTTGCCAAGCGTGCCACTGACATGAATTTGACCAAATTCGCAATTTATTCGACCTAAGTAGGCAAGCTTACTTGATAACCCAGCCAAAAAATGCATAATTTCACCAATGTTGTAGTTCAGTTCAAAACTTCAAACTTTATGGCGGCTCGGAATCAAGCTGCGAGTGACGGTCTGCGCAGGTATGACAGTTCAAACTTCATGGCGGCTAGGAAATCGGAAAATGCTCCGCAGAACGCAATTTTAGGTATCAGCAAGGCACAGAGAACGTATCGTTTTGACTGTAAGTATAATGCGCAGATCGTCACTCGCAGCTAACTTACGAGCCGCCAGAAAGTTTGAATAGAATTATGCAGCAACTCAAATGTAACTTTGCAAATTATTTGTATTGTTGTATTTATGTTTGGCAGTATGGCCGAAATAAAGCACGCGCGCGTCACTTTGCATAAATTACGTTCATTTCTTTGTATTGTGATTTTGTTAAGAGGCTGAAGTGTTATAAACAGGAATCCCTTTTTGCCGTCAAACACGAAAACAATGCTTGTACAGTCCTTAATTTCTCCTATCATGGATTGATGCTCGACAGTCTTCTAAATAACTGCTTTCGATACTTTTTCAATCTGCGTAAATATGACCATGTCTCTCAGCATAAGACGGCGAAGAAAGCAAAGGGTGCTAATCACCTTGTTTTTGTTTCTTGTTTCTCGCACTCCTGCTAGTTACTTGGCTCGCCACTGTCAGCAGATTTGTGCCAACCATAATAGGAGTTTGCGCTAAAACCGTTTTCTTCAAAGTCCTTCTCACCGCACTGACTTCATTCACCGATCATTATTCGTCTAGTCTATTTCTCTGTGTGTAGTTCTTATTTATTTCATATCTACTTTCAAAATGCTGAAAGTAAACATAGTGAGGAAACGAGATTGTCATAGAACTAAAAAATACATCTCATTTACCAACCCGCGCTGGGCCAGCTAGTGGACTATTGTAGCCCATTCCCCTCCATAGAAAGGAGGCCTGTGTCACATTATGCTTATGCTAAAACTTTACTTATGGAGATTGTGATAAGGTTGCCCGCGAAATTAAATTTTGCTTACGATTTTTGCAATTTGCAGGTCAGTGTCAGGCCGTATCTTGAACAAAATATGATTGGCGACTGTTACACGTATGTGTTTGATTGGACTTTTTCATGAAATAGTCGCAAAATATTGCAAAAAACGTAATTAGAATTTCGCGGGCTTCCCTGGCGGTTCCCCCTTAACCAAAGTTGTAAGAAACCGGATGACAGTTATTAAAAAAGTATCAACTTCCGAAGTCTAATGTGTTTTACTTAATACACAAGCAAACAAAGGTAGTTAATCACCCGGCGCATTAAGCGTCTGTCATCACAACGCGGCTATTGTTCTCAGAACCTCGCAATTTCCCCACACTACACTAACAATACGCTAATGCAAAATCACCAAGTAGGTGCACACTGCACAGATTAAAAAATCATCCAGGATAATAAAGAACTTATCGGCTGTGAGATCGGACGCCGGTGCCTAGCCAATGGAAAAAAAGGTAAAAAAGGCGGGAATTAGATTCGTAATGACGTCAACATGGCGGCACTGATTGCGATCTGAAAGGGAGATATGAATGGGGTGGCTTTGTCTTGTGTTTGATTACTATTATAGTGCTTATATAGACTGCTGTATGTGCACTATAACAATAAGACTTCTACAGGAAAGTCTCTTTAGGTAGGTTTTAGGTTTTAATGGGCGGGCGGTTGTGTTATTTATTGCAGGTATACAATACATGTCTTTAATTAAATCAGTTCGCGGATTTCATTTCGCGTACATTTGCGGTTCGAACGTTTGCATTTGCATTTTGTTAATTTCGTGATTTGCGTCGCCGAATACATTTTATGACTTCTAATCTCCGCAACTCCTTACGCCCCGTTCACGTCCTTGGGCGATGAGGCTAACGTCAAGCGACACTAGTGTTTCCTTCACGTGAGTCGCGTCGTGTCGCAAGTCGCGCCATTGAGACTCTTGGCATGCCCTAAGGTCTAAGCAATTCCTTTCATTTGCTTTCTCCGCAACCGCTTGAACGTGTAGGCAGCTCGTGGACAAGATGTTACAATATCTATGCCCGAAACCACTATTCGGCTATAAACTGAAAAACACAATTTATACCAAAACGGACCCAACGAAATGTAAATACGACGAATCGTAACCGAATTGGTCAAAGGGTAAACGGGGAATCACTGTTCATTTGTCGAATACGGCATTTGTGACAAGTTCGGACATACATACACAATTTTCGGCCACCGATTACTTGAAAAAGGTTCTCTTCTTTATGGCTACGTTATAAAGGTTATTTTGGCGGCAAAAACTATTTTTGTGAACGCAATCCCTGCGTAGGTATTCGAACACAATATAAAGTGTAATAAAATAAACCGGCCGCAATAATTTTTATCGTAAGAAGGGCCCTCGAATTATCATTTAGATGGGGTGGTTGGCAATATGGCGCAAATTCTGGTAGCGCAAAAAATACATCGGCCAAACAGCCGACGTGTCAATTGAGTTAGTATAAGGGATGATCTTGTAAAACGGTTTTTTTGGGGATTTTTGTAATTGCACCTATTTTATTGACGAGGGTCTTTTGTTTATGGATGAGCGGTGTTGTTTTGTGATAAAAACATTTTACTGTCATTGGAAGATAGTTGTTAGGTCTGTTTTCTGTGCTATGTCATTTGAGTTCGTTGTTTTTGTTGCGGTCTGGAGAACAAGCTATAGCTGAGCTAAGCTAGGCAGCACGATAGGGTGCTGGGTCAGAAAACCTCCTAGTGTGCCTGATAGCTGCCGGTCCCTCTCGAAGCCTTGATACGTCTTGAGTGTTTTGTTCTTTGGGATGTTCTTCTTCTGGACTAAAGGGGTTTGCAGAGGGCACAGTGGAAGGGCAGCGACAGGCTCGGTGCGCACTCACCTTGCCATCTTGCAGGCAGCGGGAGGACTGTTTCCTCCTCTGCCTCCGTCCTTGTCGGAATCTCTGGAGGAGTGCTGTGGTTGTGTTCCCGCGGTTCTGAAAGAGACCGAAGGTCTTGCCTTCACCGCGATACACTAAGCGGGAGGTATACTGGTCCCAAGAGGTGGCGAACTTTCGTGAGGTCTGTATTAGGGCTCTCGAAGACTGTACTCTCAAGTACGCAATGATGACCAGGAGGCTCTGGAGCCTGAACTCTTAAATGTCAACCGAGTCACCCGGGAGAAGCAGCTGGTTATACTCGGAGCTATAGAACAAGGAAGGATTCAGATGCTAAATATCCTTAACAGGGAGTCCTGGGGGCGCCCGTGTGGCACGGCGCGGAATAAACCCTGTGTCGAAGGTGTACTAGTGACGGAAACCCTTCACCTTCAGTTCCTTCGCGAAGTCGTGGGAACATCTGTTAACAAGTAGGGGGAAAATATTTTCAGACAATTTATTTCCTGTAATGACCAAATAAAATATTAGAAATTCGCATTCGCCTAAATCTATCAGCTCATCGAATATTTAATTATTCATAACATTGCAATCATATAAAGTTAATACAAATATAAAATTTTAATCTAAACGTCGTCGCCAACTCGTATTAATAACTTACTCCCCACAAACATGTTATTCCCCTGAAACACATTAGTCTGAGCACGTTAGGGATTCTATTGTGGCCACATTCATAAGCGGCAGCGATCCGAGCGGTTCGCTCTCACTGCCTGTGTATAATATAAAGCTTTGTGCAAGGAGGTTGACTTTAGCCGTTTTCACTAATACTAAGCGTGAAACGAATTAATGCCTAAGTACCGTTGCACTAGTGAGATTTTAAAACTCTTGTCGCCGGTCTACAACAAGCTTTACTATTGGCATTGTGATTTATCTACAATATTATTGTACTGAAACGGCTTTTAAAAAATAACAAATTTGATAGGCTGTATTCGTAAGATGCGTAAACGAGAAGTGTTTCTACCCTGATCGTCGTAGTCTACCTATTCGTGAACTGACTGACCAAAACCATAGCAATTCGGTAAAAAATAGATACTACCAATCGCTAAAAGTGTCCACCATGTCCTTACGCCGTAATGACACTACGAAGCGATGGCGAGGGGCGAAGGGCGAGGGGCGGAGGGGTTCAAATGGAAAGAGAATCAACGCTGATAAATGATTTCGGTATAAATGTTATTTTGATCTTTTGCGATACCCACAGATTTGTTTTGGGGGCGTATGCTATTACAATTCGTTTGGTGTTTCCACTTTTTGATTGCATTTTGTTTTCGTGTAAGCGGTGTAGGTAGGTAGTTCCTGTTTCTGGAATAGAATGCTTAGTTGTGTAGTCAAATATGAGCTATTTATAAATTATACTGATACTGATAATATTAGCCTGTGTGGTGATCCCAACACTGCTGAGCAAAGGCTCTCCCCATGACTTAATTTTTTTTCGATTCATGGTTATGTGGACCACTGGTCATTGGTCCAGCTCATACAGTCATCTTCTACGAGGCCTGCCGCAACGTCCGCAACGCTCAGGGCTCCACAACGTGGTCATTTTGGTCCACAGCTCGAAGGCCATTCAGGAGACGTGACACTCCAACTTCAGCTTTGCTGCTTTTTAAACAACATTAGTAAGGACACCGACCATTTCCTATACATCGTTGGGCCCACAAATAAACGAACCGTTACAAATTCCAAATTGGTGTCAAGTGTTAGATAAAAGTATTGGCTATATTATCCTTAGTTTTAGTTTGATTGACAATAACATAACCAAGATGTATGGAATCGAATCCATGATAAGGTTTTGTTAGAGATCATGTTATTTTAAGGGTTCAGTCTAGGAAAATAGGGTTGCGGACTGGGTAAAGAAAACGACATTCTATTTTGTCCGTCAGACAGGTAATACAAAAATATTAGACACGTATTTTTTGTTTTATCAAAATATCAAAAAATTACTTAGTTACAACTCATTAAAGTTGGAGAGTGGGGGCTTACTATGTCACAAGTAGGTATAAAACTTACCTACATGTGACGTCATGCGGCATTTCAACTCAATATATCTTCGTAATTTTATGACCACGTGAAAAAAGAAAAAATACGTTCCCAATACTTTTCAATAAACTACCCGACGGACAAAGAAAAAAAAATTGGATTATCCCCTATTGTCAGTCGATCGAAATATTCGCGCAGCTTTTCAATGTGTTTTGACGAAAGTTATAAATCAATTGCAGTTATTCTTAGTGCAACACAAGGTTCCTTATTCGTATTTTTTTTAAAGTTCTTATCACTCGCTCTTGTTGGGTTCATCAGGCGTTGAAAAGAGGTCTCACCGCGCCAAACGCAAATCTGTCTTCTGTTTCTGCACTCCTATCGAGGCAATATAGCCTATGTTGCAAAATCTATAAAGCCAATTTTTTTGAAGTGAAACTTATTATGCGACTTCCAACAAGTTTAACGTTCTAATGGAGGGAGCATATTTTCTATTACCCACTAAGAGATGGCGCTATTACAAGATTTGTGAATACGTAGTTCTACTAGGTACGCAAGATGGCGTGCAAACAGTCATGCATTCGACTCTTCGGTGTGACCAGCCTTCTCTGTGAATAACTTCGATAAACTTATGTAATAAAAAGTGTACAACAATAAAACAATAAAATATTATTTAGAAGCTCAATAAAATAACGAGAGTGAATACTACACGCATGCGTGTAGTATTCACTCGAAGTTTCACTTCTTCCGCGCGGAGGGACTCCACGCACTATTTTTTTTTATCCCTTTCTTCAATGATGGCTTCATTAATTTTGGTATAACAGTAGATTATGCACCAATTTGATGTGTCCAGTGTCTTTAGACAGCTTTAAGAAAGCAATGGAGATCACCCCGATTTGGCAATTTTTTTTCCCTCTGATTCAGAAGGCAGGAGTAATCCTCATTGCGGTGACGAGGTTCCTGTCTCTGGAGCCCTAACCACCGGTACTTTGAACCCTCCTCCCAACAACAGCGAGCGGACCACTGTTTATAAAAAAAGTTACCAAATCTGAGTGATCTCAGATATTTTGTGGTTGAATAAGTTCTCGGTGAATTGACTTACGACTTAAACATCATTATAAAAAAAATATTCCTTACATACTTGTTCTATTTAAATACTGCTTATTTTTGTAAAAATGTCCAAAAATTTATGGAGGCTGGGTAACCTCTTTTTCTTACTTTTTTTTGCATATAGCAGGTCAGTGTCAGATTGTAAGTTGAGTAAAATATGATTCGCGGCCGTAACAAATATGTTTATTTAACCAAAGACGTACTAACAAGTCTTAGTTTAAAATAACAGGTAGTCAGTTAATTAGTCGATATGTATTATGTTGCAAAGGATTTAGATTCTCTTCCAATTTTGACGGCACGGTTGGCGCAGTGGTTGAGCGATCGTCTGCTGCGCTGCGTGTCGCGGGTTCGATCCCCGCACGGACCAAATATTTGTATGGCCTACAGATAGTTGTTCCGGGTCTGGCTGTTTGTGTATGTGAGTTTAAATGTTTGTAAACGCACCCAAGATACAGGAGAAATTGCTAGTGTGGGGCAAGGTTTTAAAAAAAAAAGAAAAAAAAAGTCACAAAAAACGCGATCACATCAGTTAACACATAGGGGCCGCGGGCACAGTTGTCATATGTGTTTAACTTACGGTGAAATTTTGACCACTGGCGACAAATAGAAAATAAGAAATAGCAAATCAAAGAAGATAATAGTTTATTAAATTAAGCTAGTCCAAGTTATAATTAAATATATTAGTAGCTAGTATGATAAATTAAATTAATTAGTAATGCATCATGGCACAATAACTATTATTAAGACGTTATATAGCGCCCTCTGGGTCGCCAGGGTCGCCTGGCTCGTTTGGGTCCGGTTCTTCCCCAGGAGTTGTTGCTTCTGCTGGTGGTTCAGTAGGTGTTTCAGTAGTTGGTCCTGTAGGTGGTTCAGTAGGTGGTCCAGTAGTTGGTCCTGTTGGAGGTTCGGCACGTGGTTCAGCAGTTGGTCCAGTAGGTGGTGCAAGGAATCCTTCAGATAAATTTGCATATCCTTCTGTTGAGTCAAAGATTTTCTGACCGCTTCTTAAGTAGGTTCCCTCAGTGGTGGTCTCTGGTATCGGCTGGACCTTGACCCTGGTATTAGTTACTGGGTCGTAACCCTGAAATACAACAAAGTTATAATTTTTTTAAACCCATAAAACTGTCATAAGTCAATCTAGCTTAGTTAGATTGTATGTGTGTGCATTGCTGGGATGAAGCCATCGAGAAACACGGCGAAGCACTTGCTGTATCGCTTGATATCGGCCTTTGACAGGATCTGGCACGCAAGTCTACTCAGCAAGCTTCCTGCTTATGGCATCCTAGTTGATTTTTGTAGCTGGATATCAGACTTCCTAAGTAAACGGTCGATCCAAGGAGTTGTTTCGACCAAACCTCTACTTTTCGTGGCACATCTGTTCCTGTGACTGATCGACTTGAGCTCCTTGCCTCTTTACTTGCACCACCATTGAGTACAAAGCCAAAAATGCAGACAAAAAGCTGGGCGTCCTAAATAGAGTGAAGCAGTACTTCAGACAGCTTTTAACATTATATAAAGCACAAGTCTGATCCTGCAAGGAGTATTGCAGCCACTTTTGGGATGGCTCAGCTAAATACCAGCTTGCCGCGCTTGAATCGGTGGCACGTAGAGCAAAAAGGCTGATTGACGACGTAAAATTGGTGGAAACGGATTGTCACACATCGACGGATTAAGATCGACCCGAGCGACTGTTATTGTTTAGCCACGAGGTCCTACAGCTACAATATTACAGACATAAAAAAATACTGAATATATACCCATTTATATCCGATCCAGGCCAACGTATCGTTGCGTAGGCGTGGGCCCAGCAGTGGATGTAGCTGCACCAAGTACGAAATGAGCCAACTGAAATGTTAAGGTATATATCTTTACATAGTATAAAGTGAAGACGCTTCCTACCGTCTGTACGCTTAGATCTTATAAATTGATGCGGTTTTTAGCAATAGATAGATTGGTTCAAGAGGAAGGTATATATATATATATATAATTTATAAAAAACATCAATATTTTAATGTACGCGAATGAAGTCGCGGGCAACAGCTAGTTACCTATAAATAAGATATTTGATTGAATTTTGACAATATCGTAGGATCATTTCCGTAATAGGTAAGTATATAAAATGTGATTTTGCAACTTACAATATCCAGCAGCAAAATGCAGATAGCATTATACAGCATCTTATTATGCTGAAAATAAATGAAAGTTTACACATGGCACAATTCATAGAAACAGATAACATAAATTAATAAAATCTGCTGTTTCATAAAATAGTGTTACACCCATATCGAGATATCCATACTTCCATACTAATATTATAAATGTGAAAGTCACTCTGTTTGTTTGTATGTTTGTTTGTTACCTTTTCACGACTAAACGGCTGATCGGATCTTAATAAAATTTGGCAAGAAGATAGATTTCAACCTGGGGAAGGACATAGGCTATATATAATCACGCTACGACCAATAGGAGCGGAGCAGCAATGAAAAATGTTGCGAAACCGGGGGAAATGTGACGCAGACGAAGTTGCGCGGGACAGCTAGTATATAATATAGGTCGTAATGTATGGAAATTCAGATTTTTTTAATGTCCTATCTAAGTCTTAACACTACCATCTAAAAATAAACGTAAAGGCAACCATACAACTAACTGCTTGCAACTGCTGACTTTAAGCAAATGGCTGGGTTTCTAAGAGTGCTAGGTAGGCGGTGTGAACATGTGTAGCGGCGCTGTACGCGTAGCGGACTCTTTTATGGTAGTCTAGTAGCTATAGTAACTGGACCCGTTTTACATGACATTCCTCCTTCCGTACGTAGGCACATCTCTGGTGAAAAACTAGTATAAAGATGGTCATCATCGAATAGCAAAAATTTTTGAAAGTAAATATTATCGTATTGCTCTATTATAAGGAACTTTGATTCAGTCTGAATGCACTTTAAGATTGAGGAACTTCATGCACTACTGCTCGATCGACCTGTCGAGAGATTTTTCTTGGTCGGAACCTCTGCGGCCAAGAATGTGGCCAAAAACGCGACCAAACGCGTCGTGATTCTTAAAATGTCCTAAACAATAAACCGCCATAGAATGATGCAGTTAGATGTATGACCCTTTTGTCTAATGTCTAACACTTCCTTTTGGTAAGGATAAACATAATCAGTCTAAAGAAGAATGCCCATTTTTCACCTTACTATGTATAAGGATGAAATAAATCTTAAAATTCAGCTTATTGAATTGTAAATTAATTACGCTTATCACAATGTTAAAAGAAACGCAGGAAAGAAATATTTTTAAATATTTCTCAAGTCAATGGTTAACGTATTTACCATATTTTGAACGCATCTCAACGGTATCTCTATGTAGTCTGTGATCTCAACTAACCTTTTTCTAGGACGTTCCATTTTACATACTGCTACTTGACTTTATTCAACTCTGTTTCTGAGTTTTATATATTATTTTACGTTTTATTACAATCAGAAAGTATTTCTATATTAGTCTTTTTAAAGTACAGATTAATTAAAAATAACATAATAAATAAATATATTAATCATGCAGTATGTCAATAAGTGCGCACAAGTGAAACGGATTTTTTGGCAGTTGACAGTTCTGCGATTGGCATCGGCGCCGGGCGCAGTGCAAAGAGTATAGTAATATAGATGGCGCAGTCCTTCGATGTTGCGTTTGCGTCTCGTTGTGTACTGTGCCGCCCTAGTGTTAATAATAGGTTCTAGCACACTTATTTCTTTATTTTATATTTGGTAAATGGCAAATCGTAATTAGACAGTTCTATAACTTCAATTTACCTATTTCTTACGAAGGCAAGCAAAGGCGATGCCAGCCATTATGCCAAGAAAATTAAGATTAATATTTTCTGGACTTCGTAGCGTTTTTATCGTAAAAATGACTCTAAGACATTTTTTTCTAAACTTACAATTAGTAGTCTTTCTGCTATACCTTATAACTATACATACACTTTCACTATCAGGTTTTTAAATGTATGGAAAGTGGGCATGATTCTTTTTCCCTCTACTGGGACACAAGCTTCCACTCAATGAGACACGCGGGCCCAGTGCGGGTCGGTATATGTCTTTGAATTTTTAGTTCTCTCTTTTATTTAGAATTTTCCTTAACTGTGATCTATCTGTGTGTATTAGTACAAGAATAAAGGCCTTACCCCGAGTTGTCATGTCGGCCTCGTGATCTCCTTACAAACAAGGGAAATATGATAAATATTCCACCAAAAAAACCAGTCATAATGTAAACGGGTAAAAGATACGTGGTGTCTGCTCCGGCGGGGGGGGCGGGTGTGTATGTTGGAGGATAGTTTATAGTTGAGGTTGTTGTTACTGTTGAAGTCGTCGAATATGGGTCAAAATCTTCAAAAAGCCTGTCGCTATAAACAAAGTCCGCCATCGTAGCTATTTCCAAATATGTTCGCTTTACTGAAATGGTTCTCTCAGCCCAATAGAAAGGTTTCTAACGTCTCGTCGTCGTCATTAATATTGAAAAAAAAACAGCGAGAATCAGCACGATGATGAGGTTCTTTTGGCAGATCATCGAATTGTCAAATTGTTGTCAGTAAAAGTTAATAGCTTTTAGTTTCGACTAATGAGATCCGTATCAAAACTATTCACAAGCGTAGACTAAAACAAACGTCACCCCTAATTTCTGGAATAAAAGTATGATTTTTTTTTCCGTAACTGGCGGCGGAAGAAGACTTGAATTTTTGCACGCATATGTATGTATATCGCGTGACAATGCAATATTATGATGACATGGAGCTGATCTGATGATGGAGCTGGAAACTGGCCATAGGAACTCTGTAACGAAACGACGCAACCCAAAAGAGTTTGGACTCGTTTGATTCGTTTTGACGAGTACTTTGTCTTTAGATGGTATCCAGGGTCTGATGATGGAGCTGGAAGATGGCCATAGAAACTCCGTTATAAAACGACATAACCCTATTGAGTTTGGGCTCGTATGATTTGTCTTGACGAGTACTTTGTCTCTTGATGGTATCCAGGGTCTGATGATGGAGCTGGAAGGTGGCCATTGAATCTCCGTAATAAAACGACGTAACCGCATCTAGTTTAAGCTCGTTTGACTCGTCTTGATGAGTACTTTGGTTCTAGATAATATCCATGCAACCCCACCACTCCTCAACGGTTAAAACAGACACGAACATTTGTGTACAAGTTTATATTTGATGGGTAAACATAAATTCTGTCATGATCTCGTCCTGCAGCCGGGATCTTCTTCTCACGAGAGAACTCCTCAACGGTTAATAGCGTGGACACGATGTAGACGAGTTTTTATTTGATGGATAATCAAGATCCTGGCCATGCGTCCGTCGCGTGAATGGTAAATGCTATAAAAGTTATATGCGATAAGCTTTTGTGAAAACTATCCTTTATTGTTTCGTTTACTCCAAGATCTATTCTCTTCTTTTCAGTGCACCTTTATAAAAGCTTGGTTTTAAAAAGGTTTATTATTTGTATTTTTTTTCAATTGCCTTAACGCGTTGTGGCAACAATAAAACTAACAACTTGATTACAAGTATTTTATTTTATCCTGTTCAGTTGAAGCTTTCCACAGAAATCCTTATCATATGTTCTATTACTTTGTAACTAGAAGATATTAGGAGATCATCAATAAAAACCAAGGAACAAAAACCTATAATTGAGGCTTAGTCATAAACTACCTAAGCAAAGTTAATAAATATCTTCCACAACAAATGAAAAAAAAAACACGTAAATCGGTCAGTAGTTTTTATAATTGACGGAAATATCGATGAACAGCAAAAAGCGGAACGACGCGAATTTTGCATCGTTTAGATTTTTCGCTGGGACAAGGGCAGGAAGATTAGGAAGCATACTCACATGTTCTTATGTACGAGTATTTTTCCTTGTAGGTAGAACCTACAAAACGCAAACTTTTACGATACTATGGAAGTAACTAAAATGGAATAGCCTCGCGGTATCCACATAAACATAGGTATCACAAATTGTTTTATACTGATGTGGGGATCTTAAACCTGTCATTGCTAGCCCATAAAACTAAATAATTTAAAAAAAAAACATCATGTCAGAAGATTAAAAATAATGTCCTGTGACTAAATCATTTGATATATTCGATAGAACTTTTGTATGCACACTGGAAATTTATTGCCGTTTTGTTGGCGCCACGCTGTGTTGTGTCAACAAAGATAGATAAAACACAGAAAAAAATAACTGAATTGAGCGCAAGTTTACCTAGATCGTAATGCTCAAGTTCCAAGAGCAAGGTTTCGCTATAAACGCAACCAAATACCTTCGAGAGGATACTGAAGATACATACGAGATGGTGTGCCCCTTCGGATAAAATTTTTGCCAATTTGCGGGTGTTTTAAAAAGATTCGAGTTAGTAGCAACATATTTATTATTTATTTTGTATATTTTTTACTTGTTAAAGCGTTTCGCTATAGTTAACATGTTAGTTTGTCTTATAATCTACTAGCTGTGCCCGCGACTTTGTCCGCGTGGAATTATTTTTTTTCTAAAATAGAAGTCACATAAGTTACTCCTTATTACATCAGCTATCTGCCAGTGAAAGTCCCGTCAAAATTGGTCCAGCCGTTCTAGAGATAAGCCGGAACAAACAGACAAAAAATTGCGGTGTGCCGGTTTCGGGGGCACGGTCCAAGCTACTGGTGGTTAGGGCTTCAGGGGAAGGAACCTCCTCACAACGTGAGCCTTAAATTCAGTTCAAGTCTAGTCAGCCAAGAAATTCAGTTCAAGAACTGAATTTCTTGGGGTTATTTAAATATCGACTTAACGAACGCACGACGAAGGTCGGCTTCTGCATACCGCGCACTTGATTACGACAAATGTGGTGATTGGTGTTCGGTTCAAGTCAATTCTGCGTAAATAAGTCTGGTCAGTACCTTTAAAGTACGTTAAGTAACGTCACGGCGCGCGGTGGTACCCGAGGCCGGATCGGAATCGGCGCTATCGGCCGATCGCAGATAGCACGAGAGCGGCGTATGCGCGAGCGCACCTATAATGACTCAATTATCCGCTTAGTGGGGGCGTGGCTCAGCACAGTATGTCTTCATTACATCGGAACGGCCAGCAAGTGAGGAGAAGGATTTACGTATGAGAAAATTTTAATTTAGAGAAAATATTGTTAGCTCTACATTTAAGACAGTATACTTAGGTACTTTCTTCTTGCTTTAACTTACTACAATAAGGGTTTAGTAAACTTGTTAGCTTATACATTTTGAAGCTATTTTTTAATGTTGATGGTTAACATTTCAAGTAGGTGTTCTTTAACGTCTCTTATTCGTTTTTCCCCCATGCAAGGCTCCGTATCCACAATGTAACGGTTGGTCTTGGAAGTGACAAGTTTTCTTTGCCTGTTTGAAACAAGCACCGTATGTTTTACCAAATTAAGAGCCTTCTCCACTCAATCCAAGCATGAGGAAGAATCGTGTGCGCAGAGCACATCATAGAACCTTATCTATCGGTACGGGGAAGTATAGCAAAGAATTTATTGGTAACATCGATGCGCATATTGATGGCCATTTATGGTGCATTTCCCCGTTCCCCAGCCCTATCGGTCCATCTCTGCCAGTTGAACCCAAGGGTCTAGATTGATTTTTAAGTTTCTATTTTATATAAAGCCTTATACAGATATCTCGAAGATTCAAGACAGATTGGACTAATGCTTGTTTGAGATTGTTCTAAAGGGGTCTTATGTAAGCTGTTTCATCAAAAGAATGTAGTTATTGAGATTGTATCAAACTGTGTTGGTTTTTTGATGTAACAAATCCTGTTTTTTGGCAGTCTGAATTAAAACTTGTGCAGACACGATAGAATAGGCTAGCTGAGAGTAAGATTAAAAAAAAAAGAACTTATACCGAATATTACACACGTTCCAACCATGATTCTGAATTTCCGACAGAAGTAATAATTGAATTTTGTTCACAGACTACACTGAAAAAAATAGTTCCGAGGAAAAAAAAATACTCGTAGTCCTTTATATTTATTATTAAGATATACAATAAAAAAACAAGTTCTGTTAATGTTAGGATTTCACTGATAATTTCATATTTTGAGGATAAGAGACCACACAGAACTTCACTAATTGTTTTTTCAAAAACAGTCAACTGGCCTATCTATGTTCAATAACTTCAAAAGTTCTTTGTAATTTACAATAAGGAAACCTAAACTAAGTATGATCAGCGTATTTAAATAAGTATGAATTTTAAATGGGGCTGGTAAAATGGACCTACTTTGAATACAAAACTCTCATTTCATATTAATTTCCATTTTATCGGAATCTTCACGGTCAGAGGACGAAGAAGACGATGCCTTCGCCTCTAGTTATTATAGGCGGGCGTTTTGACAGCTGTCAGTTTGACGGAGCGGGTCAAGTGATGTCGCTTGCTTCAATTTCCGGAGGGTGTGACGATGTTGCATGATTTGAATTTAATTTTGGAATGGCTACGTCATCCATCGTTAAAGTCGGCAGAAGAGGATATAGTGGTTGCAAAAAGTATCAAAGTAATACTCCAGTAAAAATTCAATTCAGTTTAATCATTTATTGCATCATGTATGGTAGGTACATGAAGTTCTTATATAATATATTTAGTAACACACATTTGGCCAATATATAGCATGCAAAGATTTACACTTAAGAGTTAAGATATAAATTACTAGGCAACTACATTTTTGTCAATTTATGTATAGCTACTTAACAATGTTAGATCCTCCAGTATCTAGTTAAGGTTGAATGTATAAAATTTACAGGGACATTTTTGAAAGTACTCATCTATCGAATAAAAACACTCTTGTAACAACCACTTCCGCAACGCAACACATAACTTATTGAAGAGTAGTTGAGAAATTGATTTAGGCAAAGCATTGTAGATTAGGGGGGCCACATAAACGCAGCTCCGCCGAGAAAGTTCTATCTTTGGAACGGGCATTTCAAAATCTAAATGTGTAGGTTTCCTTTTATTTCTGTTATCTTTCCGTTCAAATAGTTCAAGATTAGACCTCACAAACCTGGCAACTTCGTAAATATAAATGCTTGATGATTAGTTTAGTTATTTTTGTTTATTAACTCCTTTTTATTTATTATTAAGATATCACTTCGAATCGTGCTTAATAATGTGGAAGCATCAACAATATGATGACAAGAGTTTCCACAAAGATACTACTGAATCGAGTTAAATATGCAGAATTTTGTTGCCTTACAACTTCACGACTATAAATAAAACAAAAGTCGCCAGAACATTTCCTTGAATACAAAATTCTATGCAGTAACATATGCCAGGGAGTTGTCATACATAGCGTAGCTGCAGCGACCCGGAACATAGCATGTGACTTCGCAGCTAAAATAAATCACGTGTGATTTATTTTTATTCGGTTGGCAACACTGAGCGGAGCATACATTGCCGCCCTGCAATGCCGTTGCCATTCTTTATTTAAATTATTTTTGCGGGCATTTGGCCAGGACGTGCCTAGCGTATTTTTTATCAGTATTGACTCAGCTGACCGTTTATGAACGGAATTTATTTAAATTGTTATATTTATTGCAGTTTTATTGGATTTTGTTGCTGCGACAGGAAAACTTTATGTAATCGATTTAAATTTATTTTTAGCTGTTTGTTAGTTGTTACATACTCTTTATAGTACATCATCTGCCTAGCTTTTTCCCAACTATTTTGGGGTTGGCTTCCAGTCTAACCATTTGCAGCTGAATTTTAGATGGAGCGACTGCCTATCTGACATCCACAACCCAATCTACAGATTTATCTACAAACGACAGTCGCAACAGCTTAACGTGCTTTCCGAGGCACACTCGGTATGTAATGAGTGGGCACCCATCCACGGACCCACCTAGGCAAGCGCAGCTTAGCCAGACCCGAGCGGCTGTTATTATTTGGATACGAATTTTTTACTCTTAATGGTATCTATCTATCTATTTAATGTTTCAGGCTATTTCTCGAACTCGAGTTGTATGTGGAGAGTCGCACTGACATTTTTAGTTTAGTACGAGTTGATCATCGACATCGATTGAGTCATCGACCTAACTGCTTCTGCTGCTGCTTGCGACACTATTGGCGCAGTGGTTGAGCGATTGACTGCTGCGCTGCGCGTCGCGGGTTCGATCCCCGCACGAAAAAATATTTGCATGGCCTACAGATAGTTGTTCCGGGTCTGGCTGTTTGTGTATGTGAGTTTAAATGTTTGTAAACGCATCCACGATACAGGAGAAACTCCTAGTGTGGGGCAACGTTAAAAAAAAATACATTTAAAAAAGTGTTAAAAACACACATACTAGCCCAACACGGTTAAGTTAACAAAAGAGATAATTAAAGTAACAAATAAATGAAGGACAAGCAGATTTTAAGCAACGTTGTAACGCTCAGTGGCACAATGGAACAACACTAGCCACAAATCATCGCGGACAGTGAACATCTTATTTAGGATTTCACGGGTGAACTCAGCTTGTGTAGATAACTATAAGGCCCAGTAGCCACCGTAGCGGAGCGGAGCGGGGAGGACACGTGCAGAGGTCGACTAATAAATAAGTTAAAATCCTCCTAGTGCCAGCCTCAAGCTTAGTTTTCAGGGCTTGAGGCTGGCTTTTGACAAGAGATGTGTCCGAAGCTGAGCGGAGCGGAGCGGTGAATACTCGCGGCCTATAATGTAAGTAAGTACAAAGACAGAAAAAAAAAACATAAGATAAGCCAAACAAACTATACAAGGTGTTGTTTTGCATCCTCGTTAAAATCTAAGAGGATGTCACAAAATACATAAATAATCAATTAAAATTACGGTACCTAGTTAATTATTAATAAACGCTGTTTTTTTTGGTTGATTAAGCTTGTCAGTATTTCACAATAACCCCCTTAACGTGGTTTAGGGAATAAGAATATATCGAATAAACGTTTGAGATTGTTTATGTGTAAGAAAGCGCGATTATTGGGCGAGGATTTGACGGGCCGCGTTTAAAACACCGGTGGTTCACCCTTACCGATTTTCGTAAATAAGAAAAAAATAAAAATTATGTAGGTACCCATTTTATTATTGATTCGGGTCGTGAATCGTTAGCATAGTTACCTCCTTGAATTTGACGAGGATGCAAAACAACACCTTGTAGTAAATTGTGTAGAATGTATTCATGTTATCAAAAAAAAAAAAGTAATTTAGGAACGTCGATATTACTCGATATCATTTATTGAGAGCTGTCGATATCCACCTCTATAACAACACAGTTGTACAACAATAAAACTTACAATAAAAAAAAACCCTGGGAATGCGGGCTGCGATTCTCCAAACAAATGTATTTCCCTTTTTTCTTCTTAAATAATGCCAGAACATTTTTTTTTTATAAAATAAAGCTCGGGTGTAGACACGTCCCTATTATTTCCCTTCATTTAGTATTTAAGTAAGTAATAAAATATGACCCACCAAAAATTACATAAAATGCCCCATTTTTGCCACCGTGATTAGAGGCCTATCTAACAAATTACTACAAAAAAACAAAGTACTAGCAAACAAATTCGAAAAGTTTTCATCATAAAACAAATTAATACACCTAACACACACTAAACTACCTAAACACACTCTTTCTTGTAAAGTCCAAAATAATTGAATCGGCCCAGTTTTGGAGGAGAAAAAAGGGGAATAGGACACGTCCATCTCCTCAAATTTCTTGTTGTATAATCGGTCTGAGTTGCAGCTGTCCCATCAAACACCGGGGGCAGGCAATAGCAGAGCGACGGCAATAGTTTCTTCAAATACCTATATTTCATATTTCTCGCAGGTTCTGATCCCTTTTAACAAGATTGCGTTGTTGGTAAGTATTGGGAAATGTGTGAAAAACAAAATGGCGCCGTTAGTACCAATGTTGGCCATCCGCTAAAAGATCATTTTACCGCTTATTTTTATTAAAATTAAGTCAATAAAGCTATAAAAACAACACATAGCGTGGCAAAATAGAAGGCAATGACTCAATCATATGATTTCCCCGACATTTGATTAGAATTAACTCCGCGTTCGACTGACCTATGAATCAACCTTAAAAAACTTACCAACTTCTATTTTAATTGCGTCAAAAGCGTTAATATTCAATAAACATGTTATCGGTGGCGGTTACTTGAAAAAAGACAACTCAATTATTTATTAGACGATGATAACCTTCGTATCGTACGAAGCGGCGAGACAAAGCTGTGAGGTTACTGCTGATGGGTTATTGAGAGCGACGAAACTTAAAGAGGTGCGGTTAATAGGGAACACTAGCTGCGAAAAATCTGAAAAATAGGTAGGTATCTGAAGAATCTATTGCCGTTGTGCTGCAATGACCTGCCCCAGTGAGTGCGATAGGGAGAGGTGCAGCTCAGACCAATTATACAAGGTGTTGTTTTGCATCCTCGTCAAATTCATGTAGGTAACTATGCTAATGATTCTCGTCCCGAATCAATAATAAAAAAGGTTAGACAATTTTTTTTTCTTATTTACAGAAATATGTAAGCTTGAACCACCCGTGTATTAAACGCGGCCCGTCTGATCCTCGCACTATAACCACGCTTTCACACATACAAAAAATCTCAAACGTTTATTCGATAATTTCTTATTCCATACCACATTGAGCGGGTTATTCTGAAATTCTGATGAAGTTAAACAAACCAAAAAAATCAGCGTTTATTAATATTTAAATAGGTATAGTCATTTTAATTGATGATTAATGTCTTTTGTGATGACCTCCTTAATTTTGACGAAGATGCAAAACAAGACCTTGTGTAACAGAAATTTTGACCAAATCGATGTTTCGTATTCTCCTTTTTTCTCCTTGAAAACAAGGCGATTCAATTATTTTTGACATTATTTAAGAAAGAGTATGTTTAGGTTTCTATCATGTTCCTATCAATTTCGGCTGTAAAAATGGAGCATTTTATATAAATTTTGGTGGGTCACATTTTTTCTTTATTTATTAGTTGCTAAAAAAAAGGAAATGATAGGGATGTGTATACAGAAGACCTTGATTTTATGAAAAAAAATGATTGCTCTAGAGAAATTATTATTCAGGAAGAAACAAGGGGAATATATTTGTATGAAGAATGAATGAGAACAGCGCAGCTAGTATTCCTTCTTAACCCGAAAACTTAAGATTGATTTTCTTCTTTAATTTACTTTAATTTTCATACAGGTTCTCCAGGTCTGGGACCATTAGAAAATTCAGTAGTAGCCACGTAGTCTGGATTTGTGCGAGAATGATGGGACTTGAACATAGCCGGTGAAATGTAGGTGTACTGTGGATCTAAGCAATCGCATACGTCATCATCTTCTTGCCCGTGTCCTACGTTATTTGGGGTCGCCGCGTTTTTTCTTCATTCTCCTTTGTAATTCGTCACGCTATTATTTACTCCTTTTTCCTTCATATCATTTCTCATCCAATCCATCCATCTTTTCTTTGGTCTTCCCTCCCTCTCCTTTCATCAACATTTATATTCATCACTCTTTTAGTCACATGCGTTCCATCCCTCCTCATCACATGCCCTACCAAGACAGACGACTCCCTTTCATCTATTCTGTAACAGGCGCCACATTCAAACTTCCTATTAGTCGCTCGATATCTTTTCTAACTTTATCCATTTTAATCACTTACACACCCACATATCCATCTCGACATTCTCATCTCTGCTGCATGCAATCTTTTTTCATCCGTCTTGTTCGCTGCCCAGCATGAAAAAGACGGATGAAAAGAAGTAAGTATACGTAGTGTTACGTTATGTTGCCGGTTGTATTAGCTTTAGAACCGTTGGTGGTCGAGGTTTACTTCCTCTTGAGTATAGACCGCTGTTCGGCAAGCGCAGGTTAGGGTGGCTAGGTTGAGTGACGAGTTTCGCAGGATGGCTGGTAGCAACTGGTTGAGAAACCGAGAATCGAGAAAATTACTGTGAGATTGGTGAGACTTTTTCGAGAAATTTTGATTATAATTGATCCATTTGGTGGCTGGTTCGAGGTAGCGCATAAAAATGATTCTTGACAATATTACAGTGTTCCAATCACTATATAGATTGCAGAATTTATGAAGAGTTCATACAACTTTAAAGTAAACAATTAGAGAAAACAGTTTTACAATCGCGATCTATTTTATTTAGTAGTGTGAGTGACACTGTCACGGTTAAGGCAGCAAATTAATACAAGTCTTTTATCACTCGACCCCGACCCCGGCTTGTTTTGTTCAGTATTAGTGGAACACGGCTTTATCACCACAGTCGCTTGTTGCCTAATTATTATATTGAATTAACCAAACTACTTCGGTATTTATTTCTGCGGTAAACAGGGATATGCTATGCAATGCCATTTCATCATGAACCGATGAACAAATGGTTGCGTAAATCCGGCGGGGGAGAAGATCTTCTCCTTTAAGATATTCGCTATGGAATGAGCAACTGATTTTCTTTCTGACTCCAAAAACCAGGACTGTTTAAAAAGAAAAAAAAAATGCCATTCCAGTGTGTGAAAGAGACGGAACTATAGAGGACGTCTAGCACAATCTCTTTTCTCTTCCTACTCTGGAATAAGATTAAAACAATACTGCCATAAGATGCCATGATGTCTTATGGCAGTGTTGTGTACACCTGGACCATTTAAGAGTGTAACGGGGGATGCTATAGCACTGGTCGTAGCAGCTAGTCCTAGAAACCCCACTGAGCTGATGATGAGAATGAAAGGGCCTTTCGCATACAAAAGGTTTAATAAATTAAAATCCGGTAAAGAGGCATAACTTGACGTCTAATATGAAGTTCAAGATATTTTAGTGTCATAGTTTTATAACCAAAACAACTTAAATTCCTTTCTTGGTATACTTTCCTATTTTTGAAAAGTAAATACCTATCTACTTAGTACCAAAGTCCTACATACAAAGAAAAATAAAAAAAGTAACTGCCGAATAAGCTACCGAAATATGTTTATTGTTAAATCGAATTAATGTCACATCCATAATTGTTATAATTTATCGACTTGGTGATATTTATTTGTCATTGTCATGGACACTGGGTGTTTTGTAAATGTATTTTTAAAGCAAAATAAAAAAAGAAATGACGGATTGTACCACTTTAAAGATAGGAAGGTAAACTTTGCATTAAAAGAGTGTCCATGGAGTTTCTGGCCCATTCTTCTCCATAGAGTCTACGCTTTGGAATGGGTTACAGTACTTTCACAAGTTATTATGACTTGTGACTGGGACTGTAGCTTCGCTACTTTTTGTTTTTATTTTGACATTCAAAAGTGCCTGTAATGGTCTAATTGAAATAAATGCTTTGGGTTTAAGTTTTAAGTTTTGAGGTGGTCGATCGTTTCACTACACTCCTCGCTAGGGGCTCGCTAGCTTCTCATTCGTTGAGTAGGTAACATAAAATAATATACGATACGATACTGATATATTATGTATGTTTTAAGAAATAAACTGTTTTGGTAAATATAAACGATTTTTCTTTCTTACATATTACAGTTAGTTTCAAAGACGATGACGCAAGGTACATAGCATACATCAGTAGAGAAGCAATAGAACTTCAGTTCGGTACAACGGTGTACAATAATTCAGGAAATTGCCGAAATGTACCGGCGGAATGGGCCATAAAGATGATATATGGCCAAGAAATATACCAATAGTTTTATCGTATTATGGCACCGTTTCTATTTTATTCATAACACAACTAAATCATATAAACTGCTACAGGATTGTTTGCTTTCTTTCATGTTTTCGACCAAATGTCGAATTAGTTACAGGTTTTCTGGATTTGGTTCTAGTGATTTTATGGTACCTACTTTGTTTAGGAGTATAACTACGTAGGAAGAGTCTAGTGCAATGCATATTAAGACATAATAGTGTGTGTAAAGATCCCTCGGTGCTTCGGAATGCACGTTACGCCTTTGGTCCTGGTTTTCATTTATAGATCTTTGACAGTCGTTACAGGTACTCAGTGGTCCGAAAGCCTGACAACCAGTCTTACCAAAGGGTATCGTAGTACCCAGTCTTAACTGGAATGTGGAGGTCATAAAAGCAGGCGCTCCATATAAAATACTGGTATTCAGCTGCATCCGGTTAGACTGGAAGCCGACCCCAACATAGGCATATTTGGGAAAAGGCTGGGCCAGATAATGGTGTGTACTAATATCTCTAATATACAATAGATTTTTGACGAGGTCCTACTCACAATTTCAATCTGATACTGGTTTAAGATACAATGGAGTGAAATTTACCAAAGACTGTGAGATGCTCTTTTGAGGAAAGTACCACACAGAGTGACCAGTCCCAGTGCACGCATTTGTCAGTTTTCGTGTAGACGCATAACTCAAGATGAAACCAGCAAAAAAACGTTCATAAACCACTGATCTTTAAACAGTAACAATTGAATTTCCATGTTTACAGACTAACACGAGCACAGTTACACCAAACGCATGTATCATGGGCAACAAGCCCGCTCACTGGGGACACATAACTTAAAGCGAACGTGTCAGATCAAAATGCCCGCGGGCCGATGTATGCTATTCGATTTATGCCACTGTAGGGCCGGGAAAACAGCGGGAAATTTACCAACTGAAGCAAAATAACAACTTAACGCATGTTACCTCGAAGGGTTAGAAAGACGACAGCACATCAAACTACCTAAACTGTAAATTTTTTCCAATCAACCTTGAACCAAATTTTTTAACGATATTGTTGAAAATCTATAAAATCTTAGCCAATCAGTGGAACAATAAGTTCACGATACAAATGTTATTGGAGGACATAATAGAATGCCCAGTGCATATGTATCCTCAAGATAATGGTTGCCACTTCATAACGTATCGATTGTAAAAATAACTAGTGAAAACCACTGTATAAGAGGATTCGTAATGGAGGCTCATATGTGCCTTTGCACGCCGAAATGTACCGTCCATGGGAGGTATACGAACTCAGACAACCGAGGCTGGCTAGTACTAACCACACGATAAAGAAGAAGAACACATAAAATACCAGTTTATCTAATTCGTGGCTGAAGGCGTCACAGACATTCTCACTCACTTCTGCCATGTGACTCCAAACTGTAACAATAGGGGATGATCACATTTTTTTTCTTTGTCTGTCGGGGTGATTATTGAAAAGTATTGGACACGTATTTTTTCTTTGTTCACGTGGTCATAAAATTACGGCGATATATTGAGTTGAAATGGCGCATGACGTCACATGTAGGTAATTTTTATACCTACTTGTGAAGTAGTGAGCCGCCACTCTCCAACTTTAATGAGTTTTAATTAGGTAATTTTTTGATATTTTGATAAAACAAAAAATACGTGTCTAATATTTTTGTATTCCTGTCTGACGGACTAAATAGAATGTCGTTTTCTTTACCCAGTCTTCATCCCTATTCGTGTTAGTAAACTAGGAGTACTTTCCTAGGCGAGCTTATTCACAGAGTTCTACTGCTTGTTGTATTAGCTCTTCCTATATCATGATTCTTCTGCCTTTGTCCCATTCTACTTGGGGTCGTCGCTACACGTTTTCTTCTTCCATTCTCCCCTGTCAGAGGTCACGGCATTATTTACTTCTTTATCTTTGACAGCATTCCTCACACAATCCATCTTTCTTTCGGCCTTCGTCTTCCTCTCCATCCATCATCATTCGTTTCCATCACTCTTCAGTCACATGCATGTTTTAGTTCTACCTTTCAGCGGAGTTTAATAAACCTACTATTATGGCAAAAGTTGGAAGCATTAGTGTCATAATAGTTGAGCATAATTAATATTATTATAATTAGTGTCATAATAGAGAGCTGACTAATGGGATAGCAAAATTAAAACCCGGAAACTGCTCAAGTCCTTTGAAGCCATGAAAACGACGAACATAAAAGCAGGGAAATGACATCTTTGAAAACTATATTATGTTAAAAGGAATCTCTGAGGTGGGGCGTCAAAATCAGCTGGTTTTATACTTTGAGACAGTTGGTACAGTATGTCCACTTTAAGTGTGCAGTTCAAGGTGGTGTTGCTTGTCAAGAAAATTTGCATCGATATGTCAAACTTGACACCTTTATTTTAGTTTTTTTTTTTCCGCCTGTACAGATAAGTTTGTATAAGGCACAAGTCATTAGCCTTCGACAACTTGTGCCTGTTTTCACTAAGACTGAGAGACGAATGCCTAAATATGATCGCTCTGTTAGAATTTAAGCTCTAAACGTCCGAGTCTAGCGTTTAAAGTCCAACATTGTGCATTGTTTAGGTGTCCTTAGTGAAAACGGTCGTTATTAAGTTATAACTTGAGAGTTTTGTCGTAAAATTTCTGCCTTTGTAGGACATAAGTAACTTAATGCTAGTAAGAAGAGCCGCAACTATTGACTGCCGAATTAATGAAGTCGTTAACATTGAGAGGTATACATTGTACTTACGTATACAAGTGCTAGCAGCCCGCCCGGCTTCGCACGGGTAGCACTAATGTGTAGACGCGTGACTTCTAGTGGATGCCCAAGCATCCCTCATCTAGCATCAGTATCTAGCTAGGAATCACCCTATTGTATGCTCCCATCATCTTTGGTCGCTAGGAACCGTCATTTGCTATAGCGAGACACAGGGGGAATGCTATCGCACGCGGCAGCATCGACGGTGCGTTCAGCAGCACGTTTTGTTTCTCGCAAAAGGATAGGAGTATGGCCAAGTGCGATTCCTTGCCGTACCATCAAATCAAATCAAATCATTTATTCGCATCGAATGTAGGTAATATACAATAATGTTGTTATAAAATATAGTGAGCCGGGTAGCGAATTTACAAAGGCTATACTATTTGAGTCACGACCACCACGTACCAGACTCTAATAGATGAGCTTTTGTTTATGCACATTACTCGCCAAAACCTAATCTATCTCAGTAAAAAAATTGACTCAAATGGATTAGCTTTTGGCCTAGATATTTTCAAAGAAAATGCACGAACAAAACCTAGTACTGTATCATACGTATCCAGGAGAATTTGGATGCAAGAGTGAGCGAAGCGAGCTCTGGACTTGGGGCACCCCGACTCGGACAGGTTAGGTTCGAAGGGGATGGCGGGGTGTAGTGAGCGAGCGGAGCGAGTGAACTAAGACCCCGACTTCCCCTTCGTGTTAGGTTACTGTTAACCCTGCAGACAAAAATAGGAGCCCCGCGTAGCGGGGCTACGTCGACTATGCTTTATAAGCGAATATAAAATGTTTTGAGGTTAGGTTACAATAATTGGTTTTTCTCAAGAGTGCATTACCTTTTAACGGGAGTGGTCCCAGGGGAGAAAGGGTACAACCACCTCACCCCCCTTCCGCCTGCCGAAGAATTCTAGATTTTTACAAAATAATAACATATTCCATGTAATTATCCGCCTATTATTGAAGCTAACGATCGGTAAATATCGGTATCAAATTGAATAGCATTTGTTGCTGCAATGTTAGAAGGAATTTGTCTAACAAAGTCTACGCGATTTCGGTCAATTTCTGTACTAGAATGGATTAGGATTTTGGCAAGTTTTTGTCAAACAAAAGCTAAGCCAGTTCAGTTTGCACTTTCACTCTAATGGTATAGCCTTTGTAAATACGCAGCCGGGTACATTCTGCCTGAGTTTTGGCATGCAAAATTTAACAAATAATGTCAGTATCATTAAAAAAAGTAGATTTCAAATAATGTCAATAATATTAAATTGCTGGAATGTTATACTCAGGATCATAATAGAAAAATAAAACAAATAAGATAATCACATTACGAATAACAGAATTTATGTATCAAAAAAATAAAAGGGTAAAATAATGAAATAGAAAATTAGATGTAACAACTATAGTTCTGTTGAAATGTCACACATACGGTCATTCAAAAAATCACTTATTGAATAATAACACTCCAGACAATATAGTCTAGTGTTCACCCATCCACAGGCCGTCCCCGGCTAACGGTGCTAAACTTGAAAAACCGGCCAAGTGCGTGTCGGACTCGCGCGCGAATGGTTTCGTACCATTCATTATTTATAAAAACGAGCAAAGAGTCACTTTTTTGTATGGGAGTCCCCTTAAATATTTATTTTATTCTGTTTTTATTAATTATTATTGTTGTTATAGCATCAACAGAAATACATAATCTGTAGAAGTTTCAACTGGCCACCTAACACGGTTCATGAGATACAGTCTGGTGACAGACGGACGGACTGACAGCGAAGTCTCAGTAATAGGGTCAGTTTGACCCTTTGAGTACGGAACCCTAAAAAGGACCTCTGCAGCTGTAATTATTATGTCACGGGCTCCAAAAGTATTGCCTAGATACAAGATCTTAAACAAACTCATACCTCAAGTAGTTGCGTTTGTAGTAGATAACATTATCATTAGGAGCGGATGCAGCGGTCCGAATGGATCTGTGTTACGATAACCTCTTGCGCGATGTCGAATACGAAATTATGATAAGTTGCCAGTAACCAACAGCTCCTTTGACATCACTGCGCCCGCATTTCGCTGTGTTATGCACGATTGCACCAAATATAGTGATTTATTTATAAACGCCGCCGGTTAAAGTATAAAACTTTGGTCAAGGTGGAAGCGGCAGGGTCAAATTTTCTTACGTTTTTGAAGTGAAACTTCTTATGCGACATCCAACAAGTTTAACGCTACCATGGAGGGGGAATATTTTCTAAAACTTACTAAGAGATGGCAGTATTACAAGATTTGTGACTACGTAGTTCTACTAGGTACGCAAGATGGCGTGCAAACAGTCATGCATTCGACTCTTCGGTGTGACCAGCCTTCGCTCAATTTCCATGATTAGAATAACCTCGATAAACTTATAATATGTAATAATTATGTAATAAAAATAATACAACAAGAAAACAACAAAATATTATTTAGAAGCTCAATAAAATAATGAGAGTGAATGCGTGGCACTCGAACTCATGCGTGTAGTATTACGAAGTTTCACTTCTTCCGCGCGGAGGGACTCCACGCACTATTTTTTTTACAATTTGCCGGCCAATGTCAAGTTGTATGTTGATTAAATAATAACAGACACTCGGATCAATGTTCAGATTAAGCCGTGTTTGCCTAGGTTGGTCTGTGGATGGGTGATCACCCGTTAATACAGAATTTCCTCCGTGCCTCAGAAAGCACGTTAAGTCAAAGATCTACAAATGACAGCCGGGACCAACGGCTCAACGTGTTTCCTCGACCGATCCACAGACCAACCTTGGCAAGCGCGGCGTAACCTTAAAGATCGACCCGTGCGGCTGTTATTATTTAGCCACGAGACAGTTCAAGCTGTTAATAAAACATAAACGGTTCTAGCTCACTCTCACACTCACCCATCCCGACAAATTTAATTGGACAATAAAACAGCGCTGGTAATGATTTGTGCATCGGATCGATAACACAGTGTTAATTATTATTCACGCTCATTGAATCACAGCTGTGCGTTATCTCGTCCATTCAGTTGTCCATTCACAGCATCCATGCGACCTAAATAATGTGCGATCGCGTAAACAATCTGTGGAGATTAGATGCTGTGTGATGGATGAGGTTTTGAGTCTGGAGAATACGTAGGCGGTGACCTGATAATTATGAGTTTAAAGTTGTGTTTAGGGTCACCGGATATTGATAGATAGGTACTTTAGTAAGTGTCTGTATGGATGTGAACGTGTCTGCAATTTCTGTGAACCGGTTCGCCCTTAGTTCAAACACGATGTTCAGTTTACTAATTTGTCCTGAGCTCGTCTTGTAGGTATAGTCTCGCTGTCCCCACTTCTGGTAAAATGTTTCCCGTTATCCCCACTGCTCGTTTTCGGATGACGGTCCTCCCAAGCGTTGGTAACGTAAAGGAAGTTGACTATGATAAGCGCCCCTGTACCTACTTTGTCTATGTTTTCCACACATCACGGTATTTTTCCTCCTGTGTTCTCAGCTTTACAAAAAAAAAACACGCAAATCTGGGAAAATATGTATCTTGTTGGCCAGACAATATAATATATTGGTTCCGTGCACGTTGTTATGTGCGATCTGCAGCGCGGATTCACTTGCAATACCTTCTGCAATCCTGCATACTGCATGATATTAGTATTAATAATGATTAGGTAATGTATTTCCAATTTCACCAATCTCCATCATCTGCCTAGCCATTTCCACTAGGGACGTATGTAGGGATCAGTATTTTACTTATATACGGAGTTATATTTTTAAATGGGCGTGGATGGCCAAATCCGAAACTATGAAGAATAGCAAAAAATACTCAAAGGATTCTCTAGCTGAACTTTGATGAAAACTAATACCTCATCATTATATTTTTGGAAAAATGCTAGCCAGGAATCAAACCCGTTGTTTTTGCAAAGAAAACCACACACTTCATTATTATCCCATTCGATGGTGTCACTAAAAGGGATAAAATTATGGGAAGTAATAATATGCGGCGAATTCGCGATTATCTATCTGACCTCCACAACACAACCCAGTTACCAAATTGTTGCGACTAAATCGAATAAGAAGCACATGCAATATAAAAATTACATTTAATCATCGCACTCAGTGAACATTGCGTGCCAATTAGCATTCGAAGCACAAAAGAAACAACAGTTTCTCAACAACTGAAAAGTTGATTAGTAATAAAAAAATAAAATAAAAAACCAGTATGTTTTCATTACCAGTTGCTCGAAGTGTGAAATAATGAAATAATTACATTCTTTAAGGCAGTTAATAACACGATGCCCTTTAAGAGAAAAAAGTCATCGATACGATTAATAAACACGAAAATATTACTTCATTGCGTTCTCAAAATAAATGTAAAGAGACGATTTTTTATTTATCGAACGTCATTTGTGGTTGATAAAAGGGAGAGAGCAGAACGAAAACGTTATTAGTGTAAAAGAGATGGGAGAAATGCCTTAAAAAAATATCGGGAACAACTGAAAACGATCAAGGAAAGGTGTCAAACATTTGTAATGGAAAAAGATGGGGATATACAATAAGCTGTTGTTAGAAAGGGATGGGTGAAGTGAAAGATGCGTGTGGAGGAAATTTACATTTTATCTTTATAAATCTTGTTGTTAATTGAGAAGAGTGTAAATGTTTTGCGTACACGTGTTAATTAAGGATTGATTAATGAAGACCTGCTACTGCTACTGTCCCTTTTATCGATAAAATCTTATGAAATATCGAACAGGGTGCCAATTAAAAATAACTTGCGAAATAGGCAATAACAATACTATTAAATTTTTCCCTTACATTATTTATTGTCAGACCTATTACTGTAAAATTGAGCGTTTTAAATGTCACCGCAGCTCAATTTATTATTGTAATACCAACATATGTAGTTATACCAATTTATTTTTCGATATTTTCATGATTGCTTTTTCGCGTTTTTTGTTTATTTCTGAAAATGATAGTGTGGCTTCTTTACGAAAAAAATCACATTTAATGAAAAGAATAATAAAATGCTTTTTGTCACAGAAACAGAAAAATTAAAGAGGGAGAGAGAGAGGCGATTTTACAAATGTATTGCAAATTTTCCAATCGTACCTCAAAAATGTAGGGAGGTGACTGCTGAGATGGGGAGTACTAGGAAAGTATGAAGAAGACGACATGCTGCGCCGACCCCAAACAAATTGGGATAAGGGCAGTGGAGAATGATGATGACCTCAAAAATGAAGAGGGCTGGGGGGTTACTATGACGCTTAAAACATTATTGTTCCATTCCCATTCCAGAGTGGGAAAGAGATGGAGCTAGACGACCTGTATAGCTCCGTCTCTTTTTCACTCTGGAATAAGAATGGAACAATAATGTTTTAAGACGTCATGGTACGCCACCAGGTCAAATAAAATTTCTATTATTTTATTTAAGCAAGTTAAGAAGTGATAGTCCAGTGCTCTAGGGCAGTCCCTATTTAATTTGGGTTCGATCTTGAGACCTATGACTTAACAGTTTAAGTCATATAAGCCAAATTACACGATAAAGGATAGTTTTTACAAAAGCTTGTCGCGTATAGTTTATATAGCCTAGGACGTGACTCTGCCTAAAGGAGTCTACACACCAAACCCGCCGACCCGCCGACACAGCCCGGCGGCTTGGTGTCGGCGACTTTGCTTTGGTTTGGGTTTGGGTCGCCGACACCAAGCCGGCTGTGTCGGCGGGTCGGCGGGTTTGGTATGTAGACTCCTTTACTCTTCGGAGATTACAGGATTGATATTATGTTATGTTTTTATTTCAGTTTGTAACTTGGTTTCTAATCTAAAACACAAAAATAAATCATATTCAAACACATTTAATTAAAAACTCTTATCATCACAAACGATCCGTCGATAGTCAAAACTTCCGATGCACCAATACAAGCGACCTCGAAACTCTTTTACAAAAATCCAACCGTAGCCCGTATAAAATAAGTTCTCATTCACTTTGCAGCCGGCAATGCACTATCAAGCCCTATTTAAGAAGCTTGCAGCTTCCGTTCCAATAACTTAAAGACCCTTTACAACATGATAAACGAACGGTTTGTTTTGATCAGCAATCGCACCTACATTTAATTTTATTTATTAGTCGCAAAATTATTGCTTCATTTAGGATGCTAACTAATATTATAAATGCGAAAGTAAGTTTGTTTGTTACGCTTTCACGCGAAAACTACTCAACCGATCATCATGAAACTTTGTACACATATTCTTGGAGGTATTAGAAGTAACATAGGCTATTATAACATATCATCACGCTACGACCAATAGGAGCGGAGCAGCAATGAAAAATATTGCGAAAACGGGGAAAATGTGACGCAGACGAAGTTGCGCGGGACAGCTAGTCTTGAATATTCATGTTGTTATGTGAAGATGCTAAATATTACATGAATAAATTTGGTTTATTAATGAATTGTGCAAGCCTACATAAGTTCTTATTTATGAAACTAAACAAGAACAACTAAAACTAAACGTAACTACATACGTATGCTGATATATTTAGCTGTTTTAATTTAAGTCATCATCTGCCTAGCCTTTTCCCACCCATATTGGGATCGTGTTCCAGTCTAGCCAGATGCAGCTAAATACCAGTATTTTACATGGCGCGACTGCCTATCTGACCTCCACAACCCAGTCAGTACTGGGTAATACGATACCCCTTGGTAAGACTGGATGACAGACTTTCGGACCATTGGCAACCTGTAACGACTGTCAAAGATCTACAAATGACAGTTAGGACCAACGGCTTAACGTGCTTTCCGAAGGAGGGAGGTAACTGGGTATGTAATGTATCACCTATCCAGAGACCAACTAAGGTAAGACCAGCATAATATGAAGGTAGATCCGGGCGGCTGTTATTATTTAGTCATCATCATCATTTCAGTCGAAAGACATCCACTGCTGGACATACGCCTCCCCCAAGTGACGCCACATTGACCGGTCCCGCGCGCCTCGGGCCATCCAGCGGGTCCCCGCAACCTTCACCAGGTCATCGGACCACTTAGTGGGTGCCCTTCCAACGTATCATCTTCTGGTTCGCGGTCGCCTTTCCAGTACTTTTTGGCCCCATCGCCCATCCGTTCTGCGAGCAATGTGCCCTGCCCGCTGTCACTTAAGTTTGGCAATTCTTCGGACTACGTTGGTAACAAGGTTACTGACGTAGCCCGAAGAATTCTCTCCCGAAGAAGTTCTCTTGCGGATGTCCTCATTTCTGATTCGATAACGCAAGGAAACTCCGAGCATAGCCCTCTCCATTGCCCTTTGAACTACAAATCATTATACATGAAAACCTGCTCAGGGAAATTCCCTAATGACTCTGCCCTGGAGTGTAACTGGATGCTGATCCACAAACGATGCAGCACTCAATATCGTGTCCTGCTTTTTGTACATTACAGGAACTGATAGACGGTATAGAGGGCGCCAAACTAGTGGCTCGGTTCTGGGCCGTCACAATTTAGATTGCCATCGACACGCTCAGAAGATTATACATTCATTTACTCGCCACACATTCGTTTTTATTTCCCTATTCCTTACAATACCAGTTCTCACTCGATCCCGTCTCCCCTGGAATGACAAAGGAATGCCAGCATCCAATCTAACAGAACGCCTCATTTAATACGGACCAAATAAGTTTTGAATCAATTTGTCGAATTGGGAGAAGACATCTCATCTTATTGTGATTGTGGTGGTAGTGTGACCATGGGTTTAGGTTTCAGGTAGATAAGTCTATCCTAAATGGTAAAGCAAATTTGGGACATATCGTCGTCAATAATGAAATGGAAGAAACCCTGCAAAAACTTTATAAATTCGTCAGTAAAAGTTGTGCATAAATAACACGAACCGAATATATGGTTCTTAGTCAGATTATACGCCCATCGAGTGATAGGTTTACCTAGTAGAAACCGTAAAAAAAATAAGTACAATTTTTATTATTTAATTAACGCGCATAACAAAAGTGAATTTGCGGAACCCTCGGTGGGCGAGTCCGACTCGGTCTTGTCCGATTTTTTATTAACAATATGGTCGGTTCTTAGTCAGATTACTCGCCCACCGAGTGATAGGTTTACCTAGTAGAAATTATCAATCGACGTCGACTAATCCAATCTACCATCGATCGATGGCATCGATCACACACCAACACCCTTATAAATAAAATTAAATACTTCTATTCTAACATTATTCTTTCAACAAGGTTGCTGGCTGTTTATTTTAAAATTGAACCTTCCAAAATACACAAATTACTGTCCCAATTTACAAATCGCTCTATTAATCATCAAAATCCTACGCAGGTGTGAAGTTCATTTAAGGCCATGTATATATGGTGTTCCTACAATCAAGGACGTCGGTGACCCCATGCAGAGCGCAGGATCAGTCACGACGGGGCACCGACTCTTGCGCACATTAATTAATAGTTTTCAACACAACCGCCGCCGTGCTAAATACATGGAATTGATATACCCCTCAGGGAGTCTGTAACTGCCTTAATTGTACACCAATGATTATATGTTTTTTTTTACATTAATTTGATTTTTTGTGATTGACATTTTTGTAATGATGAGTAAAGTTTTTTGTTGTTGGTCAGGGAATTTGTGCTACTGGAATTTCTTGGTCTAACTTTGTGAATAACGAAATATCTTTGTGCAAAACTATTTAATTTGGCTTTCAGAGCAAAGGCAAACTATTGCAGGGTGTATATCAAGATTCGAAAATTTTGTCAATAAAGTTGTGTACTGTACTCACGACAGCCAACCAAGCTATGCAAAAGTAAATTAAGCGGATCGCCTATTGTAAGGAAGCTCATACAAAGCGAGGTCAGGTTATACTGAATATGTATAGTTTCATGTCTCGCCGTGAGCCTTTGTCTACATTTTCAACAGCAAATATAATATTAAATGTTTCATTTGACTCTATACAGGTGCAGTGCATTTTTATGTTAGTACAGTCGTGACGGTTTTACAATCCACTTTTCTTATATCGAATATCATGAAGTCGAATATGGTTACGTCGACCTTCGATTAGCTAGCTACCTATCTATGTACACTTAAGTAAAAAAGTACCAGTTGTGCAACAATATCAAAAGTACCAATAGTAAGCACTACAGCTAGCAGTTACCGCTACTAACAGAAACAATAACAATATAGTAAACATTTCAATACTACCCACATTCAAGCAGCAATTTCGTGAGTATTCGTAAGTCTTCGTGCGCATTCGGGATCCTGCGATGCACCTGACTCCTCAACAAGAAAATTCTATCAGCGACTTCGAAGGAATGCGCGTGACCAATCGGACGAAGCGTCTATCGACATCGATACCATAAAAAATCGACGGAAATGATCGAACCACGACAAATGCGAATGCCCCTCAAAATTGAATAAGTCGATACGATATCACCAAAGTTAGAATTGAAAGACGATTCACTGAAAAAAAAACTACGATCGATTTACTGCTTCGGTTGGCTGTGAAAATAGGGTTGCGACGATTTATCGATAGTCGATCAAATAAATGCTGTCAGATTCATTCAATTATTTTTATACGTCTTTCTCAATATACATATTGAGTAAGTGTTTAGTTTGCTTAGAATCGATATTTAACTTAATAGTTAAGTTTTTAGAACCCTAGTTCTTTCAAACTTTTTGATTTCTGTAAACCCAACTTTTTGTAACTTTCTGCAAAGTGACATTTTAACTACGACTATGATTTTGAATTGAATGGGATAGTCGTGATATATTCCGGTCTTTACGTTTGGTTCCCGTTTATAACTAACTGATAAGATGAGACACTGACTACTGTGATAAGACATTCCGAAATAGTAGAAGCTAGCTCTACATGTCGATATCGATTAGTATCGTTGGTCCAACGATGCACAGCACTTGGTTCGGTTGAGAATGTCATTTGGAAACGGTAGCCACCGTCCCAGCGGGGGGCGGTGCCTCGTTCGCCATCTTTATTTTTATTATTTTTTTAGCCCTTGTTTATCCAGTCCGGGGCGTCGCGGCTCACTGGCCGGAGCAATCAATAAAATGCTGTGACCGTAAAACCACGCCGGAATTAAATACAACGCTCCGGCCATTGTAGCCAGATATCACCCGTCACGCAACCGATACCACTGACGTAATTAAAAAAATTGAAATAAAAACATCAACAATTAACTGGAAACTCAGAATGGGTGCAGTCAGTCAGTCACCTTAATTTACGCTCAATAATTTGTTTGATTATTACGAGTGATCGACTTTCCGCTAAAAGTGGGGGAACTGGTTCTGTAAATACGCCTAATCCGCAAAAGAACAATCCAATTTGGCTTACTTCGAGTCGCTCTCGGGGGACGAAGCGCAAAAAATGCTTAATAGAGAATTATAACAAACACCGGCCGCCGGTGGCAATTTCACACTTTATTAATGCAAGTATTACGGCTAATTCCATCGGTTGACACGTGCCGAATTTGCTGTTCCCATAAAACCTCGGCCTCCCCTCGCACGACACCAAAAAAGAACACCAAACCATTCAACTTTCTATCTTGCCCCTATACATGTAGAAATGATGTTCGCATGTAAACAAATAAAATAAATAAAAACACAGCTCAAACAAACAGCTCAACAAATATGCATTTTAATTCAAAGAATTAAGGAACAAAGTGCCTTGCAGATTAACGAAATACACTTTTGCACAAAACCGATTTCAGTTCCCTCCGATTTTTGACAGCTCGGCGATGGCGATTCATAGATAAAGTTGTGCGCACAGAATCCGCGGACCATAGATCACAGAGTAATGCGGTCACGCTCTATGGTATTAAGTGTCAGTTATCGTCTCCACGGGGCTTAGTGTGCACGAGTATAATACATTTTTATGTTTGTACGCTCCCCTTGTTGTAATATAACAACATGAAGTGAGGTTTACTCGGATTGAATACGGCATTATAATGAAATGATTCATATTTAAGTGAGTCCTCCCCTTCGTCTGTTGTAATTTGATGGTGTCGGGGATCGGAAGCAATGTTTCTTATTAAAGTGGTGTTATGACTGTCGTTTTTATTGCATTGTATGGGTTCTTTTTGCTGTTATATTTTAATATATTGTGTAATGATTTACACTTCATTGTGTTTCGCATAACACCTTTTTTTTTTTATAAGCCTCTCTTATTGTGTCCCACTGCTGGGCAAAGGCCTCCCCTTTCTCCTTCCAAACCTCTCTATCTTGTGCGATATCTGGCCATGATCGCCCGGCAAACAAGATCAGATCGTCACACCACCTTCGCCGCGGTCTACCACGACGGCGATTTCCTCCGTCAGGCGTCCAGTGAGTGACGATATTTGCCCATCTCTCCGGGTGCACTCGCGCTACGTGACGCATAACACCTGACTTTACGAAAACGTGTGTTTACACAGCCTAAGATTTTTTGAGCTGTATTTGGTATGACATTCTAAAGACTTTTTTGTATCGGTTCAAAATAGTTTAATGGCCTCGCAATAATATAAAAAAAAAAAAAAAAAAACATTTAAAAAATCAATAGTAAACTCGAATCCGGCACATCGGTTGTGTAAGTTTCCCAGACTCCAAATAATCCGGGATGATCCGATGCCGAAGATAACACGATAACCGTCCGGTAATAGTCCAAATATCTCCGTAATGTGTATGTAATGAGACGGCACGCGCCGATCGCGTGTGTTTGCTCCGAGGGACGAACCAGGCTTAGCACTTTCGTCGGTGACTGTACAGTCCCCAGCTCCCTTTTCGCTGATTGATCCGAAAGATAAGTTTGTTGGTATCAGATAGTCGTAAATTAGACAAAAGGATTAGTGGCGCAGCTTGCATAATGGTGTAAAATAACTATTTATTATTGAGCAGTGATTTGTCAAGGAAGTTTGGATTAGGCAATGATTTGTTTGTTTGTAGAGTTGGTGGTGGTGACAATTGCATTCGGGTTTTAGAAACGATACCTTGTTTTAGATCAAAAGTTAGGCAATTCCTCAGACGTTAATGGCTCTGGCATTCAAAATTAAATTTATTTCTGGCATTCAATATTATTTTCAGTGTCCTAGTAAACCTTCTGCAATATTTCTTTCTCATCTTTGTTAAGTATCTTCACAAAACTAAATTACTAACATTCCTTCTTTACAACATCACGTCTTATAATCCCCGAAGGGTTAGGCAAAGCGCGGGCCTATGGACGGTGAGTAATGGGCTAGCTCACCGTCCGTCCGTCTCATGACGACAGGCAGGGCCGCGCCGACCCCCCTAAGCGCCTGTGTGCGAAACCTATGAAGCGCCTCTTTTTTTTCACGAATCGTCATGTTTCAACTTATTTTTTATTATTATTTATTAATTTTGATCTAAATAAATGTTCTCCGGTTTTATATACTTAGATAATATTCTCTAAATAGGTAAAACCAGTTCGCTTCCCCTTGCCAATTACTGCGAAAAATAAAACACGAATTAAATTTTTACATACTTCAATTATGATGTTATTCCAATTGTATAATTAGATATTAATAATAAAATCGCTGATTTTTTTTCTAATAATACTAATTTAACTATTTCGTAGGTATGCTATTAAAAAAAAAACACGTGTGTAAGAATGTAAACATAGGTACTTAATTTATATTATTTCCACTCTTCTCGCTTTTCAGTTTGAGAAATCCTTAATAGTTTCGTGTGTGTCTATACATAGTCTAACATGGTTATATGGGCTCCTCTATGGATATTGTTGCTATAATCTTTCCTGGCTCATTGTGGAGCGCAGGTAATTTTTTACAAGTTTTAATTTAGAAAAGGACCTTTCCGCGCTTGCTACGGTAAAAGGCATAGTTAGCAAAATTCGTAATGCTATAGTGATGTTAGGGCATACAGCTGTCAAATTGTTTAATTATACAAATTCGAGAATTTTCACCACATGATTATTTAATTTTTTGAAAAAAGACTGACATGACATAATTACTTCACACAAATCATCGGCGTTAATATCTAATGAATGCATTTGCTGAAAGTTTTTCCTGCAAAAGATGACAGTTACTTGCTAGAAAATTAAATAAAAAGGACATACCACTACATGAAGGGTTTTTTGAATCAGATTTTATAACACCTTCATCGTAAAATATTTATATATTCCAGTTGTATTTTTATCACACATATTTTTCCTTATTAAATTCTGGTAACCAGATAATTTCTCTTTTTTTTTATCTTGAGTACTATATATCACTCATCTTGAAAACACGTTAAAACAATCATTAACACCCAAAGGACCCAAACTATATAATTGTTTTTAGCGTTAGAACTTATTCTTATTATAAAAAATCAATGCGCACCTTGCACACACTTTCGATTGAATGATTGTTTAATTGTTTTGGCTCTCAAAGTCGGGGAATCCCCGTGACCCTACCCCGCTTGCGTCGCACGCATCGCATCGGGTTGCGTTCTTAAACACATTCAAACAAACTCACGGCGGGCGCGGCGGTTCTTTTGATTTTAACGCTGAGCTCCTTCGATCAACTGAGCTCGTAACTAATGTAAACTAAAACCCAAAGCGTAAAATTAAACCACAAACGTAAATATTATTTTGCGAGACTTGTACAATAAGCGCAATATAAGTTTTGTTATTTACAAGGCATATGTTGCGCCTATTGTACCTACTTACTTATTGATACTCCACTAAAAAAAATATTTTGTGTAGTATTACAAAAATAATTTCGATGGCGCGGGCGCCCCTATTGTCTTGGCGCCTGTGTGCGCCGCACACTTCGCACACAGGGGCGGCGCGGCCCTGACGACAGGCCGTATCCGTGTGGGCCGATGCCTGCCAGGGCTGCGGGACTGTTCGAAAGAGATACCGTGGCCCCGGAACACAAAGGGCTAAGAAAGAACATGGATGGGTTTTAGTCAGTACTAGTCCGCTCCGCCCGGAGCGAGAAGAGTCATTTGATGATTTCCCATTCGAAAAAAAAAAAAGGATTAGGCAGAGGTGTACCAAATAGAACACCCACATTTAACCAGTTATGTTTAAGTCCCTTGTAAAAGGGGCAAGTCTATTGCCATCAACCGAGCACAAATCCTTTGCTGCTACTGAGAAATTCCCGATGAAAAAACCCAATAACACTTTGACCAACCCAGGAATCGAACCCAGAACCTCATGCTCCTTCTTAACAAACAATAAAATCACTTGAAAACTTTTATGACATTTTAAACTGTAATCAAATTGAATGAGTATAGTAACAACTATTCATGTGTTAAGTTACACAAACCAAGTTGTAGGTACCTTACGTGGCTCGACAGTAACCCGAAGTGTTACTAGCTCACGAGATGGCGTTGTATCAACCGGAGACAGATTGGGCGCGATGTTTATACGAGTAGTACATGACTAGACGAAATACTGGGCCGGTCTATGTGGCAGTGTAGCACGAACTTTAATAAGTATTTTCAAGGATCTAAAAGCTCACCAGTCTTCATCTGCCTAGCCTTTTCTCAACTATGTTTGTGTCGGCTCCCAGTCTCACCAGATGCAGCCGAATATCAGTGTTTTTTACGGGAACTATATTTTCTATCACCTGTCAGTTGTGACTGGTCATCTCTTAGCAAGTTGTATCACCTAATAAATAGATCTATCGCCACGAAATATTTTCGTTCTCAGATAAACAAAAATTGTTCCCAGGTATGAATTATCAGTAAAATAAGAGATCGATAACCAATAAAATTATATTGCATTACATGAATATAAACTTCGTTCTTATAATAACAGTTTTGTTACTTAAATAATAGCTCTGTGCTCAGAATGGTAGATCTGTCACCAAATAAATAGATCAGTTCCTTAGAGACATAGGGCACATCAACTCGGACAGGTTAGGTTCGAAGGGGATGGCGGGGTCTAGTTAGCGAGCGGAGCGAGCGAACTAAGACCCCGACATCCCCTTCGTGTTAGGTTACTTTAAACCCTGCAGAGAGAAATAGGAGCCCCGCGTAGCGGGGCTCCGTCGATTACTATTTGAACTTAGTGCAATTTTCTAGTAACATAATATGATTTATTGGTGATCTCTTTAAATTAGTTTGCTTAAATACTTATTAGGACACACCTATTATAATACATACAAAAACATTTATTTGGTACTAGACCTTATATCTCAGGATTTTAGGTGATTTATTGTGGAACTGATTTTGCATTGTTTGGTGACTACATTTTGGTGACAGATCTACTATTTTGAGGACAAACCCTATTATTTAAGAAAAACAAAACTAATTAAATTGGTGATAGCTTAAATGATACCCGTTTTTTACATAGAGCTACTGCCTACTTGCCCCCGTATTCACAAATGCTCGGATTCGATTTCGAATTGGAAATTCGTATGTCTATCTCGCTCGCTTTTGTTATTCCAAAATAAGATAGACATACGACTTATCGTATCGAAATCGAATCCGAGCATTGACCGAATAAGGGGGCTAACCTCCACAGGTCCACAACTCAGTAGTAGTACAGGGTAATACGGGGCACTATCTGCCATACTGACAAAGATCTACAAATGACAGCCGGGACCAACTGCTTAACGTGATTTCCGAGGCACGGAGGAAACAGAATAACCTAGGCAACGCTGCTTTACCTGAAGATTGGGCGAGCGGCTGTTATTATCTAGCCACAGTCGTTACAAGTAGTCAGTGGTCCGAAAATCTGACTACCAGTCTTACCAGGGAACATCGTATTACCCAGTACTAACTGGATTGTGGTGGTCGGATAGGCAGTCACTCCATGTCATCATCATCATCATCCTATGGCAACTGCTGGGACACAGGCCTCCTCTCCATGAGAGGGAGAGGGAGTGGGCTGTAACCCACCACGCGGGCTAAGTGCGGGTTGGTAGTAGTTACATGTCTTCGAATTTTTAGTTCTAAGACATGCCGGTTTCCTCACGATGTTTTCTTTGACCGTTTTAGAGGGCAGCGGTGATGAAATAAATTGCACAAAGTAATGTAGTATTATAAGTAGTAAGTAGTATTATATAATTGCATAGCACATGTGTGAGTACCATGTACTGTAAAGCCACCATTTAATGAGTACCTACATCTTTCATTGACGCGAAATTACCCTGGTGGTTGAGTGAATGTCATGCTCACTTAAATGTCACGCTGATGGTGGCGGGTGTGTCGGGTCGTTTAGTTCCCTTCAAAATGGTTGAGTTGAATGATGGCTGATACATGCGTCATGTTCGTGAACGGGCGCTGTCAGTTGTGACTGGTCATCTCTTAGCTGCCACGGTTTATTTTAATTACTTTTTTTTTTAATTACTGATTTAATCTTTTACTCTGGACGCTCTTAACTTGCCCGTATTTCTACATTGTTCTCACATATTTGTAATTTTTAACATGAATGATGTAACCAAGATTTTGTAACATATTTTGATTTAAAAGAGTGTCCATGGGTTTCTTGCCCGTTCTTCTCCATAGAGATCTACGCTACGGAATGGGCAACTACAGTACTTTCACAAGTTATTATGCCTTGTGACTGGGACTGTAGCTTCGCGTTTTATTTTGTTTTTTTGACTTTCAAAAGTGCCTGTAATGGTCTAATTGAAATAAATGCTTTGACTTTGACTTTGACTTTGAATGCTCCTGCCTTGGTTCAATCCCACAAGTTACTGCTCGTAATTCGGGGCTGCCACCACTGTGCCACCGCTGCTCTCACTACATGTACAATTCTGAAATTCCGCTCCATGCGGTTAGACTGGAAGCCGACGCAAACATACCTGGGAAAAGACTAGACTAGAGAGTTGATGAAGGGAAAACTACACAACGTTTTTGCCACCATTTCAATATGAGGTCTGCTATTGTTTGTTGAATACGGAAAAGTCTTCTTTGAATTATTACCGTACAGCTCAAGCATAAGCCCGCCCCAAAACATTGATACAGCCGGATCGGCTTACTAAAACGTAAGCGTCCTAAGCGGAACGTGCGTTCAATACATTTTATGAGCGGCGTGACCTGAGATCTGCTAGATTTGTGGCTGGTTCTATGTTAGCATACTGCAGGTTTACAGTTTACGCGGTAAAATGGATTGATTGGTTGATTTTATTGTTAGTTTTAATCATATATATTAGATAGGGGCAGAAAACACAAACCTTCGCTGGCTCGGTTTGTGCCCCGAAAGGGACAAACATTTAAGACAAATCTTTTTCGTTATTTTTTTTTTTCTTTTTTTTCTCGTTAATTCATCTAATATATGTACTTATTACTTACATTTTAGAATATTTTTAGAAACAAAATTATATAAAAATAATTTACAAATATAAAAAATGCTAGCCCACCGGTAACGGAAATATAGTCCAAGCTACCGGCGGTCAGGGCTACAGAGAAAGGAACCTCCTAACAATATGAGCCCAGGAGTACCGCTTTTTGAATCTATTGGCTGACTAACTTATCCGTATCGTATTATTCATGTGAATATACACGGTGTAAATCACCTCATCACGAAGCCGTCAACCAAGCATTCTCTACATGAAACTAAGTAACTTTTCGCAAAAATTATTGCTGGGAAACGACTTTTTTTTGGGTTTGTAAAATCATGTCTTGTGGTAGAACTCAATGTAACGCACTCAAAACATTGTGCTGATGGACGGATTGAATAGTTCGGGGGTCGTGGAGGTGTTTAAAGTAAAAATCTTACATTAAAAAATTGTATTTAAAAAAAATACTTGTCAAAAAGTTGGAACTTTGACCCCCTAATATCTCCGTAACTAGAAGGTTCCCAGGTATGGTGTAGAATAAAAAAATGATCGTAATGACAGGGAGAACCAGTGCCTTTCGGCTTCGTTAAGAGGTGTTTTACACCCTTTATATTACACTCCCAATCAAATCCTATGTGTGTGCGTTAAGAGCGTTTACGCCTTACGACATCTAACACAAACTTTCAAGTCCTTATTTTCCGAAATGACTGATTTTAATTTAACTTCATACGTATAAGCAGGATAAATAGGTCTAAAAAGTTACTAAAAACATCGAGGCATGGAGGAAACTCGATATGTAATAGGTGGTCACCCATCTATGGTACAACCTAGGTAAGCACGGCTTAACCTATACACTGACCCGAGCGAATTTTCTTAATTAGCCCAAGCTCCTTACTTTGTAAGCCGAGTTCTACTCTGACTCAAACACTAATATTAATACTTGACTCGAATGGCTCGATCTCTGAACTGGAATCCGTGATTTAAGGCAAGGTATACTATTACTTCACGGGAATTAGTTATCAGCTGAAGCCAGAGTGGGTCTGGATAAAAAAATTAAAGAAACCATAGATATGATGATCATACTTTTTTTTTACGGATGTGAAATAATCAAATGACCCCTCCCGCTCTGGGCGGAGCGGAAGGGAGTGTCAGAATTGTACTGACTAGAATCCATGTTCCTTCTTAGCCCTTTGTGTTCCAGGGCCACGGTATCTCTTTCGAACAGTCCCGCAGCCCTGGCAGGCATCGGCCCTCTCGGACCCCTTCCGATTTGCTGACATCTCCTTGAGGCGGCGTGGAACACGTACGCACGTAATGATCATTTCTTAAATATCTATCAGGTCATATTTAGAAGCACAGTTAGGTGTTACTTTTTTTATTCCTAAAATCTAATATTGATTGAACTTACGATTTAAGCCTTAATTTATTTTCTAAGCCTAAATACATGCTTACAATTAATTACCTTATTTATCATGTAAGTAGGTACGAACCCTACCTTCAAACAATGTTCATTATAGAAATATTGTATAAAATAATACGTGCATTTGTGCGGGTGCAATAAAAATGAACAAAATGGCTGATATAATATCGGGGTGCCGCGGGCGATGAAAAATAAATAAAATTGGTTGCGGTAGGGAAAATGAAAAGCCACTTAGTTCTGTAACGCCCCCTAGTGCGATTTAATAACAAAGTAATAATGCCTAGTGCCTTTTTTTTTTGTTTAAGGATGGGAAATCATCAAACGCCTAGCGCCTGTGAGATGATTTGCTTGTGGAAAATGTTTCTCAGAACGTATGAAGGATCATAGGAAATTGAGGGTACTCCCTTTCTTCTCCTAAAATTGTTTGTCCGTAAATCATTATCCATAACACGTTTGCTATAAAATTCAGTAACCATAATGTTCAAAATCCCGAAATTTTGTTTAACATAATTATCTTTAGTCCTAAAAGTATTCTGTCATAATATCGAGTACTATAATTATTGATCCTCCTAATTTTACAAGACCTAAAGTCATATGTCCTAAGTATTGTGTTAAATAATGTGTATTATTCCGAATGTTCATTTATATTATTTGTTTAGTCCTAAAACATATGCTAAAAATTAGGTTTTAGTGACAGTAACGAATCGCTGTAAATCCGACTCCACGCAGTCTTGTCTGCCCTACCCCTAGAGTGTAATTTAAAATCGCGTAGGCGCGGAGGGGCGAGGCGGCCCGCGAGTTGAGGAGCAGGTGGTTGTAACACTCGCCGCCGTGGCTGAGGCTGGCCGGCTGAGCCGGCCAGCAAGCCGAAGCTGCGGTGGTGAGCGTTAAACCCATCTGCGACGATAAACTCGCGAGGGACCGTCGGAGCGCCGCAGTGCCGGAGCCGTGACAGAAACCATGCCTGCTGCATGTTGCATGCTTGCATGATTGCTTGCATGCTGCATGCTGCGTGCTTGCATGATTGCTTGCATGCTGCATGCTGCGTGCTTGCTTGCATGCTGCATGCTGCGTGCTTGCTTGCATGCTGCATGCTTGCTAGCCTTACAAAAACCATATGTTTGCAATCAACTGCTTTATTGAGTACATGTATAATATATTTATTCATGTTTAATATTTGGTTCTCTATTGTGTCACCTAACTTTTTTATCCATAATTTAAAGTGCCATAACTTTATTTGTCCTAATTATCATTTGTCCGAATGATAATTTACCCGAACTTAATATCACATAATATCACATGCCATAAAATTTAAATCCCTAAATATTATATGCCCTAAATCCGTTTGTCATAAATATTAAAATCAATAATCTACAAAAGACATAAAAACGTTTTCTATAAAAGTTATAAGTCCTAAATTCAAATTACATAATGTTTATTTATAATAATAATATTCTTAGAACATTTTTTTATTTTTTATTGTACATAGATAAATATATTATATATCTACTCAATAAAGCCGTTGATTGTGAACATGTGGTTTTTGTAAGCAGGCAGGCAAGCATGCAGGATGCAAGCAAGCATGCAGCATGCAAGCAATCATGCAGCATGCAAGCAGGCACGCAGAATGCAAGCAAGCACGCAGCATGCAGCATGCAGCATGCAGCATGCAAGCAATCATGCAAGCATGCAACATGCAGCTGGCAAGCAATCATGCAAGCATGCAACATGCAGCAGGCATGGTTTCTGTCACGGCTCCGGCGCTGCGGGGCTCCGGCGGTCCCACGCGAGTTTATCGTCGCAGATGGGTTTAACGCTCACCACCGCAGCTTCGGCTTGCTGGCCGGACCAGCCGGCCAGCCTCAGCCGCGGCGGCGAGTGTTACAACCACCTGCTACTCAACTCGCGGGCCGCCTGGCCCCTCCGCGCCTACGCGATTTTAAATTACACTCTAGGGGTAGAGCAGACAAGACTGCGTGAAGTCTGATTTACAGCGATTCGTTACTGTCACTAAAACCTAATTTTTAGAAAATGTTTTAGGACTAAAAAAAATATTATAAATGAACATTCGGAATAATACACATTATTTAACACAATACTTAGGACATATGACTTTAGCTCTTGTAAAATTAGGAGATTCAATTATTATAGAACTCGATATTATGACAGAATACTTTTAGAACTAAAGATAATTATGTTAAACAAAATTTCGGGATTTTGAACATTATGGTTATTGAAGTTTATAGCAAACGTGTTATGGATACTGATTTTCGGACAAACAATTTTAGGAGAAGAAATGGAGTACCTTAATATTTTTTTTATTAAATTTGTTCTAAGAATATTATTATTATAAATAAACATTATGTAATTTGAATTTAGAACTTATAACTTTTATAGAAAACATTTTTATGTCTTTTGTATATTATTGATTGTAATATTTATGACAAACGGATTTAGAACATATTATATTTAGGGATTTCAATTTTATGGCATGTGATATTATGTGATGTTAAGTTCGGGTGAATTATCATTCGGACAAATGATGATTAGGACAAAAAAAGTTATGGCACTTTAAATTATGGATAAAAAAGTTAGGTGACACAATAGAGAACCAAATTGGGGCTTCGTCTTCAAAAACGTTTGCGTGTAGATGTATAGGTATGTGCTCGTAACTGGGTTATAGCACATTGATTATAGATAAGTTTTTAAACTACAAAAACATGGTCACTAACACTATCATTAAAACTGGAAATGGGATACTTAAAAACAATAGAGAAAAGAAAGTTAAAAAAAGGAAGGTAGGTAAAGTTTGGGGAAAAATCGGAAACTCAAAACAAATAGTAAATATGGTAAATATCCCGTTTTCAGTGTAAATGATATTGATAAGGCAATATTAAACTCAACGATAAGTTTCAAAAGTGACCTACAATGACTGGAGAACATATTGAAGTATAGCCGTACGTAAACAAAAGGGTTATAAGCAAGAAATAATATCAGATCTTCAATAGGTATCAAACATCTTTTACATGAGTATTTCCTCATATACCATTCCCTTTCTTTTCCTCAAATTTTCCGTACATTGTTTTTCTTCGTAGATAAAATTTACGGCGTCCACCAACTAATGACGTCGAGATTCGAGCGCGGGAATCGGCCATGGCGGCCATTTTTCATCATTTCGCGCGCTTTCCCGGCAATATATTATTTTTTTACAAGGACTTACTTCGTCGCTGCGCTCCTAAGGCTGCGCACTCATGATCTGAATACAAATTGAACACGTAACCACTATGTATGTACTCGTATAAAGGGTTGAAAGGATTTTTGCTCTAGAGGGTTTAGTTGGAATGGGAGATTTATTCACTGGGGCCAGAGATAAACGTATAAGTTGTAAGTGCGAATGAAAAGCAGTGTAATCAACATCTGAGATAGTATGATGGTTCTAACTTACCTATGCACAGCTGTAACTTATTGTGACGGTTTAAGAAAAGTAATTTTAGCAACAGGACTATGACAAACTTATCAAAATATATCATTAACTAGCTGTCCCGCGCAACTTCGTCTGCGTCAAATTTTCCCCGTTTCCGCAACATTTTTCATTGCTGCTCTGCTCCTATTGGTCGTAGCGTGATGATATATAGCCTTCCTCGATAAATGGGTTATTTAAAACTGAAAGATTTTTTCAAATCGGCGTAGTAGTTCCCGAGATTAGCGCATTCAAGCAAACAAACAAACTCTTCAGCATTATAATATTAGTATAGATTCCAGTAGCTTGACTGTGCCACAAGTCTCGCATGCCAAGTCTTAGTCACGAGTTCAAACCTCTGATTTGTGAGTATTGTATAATTATCACTAGCTTCGGTGAAGGCCAACATCGTGAGGAAACCAACATGAGACAAAGAGAGATATTTCTCGAGTGCATGTAAAGCAAAGTCAGATGCCCATGGGCGGCTAAAAACTCGAACTCCAGGTTAGGTTCTTACCACACGAAAAGAAAAACTTTCGAATAGGTCATCATCATCATCATCTGGCTAGCCTTTTCCCAAACTATGTTGGGGACGGCTTCCAGTCTAACCGGATGCAGCTGAAGCGACTGCCGATCGGACCTCCACAACCCAGTAACTGGGTAATACGATACCCCTTGGTAAGACTGGATGTCAGAGTTTTGGCTTCAGACTACAACAAACCGGAATAACGAACTGACTAGGTATATGCAAAACCAATATAATCTTACCTACATGACCAATTTCTGTTTATCCGCTAACACAGCATAGCGCGCAGACAACGATGCTTTCAGACGGGTTTTGTTGGTTATTTGGTTCTAGGGTTTTATTAGGTACTTATACTGTCCTTTCAACAATACAAAAGAACCCATTCATAAAGATGCAATAACAGATTTAATAATGTAACATTTTTAATTTGAAGAGGACAATAACAAATGTCACCATAACCCTTGACTTGCGACGCCCGGGTCGAACCGGCCCCCACCGCATTGGGGCGAGTATTTTGCCAGATGTGACTATTACAACAAAAGTCGGTTTCGATTGCGGCTGAATACGAACAGATAATCTTTTAAACGGTACACTATTGAAATTTCGTTCAATGACCTTCGTTTATTTACATTCCATCGAGGATTCGCACCGGATTTTTTTTTAACAAATAGTACAATACCCAGCAATGTATTACACTTAATAATTGTAAATAGAGATGGGTTAAATGCGTTCGAAAAGAGATAACAGATAAGAATAATTGAAACATGTGTCACGGTGCTGCGGTTACAGACAGGACCATTGTTTATGGTTCTTTTAGCGGTTACCGAAATACGTTATCTAAATCTTTATTTAGCGTAATAAAAGCTGTTAACTCGACACCTGTCACTCATGCTGTTCGGTTATTTGGTTATCGAAATGTAGGCTTACGGTGTTATGCCAGTTTTTTTTTCGGGATTATCGTAGCAATAAATTTTACTAAGCGGAGGGGTTTGAGTTGTCTTAGATTGAGTGTTTTTATCTTTGTCCTTGTAAATATAACACATAATTCCTCATCATAATTCCTGTATAGCAAAGATAGCCAATAACAAACTCAGAATTTTTCCTCTTCTCTTTTCGTGGCAAAAGCCCAACTCAATTGTATTAAAATTACGATGAAAACCATACTACATAACACCATCAGATCATAAAAACCTTTGTATTTACTGTAAATGAATAATAAAATGTTCTAGTTATATTCTCATTTCTTTTGAATCTTTTTATTTTACAACACGAAGCGTCTTTAACGTTTAGGGTTACGAGCAAACGTCACAATGATGTGGCGATAAACACTGATGGATGGATCGTAAAAATATATTGGGCGATTGTGAGTTCATTTCCTAAATTAAGTTCCGCTTCTACGCGTGTTTTTATATTATAAAAAAACGTATATTTTAATAATGTTACCGTTGTATAACACCATAAAATCAACAACATTTGTTGATTATATGGTGTTTTAATCTTTTGTGTGTATTAATCTTTTGTTTTTTTTTTTTAATTGTTTTTTTTTATGGGACATCTAATCTAAGAGTGATTAAGATATAATATTGTTTTTGTTACAAATCAATAAGAATATGAAAAGTACTACATATGAAAGAAATTTAACCAGATCAGCTGAGGACTAAGCCCAAAGCAAAAAAGAAACACCAAGCACATCTCTTCATAATTAATCACCATAAAAGTTTCCGAGTCGCCGCCATCATTGAAATCAGTACTTGGTAGATATAATCACAGTGCAGTGATAACCGGCTGGTCTCGCGAGAGCGTCTCCCAAACGTGCCATAACGTGTAACGACCGCATCTGTCGGAGTCGAGTCGGGACGATTTCGGACCCGACGGCAGGCGTGGGGTTTGGTGTTCGAAATCTGTTTAAATATTAAAGTTGTGTACTGCCTATAACTAATTATTTCCGAAAGGAAATATTTAAAAATAGATATGCTGTTGGCTAGTTAGTCGCTAATCAGATTAAGCAAGTTTTCTACCCCTATAAAAAGTTAGAAACGTTGGTGATGAACTTTCGACATTCAGAATAGTGATTTTGAGAATAACCATTTTTTTTTTCATTTCAGCCTTTCTAGATCACTTTGTCTCTGTCATCTCTGACCTAGGCTAGAGTCAAGAGCAAAGCCATCTCAATAAACAAAAAAAACGGGTTGCACTCTGGGAGTGCCGACAGAAGTGAAAACTTGAATATTTACGTTGTGCATTTTTGATATTTTGGAATGGTTAAGGAATAATTTTGCACGAATTGCTTTAATTATTTGTATTAAGTGTACTATCATTTATTTATTTGTATTTTTTTTGTGGTAAAATACAATATTCATTTATTGCGCTATCGTACACAATCATGACAATTTGTATTACATTAAAAATTTAACACGAATTTTACTTCTTTGGAGAAACCGAAGGTTTTGTTTGTGCATAAGATAATTATCCAGTTTTGGAAACCCAAACTCAATGACAGATGTCATAAAGTACAAATTCCTTCGTAACCTAATCAATCTGACGGTCACGTGTCCTGACGTCAGTTTAACATTTTTACCCAACACAAAAGTGCACAACGCCGCTAAAGAAGTCTAAGACACAAGCAAGATTTGTTACAGGCATATTATTATAACATGGCAAAGACATAGACAAGTAAGCAGCTTTTAACTTTGTGTCGCCGTTCTATTTATCATCATGATCGTTCTCGTGGCCTTACCCCAATTTATTTGGGGTCGGCGCAGCATGTCTTCTTCTTCCATACTAGTCTATTACTTATCATCTCAGACACCCCCTTTCTTGCCATATCATCGCCCTACAACTAATAGTATTTTACCGTGACTAGAAATTCCAATCGATTCTGTTCTGCGTTAAGTAAGTCTATCAGGGTCCGGTTTACCGGTATCATGTTATAGTGGTCCTCATTACGTTTAGGTAATCTTGAAGTGCAGCAATCAGCTTGATAATGGGGTCATTCAGGTGCTTAGATGATGACCTGGCTGGCAATCTGACGCAAGTTAGGCGTTTATGACTTGCCTAGGCCAAAACCTTACTACGATTTTTTTTTATTTTGTAATGAGTATAAAGGGTGTAAAACACCTCTTAACGAAGCCGAAAGGCACTGGTTCTCCCTGTCCCACAGTGGAACGAATGTATGGGAGCGGTTGGACGTAGACATGTCCGAAAAATAAGAGTAAAATTATGACAAACTAATGATGCCATCTTATTCGATTACTTAATGCCTTCATAAATTGTGGTGATGAATTTCTTCATAACTCCCATATTTCGGGAGTAATTTGAGAAAATGTGAAATTTTACTATGAAAATGAGTGTATCGAGCTCTCTCCCTCCTGATTCCGGGCTTGTTTCAAGTAGCGGTCTCTAATATCATAATGCTATTACTAAGAGCTATATTTAATACTAAGACACATAGTGCGCCAAATGTGCACTTTCTGGGATAAAAGGAAATGAAAATTTAAAAAAAAAAAACGTTTTTTCCCCATTTGTATTTACTTTAAACCGCAGACAGACTTATTAAGAGGTCTATAAATATATTATATATATACAGAAATATATATTAACAAAAATATTCACAAGAACTGATGAGAGTATGACTTTTAAGTAAGTTGATAATAAATTACCTAGTTTCATTAAAAGTACAATAAATAATTAAGATGTAAGCTCTAATTTACTAAGTTACACATTTTAAAACAATAACATCATTTAATTATCTTCGTCATCATCATCATCATCAATTAATTCAAATTCAGAATCGATGTCCGCTAAATCATTTATGTTAACAAATTCGATATCACTTTTCTCAGAATCCGTAAGCTCATAAAATTCCTTAAAAGAAGATTTTTTTACAAACTTATTTCCTTTTGGACGGATACTTGTAACAAGTGGATCAGAAGACAGTAAAAGATTGTGCATAATATCTTCATTGCATGAGATACTGCTATGCTTTCGAGAATGCCCCTCTCTATATTTTCTAAAATCTTTATTTCTAGCCTCAGATGCCTCTTCGGATAGAAAACCAATGGGCACAATTGACATGTTCTGAACTATGTCTGGCCCATGCATTAAAATTTTATGAAGTGAAGAAGGCATATAATACCATGGGTATAACTCCACGTAAAGCTTAGCAGTATCAAAGCAGAACTCTCGGAATTTAGTTACGTTGATCTTCTCTCCTGATGAAATACACTGCAAGATCACACAGATTTTTCTTAAAAGCATAGCATCTATTCCGGTCAGTTCAGCAGATTTAGTGTAGTTTTCAAAAAATCTCCTTGCCGAGTTGCCATTGTTGGTGGATCCACTGCCTTGTTTCACAACATCGAGAAGTAAGCCCGTTTCTCTTCTTACAGCCTCTTGAACTCTTTTCTTCCTGTCATCAACTTGCCTTTTTGCTATATCACCCCTTACTTGCCATGATTTTATGTCTAATTTGTAGGAAATGTGTAATAAGCATTCCATTGAGCGAATCCAAGCGTGAAGGGTGCTTAAGCTATATTTATACATGTCCTCGTTTGCGTGTTTATCTTTGATTAACTCTAAATTATTCATTTCTTTAGGACAAGCCTTGCATATGTCACACACTGAAGCTGCTGTATTGGATATAATGGAATGAATTTTACCATCAATCATTGTCAACAGCAGTTGGTGTTTGACACTAATTCCATCAGTGATGGTGGATGGAGTTAAGGCTTCAATCTCTGCTTCGATTTCAGCCATCTCTCTCTGCACATTTTCTTTGGTTTCCTTTATAAACTTAAACAATATTGGCCGGCAAAATGAAGTGGAAGATGGTCGCTCGTTTTCCCAAATTGTTACACCTTTTGAGACGAGCCGCAGTGGTACAAGACTAATCATAAAATTACTAGCAAGATCGATTTGCTCATCTTCACTCGTCCTTTGATGATAAATGCTTTGGCTAGATGATCCGTCAAAACCCCATTTGCTGGTCAATACGAGCTGTTGATTGGGATCAACAGGGGTTTCTAACGACCTAATAAGTCTTCTTGAGGTTAAATCCATCAAGGCTTGTAATTTGATTTTTGCAGAGCTCTCTGTAACTGTGAGATCTTCTTTGGCCGGATAGCACTTAATTTTTTCTTTAACCAACATGTAGTAACTCGGGTATTGAAGAGCTCCTTCTTGAGTGTTGAAATCCCGAAGAGTGTTATAGCGCCATTTCGATAAGTTCATCGATACATAAAGAGCCAATGCCTTCAAAGGGGATATTTCCCGTACCTGAATTGATTTACCTTCAATGAAGGCTTTGATTTTTGAGGCCTCTTCTGGATTCTCCGTCAAGTATTTCATAACATAAGCTGTATCGCTTTGTCCTGCCTTTTGAAGCGCCCTTTCGGCCGAAAACATAATTTCAGCGCTGCTACTGCTGCATGAAAGACTATCTTCAGTGCGTCTTCTTTTTTGCCGGTTACTAAGGTCCTCAAAAGATTTACGAGGACTAGGATGTGTACAAGTTGAAGCATTAGATTTAGCAGGAGAAATTATGGGCTCGATGACGTCACTTATATTTTCTGTAGAAGGTTCCATATTTTCATTCTGTAATTCCGGCCATTGAATTGCAGCCTGTAGCCAAATCTCATGTTTCTTCCGAAACTTATCTGTGCTTCTTCCAGACTGTGTCCATTTTGCATAAATGCGGTAGCAAAATCGACGACACCAGTCTTTTAAACTTGTTTCAGCACTTTCACATAACTGAACACAACTGTTATCTTTTAAAACACTGAACAAATAGTTAAAGTCGCGTAAATCTTTATGTGCGCGTGCGCATAAAGCAACGTGAATATCAAGATTTGTATTAAAATTTGGAAAATACATTGCGAGATTAGCTTGGATACAACGAGGTGTAAATCAACACTGATTTTAAAGTTACTAATAGTGACCTATTTATATAAAATCCAGGTATCCCAGGTATCCTTTGTTAAATATTGCAAGGTAATTAGTTATTGTGATAATTAGTAAATGATGCATGCTAAATTAGTGTATTAAGAGCCATTTAGTAATTAAATAATAGCAATGTTCTTATCAGTAATCATTAGTGCATCAGTTTTATATGTAAACCTTAAGTCCCTAATTATATATCCTAATTAGCTTATATCTTCTCTAATTGGCTGCTCAGAAATGTTATTGTAATAAGGTAAACCTTTAGAAAAACGGTTTTAATCAACAAAATAAACAAAAAATAAAAAAATTGTGTTATAAAATAAACATCACTCTTTATCCCAGAAAGTGCACATTTGGCGCACTATGTGTCTTAGTATTAAATATAGCTCTTAGTATTAGCATTATGATATTAGAGACCGCTACTTGAAACAAGCCCGGAATCAGGAGGGAGAGAGCTCGATACACTCATTTTCATAGTAAAATTTCACATTTTCTCAAATTACTCCCGAAATATGGGAGTTATGAAGAAATTCATCACCACAAGTTATGAAGGCATTAAGTAATCGAATAAGATGGCATCATTAGTTTGGCATAATTTTACTCTTTTTTTTCGGACATGTCTACGTCCAACCGCTCCCATACATTCGTTCCACTGTGTGTCCTTGCGATCATTTTTTTGTTCTACACCATACCTGGGAACCTTATAGTTACGGAGATATTAGGGGTCAAAGTTCCAACTTTTTGACAAGTATTTTTTTAAATATAAGTTTTTAATGTGAGATTTTTACTTTAAACACCTCCACGACCCCCTTACTATTCAATCCGTCCATCAGCACAATGTTTTGAGTGCGTTACATTGAGTTCTACCACAAAACATGATTTTACACGCCCCAAAAAAAAATCGTTTCCCAGCAATAATTTTTGCGTACAGTTACTTAGTTTCATGTAGAGAATGCTTGGTTGACGGTTTCGTGATGAGGTGATTTACACCGTGTATACTACCGCAGACATGGTGGTTCGCGCCCTTATTTGATTTTCTTTATTTGTTTGCTTTTTTTTTTGTTAATTAACTTATTCTAATCGTGCTCCAGCATTGGACACAATGTTTAATCCTAAACTACTTGTGTCTACGTGAGTTCATCTTTTTTTTTTTTTTTTTACGGTAGTCTACGGACAGTCAGTTACATTTTCTCCTTACTACGATTAGCTCTAACAGTATAGAAGCAAGTTTCATGTGTACGAATGACAATGTTACTATTGATAAGATATGGACGGCGAAAATGTCGTGCGGTGATCACAGTATTTCTAAGTTGAAGCTAGATGCCTATTTTATCTGGAGAACACCCACTACAAATCTGCCTAGCCTTTTCTCCACTATGTTAGGCTCAACTTCCAACCTAACTAAGTAGTTTCTAAGATTTATTGATTGTTAGCTACAAGAAATATTGGTATTAATTAAGTGTCCGCACTATTAACATTTTCTTTAAACTTATTGTTCCGTTTCCACAAGGCCACAGACAAACCGTGAAAACGGTTTTATGGGGCATAGTTCTTAAATAAAGATTTGTATTCATCTTGTTTTTAATAAATAAAAATCACCGGTTGCTTTCCGAGGCACAGAGGAAACTGGGTATGTAATGGTTCGCCACCCATCCACTGACAAACCTAGACAAGCGCGGCTTAACCTGAACAGCGACCCGAGCGGCTGTTATTATTTAGCTCCTAGACATTAAACCCACTAAATCTCCTCTAAATCGTCCCACGGTCCCTCATTAACATATCAAAGCGTCCCAGACCGTTTATACACAGTGTCCTTACGAAAAGTTTTGACTACAAACAGTTATACGGATATTTGAGGAGGTTTCAGTGTGTTGTAACATGGCGGTTATATTATTGTCTGCGATATAAAGGAGACACAAATAATTAGGGGGGGTTTACTCAGAAATGGGCGGTATTTAGAGGTTTGGTTGCGATTTTAGTGTTGATTCTGTTTTCTGTTGTTTCTAGAGCAGTGACAGAAAATTTGTTTTGTATTTATAGAATTCAAGCATGTTGTAAAAAAAGTAAATGAAACAAACAAGTCACCGACTATATATTTTTTTGTTGTAAAAAAGTTTTTATTTTAGTCTTTTCAGTTGTGGTATCTCACTTTAATCCTAGTCAAGTATAATTTTTACATTGTAACTAGACACCAGCACATCGTCCATACATACGACAAAGGACAAAATGCATAATAAAAAGGATGACTCAAAAAGTACCTAAGCAAAGATAATAAAATTCATATGGCTCCACCGGGCAAGCTTCTCTACCAAATGAATAAAAAATCATCTAAATCGGTCCAGTAATCACGGAGAAATCGGTGAACATACGTGAAAAATTTACATATAACAAAAATTTTAATAAAATGAAAACTATATGGCCAAACTATATTAATTTTTATGGGACCAAATGGCAGGTATTCCACATCAAACTAAAGAAGAATCACGCAAATCGGTTCATAAATCTCAGCGTAATCGGTGTCAACCCCTGGAAACTGCATACCGTTACAATTCCAACAAGCCCAAACACAGCTAAGATTCATTGCCTTGTTATGGAGTTCCGAAGCCTGTCTCTTGGATTCATCATCAGATCTGACGGTAGAATGGTTCTTATTGGACGCAAATGCTTCACTTGTTGTAGAAAATACCAAAATCACTGTACGTTTTCCTATAAAATTCTAAGAGTTCCCTCGATTTCGCCAAGATTCCATCATCAGATCCCGACTTGGTGACTATGGGACCATTTGGGACCTTTCCAACAAAAAAAGAATTTTCCAAACCGGTTGGCAAGCGACGGAGTAATGTGCGAACAAACATAAAAAAAAAAAAACAATACAAACATCCGAATTGAGAACCTCCTTCTTTTTTAGAAGTCGGTTAAAAATGCGAACTGCGTGAATTTTCTCTTTACATGTGTCTTTTCGTACAAAATACTATTAGCCACAGATTTTGAACTGACTGATCTATCAGTAAAGTCGATAGCAAGACGTAATTATAAATAGTTGGGGCAGTATTAATTGATTATTATTAGATGAATCTCATCTACCTGACTGGTAGCTAAGAACTCCCAAACACCGCCGCATTACACAGTATCTAAATATATAAACGCGATATTCAACATGTTCAGTAATGTTTAGTGTTTTGTATAAAGTATTTATTAGTTTATAGTTATTGTTTTTTTTATACTTATATATGTATTGTGTTTTATGGGCCCTACTTGCCTGAAATAAATGATATTGTATTGTTTACTATTTGTTTTGAGTTCCTAATATTTTGGTGCTTTTGCAAGCCCCACTATCACGGGTAAACACACAGAACGGATACTAAACATGGTAAATATCCCGTTTTCAGTGATAACATGACGGCACGGTTGGCGCAATGGTTGAGCGATCGACTGCCGCGCTGTGTGTCGCGGGTTCGATTCCCGCACGAAAGAAATATTTGTATGGCCTACCGATAGTTGTTTCGGGTCTGGCTGTTTGAGTATGTCAGTTTAAATTTTTGTAAACGCACCCACGATACCGGAGAAGTTCCTAGTGTGGGGAAACGTTCTAAAAGAAAAAAGAAGTGAAACTTCGTAATACTTTATACTACACGCATGCGTTTGAGTGCCACGCATTCACTCTCGTTATTTTATTGAGCTTATAAATAATATTTTGTTGTTTTCTTGTTGTATTATTTTTATTACATAATTCCCCAGGTTGAAATCTATCTTCTTGCCAAATTTCATTAAGATCCGATCAGCCGTTTAGTCGTGAAAAGGTAACAAACAAACAAACAGAGTGACATTCGCCAAGTATGGATGTTGTGTGTACTTGTGACATGTGCCGAATAAACTTATTTTCTTTCTTTCTTTATTTCTTCCTTTCAATATACAGTGTTGCAGTTTTTGGAGTCCAAACTTCTCTTCCCGAAAACGTCTGATCATTATGTCGCAGTGACACTTATATGTAAAGTTTTGGCAGCAGTTATTATCGAGGCGTAACGGGGCGTTAATATAATTGGTGGCGTTTTAAAGTCGACACAAATAATTAGGTTGGGGGGTGCGAGTTACTCTCTAGCTAGCCGAAGAAGTTCAAGCGGCTGTATTCTGGGAGATGAAATAAGGTATTGAAGAGGAAGGAGGGATGGTAACTTGATTTAAATTCTAGAAATATTTTTAAATATAACATCACGCTTGTAATCCGCGAAGAGATAGTCAGACGTGTACCTCCTTCTTCTTATTAGCGTGTCGATGACAATTTAAATTGAGTCAGTTCAAAATTTGGCGACGATTTTGGCGCTTTCAATAGTGTCCATCACCTGGCCTACCATAACGTCTTAAAGCAGTATTGTTTTACTCTTATTCCAGTGTGGGAAAGAGATGGAGCTATAAAGGATGTCTAGCGCCATCACTTTCCAAAAACTAGAAAACTTTTTCTCCATACTAGAATTTAGTCCTTGTAAATAATAATGTTTCGGAAAGCACGTTAAGCCGTTGGTCCCGGCTGTCATTTGTAGATCTTTGACAGTCGTTACGAGTAGTCAGAAGCCGAAAGTCTGACATCCAGCCTTACCAAGGGGTATCGTATTACCCATTCACTGGGTTGTGGAGGTCAAATAGGCAGTCGCTTTATGTAAAATACTGGTACTCAGCTGCATCCGGTTAGACTGGAAGCCGACCCCAAGATAGTTTGGGAAAAGGCTAAGCAGATGAGAGAGCAGACCTAGGTGTTCCGGCCAGTGTTAACTTTCTGTACCCCTGGTTCACGTGGGCCTACGCTCATATGGACCTTACGGGGCTTAGACGAGAGTGTGTTGAAGTCGACAGAGGCGCATCAGTCTTTCTGTTAAATGTTTATATTCGGTAACCTAATTAAAGTGACATTTTATGAGAGAAAACGATGGTGGGAATGTCAGTCCTGGTGGTGTTGAAAGCGATTGCATCTAGTGTATGTTCTCTGGGCAGGCAACCTTAAACCAATCGTATGTACGAACGAAGACCAATCAAGCCGGGACCAACGGCTTAACGTGCTTTCCGAAGCACAGAGGAAACTTGGTATATAGTGGGTGGTCACCCATCCACAGACCAACCGAGGCAAGTGCGGCTTACTCTGAAGATCGACTCGAGTGGCTGTTATTATCCACGAGCTCCTAAGGTAACCATATAACATCAACGCTATATCCCCAAAAGATAACTATAATAAAAGTAAATAAGAACAGCCACTAAAGCTATTAACTCTACTAAACAGCTATCGAAAATCAACATCCAAAGAGCAGCCGATCTGAACATCAGAATACATCGTTTGGAGCGGCGCCACGTCCTACCACCCCCCACCGCCCCCACTGGGGGGGAAGCTATTAAGCCAAGCCAAAACTAATTTAAATTAAATCCTAGTGAATTACCCGACGAGGAAATTGTCGAGCGCACCCTCGGTGCTCTCACTCGAGTACTGTGGGGTACACAAGTGTTCGTGGTGTAGTATTTATGGTTTTATAATATTGATCGTTTAGTTCAGGCATGGCACCCATCATCATCTGCCTAGTCTTTTCCCAACAATGTTTGTGTCGGCTTCCAGTGTCACTGGATGCTGCTGAATACCAGTATTTGACATGGAGCGACTGACTGACTGACCTCCACTTAGCACTGGGTAATACGATTCCTCTTAGTAAGACCGGTTATGTCAGAGTTTCGTGCCATTGACTGCATGTAACGCTTTACTTATTATATAGAATAATGATTGCCGTTCCGTTTAGTATATACCTATGGCCTGTGCTACTCTTCTGCCCAATTCAATTTGAGTCAATGAGCAATATTTTTTTTCCAATATTTCCAAGGACTTGCACAGAAGACAAAATGCAACACGCCTATCATGTTTAACTACTGACATAAGCTTTACCGATGACAAGGCACTAAAATATGCAAAAACGCAATAAAATATGCATGTTTTCTGCATTTACATATAATCATCATCATCATCATCATCATCATCAGCCTATAATGTTCCCTCTGCTGGGACACAGGCCTCGTCTCTATGAGAGGGAGAGGGCTGTAATCCACCACGCGGGCCCAGTGCGGCTTGGTAGATGTCACAAGTCTTCGAATGTTTTGTTCTAGGACATGCCGGTTTCTTCGCGATGTTTTCACCGTTTTTGAGGGCAGTGGTGATGAAATAAATAACACAAAGTAATGCGCCTGCCTGCAGGGTTCGTACCCACTGCTTACGGCTCGTAAGTCAGGGCTGTCACCACTGGGCCACCGCTGCTCCCATTTATTGATGGCTACTTGTCAAGTAAATATCATCATCTCCTTAGCCTTTTCCCAATTACATAATTTTGGGGGCGGCTTCCTGTCTAAGCATCCGGTTAGACAACTGTATCTACAGTTAGGTATCTTTATGTTACATGAAGCGACTACCTATCTGACCTCGTAAACCCAGGTACTGAGTAATACGTCTTTTACAAGCTAATGTAAAACCTGTAAAATAAGTACAACCCATAACACTTGTCACCCCGATTGTACCATCTATATTGCTTGCGGGCGGCGGGGCTCAAGCGGCAGCCGCGTCGTTACATGTACCATTTGAATATTATCTAACACCCCTGCCAACCCCCTAGCACCCCCTCCCAACCCTCGACTACCCTCAGAGAGTTTAGACACAACTGTGAGGCCTCAACGCCTTAATTAATGCAAATTTGAGTGCTAACAAGATTATGAATCTGGCCGCTTTTTGACTTGCTCTCCGAAGTTGAGTGGCTGTGTTTCATGTCAGTTAATTATGTCTGTTTGGGTATGGTTTTATTGGTTTTGATGTTTATTTTCTATCTAATGTGCTAAAAGAGGTTTGATTTTTGTCTCTCCAAAAACGAGGACACGGTTTGAGTAAGTATATAAGTTTTTAAACTGACGTGATCTCTAACACTATCATTAACAATAGAAACGGGATATTTACCATGTTAAGTATTTGTTATGAGTTCTCTATATTTCGGCGCTGTTGCAACACTCAAAAGGCTTCAACACTAAGTAAACATGGTAAAAATCCCGTTTCCAGTGTTAATGACAATTTGCGTATACCATAATTATTCACAGCCTCGTTTTCTGTTATATGGGACTCACACCCGCTAAAAAACTCCGCGGTTAGCCATCTTCCAGCTTTTTTCTTGGCAGGGCCTCGAGTACTGCGTTGGATGACGTTTGTAACCAGTCAGCGATGGGTTTCGCCTCCTCCTTCTTGGTGATGTCCGAGACCTAATATGTAAAAAATATCTTTCACACCACAGTACTGCAATGCCTTCAACTGGTTGAAGAACTTTTAATGCGTTGTTGTCTAAAACTTCGCAAGGAAACCGATATGTCGAAGTCATGTGACACGTACCAATCCACCCTGGAACCGCGAGGTGGATTAGCCATATGCCTTGAGGAGACCTGTCTCAGCAGTGGAAATATTATACGCTGTTGTCATACCATTGTTGACCATATGGTCATTGGAAATTCGTGATTCCATGATAGTCATCATCTGCCTAGCCTTTTCCGAAACTATCTTGGGGTCGGCTTCCAGTCTAACCGGATGCAGCTGAGTACCAGTATTTTACATGAAGCGACTGCCTATCTGACCTCCACAACCCAGTAACTGGGTAATACGACAACCTTTGGTGAGACTTTTTTTTTTGGCTTCTTACTACTCGTAATGACTGTCAAAGATCTCGAAATGACAGCCGGGACCAACGGCTTAACGTGCTTTCCGAAGCACGGAGGAAACTCGGTATGTAATTATGGTCACCCATCCACGGACCAACCTCGGCAAGCACGGCTTAACTTTAAAGATCGACTCGTGCGGCTGGTTATATTTAGCCACGAGCTCCTCTCGTCATTACATGATAGTATCACCTCACAAATAATTCATCAAAGCCCGTCAACACGACACTCTCCTCAACATCTCAACTCAACTCAATTTAAACGAGATTCCCTCAAACCCTTTCCTAATGATTGTGCCCACTGGACCGTATAGAAATGCGCAAAAAATATCCATTTAGCAAGGTTACCCCAACCCGTTCCCAGGAAAGGCGTGACATGCATCAATCATAGAGAAACATTGTGTATTTAATTTTAAATCAATTGGAGCCGCGCGTGCGGACCATCCATCTTGCGTTATCAATATTTATAAACGTTTTAGTTTGACGTGACGTGACGTGCGGAAATGGAAAAGAGATCGGAGGAGTTGAGATTGTGTTGGTACTTGCGCATGAGTGTAGGTATGTGTGTATTGTTTGACTAAGATTGAATTTGAAAACAATAAATAACTGGCAACCCCGTATGTCAATCATCGGTTAAATCACCGTAATGGTTATGTATACTCCATTATCAAAACCATCAATACTTATCCATACTTAATATATACTTCCATACTAATAAGGACTAGTTTAAATGTTTGTCAACGCACCCACGACATAGGAGAAATTCCTAGTGCGGGGCAACGTTTAAAAAAAAATACAAATGCAATAGTAACTCTGTTTGTTTGTTAGTTACCTTTTCACGACTAAACGGCTGATCGGATCTTCATTTTTGGCAGGGAGATTGATTATATCCTGGGAAAGGACACAGGCTATCTTTTTTGTTTTTGTTTTCCTCACCCATACACCATCCACGCAAACGAACTCGCGGGCAACAGCTGGTTCAATATAAATTTTGGCTTTAATGCATAGTTTTTTACTGTTGATGTTCATTTAAAATAATCTTTTGAAACGGCTAAAATATTAGAAAACCGCAAAGAAAACCAGTGAAAAACAAAACAAACAGTTTCAACAATGATTACGTCTATCAACGTCGTCGACAATACAAAAATGAAAAACATGAAATAGTATGAGATTGAATATCATGGTGTATGATAACTCTGAAACAACAAAGAAAATCATGAGTTTCGATCAACCTAACTCAATAACTTCTTGAAGAACTTGAGATAGTAGACGAAAAACTAAAATTAAAAGCAGACAGCTACGATCAGGTAGCGTACCATGACGTCTTAAAACATTGTTGTTTTACCCCTATTCCAGTGTGGAAAAGAGATGGCGCTAGACATCCTGTATAGCTCCGTCTCTTTCCCACACTGGAATAAGAGTAAAACAATACTGCTTTAAGACTTCATGGTAGGCCAGCAGTACTTACGAAATTTACGGATGTTGCATCAAGAATTTTCTCAGCAGCAGACTCGAGTTTGACTCGAGTTTTGACTCGAGTTTTGACTCGAGTTTTGACTCGAGTTTGTGCACGGTTGATAGCAAGCTGCGCCGGATACTGACAAGTTGTGGGTCAATCGATTGTCGTGGCATGTGATGCAGAGGAATGAGGACAATGTCGTCAGGAAAGTTTAGAGTATGAATTTAGATGGGTATAAGAGTAGAGTAGAGGATCATCATCATCAGCCTGTATTCGTCCACTGCTGGACATAGGCCTCTCCCATGACACGCCATTGAGCACGATCCTCGGCCACTCTCACCCAGCTCTTGCCAGCCGCCTTGCGAAGATCATCGTTCCACCGAGTCTGAGGACGTCCTATGCTAAGTCAGTTTTCAAAGGGAACAGTCGGCACAAATTGTCACCCCGGTGACAACTGGGAAGACAATTCCCAGCTGTCACCCCGGAGGACAGGGCTAGAGGGGACTATTGGGAATAATCGCATTTACCGATACGTTTACTACTAAACGTAGCGTAGTAGAAAATCTCGTGGCTAAAAATAATAAAACCAGCACGGGTCGATCTTTAAGGTTAAGCCGTGCTTGCCGAGATTAGCGACCAAAATTACATACCGAGTTTCCTCTGTGCCTCGGAAAGCACGTTAAGCTGTTAGTCCCGGCTGTCATTTGTAGATCTTTAACAGTCGTTAAGAGTAGTCAGAAGCCAAAAGTCTGACATCCAGTACATACCGAAGGGGTTTCGTATTACCCAGTTAGTTAGGTTGTGCAGGTCAGATAGGCAGTCGCTTCATATAAAATACTGGTACTCAGCTGCATCCGATTGGACTGGAAGCCGTCCCCAAAATAGTTTGGGAAAAGGCTAGGCAGATGATGAAGAGTAAAGGTAGCTCAAAGAAACGATGGATGGACTGTGTGAAGATGCTATGGTTAGAAAAGACGTGTCTGATGAGATGACGAGTAATAGAAAAGTATACTAGAAAGAGACGTGCTGCGCCGTCATCAAATAAATTGTGATAAGTTCAAGAGAATGATGATATTATCTCGAACTATAGCGACTTGTTCAAAATAGCTAGCGATAGCGTAGCTGATCTTGTGAACAAAATGGTCTACCAGAAACCTTCAGTCAAACCAGAGGTTTGACTTACCGAACAATGTTGATACTCATTGGCAGTATGGCAAGTCTTATAAATGGGTAAGTATTTAAGAATAAAGTGTTTTCCCTGATAAAATCATTGTTTTCATAACAATAATGATTTTATTAATACAGAAATATTTAAAAATGTAAATTATATGTACAGAAATAAATAAATGAGATTAATAATGATATTAATAATGCTCGTGCCCGCGTGTGTGGTCTAACACCCGCACCCGCGTGTATGTTATGACATAGGTCTAAGAATAATATTAGTGCTAATAAAATGGACAGTCACAAGTTCACAGCTAGTATTATATCTTTATAGCGTGCAGTAATTGTATAGATTAAGATATCGGTTCATAAATCATGAGTATTTAAGTACTTACGGGACTTATTATAATTGATTGTTGGTCTCTTGGTTATTGAGGATGGTGCTATTCATGAAGTAATAGCCTTTTAAATGCTCTGAACAAGTTTACCTTTGTTATGCTGTGCGATTATTCTAGGGTTTTCCCCTGTGGATACCAGCTGGCCTACCATGACGTTTTAAAGCAGTATTGTTTTACTCTTATTCCAGTGTGGGAAAGAGACGGAGCATACAGATCGTCTAGCTCCATCTCTTTCCCACACTGGCAAAAGGAGTAAAACAGTTTTTTTTAAAACGTCATGTTAGGCCAGCTGATTGCATTTCCTTCAGCGTCTAATTTCACCAAGGTTAAAAAAAATCTGAAGAGATCTTAAAAACTGTTGAGTAGCTAGGTATCGACTCTTTTAATATTTTTTTATTTATATTGGTATCCTAAGTTATTAGTAGGTGTAGTTTTAGGTATATAACGCAATTCACAGTAATTTTGAGATCGGTCACTTTCGTTCTGACTGTGGAATGGGTAGCGTTCTGCGTAGCGTTGCACGCGTGCTACGCCGCCCGGTAGCGCTACGAGCGGTCTACGAAAGACACAACTTTTTCACTTCGTCCTACCCTAGGAGCAGGACTGAGCAGACTGATTTAAAAAAAAGAATAAAAGTCGTAGTTTTAGTTAGATACAAGGTAAGTACTCAATTCTTTAGATAGTTATCATTACATATTTACATTATTTACAAACTACAAATATATCTAAAATAATAATAAAATATGTACAAATATCAAAATTACAGGGCGTCAAAAAATTCTTCCACATCGCTGTCAACACGAAAAGTGCCCAGAACGCTGGCCGCATTGCCACATTGGATGGCAATGCTGATTCTTTGGGCCAAAAAAAGGCCAGCCTTCGGTCACGTGAAGAGCCGACCAACCGTTTAGCGATATATCGATACACAAGGTGGGCACTCATTTAGATAGTTTAGTTTTTTTATTAATAATTATAAAAATGACATGTCAGGTTTAGAAAAAAATAAAATAAAAGCACAAATCATTATACATTAAAGGAGCATAAAATACAAATTATCATATATTAAGTATTACTCGAGACGGTACAATAAAATTGTAAACTAATCGCTCGTTCGTTTTTTTTATAACTTCCATAAAAAGTCAAGTAGGTAGTAACAGAAGTTCCAGACGTCTTTGAAATTATTCATATCCTTCTTTTACTTTACCTCACAAATAGAAACATAGACACTTCAACCCTTACAATGCAACATCAATAAAACAACTAAAGCGGGCCATTCCCCAGCAAACAATACATAACGCGGGCGAGCGTAAGCCAGACATAATGAGGACTAACGGTGTGTTCGTGCATGGCCCGCCTAATCATGAGACAGGGACGGAGAGATGGGAGACACGTGTGTTAGAAAGAGACGGATGTATATGCTCCCGATGTTGATATCTGAACTGAAATTGGTGATGAATGTTGTGAAGTATGCTTGAATATGTTTGAAGTTTATTTACCTTAGGATTTTTTTTAAATAGTTACATTAGTAGGAGCTCGTGGCTAAATAATAACAGCCGGTCAGGTCCATCTTCAAGTTAAGCTGCACTTGCCTAGGTTAATCCGAAGATGGGTGACCACCCATTACATACTGATTTTCCTACGTGCATCGGAAAGCACGTTAAAGGCTACTTTTCCACCAGAGGTGTGCTATGCTACGTTGCTATGAATGCGTTTGATAACCACCAATCACATTCATTGTTGCACATAGCTTAGCACTGGTGGAAACGGATTCAACTAAGATATGTGTTTTATATGGAAGGATGCGTGCTATTGATGTGTGCTGTGGATGCGTGCTATGGATACCTGCTATGGATCGCTTCCCTACTATCGGTACATCACATAGCTCGAGCTGCGCATCTTCCTCGCACAGTTACTTCACGGCGGCGCATCTTCAAAGCGCATCCTACTAGCCCGCTACATAGCTTAGCGTCAGTGGAAACGGTCACATAGTTTCGTAGCTTAGCTTTCACATCCTCGCAGCATAGCTGCATAGCACATCTCTGGTGGAAAAGCACCCTAAGGCTCCTTCAGACAGTCGCGATGCGACGCGAAGTGACAGCGCGACGCGGCATAGCGGTGTTGCTGCGTCGCGAAGCCACACACAGGCGCGACGCGGCGCGGAGTTGCATCGAATCGATTAAAAAGTACTCGATCCTAACATATTGAAAAGCGATCGAAAAGTGATAGAACAGGATATCTTAAAATTGGGTTGTCTCCATAAGACAACCAAATTTTAAGATATCACTTTAATTATTTTTGGATAATAATCTATACTATTTATAATAAGTAGTAATATATATAATAGGACCCTTACTGTAATAAGCTGTACCCTATAATGTGACGACATTGGTATATGGTGTCCTGACATGTCCGCTTTGTTTTAGCCACTTGAGAGCTCATGAAAGAGCAGCAAACCAAAGCTCTCGATAACTACGCTCGAGAGTCATCAAATGCACTCGCTGTGGCCAAAATCTGCTAGATGGCATCATCATCATATGTGAGATAAGCTTAATGTGCTGGTACCCAATTGTGGAAACCATTGCCCAGTAATGGGATTTGGGCAAAGCCCCGATGCTTTTTCTGCCTATAACGTTTCCCAGGTCTACTTCTGTGGATACTCTACTGGATAGTATGTGCCATAATCCACAACATGGGAATTCCAGTGTTTACATATCGACTCCAAGGCATTAAAAGTGATTTTCATTCACAGCATTAAACGTAGGAATCTGTTTCTCGTTTCTACCAGCTACTTACGTATTATGAATTTACGATAATTAAAGATAAAATAAAAATGAGAGCAGCGGTCGCCCGGTGGTGGCAGCTATGACTTACGAGCAGTAAGCCGTGGTTCCGAACCCAGGCAGGCGCATTACTTTGTGTAATTTATCATCATCGCTGCCTTCAAAAACGATGAAGGAAAACATCGTGAGGAAACCGGCATGTCCTAGAAAAATATATTCGAAGACATGAGTCATCTTCCAACTCGCACTGGGTCCGCGTGGTGGATTACAGCCCACTCCCTCTCATAGAGAAGAGGCTTGTGCCCCAGCAGTGGGAACATTATAGGCTGATGATGATGAAAGATAAAATAAGCCCTGGGGGACGCCTTTGCCTAGCAGGGGGACAGATCAGGCTGAAAAAAAAAAAGATCAAATGCTCTGCCGTCCCGTCGCCGGTATGCGCTGGCCATTCCTCGTCGAAGGACATTTATTAATGATTTTGCTTATCGAAAGTAACTAACGCCGTATACGCGTCTAACTCCTTGACTACGAGTTGCCTACGCGTTGGATACGTGTCGCCTATGCGACCTGACGTCCACGCTTTGGCAAATAATAAGGTCCCTTTGATTGCAATGACACTCTTAGTATAAAACATTCCTAGTTGACTAAGAAGCGAGTCTACATTAAAGCTTTATTAATTACATTACACCACGCCTGTAATCCCCGAAGGGTCAGACAGAGGTGTAGGTACTAATAGTACAATATCCACATTTCAGTTTAAGTCCTTATGTAAAAAGGGGACGAGCCTATTGCCATCAACCGGACACAAATCCAGAGTCCGTTGCTATATTCCTGATGGAAAAACCCAATTTGCCCGATCCGGGTATCGAATTCTGGACCTCAACAGGCACGTTTGGGATCACTAGACCGACGAGGTAGTATTTAGTAATTTAGCTTAGAAAAACTTATAAGCATTTATTTTCTTATTAACAAGTTTTCTCGGGTACCTAGATTTAAGCATCTAAGCATTTAACTTACTAGGTACTCGTACTTAATTTTTATCATAATATTAAGTTGTAGTAATATGAAGTCTTATAAACTTTGTGAATGACGTTCAAGTTTGATCAAATACTTATTTTGATATACAATATGTTAAAAAATAACCCTGTCCGATCCGTGAGGGTATTATAAGGTGTCAATATAAGACTCTATTCATGTAATTCTCCTCTCGGGGCCTCCTAGCACAGGTATATAATTATCTTAAAAGGAGGTCCCTATGCAAGATTTACTGTAAAAGTTGTATAAGTTTCTGCAATAGACCTTTTTTTTATTAATTTTGGACAATAAATAAAAAAAAACTCTGAGAAAAACTTAATAAAACTAAGAAACTTACATGGCAATACAGGGCGGGGGTGAGGGCGGCGGCTGGGTAATGACGTCTTAAACTAATGAACGGATGACGTCTGTCATTCGCTATGAAAACTTTTTTTGTGATGTCGTTCTAGTTTAGATCTTGTGTATACAGGATTATTCGATGACGACTCCAATGCGGTGGCTGTGACGGAGATTCTGTTCCATGTTTCTTCCTCCAACCGTGATACAGGTCTGTCAGCATCGCACAAGGTTAGCACGGACGCTTTTTTGTTCTTGCTCTTCAATGTTAACATCATTTATTCACTCGTGGTCTTCCTGCATCAGCGTGATGCGTTTCGTGGCAGTGAACTGCTCGTATCGTAGGTACTCACGGTTACACAAACGTTGAAACGTCGCTCGCAAAACGTATCATGTAATCTCTACGAGTCTCCGCATAATACCTATCCGTCGCTCCTACTTAGACACTTAAACATGTTTTAAATACTCTGGATTTTTAAACGACATTTCAATAATCACAACATCATCATCATATGCCCAGCCTTTTCCCAAACTATCTTGGGGTCGGCTTCCAGTCTAACCGGATGCAGCTGAGTACCAGTATTTTACATGAAGCGACTGCCTGTCTGACCTCCACAACCCAGTAACTGGGTAATACGGGACCCTTTGATAAGACATTTTTTTTTACTTTTGACTTCTGACTACTCCTAACGACTGTCAAAGATCTACAAATGAAAGCCGGGACCAACGGCTTAACGTGCTTTCCGAGGCATGGAGGGAAACTCGGTATGTAGGTTATTATGGTCACCCATCCACGGACCAACGTCGCAAGCACGGCTTAACCTTAAAGATCGACCCGTGCGGCTGTTATTATTTAGCCACGAGCTCCTCTTCAATAACCACAACAGCAAACCAGACAAAAAGAAACTCGGAAGCAATATTTACGCAAAACAAACATCATTTTAAAATGACAAATGCTGTCACTTTTTATCTTGCCTTTTTTTCTTTTTTAATGTTACGGTCTTGTTTTCGATAAGTTTTGATTGATTTTTACTAACGAACTCTTTAACTACCTAATTTAAAGACGGTGTCGCGTTTTAAAAATTTAAAGACGGTGTCGCGTTTTAAAAATTTAAAGACGGTGTCGCGTTTTAAAAATTTGCTATATTTCGGGGAAATGGTGCTAATTTGGGCAAGAAAATCGTTATTTTAAAATTTATTTACAAGTAACTTTTCATTTTCTTTATTTTATTTGGTAATGTGATTGGGATACCTATAGGTACATACCTATGCCTCTGTCGGATCGGACAGGGTGTTTTTTAAATATTGTTTTTTTAGGGAAAATATACCTACCTAATCAAAGACAGCCTAAACACTAAATTGATAGAGTAAGTACAAGTGAAAACTTCAATTGAAAAATAACTGATTACGAATAGATGTTTCAGTTAAAATTAATGAGCGGTAAACGTTACAAAATCATCACGAATTTATCTCAAAAACTTAAACCGAACTCAATCAATAACCCGATTATCCTAAACCGCAAAAATGACAATGGCGAAAACAGACCGCGCAACCCGGAGCGAATCCTGCAAAACTCTCATTAACCAACGCTCTAATTAAAAAGTAATTAAATTCGCGCGAGAAAAAGAGAGAACGACATTTTAACTGATACTAATAAGATCGTCAAACAATTACGACCCGAGCGGGGGAGCGAGAGGGGGGTATCGCCCTCTCGCTCGCACGCAGAGTTCTCTATTTAACTTTTAATTTATACTCATTCCTTTATATCTTTTATTGCTTCGCCCATCGCGGCTCCTAATGCGCTCGAGGTGCTCCTCGCACTAATTAAATTCATGCAAGGCTGAGCCGCGCGGCCCCGCCCCACCCCCCGCGCCGCTCCACCAATGGGCGCGCCGCTCGCCGCCCGCCCCGCCCCCCGACACACTCAGTACCAGATCCCTGATAGAGCTGTCATGTCGCGTCCGAACGCTCGTTACGCTGTCTTGACATATTTTATTATTATTTATGTCAATTACGTTATTACTTTTTTGTTTAATGGAATAAGGAATTGGTTGTGAAATTGATTGCCTTTCGGTCGCTTATGATTCATCACTGTCAAAAATATAATCTGAAACGTGTTAATTTTGTATGATTGATAGTTTGTCCGTCATTAGAGTTATTGGGAGGCGTCGTAATCTAGTTTTACGCAACGCTATTGTGCGCATCTCTGTGCCGCTGTCCGCTCAGCGGATGATTGCTCGCCCATCACACAATCACCTGTCAAATTTAAAGAATGGGTGAAATCTAAAATATAACCCGGTACTACCTCCGAACAATTCCTATGAATATTTTTATTTTTTCTCGTTCATTACAGATAATAAACACCTTTCATCTCAGCCGGTAGAATAGATCACAGATCAATCATAATTTAATAAATGAGTTTTGAAGCTGTTCCGGAATTAAATTAAGTCTTTGGGTTCAGGTAATAACTCTCTACTTGTATCTACCTACTCAAATCTTTAGGTAAAACATAAGTTACCTTCCTACATGTAGGTAAGTAGGTATCTAAAAAGGGCAATGGCAAAACGCAAACCTTTACGCTACGGAAACATTCCATAACATAACTTCTTCCCGATACTCTACATGTCACTGTATAGCGGCGCGCCATGCGGCTAAAAAAGATTATGACAACCCCACGGGCCCGCAAACTTACGGCAACCCTATAAATCCCATGTTAGACCCCCTACCCTGCGATAACGAACGTTACCATAATACAAATAAGGGTTATTTTAACTTACCACCGCCCGTCGCCTACGTTACCGTTAATTCAATGTATGCCGTCCCTTAATTTATGGGCAGTTATTCAATACAGATCTGTAACTTCACGGCATAAGGTTTGAAAGCGTTTAGCAGCGGGCGAGATGTGCTGTCGGAGAAATAAATCTATGATATGAAGGAGGCGGAGAATTAATTTGTGTGGTGGTGGGGGTGTAGCGAGGCGGGGTGGGGGGTGAGGTGGCCCCGCCCCCTGGCGCGCCATCGCAGTGGCGGGCGCGGCGTGGAGGCCCGAGCACTCCGTAGTACCGGCCGAACGCGACGCGCGCCAGTGTTGCATCTTGTGTTAGTGCTTGGACTGCGTAGTGACTCAAGAAAGAAAGAAAAAAAAACTGGTGTTTTTAAAAATGACATTAAAGAATGGGATTGGTTGTTAGGTGAGCGTTGTGGTCAAGATATCGGGTGCGAGGAGGGAAGGTAGCGGCATGGTGCTGGAGGGCGGGCTGCCGGCGCCGCTGCAGCTGTACGCGGCGGCGGCGGCGCAGCTGGCCCCCCGGCCCCCCTGGCCGCCGTTCCTGCCGTTCTTCGGGGTCCCACCGCCGTTCCTCACGCGGCCAAGGCTGCCGCATCCCATGCCGGCGCGGGCCCCACACGGCCCCCCCAGCGAAGACTCCAATGAGGACGGTGCTAGTAGCAAAGGTAGGGTTAACGTAAAGTTAATTCTTATAAGAAAGTAGGATAGCAGTGTTAAAGCTTAATAAGTCAGTAAAAAGCTCAGAAAACAAAGTATTTTTTGCAGTATTGGAATTGAATGTTATTAATTTAAGAATGTTACCCATCACAAAAACAGAGACTAACCGATGCGACACTTCTGTTTATAGCAATTTTTAATGCTTCGAAGGGATAAATAGATATCGAAACGCACTCAACATTTTTTTATACATAATACAACTAAATTTTTTTTTTTTTGTTAATCTACTGCATAATTGTTTTTATGCCATTTATTATGTCGTCTTAGTTCAATTAACATATTTTCAATAATATAGAGACACGACATCGAAACATGGTAGATAGGCTTTTATTGAAATCTAGGTAAATATAATAAATGTTATACCTGGTTGTGCTAATTATTTAAACAGCTGTCTGGTAACGATAATCCTAACTATCAATGCGGGATACCAAACATTTAAAAAAAAAAACGGTTTTTCAAACTTATTATACCTCATTGTCGCAAAATAATTCATCCATAATTTGCTATCTTAGAACAGTTACTGTCATTAAAAATTAAAATGTTTCTAATACAAGGTGTTGTTTTAACTATGCTGATGATTCTCGACCCGTATCAATAATAAAATGGGTTGATAATTTTGTTTCTTTTTTTCTTATTTACGGAAATCGGTAAGTGTGAACCACCCATGTTTCAAACGCGGCCCGTCCGATTTTCGCCCTATAACCGCGCTTTCACACATACAAACAATCTCAAACGTTTATTCGATTATTTCTTATTCCCTAAACCACGTTAAGGTGGTTATTCTGAAATACTGACAACTTTAATCAACAAAAAAAGCCACGTTTATTAATAATTCACTAGAAACCGTAATTTATATTGATTATTTATGTATTTTCTGACAACCTCCTGAATTTTGACGAGGATGCAAAACAACAACAATTGTATATGTTTTTGGATTTATTTGGTCGCTCCATATAAAATATTGGTATTCAGCTGCATCCGGTTAGACTGAAAGCCGACCCCAACATATTTGGGAAAAGGCTAGGCAGATGATGATATGTTTTTGGGTTTTTTCGCAAAAACTTTTTGCCCAGTTAAAGTGAACCTAATGCACATTTGCGGAAATAATAAATTGCCCACTATAATTTATTTCTTTTTTGTGTACAATATTGCACAAAACATGGTTATAAATGAGGTTTACTTAATTCTAGTGAAAGCAGTCATATTTCAGGTTTTATTTGTGAAAGTTCTACTCTTTCTTAACAATAAGAAGAAGTAATCAACTAAGATTGTCCATGAATAATAATTTTTGTTACAGTTTTTTTACAAAAATCGTGTGAAAAAGTGTTTTCACCACTCCCGCACGAAAGAAGTGTCTTTCCTCTACGAAAACAGTGAGGAAAGTTGGTTTTTCCTCACTGTTTGAACAGTGAGGAAAGTAATGATCCCGTTCAGAAACTAACCTTGCCTGTTTTTTTATGTTAAGTTTTAAAGATATTTAAAAAAATAAATAATTTTGATTTGCTTTGTGACTATTTAATTTATTTACCAATGATGACTGAATACTTTCTTGCTGGGAGTGGTGAAAAGTTTTGTATGCAACTTGTGAGCAAGTTCATTTGCTATTCGTTTTGTTGAGTCTTTCGCTTACTCAGGATTGAAATTTATAATCACTCGCTGCGCTCGTGATTCTATTTTTCAATCCTTCGTTCGCTCAAGACTCAAAATCAACACTCATAGGAAAAACGAACTTTCCTCACATGTTGGATAAATAACTATTAACATAAACCTTGAGAATTATTCAGACAAAATTATAATATTTTGTCGGTTTTCTTTCTTTTCTTCTTGACTGTACCGGTAATATTCTTTGTTGATTTGTTCTGAAAAATAGACAGTTTGTTGATGTTATTTTTTAAACGTAGAGGTATAAAAGTAGTTCGTTTTTTTCTTAGAGGTAAGTGTTATAAAAATACAATAGGCAAATAACAACATTCAAAAAAATAATGTACTGTTTTATAAATGTAAAAGTAGGTATCTAAAGCAAAGTTTACCCAAAGCAAATAATAGCAAAAGCATATGTAATTTATTTAAAATCTACAACACCTATTTGATTGGCGTGACCAATTAAGATTTTTGTAGACTCCAAAGGAAATAATTAACAAACACTTCCAATTTAATCAATTAAATAATTATCAATTGATCCATTCCGTTTGTTTACTCACACACTAGTTTGTTTGGCAAATTAATTTCTCGCAAATTAATTTCTTACAAACAATGCAAGAAGTTTTTCTTTCTTGAAGCTGTTTTTTTCCGTTTTCTTTTCTGATTGCCGTCGGTCTATCTACTGCTGTTAAATTAATTATTGTTTGACTCTCTTAGATACAGTGTTGAACATTAACGATAAATATTGTGTAGTGATTTTCTTTAGTTCATAATTTTTTTATTTCTTCATTGTACTGGTTGTGTTTTGTTCTTGTTTGATGTGGAAGATATTGTTTCTTATTAGGTGTTTATTAGAGTTTTAAATTTAAAAGGTGTGTTGTGAGTAGCGTGTTTGAATTAAGGTACTTAATGTAAAAGATGATGAAGATTTATTTTTGCAAAAAAATTGTTATAGTAGTAAGAAAAGTTCTTCATTCTGTTTTTCCATTAGATCATAGAAAAAGATTTATGTAGAATACAAATATAGATATTTAAAAAATATATGCAAAAAAGATTAATGTTGGGTTTTTAAATAACTATAGAAAACCTGATAAAAAATCTTTACAAAGCATCGAGTTACAGAGTGGGTAGGTAACTCTTGCTACATAAATCGAGTGTTCAAGTATTTCGAATTCGATAAGTTTATTATTAAAATATATGCTAATATAAATCTTCCGAAGCATCGAGTCTTTATAAAATACAAATTATGCAACACGCAGATAGAAAGAGAAATATTTTGTATCACAATACACTTAATTAATTTAAGTTATCATCAATTTACAACAACAAATGAGTGTCGAAGCGTTAAACTTCTTATTAATGACGGTAACTTTCCATTTTATTACTTTACTTCAATAATTTATAATTATCGTGTTGTCACAATTAACTACGTGATACCAGGGACAGTTGGGACGAGCTCGTCACGATCACAACTCGATACAAAAACTATCGATTTATTACTCGCCGATCGATTCAGACATGAACTGTCAATATCGATTATGAGTTAACGACATCGCTCAATCTTCATTCAATCTTACAAAGCTGCAATCAAGACAAGGCCAATCGCTCATCTAAAACATATTGTAATCCAATAATATAATGGCTAGATTAAACGCGTGTTGACTCCAACACCAACTTGACCTCCAGATTAAAAGGAACGAACAAATAATAGTATAAATAATGATACACTTACACACTTATCCTTCTAGGCATAACTTATTGCTTTTATAATATTAAGGTATTATTCCCGAAATATTCTCGAGGCTCGTTTGAATAAATTTTGTATTAATAAAAAATAAACGTCGGGAAAGGTGCTAAGAGGCTAACGAGCGTAATCCAAATGTAAGTTATTAGTTGGTCGCCGCGGCCGCCTGCTGGGCCCGTCGTCCTCTCGATACCGCTCGATATCGCTCGATACCGCTCGATACCGAGATGTTTATCGATTCTTTTGTCGGCTCTATCGCTGAGGTGTTACTCACAAAATTAGGATGTTAAATCTTTTGTCGATGACGCATACTCCAGACTCTTTGTATACAAACTTTTTTTGGTTATAGTAATAGAAATATCAATAGGTTTTTTGTGTTGTAAATTATTATAGATGATCACGTGTGAAATGTTTGGGATGGTTGGTTTGTGGCGATAGTATGAATTGATAAGTAATGAGGTTCGCTGGCTGGTAATATTTTTGCTTGTTATGGTAATGTGCGGCAAGCTTGTGAAGTTTTACAAAGCTGTGGTAAATGTGAATATGAATATAAACTTAATGGCTATCTATTATTTTAGACAATATCAGGTGTAAAAGTAAGTGCTAACTTCTAAGTTATACTACCTTTTGTAGACGCAAAGATTTGTGAAGATGGATGGCTGGATGGGTATTGTTTCTTACTTTTGATGAAACTTTACAGTAATATAGCTTATACTATACCTCAGTATAACACACTAGAGTAAAAAGACATTGAGTAAAAAAAAAATATGAATACGAATGTAAGCCAACAAACATAAACTCAGTGTGAGTTTATGTTCTTCCCACGGGGGTAGGCAGAAACTACTATCTGCTAGTAATTCGTATTACTAACAGCTAGAGTCATTTGTTTACAATGAAATACCTAAAAGAACAGTTAATTGCTAATGTTATCATTTTGTGTAATGTTTTAATTGTAATTATAAGTAAGTACTTTATTGTTTTACATTTCTCTTAATCTAAAATGTAGTATGTGTCACGATGACCGATGAAGTCATCTTTTAGAAGAGATATATATCACTCTATATTATACTTTAGTATCTTAGCTATAAAAATCAATCCGTATCGTTTTTTTTTTTTGCCTTTTTTATTCACGTGACAAGCTTTTATGAAAACTATTTTTTTTTTTCTGTCAAGATTTATTTTCTTCTTTTAAGTGCAGTTTTATTTTTATTTTCTTTATCTCTTCATTTGAAACTTATCTTTTTTTTTCTGTTCGTCAATTTTGTCACTGCAGTTTTAATCACCAAGTTTTCAAATATTTGACGTTTATCCCAAACCGCAAACTCAAGTTGATCATTGAATGAGGTTCTATGTTCAGTTTTGAAGTTATGACTATGTTTATCTGGTGAACAATTTTTTGCTAGGCAATTATTTTTGTACACTTTGCCTCCAAGGTACTAAGTAACAAAAACTAATATAAATCTAGGTAATTTTTCAACGGCGAACTGAAATTCAAGGCGGAATCAAATGATTTTTCAAGTTTCTACCCGGACGATAATAATTCCGCGTTTGTTTCCTTGCCGAGTAATAATTACAATAATTGATGGTAAAACCAAAATTATTAAATAAAATTTAATTTAATCAATCCTTAATAATAATCGTTAAATTGTTTACTGACGTTTAAAATTGTAAGTATTTCTTGTAATGTCATTGGATCAATTTTTGTCTGTCTGGTAGGTAAATAAAGTATATTATTTTATTTCATTATAAAGCCATTTTAATTTTTTCTAATTTAATACTTAAATGCCTTCAAAACGCAGTATACCGAAATGACATATTTAGAATTAAAGTTTAGAAAATTTGATTGCGTCTGGATCAAAACCTTGAGAAGCCGAAAACGAAAACGTAGTACTTACTGCTTACTTTATTATGGTTTCATCAAAGAAATGTCTAATTAAGTGACCCATTGATTAATATTTGGATTTCTAAATGATTCTTCCATATTTTTATTGATTTTACGGCAATAGGTGGTATTCTTAATTTAATGGATACAGTAATTAATGAATTTAATAAGATGTTTTTTAAATAACTGAAAAGGGTGATTGAACTCAACATTATGAACATCTTTTGACACGGGACCAAACATAAAATTATGATTTCAGGTTTTTCTCATTGCTGTAATAGTTGTACCTACACACTACGTAATAAGTACTTTTTCTATCTTACGTAATGTTATTGATGAGTGAGTTTTTGATGATGAGTTATGTTTTTTTTAGGTCATTTAATTCATATAATCATAATCATAATTACCTATGAATATGATTATATGAATTAAATTACCTATTTTCAGTTATCACCTTGTATAATGTGTATAATGATTCTAAAAGTTATTCTAGACATAAGCGTGACAAATTTACAAGATGCTCTTGCAATCTTTAAATTATGAATCAAACTCCTTCCGACGGACTAAGTTATCTGCCATTAAGGTACAAAAACGCAGGTACTTATGGGCTTTATCTATATACTTACCGATTACATTATCTAAGTACTAGCGAGATTCAACCGCGTGAAATTATTATAAAATGAACACATCCTTATTTGAACATTTTTTTTTCTAAAATAAAAGTACCTATCTGCCAGTTAAAGTCCTGTCAAAATTGGTACAACTGTTTCGGAGATTAGCCGGACCAAACAGACAGAAAGATAAAAATGTTTTTTTTTTTATAACAAAATAAATAGGTAATGGTCCTTTCATAGGCATTTCTTTTTATGAGACTTTTTTGAGGTTACTGACCTTGTAGGTCGGTAGGAAAGGAAGTAATGGTTAATGTCCAAAAATCATAATATGATGCTCCACATTGTGTACCTACATACAAGATGGTTGTATCAATATTTTTAAAAGAAGGAAAGGCCAAAGTTAACTGGTAGGCAAAAACGGTTTCAATTTTCTTGAAAGAAAACTTCCAGATATGTTAAAAGATTACTGCTTAATCAATGAATTATTTAAATGCATCACTACCTACCAAAATTGTAAGCCTAAATAATGAGGACGAAAATGTTTTACTTGGGTACCTACTTTATTGAAGAGGCCATAGGAACTTAACTAACCGTTACAGTTTAACCATGAAATTCCAAACTTGCTTCGAACGTTTTCCAACAACTGATTTCTAAGCCATTAACCCACGGAATCCATCTTTTTCTTTACCGGATTACGGAAAACGCAGAATTATTTCTTTTTTCCGTGGATGAATGAAAACAATTGCTCATTGCGTATCTGCTTGAAATGTTCACGACGCAAAGCTAATCGATTCTTTTTTTGAACGGAAAAAGAAAAGTCATTCGTTCTAAAAGCGGGAAACGATGCGGTGTTTTTTTTTAATTACTGAGAAATAATGATTGTCTCTGGTCGGGTATGGCTGCAGGAAATCTATTTCTGTAAGTTTGTTACAGCACCATGCTGTGATAGGGGCCTTTTGGCCTCGTACAGAACCAGTTTAATTTGTCTTATTTTTTCTTTTGTTTACTTTTTTATATAGATACCTATACTTGATTTTAGTTAATTCAAACCATTTTTTTTACCTGTTTGAGACTAATAAGTACTTTTTCTATCTTACGTAATGTTATTGATGAGTGTTTTTTTTTGTTATAAATATTATGTAGGCATAAATCGAATTGGGATTTAGATTAGGAACACGAAATCTGTACGTGCTAACAGGTAATTTACTTAACAATATATATTTTTACACAAATAAGTGATGTTCAGAAGAGCCAAACCGAAGTAGCCCTAGTATCTACTAGTACGTAGATACGTAATAAGAAGGCCTCATTTCAAAGTTACAAATTTGTGGTATAACATTGTAGAGAAGATCAAATCAATCATGAAAAAGTGATAATTTTATAAGTGTTGTAAAAAGATTTATTTAATAGCATTATTTGTTATAAATCACATTATCTTTTAAAATAAAATAACACCAACCACGATGAACGATAAGTCGATAAATAACCACAACATTTCAATACACAATTACTTTCAAACAATCGTTTTAACACGGCAATAAATTGTCAAGCAATAAAACAAAACAAACAAATTTTAATGAAAAAAACAAACGAACAACAAAAACATAGCTAAATGGACTAATAAACTGAAATCTGAACTAGTCAAAAGAACATCAATAAAGGGCTAGTAGCGAGGCGAGGGGAGAATCGGCTGCAATGGAACAACGCATAAATTACACTATACTCGCCCCTTGAGCTTAGCAAATAAGGACTTTCTATAATCTAGTGGATTTTAACTTATTTTACGGGAAACTTTGTTTTAATAGAGAAATATTCAACATTTCGGATTTAATGTAAGGCTTTTGTAGTACATCTGAAAGTTTTGTTAACTTATAAATTGCTGTAAAATAAGGAAGTCGTGCTCTCACCAATGAAATTCATTTGAATAAATATTATAATACCAATAGAAATATAAACTAGGTATCCTTATCTATATTGCTACACAAAGTTAACAACCGTAAAATTTAATTATAAAAAAACCTAGTCACGTAATTCGATGGGGAAAGCGCCGCCACCGCGCCATGGCGTCTTACTCAAGCTTATAAAAACAACATCATTACATCAAACAAGTGACAAAAGACCAAAAATGTTGGTAATAAGGCCTATTAGTCAAGTCGTCGGGCAGTCGCAAGGTGTGCGAAATGTAACTGAGTCGGGTACGAGCCAATTTCAAGGGTCATTTCCTCACACACCCAACGCAAGGGGAGTGACGAGACCGCGTTAAAAATAAAACCAAAGATACCATGTTTTTCAGACCTGACTCTTGTCTGCCACCGCACAGCTGTTGTTTAAATTGATACTGTAATGAAGTACTCACTGTGTATTACCGAGAATACGGAGGCTTCTTTTTTTGTCCTTTTGCATAACGAGGTTTTAATGTGTTACGTTAATCCGTTCATTGTATCGCAAGCTTGTTTTACTAATTGTGTACAACTTCAAACTTTGTCAATGTAGGTGCAAAACGACGCGACCTAACAGCTTTTACGGCCGTTTCCGTAATAAGCACATGTGACAAAGAACCATTAAAAGTTGATTACTCCCAAAAATAGAGTCGCGTCATCACATCTTGCGGCGCACGGCGCGTGGCGAATCGTGCGTCGCGTGCCCCAAAACACGCATTTGTCAAATTCGATTCGCTTTTTTACTATTTACTTTTTTCATAGTGCACCGTTTTGGCCCATGCACCCCTTCTGAAAATTGGTCACGGGAGACTTGTGTGATTTTCTGCCAATATGTCCTCTAAGTTAGCGGTTTATTGGTTGTTTGGTTGGTTCCAATTGGCCCCCTGGGCGAAAATAAATATCTTGATGTCACAAAACGCGTAACGGCAACGAGTATCACCTTTACAGCTATTATTTTAACTTATTAATTTGTAAAGGTAATTTTTATAATAATATACATGACAGCTTCTTGTCTTTATATTATACTCTCGGTTTCAGTAGTCTGTAATTAACAATCATAAAACACTTTATAAAGTCATCAAGGCTAATAATAACTGCGGTGTAATTTAACTATAAAAAATAATAAAGACAGTATTTTATTATGATGAAATTAAGTAAAATCTCTTTGAGCGCGGAAATTGTAAAAAAAGAATTTTTTCAAAAATTTTAATGTCAATTTTGTTCTCTGTCGCATGGTGATATTATTTTGAAACAAATGATTCGTTGTTATAATTCTATTGTTTTCTTTATTATGACGAATTGATTCAGCCTTATAAAGGAGGAGGCACCCGTGGCACAGATTTCGCGTGGGACTATTAGAAAAAATGTCACCCACGAAGTTTTTTTCTTTTACAAATAAAAAAAAACAAACAACTAATTTCACGCTCCAGTATGTTTTATGAATAAATTAATATAATTTTATTAGTTTAATGTTCGTTACAATATTTTATTGATGTAGTTATTTGGAGAAGAAATTAGGGCCGGCCGTTTTTTTTTCTACGTTAGGCGAAAAGGCAAATAGTTTTCACAGTTTTTTTTATTTAACATTAAATAGAATATAGAGTGAACATTGACTTTTTCTTATTGTTGTTATTGTCTCCAGCAGCCACAGCCTGTGCTACACATAAATCGGTAATTTTTCGATACAAGGAATGCTATACTTTTTTTTAAAGATATTAATAATATGCTACATAGCAGCATAGGCACAAAATTGTCTATGTTAGTTTAGTTCGGTTTTTGTATTTAATTATTTTAAAAAATAAATGAAGATGGGTCACTTGTATCTCATGAAAAAAGACAGTACTATTCACCTGTTTTAAAAATCTATGTAGATTTCCCCCCTTTACATTTCAAAATCAACAACAAATTACCCAATAGAAGTGCAAATAGGACCCTCAAACTGTTTATCCAAAAATTAATCCATTTTATCTCAAAACAAGCAGATAATCCCATTGACTGTAACATATTGCTAACCCTGAGAACGCGCGGGGGTGTGAGAGACCCCGTACCATAACTAACCCTATTAAAAAGTGGCTGCAACCCTCCACTGTATTAATGTAGCATAAAATTAACCCGCGCGTCACGCCCGATGCGTGCAATGTTTAAATACGACATTTCTGGTTAGGGGTCTAAAGGACCGTTAGGATTTTTGGTCAGCTTTAGGTGGATCATACATTTGTTTGTAGATATATTTTTAGCCGGGTTTCACGGAAACAATAATGCATTGTCATAAATAGTGAGTCATAATTGAATTCCAAGTTTTAAATAAGCAATTCCGTAATGTTTTTTTTTTTCTGTAGAATCAACAATCTACTGTTACCTAATGATGCTGCGGAAATTCAGAATTCTAAAGAAGAAAATGAATTTCAAAGTCAACCATCACATTGTCAGCATCTTTTACATTATTACGCCCTCAAATACCACAGAGTGTTATTATTTTATTGGACAAATAATATAATTATTATACACACATCAAAAGTGTCTAGGGATCAAGCATTTTTATGCGGATTTCTTGAGATTGAGATGTGGCTTTGTAATAAATTTATGATTTTATAAATTTATATGGATCCTTTTTGATGCATTTCATAATTTGAATCAGGAACTGTGAATCAAATTCGAGTAAAATATGAAAATCAGCTGTCAATATTTTCCCTATAAAAACATACAACGCATTGAAGACATTATTAGTGCTACTGTTTCCCTACTACTGATTAAAACCAACGTTATTATGGAGCGGCGACGTCATTTAAGCAGGGAAGAAATGCTCAGAGCCGTGGGAATGATAGAAGCTGGTTCCCGGCAACGTACTGTGGCTTTAGCTCTGAATACAAGTCAGAGTGTTATCAGTACCGAAGCACTGGTACCGTGGCTGAGCGCCATGGAGGACGGTATCGCTGCACCACACGGAGACAAGACCGATACATTCAAATCTTAACTCGAAGAGCTCCAACAATAACCGCCATGATGTTAGCCGTGAGGCTTCATCACTCTTCAGGGAACTTAATTAGCGACCAAACAGTCAGAAACCGCTTGCATGAAGTGAACCTTCATTCCCGAAGACCGCTACGGGTACCACCTATAGCAATGCACAATCGTAGGATTCGATATCAATGGGCTCTTGAACACAGAAATTGGGCAGAAGAACAATGGCGTTTCGTGTGCTTTTCTGATGAGTCTCGTTTTGGTATGAGACCGGATACAAGACGTATACGACACTGGAGAACCCCTGGACGCCAACAGCGATTAAAATCCTGCCAGGAAGTCCATCCTTATAGTGGTGGAACCATCATGGTATGGGCGGGTATTTGGATCGGCGGAAGAACTGAGTTGATTTGGATCAGAGGCAACCTCAACGCTCAAATTTATGCTGAGACGATTGTATCAGACGTCATCGTTCCTCTACAATTGCAAATCGGTCCCTTATTTCAGTTAATGCATGATAATGCACGACCGCACACCGCAAGAGTTGTAAGACAGACTCTCGCCGCAGCTAACATCAATGTCCTGCCCTGGCCTGCTCAGTCGCCAGACTTGAACCCGATTGAGCATGCATGGGATATGCTACAGAGAAGAGCTCTGCCGAATATGGAGGGTATCCAGTCGCAAGAAGACCTTTTTTTGTTGTTGCAACGAACATGGGCGGCCATTCCACAGCGTGATTTGGATGAACTCATTTTGAGTATGCCAAACCGATGTTCTTGTGTTGTTAGTGTTCGCGGTAAAAACACGGATTATTAATTGTTTAAGTTACCCAATAAAATTTTAAAGAAAACTGTTATTTCAGTCTTTTTTTCGAACTTTAATGTTAGTGGTTCAAATGTCAAAAATCCCTTTATTAGAAAATGGCAAATTTCTTTATTAATGCAAAGGTGACTTGGTTTATCGTTACTGTGACAAACGAAAACACTTTATTTGATGAATCCTTAAAGAAAATTTTAATTAATATCAATCAGGAGAAAAGTTATTGCAAAAATATATGTTGATCCCTAGACACTTTTGATGTGTGTAGTTAAGATTTTAAGTTTTACAGAAATTAAACTTAATATGCAAACCTTAAGCCTAAGGTCAGGGAGAGCAGCGGTGGCCCAGTGGTGGCAGCCCCGACTTACGAGCAGTAACCCAGGCAGGCGCATTACTTTGTGTAATTTATTTCATCACTGCTGCTCTCAAAAACGGTGAAGGAAAACATCGTGAGGAAACCGGCATGTCCTAGAACTAAAAATTCGAAGACATGTGACATCTACCAACCCACACTGGGCCCGCGTGGTGGATTATAGCCCACTCCCTCTCATAGAGAGGAGGCCTGTGTCCCAGCAGTGGGAACATTATAGGCCGATGATGAAGCCCAAGGTAAAAGTGACATTATGTCACAGACAGATGATTAAACTTCTGAACCTTTTAACTGCCTCGTTGGTCCAGTAGTGGCAAGCCCGATTGCTGAGCATGAGGTCTTGGGTTTGATTCCCCGGTCAAGCAAAGAGTTATTGGGTTATTCCATCAGGACTTTCTCAGTAGCAGTCACGGAGTCTGGATTTGAGCCGGGTTGATGGCAATAGGCTTGCCCCCTATTAAATGGGATTTAAACATAACTGGTGAAATGTGGGAGTACTATAAAGTATAGTTCTGCTTAACCTTTCGGGGTTTACAGGTATAATCTTATGTAAACTTTTGAATAACCATTTGCCCATTTTTCAAACCCCCCAATTTACAAAACATTATCTTCCTTTCATTAAACCAGCTCTGTCATAAGACATAACACAAAAATAACTCATTCCAATATTACATCTCGGAATCAAATTAATTAAGATATTATCAGCTAGACAGACCTCAAGCCCCACACCAGTAGTGATAATAACATTAATAAATAGTGGCGAAGTCGTGTCAACTCGTGTCACAAGTCGTGTCAGTAGATAATGTCTCTTTTGTACCGTCCGCGTCTCGAGCCCTCGGTGAGCGAAGGGTTAATGTGTTTGTAAACAATGCTGTAGTTTTAAGTAGACAGTAAGTTGGACAGTTTATTCGTTTTCTGTTGGTTGATTGCCTGTTACTAAGAGAAAATGCAGTAATTACGGAAAGAAAGAATGAAATTGTATTTAGTAGCCTCGTACAGGACAAAAAAAAAATGTGTTTGTTAAAATTTAAAAAAAAAAAAAAAAAAAACAACAACTAAAAATGAGACCAATTAAACTGGACGAAGAATGCCCCTGTCTCAGCATGGCACGGCTACGATAAGTGATTTGATAATACTATTAATATTAAAAATGCGAAAGCTTGTGATGGTGTATGGATGCTTGTTACTCTTTTACGCAAAAACCCGTGAACGAATTTGGATGAAATTTGATTTCTCCTGACTATAAAAAACACAATAAAAAAAATTGCGAACTCCGTCCAGCCGTTCACGCGTGATGCCGTGACCAAGGGAAATAGGGATTCATTTTTATATATATAGATAAAACATAAAAAACAGTGCAGTAATGAAAACAGTGCAGTAATGACAACATTTCTGCACTGTTTTGGTTCTAAGCAAAAAAGACATCCTTTGTGATCGGTTTTGTAGTGATTAATGATACCATTACTGCGTAGTTGGAAGAAAAATGTATTGCAAATGATATCCTAGGGTGTGTTGGTTCTGCCAGGGTTACGGGACTGTTCGAAAAAACAACCGTGGTTCTGGAACACAAAGGGCTAAGAAGGAACATAGATGGGTTTTAGTCAGTACAAGTCTGACACTCCCTTCCGCTGTGACCAGAGCAGGAGAGCGATTTAATGATGTCCGATCCGAAGAAAAATTAAAGAAAAATGGGTGTAGTGGTTTCGTCATGATCCTGGACTTTGGTTTTCTCTAAAATAGAAATCATTGTTCATTTTGTACCGTACGGGTCCGCGGTGACCGCGTCTCGAGTCCTTCGCAAGGGTTCATGTTAGTAAACAATGCTTTAATGTTAGTGAATTAATATAATAATAATAATTAATGGACAGTAAGTTAGATAGTTGTCTGAACGAGTTTAGAACGGTCATCATACGTGGCTAAACCCATGATTCAATGTGTTAAAAAAAATATTTTATTGCCTGTGTTCATAGCTCACTCATGGTATCGTACGGTGTAGTGGGCAGAATCCTTTATACGTAAATATGTACAGTCAACACATATACTCATACTGCTTGTATACCTACCTAACTATTTTATGGACTGTACTACCTAGTACAGTAATAGAATATCACTAATATTTCGTCTTTAGCAACATTTAAAATATAAGAATAAGGTGTCCTAGTCTTATGTTTTAAAAGTCTTTTTTTGCCTGTATACCTAACTATTTCGTTGATTGTACTACCTAGCAGTACGTGTTGACAACAAAATCAACAATACGTCTTTCTGTACTCACATAATATTAATAACTAACAAACATAGCTTGTGAAGTAGCAACTAGCTATCGATACAAGGTAGTAACTGCATAATTAGTGACAAAATGTCACAAAACCTTGGTGACAACTTGTCACAACTACGCATAATTATTGACTTTATGTGTTACTTCTGTGTTTGTAGTGAAGTGACAGATTGTCACAACTAAACTTATGTAGGGCTATGGGAATAATGAGGGCCATAACTGGTTTTCACAATAATAAGTTGAACTTCTCGGTCAGTACTTTGTAATTTTTTTAAACTTGGTAGGTAATTAGCAGCAGCAATCAGCTTTAATTATACGTAAATAATCTACATCGCGATCAAAATAAAAATATTTGGTGTTTTCCGGTACCGTACTAACTTCACATAAACACGTTTTCATAGATTTGAGCGATCTTTTTGCTTTTTGATAGTTATAACAATACTCTATAAAGACATAGGTCAATAACTCTCATTTAGGTTAGATTGAAAACCTCTTGGAATCAAGATTCAAGTTTTCGGGTTCGAGTTTCAGCGTTAGTCCTGAAAACAAATCAAAAATAAAATTCTCGACCTTACGCAATTTTGATGAACCAGAATTTAGCACAGAAGTATTCATATTTCGAAATCTAAAATACATTTTCTTTGCACAATATTTTTGAAAAAACGAATCCCATTATTGCTTGACAGTTGGCACTCCTAACTTTGGTGCGACGTCAAGCGATAGGGCCGCGGGGCCCTGATCTATCGCACCCTGGGGAAACCACCATTGTTTTACAGTAACAACCACCATAGATTACCTAATAAAATACACATGTTCGCTTTGAAAACATTCATTAAGTGTGGTTATGGTCAATTGGAACTGATATAAATGGTCTAAATGATGGACAATTATTTAGGATTTTGCTCTGTGTAAAGTTTTTTTTATTTTTCATATTTTCAATTCTGAGGCTCGCTTGCTCTATTACCGCTAAAACATTCAGCAATTTTTAAATATCGTTTTGTCTTTCTCTATCGTTTGAAGATAAGCGGCAAAATGATAATTTTAATTATGTTTTACGCTAAACTTAATTAGTGATTGGTGGAACAAGTGGGCCTTAAACTTTGAAGCTTCTTCATGAAAGTCATCCTTACTTATTTTAAAACTAAACTGGTGCAGCAATAATGTAAAGACAAGAGCTGCCAAAATTTACAGATACTACCCGAAAATAATTATGTTACTTCTTTCTCAATAATATCAAATAGTAAATCACAAGAATCATCATGAGTTCATGACCAACAGATAGATAATCCCTAATAATCCCGAAGAAATTGTAATATTTCTATGAACAGTAATAAACTTTCAAGATAACAACTTTGTTACATGAACAGCAAAAGATTAAATGAAACTCTTCCTCTTATACTAATAATTATGTTTCTCCAATGCAGCCAACAACAGATGATTAAATAAGTCGAGCACAGATACAACAAACTGACTTGGCTGAATTATTTCTCCAGCGGGAATCGCCACAGATAATGTAGGACCGGAGTAAGAAACTTTGTACGCAAAAAATAGTGATGTTATGATACCGAGTAATATTTTGGTTTATTCGAGGGAATAAGGAAACTATGAAGGGAAAATGGTTTATCTGTTTTCTAAGCAGTTACACTCGTACATAATCTTACAGAGGGAATTTAATATATCTTTAGTAGATGTTAGGTAGAATTTTAATTAATATTAAAAAAAAAATAGGTACACGGGAACTCTATTGACTCTTAAAAAAGCCTGCTGTAGTTCATTCTGTTATTTTATGGCAAACCTGTAAATACAATGAAACAGAGTTTCAATATGACAACATTGAACCACCAAAAAATATATGTTTTTAGAAATAAACTCTCTCCCTTATTTAACAATAATGTTAGTCATCTAATTATCTACTGCATGCATTATTCATTACATTATTTTCACTGAAATAGTGGCAGCTAAAATGTGAACTAAGTGTAATCCAAAAATGTCTACATAAAATTAAACCTGGCATTTTGCCCCATATAAACTGTTACTTATAAACATAAACGGTATGCTGATTAAGTGATGATTAATTTCGCAAAAAAAAGGAGTTTTTACAACAAAAAATATCTGAGTTCTTTTTCTGCATAATAATTATGTTGGCACTTAAGGTAGTGTGCACCACCTGTCATGTTAGACATAACTTGCAACCAGGCTTGCGTTAACGTCCAGTCAGAATAATTAGGTTTTTACTTCACACCCCAAGGCATAATAGCGATAATACTTGATATCTTTATAATGATAGTACAGGATCAGGATTTATCGATAAATCCACGCACCCTAATAAATTGGAGCGCATCACTAGCATCGATATGTTTGGAGGAGACGCGGGAAGTCACTAGGGAGTAATCCCCTAATAATTATTGCGGTGTATTGTAAGCTGTGCGTACAATAAATTGGCTCCTGCTGGCTTTTGGTGATGACGTAACTATAGGATCTCCCCAAAACACATTAGTCTTGTAAGATAATACTGTATGGTTATGTAGCGGGAGTCAGACTTGAGTAATAGCTTGGGATTAATAACTAAAACTTTCGAAGAGTTTATTTGATTGAAACTTTTGATTTATTGTGTCTGTAGCATGAAAACTAAATTTTCAATTAAACGTTGCAGTAACAAAAACTTTAAAATCCCGTTGCACACAGAAAGAAAGTCATAAATATATATAAATGTCACGGTAAAATAACGAAACTAGACTATTTGACAGGGCTATAGACATTATAACAGACGTTTATTTATTATTATTAAATTGCAACTATTGTTAGGATGCTACATAAACTTTATTTAAATTACTTGTCATTAGGTACTTGTAGCATTTGAATCCGTGAAGTATTTATTTGATTATCGTCAGGCTCGCGACAATGTACCATCAATTTGAACGTAGACTGCAAACTATGAACGTTCGCCAATTGGTTTTCGGAAATCGGTAATAGTTACGGCAGTAAACGTGTGACAAAATGCTTTATTACCGCCACGAACATGAGTTACTGTATATCGTGAGTAACAACGTTATTTACTGAGAATGGTTTTGTATGGATCAAAATTATTGGAAGAAAACATAAAAAAATCTTACTTCATTGCGAGTCGAAGTACAACGTTTATACGGAACAAATTAAGTCGTAGCTGGCTGTCAAAGAAGGTTTAATGATTCGATTATTATCCCAAATCATAAAGTAACTCTTAATAGCCAACGGATGACAGCAAACCGATAATTCAAGGAGAAAATTCTTACTATGCACATCTTTATCGCCGAGCTAAAGGCACCTCGATCCATCCACGTTGCCGGCAATCAATATTGTTTTGGTAAAATATTAAAATTTGATTACACCTTATTTTCACGGGCATAAAATAGCGGTTGGAACGACTGTGTATAAAGTATAGTAGTATCAATTTATCATGTTTCAATCTCGAAAGCGGAGGTGGCCGCGGGCAATGTGATCCGGCAAGTAGATGCGCCACAAAATATTACACGTCGAGGATACCGTGAAAAATAGTTTCTATTCACAGTTTTATGTAAAAATATGTTTATGTAATGCTGATGTAATCGGAACTGGGGTTTTGTTGTGATGTTTTTTGTTGCTCTAGGAAATTTTTGTAGGAATTTGTTGCTCTAGGAAGTTGCTAGCTAGGTGAAACTAGGATAATTATAAAATGCCCTCTTACTCACTGAAAATTCAATTCTTCTAGATTTATCTTCAATGAAGTCGGAAACGTCCTGAATGGCTTCGAGAAAGGGATAGTAAGGCTGTGCCTTTTTTTGCTAGATTTGACCTTTTTTGCCTTTAAAGCTAAATTAATAAGCAATACTGAGTCAGCAGACAGTCTGTTAACCAATTGCACGGCAATATTGAAAAAATATAATATTTTACTTGTTATATCATTTTCACACATGAGTACAACTATTTTTACTTCGTAATCATTGCAAATAACATATGATTACGTTATTATAAAACTATTAAGTAACGTTAACTAAAAGCCACATGTTTACAAACCGGAATTTTCATTTCCACTTCAAACAATAATGTCAAAAGGAAGTAAGTAACCTTACAATATCTTTGAGTAGAGCCATTTTTAATGTTAATGGGCTTTAATGTCCGTAAATGACATACATATTGCTATTAATTTGAAAAGTCGTGTTTAATAATCCTACATTATGCCAAGGGGCCTACCATCGCGTCTGATAGTAACATTATTTTGATCTTACTTCAGTGTGGGACAGGGATGGAGCTATACGTCCTCTCTAGCTCCATCTCTTTCAAGGTTAATGAAATACTCCTATAAGTGGTGGTGGGACATTCCCAATGGCTGTTAATTATATTGTGGTAAAAAAACGCGGAGACGAAACAATTAGCTCAGGGCAACACGTTGATTGTGTTGTAGGCAAAACTGTAAAATAGATCGTTCGTTAAATGTCATGGAACATTAAAAAATTATAACCTCCGTTATGGTAAGCGAGGAGAGCCTGTTTGCGAATCAATATTTTGATGCTGCAGTCATCGTCGATGTTTTTTACTTGTTACAATAAAATTGAAAAAAAAATAACAAGTATTTAGGTATCTCTTCCATATTTTATATTGTAATAAAACATTAATTTTATCAATAATAAAATAAATGTTTTATTACAACATAAAAGTGGTCGATGGAGAAGTAAATATTTAAAATCATTACGCAATAAAAAATATTTTCTATCTGATATCTTGATGGTTTATTTAATGATCATGTTATTGCATGTACTCTTTAGTTGAATTTATCAAAGCCTATTAATTGGCAATAAAAGTCTGAAATACAACAATATAATCACAATGAACTTATGACATAGTAATAAATACGGGTCATCAAATAAGTAACAATACCTACTTAGATATTTTCTTCAAAGTCAGTTCTTCACAATCGCTAGACAAAAGCGCGCGCGTCCCCCTGTTTCATTTAACTTAAAAAAAAACATAATGAAATTAAACAAAAAGTTTTTCTTTATGTTATTAATTTTTCTATTCTTTTTTTGGTTCTTTAACTTCTCGGCACCAGTACCTACCCTAGCTTAATATCAAGATTTTTTTTATAAACTTCTAGACATTTTCTCCAAAGTCCAAGCAACAATAGATCAATAACATTAACGGTTGTTAACAAGCGGCTATATTTACTAAGCATATTGTGTCACTTTGCCAAGGAAGACTTTAACGACACCTTCGCGCTATAAGCCCACAATACAATAGTTAGGTAGGTTTATTTGTAAATAATTGCATTTTGTTTTTATCTTGATTTCTCAATTTAACCTCAAAACAAACAAATTCCTAAAAATATCCTTCGAAAATGAGGAAATAATCTTTACTTGCTCATTCAAATTAACATTTTTTTAATTCAATTATTCCATGCGCTCATGTCGTTATCATAGATATTTCAAAATTAGGGCCTGCAGTATGCCTGCAGGACTAGTATGAACCCTGTAATCACTCAATCTAGACGTTTTGAAGAAATTCTTACGGTGTACTTGTACCGCGACATGCATAAATTCAATTAGTTGGTTCGCGGAACCCTGCGCTCAGCCAGCTACGCTAATGAAGCCACTTTTCGTAACCAATGTCTTCATCCAATGCCACAGGGATGCACTGAGTAATCAAGTATTTTTTTCATGACAAACATTTTATAAATTTTTCTTTATTTTTTCTTTTTTATAGAAAAATAAGTCCTACTACCTAACTATGTAAGCTTTACATTATTACCTGTACCTACCTTCGATACGGCACAGAAGTTTTGATTTTGACTACCTAATTTATTTAATTTAATTCTATACCTACATAAAATCCAAAATATTCCTCTCCAGTTTCCACCTTTAATGGAAATTCCGACTTCCTGCTCTACTTGTTAAATACAGAAAATTATTACTCACATACAACCTAAATCAAACTATCCTATTAAATATCACCTACTATTTTACAAAGTCCGTCCTTCTACCTCGTTACCTTGTCCTGCCAGTTATTCCCAAGTCCGCCTCTGCGATCTGTCCACGAGGCGTGTAACCGCCTATTTCGCTCAAAATTATAACTTTATTATTGCCGGTGATTTCCGAAATTAATTTCTCGGGATCGAAGCCAAATTACAGTGAGAAGAGGGTGCCCCACCGGCCATAAGGCAATGAAGACATCTTGACATGATCCCGCATATTTAACGATATATCAGCAAAATAGCTTTACGTTTTAGTTATTTTGAGTTTTGGTTTTGTTGAGATTTCTATAAAAGTGCATAATATTTCAAATCGTACGGTAGACCTGTTTCCAAAAGAAGAAATTACCGCGTAAGAAGGTAAATATCGCAAGTCAATTCACAGCACTAACAATTAGCTACAACAACATATTACCGACCAGAACCCGCCATTACCACCGATGCTCTTATATTTGTTTTAAAACGAAACAAGCAAGACTTGTCATTATATCTGTATTATTACACCTTAAATCAGAGTAACCTCCAATTTACGATCACAAACTTCGGCCATATTCGGCGTTACTTCGGCCCCGAACCGACGATTTGAACGCGATTAACCAATTACCAACTTCCAATGTCCGCAATTTTGAATTACACTTTCACGAAAAACGAGAAAATGGCCGCAACTATTTTAATTTGTTTCTCGAAAAGTTTTCGTTGGCTAGTGTGAAGTGTATGAAGAAATTATCGGCTTGTGTGATAACTGTGTGTACTGATTATGTTGTTGCAACGGGATTTTATGACCGGCGAAATTTCCAAGTTTAACACCCGAGTCCGCCCCTCCATCGACGATTGATTCTTGGAATAATGAAATTATAAAGCAATGCATACAATATTTTGATTGCGAGCGCAATCTTTATTACGCGCCTGCCTCTGCATTCAACGATTTCTTACTGGTTATTTTATAATTTAATTCGTTTCAGTTTACGACTTTTATTAATTCTTAACGATAACTTTGTCTATGGTTGTCTATGGTAGTGGCTATAAAAGTTAAGCTTGAGTGTTAAAGTTATTACGTATCTCTGGATCTAATAAAAATTCATAGAATGTTATGAAATTATAAATGCATTAAGTTGTTAAAAAAAAGCTGTTGCTACTGGTGAAAAGATTACAGACTTTATAATTGATTGTATTTCGGACTAACTTAGAACTCGTAAAACTCTCTAAGCAAAACTGTTATCAACACAAAATGTCTTACTATCCGTGAAAACCTACGATAACAACGCTGAGTCAACAATATCTAATAAAATACTGTCCCCAAATATTACTACAATCAATGCAAAAGCTCGATGGAAGCAATCAAGTGAACCATAGATAAAGATAAAAATCTCTGCGAATATAAGTCATAAATTATCTATAATACAAGGAGGTCTGCTTTCATAGAGAATCAATTCCCCTTTACTGTTTCCGTAATAGAAAAATAAAAGGCATCACAAATAAAATCGCATTTATTGAATAGAAACATTTAATTCGGTCTCCGATGTCGTGCGGCGATAGTCTCTCTATGAATAAAATAAAAATATTGTCTTTGAGAAACTCTATTTTGTCTATGACTTCGTTATTATGCTTTGAACTTGTCTTTTAGTGTTATTAGAATTATGTTTGGGGCATTTTCTTAGTTAGATTTTTTTGCTTCAATTTCTTAATCATATTCCCGGACCAGTATTGTTAGGCCTAAGTATATCTTTCCCTAATGCATGAAAACGAAGTGAACAATCAAATTAATCATTCGTTCACCGTCGTAACGAAACAACAGAATGTAGCAGAATTATTAACTGAACGAATTTATAAACCGCGTTATACAGCCCTCAAATAGATACTTAGCAAGGCCCCCCCGAGCCCCTCCCTTGTGACATTAAAACATTGAGCAGACTAAATTAAAGCGCGCCAAAACTGTTGTCTGCGGGCCCAAGGCGGTCGTTTGTTTTAATACAATAACCGACACCGTCTCCTTCACTCCTCTCATTAGCCACATGCTTCTGTCTCGCTCACACGCGCGTAATTTAGCCTTTTCTCTTAAGGCGACAACGTAACGTATCGACAGTCTGACAAGTAAAAACAACTAAATTAGTCTAACGGCAAGTGATTTCTGGATTAATTGAAAACATTCTGTTCTTGTCGAGGTGTGCTGCAAATAAAATTATAAAGACTGCAATTATAACACTTCCAAAATACATTCGATATGATTTATTGTTTTGACTTCATTCTGTTCTTTTTTTTTTTGTTTTGATTACTTATGTAGATTATTTACTCAATTAAGGTAAAAACCTCTTTCACCATAATATCAAAGTAACAAAACAACGATACATCCAACGCACAACAGAAGCGCGTTCCTCTTAATCACTTCTAATTTATTTAGCCCCTCGGAGGACCGAGCGACTAATTTATAGCTGTCCCTTTCCAACCCGAGGCGGCGTGCTTGCCGCCGTCCTGCTCTCCCGGGACCATTTTTAATTAAAATCACCGGGAGAAAATTAGAAATTATATTCTATTTTCAAAAACTTGCTCTGACGCTTTATAGAAGATTATCTCTTTTTTATGAGCCCCCGGTCGCGGCTTTTGTTTAACTGCAGAGGAATTGGCTGAATGGACTTTGTTCCGACCACGAACGCTTTTACGATTATGTCTTGTTCATTTCAATCCTGCTTCTCTGATGATTGGAAATGTTTTAAGTTTGCTCGTTATGCTTTAACGATGATAGGTCTGCGCCCCTTCCACTGTCATACGAGTTTTAGATGATAGCACTTCTGTTTAATTGCTAGGCTGTAACCTTTGGGACAGATGTTCCTATTCAATTTAATTCTCACAAGCGTTTTCTTACAAGCAATACATATTTTCGCTGATGTGCTAGGACTGGTCTGTATTCGATCAAAAGTAATTGATATTTATCTCTTTATCTCCAGGCTCAATAGGAAATAATGTTCTTGTCTTTCCTTGTAAGGAGCTATGGAATGTTACTTTTGATCTCCGAGAATTCCATGTGTTTGACATGAATCTAAGAACCTACATAAAGTCTGAAGAACCATTGTGCTAGTTAAATTGATGACTAGATCTGAGAAGGCGGTGCCTTTATCTGTCTTAATAACTTTATTTTCTCCGAAGTGTCCGTCTGAGGTCGGCGGCGTAGCTAATCTAGTGTAGTTATGGTGGATTAAAGTTAAGTATTTAGGCTTATGGTAGTATGCCATCTATCCGAAATTAAAACCGAAATGATGACCTTCAAGGATTTTGGACCTTGGCAAAAAACGGCTTATCTAACACGCGGTGTAACAGCTTGGTGATGCGTTTACTATTTCATTACTTCTTTTTTATACCCGAAATCCAATCCTATATTATACCTATGACTTTTGATGCGTGTCGTCTCAAATACCGCCACAATAAACAGCCGCGAGCTCCGTTATCGACAAATATTACAGCGTAATACAAATCAGAATAACCAATGAACAGAGCATCCACCACAATTCTTAGAGCATAATCGTCTTACCCAGCAATTGGGTTTTGGAGATCATATAAAAGTGTCGCTCCTTTAGAAAGGAGGTGTCTGATGAGACAGACGACGAAATGACGAGTTATAGAGAAGTATGAAAGAAGAAGACTTTTTTGACAATAAATTGGGATAAGGGCAGCAGAATTGTGAGGATAAAGGAGTGTCTTCATGTAAAATACCGGTGTTCAGTTTATTCATACAGTTAGACTGGAAGCCGACATACTTGTTGAAAGACTGATGATGATTCTTTGAATTCCTCCCTAACCAGTTCCCTTCTTCCGCAGGTGGTGTCTGCGACGATGACGGTGACAGCGGCAAGCGGAGACGGTCGCGGACCAACTTCAACTCCTGGCAACTTGAGGAGCTGGAGAGGGCGTTCCTGGCTTCGCATTACCCTGATGTGTTCATGAGAGAAGCTCTCGCTATGAGGCTGGACCTTAAGGAGAGCAGGGTTGCTGTAAGTACCAACAAAAAGTTTTATTTAAAAAAGTTATTTATTTTCAAGGTTAAGCCGTGCTTGCCGAGGTTGTATGGGTGACCATAATTACAAAACAAGTTTCCTCCGTGCCTCGGAAAGCACGTTAAGCCGTTGGTCCCGGCTGTCATTTGTAGAGCTTTGACAGTCGTTACGAGTAGTCAGAAGCCAAAAGTCTGACATCCAGTCTTACTAAGGAGTATCGTATTACCCAGTTACTGGGTTGTGGATGTCAGATAGGCAGTCGCTCCATGTATGTCAAATGCTGGTATTAGCTATCTCTGGTTATACTGGAAGCCGACCCCAACATAGTTTGGAAAAGTTTGGGCTGGTGATGATTAATATTGAAGACTTAGGACATGAGGAGCTCGTGTCTAAATAATATCACCGACTGGGATCAATCATCAGGTTAAGTCACGCTTGCTTAGGTTGGTCTGTGGATGGGTGACTAGATTACACATCGAGTTTCTTCCATGCCTCGGAAAGCACGTAAAGCTGCTGGTCCCGGCTGTTATTTTCAGATCTTTTACAGTCGTTACGAGTAGTCAGCAGCCAAAAAGTCTGACATCCAGTCTTACTGGGTCTCAACCCAGTTAGAGCTGGGTTGTACGACCGGTACGGTTAGATAGGCAGTCGCTCCATGTAAAATACTGGTATTCAGCTGCATCTAGTTAGACTGAAAGCCGACCCAAACAAAATTGTGAAAAGGCTAGATAGATGATGAATTAATGACATGGGATTACGAGGATCCCCAATAACGTTGCAACATTTAAAAGTATTTCCGTACTATTTAAATATATTGATCTCAAAACATCCAAAACCAAGCAGTGTATAAAGCTTTATGGCGGAATCTTTGATATAATTAAACCAAAATACAATACAGACAAGTTAAAGACCACTTAAAGGTAAAGGAGAGAACTCATTAACCACCATAAACAGCTTCAGCAAGGATCTTAAAATACACAAGGCAGGAAGCGTATATCAAAAGTATACAAAATCGTACGACACATTTGACGATGAGAATTAGCAACGGTGTTAAAACTGCGCTCAATCCTTTGTAGGTTTATACTTGTCGGCTCTAACATATTAAATAAGTACGTTGGAGTATATTTAGTTCGCGACAAAAGGCGACGATTTCACACCTCTAACGTCTTAATCCATCGCGGGTGGCTTTACGATGGAACAGTTGTTAGCAAAGCGAAATAGCACATTTTAGTACGCACTGAATCTGGTTTGGTACGGAGTGAAGCTACCGATTTGTAACATAAGTGTTTGGCCGGAAGTTCGTGGATTGAGACGCGTTTTCTTGCTAATAGGCATGACTTAGGGTTCCGCCGAATGGTTGCGAACCCACTGCCGAGACCAGAGTCTAATAACACAAGATGTAACCCTTCGCCGAAGCCGTCAAACATTCTGGACTTGCGTAGTTACGTACTTTAATATACTCATCAAACTACGTAACTGCGCAAAAAAAATTGCTGTTAAACGACTTTTTTGGGGGTGTAAAATCACGTTTTACCGTAGGACTCAATGTCACTCAAAACATTGTGCTGATGCAGTGAATAGTCCGAAAAAAATGATGATTGAAAAAAATATGGTGAGAACTAGTGCATTTCGGCTTTCGTTAAGGGTACTTTACGCCCATTATAGGCTGAAATTTTACTGAAATTTCTGTCAGCCCGTTGTCCGAAACGTCCCACGTCGCTTATTTGTCACTATCGGTTTAAACGAATCTTTAAAGAAGGAAAGAAAAAAGAAGGAATACGCAGGATTTCAATCTCGATTTCAAGCAAAAACTTGTATAGCTTGCTGTCCCATTACGACCAATATTTATCACACTTTCATCTCCAAAAAACGTATAAGCTTAACGTAAAAATAATCGCGTCATCAAAATAAAGCAAAACATTACGGAGAAACCGATCTCATTTTGAGGAAAATACACGGACAAACACGACGTACGGGGGCTTCGTACATAAGGGTAAAAAGCTGAAGGTTTCCGTTCAATATAAATGAGGGACGATTTCCCTTATTTTTCCCAAACCTTCGCAGGCTAAGCGGCCGCCGGGGACCGCGCGGTTGGCCGCTTTTTATATAAGCTTTAGGATCCCAAAATAATGTTCGACTTGAGATAATACAGTTTTGAATGGACGCCGTTTTGCGGCCAACCCTTGGCCGTATACGAATTGATGGCATTTTGTTTCGGCTTTACCTCTGAACAGAAAAGTAATACTTTTTACCCTTTCTTATTATTCGTTTACAGTTATAATTCTTCTGTTTTATTTTGTCTTATTATTCCACGATTATTTTGAGTAATTTAATGATCCTGTGTATTATCTGTATTATTTTATGACCTGATAAAATTGACCCCGGGATTATCACTTACGTAAAGACATAAATTTTAATATTTTAAACCTGATTATTTTCTGAAAATAATAATGCAAAACAACCATTGAGAAGATAAAGCTTGTAGTAAAGTTTTTTATTTAAAGTAAGTCAACACAATATTTTCGCTTAAATAATGTATAAGTAAATCCATTTATATAATCAGTACTAACGTCGTTTGTATCCCGCACTTATCGCGGCGGATCTCGTTCTGAGAGACAGACTATCCCGCACCACTCCTAATAGTTGATATAAATCAAAAGATTGCAATCTTGGCGGCACCCCTGGGACGCGAGCGAGACGGCACGATTGAATAGCATAGATTTAAATGGGCGGGTCAGATAAGGATGGCTGCAGATCGCGCGGCTCCGACCTCGTCCGCGTCGCCGCTCCTAGGGACGTCACAATTCGATTACAGCTCAATAAAGTTAAAGTGACTTGTTTGCGTCTGTAAAGTGGATTTTTTCCTCTTCTTTGATTTCTCTATTTTCTTTCGTTCGTTTAACGTCCCGGGTTGCGTTTGCGATCGTCGTATCGCAATATTGACTTCTATTTATGATGCCTTTTTTAAGGAAGTAAAATAATTGAGTGTTATGAATGTGTTTTCTTGTAAAAGTAATTGAATAAAACTTGAATATCAATGTTTTACTGGGCGGCACTAGACTGTAATTTAGAAGCGCTTTGAATACGAGGAGGTGTGGAATACATTGGAACATTATTCAACTATTAAATAAAGCTTTAGAGGTTTTGGAGAGACGGCAAAAGTAATCATGGCCTTACATAATGTAAGAGTTTCGCGAAGACGTTAAAAGCCCATTCTTTACCGAAAGTGGCATATTCTAATCTAATTTCATCCCTGCCTGACGTAAACTTGCGAAAACGGCTCACTCGCTCCGCCGTAAGCGCGGAAGTATCGACTTCATTTTAAAATTCATAGCATAAAATTTACATTTATATGCCAATTTCATTCCCTAACAGGGCGTCGGCGGTCGCACGCACACATCAGTATTCCACACACATCCGGCGCTGGCTGGGTACACCCCAAAAGTAAAAATAAAAAAAATAGAAAATCTTCTTACATTCTGTGCTCGGTTGGGAAGAAAAAAGAATGGCGCGAGGTTTAAATATGGAACACTAAATGGAACGCTTAGGCGACAAAATGCGGATAGAATATAAAATTTAAGGAGTGTCGTGTTTCCCTGTTACTCCCCTGCGAGACGCGTCGCTCCATCCCTCTCGGCGCTCGTCGCTATCAAACACGAGCCGACTTTACCGCCGTAGGCTTAGCGGTAAAAGATAGACATGAAAGCTCTACAGGGTTGCTCCCGAGGCGCTGAATTATCGTGCATGAATAATTTTCTCACTGGCAAACAAGATTTGCTTCGTATTAAATTGCCTTAATGTAATTACTGAGCCTAATGAAATGCGGTGCTTCACATACGGACAACCGTATAAATTAAACATTAAACATGTTTAAAACGGAGTTGTCATCTACGTTCATTCATTAATTTGTGAGGCGACCCTTCGCTGTAAATTACCTACTTGGTGTTGGATTAAATATTATTCGCTCTCGAACGCCTGAATTGAAAATATCTGGCATGAATTTAGTTAACTATGACAAACGATAATCTGCGGATTAACATAAATCAATATACCTTCATACATTCAAAATTCTTTATCAATACTAAAAAAATACTAGTTTCTGTTAAAGTAACAATTCAATTAAAAAAAAAGAAATAGAACCCAAATCGTAAACGACAGACAACCCTATTAGAAAACGCTTAGCTGGCAATTCGGGACGAACTTGCGAAATTTATATCCGTCTCTGTCACACATGCACTTCGATATCAATTTGTGTGCTGAAAGGAAAGAGACAGAGCGATACACTGAAATACAGACCTGAAACCTTATAGTTTGCGTTCACGGAATTGTTTACCAGGTTGTTTACTTTGCTTGTTTCAGGAATAATCTGTTTGGAAACAAGCTTTTCTTTTACTTTTGGGTGACAGTATTATAAAGAACCATATTAACCTACTCGTAACATAAAGACAAATTGAAGCATAACTAAAAAGATTGCGTTTGAAAGAATGGAGAAAATTAGAAACTCTATTCATTTGAATGCAGATACAGATAATAAGCGTGATAATGTAAACTACGTTTTATGAGTCAGTCCCACTATTAGCTGGCTTGTTTTGGCCCACTGGTGGGCAAAGGGATGCCAACATCTTGTGCCATGCCATTTGCTTATAAGTCTGCTAAGCTCATACCCTTAAGTCGCTCGAAATATTATGTATTTGTTTTGAAACTGCTATGTTGTTTTGTTAACCTAGAATCATTCACACTATGGTAAAATTTCATGACATTATGCAAATGCTGCTGAAAAATCTCTATTTTTTAAAACATTGATTTTGAATCGATATTAATCTATAATATCCTGTTTTATTATTTATATATAAATTAAATCACAAATCATCGTTTTAATTATGAAAACGTGTCTATGTTACGTTCTTAACTAAAATCATATTCTTTATTATTTAATCAAATCTATTGCCTATAAAATATTTATTGCAACATAAAATTTTACATAATGACATGATATTATCATTAATAGTGTCGTTACCTGAGTAAAACATTGGATAAAAACATAAACAGAACCTAAAGGCACTAATAAAATAGTGATCAATTGAGCAAAATAATTTATACTTATAAAAAAGCGTCTTCCTGTTTTCGACTTCCTGTAGAATTCAGAATTGGAAAAGCCTTCGGCTTTAAATCCCCAATATCTCCATAACTAGAAGATGTAATTTGTAGATCTTTGACAGTCATTACAGGTAGTCAGAAAAAAAAATCTGACATCCAGTCTTACCAAGGGGTATCGAACTCCCCAGTTACTGGGTTGTGGAGGTCAGATAGGCAGTCGCTTCATGTAAAATACTGTACTCAGCTTATCCGGTAAGACTGGAAACCGAGCCCGAGATAGTTTGGGAAAAGGCTAGGCAGATGATGATGAAGTACAGAATGCTTGGTGAAGGCTCCGTTTCCACCTTGTGTATGAAATTACCTGCTTCCGGTAACACTGGAAGCCGACCCTAACATATAGGCTAAGCAGATGATTATAATAATTATACAAGGTGTTTTTTGCATCCTCGTCAAATTCAAGGAGGTTACTATGCTAATGATTCTCGTCCCGAATCATTATTAAAATAGGTAAGTAATTTTTATTTTTTCATTTATTTACGAAAATCGGTAAGTGGGAACCACCCGTGTTTTAAACGCGACCCGTCTGATTCTCGCCCTATAACCGCGCTTACAAACATACAAACAATCTCAAACATTTATTCCATTATTTCTTATTCCCTGAACCACGTTAAGGGGGTTATTCTGAAATACTGACAAACAGAAACAACCAAAAAAATCCGCGTTTATTAATAATAAACTAGGTACGGTATTTTTAATTGATTATTTATGTCTTTCGTGACAACCTCCTGAATTTTGACGAGGATGCAAAACAACACCTTGTATTTGAATAGACAAAAACCTTTTAAAGCTGATGAAGAAAATCCCAACAATCAACAATAGACAATCAAAACCAGGAAAAAGGCAACAATTTATAAAGCAACCCCTAAGAGGGGCTGACAGCACTAATACAAGTCAATTCTTTACTTACGCGTACGACTCGGTCCCTCCCCTGAGTCGAACGTGTAAATAACGCACTGATTCTTCTTATCAGTCTCTTACGAAATAAATCATTCAAATCATTATGAGTTTTTTGTAGTGAAACTTCTTATGCGACTTTCAACAAGTTTGCGTTAAACGTTTAACGCTACCATGTAGGGGGAATGAGACAGAGCGAGAGTAAAAGCGTGGCACTCGAACGCATGCGTGTAGTACCTACTACTAAGTTTCACTTCTTCCGCGCGGAGGGACTCCACGCATAATTTTTTTTTCTAGTTTTTTCTCAACTTCATTTTCGGTTTAGTGGTCGCAATCGCGTCTGCTGAACATGAGGTCCTAGGTTCGATTCCTTTATCGGGAAAATTGTTATTGGGTTTTCACACTATGAATTTCTCAGTAGCTATTGTGCCCGTTTGTTGTCAGTAGGCTCGCCACCTAATATATAGGACTTAAACATAACTGGCGAAATGTACTAATAGTTACGCCTCTACCTAATTATTCGGGGATAGGAGGCGTGATGTTATGTTTTATTCTTTTTTGTGGCCTTTGCCTGCTCACGTAACCATGAGGTTGTTCTGAGGGACATTCTCCATCCAAACTTAAATTTATTCAATTTAATTTTGGATGAAAAATGTAAAATAAATGTGAAATTCAAAAGAGTGTTTGTGTATGTCTGAGCCTTTTCGTGTCCTAACGACTGAATAGTTTGATATGAAATTCGGGGCACGGATAGTCCATGACCTGGTCAAAGGATGCTTTTTTGTAGCTTGGTAGTGCATTTTCGTGAATTTATTTTATTTTCGAATAAGAACATAAGAATAAGAATAAGAAATTTTTATTTGTATAGAATGTAGGTATTACAATAAGATGTTAACAAAAGTTCAAGAGTCCTTGTACATTCTGCCTTTTGGCATACAAACATTTGTGGGTAGACACCAGTTCATACATAAGACATTGCAGGTTATCAGCTAAGAAAAAAAAATAAGAAAATATGTTCCCATATACTATCACAAATCATCATTCAAAAAATCGGATATAGAATAGTAACATTTTTGTAACAATAAGTCAGTTAGTCGTTTTTTGAATATTCTAAATGGTTGTTCTTTTATGACTTCAGGTAACTTATTGTATATCTTTGGCGCCATACACATAACGCTTTTCTTTAACAGTGTGGTGTTATAGCTCCCTGTGTGCAATAAATTTTTATACTGAGATCTCATACAATTTGTCCTCTTTCGTATCTCACATAACGATGGAAAAAGATGCGGGTTGCTTTTCACAAAAATGGCTATTTCTAGAATGTACAAACATGGGAAGGTTAGTAATTTATGTAATTTGAAAATAGGAACACAGCTGTCCGTAACCTGTAAGTTAAAAATTGACCTAACGCATCGTTTTTGGGCTTTGAAAATGTTTTCTCTTTCACTACTATTACCCCAGAATATGATGCCAAACCTCAACGTAGAAATAACTAGGCCATGGTAAGCAACAAGGACTGTATTGGTATTGACTTTTTTAGATAGATTGTATAACATATAGGCGTAAGTACTTAACTTTTTACAAATATATTCAGCTTGAGGTTTCCATATTAATTGATTGTCAATTAATATTCCCAAAAATTTAGCTACCTTAACATTTTCAATCTCATGACCATCATAATTGACGTTTAAGTCTTTGGGATTAATTCGTTGGTAAAAATGCATGATATTAGTTTTTAGTATATTTATTTTTAAATTATTGTAATTAAGCCAGTTTACTATAGATTTAAGAGTGTTGTTAATATCATTTTCATAGTTTTCTTTACTTGTGCATTTAACTAGTGCTGTACTGTCGTCGGCAAACAATATGATTGGATGGTCTATTTGAAGTGGAAGGTCGTTGATATAAATTAAGAATAAAGGCGTTTCAAAGTCGTTTTTTTTAAATTCGTTTTCGTTAATTTTCGACCAACAAAACTATTAGGAGGGATGGGATAAGAAGAAAATATTTGTAACATCTGGCCTCAACTGAAATATCATAGATTTGATGTTTATATTAGATAGAAAGAAAGTATTTATTTGTCTCGTATTAAAACTTTCCGTTTCCATTCGTATAAGTATAAAATATATAATATACACAAGTGGAAATAAATACTTCAGAAACATCTTTAAAGGAAAAAACTCACAAATGGCAATTTCAAACCCCTAAAAGTGCGTGGGGCGTAGAAGATGACTTCACCCCTCCGGGGGATGACAAGTCAATGTATCGACACCGCAAACGTCTTACTTACACCCCCGGATAGGGGATGACGGGGCAATTGTCTCTGTGACGTCACTTAATAAATGGTTTTTAGGAATAATAATCTTTATTTTTCGAAATCGCAATGTTTGTCTTTTACGGAGCCTCCAAGGTAAAAAGTAGGTAAGTCATTTTAATGAGAGTAATAAGAAATTAACTTCACGCCTGTAATACCCGAAGGGTTGCGCAGACATCTTACTTTACTTAATAGTACCTACCCCCACATTTCGCCAATACAAATACATTATTTATATAAAAAGTGTATTAGTATGCAGTTTCGAATAAAAGATATAGAGATACTAGCTTATGCCCGCGGCGTCGCCCACGTTGAGTTCGATAATTGTCCCACGGGAACATACTATCGGGTTAAAAGATAAAAAGTATCCTATGTGTTAATCCAGGTTATTAACTACCCGTGTGCCAAATTTCATCCAAATCCATTCAGTAGTTTTTGCGTGAAAGAGTAACAAACATCCATCCATCCTCACAAACTTTCGCATTTATAATATTAGTAGGATAATTCACCACTAATGTGTTATATTAATGGCTCAGTTAACATGACAATCAAAATCAAAAAACCAATAACCCATTAAAAGGACATCACATAAAAAAAATAAACATAGGTACTACAATCAATATCCATCAATCGCCCTACATAACTCTTACGAAACAAAAATGAAAACAAATCAGAGGTTCCTCCCTCTTCACCACCCGTATTAACGACACTCCCCCTCGAGGGGGTGGATATACGTGGCTCATTAGCAGAGGGAACTACCCACCGGGTCATTACGACCGACGAGCTAATCAATGTGTTTCGATTAGATGGTAGAAATTGAGGGTTAATTAAAAGTGTGGTCTTTTAATTTTGTGTGATACATTTTTGTTATAAAGAGTTCTTGGCTGATAACAGTCCCTCGGGTCGATATTTACGTTAAGGCGCACTTGCCTAGGCTGGTCCGTGGATGGGTGACCACCTATTACATACCGAGCGTCCTCCGTGCCTCAGCCGTTGGTCCCGGCTGTCATTTGTATATCTTTGACAGTCGTTACTGGTAGTCAGTGGGCTGAAAGTCTGACAATCAGCTTTACGAAGTGGTATCGTATTACCCAGTACTGAGTTGGAGAGGACAGATAGGCAGTCGCTCAATGTAAAATACTGGTACTCAGCTGCATCCAGGTTAGACTGGAAGCTGATCCCAACATGGTTGGGTTAGCCTTTTGTCTAAGAAGATCACGATGATTAAGTATTCAGTAAGATTACCTCAAGTAGGTACCATCTTGAAAATCACTTCCAAGCAAAAGGGAACAAATCCATTGATGAGCATAAAGGTACGAAAGATGAATAAAAGAAAAATCTGCTGGAATTGAATCTTAGTTTTTATGTTTCCGTTAAAATTCTAAGTAAAGTGCCGTGCAATAGGGATGATGACTGGGTAAAGAAAACGAAATTCTATTTTGTCCGTCAATCAGGTAATACAAAAATATTAGATACGTATTTTTTGTTTTATCAAGTTAACAAAAAAATACTAAGATAAAACGCATTAAAGTTGGAGAGTGGGGGCTCACTACGTCACAACTAGGTATAAAATGTACTGAGCCGTGACGTCATGCGCCATTTCAACTCAAAATATCTCCGTAATTTTACGATTACGTGAAAAAAGAAATAATACGTGTCAAATACTTTTTAAAAAATAAATAAAAAATGAGTCACCATCCCTATTCTTAAGCTATTTTCATCATTAAATTCTAATTGCCAAGAACAACGTAATCGATTTTTTCAGTCAATAAGGAAATAATTGGAGCTTATATAAGTAACTCGTATTAAATAAAAAACTTAGTTTCGATTCACTCTTTAATGAATTCTCAACGGCCATTCTTTTATAAATTATTGTGCCTACCCAAACATTGTACATAAATGATTTGAATTAAATGTAGCATTCACCTTTAAGTTATCAATGATAATTAGGAAGGCGAATTTCTTTGCTTATTAAAAAGTATTATAACAATAACAATGACTTCATGGAATGAACAATGGGATCTGGAATTTTGAAACACGTGTAAGAATTGTATAAGCGTAAAGAAATGTAGAAAAATGTAGTCTATTTCTACTCTAGTATATTTTTGTTAAGACCAACCCGCACTGGAAATACAGCCGACTCCCTCTCATAGAGAGGAGGCCTGTGTCTCAGCAGTGGGAACATTATAGGCTGATGATGATGATGATCAGTTAAGTCAGATTTCACCACGATGCTTTCCTTTACTGTCACCTGCCTAGCAATTTTTCCCCAAAATTGGGGTCTTACCGAATGAAGCTGAATATCTGTATTTTACAAACCGTGCTGCGGCTGTTATTATTTAGCCACGAGCTCATCCAGATGGTTTCCTTTACAGAGACTCAATAACGCTCTAAGATGCAAGTTTCTGTTTTAATGACTTCGTTAGTATTTACTGCTTTTCTATTGAAGACGATAATTGAGGACAGAACTGGAGAAATCTTCTCGAATTTTAGTGCACCACTACTGTCTATAGCGTCTGCAAAATCTCACCCAAAACATTTCCACTAAACGAGAATTAAATTCTCACCCAATTTAACGGACGATAAATAAAGAGAATCAGTTTTAATATCGTTCATATTTATCTTCTTAATTATGGCCGACGCTGGAAGGCGTTATGTTATAATTTTATTAAATAAATCCGAATGAATCCGCCAGAAAGCGCTGATGTATTATGCGCCTGTTGCAATAAAAAGCTATGGCTTACCCGGCCGTGCCCCAACGAATCTACGTTCTGTACTTATTTCTTTTTTTCAAACGGGTTTAAAGCATACATGTGTTGGCTTTGTTTAGAGCACCCTTTTTTGGAGAATATATTAGTTTTTTGATTGGTGTAGAAATTAAAGGAAGGACGAAATAATATGTTATAAAAATTAATATACAACAACCTAACATCCTAAATTTGCCTAAAATCGAGTTGAATGGCGTGCAATTGGGGAGGACTATGTCATAGTCCTGGAAGCTAATGATAAGAACATTCTCAAAGTGTTAACATATTTGACGCACATTGCCAAGCGCCATTGCTGAGATTATTAGATTCTTCAGATCCAATACCTCATAAACCATAGATCGTAAACAATTGTCCAAGAATATTTCCTTTTCATAATCTGCAGTTATGTCTTGTGCGTTATGTATATCACACCACTTAGATGACAATATTACTTACCGGTGGTCTGACAACGAATGTTCGTCCTATTGACCTGACATTAAAATAATTTTACAGCTTCAATTAAATTCTACACCTATTACAAGCTATTTTAGTACCACGGGTGACCATTGAGGGACCTTTTGACAATAAATATGAGTCTCCGAGGTAGGTACTCATTAATTTCGTTAACGCACTTAACCTCTCAGGCCCGTCTGTTCCGTTTTCGGAACAAAACGATTTTGCTTATCGGCCCGCTGTTCCGTTTTCGGAACGCCTCGTACGAGCAACTTTAAACCCTTATCGTACGTAAAGTAAGGTTCTAATTCGTTTGTAAAAATTTACGTCTCTGGTCAACTAGAGTTCGATTAAAATGAAACCATCATACCAACCTTACAACAGCACAAAATTATTAAAAAAAAAAAGAAACGAGTCTTTGTCGACTGTCAAAATGCGTCATGGCGGCCAGTGTGTTTTGTTTTGGAATGCAGTGAAATTTTTGTGTTTTGTGTTGTTAAACTTTGGTAAGTAGATGTATAGTATGTTATAAGTGTATAATGCAACTTTTTAGATAGTCATTTGCTGGAAAAAATATCTAAAAATTATGTTTTTGATCCAAAAATTCCTCCAAAAATTCCTTTGTTGTGAAGTTCGTCAGTCGAAATTGAAAATATGAATTTGACTCTTTTACAATGAAATATGGTCTTGGAAACATTAGTAATAAGCGAAAAAATAATGATAATTCCTTATTTCATGTATTCGAGGCATATCTATTTAAATTTATTGATATTTCAAGTATTTTCATGCATCGAACTGCGCAATTAGAAAATGGCCGATTCTAATAAGACGTTTGAGTTGGAATCTTGCAAGAATAATTTTTGTAGGACATCTAAAAAACACTGTCATTAGATTACTTGTATATTTGTTATGTTAGATCTAAAGTTTCGTGTAAATTGATTCAGTAGTTTTACCAAAAAAAAACAAACCAGACAACAGTATGTTTGCGGCGAGCTCTCTGAATTCTATGCGATGTTTATAATTCTCAAGTAGTTATAAAACAGTTGTTTATATTGTAATACATGGTCTCGTTAATCAAGAACCCGAAACTGTTTACCGCTTGAGATAAGAGCCAATAGAACTCGCGCGATAAGCTTTTTATGAGCGCAGGACACTTGACACCCGCGATGACGTAACTTTAAGTGGCCCGCGCGATGACGTAAGTCAGGCTAGAGAGGATTGAGAAAACAGTTTATCGATATAAAAGGCTTTAATATAATTGATATGACCAAAGACTAATGAAAACTGAGGAATGTGGCTCAGAGCACGTAAATGCATGCAAAAGAACGATAGTAAAAGAGGAATACATAAAAGTTGAAGGAAAGTGGTCAAAATAATAAAAGAAGAGGAAAGTTGGGAAGATGACCACGGAGGCATAAAAGGTAGATATGACAGATGGCGTAATCCTACATAGATATACAAGTACGAGTACCTACAATACGGGCCACATCCACGAACGCATTAGTAATAATGCCTCCTTGTGACGAACGAGGCTAATTAGCTAAATTTTTACAACGGCTCTTGCTATTCTCGTAGGGCCAACAAGCAGTAACCAAAATATATACTTTTATTCGTTTGTTTCAGAGTTGGTACAATCAATTAATTGTTTTATATTGATAGTCGCGTTATATTTTTTTTTTGTTGAGGAATTTCTCATTGCAGCCCCGGGTGCTGTGCCCAGTTGATGGTAATACAGTATGTTAGTTTAAACGAGGGACATATTGAAACCCACAATAGTACATGCTAACATGATACTAATAAAAATATAAACAAAAAAAAAACACTGATAAATAACAGACAGAACCATACCAAAATTTTCGCAAATGTCACGCAACGTGTATACACCCTTGCGCTAGCGACTTAATACTATCGCAGAACATATGAGCGGGTCAATGACTCTTAGGTATAATCCATTTTCCCTTCATACTTTAAACTTACCTGGCTTAGGACAGTCCAAAATATCTAGACACTAAACAAAACATTAAAAATTCTTCTATATACGTTATAGGTTTTTTACATATTTGGGACGAGAATCGAATACTGAATACCCTCCCTCAATATGTCCCTCGTTTAACCTAACATACTGTAGATTCAGTACCTGTGACATGGGACTTAACATTACCGTCGAAAAGTGTACGTACTTTGGGTACACATCTTCCTAACCATCCATGGATTACGGGTGATGTCATCTTATACAAGGTGTGGTTTTGCATCCTCGTCAAAATTCAGCAGGTTGTCACAAAAGACATAAATAATCAATTAAAATTACGGTTCCTAGTTAATTATTAAAAAAACGCAGATTTTTTTGGTTGTTTAAGTTTGTCAATATTTCAGAATAACCCCCTTAACGTGTTTTAGGGAATAAGAAATGGTCGAATATACGTTTGAGATTGTTTGTATGTGTGGAAGCGCGTTTATAGGGCGAGAATCAGATGGGCCGCGTTTAAAACACGGGTGGTTCACACTTACGGATTTCCGTAAATGAGAAAAAAAAAACAAAAATTATCTAGCCATTTTATTATTGATTTGGGACGAGAATCATTAGCATAGTTACCTCAACACCTTGTATTATGATCGTCAGATTTCTTTTTTTTTTAAGTATTCATCAGGTTTTCTTTGATGATAGAAATCAGGCTTATTTTACTTGATTTTAATCTACAACAACAAGCACACAATGTTGAGCACATAACGGAATAGAAAGTGCCTAATAATGTGGATTGTTGTGTCTCGCAAACTCGCTAAAAACCGTCTAGCTTACAGTAATTTCCTTGATTATACGATCAACCGTTTATGGTTATTGACCCATGATTCTCGAAGTTAAGTAAAATGCTTCAGTTGCTACAATGTTTCGCACATCAGGGAAGATAGCGACGATACTCAGCGCGTCAAATGCGCGCGCACGCCTCACAGCATTACGATGCAAATGCTCAGGCGCATTGAAATTTAACGTCTCAATTCTTGGCGGGTCGCGAGCACTTTACATGCCTTTGTTCGCCGAGATAACTCTCCTAACCTTTATAGATGCCGGTTAAGTATTTAATCTTAGGTATAATGCTGCTTAAAATGCTGTTAACCTGTAACCTGGTTTAGTGCTTGAAATAGAAGTCGAAGTCACGGATTCTTTATGAAATTAGAGATAATTTTACTGTGAGTTATTGAGTTTCGACAAAAAAAGTAAAGATACTATAAAATTACCGCATTCGCCTAAAATATAGCACCAACTGTGAACCAAAAATGAAAACTCGCAAGCAACTTTGACACTAACGGGAACTTAACGAATCCTCAACATTTTTCCAAAGGCCAGATACGGATTTGCGAACAAAAATACTTTGGAGACAACACGATGAAAGGTGTTGTAAAAAATTACAGATAATATAGATTATCGTGGTTTTTTTTTTAATGTAGTACTAAATAGGCAGATGTATTAACGGAAAGCTTTTTTCCATTCCAATCCTTTTGGCTTCAATATCTCTTTTATTCATTCAACTTTCACGCTGAACTGTATTCATGAAGAAAGTTTTAGATCACTGGCGGCGCGTGCGCACAGTCAAGTCGTGAAATTTATTCCGTCTCAATCATGAAAGACACCTGCTTAAATCGCTTGTTTGCCACAATAAATTAATGACATAACTCGAAAAATAAAGATATTTAACTAGATATACAGGACAGCGTCTTAGATTAACACTAAAAATATTATTTATATTGTCAATATTTTTTTACATAGAAACCTTTTAGTATAAAAATAACGTTATGTATTAATTTTATAAAATTATAACATAACGCCTTCCAGCATCGGCCATAAAACTAAGAAAATAAATATGAACGATATTAAAACTGATTCTCTTTATTTATCGTCCGTTAAATTGGGTGAGAAGTTAATTCTCGTTTAGTGGAAATGTTTTGGGTGAGATTTTGCAGACGCTATAGATAGCAGTGGTGCACTAAATTTCGAGAAGATTTCTCCAGTTCTGTCCTCAATTATCGTCTTTATTAGAAAAGTAGTAAATACTAACGAAGTCATTAAAACAGAACCTTGCATCTTGGAGCATTATGGAGTCTCGGTACAGGAAACCATCTGGAGGAGCTCCTGGCTATTTAAAAAAGCAGCACGGTATATAAGTCCCAAATCCCAAGTCAAGAGATCAAACATACCACCATATCTACAGCAGCTAAACACAAAACTACTCCAATTTCTAACCAAATGTCCTGTTTGTCAAACAGGTATGGTTCCAGAACAGAAGGGCGAAGTGGCGCAAAAAGGAGCACACGAAGAAGGGGCCAGGTCGACCGGCGCACAACGCACACCCACAGTCGTGTTCTGGAGAACCCATCCCACCACACGAGCTCAGGGCTAGGGAGAGGTGAGATATGTGCATAACGTTACTTTACTTCCCTATAGCTAACAGCAGATGATAGAAACCTAGAACACCAATACTGTTTCCCGGAAAAGCAAAGACAAAAGATGTTTTTTGACCAGGTATATGTAGTTTCTGCTGTTCCCAATAAGGGTATCTTTTTGTATAAATCCTAGAATATACCTTGAAATACATATTTTATCTATGTATATATTGAATCGGGATTAAAAGTGACATAATTTCTTGTCAGTTTTGCCTTATGTATAGGTATGAAAAAGACGTGTTATGACATGGTATATTTTCGAGGATATACAGTAGGTTATCATTAACACGAAAAACGGGATATTATTATAGAAGAGCTGTTCGTCTGTATGCTTACAGAGACGAACAAAATAAAGCCTAAAAGAAATCCATAAACCACAGATATAGTTTTAGGTTCAAAATGCTATCAATTGTACTGATAATTGTGCAGCATGCTTAAGCAGTGGGTACCAAAATTAATATCCTTGACCTCATGATTGTGCACACAAAACCTCCAAAAAACGTGACACTTGATGCGAATTCTAGAAAAATTACAATATTCTGATATTAATATAGAGTCGCCGTCACTGCCTCAAAAGTGTTTTAAATCTTTTCGTCTATCTTGCATTGATCTTAAAACAAACTTCTGATTGCTTTTTACGACTTAAAAATAAAGCGATTATTTTTAATGTTGTGCGAATTTGATTAATTAACTGATGTAATTTGTTTAAAGGTTTTCTTTTGTGATTAATATAATTTAGTGTTTTATCGTCTGTGTGAAGTAAATTAAAGAGAACATAAAAAGATAAAGAAATTAAAAATATGCAGAGGTTACAGTGTGACGCCCGTATCGTGCAGTCCTGAGGCTGATGTCATCACAGATGCGGTACCTACTAATTTTATGACAGTATTTCTCTCGATAACTGTGATGTGAAACATTTCCCTAATCATATCTACGTAATTTACCTATTTATTATAACATAGCATGACTTTAATCATCATCATCAGCCTATAATGTTCCCACTGCTGGGACACAGGCCTTCACTGTTTTTGAGGGCAGCGGTGATGAAATAAATTTCACAAAGTAATGCGCCTGCCTAGATTTGAACCCACGCGGTTTAACGGTGACTTTAATGCGTCATAAAAAAATAAACTTAGTTAACCATTGAGCCTAATCATTGGGCTATAGATTCTATACTAATTGGGCCCTATCGATTTTATCAACAGGGCGAGAAGAAGAAAGAAATTGGCAAAAGCGTTGGAGAGACAAGCAAGAAAGCTGCGGGCGAAAGGCATCGCGGTGGACCTGGAGGCTTTGAAGGCCGAGTATCTGGCGCAGCACAAGAACAGCGGCCTGTACTCCGACTCAGACGGAGACGGAGAGGGAGAAGATAGCATGATCGATGTGGTGGGAGGAGACTCCTGCCATGACTCGGGGCCTGAGGACTTTTCCCTGTCGGGGCGACTTCGGGCACCTTCGGGCGCCGACGGAATGAACCACTCAGATAGCTCCACGTCTGACGGTAATTCCGCGCGGAACTTCAGCCCTATCCCCGAGCCCCAGCCTTCCTTCTTCAAACACTTCGGCGGAGCAAGCACGAACTTCGAAAAGTTCGACTTCGACTCCGGCCGAGCGGTGTCCTTAGACCTGAGCGGCGGCGGACACGCCACGGAACAGGACCTGTCCAAAAACGGTGGAACAAGAAAACATAATCCTTTCAGTATAGAGTCCTTACTTAACACGTGAAAGTGACTATAACTTGTGACTATAGAGGCTCTCGTAGATCTTGACTACACCAGTGAAGTTAACGCTGTGACTGAGTGGAACAACAGTGTATTCAACGTTGCTAAACGGAACTTGGACATTATTCTTTGTATCTTAAGGTGAAAAATTCTTCGGGACCTAATTTTTGCGAATGTTGCAACGTTAATACTGTTGTACTCAAACACTAGCTCTACAGGCATTTCAGAGATGTTCCTTTGCATACATTTAAACAATTGTTATTATCATTAGATCGTAATCAGCTTCAGTAAAGACTTGACGAGTACCATATAACAACATATCTTGTGTGAATACTAGATCTAGGCAATGTATTATATAGGTAGTAGTGTATATAGTAATTATCTATATTTATTTTATTTAATGTTAATATATTTTCTTTTACAATCGGGGCAATAATTTTATATGGACGTTTGTTGATGATGTGGTATTTTATTATTTTTGTAATTTTCAAATTTTATTTGTTGACTTACCAAATGGCGAATGTATTGAGAATGGTGTCTTATTCCAAAAAAAAGATTAAAGTGAGCTGATAGTTGGTTTTCGACAGAAAATGTTCCAAAAAACCGCAGTAACTAGGCTTAATTTGTAAACTTTTGCAGTAAAAACAGTTTGTTTGCGACTTAATGTCTCAACCAGCTTTAATAAGTAAATGAAACACTAACTTAGTTTGGTCCATTAGACCAAGCGACGAACAATTAACTTAATTATGAAGCCATTACTGTATAATTTCTTTACAGAACTAAACACTTTGTAACAGGTACAACCCGACCATCATACATGATTCAAAAGTGAGTTTTAAACATCATAAAATTTTGACATAATTACACCAGTCTTCATTGTTTTCTGAAAAAACACTACTGTGACCATAAATTCTTTTTAAAATGATAAAAACCTTTCTATTTTTCAATCCTATTTATTTCAAATGAATTGAAATTGGCGTTTCGAAGCCCATTCATATAGGACAAGACCCGAAATCGCATAAACCTTCTTACTATTTTAAAGGAGCAGGGAGGGGCATTTATTAAAATGAGCAATAATTGTTGAAGACTGAAAAATACGTTTCATTTTACTACTGCAATTAATATAAATTTTATTAAACATTAAAATATTTATCAACTTCTGGTACAACGGGCAAGAACTAGAACAATAGAGGCATTAAAACTAATTAAAAAAATCCATTTGCCAAATAAAGATGGCGGCGCAAATACAATTACTATTGGCGAAAGAAATACAATCGCTTGTCGTAAAATAACAACAATTAATGAACGTATAATGCGTAACGACCGATAAGAGCCAATTAGCAAAACAATATGGCTGCACTCGCTTTATTGCCATTTTTACTTACTCCGCAGTGGGTTTAATAGGTACATAACAATGTGAAACCATTGGTTACGGAGTTATTGTCTCGAGCCGTTGGTACGTGAAATTATCCTACTTTGAAACCCTATAGAACACTTTTGTGAATGCCTCGTCGATAAAATCTGGAAGTGGCAAATAATTGGAAAACGACAGTTTCTTTTCAACCATTGAAAAAACATCCATGTTAAATTAAATCAGACATAAAATACCTAAAACCTTGTATTATACACACAGCTTACAAAGTTGCAATTATATAAACAAACAATTTTAGTAATTGATAAGCCAAATCACTGTTCAAGGAACAAAGTAATATGTTTCAGTAAATTAGCGAAAGAAAAACACTGTTATCCGCAAAGATGTGACATTCAAAATTAAGTGTCGAATAACCCCTAGATAAACTGACACCTATAAAAATGTTTTTTTTTTCTACATTGTTATGGAAATATCAAGACAAATAAAGTTGATTACTTATTATAATTGTCATTTGGTAATTTTACAGCAATTGACATTTGACGTCGGCTTATTTTTTTGTAGGCTGTAACCTACTGACACCAATTTATAATCAGCATATCCTGATAATTCACATTTGATAAGCTATTTACCCTCTGATAATAATAAAAAACTCTTTGATCTCTTTTTTTTCTAAAATTGTATCTAACAGTACAATTTATTAGAACTATTTCTAGAGTTTCTGATTAATATTAATGTTTTATTTAGATATTTGTTTTTATTTTTGCCAGCCAATTGTTAATGGCAATACATCAGTTTAGACTTTTTGTCAATCACCTTTAACTTTAAGAAAATATTATTATACAGAGTGATTTAATTTTACTTTATTTATTCAGGGGTGACAAACTATGATTCTCAAACCTGGACATTAATTTTAAGAATATACGATCTTAATAAGTTCTCTTCGCCACATCCTTGGTATTTTAATTTTGATTTATAATGAAAGTAATGTGTAGTAATAATAAATATAAATGGTTACTAACTGTACATTTTTGTAGTCGGAAACAATATCTTAGGTACAAAATCTAATGAATAAGTTTTAATTTATATTTATATAGACGAATGAAAGGTGGAAACGGATATTTGTAAATTGACTATCACACTCTATGTAAGATGTAAAAAGGTATGTTACGTGAGTAATTTATTGAATCAAAATATAACACGATTAAACACACATATCAGTGATTTTTTTTTTCTTTATTAGTAACTTTACGTAGACCAGACCCAGACGGCTAATAGCTGCGCTAAACAATTATACAAGGTGTTGTTTTGCGTCCTCGTCAAAATTCAGGAGGTTTGTCACACAAGTCATAAATAATCAATAAAATTACGGCACCTAGTTAATTATTAATAGACGCTGATTTTTTTGGTTGTTTATGTTTGTCAGTGTTTCAGAATAACCCCCTAAACGTGGTTTAGGGAATAAGAAATTATCCAATAAACATTTGAGATTGTTTGTTTTTGTGGAAGCGCGGTTATAGGGCGAGAATCAAACTGCCCGCGTTTAAAACACGGGTGTTTCACACTTACCGATTTCCGTAAAAGAGAAAAAAATAAAAATTACCTATTCATTTTATTATTGATTCAGGACGAGAATCATTAGCATAGTCACCTCCTTGAATTTGACGAGGATGCAAAACAACACCTTGTAAAACAGCCGCGCGCATCCTCAAAATATCCAATAATACTTTTTTGTCGCTGTCATTATCTTGTGAACAAAACGAGACGTTGATAAAGTTATAGTCCGCGTTGTTTATACTTGTTTTTAACGCTCTGTTCTAGCCACGAGCACAGTTCTCGACAACAGTCGTTATTGAGCACATTGTCCGCGGCAACTAGAAAAATAAGGGAACAACATAATTCCAATAACAATTGAATTCTCGCAACCCATAACCCACCAGTGACTACAATTTGAACAAAATATTTAACGTCTCATTAATAAGGCCTTAAATAGCCATTTTGTATAGTACAAAGACACCGAACGGCAAAACATTTAAAGTCTAAAGTACCTAACGATATATGTTTAATATATGTAAGGTTTTACTACATACTCGTTAATAGTAAACACGTAATTAAGCTTTTAAAGCTTAATTTCTTCCTGGTGCAATAAAATCGTAATGGTACAAATAATTGCTAATTTGGAAGAAAAAAATATTGTGCTTCTTGAGCTTTTCCTATAATAGCAAACCATTTTTTTATTTTAAGTTTTTTTAAAGTGACACTTTTATTACATCGTCTCAAACTTTTTCGTCTGTGTGTTGCATGTCGCGTGACGCTCTGCCGCGGAGTAGGGATAAAGTGAAAGGCGCTCGTCAAAGCGCCTTTCACTATCCCTACTCCGCGTTTTATACCCTTTATGGAATATTATTCCAAAAAAAATTTAGTTAAATGTCTATAGTGTGAAAAAAAGTTTCACTTTTACCGTGGTTTCATAAAACCACACAATCCTTTTTTTTTTTTTTTCAATAGGCTCGCCTTTTTTTTTGAATGGCTTCTCCCAGTTCTTCTAGTTTCCAGTTCCCTGGGAGGTTGTTGTCTGCTTAACCGGACTACCCTGTGGGTGCTTTGAGTGTAAGGCCTCCAGCGAGGGCATAAAACAACTTACAAACTAATAGGCTCGCCCTTTACCTACTACATGGGACTTACACATATCTGGTGAAATGTGGGTGTCATTAGGCATTCACCTCTGCCCAACCTAACCCTTCCGGGATTACTGGCAATCTTATTTTCAGCGAATCTAAGCAGAAATATCCCGAGCCGACGATAAAGAAGAAGAATTTTGAGTGCATTTCGACTTGCTCTTACAGATATTTTACCAAAAACATCAACCCAAATTGAATTAATTTGTTTTTTTTTTCCGTGAGCTCTCTTGGATCACATGTTGTGGTAAAAAAAAAGGAAGATTGGCACAAATCCATGAGACCTCCACGCCACCATGACGAATGGTTTTGCGTTAATAATTTAAAACGTGAACAAATTATTTTCACCAAATGTTCGCCGCCTCTGATATGCGACACCGTGTAATGGCGGCCGCAGAATGAACTTAATGTTTTAATTATTTTGTTTTACTAACTTATGTTTGGTCCTTTTTCTCAAATATTTGCATGGTCGATTGTGTCATTGATTTCTTGTTTTTTTTTTTTTTTTTTTAATATATACTGTAATACTAGCTGTCCCGCGCAACTTCGTCTGCGTCACATTTTCCCCATTTTCGCAACATTTTTCATTGCTGCTTCGCTCCTATTGGGCGTAGCGTGATGATATATATCCTATGTCCTTCCCCAGGTTGAAATCTATCTTCCTGCCAAATTTCATTAAGATCCGATCAGCCGTTTACTCGTGAAAAGGTAACAAACAAACAAACAAACAGAGTGACTTTCGCATTTATAATATTAGTATGGAAGTATGGCTAACCTAAGGCCAGTACTTAAATGAAAGGCTAATTAGAATCGTACAAAAAACAAAAGTCCTTTTACTACGTAATTATTATTATTTGTCCTTACTAAATCACTCGAAGAAATACACTGATAAATGAAAAAAAATGTGCATCTACAAATTCTGTATCAGACGTTTCCAAGGCAATAAAATCAAGTCACTGCGACTTTGTGTGTTCCAGAGGTGTCAAAAGAAAACCGAAACGCTCTCTCGCAAAAAAATCTTTCTTTCTTTCTCTCGGCTCTTCAGTCAATTCTGTTTGCTAACACTGGTCCAATAACCAATGTACACGAACCTTAAATCGTTTTGAAGTATAATAAAATAAGCCTTCCCAGTCTCCAACTTTCAATATTAATCTGCAGAAACTATCATCTTCTGCCTAGCCTTTTCCCAACTATTATATGTTGGGGTCGGTTTCCTGTCTTACCAAGGGGTATCGTATTACCCAGTTACTGGGTTGTGGAGGTCAGATGGGCAGTCGCTTCATGTAAAATACTAGTACTCAGCTTGCATCCGGTTAGACTGGAGGCTGACCCCAAGATAGTTAGGGAAAAGGCTAGGCAGATGATGGTCGGCTTCCAGTCTAACCGGATGCAGCTGAATACCAGTAATTTCCTTTTATTGTATTTTTGAGCGACTGCATATCTGACCTCCACAACTCAGAACTGGAAAATACGATGCCCCTTAGTAAGACTGGCTGTCAGACTTTCGGGCCACTGGCTACATGCAATGACTGTAAAGATGTCCAATTGACAGCCGGGACCAATGGCTTAACGAGGCACAGAGGAAACTCTTTAAGTAATTGGTGGTCACCCATCCACGGACCAACCTAGGGAAACGCGACTTAACCAGAAGATCGATCCGAGCGGCTGTTATTATTTAGCTACAAACTCCTCAAGCATCCTGCAAAAATAAACTCTATGTCATGCCAAAATGGTACATAAAACATTGGCTAATTGCGATGCTCTTAAAAGATACGTTATGTCAAACCGTCGCCTGTCACTACAATATAATTAGGGATTTATAGATAATGGGAACTAGCACGTGATGTATCATCGTTATGCCAAACCGTCGACGTCTGCTGATCAAAATGAGATAATGTAATTTTACAATAGGTGAAATGCGGGTGTGCCCACGGTTAAACCTCTACCAAATTTTTCAGGAATTATAGGTATGATGTAATGTAATATCACGTGATTATAATACCGATACTGTTAGCCTACGTCATCTCACTGCTGGGCATAGGCCTATAACTTCCAGTTCTTTCGATCCAGGGCCAATATGGACCGCTGGTAGCTGGTCTTGTCCAGCTCGTCCCACCATGTTCTACAAGGCTGTGCTGGCTGTGTCAGGGCTCCAGAAAGTAGTTGTTTTGGCCCACAGCTCTTTGGGCATGAGGCAGACGTGGCTAACCCAGTCCCACTTTAGTTTAGCGACTTTTTGAGCATAATAGTTACAAGTGCCTATATGAACCCATATAGGCACTTGGGAAGAACATAGTTTAATTTACCATAAAACCAAGGTAACCAACGATTGTTGATCTTAGGTTGCTTTTGTTTGAGAAATTGAATAGCTGCAGTTGGTGCAATGGTAGTGAACTCTTGCTTACCGTTCTCTCCTATTGATCTTTCACGTAGCGGAGGCACAAGCGCATAACACAAAAAAAGCAGCCAACAAGTTTACTACATTCCAGCTAGCTTTTTAGTAAAATAGGAATCATTGCTTTACGTGAATCAGGCGAGTTGCGGCCAAACGCAAGTCTTTTTAGTTTAAAAAAAAACCGGCCAAGTGCGAGTTGGACTCGCGCACCGAGGGTTCCGTACTTTTAAAACCGTAATTATTACAAATGTTTTTATTATATGATATAACAAAAAATTACGGTTTTCTCTGTTTTTCCTTTATCTGTGCTACAAACGTTGCTTCGCACCAAATTTCAAGATTCTGAGTTCACGGGAAGTGTGATTCCATTGCGAGTGGCAAAAATTTGCGGAAATTTGTGGCATAAACAGCTGTATATTTTGATTGCGTTGGCTTAGAAGTTTGATTTTTTCACAACTCCAAGGGACAATAGACTTGAGTATTTGATATAAATTCCAGCTTGATACCTCCACGCGTTCCTGAGAAAAAGGGTCTTGACAGACAGACTGATGTACGGACAACAACGCGATCCTATAAGGGTTCCGTTTTTCTTTCGATGTACGGAACCCTAAAAACTTTTCCGGATTTAACAACAAAGCTTTCATCTCATTCGTCGGAATACTCTCTTCATAGGCGATGATCAACCTACACGTGCATATTTCGATCAAAAAAGTACCAGTTACAAATGATTCATGCCAATAATGTCAACAACACTTGTATTTATTTTAATTTTGCCGAAAATTTGATGGTTTTGACAGATGACAGCTGTGAAACATGTGACAGTACGTCAACATTCTCGTGTACACAAAAGGCAACAGGCAACAAAAGTTATAAGTAGGCCCTACAGTAAATACAATAACACTTAAAAATCATGTTTTGTTGTTATGGGGTAATGATGAGTAGGGTCAGGGTGTTAACAACAACAACAAACAAATCATTTATTTCGGATAACAAAGACCCATATCATATATACCTTACAGATTATCGTACATAATTAAAAAAACCACGAAAATTTTAAATAGACACGGAAGTGACGACGTCGTGTTGCGCTGCGTGGTGTCACGTAGCCTTCCGCGGAATCAACGATACATGACACCCTTCGGCCAAATCTCCTCCTTGAGGAATGTGTCGATGTGATGTTCTTCATCATCCCCCACTCCTCTCTTTTTAATCCCCCATTAAAAAGAGAGGATCCAGATCACCAGACGGGTGTTGTCTTCTGTGCTTCTCCCCGATAGATGTTATGGTATTTTTCTATATGGTCCTTAATTCGCGGATAACTTTCGATGCGCAATTTAGAGAATTTAGATCTTAGTTCTTCATTTGTCTCATAGATGACAATTAAAAAAATAACTGCTTTAATGTATTTTTTTTAGCTGCAATTTGTTTATTTTTATTATAATATTTTCTGGACATGCCGTTTTTTTATTTATTTTATTTCCAGAACGCCTAACATTTTTCGTACTATAATTAATAAAAGATTCGGGAACTTTCCGATTTAGTCAATCACTAGCGTACTTACATGTAAAATAAATTACTTTTGTGCAGCACAACGATAGCGTCCGATGTTTTTGTGTGGGTAAGTTGTACGGTGCATGGTAAATGCACGCTGTGTTTGACGGGATAAAGTTCATAATTGAATGTGTAATACGTTCTGTTTTAAGAAATGCGGATGTGTGCGCGACCGCGTATCTATTGCTTTTACTGAACTGCATGTGTAGTAGTTCCCGTGTGGTAGGCGCAAACTGGAGACACAGGTTACCGATGCATTTTCGTCTTGGGGAATATCTCCTTCTTTAATGTATGAATGTTACGTACTTACAATGTTTATTTTATATTTCACATTTTGTCGCAAAAACGGCGTTATCTGATTGACAGGCTTCGTTTATTGATGGCTCATATCACTTTAGAGTATACTGTAGGGTGTAATTATCAGATATCATCGTATCTTTTTAATGTTCACTTGCAACAATAATTTCAATATTGTTGATCGTATCATTGTTGGTAATTAAAACTGTGGTTAAATATCAATTTTAAATTACGGTACCTAGTTAATTACTAATAAACGCAGATTTTTTTGGATGTTTAATTTTGTCAGTATATCAGAATAACCCCCTTAACGTGGTTTAGGGAACAATAAATTATCGAATAAACGTTTGAGATTGTTTGTTTGTGTGAAAGCGCGGTTATAGGGCGAGAACCAGGCGGGCCGCGTTTAAAACACGGGTGGTTCTCACTTACCGATTACCGTAAATAAAAAATTACCTACACATTTTGTTACTGATTTGGGTCGAGAATCATTAGTAAGCAGGAGCAGGAGGTAACTATTTATCTCCTTGAATTTGGCGGAGATACAAAACAATACCTTGTACTTACATGTTTCACATAAAAGAAAAGCTAAGTTTACAGTTGTGTGCATTTGGATGTGAAATTATACATAAACATAAACACGACATAACTTGCATTGGGCTGGCTATGCTCGTCGAAGGACCGATGGCCAATGGAGGAGACCGTGTATTTGCAAATATAGCGTAGAAAAACCGTCCGAATAGATGAACCGACATCTTTAAAAGGTGGCTGGGCAAGACTGGAGGAAGGAGTACAGGTTGGTAGGAGTGGCCTATTCCCAGCGGTGGACTCCAAAAGGCTGATTTGATTGACTATGATACAATTCAATAAACTAGAGTAGATAATAAATACGTAACATTAATTTTGTCCCCGAAGATTTATGGAAGTACAATACATCCATATTTCATAAGTTATTTTTAAACTCCCTTTGTAATAGGGGGCGAGCCTATTGCCATCATACGGGCACATATGCAGACTCCGTGGCTGCTACAATTACACTTTGTCCGACACGGGAATCGAACCCATGAAGCTCATGCTCGCGCTTTTGACCACTCGACCAAGGAGGCAGTCAATAATAAATACAATAAGCATTATATAATAGAATTGAGGAGCTCGTGTCGTAATAATAGTCGCACGGGTTGATCTTTAAGGTTAAGTTGTGCTTGCCGAGGTTGGTCCGTGGATGGGTGACCATAATTACATACCGAGTTTCTTCCATGCCTCGGAAAGCACGTTAAGCCGTTGGTCCCGGTTGTCATTTGTAGATCTCTGACAGTCGTTACGAGAAGTCAGAAGCCAGAAGTCTGACATTCAGTCTTAACAAGAGGTATCGTATTACGCATTACTGGTCTCTGCACCCGGTTAGACTGGAAGCCGACCCCAAGATAGTTTGGGAAAAGGCTAGGCAGATGATGTCTATGTAATAGAATTCCTGAAAAGAGCATTTAACTCATAACGTTGCTATTACTTCTCAAATAGATATCACAGGTAATTATAACGCCCCAGGCGTCGGGGGGCAACCAGTGGCCCCCGGCCACCGTAGGCGCGAGCCTGTGGACGGTGAGTAATGGGCTAGCTCACCGTCCGTCCGTCTCATGACGACAGGCCGTGTCGACGGCGCGTACGTGTTCCACGCGCGCCTCAAGGAGATGTCAGCAAACAGGAAGGGGCCCGAGAGGGCCGATGCCTGCCAGGGCTGCGGGTTGTTCGAAAGAGATACCGCGGCCCTGGAACACAAAGGGCTTTGAAGGAACATGGGTGGGTTTTAGTCAGTCAAGTCTGACACTCCCTCCCGCTCCGCCCAGAGCGGGAGAAGTCATTTGATGATTTCCCATCCGCAAAAAAAAAAAAAAAAGGTAATTATAACGTTTTAATGACACGCTTTAATTTTATTACTATCAGAGTAATGCCTTAGTTTACGATAATGATCGATGATTCAATACGGCACCATTTATTTGAGGTATCGTAACTGGAGTTCCATCGAAAAATTACCTTGATTAAAATGACAACTGTCTGGCTGTAGTATAAGTCTATATTTTAAAGTGAAAACTTCTTTAGCGGCGTTGTCCAAGTTTGTGATGGATTATAAATGTAAAACTCGCGTCAGATCGTCAGATAGAAAATTCGTAAGACGGATTGACATTAGGTTACGAAGGAATTTGAACTTTATGACATCTGTCATTGAGTTTGGGTTTCCAAAACTGAATAATTATCTTATGCACAAACAAAACCTTTGGTTTTTCCAAATAGGTAAATTCGTAAAACGGATTGTAATAGTTCTTTCTGAAGTGTTACATTTTTAATTTAATATAAATTGTCATGTTTGTATACGATAGCGCAATAAATGAATATTATATTTTACCACATAAATGATAGTGCTTCTATACTGATTATTAAAGCAATTTGTCCAAAAAATCTTTCCAAACCATTCCAAAATATCAAAAAAGCACAACGTTAATATTCAAGTTTTCACTGCTGCCGGACTCCCGGAGTGCCACCCGTTTTTTTTACCTGATTTGAACAAAATACTGGATTTGAATGGGAAATATCATCAGGTACTCGGCTTGTTAAATACATACAAGATGGAAAGAACACCGACGCTAAAGCCGTTACCACGTATTCAGTACCTACATATTCATATTCAATTTATTTGCATTCTATAGTGTTTATAGGGTGTTACAAAAATGCTTAGAGCTAAGTACAATATAGACCCTGTTAGGGCACAGCAATATACATATTAAAATTAAAATAATATAATTAAATGGTAAGTAACCGTTTCTAATTATAATTAACATCATTCTGAAACCCTCAATAGATATTTTTCGTCGGTTATCAAACAAAAAACAGTAGTTTCCAACCAAAATGCAATCCCTCAAAAGTCAAAATCAAAAAGGAACAAAAAAAAAACCCGCCCAGTGCGAGTCGGACTCGCGCACTAATGGTTCCGTACCTTTGTTTATAAAAACGAGCTTTTTTCTATGGAAGACCCCTGAAATATTTATTTTGTTCTGTTTTTAGTATTAGTTGTTATAGCGGCAACAGAAATACATACCTAATCTGTAGAAATTTCAACTGGCTTACTATCACAGATATAAAGCCTGGTGACAGACGGACGGACAGCGAAGTCCCAGTAATAGGGTCCCGTTTGACCCTTTGGGAACGGAACCCTAAAAAAGGGAACAATTTCCATGTTGCGGGGCTCAGAATGATTTAGGAGTACTACTAAAAAACGAGTCAATTTCTATGGGTCAGAATTATGCAGGAGTACTGAATACGTGATAACCGTTCTAGCTTCGGTGTTCCTGCTATTTTGTATATCTACTTGACAACAGGGTGGACGTAGGGGGGCCTACGTTGCGCCCCAAGATATATCCAAATACCAACGAACTAGCCAGTAAGATAGCAGTCTAATGTCAGATTATCACTTGAACCACAGACTAAGGGCAAATATCATAATAGAAACACATATTTTATGCGCCCGCGCAGGCAGTCAAAGATCATGCACGTGATTGTATTTATTGTCAGTACCTACAAATAACGTTACATAATGACATGAAGAATCTTGGAAACTGTGTGTGATTTCTGAGAATTTGATAAGAGTTAATTAATTGCTAAATGAATAGTATTACGAGCTTGTTCACCGACGATTAGGGTATGGTCATCCTGAGGACCAAGACAACGAGACATTCTCATTATCTCCATAGTCTTTCCCCAACTATGTAGGGCTCGGCTTCCAGTCTGACCGGATGCAGCTGAATAGTATTGTACATGGAGCGACTGCCTATCTGACCTCTACAACCCAGTTAGTACTGGATACCTAATACGATACCCCTTGGTAAGAATGGTTGTGAGACTTTCGGGTCGCTGACTATCGCATGACTGTCAAAGATCTACAATAGGGGACCGGACTGGGTAAAGAAAACGACATTCTATTTTGTCCGTCAGACAGGTAACACAAAAAAACTTTTTTACAAAAAAAAAAAAACCGACTTCCATAAAACACTAAAAAGTGGCAAATAATTTTAGTTTCGGCAGTCGGTGACTTGTTTGTTTCATTTACTTTTTTGCCACCGACTTCCGAAACTAAAATTATTTGCCACTTTTTAGTGTTTTATGGAAGTCGGTTTTTTTTTTTTGTAAAAAAGTTTTTATTTTAGCCTTTTCAGTTGTGGTATCTCACTTTAATCCTAGTCAAGTATAATTTTAACATTGTAACTAGACACCAGCACATCGTCCATACATACGACAAAGGACAAAATGCATAATAAAGAGGATGACTCAAAAAGTACCTAAGCAAAGAAAATAAAATTCATATGGCTCCACCGGGCAAGCTTCTCTACCAAATGAATGAAAAATCAGCTAAATCGGTCTAGTTATCACGGAGAAATCGGTGTACATACGTGAAAAATTTACATATAACAAAATTTTTAATAAAATGAAAACTATATGGCCAAACTATATTATTTTTTTATGGGACCAAATGGCAGGTATTCCACATCAAACTAAAGAAGAATCACGCAAATCGGATCATAAATCTCAGCGTAATCGGTATACATACATAAAAAAAAAACTAATCGCATTGATAAGCTCCTCCTTATAGAAGTCGGTTAAAACAGTTTTTTTTTTTTCAACTTATTATTGGTACACCTGGAAAGTGCATACCGTTACGATTCCAACAAGCCCAAACACAGCAAAGATTCATTGCCTTATTATGGAGTTCCGAAGCCTGTCTCTTGGATTCATCATCAGATCTGATGGTAAAATGGTTCTTATTGGACGCAAATGCTTCACTTGTTGTAAAAAATACCAAAATCGCTGTACATTTTCCTATAAAATTTGAAGAGTTCCCTCGATTTCGCCAAGATTCCATCATCAGATCCTGACTTGGTGACTATGGGACCATTTGGGAAGTATACCCTTTCCAACAAAAAAAGAATTTTCCAAATCGGTTGGCAAGCGACGGAGTAATGCGCGAACAAACATAAAAAAAAAAAAAAAAAAAAAATACAAACATCCGAATTGAGAACCTCCTCCTTTTTTAGAAGTCGGTTAAAAATATTAGACACGTATTTTTTGTTTTATCAAAATATCAAAAAATTACTTAGTTAAAACTCATTAAAGTGGGAGAGTGGGGGGCTCACTACGTCACAAGTAGGTATAAAACTTACCCACATGTGACGTCATGCGCCATTTCAACTCAATATATCTCCTTATTTTTATGACCACGTGAAAAAAGAAAAAATACGTGTCCAATACTTTTCAATAAACTACCCGACGGACAAAGAAAAAAAAAGTTGGATTATCCCCTATTGACAATGACGACTTAACGTGTTTTCCGAGACACGGAGGAAAATCGGCGTGGGTGGTGACCCATCCACGGACCAACCTAGGCAAGCGCGGCTTAACCTGAAGATCGACACGAGTGGCTGTTATTATTTAGCCACGAGGTCCTCGACAACGAGCCTTTCTATAAGCGAAAAATTATAAAGAGTAGGTATAGGAGAGTTCGTCCGTCCGTCTTATGACGACAGGCCGTGTCGACGGCGCGTTCGTGTTCCACGCGCGCCTCAAGGAGATGTCAGCAAATCGGAAGGGGTCCGAGAGGGCCGATGCCTGCCAGGGCTGCGGGACTGTCCGAAAGAGATACCGTGGCCCTATAACACAAAGGGCTAAGAAGGAACATAGATGGGTTTTAGTCAGTACAAGTCTGACACTCCCTTCCGCTCCGCCCAGGGCAGGAGGGGTCATTTGATGATATCGTATCCGTAAAAATAAAAAGGTATATGAGAGTCAAAAAAATATATGAAGTTGACATAAGGGTCTCAAAAGATTAATAACTGCATCGTTGGTTTAGTGGTTACAAGCATGGCTGCTGAGCATGACGTCCTGAATTTTTCAGTAGCAGGCACGGACTTTGGATTTCTGCCCGCTTGATGGCAATATGTTTGTCCCCTATTACATTACATGGGACTTAAACATAACTGGCAGAATGTGGGTGTTCTATGGTATAAGACTGTGCTTTACCCTTCCCTTTCAGTTGAAAGTCGTTGTAGGAATACGACATGCTTTCAAAGCGATTGCCCCTGGTCTGGACCCAAATGCGTGCATATAACAAGATGCCTTTATTCGTAAAACGTATAAAGATTGTTGAAATATTTTGAAAGCATTGCGAAATGATAATTATCAATTCAATAATATACATGACTCTTAACGCACTGCTTACTCAAAATTCTTGTTACAAACGCGTTACAAAAAAAAAAGAACCTTCATCTAATTACGTTCCAAGCTCAAATTCCAAAAAGAAAAAATAACACACTGACATTCTCGCTAATACGACAGAACAGTTACATTGCACAGATTAAAACTGATTACCGGCCAGTTACTTTCGGACTTTCACAGAGCAATCTATCTTACATGAGTAATGGATATACCCGGCCATTCTCCAACATGGCTGCATCATCGTTAGCCATTTCTGTTATTATAACCCATTCGTATAACATATTACCCGCGGTGAGGATGAAGTACGTAATAACCGGGTGTTTAGGTAAATTGCCGGGATTTTATATTAAGAGGCGCATTTCGCGCTCCTTTGGTGCGATTTTCGCCATCTTGGTGTTAAAAAAATTCGCTGCGTTCATGAGTTAAGTGTTATTGGCGTGGTTTTCAATTGAAGGCTTTCAAGTTTTGGTAATGATGTTATTTGGGGAAAGGCGTGTGGTCTTCTCATAGGGGGTAATGTTAAATGTTCGCTGGATGAGTAAATAATACCGGCCAGGAAGTACTGCACATATTACCTCTGATTAAGTGATTACTTATCTACGTAACAGCAACGTACTTTTTAACAATGTTGGTATCAACGATGAACACGACGTTTCTGCAGCAATCAAAACGGCATTCATGTTTCCAACTCAGGGTATCTTCCCATAAGTACAGTATAGGAATTAATTTTTCCTTGGAAAATGTATCACATTTATTAAATTTTTGAAGCTGCTGTTATCCACGTATCACTGATAGCTTTGAATGAAATATTTAATTTGGAAAAGTTTTAAAATACACGATACCTAATGATTAACAAACTAATAAATTAAATAACTAAAATAACAATAAACTATTAAAAGGCGTCAAAAAACTCCTCATCAACGCTGTCAATGGTGGGAATGTGCCCAAGAGACTGACAGCATTGACACGTTGGATGGCAATACGTCTTATCATCTGGTCATAGTAAAAGCCTTGAAAGTCACGCAAAGTGTCAACGATAATTGTATCAATACGAATTAAAACTGTATCATGAATTCATGACAGAAGAAACTGTAAGTACTTTGATTTACAACAAAAAAAAAATAACTATTTGAGAAACTTAAGAATATTCATGAAAATTAAACCATATGACCAATGACCACACATAAATAAGTGTAACTCCATAAATTATGACTAAATATTAATATTATAATTTACTGCGCGTCATAATTTAAATTAATATTGCAAATTGGAAGAGTGATTTAAGAGATAACGCACATAATTCACATTCATATCTGAGAATAGGCGAGTAATTAATTTTATGACTGCGGTTTACTAACCTCCATATTCTAACTTGGATCTAAGTAAAAAACTTAAATATTCGGATTTTCTTAAGTCTTGTGAAAAGATGCTGAGCTCAAACAAGTTTTTTTTTAATGACTTGGATACCGCAAACTAACAATGTCAGGCAACGTACCGGGGAAACGTGGTGCTGGCTGAAGAAAAAAGTTTTGGTTGAGAACCTTCACCAATGGACTGTAGTAGTTATGAATCCGGCTGAGCTGTTCCATCTCACAACGGATATCATGATCTGCGTAGGGTTTTCCCAATTATGTAGGGGTCGGCTTCCAGTCTAACCGGCTCCAGCTGAATACCTGTATTTTACATAGAGCGACTGCCTATCTGACCTCCACAACCCAGTTAGTACTGGGTAATACGATACACCTTGGTAAGACTGGTTGTCAGACTTCGGGCCACTGACTTCCTATTTCCTAACGTCTGTCAAAGATCTACAATAGGGATGGTGACTCATTTCTTTTTATTTGTCTATCGGGTAGATTATTAAAAAGTATTTGACACGTATTTTTTCTTTTTTCACGTGGTCATAAAATTACGGAGATATATTGAGTTGAAATGGCGCATGACGTCACATGTAGGTAAGTTTTATACCCACTTGTGACGTAGTAAGCCCCCACTCTCCAACTTTAATGAGTTCTAACTAAGTAATTTTTTGATATTTTGATAAAACAAAAAATACGTGTCTAATATTTTTGTATTACCTGTCTGACGGACAAAATAGAATGTCGTTTTCTTTACCCAGTCCGATCCCCTATTATGTAGGGGTCGGCTTCCAGTCTAACCGGCTCCAGCTGAATACCTGTATTTTACATAGAGCGACTGCCTAGCTGACCTCCACAACCCAGTTAGTACTGGGTAATACGATACACCTTGTTAAGACTGGTTGTCAGACTTCGGGCCACTGACTTCCTATTTCCTAACGACTGTCAAAGATCTACAATTGACAGCCTGTACCAACGGCTTAACGTGCTTGCCGAGGCATGTAGAAAACTCGGAACGGACATGGAGAAATATTTACAGTAGATAACTGGTAGATCGTCATCGGAGGATCATCTAAAGAAGAAGTAGATGAATTATATACTCCCGGGCACTCTTGGGGAGAGTTATTGGCACACTCAAGCGAGCTATTTGGTTTACAGGCTTAAATATTTAGCTTTCTTCATCATTCACAATGTGCAATAATTTCATTTTATCCGTGATCATGGCGTTTGCAACAGCGCCGAAATATCGGGAACTCAAAACAAATAATGAACGTGGAAAATATCCTGTTACAAGTGTTATTGATAGTGTTAGTGACCGTGACAGTTTAAAAGCAATTTAAAAGAATGATGCAAATGCAAAAGAGTTATGAGTACCCAGAACATACAAAAAGTTGAGTAAAACAAAAATTGCTTGTACTTATACCAAAAATGTCGTTCGACTGTTCCTAATAAGTTGTCTTCATCTGTGGTCTGCGGGGCTCCCGTTTGTCCAAACCATGTGCCATATGTTGGATGGTCCAGAATATTCAAATACCTGTGCTTCTGTCGACTCCAAAAACGCCAGTGATGCCGTGACTAGCGTTGTGGTCTGGTCCCAAGTCATTTAACATAATAATGTTATAACTGCCATCGACAAGGCAAAAAAAAAAATAAGATCTAGCTCTGCGATTATTTAAGCATTATGGCTGGTAAAGGATTTTTTTAGCCAACTGCTTAAATAGTGTACAACGATATATGTATGTACGTTTTGTTAATGGGGAAGCTTGCAACAAAATTCCCTAATGCTGTATAATACAGAAGCTAATACAGTGACAACTCGTAACGACTGACAAAGATCTACAAATGACAGCCGGGAGCAACGGCTTAACGTGCCCTCTCGGTTGTAGTTATGGTCACCCATCCACGGACCAACCTCGGCAAGGACGACTTAACCTTAAAGATCGGCCCATGAGGCTGTTATTATTTAGCCACGAGCTCCGCTACTGTGACGACCTATCAGAAACAATGCTCGTCGGCGAATCAAAAAGAAGCTTTATGGTCTAACCTTCAAAGTATTCAATTCAACAGTTTTTCCCCGGTGTATTCTAAATCGTAATTAAATTCATAATAAATTACTTTTAAGGTTCATCATTTAAGCTCTAAAAGACCATATATCTACGAAATAGGCCTAAACCAACATTTAACTGACTATTACAGCACAGTTTACATCAAAAACGTCGTCTAAACACAATGTATATCAAATAAAATGTCTTGTTATTACTCCTTAGGTAGTTATTTACATTAATTGCGACTACAAATTATATACAGCCAGGAGTTATTACTTCTTCTATTATTCTTAATACACATACAGCCTAGTTGAGTTACGGAGCGTAAAATAAACAAAAAGTTTATCTCATTTGTTAATACGTCATACAGTATGTAAGTAGCTCGTGCAGTAGTTAAAGGGATCTGGCAGACTGATGGATGTCGTTACGCAATGTGGTCGTAAGAGGTCTGTGTGACATACAATACAAACGTTTTACATGAATTATGATTTCAGAGATCACCTTTCTCCTTCTCTTCCTCAATTTATTTGTGGTCGGCGCAGCATGTCTTCTTCTTCCATACTTCTCTATTACTCTTCATTACATCAGACATCTCCTTATTTGCCATACTATCCTTCACACAGTCCATTCATCGTTACTTTGGTCTTGTTCTACTCTCCACATTCATGCTCAAACTTCCCTCACGACTTTTTTCCCAATCGTTCGCATCACATGCCCATACCACGACCACCGATGGATTACCACACGCCTTTTCAGTTACCGGCGCCACTTTCAAACTTAAGACATATTTGTCATGATGTATATATAGTCATTTGAGTTATCTATTAACTTTAATGATTTATCTACAAACTTAATTAAAAGCCACAATACTTTTGTCTATGGTCTACGCAGAATTAAGGCGGAAACATACTTACGTGTCGTGGCGTGTCGTGACGCGCCAGAAGCAAATCGGTTTTAAGTGTGTTTCGGCCTTTACGCGTACCAAAACGGCTGCTACGGTAACGCTACGTGCTACGCAGCTTGCTACGCAGCGTGCTAAGCCTATGTGTATTTTTTTTTCTTCGTATTGAATTGTGATTGTGTCTGCTGTATCGGATACTTGTAATGGGGCATTGTATTTCCTTGAAAATTGTTGAAGCTTCTTAATTCATAAGCAAATTCGTAAGCAAATTAATAAGCAAGATCCATCTACAGGCATTCATTGCGTAGAGAACTAAAGACTTTTTCCACCGGTCGTTACGCATGCGGCTGACGTGACCTGTTCTGGAGCACTGCGTGGGTTCCCTTCCTGTATGACCTAGAATTCTGTGCTCCATTGCTGTTTGGCTCACTCTAAGGTGGAACTTTTGCAGCTCGATGAGCGAACAGGTTTTAGCAACGTAGGTTAGGAAAGGCGCAGAAAGAGATGATTCATCCTACAGGATCAGTAAAACAAGCTCTAAACACGAGACAGGTACCAGATTATGACCAACTCAACCTTCTCCCTCTTGCTTGCATGGTGGTCAAACCCTGCTGAGCACAGTGTACAGCATTAACCACTAATTATAGTGTATGCAAATGAAGGCATTCATACCCAAATGATTCAATTCGGCCAGCTTTTCATTTAGCTCCCTTATCACCGACATTAATCTTTTTTACAAAGTCGGGGTAAGCAATTAAATACGTCTGAGGGAAATTATATTAATTGGGATTTTTTTTATTGGATTTTTTTCGTGTAATTGTCATTGTTAAATGATGTTTTTTTATTGATGTCGTTATTGTAATGGGTATTAGTGTTTTTGTTGATCTTTGAAGTATATCGGATATTGAGAGTTTTCAACCTACATAGGTTTACACTACATTGTATCGAATCTGCAAAGTTGGAAATGACAGACGGTCTGCTAGACTACCACGACGTCTTAAAACATTATTGTTTTATTGCTTTTCCAGTGTGCGAAAGAGATGGCGCTAAACATCCTGTATAGCTCCGTCTCTTTCCCACTCTGGAATAAGAGTAAAACAATACTGCTTTATGACGTCATGGTAGACCATCTGGTCACTGTCTGATCCCCTTTCAGTATCCATTCATTCAATCTGTTTAATTGAATACAGATAATAAAAAAGAATGAAGAAAGAATAAAAAATAAAAAAAAAATAAAAAAAAAAACATTTATTAATGTGTTAATTTGTGCTTATGCTCCTTTTAATGTATTATGATTTGTGTTTTATTTTTTTCTTAAAATGACATGTAAGTTTGATAATGATTAATGAATAAACTAAACCAATCATTCTGAAATAAGAATTTAGGTCAATTTTACAGGTTTAAATATTAACTATATCTAAAAAGCTGTTAAAACGATGCCCTGTAATCTTTCATTAGAAGCCACATTCACACTCCATTTTCCCACAAAAATCTCAGGCTTCACCTCACTAAAACGTTCAGAAGAACATTACAATAATTACGCAACCAACGCGCAACGTCTCAATCGGGACACGAATAAGGGCAATTCCAGACTGCGCTAATGATCGCCCGAAACGCAGATACAAATCGCGCGGCCGGCGACACGCATTTCTAACGTAATCACTTAATTATTGGGCGACACCTCAAGCTAGGGCTGACACAAGAGAGAAAGATGTTTTTTTTTGATCTTATATAAAATTAGTTGTATTTTTTTTATTTTATTTCGTTTTTTAATTGACGTGCAGCTGACGCATTAATCTTAGATACTTCGTTCTTTTCTTGTCTTGACTAAAATTTTGTTTTTATTAAATATTATTAATGAGAAAGTAACTGTAGTGCCTGTCTGTCACGATCTTCAAATTAGGACATGGAGTCGATACTTTTTATTCTCAGTTGGACGTTCCGTGAAGTCACATGCAAAAGCTAGCTATGAATATTTTCTTGGACCTTGAGAATAATTAGTAATACAAAACCAATCTATTACATTTATGAATAATAGTTATCATCTTATAGGTAGGTAAATTACTTCTTGAAGGCCAAGTCAATCAGCATGCAGCTTACATATGTAATCAAGTTTGTTAACAAACAACTTGATCGAATTCGATTAATCCATTTAGACACAATACACGATATAAAGTATTTGTTTGCTATTTCTAATTACTATGAATACAAGAAATTAACACTGAATCAAATTAACATGAGAACACAATCACTATTTTGTTCCAGAAACCTCAAGTTTCAAGTCATTAGTCATGTTAACATAATTTTTGTATTGTTGATTATGAATGTTGCCAATTTAATTTGACAATAAAGTTACTTTATTACAACCAATTCCTTTGATTATGATAATCCATTCGTTTCAGACTGATTTGTCAATAAACACAGGTTTTAACTATGTGATTAGCATTGCAACTTTTACATTAGTTAAAACTTGGATTATACTTTAAATTTAAAACAAAGCTTTTGTGAATGTGGTGTTTTCCGGCACATCCTTGTTTTTCTGCTCTGTTTGGATCACCAAAACTCCCACAACATTTAAAAGTTATATTTTATACGCATGCAGGTAGCAACCCTAGCTCTGCGTCAACGCTAACCACACTACTTTTTATTATATCAATTTGTGCCCATTGAAGGCGCTGTTTTGAGCTAATTCCATTATAATTGCAGGATCGCCCGTTCACCCGTGTGGACGTGCCCTTATCTGATCTGACTGAACATTAAGAGAAACTAAAAGTTACTTTTTAATGACGCTTTTAGGCGTGATACAACAATTTGTATACACTTATGTTATATTTATGACTTCATTTTATGTGTATATTCTATTCTGTATTATTTAATGGGTCTACTCTGAATAATACAACAGATATGGTTTGTACAATAGATCCATTAATAAATTCAAGCCTGTAATCTTTGAAAGGTAAGATAGAAGTGTACCATAGGGCACCCATTTAGCCATTTATGTTTAAGTTCCATCTATGAAAATACTAAAAGGTTGTGTGGTAGTCTGTTGCCTTGGTATAGGCACGACTGCACTGTTGGTCTCGTGGTCGCATACGGGACTGCTGAGCGTCGGGTCTTGGGTTGGATTCCCGGGTCGGACAAAAAGCTGTACTGGGTTTTTCCATTACGATTTTTTCAGTAGTAACCCGGAGTTTGAAAGTTGGCGGTATGATACCCCCGTGCCTCGGAAAGCACGTTAAGTCGTTGGTCCTGCGCCCGATCTCTCTCCGGGCGAGTCGGATTGGCGCCCCCACGGACTATGAGACTGAGGGAGCAGAGAGTGTGCCTGCGCACACACTAAACTTGTGCACTATAATGTCTCCGGCGCCGATGGCTAATACACCAAGATTGGCCGCCGTGACTGAAAACGGTCAGGAGGACTATATGGAACGTGAACCGGAGAAATAGAAAAAAAGAAAATAAGTTTATTTGGCACATGCCACAAGTAAACACAACATTAAATACAAATTAACCAGAAATTCTTAAATTTAAACTAAAGAAAAAAGAGGAAATTATTGTGTATCTGAATAAAACAATAAAAAAGAGGAATAATTATTGTGTGCCTCTCGGCAGCGCCAAATAGGGCCAGTTCAGCAAAATGCCGGGCAGCTAGGCTGCCTGACCTGAAATGAGGAAAAAGTCGGGAGGAAAGTTCAAAATATGAATGTTGCTGGCTTTAAAAGTAAGGAAGACCAAAGAAACGATTGATGGACGTGTGAAGGATGATAAAGCAAGAAAAGAGGTGTCTGATGAGGTGACGAATAAAAGAGAAGCATGGAAGGAGAAAACATGCTGCACCCCAAATAAATTGAGATAACGGCAAGAGAATGAAGTTTAAGTTCCATCTCTTGGGCACAACTCCAGACTTCGGCAAATATACTAAGTTTTCTTTAGGAATTCTCAATAGCAGCTAACAATTCCAAATGAAACCTTAGTATAATTTAGAAAACTAACGTCGATCATCCTGTATAGCATAGATAGCACGGCTACATTCCGTTTGGTAACTTGGGGAGCAGGCTGCTGATAGCACCCGGTTTCTGGAACTTAAATTCTCGTCTTGTCAAAATTAAACGCAAGCCAAGTGAAATGATTGATTTTCTTTCTATAAAATGGGCACAACAGATTGTAAAAAGGGAAAATTGCAGAACTCCAAAAGTTAAACTTTTAAGAGCGTTTTTGAGAGCCTTGACATTTCATACAAACATTCAAGTACTTATTTTCCGAAATGAATGAACCGATTTTAATGAAACTGCATAGGTACGCATAAGCAGGACCTATACATAGGTCTATAAAGTTACTAAAAAACATTTTCGAAAAATTGTGTTACAGCCAAATTAGACCGATTATAAATTATCTATATAAACAGAAAATTCCAAATATCTTTTCTTTTAAAGACATTTCGAAAATGTTTTTTAATAACTTTTTAGACCTATGCATCGGGTCCGTGGGTTACGCCCCCGGTGTGTTTTGCCCCCGTGGTGGAAGCCCCCGATTTTAAATTAAGTTATTATAGTTGATTTCGCCGAAATAAAAATATTTTTTACTAGATACAGACGATGAAAAAAGTGTTTCGGAACCAAATACGTAGACAAACTTACTAAATAAGTATTCTAACTAACACAATATTGGATACTATAAACATGCTACAAGGATATTCACTTTATTACTATATTACAATTATTTACTTTAGATGCATTACTTTGTACTTTGTCTAAACGAGGCGCGCCCGGCCAAACTGGTTTTACACAATAGCCAGATCGAATTCTAAAAGAAAGAGATAGGTAGTCAAAGAAAGGGAAAGATAGGGTTGAAAACAATAGAGTCCAGGGTGACGGACAGTGAAAATAGCAAACATAGCGATGGGCACTATTTCTATCCCTTTCCCACATAGTTGCAATATGTTACTGATAAGAAAGTTTAGTCGGTCATGTTAACTCAAAATGGCAAGTCCAGGTCCTTCACGGGGTTTAGCACAAACCAATTACAAAATAATTTCAAATAAACTAGGTGGAAGAACGTTACTACATGTCGGATTTGCTTATAATCTTCATAGGAAAAATAATAAATCGAGTGTGTGGACATGCGTAAATAAAAGACATGGCAAGTGTAGTGGTTCTATAAAATTAAGTGAGGAAAGTGACAATGTACAAATCCAAAAGTGTCATAATGCTGAGTGTCAACCTAACTTAATGAAAAATGAAGTTAGAGTTGTTATGGAAAAATTAAAAAAGGAAGTGAAAACGAGTTTCTCGAGCTCTATACAACAAAAATTTGAAACAACATTTGCCGAGTTAAAAAACACAGACACAGCCTTCGATGAATACATACCCAAATTCAATAATATCAAGCAACAGTTATACAACTCTCGAAAGAAAGCCTTAAATGTAGAAAAGACACAGTTTCGTAATCCAGCTGAAGTCATTATACCTGAGATTTTTCAAAAATATCTATTAGTTGATTACTGTGAGAACGACAACAGAATTATAGTATTCGTATCAGCACAGGCTTTAAAACACATCAAAAATATACAACACTACTTCGGGGATGGTACATTTGATTGTTGTCCAGGTCCATTTTACCAAATATTTACCATTCATGGAGATATGGGAAGTGATGCACAAGCAACCAATATTGTGCCTATATTTTATGTGCTACTAGTTAATAAAGAAAAAAGTACATATGAAGTCATGTTTAAAAAAATTAAAGAAGCTGTGCCGGACTTCAGCCCCATGAAATTCACTGTAGATTTTGAATTAGCTACAATGCTGGCAATAAAAGAGGTATTGCCAGCGGTCACAATACATGGCTGTAATGTTCACTTCCAAAGAGCCATTTACAGAAAAGCGAAGTCTTTAGGTTTATTGGCACACGAAGAAACAACATTGTATGTGAAACTGTGCACCTGTCTAGCATTTCTTCCTAAAGAAGATATAGAAGATGGTTGGCTTTCCGTAATGGAAAACAGGTAATTTTAATTTTCATTTTATTTTAAAGTTTTAACAGCTCATAGATTGTTTTTATAAGTACGCAAAAATAAAAATAATGCTTAGGTATATACGACATGTCATATATATCATAATTTTTATTTTCAGTATTCCCGATGAAAAAGTCACCCAATTCAACGATTATTTCGTTGAACAATGGCTTGAGCCTCCGGGGATGATCTCAAAGTGGTGTTGCTATAAAGAACGACATAGAACCACAAATTTAGTGGAGGCCTGGAATCAACGGCTTCAGTGCTATCTGGGCCGAAAACCATCATTATTATCGTTTTTGGAAATTATAACAACTGATATTTCTACGTATAGCACAGGTCAAGTGAGGTAAAATGCTGATTACTTACATAACGCTTAATATATCAGTAATTCATTTTTTTTACTCTTAGTAAATAATCTTTATCTTATACTTTCAGATTACGAAGAAATGACAGTCCTATATGTAAAAGGAAAAAATCTTCAATAATCAATGACAAACTCATTGCTAAGCTGACAGACAAATATGAAAAGAAACAAATTACAATTATGGAGTTTTTGGAACAAATCCGTCCGTATGTGCAAGTCAAGCAAAAATAATCACCTACTTACTTAGCTTAAAAATAATGATTTTGCATGTTTATTGTTACATAATTACTACATTTTAATTTTATATCTATATCAATGTTGTAACCTCCATAGTCACTGCATATAAATGACTTAAATTACATAATTTAATTACAAAGTTCAAATCATCCTAATATTTTTACTATGTTTTTCTTCTTTTGTTACTTTTGTTATCTGTGATTTTAAATGTTAATTGTTTTTATTATATTTTAGTGTTTGAACATTCTGTTACCAATCTTCTAAATATTTAAGTAGATGCCTACCTATATACTTAGTACGTAAATAGTATATAAGTACTTAAAATAATCCTAATTTTAAACTGTGATTTTTAATTTCGTATCTGTGATTTTGCATGTTATTGTTGCTTTATTTTAATGTTTGGTTTTATTTGTTATCAAAGTTGTATTTACGTAGATACCTATTATTATTTATTAGACATTTAATTTAATTTTTATTACATATTAAGTACCTACGTATTACCTATTATTACCCATTAGTACCTATTATTAGATAAGCAAACGTTTGTTACACCGACATTGTTAATAAAGATTTATAATAATAAACTATGATTTTGATTTTAATAATGAACCATGACTTAGACATTTTTTATAATAGGTTACACTTTGCTATCTGACTGTACTTTTGATAAAAATATTTAACTAATAAATATTATAGTACTAAAACGAAATCGGGGGCTTCCACCACGGGGGCAAAACACACTGGGGGCGTAACCTACGGACCCTATGCATCCTGCTGAGAGTGGCGGTGGCCCAGGAGAGCGGCGGTGGCCCAGGAGAGTGGCGGTGGCCCAGTGGTGGCAGCCCCGACTTACGAGCAGTAAGCCGTGGGTTCGAACCCAGGCAGTTGCATTACTTTGTGTAATTTATTTCATCATCGCTGCTCTCAAAAACGGTGAAGGATAACATCGTGAGAAAACCGGCATGTCCTAGAACCAAAAATTCGAAGACATGTGACATCTACCAACCCGCACTGGGCCCGCGTGGTGGATTACAGCCCACTCCCTCTCATAGGAGAGGAGGCCTGTGTCCCAGCAGTGGGAACATTATAGGCTAATGATGATGATCCTGCTTATGCGTATTAAGTTTCATTTAAATTGGTTCAGTCATTTCGGAAAATAAGGACCTTAAAGTTTGTATTTAATGTCGTAAGGTGTAAACGCTCTCAACAGCAAACAAAGAAAATAGCAACCAACGAGAGGATAATGCTCACTCATTTTTAGTTTAAAGGCAAACATGTATTTATTTATGGGATTAAATATAATTAGCACCAAAAAATACTTTGAGATCCTAAGCTACGTTACCCAAAAAAAAATACTAAACACCAAAAAAATTGTATTCAAAGACCAAATATAGTAAATGATCACCAAATTTAGTAAATGATCACCAAATTTTGTGGCAAGAAGAACTTAGGAAGCAAGTGCGAGCAAAGCGAGCTCGGGATATTGGGCACCCCGACTCGGACAGGTTAGGTTCGAAGGGGATGGCGGGGTCTAGTGAGCGAGCGGAGCGAGCGAACTAAGACCCCGACATCCCCTTCGTGTTAGGTTACTTTAAACCCTGCAGAGAGATATAGGAGCCCCGCGTAGCGGGGCTCCGTCGACTACGCCTTAGTTCGGAGCTGTGATTTTCAGGTTTTTAATTCTGGTGATCATTTACTATTTCTGGTGATCATTTACTATTTTAGGCAGTATAAAAATGGTTTTTAAGGTTATATTTACTTTATCTGGTGTTATGTTAAACATAAGCCTTTATTTATTACATTTAGTACCTACAGCATAAAAATAAATCACAACACCCAAAAAAGCCATTTCAAACTACTGTGTCGGTAAAAAAAGTGATCTAAGTACCCTATTCCACATACATTAAACAAAACATTATACACCAAAAATATAAGGTTATCAAAATTATAACTCCAAAGATCACATTAAGATTCAAGTTCACAACTTACTACTTACTTATGTTAAACAGTAGCATAAAATCATACTTACTCAAAAAACGGCCATTCCAACATTCCTAATAGAAAATAATATTTCGTGACTGTAAGAAAAAAGTGTTTTACATGAAAAAACGGCATAACTTAATTATGTTTCAACAGGAAATTAAATGTGTACGATAAAAATGTTTCAGAATGAAAATGTCGGAGCAGGAAATTGTATTAATTTGTTAAATGAGTTTCAGGGGTATAATGACTGATATCATGGTATGTATGAGGAGCTCGTGGCTAAATAATAACAGCCGCACGGGTCGATCTTTAAGGTTAAGCCGTGCTTGCCGAGGTTGGTCCGTGGATGGGTGACAATAATTACATACCGAGTTTCCTCCGTGCCTCGGAAAGCACTTTAAGCCGTTGACCCCGGCTGTCATTTGTGGATCTTTCACAGTCGTTACAAGTAGTTAGAAGCCAAAAGTCTGACATCCAGTCTTACCAAGGTCTTACCAGTTACTGGGTTGTGGAGGTCAGATAGGCAGTCGCTTCTTGTAATGTACTGGTACTCAGCTGCATCCAGTTAGACTAGAAGCCGACCACAAGATAGTTTGGGAAAAGGCTAGGCAGATGATGACCATGATATGTATGGGATGGAAGAGCTTTTCAGGAGTTGAGAGAGATTGGTCAAGATGTGGAATGGATGGAAGGACATTAAATCAGTGATAAAAGTAAAGAAAGTTTTGTAGATAGGAATGTCTGCTTACCTTAATTTAATCTTATCTCGTGTAGGGGGAAAGCCACATTTTCTGACTTTCGTAATTCATAGGCAAATTGGCTTATTGACTGACGCGTAACAGTACCTAAATACTAAAGCTTATTTATTTGGTACGAGAGGAAAATGCGAAATTTTTCTTATGAGGTTAAGAGAGTCTAAGGAAGGATACAACATTCAGACCGAAATAATAATAAATTACTTACTGCTGTTTCTCTGTAAATGCTCCAGAGCGTAAGGCGCATCTTCTAAAAAAATCAAAAATATTATTAATTATTAATTTACTGACTGCTGTGATAAGTAGATAGAGATAAGAAATTTAACGAAAAAAAAAAACATCCCTAGAGGTAGAAGTTCGTATTTTTTACTGGTGGCATGTTTTTTTCACATTGCCCTCCCTAAGAGTTTTTCCTGTATCGTGAGTACGTTTACAAATATCTAAACTCACATTCACAAACAAACAACTGTGCTCAATTCCACCATAGATCTACGGTAAATATCATCAGGCTCGACTATTGATTCTCCATACAGGCATACAATATACAATACTTCACAGTACTTTCTGATATACAGGATGAATTTTTTAAGTGGGCGTGGGTGGCTAAATCAAAAACTATGAGAAATAGCGAAAAATACTCAAAGGAGCGGGAGCCAGATTTTGATGAAAAATATAAGTGCATGTTTAGATTTTCGGAAAAATCCACTATCACACATTTTTATTATTACACTATTCAGTGTTGATTGAAAAAAATGTGTAATAATTAGGGTTCCGTACCTCGAAAGGAAAAAACGGAATCCTTATAGGGTTCCGTACCTCGAAAGGCAAAAAACGGAACCCTTACAGGATACTTGTCTGTCTGTCAAGACCTTTTTTCTCAGGAATGTGTGGTGGTATCAAGCTGGAATTTATATCAAATACGCAAGTCTATTGTCCCTTGAAGCTGTGAAAAAATCAAACTTCTAAGCCAACGCCATCAAAAGATACAGCCGTTTATGCCTCAAATTTCCGCAAATTTTCGACACTCGCAAGGGAATCAAAACCTACAGGGTACTTCCCGTGAACTCAGAATCTTGAAATTTGGTACGAAGCAACGTCTTATAGCACAGATAAAGGAAAATTTGCAAAAACTGTAATTTTTTAGTTACATCATATAATAATAATTACAACGCCTTTCCTCATGAACGCGCAGAGGTATTAAATTGAAATTAATATCAAAATCTCAGGTCTATAATATACATTTAAGCTGTAATAAAATCAAACTTCTATGTCAACGCAATGAAAAGAAACAGCAGTTTAAGCCGCATGTTTTCAAACTCGCAACTCGCAAGGGAATCAAAACCTAAAGGTACTTAATTACTGGTACTTCCAGTCGACCTAAAATCTTGAAATTTGGTATGAAGCAATGTTTTATAGCACACTAGCGACCCGCCCCGGCTTCGCACGGGTGCAATGCTGATACTAAATACACTACAGAAAAACTGTGAACGTTGTATATAAAAACATAGCGGCCCGCTCTGGCTTCGCACGGGTATAAAATATAATATAGCCTATGACACTCACTGAAAAAATGATTAAATTCGATCTAGTAGTTTTGATTTATTCATTACTGCCCGTGGCCCGCACGCGTTAAATTTGGAGTAAAACAATTCCCCTTTCCCTATACCATGAAGATTTCCTGCTATCTTTGGAATATCTAAATTCATACACTACATTTTTACTTTTTTTTTTTACATTTTTACCTATTTATTTTATTTTTACAACAATTAATATTATATATTACAGAATGTCTTTATATACAACGTTCACAGCTTTCTTGTCATTAGACAACATCCCGCCCCGGCCGGCCGGTACCGTCGCAAACGCTACGTCCCGCAATTTTTAAAGGGATTAAATATAATGAGCACCAAAAAATACTTTGAGATCCTATGCTACTTTACCCAAAAAAAAATACTAAACACCAAAAAAATTGTATTCAAAGACCAAATATAGTAAATGATCACCAAATTTTGTGGCAAGAAGAACTTAGGAAGAAAGTGCGAGAAAAGCGAGCTCGGGATATTGGGCACCCCGAGTTAGGTTACTTTAAACCCTGCAGAGAGAAATAGGAGCCCCGCGTAGCGGGGCTCCGTCGACTACGCCTTAGTTCGGAGCTGTGATTTTCAGGTTTTTAATTCTGGTGATCATTTACTATTTCTGGTGATCATTTACTATTTTAGGCAGTATAAAAATGTTTTTTAATGTTAGTTTTACTTTATCTGGTGTTATGTTAAACATAAGCCATTTTTAAATCTGTAATATCTTCGAAAATATTTATATTTAAATCATATGCTGTAAAGAGCCATATAGATCTATATTAAATCAACAACGTATTTAATTGGACAAGGATTAATGCTGTATTGGTTAAAATTGCTTCGAAAATTAGCCATTATTTGTCGTAAAAATTAAAAGACAAAAAAATGTTATTGTGGGATATCCATCAGAGATAGACATATACTATCACCAAACTGCGTATCTGACTACGGTAAGGACTATTGTTACTTGCAGCGTCCGGCCGCTATAGAAGCGCTTATTAACGCTCAACTACCAATAGCATCGCAGCATCTGTTTTTTGCCGAGTCCCTTGGTGTCGTAAATGAAAAAAAATACTGTGGTCAAACATCTGGGATCATTAACAGAGCCTGAGATTGTGTTTAAAACAATACATATTTAAAAAACGGTCGTGTATTTTTCGGTCGGGTCTTTTTTTGTTTTACCCCTATTGGTCCGCAAACTATTTGAGCGGACCTATAGTAATAAGGGTGTTAAACAGATGTCATCGTGTGCACGGGATTTTGTTTGAAAAGTGTCCATATTCTCACTTTCCCGATGGTACCATCGCGGAGTTTTCTGTAGACCTTTTCAATGTAAACAATACTTAGCTTCAGCCTGCGTTTACAATGTAAGCGGAAAAAATGTAATTATTTACGACATCACATTAGAAACCTCAAAAATAACAGTATTTCTCCACGATTCAATGGATGTTATTATACATATAAACCTTCCTCTTTAAGCACTCTATCTATTAAAAAAAAAACCGCATCAAAATCCGTTGCGTAGTTTTAAAGATTTAAGCATACATAGGGACATAGGGACATAAGGACATAGGGACAGAGAAAGCGACTTTGTTTTAATACTATGTAGTGATATAAAGGAAAAATTCCGTAAACTTTAAATTTTTAGTTACATCACAATTCATCAATTTTGTTTTGTACGGAACCCTCAGTGTGCGAGTCGGACTCGCACTTGGCCGGTTTTTCACACATTTTTATTATTACACTATGCAGTGTAATAATAAAAATATGAGTGATTTTTTTTCAAAATCAACAGGTTTTGATTCTTTTATTACGAATATTTATTCCTAGCCAGGAATTAACCCCGTAGTTTTCACCAGAATCTGGCTCGAGACTCTTTTCAGTATTTTTTGCTATTCCTCATAGTTTCGGATTTGGCCCTCGACGCCTACTTGAAAAATTCAACCTGTATAGCTTTATATAATAGCAACCATCCAACCCTTAACATGACCTACGGCTTACATTAAATATATTCACGTTCCCATAAACATAATGAGGTTATATTTCATGGGGCGCGTTTCCCATGAAAATATAAAAGGGAAATGTTCCAAAATGATTAGTGTAGTTCCCCCGTACCCTGTATCGGCGCCCACGATCAGGCGCAACTTAACAAGAAGCAATTTTTCACAATTTTCCATTCTTTTCTATAATATGAAAGATGAGGGTGGCCGTGTATTATGGTTTCCTGAAACGGGTTTGTGTTTTCTATCAATGGCTGGTTTTTTTACGATAGGTGTTTTTGAATGAAACATATACGTTTATAATGTAAAATCACGCCTGTTATCCCCGAAAGGTTAGTCAGAGGTGTCCCTAATATTGCGACCATCATCATCAGCCTATAATGTTCCCACTGCTGGCATACAGGCCGCCCCTCTCAGAGAGGGAGTGGGCTATTATCCACCACGCGAGCACAGTGCGAGCTGGTAAATGTCACATGTCTTAGAATTTTTGGTTCTAGGACATGTTGGTTTCCTCACGATATTTTCCTTCACCGTTTTTGAGAGCACCGGTGATGAAATAAATTGTACAAAGTAATGTGCCTGCCTGGGTTCGAACCCACGACTTGCTGCTTGTAAGTCGGGGCTGCCACCATTGGGCCACCGCTGCTCTGTGCAAGTGCAAGCTCGACCATATTGCCATCAAATGGGCACAAATCCAGGCTGCTATTGAGAAATTCCTGATTGAAAAACCCTATAACACTTTTCCTGAACCGGGAATAGAACCCAGAATATCATGCTCAGCAATCGCGTTTGGGACGACTTGACACCACTGCCTAACCTACGGCATTTCATACAAACTTTCTAGTCGTTATTTTCCGAAATAACTGAACAGATTCTAATGAAACTTCCTACGCATAAGCAGTATACATAGGTCTGAAAAGTTACTAAAAAACATTTTCGAAATGTCTTTTAAAAATGAAGATATTTGGAAATTTCTGTTTCTTTAGATAATTAATAATCGGTCTAATTTAGCTGTAACATTATTTTCCGAAAGTCATTTCGGAAAATAATGACTTGAAAGTTTGTATGAAAACATTATTATTGTTTGTATGCCGTAAGGTGTAAACGCTCTTAAGAGCGTTTATTCCTTACCGCTTTTCATACAAACTTTCAAGTAGTTTTTTTCCGAAATGACTGAACCGATTTAAATGAAACTTCGTACACATAAGCAGGATAAACAGATCTAAAAAGTTACTAAAAAACATTTTCGAAAAATAGTGTTACAGTTAAATTAGACCAAATTTAAATTTTCTATAGAAACAGAAAATTCCAATTATCTCTTGTTTTAAAACACATTTTGAAAATATTTTTAGTAACTTTTTAGACCTATGTATCCTGCTTATGCGTATAAAGTTTCATTTAAATCGGTTCAGTCATTTCGGAAAAAAACTACTTGAAAGTTTGTATGAAAAGCGGTAAGGAATAAACGCTCTTAACGTCTCCTCCTCCTTGTATGCGCAGCGCCGAACTCATCTGTATCATCGACTAGTTGTACACAGACGGACAACAAAGTGATCCTATAAGGGTTCCGTTTTTTCCTTTTGAGGTCATCATCTGCCTAGCCTTTTCCCAAACTATCTTGGAGTCGGCTTCCAGTCAAACCGGATGCAGCTGAGTACCAGTGTTTTATATGAAGCGACTGCCTATCTGACCTCCACAACCCAGTAACTGGGTAATATAATACCCCTTGGTAAGACTGGATGTCTTTTCTTCTGACTACTCGTAACAACTGTCAAAGATCTACAAATGAAAGCCTGGACCAACAGCTTAACGTGCTTTCCGAGGTACGGAGGAAACTCGGTATGTAATTATGCTCACCCATCCACGGACCAACCTCGGCAAGCACGGCTTAACCTTGAAGATCGACCCATGCAGCTGTTATTATTTAACCACGAGCTCCCCCTTTTGAGTTACGGAACCATAAAAAGGAGAATTATAAAACAACTAGCTTTTGCCCACGGCTTCGTTCGCGTTAATTTTGGGAATTTAACAATAACCGGCTTGGACATGTGGCGCCATCTATTATCGTTAGAATGTTATTGTTATTTTCCTCAGGAACAGTACTTTTTTTCGGGATGAAAGGTACCCTATGTCCGTTTCTGTGCAGCTGACAAAGTATGTGCAAAATTTCAGGATGTTCGGTTAAGTGGTTTAGGCATGAAAAGGTAACAAACAAAAAAACTTACTTCCGCATTTATAATGTTGGTAAAAGTAAGCTGTTTAGACACTAGACGTGACCGCGGCTCTTGTAAACGACCACAATACTCCTGTACCTCGATTCTGTAAAATTCAGACGACAACTCACACCTCACATCGCTATCCACTGTCACTTCGCGTAAGGTTCAAAATGACCTTGATTTTGTAGCAAAGGTGAATTACCTTACAGAATGCCACTTCTTATGTCATCCCATACTTTATCTTTCAAATCTCCCTGTTAATTTAGTTCAACTCGCTGACACGCTCGTAGTGTGGCGCTAGTGTAAATTTGAATTATCAACCGGGTTTTTAGAATGCCAGTCAAGAAACTCACAGCGGATTCAGATTCGAAGTTCTAAGTGAGGTCTTACAGAATCACACCGCTGGGCCCGTCACGACGTACATATATTGTATGTTGTGGATGTTCTTTTTCTTCAGACATGACTCTAAAAGTACTTGTTAATCCTGCTATTTTTTTGCGTTGAATGCATAGTTTGTCCTCCTGTAGCCCTCGTCTCCTGGGCACCCTACTGCACAAAGCACGCTACACGGCGGTGGCATATAATGAAGTGATTACCTCACCTGAGCGCCAAACGCCACGATATCGTACCATTTTCACTTGCTCAACCAATAAGCATAAGAAAAATACCATGAAATATTGATATTTTTACAGCTTTCGTGTTTCGTACACTATTCATAGTTCTGCCTCGTTGGTCGATTGGTTGAAAGTGCGACTGCTGAGCGGTTCTGGGTTCGAGTCCCGGATT